>OW964182.2:2500000-3750000 GCA_943136025.2 Agrotis puta
GTCCGCATTCAAAAAGGCATCGAAATCTAAGTTAAAAGGCGAAGGGAGAAAAACTGAAATCTATATTTGATGAGGCAAGGCGGTGAGTTATTCATTCTTGTACCAATTGGGGAATAATTCTCGCGGGTCGGTTTTGGCACAGACGCCAGCAGATCAACCTACCCCAATCTATAAAATTTTGCCATTCGAACAGTAACCTTCCATTATAGTGATAAGGTTGAAAATCAATTAAATCAATTTGACAGATTGAGGTATGTTGATTTGCTGGCGTCTGTACAATGCGGTATGGTGTTGACATCCCTTTCTTTTATATTCGTTTTTTTTTATGGGGTGTCGTGTGAGAATACTGAGTAAGTTTTTTTTGATTTTGGTATTATATCCCATATTCTAAGAAGGAAAAAGTCGTCCTATTTCCATGAGAAAAACATGTGTGTATGTATGCTTGTATGCTTAACTGACAAAACAGTGGTCCTATTAATCAAAATCTCAGTATATAGACTGTATCTATCTTCAAGAAAGTCTATTAAATGATAATTAAATTCTGAAGCAAAAGTATAAATGTGAAAGGATTGTAGTAGCTGGTTAGATGTACTCGTATTTCTCGGGAAAAAGGATACAAATATGCATACAAAACTCAACAGGATATTTAGTTCTATAAAAATCTACTATTTCCAATGCATATCTGACACAACGAAAATTGCATCAATTTTTTTTTAAACGTTGTCCCACACTAGGAAATTCTTCCTGTGTCGTGGGTGCGTTTACTAACATAGAAACTCACATACACGAACACCCAGACCCGGAACAACTATTGTAGGTCATACAAATATTTGTGCCCTGCGGTGATCGAACCCGCGACACGCTGCGCATCAGTTGATTGCTCAACCACCGCGCCAACCGTGCCGTCGCGTTGTATGTGTATAAGTTATAAAATCCTTTCTACAATATTTGCATAATAGTAATCAAAAGCTGAAGTGGAAGGCTCACTTTCACTTGAGGATGTCCATGTCTACAGACAGACAGACGGAGCAGACATGTGCCAGAGTCCAGATTGCTGTCCGACCATGGACCATGCCCGGGTCGACGGCGCGTTGTGTTCCACGTGCGCCTCAAAGAGTGTCAGCACGATGACCGGACCCCCCCTTCCCCCTAGAGGGTCAGAACCGGCCAGGGTCGCTAGACGCTATCGAAGGACACCGTGGATTTTAGTCATTACAAGTCTGACAGTCCCTCCTGCCCTGCCTTGGGTGGTAGGACTCATTTGATGATTTTACCACGATAAAAAAAACAAAGAGTTGAGATTGCGTATTGGCTAATGGTGGTCCACCAGTGGATAGCAATTTGTTTAAGACATAATAATAAGAAGGATAACAAGAAATGATAATATGGCCATAAAAAGTCTGTTAAGTCATTACTACACTAATTAAGATAGATAAATTCTTGTGAGTCAAGTTTATGACATCGTAAACAAAATATCAAACGAGTTATAAACCAGTGAGTGAGGTGTCTTAACTGGCCAATTAATTCCTCGTTAAGCTAAGTAACAATTAACTAATCGTTGTTTTGTAATGGGCTTCAATTTAGTAACGAAATCGATTTGATTGGAGACCCGACAAATTGGTCCGATTTGTCAGTACCATTGGTAACATGTGTCAGTTGCCAGATACGCAATCCTGAATTAGTTATTCCATCCGGCTCGAAGGACCAAAATGTTAAGGACCTAGCTAAAGGCTCTTAAATGAAAGTAAAGTGGACTGTAAACACTTATAATATAATGGTTCTAAAAGACAGTATAATGCTGGACTAGCTTTGTACAAGAGAAATGCGCGCGCGTCGTCGACCATATTCAGTGATGGAGTGAAGTGCGGGCGGCGGGATCTGCTGGTGGTCCGCGCCGCGCCGCTACGTTGTCGTCCCGCGCCGCACCACGCCCTCCGCGAGTCCCCTCGCGTTGTCTATGACTCACGCCTTGTGTACGTGAACAGTTATATTACGAAATAATGGCAATGATCGAAAGCAGCGGTCGGTAATGCGCCCGCCGTGGTTGAGAAATGAAATTATAATGATAATTTTTCTTTTTAAATATGAATTTCAACCCGGCTTGACTGTCAGACTCGTAATGACTGCAATCTACGATTGTCCCAATAACCCTTTACGTTCCAGGGTCACGGTATAAAGTAGGGAAATAATGTACTTCATCAATTATTCAGCATTTCATAAAAACGTAGTACTATAAGACTACGTAGTACTTGTAGGCAACCCCACCCGTCGCCGCTCGTCCGCGCGGTTGGATGGTATGCATGTATAGTGCGCCGCGCGGATCGACGGCGAACTCCCCTTGTTCGCGCGTACCTAGGTAAGGTATCGACGAAAGATCCCCTTTCCTCCTCTATCAAGCGGTCGATCATTATCATGATTGTATTTGAAAACCGGTTTATTACGATCCCTTATTATTAACTATTATACTATATTCACCGTCATCAAGACCAGTTATTTGCTTGTAAAACAACAATGACGCATAAAATCGTTGAATTTATTTCGTTATACACGAATCGATACATTGATGTTGTATTTCTTAGTCGGTAATGAATCGGTGTTTGAGTAAGACATAGACCTCTGTATATTTTTATGCCAAAAATATTAAAATTGTGAAAAAAAATGCGTGCGATCAGGTGTGAAACTGTGATATTTAAGTTATTTTTTATTGGTAAGACAATTTGAATCTTGTTAATAAGGAAATAGTGATATATTTTGTGATAAAATGTATTATTTATTTACATTGTTTATGGTATTATAGTGGCTTCGATTCAAGTGTCAATCGGACAACAGAATGAGACAACAGGTTTACTGGTAAATATTATTATTTTTATACAAATACGCATGAAAATCATTAATGCCTTTTTCAAACAGACAGGCGAAAGCGAAGCGTTTCCGAACCGAAGCGAGATGTCAGTCGATAGTTCTGTCACGCTATCGGATCGCTTTCGGTTTTCTATGTGACTGGATTCAAACAATTCCATACATTACAAATAAAAACGTCACGCTTCGCATTCGTCACGCCTGTCTGTTTGACAAAGGCTTAAATGAGTCCACCTTAAGTGGAGCGAAAAGGACTGTCAGACTCTTACTGAATAAAATATCGCGGGCACGTCTTAAAAGTCTACCAGTAAATAAATACTACATAAACCGAAGGGTTAGGAAGGGGCGTACCTAAGGTCCGTTAACACCGAGACGCGACGATACCAGAAATGTGCATCTTTTCGTGTAGTAAAGATGGATTTTAAGAAGCTCTGTTCAAATGTGTGCGCAATGAATTGACCTTAATAGTACATCCACACAGATATTATTATGTTTATGTCTTATGGCAGTAGAGGTCGAGCCTTCTACCAACAACGCCAACACACGCTCAATAGTCATGCTTGCACACACTAGACTAGACCAACGAGGCAGTCACGAGGCGAGGTTAAGAAATACTACGGAGGTTTTTCTGGTATATAGGATAATTTTTATCCCCGCGGGCATGCGGGCGGCGAGTAAGGGGCGATTCGCTGTCCGACCATGGACCATGCCCGTCTCGGCGACGGCGCGTTGTGTTCCACGCGCGCCTCAAGGAGTGTCAGCATAGTAACGGGGCCTGTATAGGGCCAAAGTCTGCCAGGATCGCGGGATTCACGAATTACCGTGACCCCGGTACGTTAAAGGGCTATTGGAAGGAAGGACACCGTGGATTTTAGTCAGTACGATTCTGACAGTCCCTCCCGCTCTACCCTGAGTGGGAGGACTAATGTGATGATTTTACCACAAAAAAAAAATAGAGCTATATCCGCAAGGTATGTATTCCGACAACCATATGGTTGAGGCCGACGGTAAAAGCTGCTTAGGTATAAATAGTACACATAAAACCTAAATGGCGACTGGCTCAGACATTTATAGGCCAAAATTACCACTTTTGTGACCTTGCAACCCCGGATTAAAGACGTTAACTACAATAAGTGCTGCTCTACATTCGCTGTAGTCTGAAAAGTGTCGAAATTGTAGTGAACAATTCACTTAATGAGTGATGGTTGCTGTGCTGCATGTTGCAGGTTCAAATCAAATCAAATGCATTTCAAGTAGACAAGTTACATGTGGACATAAAAAATATAATTGAATACTACAAAATGATGGTGCTACATTCTCAGTCACAAGACATAAAAACTTTGAAAGTACCGTAGATGCCCATTCCAAGGAGTAGATCTCTATGTAGAAGAACGGGCAAGAAACTCCATGGACACTCTTTTTAGATCGCCAAAATTATTACAAAACCTTTGTTACATCATCATGTTGTGTACAAAGACACGTACTCTTCCACGCCTGCCTATTGAATCTTCAGTTTGCTGACAGATCATTGGATCAGCAAACTGTCGGTGCTTGTATAGAGTAAAGGCTTACTGATCTGGTCGCGAGGCTGTTTTATAAGGACACCGTGACCATCGAAAGTAAAGGGCAACCGAATGAGAAGGTTGTTTTTTTTTTACCGCGTCTGATGATCCTTTCCGCTCCATCCAAGATGAAAGGACTCACATGGAGAATACTTCACCTCAAAAAATGTAAAAGGCAATTTTATATTCTTTTTCATCGTCGTGTTATTTTTAACAAAAGTCAAACCTTCTGCATTACATCTTGTTTCAGCTTCCCGATTTGCCACCACTAATGCCGGTGCTTCCATCACAAACCATCCCTCCTTATGAAGGTCAAACTATAGATCCTGACAGTCCTTGCGCGCCGTATAATCCACCTGTTCCCGACTTCAGCTCTCCTGGTAGAAGGATCAGCGAAGTCAGTAAGTATAACTCTTGTTGTTTTATAATCCCCCGCTTGTAACGATCACGTGAGTATCGTCAAAACAAAGATAAACGCCAAAAAGTAGTGATGATATTAGTTCTAGCCAAAACCGACAAATCACCTTGTTCTTATCACTGAAAAACTTTTGATATGTCTCGCTGATGGTCGCAGTGGTAGGCGCTCACGGCGACGAATGTCGGCAGACGATCTCCGGCCACCGTAGGCGCGGGCATGCGGGCGGCGAGTAATGGGCGACTCGCTGTCCGACCATGGACCATGCCTGGGTCGACGGCGCGTTGTGTTTCACGCGCGCCTCAAGGAGTGTCAGCATAGTGACGCCTCTGTAGGGGGCCAAAGCATGCCGAGGTCGCGGGACTCACGAATTACCGTGACCCCGGAACGTAAAGGGCTATTGAAGGACACCGTGGATTTTAGTCAGTACGAGTCTGACAGTCCTTCCTGCTCTGCCCTGGGTGAGAGGACTCATTTGATGATTTTACCACGTTCAAAAAATTATGTCTCGCTGATGATGGCGCGTGTGTCAGATCATTTAGTTTTCTTCAAAATGGTTGAGCTGAATGGTGCTGATATATGTGTCACGTTCTGAACGGGCACTGTTAGTTGGGACTGAATGGTCATCTTTGACTGCCATGATTTATTTTAATTATTGATAATTTTATTTCTGAATTGTGTTTTTTATAATAACTAGGTATACTTATGGTTTGCTACATCGTTTTCATATATTATACCATTATATAATCTCTAGCAGAAAGGTTCTGTAATATTTTTTTTTGATTCAAAAAGAGTGTCCATGGAGTTTCTTGCCCGTTCTTCTCCATAGAGATTTACGCTTTGGAATGGCCATCTACAGTACTTTCAAAGTTATTATTTCTTGTGACTGGGATTGTAGAGTCCACGCATCGACTCATGTCCTTCTGTTACGGCGCTGGTGTCTATGTCATTATCAGAGGTCGGAATTAGGTAGAGTTATTTTAGTACTTGCATCGAAATGTTGATATTAATATGGATCTTCCCGGCATTTTTAGTAGACAATCTCGTGTGCAAAACAGTATTACAAATAAATAATAATAATAATATTTTATTTATTTATTCTTTAGCTGTATGAAATCAGTGTAAGAACATGAATAACTCTACCTAATTCCAATAAAAATTGCATAAAAAATGGTGTACCTCGAATTTTCGCAGTGGTGGCGCAGATTTTTGCACCATTTATTTTATACAAATTTTATTTTTTACAATTCAAACGTACTTGTAAGAAAAAAAAAATTGAAAATGGTAGAAATAGTCACTTAAACAAATTAGAAACATAATAATTTGTAGATCTCCACGCACTGGCATCAAGTTATCACGAGAATGTTAATAAACGGTTGAGCGCCAGCTGTGAAATCATACCTAAATATAAGTGGAATAGGTTAAAGTTCAAAGCATATTTATGGCAGCTTATTGGACATCTACTGGTTATTAGTCTAGGCCAGTAAACATGGCATGCCTTTACTTGTGGCATTGTCTAGTACGCCCTTCTGATAACGTTGCGAAGAGAAATCAGACAGATGATACCTCTGATTCTTTGTTTGTTCTGGAATCCGTATCTTGTTACCACTAGCTACGTACGAATTAACAGTAGTTTATCTAATATATAAAATGGTCTACTTTGCCGTACTCGGTGTGCGCTTACCTAAAGTGTGAGTTTGCCGTTGATGTATAAAAATCAACAACCAGTATTTTAATGGACTTGGTATTTGTTAATGCAAATCTTTCGGTCACAGATACAAAACAAAAACAAATAAAAAAAGTATACAACATAGCGTGCTTCTAATATCTAACTTAAGAGATGTGTTATGAATTATAATGTAACATAATAAGATAAAATAACCTTAGATTATAGACGCCCGGGGTCGCGGGACTTACGAATTACCGTGACCCCGGAATGAAAAGGGCTATTGAAGGACACCGTGGATTTTAGTCAGTACGAGTCTGACAGTCCGTGCCGCTCTGCCCTGGGTGGGAGGACTCATTTGACGATTTTACCACGCTTAAAATAAAAGAGATTATAGAATGTCATTCTGTCATCTAAGACATTTCTCTCGCCATGTTAAAATCTTATGTAACAGGGAATGCACCTATTACTACTACTAATTTTTAATGTTTCAGAATGCTACGAGTACATTTGGGAACTGAAACTTCGAGATGAAAGAGAGAATAGGCTGGAAGAGTGTAAGTTGTGTAGTCTTTTACTTACAAGCAGTGAAGAGATTTTAGACGATTCCTGATAAAATGAAATCATGAAAGGGATAAACCTTCATGAATGCTGGATGTTAACTTTTTTTTTTATAATTTGAGATATTTTGTCAGTAGCGAAAGTATTTGTAGCTCATAGCTGATTTTGTGAAGTGTCTTGTCTGTATGAAGTAATCCACACTTTGAGACACCTGAAGACCCTTGAGAGTGAGTTTTTTTTTGCTTTGGGCTATGAATTTGACTATTTTTAGCTAAAGTGTAACGTTGTGCGATTATCAACGTTATCTCATAAGCTTATAAATCAAAATACGTGGGTATCTGCTTATAATTGTCTTGTATCGAGCCGAGACGAAAACTCAAGTGTAAGCAGGCACTGACGCCAGTCAGCACATCAACCTACCTCAATCTGTCAAATTTCTTTAATAGATTTTCAACCTTATCACCAAATGAATTGGTAAAATTTGAGAGATTCGGGTAGGGTAATTGACCGGTCTATACATCGATTAATTTTTTGTCACAAAATAAAAAAAAAGATCACTCAATTGACTTCCACATTATTATTCACACAAGTCAAGTCTTTTCCCAGCACTTACTTATGCGCAGAATTGGTGTTTTTTTGGTTTAGAAATCATGGCGTTGAAATGTGTCTATTTAAAACTTGTATTATTTTTTCAGGTTTCAAAACCATGCCTGCGCCTCCTGGTATCATAGGAGGTCATCCAGTAAAACCTGGAGATTTTCCAAACATGGTAAGAGGATTAAATTATTTCAGGATTAAATTTTTTAGTTTTTTGATTGACAGTTTAATTGTGGTAGCAATTCAATGTTTTCTGCCGAGAACCGTGGTTTTACTGAGAGTACCAGGGTGCCATAAGTAAGAACGCATGTTTTGTAAAGTGAAGATCATGCGAGTATGCCTTCAACACTTGTCATCTCTAGTGAATAAAAGTGTTAGAGTTACAAAACCTACATGGCTTCATCAATTCAATGATTGTGTTAAGACCGGGCGCGTAGGCTCCTTGTTTTATCTTTTTGAAGTGAAAACTTCTTTAGCGGCGTTGTGCACTTTTTTGAAATGGGTAAAAAATATTAAACTCGCGTCAGGACACGTGACCTGATCGAAAATTCGCAAGACGGCGCAGGGCGCTTGCGCGAATGTTCGTGTGTGTTTATTACTATTCAAGTTTTCACTTCTGCCGGCACTCCCAGAGTGCAACACGTCGTTTTTTTTTATAAATAGCATTATGTTTTATGTACCAGGCTGCCATAGGTTGGAAGCTGGTTGTCGGCACATGGAAGTTCATGTGTGGCAGTAGTCTCATCAGCCCTAACTTTGTGCTGACGGCTGCTCACTGCTCCAAGGCTTCGGAACTGGATACCACCATCGCTGATACTGTTCCTAAGATCGTTAGATTGGGTTCTACAAATATTTTGGACAAAGTAAGTTACTTTTATTTATATTATCCATTTATTAGGACTTAATGCTACCACATCAAAATGATGTTATGTACAGTTCACAACTTGCTTGTTCGCAATTCGTAAAGGACGCAAGCGCGACTTATGAGCTGGGGTTCAAGGTTTGATATCGACATCAAACAATATACAGCTGAAATTTCTTAAAGTCAAATCATTTATTTCAATTAGGCCATCAAAGAGGCACTTTCAAACGTCGAATATTAACACTAAAGGAAATGGGATGGGATGGGATTGATTCTACACCCATTCGCAAGGGGGTAGGTTTGTATGAAGGGCATGAAACTCCATACATACTCTTTTTAAAAATGTTTTACAATATTTTTATAACATTATTTGACATAAATAATGTGAAAGCAATGTATTTTTAATATCTAGACTAAATATTATTAAAAAAAAATAAGAAATAAAAAAAATAGCAAAATACATGGTGTTCACATTTTAACAAAATATTGCAATTACCTACAGCTATTTTACAAATACAATATAATAAGTGTATGAGTATTCAAATTTCAACCAGCTTGATTCTGTTTAAGCCCTACATTGTACTACGGAGCAGGACCAGCATGGTTTTCAAACATTTTTATAAATAACTAGCTGTACCCTGCCCCGCTTCGCTGTGGCACAAAAAACTGTTTTTTCAACAAAAAAATATAGATAAAAACAATCCTTGATGCGGATTATATATCATGCTAAAATTTCTTCTCATGTGACTGCGTCATTACGACTGCGTTGTCAGCGAGTATTATCCTCGCTTCCGGTAGATGGCGCGGTCACTGGTACAGAGCTGATCGTTAAAAAAACTGTCTTTTCGCGGTTGCGGATATGTGACTGATGCAAAAAATAGATAAAAACAATCCTTGATGCGGATTACATATCATGCTAAAGTTTCAGCTCAATCAGTGCAGTACTTTTTGAGTTTTTAAAGCATACACAAACCAACAAAACATTTTTATATATATAGACTAGCTGTACCCTGCCCCGCTTCGCTGTGGCACAAAAAACGGTAAAAAAAAAGTAGATAAAAACAATCCTTGATGCGGATTATATATCATGCTAAAATTTCAGCTCAATCGGTGCAGAACTTTTTGAGTTTTTAAAGCATACACAAACCAACATAACATAACATAATATTCTAAAGCTGAAAAGTTTTTTTGGTTGAACGCGCTAATCTTATCAAATATTAAAAATCAAATATTTAATGAGGAAGGCTATATTCAGATTATAAAACATCACGCTACAACCAATAGTAGCCGAACAGCGGTGGTGAAGCTCGTTAATAATAATATTGTAAAACCGGCGTCTCTCGTCACGCCTCGGTCTATATTTTAAGGTTCAACACTCAAAGCAATATATATTCAATCTCTTTTTAGAACAAAAATGGCATCGCAGCTTATGACGTGAACATCATCAAAGTGATAGTTCATCCAGACTACAAGTCTCCGAAGCAGTATTACGACGTGGCTTTGATGGAGCTGGATCAGAAGGTGTATTTCTCTAAATTCATACAGCCGGCCTGCTTGTGGACCAAGCCAGATATTGAGGAGAAGAGGGCTCAGGTCACTGGATGGGGCGTTGTGGTGTCTGGTAAGGACCTGACAATATTTAAGTTATTTTTCTTCACTTTATATTAAATCTGTTGATATTCAGTGACTCTAATTATCTCATGGTATGGTATGGGAACTTCGTTAGGGTTAAGGTTGATCTGAAGGCCAAGTCAAATTGACAGTCCATCAGAAAAATTACGATAAAGTTACATCTGAGGAGGCTCTCGCTTGGCAACTACAGCAGCTGGATCAAGCGCTTGATTCAGAAGGCTTGATATTTCCAGGTACGGCGCGAATGATATTTTTAAAAGGTTCCTTTCTCAAAAGCCCTGATCACCGGTAGCCTGGACCCTGTTCTCAATATTAAAGGATATACCTACATAAAATAATAATAAACAAATAAATAAATATTCTACAACTATCACACAACGCCATCTAGTCCCAAGCTAAGCAGAGATTGTGTTATGGGTACTAGACAACTGATAAACATACTTATATATTTCTAAATACATACATATTATAGATAAATTACACCCAGACACAGAACAAATGATCATGCTCATCACGCAAACATTTGTCCTGGGTGGGAATCGAACCCATGACCTCCGGCATAGCAGTCAGGGCCACTAATCACTAGACCATCAGGCCTGTCTAATAAATAAATAAAGGAATAATAGGGTCTGATGGAAATTACAAACCACCGAATAAAAACATTAAACCGACCCTACCGACCCCTGAAGAAGAGGAAATAGGCTTGTATTATGTTTGCTATTCAACTGGGTATTTAGAGTGGAACTGATGACTGATTAACAGGTTAAGGAGCGCCGTCAACTTAGCCCCTTCGTACACAAAGCGACTCAAATCTCCGATACCTTACGATACGATACGATACGACTCTGGTATGCAGGTGACTATCGCATTACAAATCCATCGAGTTTCACACACAGGCACACGTCAATGGATATCAAAGTCGTAAGGTCACGCTTCGAATCCCCCATAACAGCTGTGGCGTAACGCCTCAGGACTAGGTGTACTTCAATCACCTTCGTTCAAGAATGTAACCAACTCATTCTAACTTTCTCCCACAGGAAGTCTAAATACATCCCCTGAACTCCTGACTGCAGAAGTAGACATCATCGACTCTAAAAAATGTAACAATCTGCTGAGTAGATCTTGCAATAGAAACTGGTGTGGACTGAAAGATCATCAGCTCTGTGCGGGGAAATTGAGAGGAGGCGTGGACGCCTGTCAGGTAATATGGTGTTTCTTGTGTAATTCTTATGTTTATTATGAAACAGAAGATAATGGATCTTAAGTGCTTGCATTTAAGATAAATATTTGTGCTGTTGATATCAGGATTTACCAGGAAACAAAGACGTCTTGCTTACCTATTACAACGCTTGTTATCTTATGGCTACTACAGACTATGCTATGGTTTTGTTATTGTTAACCAAAATTCAAATTGAAAATATCATTCATTTAAGTGCAGTAGGTCAGTTACTCCTAGGCACTATCGAACTGTCATATGAAAAAATTATAGCACCATCACTATTACAAAATACTGATGGTACTAAAGTCCCAGTCACAAGACATAATAATTGTGATACTCTTTTTCAATCGTCAAGAATCAAGACAGCTTCATACTTTTTTTTTAGCGTGGTAAAATCAAATGAGTCCTCCCACCCAGGGCAGAGCGGGAGGGACTGTCAGACTCGTACTGACTAAAATCCACAGTGTCCTTCACGCAGTGGTGACTCCCAGGCGTTTCTTCCCTCCCTATCAGACACAGGAACCTCCCGAAACTTCCGTGTCCGGTGAGGACCTGCGTCATGCGGTAGGTCAGGACGCCGAGACGCCTATCCAGCCACTCCTCAAAGAGGGGTCTTACCGCCGCGATTGCGGCGTGCCCAGACAGCTACATACTAAAAGATTATCTGTATCACCAGGGTGATTCCGGCGGACCTCTTCAAGTGAAGATTAATCTCCCAGTCACGACTCAAGGCTGCATGAACTACGTGGTCGGCATCACCTCCTTCGGCATCGGCTGCGGCTTGCCTGGACTACCAGGAGTGTATACTAAAGTAGCAAGTTTCCTGGACTGGATTGAGGGCTATGTGTGGGCCCAGCAATAATTTGTGTAGATTATTATTATGCCTTTGTCAAACAGACCGGCGAAAGCTAAGCGTTTCCGAAGCGATACCGAACTAAAGCGAGACGTCAGCGAGATGTCAGACCGATAGTTCTGTCACGCTATCGGATCGCTTTTGCGTTTCTATGTGACTGGATTCAAACAATTCCATACATTACAAATAAAAAAGTCACGCTTCGCATTCGCCACGCCAGTCTGTTTGACAAAGGCTTTAAAGTTTAAAAGACTTTTGCAACGATGTTTCCTAGTAATGTAAATTTTGTTTTTGTTTTGACTTTTTATGTATCTTTGTGGAAAGAAAAATTCGAGTGCAGACAGAACTTGAACCTGCGATCTTCCGATTCAGTACTTCGGACGCTTTACCAACTAAGCCACTCCTATCATGTCCTGCTAGCTCGAACTTTTCAATCCCTTGCACTCGAATTCTTCTTTCCACGAAGACCTTTACGATCCGCGACGTAAGCGTTAATGCGTATAAAAAATGTACAATCAATAAATATAGTTCTTTAGACAGAGATAATAATCGGTTAGTTTCCGCTTCGTAGAGCACCTCTCTTCTTCTTATGCATTTTAAGGACTGCATAAAATTGATTCCGTATGTAATTTGATCAAACTCAATATATATTAGTTTAAGTATATTTTAAGTATATTGTTTAAAATATGTATTAGTTTATTATTGTTTTATATTTATATGTGTATTGTGGTTTATGGGCCTTTAGTTGCCTGAAATAAAGGATAAAATAAAATAAAATAAAAATATATAATTTTCTTCTGTTCAAAATACAATTACATTTTTTTAAACTCGATTGTTTATGACATGTAATTACTTTACTAACGACATTATTTGTATTTAATTATTCCTGTCTAAATAATGACAATTACGATTAAGAGAGTTTTTAATTGATTCAAATATTAAGATAGTTTTAATGTTAGATTGATTGATTAATTACAATTCAATTAATTTGTTTCTAGAGACAGTAATGGTCGTTTACATGTATTTTTATTTGTTAGGTCAATAAACGTTTGCACGTAAATAAAATGAAATGTTTGTGTGTAATTTTTGTGGTCTATTATATCGGTAAGTTCCATGAAAAATAAAACTGAGTTTACTTTTACTTGGTGTTTCGTTTTTTATGTGTTCTCTTATTTTTTAATGTAATTTACTATTTAAAAGTCTGTTATTAAGTGCTTCTGAACGTTGCGTTACAGTATTAGCATTGGGAGAATCGAAAGTTCCAAAGGAGTCTAAGGTAAATAACTTTATTTTTATTTAAATTCATTTTTTTTTCTTCACTCCATGAGTCACATTGTAATCTTTTTAAGTCTCTTTACAGTTTGACAAAAATGAAGAAAAGCCAGAGCCATTTCCTTCCATAATTCCGCAAAAGGCTCAAAAAAAGCCGCTACAAGAACCTCATGCTCCTTTCAAGCCAGATAAGTCGGACCTTAGGTTATCTGGATCTCCTCCTGATCTAAATCTTTCTCCTATCCTACGAAGTGAACCTCCTAAAACTGCCAAGTTTACTACAGCGCCACTTACTGAAGCATTGACAACAACGACGGAATTACGTACAACAAAGAAGCCTTCAGGACAAATCAAAGCTCCTCCGACATCTAATCTCCTGGTACCTTCACCTAATCCGTCCTCAACGACGGCTAAATCCCTTCTTTTTTCAGCTGGTCTACCTTATTGGAAGCCAGAAAAACCTCATGCTCCTGTCAAGCCAGATAGCTCGATGCTTACGTTATTTGGATCACTTCCAAATCTAAGTTTTCCTCCTACTATACGAAGTGAACCTCCTACAACGATTAAAGTCAAACCTTATTTGAAGCCAGAAAAACCTCATGCTCCTTTCACGCCAGATAGCTCGTTGCTTACGTTATTTGGATCACTTCCTGATCTAAGTCCTTCTCATGCTAAGGGTAAACTCAAAAGTACAGTTTCACCTGCTGAAGCATTTACAAAAACCACGGAATCACTTACAACGATTAAGCCTTCTAGTCCGAAATCTTCTTCGCTAACTAATCTCCTGGTACCTTCATCTAATCCGTCCTCAACGACGCCCAAACCATTTTTTACTTCAACCGATCTACCATACTGGAAGCCAAAAACTCCACCGAAAAATTTTTCGTCTGGGCATCAGATTCTCTTACCTAAAGTGACCCCAACTAAACACAATGCTTCGAAGGTTTCGGAAAAACCAGATAATCCTTGTGCACCGTTTAAAAAACCACCTGTGCCAGACTTCAGCGCGCCTGGTAGACGGATTAGTGAAATCAGTAAGTAAAGGCGCCGTACATTGTATAGTGGCGTCGTACACGCTTTTCTCTAACACTTGCATGCTGTTAAAATAAATAATTATTTTATGAAATAACTTTCTGTTGAGCCATTATAGTAATATTTTATTTATGTTTCAGAATGCTTTGATTATATTTGGGATCTTAAAGTTCGGGATGATGAAGCAGAACAGAAACAGGCTTGTAAGTTTCTCTAACTTCATTTCAGTTTGATGACAAAAACTAATTGCTTTTATTTTCTATTGGATCTTGTAATAAACTGGTGTTTCTATAGGTGAAATTGCGAGGATGAGAGGTACAATCTCCGACTATATCGTTGGAGGTCACTATACTTTTACGGGAGACTATCCTAATATGGTAAGTTTTACATTTATCATTCTTACTTGTAAACACAATAGTTTGTGAGGATGGATGTGTGTTTGCTACTTTTTTTATGCACAAACGACGGTTTCAAGTGAATACACAGATAGTTTGTGAACTGGATTAATATAAAGGATACGGAACTGGATTAATCTCGAAATGACATTGCCGTGTGATAATATTGCCGACCGCGGACAACGTTGCGGGCATAAGATAGTTTAAAATATTTGAAACTTTTGATAAATCTTTAAATATTAATTTTGTTTTTTCACATTACCAGGGCGCCATAGGATGGAAAGCGGTTATCGGAACGTGGAAGTTCATGTGTGGGTGTACGTTGATCAGCCACAAGTTTGTACTGACGGCTGCCCATTGCTCTAGTGCATCTACACTGGATACAACCATAGCAGATGTTATTCCAAAGATTGTGAGATTAGGAGATAAGAACATTCAGGATGTGGTACGTATGAAAAAAGTTTAAGACTAGAGAGAGTTATGGAAATCATCTGTTATAATGTTGAATACACACTCATGCGTACGGTTCAACGATTGGTTTAGCACTGAGTGCGTTCAGTTGTTTCTATAGTGCGATCCTGGTCGACCGCTCGTCGATCAAAAACGTATGCGTCTGTGGAATATCCTGCCTGCGTACGGGTTACTCCAGCACTTTAATGATAAATGATATATATATATATGCACAACTGGCTTACGTCTCGCTCAAGCTTGATAACCAGCCTATATAAAAAATGTGGTGTCTAAAGAGACTTGATATACTTACGTATTTGTACAGTGACTAGTGAGTAAGTATATTCGGAACGCGTAACTTGGTAGCTTCACATCCTCATCAATTTTTCGATGATACTTGGTCACTTTTAACTTGGTAGAGCTCGTGGCTAAATAATTACAGCCGCACAGGCCAATGTTCCAGGTTAAGTCGCGCTGGCCGAGGTTGGTCTGTGGATGGGTGACCATCTGTCATAGCGAGTTTCCTTCGTGCCTCGGAGAGCACGAAAACGCGTTGGTCCCGGCGTACATTTGTAGATCTTTGACAGACGTTAATCACAGTCAGAAGCTCGAAAGACTGCAAACTAATGTTACCATGGGATATCGTATTATTCAGTTACTGGAGTGTGGCGGTCCGATAGGCGTCAATCCATGTAAACTACTGATATTCAGCTGCATCTGATTCGACTGGATGTCGACTCCAATATAATTGGGAAAAGGCTAGGCTTGAGTGAGGTGATGATTTGAGTCACTTTTAAAAATAGAAAAGAATACATTGAAGATCTCTTCCTTAGAACAATGGCACAAACGATGATGCGAAGATCATCAGAATCATTAACCATCCGAAGTACAAGTCTCCGAAGAAGTACTTCGACATTGCTCTGATGGAATTGGACCAAAGGCTGAAGTTTAGTATAGATATACAACCTGCTTGCTTATGGACTAAGGACAGCATCACCAGGTACGGTGATGAGGCACAGGTTACTGGATGGGGAGTTGTGGAGTCAGGTTGGTTTTATCTTCTTTTCGTAAACTGGTCAACGAATATAAACCCTGTTGGTTTTGTAACTGCCTCGCTGCTCTAGTAGTGGCAAGCGCGACTGCTGAGACTGAGCTCGGGGGTTTGATTCCTGAGTCGTGCAAACTGTTATTTGATTTTTCTGTTTGAAATTTATATGTAGCAGCCTCGGATTTGAGCTTGGATGATATCAATAGACCTCCTTATTTTCTATTCACAAAATCTAAGAGGCAGAAAATTTTCAGATAAAAAATCCAATATCACTTTTTTAGCCTGGGACCTGAACCATAAAATCTTGCCCAGTCACTTGTGAGCACTTCAACGACAGACTTTCTTGGTCTACTTTACAGGCTCTCTAAAAACTTCTCCAGAGCTCTTGGCAGCTACTGTGGACATCATAGACTTCAATAAATGCAACAGGCTGCTTCGCATGTCCTGTAACAGAAACTGGTGTGGTTTGCAGCCGGATCAGCTTTGTGCTGGCAAGTTGGGTGGAGGAGTTGATGCTTGTCAGGTAAGGAATTATTCTATTCTCGTATTTCTGTGAGCCTGGTACTTTCAATGTTTGTGATGAATGTCCTTTTCTATGAAATAACAAGCCTTGGCCCAACAGAGGAACAATAAAGGCTACATTAAAAAAAAAAACCATTCGATTTGACAAAGTTACAAATATTTCTTTTTGTGTGCCGTAAATAGCTAGGTTATTTTTTCTATAACATGCATCTATCTCTCTTTCGTTTTTTTGGTATCTCTTTTTTTTAATTCTCTTGATATTTGGACATTTCTGTCCAGATAACGGAACCATAAGGACGAAGTGGAAATATGACGTAAATAAAATAGTTTCATTTTTTCATCGAAAACAATAAACATGTGCTACTGAAGACACCATGGATTTTAGTCAGTACAAGTCTGACAGTCCCTCCTGCCCTGCCCTAGGTAGGAGAGTCCTCCTACCTAGGGCAGGATGATGATTTCGAAAAATCGCACAAAGTAATAAAAGATATTTTTTTTTATTGCGTCAGGAAGAACTTCAATTATAATATATAATACACACACCAGTTTCTTGCCAAAGTTTTCCTTCATCGCGTTTCCAACTTCTTTTCAGGGTGATTCCGGAGGTCCACTCCAGGTGAAAATTCCACTTCCTATTGGCAGTCAAGGAACCATGCACTATGTCATCGGCGTTACGTCATTCGGAGTCGGATGTGCTCTTCCAGGATTACCTGGAGTCTACACCAAGGTGGCCAGCTTCATCGACTGGATCGAGGAAATCGTGTGGCCTAGCCAGAATACAACAGCTCCGGAAAAAAGTGATAGACCTGATGTGAAGAAAAGATCGGTTAGATCTATACCTGAAGGTCCATTACTAAGATGGGATAGTCAAATAAAGCAGTCGAATGTATAATATAAAATCTTGTTGAAAGTCGATGTATAGGACAGGTTTGAAAAGGAATCAGATAAATAAATTGTGTGATGTTGTTATTTTTGTTCAGTTTAAATATGAGATTAAAAAGACTAAAGACTGAAATTGCCATTTTGTTTGTATTTTCATGTGAAAAACGGACAGACACACGAGTCTGTCAAACTTTAATTAAATGAAAATTATCACAATGGAAGAAAGTTCACGTTTGATAGATTTGGGTCGGTTTATATTCTGGCGTCTGTACTTTCATCTCAAATTTGTCACTATTATCAAAGTTTGATAGATTGTGGTCAATTGATGTGCTGGCATCTGTCCCACCAGGCGAGCTAACCTTCAACCAGAGGGACAGTTTTGTTTGGTGGGCTTTCTGTACGACAATCTTTGTCAGATTTTTTATGTTCTTAACTCGCTATGAACTTCAATTGTGTGACACAGGAATTTGAATATTAGTTATTTTATTGCTCCATAAATACCACTAGTTGACTTAAAAGTCTGACACACAGAACCTCCCAAAAAACGAACAAAACACGCTAAATTAAAAAGAACGTTAAGCTACATCATCCTCTTCCATCTAACTTATCCTAACTTAGTTTAACTTGGCTCTAATAGCCGCTGTGCGACGCATTTCTTTTAAAAGAACCGACAAGTAAGTTAAGCGTTCTTTCAAGTGTTCCCGGTTATTTTTCAGTACCGGGATGGTACCGGGATACCGGGACAATGTAGCAATATTCACGGGAAATATATCAACGGGTACCGATAGATATTCGTTGCTGTGAAACGTTTTTCGTTTGTTTTGGTGATTTGTATCTGTAGAAGATGTGAAACGAATTGTAATAAATAAGAAAGTAAGTAATTGCTTTTGTGTTATTTCTGTGCAAATAGAAGAATTTAAATATTGCAATTGCCATGAGTATTTGAGCTGTAGTGTGATGATGGATTCTGTTACTGGTATCACGTATCAATAATGTGAAAATCGGTCAATCTGACCATGGATTGAAATTAGTATTACTAAAATCTGCTGATTTCGAGAGTACTGTTACAATCTAACTAATATATCACTACATTATTACTTAAAAATCGTTTCTAGAACACAAAAATACAAACTCATTCTAAACAAAACATTCCACAAACAAAACAATACAACCACAATTTTGAATCAAGAACGCAAGAAAAAATAATTAAAGTTTAAATTCTTAACCCCACCGCAGCTGCCTGCAATTGTATTACATCTGTTCTCTACTGCAGGTTTAATAAAATCCCGTTCGTGCACACTGCGTGTTGCGGACAGCATCTTGATTTAAGTCCCACTTGGATAAAGAAAACGTACTGGTTTATGGCGGCACTAAAGGGTTGTTTAGTCCTTTACGGTCGATGTTAAGTGCAGAAGAATAAACTGTTTTATTTAAAATCGGCCGGTTTTATTCTCCAATTATTTTATGAGCAAGTTTATTGAGTAATTATTTTGAATTGAAGGGCTATTTTGCTCAACATTGTTTTGATTAAGTTTGTAATTAAGTTAGAGGCTTTCATTTTTTTAAATGCTGATCTAAATTAAAATTTAAGTTTCTTTCTACCGCATCTATAGGTTCTATCTTAGATCAAAGCAAAACTGTTTCAATTCTGATTTTTTAAACGAAAAGATGTCACCTAGTATCCTATATAATCGCAGGCTTAAACGCGAGTTTAAACCCCAGTTTTAAAACAGTTTTTTTTGTTGTTTTTAGGCAAATATATTTATTTGTAAGGGTTTGTTTTCGATTTTTTTTTGTTTTTTTTTTTCTATTTTGCACCCGAGCAGAGGTCCACCAGTTAGTATTAACCTGAAATACGTTACTTATTATTATTACCCTATAAAGCTAGTGCGAAGAAGTCTTAACAGTAGTTCTCCCAACATTGTTCTTGATAAAACAATGTATTATTGTATTATCAGCGCATTAAAGAAGCTTTTAACTATCTTTTATTTCTGCTTTTCATTTTATTTATCTATTAAATTAGGTTATAGTTGGTATTCTGCATTCAATTAGACTGGAAGCCGACCTCTACATTGTTAAACAAAAGGTTAGGCGCTGATGAGGACTTAAAAAAAAACGACGGGTTGCACTCTGGGAGTGCCGGCAGAAGTGAAAACTTCAATAGTAATAAACACACACGAACATTCGCGCAAGCGCCCTGCGCCGTCTTACGAATTTTCGATCAGGTCACGTGTCCTGACGCGAGTTTAACATTTTATACCCATTCCAAAAAAAGTGCACAACGCCGCTAAAGAAGTTTTCACTTAAAAAAAAGTTTATTTCAGAACAACAACGAAACGTTTATTCAAGACCCATAGAAAAGAATTATAAAAAATAAATGTAAATACCTAACTTGATAACTTTAACAATTTAAAAAAGTTATTAACGGCAGGTATAATAAGCAATATCTATAGTGTCCCAATGCTGGGACACTAGGTCTCTACTCTGTGACAAGGACTGGGCTGCAATACAACATGCGGTTTAATGCGGGTTGACAAATGTCATATCTTCGAATTTTTGGTTTGGAATTTAGAAGATGTTTTCCTACGCCATTTTGTGAGCTGATTTAAAAATGGAAGGTAATGTGCCTGCATAACGTTGAACCCACGACTAGTAATTAAGAGACATTTTCACTGGATCCTCACCGCTCTGTCTAAACAAAGGGGTAAGATGTAATCGGAGATGTGAACTCCTAAATATTAAAAGTAAATTATCTACCAGTACTCTAAGATAAAGAAATAAATAAAATTGTTGAGAAGGAAAATGTTAACATTTATAAAATGAATGAGAAACCGTATAAGTAGCAATAATTAAACGGGAGATAATTAAAACGAGGCAGACGTACTCCCACTTTTATCACCCAAAAATAATAATTAGATGAAATTACTTCTGTAAACCAAAAACATAATTATTTAAAATGTAATAAAATTACATTAAATTGGTAGCAAGAAATCCTACAAAATGAAAATACAAACGGAATTGTATAAAATTAAACCCAATTGAACATAGCGTACCCAAAATACCAGGGCAACAAGAAATAGAAGAGGTAAATTAAAAATAGCATTGTCGAAAGGAGCGAGTATTAGTGACCCTATTATGGATATGTCAGGGTCACGGCGTCCCGGAAATTTGGGACACAGTAGACATGGGAAAGATGGGGGGCGAGTGATTGTCGCCCTATATTATGATATTAATGGAATTGGGCAAATAATAGTCGAAAATCTTGCTTAATTTGGTGTAGTGGATTCAGCTGTCTTGCTCGATGTTGAGGTAGCATTTTCGTGTATGTATGTTACGTAAACATAGGTACTTACATTTGTGTTCCTGTAAACGAAAATTATTGTTATTTTATTATGATAAAAAGAAATTGTGTGGTAACTGTTGTGTAAGCTAAAATATGACCACAAAGCTTCTTTACTTTATTAATTTTTATGTTGGCGTTGACAAAAGCATTGGCTGTAGCTAAAAATGCTATAAATCACACGCACACAC
This sequence comes from Agrotis puta, assembly GCA_943136025.2. Taxonomy (NCBI): domain Eukaryota; kingdom Metazoa; phylum Arthropoda; class Insecta; order Lepidoptera; family Noctuidae; genus Agrotis; species Agrotis puta. The sequence goes on from OW964182.2 coordinate 2,521,359, forward strand.
ATAAAACACAAATTGCTGAGACATTCTATGCTAATATTTCAGCATCAAGTCAACACGCCAACCTTTTTCTTACACCTCATGACATATTGATGGAAAACACCAAAAAGTTCAAACATGGCGACGGTCTCCTTTTACAAATTAACGACTTCTCCCGCCATTATGACGTCACCTGACATGCCTGTCCAATCAGAGGATCCCAATGAAAAATGGCTGCCAACATTATACGAAAACTTTTTCTTGATAAATGGAGGCGTAATAAGAAAGGAATTGGATATGAATTCGTAAAAAATGTAATGGTTTGAAGAGCAAATTGATTTTTTATATTCAATTTTATTGGCATTAGTGAGTTTAAACTCCGTTTTGTCAAAGGACCGAACGGTTTTCTATCTAATATGTATTCGGGCCGTCAGTCGCAAAGTCTCCGCTATTAGACATTTTAGTTTGAATTTTGTTGGAAGTTTTAGCCGTGAGCCGTGATTTAGTTCACGTTACCTCTCGTCGGCTGGAGCTGATCGCTAGTTTATATGGAAATTAGAGGACTTTAAGGGGTTAAGATAAATATGAGTTAAAGTTCCTATCCTGCCCTAGTTTGTACAAACAATTTATGGCCTCTCACAGAATTTATGCGCATATTTGTATGTAAATATATTTTTGTAAGCTAAAACTACATAAATATATTTTTACAAAAAAATGGTATCTAATATATTTTTATCTTGTGGTCCTCCATGCTTTATATTATTGTGATGCAGCATTTTTAGTATTGAAGCAATGACAAAAAACACTCTATTTTCATTTTATTTTGAAGCAAAACGAATACACGGCCTCTCTACCTTTATCTCCGACCAAGCACATTTCATCTCGGATAAAACATTTTCAAAAGTGTAACCCTCCTTTGACACAACGTATTACACTTCAGTCCAACAAAAGGATGAAACTCCTATCGAACACATCACACGTATATCGACTAAAATAATCTTTTTCCTCTCTTAAAGGCCCTCTGAACAAAACAGTCACTACTCTAAGTGCATTTTATTCCCTCAGAACCTTTGAGAAAGTACTGTACCAGCGACCAATTTATCAGACCCCTCTGAGCAGGGCTTTAGAAGATTTATCGTCATATTTATGTGTAGATGGAAGGTCTTGTCAGCCTGGGTGGTTCCTAGTACACAGTCGTTCGCGAGAATTGGTTAAAATTCAATTATTCGTGCCATTATTCGCGTGCTCAAAGTTTGGAGTAGGGCCGGACCACTTAGGACGTTTCGTTCATGTCGAGAGGCTTGCTCTGATTCGGTTTAATCTTCACTTTAATACAGCCACATGTGTTGTGTTAATACAGCTACATGTTATAAGTTGTACAACAGAAGGAAGATAGGTTAAGTGTCCATGTTAAGGATGAAATGATTTACTTGTTACGACACATTGCGTCTACACACTTCCAGAATCTTTCTCATTATTACAAAATTGTACACAAAATGTAATATTTATTACAATTCCCATGAAATGTTGTCATGTTCCCCTATATTTACGCTTTTTTCTCCGTAGTATGTGACAGTTCCACGCGTGGTTTCATTTTGTCACTTATGATTTCGTGTTCAAAGATACATAAGGTGCTAAGGAGTCTTATATTATACTTCTCAGTATGTGTGATGTTCTTCAGAAATATATTACTGTAGACAATTCACAACTTTTAGCTGTTTTATCTACTTATAGTTTAATCTATTTAATGATACCCTTGAAAGGCGCCTACTTCTTATCCCAATTTGGGAACGACTAGATTGAGGTTGACATTGACGAGTCAGAAAAAGAAGTTTTATATAAAACTAGCATATACCCGTGGCTTAGCTCGAATGGAGTTCTTAAACTACCCACGGGGCTAAAAAATTAGGAACTATAAAGGTGACAAACGCCTTATGGAAAGTGCTCACCGCATAATAGCATATGGAAGCTTGCAAAATCAGAGGTTTCACTTGCCGACCTTGCAACTTTTTCACGCCTTTTTTGAAAATGAGAAAATAGTAGGCAGAAACGTTGTGACCACAGTTAAAAGAACAATATTTCCCATGAAATGTGTTTAAACCGTAGGTCCATTTGCTGTTGGCACAACAATACTTCAAGAATAACTGGCTCACCCGCAACCACGGACGAAATGCAAGTACGTGGTCGCCATCTAGTCACACCCTGAAGCGTTGCCTTCCACCAAGCAAAATGTGCTAATCCAGGTAAAAATTTCCTAGAGTCCGACTTGCTGTCCGACCATGGACCATGCCCGGGTCGACGGCGCGTTGTGTTCCACGCGCGCCTCAAAGAGTGTCAGCATATTGACGGGGCCTGTAGAGGGCCAAAGCCTGCCGGGGTCGCGGGACCAAGGGATTACCGTGACCCCGGTACGTAAAGGGCTAGTGAAGGACACCGTGGATTTTTTTTACCACGCAAAAAAAAAAAAAAAGAGTCCGATATTTTTTGATTGTAAAATCTAACTCTACTTCTGCACTTATAATAACATACAAAAATACTCGCTTATTACGTTAACGCCGGCTTTATAAACAGCCCGCCAACTAGGCGGCTCGAGTGCCGAACTTACACAAAAGATTTGAAGTTTTGACTCAAATACCAAGTTGGGATCTTAGCGTCGGAAGCAGCAGATCTGCAGTCTTGTCATAAGTACCAGATGTATTAGGGCTTTAAGGAATTCGCTGTAGTTTATTTTTAAAAACTGCCTTTCAATTAGATTTTATAAGAAAGAAGGAAGAAAGAAAGAAAAATTATTTTATTTGACACAGACATCATACATACAACAGAGACAAAAACATATTAAACAGAAAAAAAAATCAAAAAAACACAAACAAAATGACAAAAAAGAAATACATAGTTGTACGTCATGACTGTGACAAGAAAGGCGACCACCCAGCATAAAGCTGTGCTGTGGGGGACCCACAGCACAGCGCTATATTCTATAACAAAGAGAGGACATCATTATGACATGCATCATCATATCCACCTGCAATGAGCTCCTCGTGCCGGATTTCAGCCCAGGGCCCTTCATAGAGCAGAAGTATAGAGTACTGTTTAAACAGGTAACCATGGCCTCCAAAGCACAGCGTTATACAGGAACACCATTGATTTTAGTCAGTACGAGTCTGACAGTCCTTTTCGTTACACCCAGGGCGGGAAGACAAAATTGATAATTATACCATGTAAAAAAAAGCGGAGGTCTGTGGTCTATGGATGAGAGGAAGACAAAAGAAAAGATGGATAGATTGCGCGAAGAATATGAAAGGAATGCCGTGATGTCTGACTTTGGAGAATTGAAATAGAAAACGTGTCGCGCCGACCCTATCTAAAAAGCTTACATATTTCTTTACAGCATTCCTTTTGTCCCAAAACATCGAACAAATTATCAGCTGATATATTTTAATCACTTATACCTTCACCCTTGAGTCCTCGTCCCTAAAACACGAGCCTACTTACAAAGCGGCCATGACAGATCAAGACGCACATTCACATAATCATAATTCATCTTGGGATACAGGCCTGCGCCCCTCTGCATGACTAAGAAAACTGTATAGAAGCGACACTATGAACACTACCACTACTTTTACATTCAGTAAGGAAACACTAATTCGTACATGATTAACATCATAAATTTTAATGTACTCGTATCTTGATTGCTTTCTACGGTCGAATTTATATCTGTAACCAATAAACGACCAATTTGCCTATGCGAGACTTAAAGATGTACAATCAGAAACAGCCGTCTAAAACAAAATTACGGGATTTGGAATTCAATCGAATAATTTCGGAAATATTGTAACTCTTCATTTTGTCGGTGATCGGACGCGAGAACGTTGATCTTCCACTCCTGTGTCACTAGATCGTCCAGTGAGCTTTCGATTTAGATGGCGTGTCCAAACAACTTAAGGTTTCGCACTTTTTATAATGAAAGAGTCTTTATTTGATGCAAAGGTCTTTCAGGGAGGAAACGTTAGTACGGTGATGTTCTTCAGATATGTGACAGTGGGACTATTTCCCAAGGAGTAACGTAACTAATATTGTCAATGCGAGTTTGTTTTTTAAGCCTTTGCACCTAAATCACTGAACCGATTTTGACACTGATGATTTTTTTTGCATAAAACATCATCAAATACCCTCCCATTTAGTGTAGGGCAGGAGCGACTGTCAGACTTGTACTGACTAAAATCCACGGTGTCCTTCAATAGCCCTTTACATTCCGGAGTCACGGTAGCTCGTTAGTCTTGCAACCCCGGAAGGATTGATTCAAATAGAGGGGTAAATTGTACTTAATATTATGTCACTCAATTTGCTTCAAAATCTATACATGTTTGAATGTGAGCAAATCCTAAAGCTCAAATTCTGACAATAATTGCAACTCATTTTCGTTTCTACGTATCTTAATAATCTTATTCTATGGCCTCTTTTACGATTAACCTCGTCTCACGTAATTATTTTCCGAGGGTGTCGCACCACTGAATTATCAATGTTCCCCGCGTTACTCATCTTATGTGGTCTTCATTATAGAGATGTATGGCAGGGGAATTATTGAACCCGTAGATGATATTAAGATTATGTATAACGTGCTATGTGTATTGATTTTAATGTAAATTAAGCCTTTTTTTGGGTGGGAAAATTCCTCCGCGGTGGATTTGGATCACGGAAGCTTCCCCGCTTCACTCATTTGAAGATTTTACAACCCGCAACTCTGGAAGACATTAATCGCCCTCTCAGTTATGTTGACAACTGTTTGAGGCCTGTATGGAACACAACACAACGTTTGTTACTCCGGCCTGGTCCTTATCGGACGGTGAACTACGAGCGGTGACGGTGAGCTACGTCCACAAGCCCCCGCCTACCGAGGCCGGATAACGCGATCCCCACCGTCCACAGCGTGAGGAATAGACCTTATAGATTTGTTGGAGATCTGTGAAGAGTTTTTACTTATTGTGAAGTATTTGTAATATTTATTCTTGGAACATCAGTCGAGTTAATATGAAAGTTTGATTTCCTTACATGATAACAGGAAAATGAACGGTTTGTCAGTCAAAGCTGAACGACGAATGTTATCTAGAAACTCTGATAAAAAAAAAGTAAAGTAGACATGAACTGTCTCCAAAACCAACTCAGAAATCTTCATACATTATTAGAATGAAGTCGTCACCAAATAAAAACCCTCTATGTTTCTTGCAAGTCACTTACTTCTATAGAATTACGTTGTTATATTCCTTGGAGAGGCTCAAATAGCCTCATTTTGTTGCGAGAGGGAATTAACGAGCCCGCGCCGGAAAAAAAAAGAAATATTACGTCACTTGACGCCTAGTGATAATCAGCCTGTATTTTATCGCCCAGTTTGAAGGATTCCTTAGATATTGTTTTTGTTATTAGATTTTTCTTAGCAAAATAACCTCTGCCGTGCAATATTTAAAGGTCAGATTTGTCAGATTAGAGCAATTTTGAGCCGTAAATTGCACTGAATAATTACGTCGAGTTAACTTTTGGTGTGCGATATTAAATTTTTGCGGAGGTGCCTTTATAACATTGAGTTTTAAATGGCGGAGATTTGTTTTCTCGCTTCATTCTGTTAGGGTTTAAAATAATTATATTAGTGGCTCATTGGGAATAAAGGGGATGATGAACATATGGTATCTCTGAATACAACCGGAGTAAAGGCTCATTATATAGACTTAAATTATTGAATATTTTTTTCGCATTTAACGCCTCCGTCATGAATATCGTAAGATGCTAAAAATTGAATGACATATGTGACCTTGCCGAACTGCGATGATAGCCTGGTTGGTAAGGCGCCTAGACCACGGAATCCAAAGGTCGCAGGTCAAGTACTACCAGCAAATGATTTTTTCTTTCCACGAAAAACCTTACATAAAGTACTGCTAATTCGATTTTCACCACGATACCAATCTCAAAATATTAAAAGACAATAGGACACTTAGGCATCAAAGTACTCCTCCGCATCGCTGGCATCCGGGTACATGCCCAGAAGACCGGCAGCATTAAATGGGAATGCTAAGAAAAAGACACCCAGCTCTCTAGGAGCTTAGCGAGGACCCCATCATAGCGATTCCAATCTCCATGTGGTTAAGCATACCTCACGTCGAATTTGTATGAATTCTCTTACTGTGAACACGTGTATACACGTGTACGTTGTCGCCTCAGTCTGACGACTGTGCTGACAAGCGCTCATGAAAGAAGTTCTATCTTATTATAAATGTTAAAATATATGAGGATAGATGGAGGGATGTTTGTTAACCTTTCACGCAGTAATGGCTGAACGGATTTGAATGAAAATTGCGGTAGAATCAGAATGCTGAAGTGGAAGTGCATCGGCCATGTCTGCAGAAGGACAGACAATCGATGGAGCAGACATGTGGTAGAGTGGAGATCGCGAATTGGCAAACGTACTGTAGGACGCCTTGCGGCAAGACGGGTCGATGATTTGAAGAATGTGGCTGGCAGCAGACCGGGAGGGTAGCGCTCATAAACGAGACTTACGTTCAGCAGTGGATGGCTATAGCCTGGTTTTATCTCCATACTTAAGTTTAATAAACCACGGTTAAATTTAATAATACCTGAAATATAACGAGCGTCCTCTGAACTCGAAGTGAAACGTATATTTTTCTATAACTTCCACTTAATTCCGTCTCACAACTTCATGCTAAGAACTTCGGCGATAATTTCCAAAACTTCTTTACATTTTGGACCGTACTTTATAAGTTTTGTTGCAGTCCCCTTTAATTGTTTTTACAAATGTTGAGGTAATTATATTGAAATTAAACATTACTGCGTTTATAACAATGTTTTGTTTTCATTGTCTTTGTCAAAATGGACGAAAAACTTGGGGTTTTGTGTTCATTTTTGGTTTATTTAGTTTTTGTTTCTATTAAGATCTTTCAAGCAAGTTACTTATCTCGAGGGCGTAGTTAGGAGGCCATAAGAGATCCGAAAGTACACTTCAGCAACATATTTTTTATAAGTAAGTTGGGAGGCCTAGGAAACGCTGGCGTGACGACCTAGACACCTTCATGAGAAATTGGCCGGAGAAAGTCGCACACAGGGAAGAGTGGAAAATTATGGGGAAGACTTTTGGCCAGCAGTGGGACAACACAGGTTAAAAAAAAAAGTTGATGAAACAATTTATTCTAGGTGCTAAAAAGTTTTATTTCGCCCACTATTGGGTTTGATGACCTCTTCTTTTATCTGTTCGCCTGGTAAGTCTGAATCTTAATTCTTTGGAAGTTGATTAAAAACTTCGAAAAAAAATCTCCTGCCCTGCCTGGGGCGAGTGAAAAGGACATGTTCCTTCAGCTGCTTTTTGCGTTCCATTGTTGCGGTGCCCTTATAAGATAGCCTCGCAATCACTAACTTTAGTTCCAAAAAATAAAACCCCTAGCAGCAGCAATTAATTGGCAATAAATTTCTATTAAATTATTAATCGAATTTCTCCACACACCTGCGTACTTCAGTGTCGCAATAAAGAGAAAAAGTTCCCGCCATTACTGATATTGATAATGTCTATAACGACGTCATAATCGAAGGTTTTGTTCGGGCTCAATGTTCTATGCGTGACTGCTTCCATGTTCATAATTCTGCCATCGGAATTACTTGAGTGGCTATTTTTGATGGGTTTTGTTGTAAAATACGAATATTATTTAACATTTTCTTCCGTAAACTGATACCATATAAATGTACAACACACGGCAGCACATTTACCTACCCCAATCTGCCAAATTTTCGAATTTGAACCTTCTGCTTTAGTAATTAAGTTGAAAATCTATCAGTTTGCTAAATTGTGGTAGATTGTTGAAAAAAAATCAAGCAATAGAAAAATAAACAGTAGGACACTTAGCAGGAACAAATAAAATCATCTTTGGAAGGAAAAATAGAAATCAAAATTTCTTTTACAACATGGGGAAAGGTGCAGGAAAATTTCTTCCGTCATATTTTCTCTACTACTTGCCATCCCGGTCACGGGACTGGACGAATTACCGTGACCCCGGAAAGTAAAGGCCTATTGAAGGATACCGTGGATTTTAGTCAGTACGAGTCTGACAGTCCCTCCCGCTCTGCCCTGGGTGGGGAGGACTCATTTGATGACTTTACCACGTAAAAAAAAAACTACTTGCCATCCCCTTATTTCGTTTCTTCTTCTACGTGGGTAAAACCTCGGACAAATCTACTTACAGTATTATTTTCTTCTATATTATCATCACATATTACATGTACTTACTCTAATATTCCAGCTACATTCAACAAAAAAAACCTTTAGGTACTGCAAACTAAATACTAGGACCGCATAAAACGAAAGGCACTTCACTCTAACACCTAGTATCATCACTAAGCCCTGAAGGCCAGTACAGTCGACAAGCGAAATTAACAGCAGCCGGACATGGCTGTCGACCCGTGTCAGGGCGCGCAATCTAAACGATATTGCGCGTACCTATTTATGTATCCCGCATACCTACTTACTATTACTGCGTGTGATTCACTATTGTTGTCACTAAGCTTGTTACCTTTTGAAAGGTTTTGTGAATGGGATGTTGGTCAGGAATTTCGCCATGGGAAAAGATGTTTGGATCAAATAAAACCGTGACCAAACGTGACTTACGAGGTCGTAGTCCAATCGAGTCCAAACCATCTTTTTAATGACAAAAAAAATCAGTATGACAAAAAAAAATTTGATATCGTTCTATTGCTTAGTTACCTTATCAGAGGGGAAGGACTAGTCCGATAGCTACATTTATAAAGCTACATTTTCCAATACACCGAAAACAGTGCCGACAATTTGTAATCAAATAAATTCTCAAAGAAAAAATTTGCTAAAACTTTATGCTATTAGTTTTTGGGACAAACCCACCACATTATTCCCAAACCACTGTAACTCCTGTACTCAACAGTGGCAACCACCATAAAAGCCCCGAGACAATGAAACCCGACGTTTCTCGTAGACTGAATTCACCCACGACACAGGAGAAATTCCTACTTATACGTAGTTTCCACTTCCCTTCATAAGAGGCAGGAGAAAAATAAAAAAAGCCCAATTTTTATATTTGATTCCTATAATAGGTATTGTTACTACTTGCTAATTGGAGGAGCTCGTGGCTAAATAAATACAGCCGCACAGGCTGATCTTCCGTGTTAAGCCGCGCTTGCCGAGGTTGATCTGTCATAGCGAGTTTCTTCCGTTCCTCGGAAAGCACGTAAAGCCATTTGTAGATCATTGACAGTCGTTACTGTTAGTCTTACCATGGGGTTTCGTATTACCTAGTTACTGGGTTGTGGAGGTCCGACAGGCAGTCGCTTCATGTAAAATACTGATATCCAGCTGCATCAGGTTTGACTGGAAGCCGACCCCAATATAGTTGGGAAAAGGCTAGGCAGATGATAATAGGTATTGCTAAACCGCTAGTAAGCTTTCTGATAGTGTGTTGTTTTGAATTTAATTATTCATCATAGTATAGAGATCATTCCGTCACTATTTTGTATTTCGAAAAGCTGCACGATCTTCCGTGAACCACTTTGTAGTACTTAAGCCCTGGTACACATGAAAATAAACACTCTCCAAATTTAATCCCTAAAAGGGTTTTCTAGTGAATCGTTAAATGCGATGAAAGCACCAATAATATCGACAAATGCGCAATCAATACTCAAAGCTTAGTGCAAGCATGAATATGTCCGATACAAGCGTTCTAATGCGTTATTGCTGCAACTGGCTTTGGCGATACGAGAGTATGTATCGCGGTATTATAACTGGTTGTGTGTGGTGTTAGTACATAGTTGTGCTGTAAGGTAGGATTTTGTAGAGTTTGGTAAAGTTAAGAAGTAGTGGAAATTACGTGTGAATAAAGTTTGGTGAGTGGCTGAGCTGTTTCATAAAAATATTGAAGAAGAAAACGTTCTCTGCCGAATTAGGACGGTGCAAATACTTTGTGTAGAACTTGGTGATAATGTTGCCCATCACCGTCATCGTAAGTCTTTAGTAGTTCGATAAATCTACAAACTCACTTAACAATAGCTTAAGCTTTTACAGTCTTAATATCTGTTGTCTCCACACAAAGGTTTAACATCTGTTGAACATTTGTCTAAAAGACTGTCAACTGCAAAATGGCATTTGAAGTTAATATAAGGGTTGTTTTGCAGTTAGAGTGCAAAACAACCCTTATATTGTGTATGAGTGTTAGAGTTTAAAATATGTGTTTATATGTAGGAGTTCTATATTTTTTTTTATCGTGGTAAAATCATCAAATGAATCCTCCCTCACAGGGCAGAGCGGGAGGGACTGTTAGATTCGTACTGACTAAAATTCACGGTGTCCTTCAATAGCCCTTTCGGTTCCGGGGTCACGGTAATTCGTAAGTCCCGCGACAAAAAAAAAAGATACGATTAAAAAGATAGTGCATCGGTAATACATTAGATTAAAATGATTTAAAGAAAGAACTACGGCCACTTTATTACAAATTAAACACAAAACAAAAGTCCATTATAACTAATACGCCACCAAAGCGAAACCACAAGAAATACACATGAATCGCACAGATTAATCTCGACACATATAACTTACATCTTGCCTACATCTACCGTCCAATGTAAACCAGTGTACCGAGACCCCCCATCGTTCTTAATCTTAACAAATTTTCGACCAAAGCTAGTATGATGGAGTAATTAAAGAGGTCTTACTTGATTGGTCGGCCTGTAGTCGCAGTTTTCTCGATTAGTTCCTAATGGCGTGGAAAGTAAGATTAAAGTTTCTGACGGCTCTTTGATAGCTAAATTCTTCGGACATGTGTACCCTAGGTCTGTCTCTGAAAGATGGGCTTCAGCATAGGGATAGAAAGGGGGTGGTGCCCACTGCATAATAGTCAGGCGCCCATCCCAGAATTTTTACTAACTAAAAATGAAGGCAGATAATTTAAAAACTTACACAAAAACATCAAATCAAATTTTATTTTCTTATTTTGAAACGAGGAGTTTAGTCTCCTGGAAAACATCTCTAGATTCGGCCAGGGGTTGCAGTAGTTTTAGATGTATACGAATATAATGTGGGTTCCTAATTTAATGAGGTACGAGTATAATCTTCTGGTCAGAATGTTAGTCGAAAGTTTCTGTTAGACATAAGAAGCAGTCTATGATGCTCCCACAGCTGGGACTAACGCCTGCTCTCTGATATAGTGGGCTGTGATTAATACACCACGTGAGATCAGCGCGGGTTTGGTTTTTTTTTAAATTAAGATGCGTTTGATCCAGACCTTAGTTTAGGTCAGAAGTGACGATGGAGCGAGCTTTCCCAGAGGAAGCCTGTTCACTCTAACTTTGAAGAGATAAAAGCCTTTGTCCAACAGACAGGCGTGGCGAATACGAAGCGAAGCGTTTTTATTTGTAATGTATGGAATTGTTTGAATCCAGTCACATAGAAAAGCGAAAGCGATCCGATAGCGTGACCGAACCGATGCGATGACGTGGCGAAGGCGTATTTGCTCTGTTTGACGTCGTTCATAAAAAGTCAGCTAATACAACTGTCACGCCTCAGTTCGCTGCACCCAGTTTGACGTCTCGTATCGCTTCGCACTTGGTCCGGTTCGCTATCAGTTGTCAGTTTTACAAAGGCTTTAGGGTTGTATGCGTTCCAAAAATAATATAGTGACAAGAAGTAGAGAGGGAGGTCCGGAGTGGACCTCCCTGTCTGCTTTACTGATTGTATTCTGTTTCCGTCGCAAGCTCTTTCAGCTCTAATTCTTAGATTTATTTTCCTAGATCGACAAAGGTTAGGCTATCGGTAGTCTCGGTAGTTATGGATTTATGCTTCATTGATGGAATAGGGCGGCCCCCAATTACATAACACTTTAATATACTCGAAAAATTTAAGTGTACTTTACAATTCGGTCTGGCTCTTTGACGTTTATCAGATGCGATGCTAAGTTGCTTACGGGTTCATTTTACTTATCAGTCCTGGAAAAATGGGAAGAAGCCAGGCTTTGGGAAGACGAAGACTAACAGTAGGTAATACTGAACATCACCAAAAGTTAAATAACATGACCAACATGATGCAAACATTGTTGCACTCCCAAATAAACAAACTGTCACACCAACTCAGGTACCAGGAGATAATAAACACATGAGTCATAATTGCCCCGAAGGTATTCGTCTGCTAAACAAAGTGAGTCAGCTAAGAATCCCATTATGAACGTCGGTTCGTGCTGGCGGCCGCAGAACTTTCGTATGCAAAGGCTTTTAGCCAATGCTGTATAATGTCTACGAAATATGAGGATGTACCTTCAAAGGTGGCACATACGGATAGTTGGGAGGTTACTAAATTATGTACTAAACTGCTTTTTGTAGGCTTAGTTAAGTCTCACTAGGCCAAACTTTGGGTCATGGAATTTCTTGGGAGGTTACCGCGGCCCGGAAAGTAAAAGGAAGTGAAGGAATTCATGTTTGACAGTTCTTGCTGCTCCACCTAGAGGACTCATTTGATGATTTTCTACCCAAAAAAGGGAAACCTGGTCGTATTTTGGTCCATACTATGTTTTGAACTCAATCATTTTAATAGATAACCAAATTCACTCCACACCTGGATAATTATTATAAATGTTCATGAACCGCGATTGAAGGCAATTTTTCATCATCACCACTCCCACACACATTAGTAATGACAATTATACTGATAGCAAACGACAGAATATCCTCATAATAATTTTGTATGGATCTGAAATCATTTAAGATCACACACAACATTATTGTTCCTCGATTTTATGCGACCCAAGTTCCTGCCTCCAAATAATTCCGTCTGTGTGTCAGCACAACGAGGCAATATGTCTTGATAAGTGCAGAGAGCAAAGTTTGGGTCGCGCGGTTGCACATCTTTTATGAGTGTTTCGCCCTACCACCTCATATTCTCTGATGCCCTGGTCATGTCGTGTGGTGATGTTTATTTACTTCGTAGTTTTGTAAGTGCCTTTTCAGTTTTGGCGTCGACATTGACACGGAATAAGTTTACTGGAACGGAGAATTACTTTGGCTTGCAGAGTTCTAGTTTGATGCACTTTGGTGTCAGTTTTGGTAGTAGATAAGTAGGGAAACTTACTCTAAAACTTCACTCTTTGGAGGCATTCAATTTGAATGTTTATAAAGTTCAGGTAAGTTTACAAGCTTGCAAGTAGATTAAAAGCCTTGTAGTTAAATTATAAGAGCCATCTAACAGTGGAATTTGGCATAATTACTCACATTTGCGCTTGATAATTATGGCAATTATCCCAGCCCATGAGTTGTCCTTACCTACGACCTATATTTTGGACCATTACCGTTTTAAAAACTTTAACACGTGACACTTGAAAGATTGTGGGGAATGATGGATGGATGGAAGTTTGTTAAATTACTCATTTACAGATAAAACATTGAACGAAATCCGTTCAGTAGTTTTTGTTTGAAAGAGTAATGAAGAGACTTGATTTTTTTGCACGGATAGTTAACCTGGATTAACACATAGTATACTTTTAATCGGTAGGTATTAAACGCGGGTAAACCCGCTAGCAACAGCTAGTTTTTCATAACATGAAATTTGATAGATTTCACAAGTGCAGCGGCATCAATCAAAGCCACATAACCAGTTGTTCGGAAGATCACGCTTGTGCACAAACACCGCGTTTGTGAACAGCAAGCATTACACAGACAAAGGTCGAGTGACAGCAGTTGATGCCGCCGCTTTTGATGACAACCGCACAAAGTACTCAACGATTACCATCGTGATTGCTTGTTAATGTCGCAGTTGCCAACTTTTATGTGGAGCTCTGAAAAGAATCATTTTTAATTAATAATGTTAATCGTAGTTATGAGTGTATATTTGTGTTTGCTTCGTTGATCTTGAGGACCTTTTTTTTCTTTTTTTTTATCGTGGTAAAATCATCAAATGAGTCCTCCCACCCAGGGCAGAGCGGGAGGGACTGTCAGACTTGACTTTTACGTACCGGGGTCACGGTAATTCGTTAGTCCCGCGATCCCGGCAGGCTTTGGCCCTCTACAGGCCCCGTAACTTGCTGACACTCCTTGAGGCGCGCGTGGAACACAACGCGCCGTCGACCCGGGCATGGTCCATGGTCGGACAGCGAGTCGCCCATTACTCGCCGCCCGCATGCCCGCGCCTACGGTGGCCGGAAATCGTCTGCCGACGTCTGACGCCGTGGGCGTCTACCACTGCGGTGATCGGTGATGTTCGATTCTCAAATGGGTCTATGGTGTTAAAACGGGATTTTCCTTACATAATTTTTCAGTAGCAGCTCAGAAGCCCTCGCATGGCTTTTCACGTTTTTGTGACGTTCACGAAACTGGAACTTTGATGTTAGGTGGGAAAAAAAAATGTTCCACGTTCGTTACAGGTGTTTTTTCATATTTCTATATAACATCATTCATTTCAAAGTAAATACTTCGAGTATGCTATAAATAAAATAGAAAAATCTTGTGATAAGGCCTGTGGTATCTGTAATTGTGTCCTGTTGATGGTTTATGGCGCAATATGGGCTAACTACCTAACCATTATGCCTTTGTCAAATAGACAGGCGAAAGCGAGGCGTTTCCGAAGCGATACCGAACCGAAGAAAGACGTCAGTCAGATAGTTCTGTCACGCTATCGGATCGCTTTCGCTTTTCTATGTGACTGGATTCAAACAATTCCATACATTACAAATAAAAACGACACGCTTCGCATTCGTCACGCCTGTCTGTTTGACAAAGGCTTTAGGGTATGCCGCTCCACTTTAAGTCGATTTGGGAAACCATCTTAAATCGTGCCATACTTTATGAATTTTTGAAAAAAAAAAAAACCAAGTATTCACTGAAAACTGAAAATCAAGTTCCAAGCAAATATATGTCACTGTTAATAAATGAAGTCAAACACACACATACGTCTTTATAAACATACGTACGTCTATGTACAGTTGTACATATGTGAATCGTGCGTGTATATCTCGCATTAGCTGGACAAACAGTGATTATGTCTTGGCGGCTCCGCCAGTTGTGTAAATATTACCATTTGGTAGGAGAGGGTACAATCAGGACATAGTAATGCTTTTTGTTTTTGCAAGTAGGTCGATGTGTTTTGGATAGGTAGAGAAGAAAGGTATTTTCTATGACTATTATAAATAATATTTAACTTTTTCTCACTTTTTGTACTTTTTGGATACGTTCATATTCAAAATATTCAATAGGCAAGATGACTGCAAAAAAATGCAATTGGTTTGTCAGTGAATAATAATTATAAATATTCTTGAAAACGGTCATGCCATATTGTATTGGGAGCAATCTATCATCACTGACAGGACTATTGTAGCTAATAAGCCTGATATAGTGGTGGTAGATCGCCGAGAGCGCCGTGCAATGATTGTTGATATCACCGTCCCTCATGACGAGAATCTCGTGAAAGCTGAAAATGATAGAAAAACAAGCAAGTATCTTGAATTCAAAGAGTCAATGAATGCCAATTAAAATTAGCAGAACAAATAAATCAGCTTCACTAACCGTATAATGTTACAATAGTTCTCTACAAAGAAAGAACAGCATTTTTATTAATTTATTAAACCATATAATTAATAGCCCCAGGAACATTATCATAGCGAGAACTCAAAGGAAAATGAGCGGAAATATGTTTCTTAATGATTTCCTGCTACCAGGGCAGCATAAAGGGTAGGAGTTTTTTTTGTCGATGAAGATATCGCTTGAAAATGTTTAATGAGTGTAAATGGCTAGGTTAAGATAATGAGGTGATGTTTATAATTTTTACGGAAGGTTCAAAACGGCCTGTGTTTTTTTTATTTTTACAAATTGTTAACAGTTATTAATTTTGGTATTAGTAGCTGCGTTCTACGTCTGACTATGGATTGGTCACAACGTATCTTCTTTAATTAAGGTTTATTATGCAGATTCAAATCTAGATAAAAAAGTTTTTTATTTTACCCTTTTAATTCAAATATTCAACTAAAATTCTTGTCAAATACGTAATCCGTAGTACCGGTAATAACTTTGTCCAAGTACACAATAAGAAAGCCAAAGCCTGCTGGGGTCGCGGGACCAAGGGATTACCGTGACCTTAGTACGTAAAGGGCTATTGAAGGACACCGTGGATTTTTTTTTTTACCACGAAAAAAAAAAAAGTACACAGTAAGAAATGCTCATAAAATAAAAATTACTAAACCAAACTATTTTTCATGGGACCAAATGACAGATATATGTATATACTACATCAAAAAAAGGATCATCAAAATCTGTTCACCCAGTCGTAAGTTAACAGGTCATCATCATCTTCCTGCCCTTATCCGATTTTACTTGAGGTCACCGCAACACGTTTTTTCATTTACTCCTTTTTCTTTTATATCATTCCTTGGACAATCACCTCTCTCTTAGTCACATGAGTGTCATCCCGCCTCATCACATGTGCATACCAAGACAGACGGTTCCCTGTCAGGTAATAAACATAAAAAAGAACCACCTTCTTCTTTTGAAATCCATTAAAAAGTAATTTATATAAACAACATTACGCCTGTATTTTCCCAAGAGGCGGAAAGTTTTAGGGATAGAGCGACTCTAGAACGCAAAGGGCATGTTGGAAATGGTCTGATTTAACCTCATTCGTTAGACCTCGAGCTGAAGGACTCATTTAATGATCTTCTGCCCAAATAAAAAACTAATCGCCTTCAAAAACCATCACAAAAACAGCGTTTGAAAAATCCGATAACATTATGCTCAGACTGGAAATCAAACCCAGTAACATCATGTTCAGCCATTGTCACATTACCTCTAGATTAACGAAGCAGAAATAATTATGTATAATCATCATCTGCTTAGCCTTTTCTTAACTATGTTAGGCTTGCAGTCAGAGCGACTGACTCTGACTTCCACAACCCAGAAACTAGGTAATCCTATGACCCTTTGGTAAGACTGGTTGTCAGACTTTCAAACTTTTGACTACAGTAAAGCCTTTGCCAAACAGACTTCCGTGGCGAATGCGAAGCGTGACGTTTTTATTTGTAATGTCTGGAATTGTTTGAATCCAGTCACATAGAAAAGAGAAAGCGATACGATAGCGTGACAGAACTATCGGACTGACGTCTCGCTTAGGTTCGGTATCGCCTCGCACTCGCTTCGCTTTCGCCTGTCTGTTTGACAAAGGCATAATGACTGTCAATGATCTACAAACGACAGATGGAACCAAAGGCAATTGGAAAAAACTCGCTATGATAAAAGGTCACCCATTTATAAACCAACCTCGACACGCGCTGCTTAATCTTGAAGACCAACCAACCTGTACCGCTATTATTATTTAGCCTTGAGCTACTTAAGGCAGAAATATATTCATTGTTCTAAATTAAATGCACTATAAAAAGGTACTTTGATTACACTTCCAGCTTACCTACTCTAAATTCAGTGCCGAAGAAAATAGGCAGTTAGGTTGTAGACTATTACAATTTTAATGGCTAATTGCTGGCATATTTATAGGGCGACCTATTTTTTCCGCTTTTAAATGGCAATTTTCTGGTGACCAAGGTATTTAATTATTCCTTCTTTTATGGCCACAATTGTGTATTGTGTAGCCTGGGGCACTCTAAATAGCAATTGGAAGTGTTGGCATAGTGGCAGAGCGATTGAGCGAGCTGTGCAGCGTGTGTGTGATCTACAAGTTGTTGTTACGAGTTTGGGTGTTTGTGTATGTGAGTTTCTATGTTTATAAGCGCAGCCACGATACAGAAGAAATTCCTGGTTTAAGGCAGGGCTGCCATTTATCATACTTGGTGGTGAAATCATTAAAGCCTTTGTCAAACAGACAGGCGTGGCGAATACGAAGCGAGGCGTTTTTATTTGTAGTATATGGAATTGTTTGAATCCAGTCACATAGAAAAGCGAAAGCGATCCGATAGCGTGACCGAACCGAAGCGAAGACGTGGCGAAGGCGTATTTGCTCTGTTTGACGTCGTTCATAAAAAGTCAGCTAATACAACTGTCACGCCCCGGTTCGCTGCACCCAGTTTGACGTCTCGTATCGCTTCGGACTCGGTTCGCTATCGCCTGTCAGTTTGACAAAGGCATAAGTGTGTCCTCCGGCCCTCGGCGTAGCTGTCTGTTCAGAAACGTCTGTGTTCGGTGAGTCCTGCCAGTCCTCGAAGTGCCGGGCAAAAGAGCTGCCTGCAAACTCCGAGTAAGGCGGAAAAATACCGCTGTGCAACAGTGTTGCCACTGTATTTACATAGTATTTACATTTAATGGCCTCTACAAAACCATGTAAACTAAAAATGAATGTAAACTACATCACATCTCGTCGCGTTATTTAAAGGTGTTCGCTCCCGGTCTAAAATCTACATTGGATTAGCACATGAAAGGCGAACCGCTTCGTTTTCCATCAATCTAGATTTTAATAAGATTCCCACTTATACGAAAAACTTTTTTGTACCTACTTACAATACAATGGACTTTTGTAATGCAAATACTTAGGTCTTTAGAAGTTATTTGAGATTAATAAAAGGAGTTTTGTTTTTAGCCAATGTTTAAACAATATCTGTCTTACCACAAGAAACATAAACAGCTGTTGGACATTTGTCTAAAAAAACTGTCAACGTCAATACATTCCACGTTGATATAAGGGTCGTTTTATAGTTACATTTTTTTAGACAAGCATTCAACAAATGTTTATTGTTTTGTGGTAAGACGGATAATATTTTTTTTCGATGTGTCGATATACTTTATTTTCTAAATAATTGAATTAGTTTTGCTTACCTTCTCCTCTACTCTATAGCTCAGAACCGTATTCAGTATCTCGTGGCTCTGGAAAGCAAAGCCAACCGAAGGAACAAGAAGTATATCTTCGTCAGTAAGAGTCTGGTAGTCC
Source organism: Agrotis puta (assembly GCA_943136025.2). Lineage (NCBI taxonomy): Eukaryota > Metazoa > Arthropoda > Insecta > Lepidoptera > Noctuidae > Agrotis > Agrotis puta. The sequence goes on from OW964182.2 coordinate 2,540,251, forward strand.
CTTTTGCTTCACACAGATTACTAACCACCAAAGAATTACTAAAAAAAAGGGTCTAACTAGAGATACTCGTAGTTATAGTACCAAAATATATCCAAATCGGTCGTTTAAACTAAATAAATTCACTTTCGCATCTCTAATATTGTTAGTAAGCATCATTTTCTTCTAGAACTATGCCACATTGGCAGATTGGTTGTGGCATCAGACAGGTCCCTTAAAATACAGGTGGAATAAGTGGGCGATGATTTGGAATGAGGCTCCGCAGTCACACTCTACTTCATCATCATCATCATCAGCCTATAATGTTCCCACTGCTGGGTGGGACACAGGCCTCGTCTCTGTAAGAGGGAGTGGTCCATAATCCACCACGCGGGACCAGTGCGAGTTGGTGGATGTCGAAATTTTAGTTCTAGGACATGCCGGCTTCCTCACGATGTTTTCCTTCACCGTTTGCACGTAATGCACCTGGCTGGGTTCGAGCCCACGACCTACAACTGGTAAGTTGGGGCCGATACTGCCACACAGGCCACCACTGCTCTACTGCATCGGTATACCGCTAAAGAAAAATAATGACCTGGTTTCGTAATCGGTTCAGACTTGCATGTGGGTCGTGGCAGTTGAAGGCACGCTGAGAGCTTTTCAGCAAGCTCGTCTAGGTATAGTAATCCCGATGGAGATGTAGTCTGCCTGTCGGGGTCGCAGGACCGTCTGTTGTATAGATAATTGGGACTCTGGAACGAGGAAAACATAACCAAAGGATAACTGAAGATACAGTACCATCTAACTCTTACTGAATAAAAACAAACCTTGCCGCTTCAACCATGCTGGGAGGACTCATTTAATTTTGATGATTTCACTACCCAAAAAAGGGGAATTTTGTCTAGATACTATATTTACTGTGTATAACTGGACTTTTAATTCTTTTTCTTTAGGGTGCTGTTCCGAAGGTTGCAGTGCAGCAGGAAAGCACCGCTACGTGGCTGCCGTATATCAACTTTGAGCCTAATATATCACAGCCTCTTTGATGTAGAGCCCATGAGACAGACCGCAGTCACTGGATTCGTTTAATGACTATGGCTAAACAGATAAAATGAGTTGTTGCTTGCGGTTTTTTAAACCACAAAGATACCGTCGTTTGCGGTGGCGGTCGTCTTTGTAATGCGGTACTTTAGGTGAATAATAAAAAAAAAACAACTTAATTTAATTCATTTGAGATTTCTATACTCAGAATTTCTAGTTGTTTGGAAAGTAATAAGATACATTCGTGTATACCAAGACTTAGGTTAGGACTAAAGAGGGACTTTAACAATGCGGCATTGATCATAGGCGCGGGGTTTGCAGACGGCGAGTCATGCTAACTAGTCGTACAAATAACTGGGTCGAGTCTATGGCTTATTGCAACTTAGGAGGAGATTTATCACCTAACTAAGGTGGGACCTTCTATTAGCGTTAAAAAATTTAATTATTAAATGAATCCTCCGGCCTTGGGGGGAGTGAGAGAGACTATCAGACGCATACTGACTAAGGGAGCTTCCCCATGCCGCGATTGCGAAGCCCCCCTTAAATTCACAGTGTTTCTTCAATGGCTCTTTACTTTCCAAAAGGAGAAAAAACAGGGTGGTTTTTAGTTATTGAAGTCTGACAGTCCATCCACAGAAAACATTTGTCGGGAAAATGGGTTTATGTTTAATTTCACATTACGGCTAACAGACTTTACATAATGGTCGTTTAAAATACTCAAATAAGTGGGCATCAAACATCTACAAGCAATAAACGCCAGTGCGAAACGTCAGTATGTGACATTATTGCGTTATTATGTGATTTACGAGCGTTTGTCAGATTAAAGTTAACGTTAACGCGCGCGTAAAGTCGCGTTCATGCATGTAAAGTTACATTTGAATGTGTTTTTTTATGTTCATAGTTTTTGCAGTATAGTATTTTATTTTGAATTAAGAATATGCCTCGCAGTTACTTCTATTTTTTTATCATAAAAAAGAGAAAAAAAAGGAAAAAAATAACATTGATTTTAGAAATAGAGACATTTATTTCTTAAGAGAAGCCAGTTAGTAGCTTCCTTCTAATTAATTCAAATCATAATTAACAACAAAAAAAAAACTTTTCCTAGTAACAAAACCATCAACTAAAAAGAAAATTCCCTCAAAAAATAAATACATTTATTTCTAACAAAAATAAAGCTAGCAATAAAGGGACCGACACGTCGCCGGACAACCGCACTCTTCCATTTGGTCGGCAAATTGCGGTTTTACGTGACCTACGACAAACTGAACGCGTGATGTACGCGCATTCGTGCTGTGAATGGGAGGTTTTATAGCCGTAAATATGTACTGGCCAGTCTGTGATGTATGTTGTGAAAATGTTGAATCGGGAAGCTTAATTTGATGTACTAGGCATGCATAAATGAGAGGGGTAAGCTTGTAGAAAATTGTAGCTACCCGTTTTATATGTTTATCAGTTTATGGTTGAACGATATTTGAAGAAACCATGTAGTGGATGGTTTCTTTTCATAAAAAGTTTTCAAAGTAGTATACGGCCTGTCACACAGTTCTTAACCATTTTTTCCACGATCATGAGTCGAAAGACGTTCAGTGTTCGTATTAGGCGGATTTTTGTGACCTTCATCAGTTAATTCCTAGACCATTTGGAAAGACTTCCGATGCTAGCTAGGCTTGTTGATAAGTGATTACCGCTTTTTTTATTGTGGTAAAATCACCCAATGAGTCCTTCCACCCAGGGCAAAGCGGGAGAACTGTCAGACTCGTACTGCCTAAAATTCACGGTGTCCTTCAATAGCCCTTTAGTTCCGGAGTTACGGTAATTCGTATGTCCCGCGACTCCGGCAGGCTTTGGCCCTTCCGTTATTTTACTGACACTCTTTGAGGCGCGCGTGGAACACAACGCGCCGTCAACCCGGTCATGGTCCATTGTTGGACGTGTTTACCGCTAAAGAATCTTTGGAACCCTATCACCATGCAAGTCACATAATTATCTATAATTAATACCCATTGTAATAACTGTACCGATTTTGATGAACTTCGTTATTCGGACCCTAGGCCTAGAGACGGTTATAGGCTATACATATATGGAGCGAAGAGGAGCCAAGCCGCGGTTTACTGATATTTTTTCCATAAACACACTACTTGTTCGAAATATTCCATATAAGTTGCAAATGCAACTTTAAAGCATACCGTAAGGTTCAATACGAGTATATGAAATTCCAAATATACTGGTCAAAACTTAAAATTCATGCCACAACCAACTTGTATACAAATTGCAATAAACTTATACTCTAGAAGAATATTTTTGCACGTACTTGAAATTAAGTCCGCGTCCAGTCCAGTGGCAAATAGCAACGTTGGCAGTTGACACTCGGAACAAGTTCCAAGTTGTCGAGACCATGCTATCAAGTATTTAACAAGTTTTCCTGAAAGAATAGTCAACAGGTGCCCTCTGGGAGCGCGCAACTAGAAAATATTAACAATATGTTGCGAGTATTACTCGGTTGTTATGAGCGCCTAGTACATTGCATTTTAAATAGTTTATAGAAATTGGTGTGAGGAGCTCGTGGCTAAATAAATACAGCCGCACAGGCCGATATTCCGGGTTAAGCCGCGCCTGCCGAGGTTGGTCTTTGGATGGGTGACCATCTGTCATAGCGAGTTTCCTCCGTATCTCGGAAAACACGTAAAGTCGTTGGTCCTGGTTGTCATTTGTAGATCCCTGACAGTCGTTACTGTTAGATAGAAGGTCTAAAGTCTGATAACCAGTCTTACCGTGGGGTATCGTTTTACCCAGTTACTGGGTTGCGGAGGTCCGACAGGCAGTCGCTCCATGTAAAATACTGATATCCAGCTGCATCTGGTTCGACTGGAAGCCGACCCAAATATAGTTGGGAAAAGGCTAGGCAGATGATGGCAGTTGATGATAGAAATTGGTATAAAGATCACTTTCCCACTTAATTATTTCAGTAAGATATCTGTGTTTTGTTCATCAAAATCCGTTCAGTAGTTTATGTGTGATCCATCCATAATATCCATCCATTCAGCCCCACATGATTTCACATTCATTCATTATTTTTTTCTTAAACCAGGCCTTTACTGACTAAAAACAATCGTGTTCCTTCATATGGCTTTTGAGTTCCCAGGCCGAGGTGCACTTTTAAGACAGTCCCGCGACACTGGTAGGAGGCGTACGGCCCATTAGTTTGCAAGCAGTACGTCACCGGTCGCTTACCGTGGCCTTTGACTCAGGTCCAGCCAGTCCTACCCATTATTCACTGACCGCAAGCGCACGCGCCGACCTACGGTTGCCGGAAAACGTTTGAAGGCTAACCCCTTAAATAATACCAAACTAACTCCATACATCAGAACAGTCGTAAGTCTCAGAAATAGTACCTACCCACACAAGTTTATACGAGAGATTTTAGTGCCAGTATATAATAATAATATATAAAGCCTTGAACACATTCAAAAAGTTTCCTCACAGCACTTACCTTAACTTTGAACGCATGATACGCGTTAAGTAGTAAGTAACTCATTGGCTTGTACGTATGGATGGCTGTCACACCGAAGTGTATCATGGAACAGAAAGAACAGTGACTGTTGACTTTGGGGCACTTGATAACATGTCCTGTGTGTTCTGTTGTCTGTGTTATAAATGAACTGATGATGGACGCCATTGAAGATGAAAATACTCTGCCGATTAAGATTGCTGGCGATATCACAGCGTTACGCTATAAAGAAGAAATCACACGATTTTGCTTGGCTTTTATCCTTACAAATTATCTCCGTATTTAACCGTCACATAGGTATAGTAGTTATTTAGGTCCAGAATGACAACTTCTGAAAACTCTTTTAACTCTCTTATCATCATCTGGTGCTTTTGCATAATTTTTTATACTCTTTTTTTTTAGGTTTCATGGTGGAGCAGTAAGAAGTCAGACTCGTACTGACTAAAACTTACCCAGTTCTTTCAGTTGCCCTTTGCTTTCCACTGTGGTGTAACCTCTTGAGATATTCCCGTAACCAAAGCAGACATTTGACTCTATTGGGCTCCGAATTCTACGTACTTTGCCATAATTCATACTTGAAGTTATGTACGACTTAAATGAAAAAGTGCCTCTAGTGTACGAACGAGGAACTATTTTTTTCCATCTAAACGTTCTCGTTTACTTTACGTCACAAAAACGTGAGTGTTAGGGTCTCTGCTCACTACGTTTGAAACAAAGTTTTGGGTAATTAGCCATCAAATAAGTAGAATACAATATCATCGTTACACCTCGGTGTAACAGCCCCTCGCATTTACCCAAGCCGTACCGTGCGCGAGCCGTGACGTCGCATACATTAGCGCCCCCCGACGGCAGTTGTGCGCAACTCGGATTAAATATTAACCCCCGCTTAACTTTAATAAGCCGACGAACAACATGGATACTGTTTGATAATTCCGCCCCAGTTATGATTATGTGCTTTTTTGTAGATGTAGTTAGATATGTGCGTTTGTTTTTATTGATTTAAGACGGGAGTTAAAAAATCCTTTTATCAAGTAAATACTCTTTCTGAAGGTCGTAGAAAGCGGTCGCGGGATTGTCTCAGGTATCTCTCAGCTCTTCCGCAGGTGTGGTGGTGCGGACTCTAAGGAGCTATCTGCCAAATCGCTATATTTCTTAGTTCAGGCTCGTTGACAAAACGCCAGTAATTAAGGCCGAAACCACGGGTTTCGTGCTTATAGATTAGACCCCCAAGCCGCTCGGACACGTAAATTGTATCCTCATCACTTCAATACTTCGCTACCAATAATAAAATCCGCTTCCTATAGTTCCCCTGCCTCTACCCCTCCTCCCACGTACTCTGTTCACTTGCAATCACACAAAACGTCAACACACGTCTTTTTACGTCTCGCTACAATAAAGGACTTTTCTCTTGTTATTGTGTTTTGGAGTTGACAGCCAATCAATGGTTCGCCCACGAAATATGGGTGAGTCGAGATGAAAAAAATACTTTGTTTTATTGTTGTAGTGAGGCCATAGTATATCTATGAAGCAGTAGTGTAACTGTGGAGTGAAAACACCTCTAACGGTCCACCTCGGGCAACGGCACCGGAGACTACCTGTAACCTGATCTCCTATGGATATGGAACAGCTAAATCACCTATCCATCTGTTTACACAAAAATAAAATGCCTCACCAGGGTTTGCCTGGAGTTCGTTCCTTCTGGGTGAGCTCGCTTTATTTTCATCATCTCATCGGTTTCATCTTTAACGGCTACATTGAGGCCAAAGGCAAACCTTATGAAGAAAGAAGACCTTAAGTTAGCTAATTATCTAGACGTAAATTATTTGTTGTTATTGGTGTGGCTGATTGCTACTGTATTTGTTCGTTTATTTTACTATTTAATTTAGTTTTTTTCGTGGGATGTCCCCTTTGGAGTCTCAATTGTTTTAAAAATATTGTAAGCTAAAATGTTTATTTCTATCCTTGCACTACGCGTAAACTTTAAGGATGTATTTTAGCGCCATGTAAAGTGGCAGAATACCTTCAAGAATAAAGCTTATCTACACTAGTGTTTCTGAAAAAGAGTGACAAAATGATCTGAACCTACTTACTACGTTCAATAATCTAATTTCAGGAATAAAACCGACTTACGCTACTGTACTCAAAGATACTGTGGTATCATGACGTATTCGCTTGCAGCGATCAGCAAATATAAATAAAAAAAATAGGTAAAGTAAGGATACGAAAGAGGATCGCGGTTTGTGTATTATTGTGATTGTGAACTGCCTAGTTTGTTACGAGTTTGGAAGTTGGGTCAAAGTGGGTATAAGGCTTATCGATGGAGAAAGAAATTTAGGTGGGCTATGAATATGAATTTATTGTTGTTCAAAAATATTCTACAAATTGGTATATTTTTGTTGATTTTGTGAGCTATATTTTAACAGTTTTACTCATACAAAAAAGTGGAGAGAAAGACCAAAAGAAAGATGGATGGATAGTCTAAGTAATGATAATGCAGGAAAAAGAAGTAAATGATGACGTGACGACTGACAGGGGAAAATGGAAGAAAAAAACAGTTTGCACTGACCTCAAGTAGAATGAAATAACAATAGGAAGACGATGAACGGTTAAGAAGTCTTACTAAATTATTAAAAACTAATTTATTTCATTAGATAAAGACTAAATTTCAAAGACTAAATAAATTAAAAAATATCGCCAAAAGGCGAACCTTTCCAATAACGTTACATTGTAACATGGCATTTTAAAACCCTAATCGGAACTTACTGAGGCCATTTATTACTTTTACTTTAATCGAAGAGGACGCTTTTACGAACCTCCTCACACTGACTTTATTACCAAGGTAGCACATAAAAGACCCAGCCATGTGGAAATAAACTCTATTTACTTTTAACTTAAAGTTGAGAATGTGTTTGTCAGTAGCTAAGGTGTTCAAGTTAGTAAATTCGACGTTTATTATGTAAGACATCTTGATTGGATTGTCACAAGATTATTATTTGGTTTAGTGAACTGCTGAGCATGGGGTCGAGGTTCGATTCTCAAGTCAGGAAAAGTGTTTTTGGGTTTTGCTATCAGGGATTGCTTAGTAGCCGTCTGGATTTTTGCGATCTTAAAAATGACTATGGAAATGTGATTTTACGTTGCTGCTTAACCCTTCTTGCATTACTAGCATGATGTTATAACATCATGAAATAAAATGATATTTATTAATACAAGTAGGTTTAGAAAACACTGTTACACCTCTTTTTACAAACTAGGTAAGGCTTTTGTTTCGTACCTGACTGCTCACACATACCCGAAACAAACTCAGAGGTCACTGTCTCTTTTAAGCCTTTGTCAAACAAACTGGCGTGATGTTTTTATTTGTAATGTATGGAATTGTTTGAATCCTGTCACATAGAAACGCGAAAGCGATCCGATAGCGTGACAGAACTATTGGACTGACGTCACGCTGTCGTCTCGCTTCGGTTCGGTATCGCTTCGAAAACGCTTCATTTTCGCCGGTCTGTTTGACAAAGGCATTAAAGTCTAGTCATTATATAGGTCAAGTCGTATGAGGACCATGCAGGTTAGTGTCTGAGATGGTCTTTTAAATACCACAGAGGTTTGAGTGGACCTTACCAGTCAGCCATCACTCCTGTAATCCCCGAAGGGTTATGCAGAGGTGTACCTAATAGTTACCCCACATTTCACCAGTTATGTTTTTAATTCCCATGTAGCGAAAAGACCTTTAGAAAAAGTTCCATATAGTAGGGGGTGAGTTCTTTGCTACCAACTGGGCTCAAGTCCGGACTCCATGGATGCTACTGTCGAGGATCTGTCCAAACAGATAACTATGATCATGGAACGTAAAGGGCAATTAAAGGAACATGCTGAATTTTAGTCAGTACGAGTCTGACAGTCCTTTCTGCACCACACAGGGCTGGAGCCTGCTAGGGGTCGCGGGACTGTCTCATTAGGTAACCGTGACCCTGGAACGTAAAGGGCTATTGAAGGATCACCATGGATTTTAGTCAGTACAAGTCTGACAGTCCCTCCAGCCTCGCCCTGGGTGGCAGGACTCATTTGATGATTTTACCGCGATAAAAATACCCCAGGTCTGGAGAACTAATTTGATAATTTTAACATTAAAAAAAAAAATGGGTGCTTTTGAGAAATTCTTAATTGAAAAATGTGTGTGATCTCATGTTACATTAATTGAAAAGTAAAGGTTAAAGGCTCTAAAGTAACCCCAGTGTTCATAAAGGGTTCACTTCTGAAATTCAGTATTAAACTAAATTGAGTCTCCCTTAAGTGTAAGGATAAGTAATACTTAAGAGTTAGTGGCTATATAACTTATACGGCTACTTAAACTAACAAATTAAAAGTTACGCGCGCCTATGTACGTCGCAAGATTTCAGGAAGTTTACACACTCAGAACGTTTATAAACGTTAAGTTATCGTAAAGTACTGAAACATTCATCATCTGCCTAGCCTTTTCCCAACTATATTGAGGTCGGCTTCCAGTCAAACCGGATGCAGCTGGATATCAGTATTTTACATGGAGCGACTGCCTGTCGGACCTCCACAACCCAGTAACTGGGTAATACGATACCTCATGGTAAGACTGTTTGTAAGACTTTAGAGCTTCTGACTAACAGTAACGACTGTCAAAGATCTACAAATGACAGCAGGGACCAACGGCTTTACGTGCTTTCCGAGGCACGGAGGAAACTCGCTATTTATTTAGCCACGAGTGAAACATTACTGAATATAAAAGAGTACATTTTTTTCGGTAACTAGGTGTGGCTAGAAGGCAAAAGAACATCCTTATAATAATGGTATTTGGGTAGAATATAAGCTGACCCCAACATCGTTGGAAAAGGCTAGGCAGAGAAAATCAGCCCGAATTTAGTATTAAAGGTCATTCTAGTACAAAAAAATTGCTGTTTAATTTCCTTCAAATTAGGCTGGATTTAGTGCTCGACCAATGGCAAATGCAGGGACGTCGTACATAGTGCAGCGCTGATGAAACGCTTACGCGCGTACTGTTACGTACGTAAGGAAATACTAAACATACCAATAATTGCATTTATTATAATTAACATATTATAGTTAATGACTCCTTAAAAAAAATGTGACTGTATGAATTGGCGCACAATGTCTTCACTGCTGGGGAACAAATCTCGACTCTGTGAGAATCGGAGTAGGCATCAACCGCTGCTTAATTAATCTCAAATATTCTCGGTTTTTTTTTTGTTCTAAGACATACCCATTTCTTCACAAATTTTCATTTTTTTTTAATATAAAAAGGACTTTGGACTCTAGCTCCTGTGTCGTTGGTGTGTTTACAAACATAGACACACAAACACTCAGACCCGGAACAACTACGTGTAGGTCATACAAATATTTTTTCTGTGCGTAGATCGATTCCGCGACATACCGAACAGCAGTCGATCATTCAGCACCTGAAAAAAGTCATCTGTCTCATCATCATCATCATCATCATCTCAGCCATAGGACGTTCACTGCTGAACATAGGCCTCCCCTTTAGATCTCCACATATACCGGTTGGAAGCGACCTGCATCCAGCGTCTTCCGGCGACCTTTATATCTGTCTGTCTAGGTACAAACCCACGACTTTTCCTTCTTGTCATAGTTTAATCATCATAATATCTAGGTTGGTGACCTTCAATATCAAACCCGCAGCGAGTCGCCCTATAATAACTTAACTAAACTTAATCTAAGTTCCCAACTTGGATCAATTTATTCTCCATGAGAAGACGTAATGAGAAAGAGATGCGTATTTGACAGAGCGTGTTCTGAATTCTCCTGTTTTGAGCATTAGTCTTCATCAGTTGGATTAATAAATGTAGAATTATTGAAGTGGAGGACTTCACTAAAGCCTTTGTCAAACAGACAGGCATGACGAATGCGAAGCGCGACGTTTAATTTGTAATGTATCGAATTGTTTGAATCCAGTCACATAGAAAAGCGAAAGCGAGCCAATAGCGTGACAGAACTATCGGACTGAGGTCTCGCTTCGGTTCGGTATCGCTTCCGAAACGGTTTTCACCTGTCTGTTTGACAAAGGCATAAAAAATGGCCACAGTGGGCCTCAAGTCTGCTATTGCAATAGTGTCAGAATGGACAATCATTCATTTAATAATTTTTGTTTTTGACAAGTTTATTAATCTACATAAATAAAGGCGTCATTATGACTTTCCAATGTCAAACACTGACATTCCAGTGAAAGAACGGCATACAATGGTAATCTCGTACAAATGTTTTAATTATTAACGAATTTCCTATTGTGCTGGCATGGAAGATTTAGTTTTTGCTTCTCTGGGGATCATGGTCAGCTTCGGAGTTGCCCTGGAAAAGATGATCTGCCACCACCAGTTTCTGGCTTTACCACAATGTAGCTGTTAACTACACCTTGAAAAAAATTACTTTCGTTACATATAAGTGCATTTATCATAAGTATTCCCATGATTTGCACAAAAATATGAAAACATACAACCAAAATCCTTTCAACCACGGACACTTAAAAAATGGCGACGGACCCTTCTTACATGAATAAACATAAATCCTATAAGGTAAAAAGAAACCGGTCAAGTGCGAGTCGAACTCGCGCATGAAGGGTTCGGAACCATTATTTATAAAAACGGCAAAAAAAAAACGTTTGTTACATGGGATAAAATGAATATATTAATGAATATAGAACTAAATATTCTGTGAATATTTCAACCTCCTACTCGTTGCCGTTATCAATATCGTGCAAAAATGAAACCTTAAATATTAATTTAATTTGTTTAGTATTTGTTATTATAATGGCAACAGAAATACATCATCTGTGAAAGTTTCAACAGTCTAACTGGCACGGTTCACCCTGCCGGGGTCGCGGGACTCACGAGTTACCGTGACCCCGGAACGTAAAGAGCTATTGAAGGATACCGCGGATTTTAGTCAGTACGAGTCTAACAGTCCCTTCCGCTCTGCCCTGGGTGGGAGGACTCATTTGTTGATTTTACCACGTTAAAAAAAAACTGTCACGGTTCATTAGAAACAGCCTGGTGACAGACGAACAGACAGATGATGGACAGCGATGTCTCAGTAATACGGTCCCGTTGTACATTTTGGGTACGGAACCCTGTTCAAAGTTAGCGGGACACCATGTGTAATAGCGATGTTTATAAGTCCCGGCTCTGCCTACCCCCTGTAATTTATGAGTCGCCATAAAAGTGAGTTTTAGGTCGCCTCACTTGCCATGATTTGCATTTTTTTCTTTAGAACACGTGTTGATGGTCATATTTGCATATCAGAAAACTTTTTTTTTTTTGTAATTTTCATGTTTTTACGTTAGCATAATATTAACATGTCGCATGGACGGCGGTCTTTTTTTGTTTATTTGCGAGGTCTTTATTTAATTTACTTTTGGAGTTCCTGACTTAATTGTCGTCGGCGCGTCTGTTTTCTCTTTCAGACTTTTCGTGAGTGTATATGTACCGTTTTTACATTTTGCCTTACGCTATTTCGCTCCTTACTTTATGGTAGAAAACTATTCAACTTTCATCTATCAAGACAGTAATTTTTCACTCTGCTCCTTATCAAAACTATGAGCATAATTTGGAGTTAACAGCGTTTGCCCAGTAGAATGGGTTAAAAAGACCAGTATTTTTCCCTATCACCTCATCATAGACAGTCAATTCCTCTTTTCTTGTGAGAGTTAAAATGGCGGGTGTACGTACTACTAAACTTCACCAGAACGAAATTATATTAAAATGTATTTTGATATAATTTCGTGATGAAGGTTCTACTTTTTTAAACTCAGGTACTAATTAGTACCCTTTTATGCCTTTGTCAAACAGACAGGCGAGTCCGAAGCGATACCGAGCCGAAGCGAGGCGTCAGTCCGATAGTTCTGTCACGCTATCGGATCGCTTTCGCTTTTCAATGTGACTAGATTCAAACAATTCCGTACATTAAAAATAAAAACGTCACGCTTCGCATTCGCCACGCCTGTCTGTTTGACAAAGGCTTTAGTACATTTTTTTGGTACCAAATGAGGATTAATTCGTTGATGTACATCCCCCATTTTGAGTCTCACCTTTTCTTTTACTATTGCTACAGTCATCAGCATAAACTTACACCTGCTCTATAAACCTCTCTGGTCACGTCTTTGTATAGAACACCATCTGTGGGTACGTGTCTCACTTCAGCATTCTATGTGGGCTGTCTCGTTCCGATTAAGCATGGAAACTCATGCACCTGTTAGGTGCTGAGCCAAATTGGATTACGAATAGCCGTTATTGCAGTAGATTAGTATGTTTATGATTGCAATTCAATAACAGGAAACTATTGCAAAAAATACTCTACAAAACTCTAACTCACAATATGTTTACTAGAGACCGGATTACATGGAAATGCATATTTGCATATGCAATAGCATATTATGGCTAGTTTTTCAATGATTGCATATTTAACCTAAAATCAGCTGATTTCGCATTATTTAGGTGGGTTTTCTTTAATTTTAATTGTACCTGACAAAGACAAATGCTAAAATGTGCCAATTATGATACTTGCAAATCAGTGTACAACAAAAGCTACGATGGTTTAGGTTTTTTTAGTTTGTTTCCGTACTTATTTTTTTTTAATAATTGGAAAACATTTTCTGGTTTTAATTTAATTAAACACAAGAAATTAAAATACAAAAGTCACAATAACTGTCGCTAAAATATACCTAATGTAAAATTGTACAATACTTTTGTCAATTTTATATGGGGAATTTTTAACTGCACCTCTATTTAGAAATTTAAGCAAACAAAATATCTCCACTAATAACCTACTGCATATCAAATAAATTACTGTACTACAAATTAACTACTTGATTACCTAAACATGTTGTACTAAAAAATGTTTAAAATTCATCGAAATCTGATGGCTTTTTTTATCTAATTTACAGCAAAAATCTAGCTGAAACCACAGATATACGCATTTTGAAACAATATTACTCACCGTAAAACAAAAATACTGATTTGCACACAAATTATTCAATATTACAACGGAATTTCCAAAATTATTTTCTTACAGTTAAATTTATTTTTGTACAAAAATACTACATACATAGCATAAATACTGACTGCACAGCAAATTTTCCATATTTCATAGCAAAATAACTATCCCAGTCGCATATTAACCAGTAAGTACACGCTGGCACCCCGACTCGGACAATTTAGGTTAGAAAAGGATGGCGGGGTCTGAAAGACCCCGCCATCCTCTTCGTGGTTATTTTTTTTTTAAACCACCCAGAAGTAGGAGCCCCGCGAAGCGGGGCTCCGTCGACATGCTGGGAAGCGTGGACGCCCCGCGAAAGCAAGACCCGCTTTAATAGTTCAATAAATTACAATATTGTATCTATTTTTTTTTTTTTGCTGATCTCATTATGTGGTAATTAATAAATAATAAGACGACTGTTTACTTTTAGTTAACAGATAGTCATTCAGTAAAACAGTTAAGCTTTAAAGATCTAACAGTAAAGTATAATTTATTCATTTGATGAGCAAATTTAGTGTGCGATTCAGTATTTTTGGTGGTAATTTCGAATATTTTGATTGAAAAAAGGGAATTTACAGTTAAAGTATTAAATACCACCCATTTTATATTGCACATTTTAATGATTTTGTTGCATATATCAGGTACCTATTTATGTTGCATATTTCGCCAATTTTAAGTTGCATGTAATCCGGTCTCTAATGATCACATTATGCCAGTTAAGTTTTCTAGAGATTTTTCTCATCATTATCGTCACTCGCTTGGTAGTACCACGGGTAATTTTTTTACCCGTGGTGCTACTGGTGGTACAACGGGTAGTTCTACGGTCAATAAAGGTCTAATGTTATCTACTAGGGAGAAATGACTCCATGCAGCTCAAGAAATTCCTGATGAGAAAACTTCACAGCACGGCCCGACACGGGAATTGAATATAAGATCCCTTAGCTCTGCTGACTGGTAGCGAGACTCACGAATTACCGTGACCCGGTACGTAAAGGGCTATTGAAGGACACCGTAGATTTTAGTCAGTACGAGTCTGACAGTCCCTCCCGCTCTGCCCTGTGTGGGAGAACTCATTTGATGATTTTACCACGTAAAAAAAAGCTCTGCTGACTAGGAGCCTCTGGATTAGATTCGATGACAACCAATAGATCAAAAAAGGTAATAAAGAGTTATTTCATAAACTATACATCATATGACCAAACCATACGGACGTAGGGTTGCCCAATAAACCATCGTCGGTAGACATAGCAACCCTAGCTGTGACGTAAAGTTAAGGGTAGGTTCTCATTTATTATTCTTTTTTATGACGCATAAATTCCACAGTTCGCTGTAATCGGACCTTGTCTGCTATAGATCTGCATATTATATATGCGGTTTCCATTGCTCTTCGGCGTGTTATGAGGAAAAGTGTGGAAACTTTGTAAAGAACAAAGGGGAGTTTTTGATTTGTGAAAGTAATGTAGGGTTGATTTGGCTGTGCTTGAGATTTTTTTGGGATATGGAATCTTTTATTGTTGAACGAACGTATTTGAACACGTTTAGATCTGTTTTTTGGTAGCAAAGTGCATACGACTCTGTTTTTATTATGAAAACAGATTTTATTCATCGTTTACCAAAGTTTTTTTTTTACGTAGTAAAATCATCACATGAGTCCTCCCACCCAGGGCAGAGCGGGAGGGACTGTCAGACTCGAACTGACTAAAATCCACGGTGTCCTTCACTAGCCCTTTACGTACCGGGGTCACGGTAATTCGTGAGTCCCGCGACCATCGTATACCAACCTTAATAAATGTCTGCAAAAGACACGTGAATACTAAAGAAAAGAGTGACTGAATTTGTTTCTATCTTATAGATATTAACTAAATAATTACTATTTACAAGACAGGTGTAACTGGTAACGTTATAAGGGGACGTCGTACAAAACACACACACACACACTAACTTAACTGGTGAGGTTCTTCTGAAAGGTTTGGTAGTGTTTTAAGCAGCTATGCACAAAAAAATTATTTTAGCTTAACCTTAAAGAAAAAAGACACGCGTATGCACATAGTTCAACTAGAAATAGCAGAACCATCCGTTCAAAACCATTTGACACAGCAAACATACATATAAAATTGATTCTAAACCAATACTTTGACTATTCAATCCCTCTTGATCTTTATTCTTTATTCGTATATCAATTTGAAATACCAGGAGCTCAGCAGTGCAAGGAACAGTCGATTGCATCGTGCAGAGTGTAATGTCTGTCGGCTGTGAGAAACTACCGCCCCTGTACGTCTGCTAGACAAATCGCTCCCTCAAATGGAAGATTACTGTAAAGCCCGGATTCTATTACACCGAAGTGTAATCGAATTGATTGATTTTCCTTCATTCTGATTCCGAGTAACAAAACGTCCCTTTTGCAGAATGACCAAAATATCCATATCTCAAAATGCCTCTTTCCAACAGGCCAGGCGTAAAATGTTCTAGTCACTCTGGTATCTTCAGGGACTCTTACTGACTAAAAGTCCACTCTGCTTCTTCAGAAGCCTATTGCAATCCAAGGTCATAGGCTACTTGGATAATCTCGCAGGATTTTAATCCTTGTAGTGGGAATATTATTTGCATATGCTATAATTTTATTTGTGAAGCCAAAATATTGCAGTAAGTATGTTTTCCACTGAATATTTTGACTCTGTTTAGTCCATAGGCTCACCTTTATGTTGTGGAATTAATTACTACAATGCAGGCATAGTTAGGAAGAACACAAACAAACCAAAAATTGCTTTTTTGCAAGGATCTTTCGTACGATAAAACTTTTTTGGATTGTGATTTTGCTCGTTCCATCACTTCGGTCTAACAGCCAGCTCAGTTAAGCCTACGTCCTTAGATATCCTACCGCGCAGAGAGAGGCTAGTTTTATTGTTTGTGTTGCTCCTTTTATGAGCAATTCATGAGCAATTTACTTGACACTGTCAACGAAATAAGGTGCCGAATTGCTAATGGATGGCGCCGCGCTTAAAGTGTTTTTAAAGCATTTAAATTTTACTTAAGTACTTTGATATTGTGATTTTATTTAGCATGGGAAGTTTATTGGTGCTTCAGATGAAAATGCTGTATTAACTTATAAACATTTTTACTTTGAACGCCTCTATGTGTTTTTGCGTTCTAAAATTACACAATGATGTATTCTAAATCGAAATTAAACTCTTCCCTTTCTGTACTTTTTTTTAACTCAAACGCTTCGAAACAGAATCAAAAATGAATATGGCATGAGAAATACGAGTATATCGTGAGATCTACATAATATCAGTTAAATATATGTATAATGCTAACTTCACATGACGCTTGATATAACGAGTCACGTACGCTCCCATCTTCACGAGCGCGAGCCAACATCCATACTACGAATCGGATGCACCAGCCCGAGCTGAGTCGATCCAAGCCATCAATCAGCACGGGCTTTGACGCGACTCGTAAAGTAACGCGCTTTGTGTAGCGAGCATTATCTACAAAAACAATTGAACAGCTAAGGCTATGATGTAGGCCAAACAATGGGCTCGATCCAGTCCAAATACATGGACACGCGGGAGTAGATACCGGGCAGGTTGGGTAGCGCGCAGCCGATGCCGAATGACGTCACACCGACCACGAAGTGCATGCTACCCTCTGACGTGATTGGGAGAGGAATTTGAACTTGGAGAGGTCCACCGGAGTCACCCTGAAGATAATTAAATATTTAGCTAAATTTGCCTTCATATTCCTTTGCAGCTATAATGTTGAAGAACAGCTTATAGAGACAAGGGATTTACATGTTTCACCTCACAGCCAATATAATAATATGGTGCTATTACAGCGTCACACTAATAGATAGTTCATAACTTTGGTCTAAGCGGTGCGCGGCACGGTGTGTGGTGTCGCGGAGCGTTGTTCACACCCACAGTAGCGGTTGGCGGCAGCTACCGAACTCCTTACTCTCACACCGCCAACCGTACTACTCTGTTTCGTAGCGTCGCGTTCATTCGCTTTTGTTCCTGCCACTCTGAACACCGTATACCGCTGTACTGATTCGCTGGGATCAAACCGCGCGCGTTTGCTATGAGCGGCTTCTCGTGGTGTGCTTCAAACTTTTCGATATATTTAAATTACCGCTCGCCGTCCCGTATCAAGCCACCGCTCAGCGCCAAGGTCGAGAACGGGTCTTTTTAGTGTTCGCATAGTACCTACCTAACATTCAACAGAAGGAAGAAATCTCCCGTACTCTCACACTTTGTCTCTTAAACATAAAAAAGCCAATATGTTACCTGACAAGCATCCACTCCGCCCACCAGCTTGCCCGCACAGATCTGGTTATCTCTTACTCCACACCAGTTCCTGTTGCAGGAGTGCTTTAGCAGTCGGTTACAGGTCGCGCTGTCTATAAAGTCTACCACGGCAGCTTGTAGCTCAGGGGAGGTTGTCCGACCAACTGGAACATTAGAGGTAATTTAAGTCGCTGGTTCTTACTACTATTAAAAATGTGAAGTGTTAGTCTTTTTCGGGAGGTTCCTGTGTCTGATAAGGAAGGAGGAACGCCTGGGTGTCACCACTGCGAGGATCGTCCGGAGGACACGGTGGAGCATACGGTGCAGGACTGCCCCGCTTGGGCAGAGCACCGCCGTGTCCTCACGACGGCGATAGGCGGAGACCTCTCGCGCCCGGCATTGGTCGAGGCCATGCTGCGGGGCGAGGCGGAGTGGGAAGCGGTCGCCTCCTTCTGCGAAGCAGTCATACTCGCGAAGGAGGAGGCGTGCCGCGTGAGGGAGAGAACAGTGTCCTCCCTCCGACCCACCCGCAGTGGTAGACGCCCACGGCGACGGACGTCGCCAGACGATCTCCGGCCATCGTAGGCGCGGGCATGCGGGCAGCGAGTAATGGGCAACTCGCAGCCCGACCATGGACCATGCCCGGGTCGACGGCGCGTTGTGTTCCACGCGCGCCTCAAGGAGTGTCAGCAAACTGACGGGGCCTGTAGAGGGCCAGAGCCTGCCGGGGTCGCGGGACTTACCCATCACCGTAACCCCGGTACGTAAAGGGCTCGTGAAGGACACCGTGGATTTTAGTCAGTACAAGTCTGACAGTCCCTCCCGCCTTGCCCTGGGTGGGAGGACTCATTTGATGATTTTACCACGCAATAAAAAAAAAAGTGTTAGTCTTTCAGAATGTTACAATTATGAGTGATAATGATTGATGTGGTCAATACACCGCCTTAATTTACGCCAACTCTTGCCTTCCAACTCGCCTTTGTCAAACTGACAGGCGTCGCGAATGCGAAGCGAGGCGTTTTTATTTGTAATGTATGGAATTGTTTGAATCTAGTCACATAGAAAAGCGAAAGCGATCTAATAGCGTGACAGAACTATCGGACTGACATCTCGTATCGGTTCGTTATCGCTTCGGACTCGCCTGTCTGTTTGACAAAGGCATTAAGCTAATATTTTGAACATACTATGTGAGAATTTAAAAAAATATGCCTTCCAATAAAATATCGATAAAATAAGATTTTACTATAACATATATTCTAAACTTGCTCAAATTATTGAATGTGTCGTGTGGGTAATGATCATGTTATTCCATGAAACCGATTAAATTTTAATGAGACTACTATTATTCCATATGAGTTGTTAAACACAACAATAACCACCACCTCTCTTCTTGAACATGTGACTCGAATGTTTATTTGCGATTTTTCATGATTACTATATGTATGTATATTATATGTGTTTATATATTTTGTGTTTGTTTGTTTGTTGGTAAATAGTACACTGCCTACAGTATTGTTAGTCCTTTATTTTTCAAATCCATCCAAAGGTTGTCTTTAGCGGTCTAAGATAAGACCGCTCATTGTGTCACGCTGTTTAAAAGATATTGTGAATTTGATAATTGTATCTGTAATTTGTATGGTGTGTATAATAAAGAGTATTCTATCTATCTATCTTTGAACATGCATGGAAATAAATCTGTGAGGTATCAAAGAAATAATGCTCTTATAATTTAGTTTTCCTGTCTTGAATACCAGGGACATTAAATTACAAAAAAATGGACAGAAGATGGAAAAAAATTACATGCAGGAAATAAATTATGATATATCATTCTCATTAGACAGCTGTATCAAGGGCCTGATTCAAAAAGCAGTTCTTTTGGACACGGCACGCATTGTTAGGAGGTTCCTTACTCTGGAGCCCTGACTGCCGGTAGCTTGGACCCTGTTCCCGATACCGGTGGGCCCACTATTATTTATATTTTTAAATGTTTTTCGTATATATTTTTTATTTTTGTGAAAATATTTAAAAATGTATATAATAAGGCAAAAAAAAGAAGCAGTAAAAGTTATAGGGGGCAAAAATATTTTGTATATGTTTACCAATTTTTTTTAAAATTTTTTTTTTAGGTTGGCAAAATCATCAAATGAGTCCTCCCGCCCTGGGCGGGGCGGAAGGGACTGTCAGACTCTTACTGACTAAAATCCACCCGTGTTTCTTCGGATGCCCTTTACGTTCCGGGGCCGCGGTATCCTGGATTAAGAAAAAAGCCGCGACCTCAGCAGGAATTTGGCCCCGTAAGGGCCCCGTCGGTGACGCGTGAAACACGACGCGCCACCTACCCGGGCTTGGTCCTTGGTCGGACGGCGAGCTTACCCATTACTCACCGTCCGCAAGCCCGCTCCGCCGCTGTGCCCTCTGCTGTTCAGAGGGACACGCGTTGGAGCATCCACCCGACAGGCTATTCGCATACGGGCAAAGAGACCCCTTAGGCACACAGTGCCTAAAAGAGTTTTTGCCCGCATCCCAGGGTGCACCGGCCCGAAAAACTGGTCTTCCCCCCGGACGTATCCGAAGGGGAACTCCAGTTCACGGGCGCACGTGGAGGTTTCCTGTCTTAGCACCCCATATGTTTACCAATAGAAAAATGAACATAACAAATTCTTACTAGTTTCCACAACGCCCCACCCAGTGAGGGTGGCCTCTGCCCCCAGACTGGTGGTATCAAACTTGGTCCACAAACAGGCAGGCTGTATGAACTTTGTGAACACTACAGGCCCCTCCAGCTCCATCAGAGCTATGTCGTTATATTTCTTCGGAGGATGATAGCCTGGGTGCACGATTATGTTTAGGATTCTAGCGTCTGTTGGTGGTACGCCGTTTGAGAACTGTAATAGGAGCAAATTTGTTACTTGTAAAGTATCTATTGAAATCATTATGGAATTGATGTGCAACTGTCTTAAAATGACAATGAAACGCAAAGGGTAAACGAAGGAACCAAGTGAAATTTTAGTTAGTCAAATGTCTGACAGTCCTTTCTGTCCTCAACTAGGGCAGGAGGATTGCGCTCGCATGCGGGCGGCGAGTAATGGGCGACTCACCGTCCGACCATGGACCATGCCCGGTTCGACGGCATTTTGTGTTCCACGCGCGCCTCAAGGAGTGTCAGCATAGTGACGGGGCCTGTAGAGGGCCAAAGCCTGCCGGGGTTGCGGGACTCACAAATTATTGTGACCCCGGTACGTAAAGGGCTATTGAAGGACACCATGGATTTTAGTCAGTCAAGTCTGACAGTAATGGGTGGGAGGACTCATTTGATGAATTTACCACGATAAAAAAAGGGCCGGAGGATTAATTTGAGTCAATTATAAATAAATTAATATAAAAAGTGATACCAAATATTTGTCAGAAAGTTATCTTTAAAAGACGAAATTTAAGAAATTACTGAAAAAAAATCTAATACAAGAACGTTGCAAAAATCAAATGAAGATAATACAATGCTTAGTTTTATTAAAACAAAATTAATTACTTACCACATCAACAATATTCTTATCTCCCAACCTGACAATCTTCGGCACTGGATCAGCAATAGTGGTGTCTCTGTCAGAAGCGCGAGTGCAATGACCCGCTGTCAGTACAAACTTGGAGCTGATGAGTGAGCTGCCGCATTTGAACACCCATGTGCCTGAGGACGCCTGCCAGCCTATGGCGCCCTGGTATTTTGGTTCAAAGAATTAATATATATCATAAAAAATAAACGGAAATAATAGAGAGAAATGATTGAATTGTTCAAACTTTTGTCACTTTATGTCACTCTGGTATTGTATTCAATAATTGTGTAGTAGATAACTTTTTTTTTATAGTCGGGCCACACTAATCCTTTTCGGTTTATTTTCGTATAAACGTCCATATTATGGTCGTATTAACTCGATAATTATTCAACGGCATTTTCCGTTAGTATGGCCCTAGCGGTATATAGGTCTTTCATATATTTGCTTGTCTTAATAAAATAATTTTCCAGTGAGGATTCTGTTCAGGCTCCTAATTATGGAATGTCAGATGGAAGATGACGAAAGGTATTTTTCTCACCATGTGTGGAAACTCGCCTGGCGCAGTGATGTGACCTCCAATTGCGCCTAGTGGTGGGCTTTCATTTGATTCAGCCTTTTGCCATTCTGTCATACCTGCCAATATAAATTACAAACGTAACTGTTAGTCTGCATTATCCCACTGCTGGGGATAGGCTTAACCTTATACCTTAACCTTACCTCCAGCTCTAGGTAACAATTTTCGGCCAATGTGAACTGGTAGATTCGTTGTTTTATCGAGGTCAAACTCAGTTTTTTTTTAAAGTTTTTTAGCGTTTTAGTAATCTTGGTATATTAAAGCCTTTGTCAAACAGACAGGCGTGGCGATTGTGAAGCGAGGCGTTTTTATTTGTAATGTATGGAATTGTTTGAATCCAGTCACATAGAAAAGCGAAAGCGATCCGATAACGTGACCGAACCGATGCGAAGACGAGGCAAAGGCGAATTTGCTCTGTTTGACGTCGTTCATAAAAAGTCAGCTAATACAACTGTCACGCCTCGGTTCGCTGCACCCAGTTTGACGTCTCGTATCGCTTCGGACTCGGTCCGGTTCGCTATCGCCTGTCAGTTTGACAAAGGCTTAAGAGCGTCAGTTTCGTAAAAAAATGTATTGTTTTATACCATTAAGGTGACAAAGACACACATAACCCCCTGATGAAAAGTAATCATCGTAGCCTATAGAAGTCTGCAACATCAGCTGTTACGTTCACGAGTTCACTTCACCTCAGGAACTCATTTGTTTAAAAGTTATCGCACATTCTATTTTCTAAACACTACGTTCGAAATTCGAACGCTGTCTCGTTGAGTTTTCCAGATGATTTATGCGTGAACGTTACAGATCGCTTGTGAAGGATTCATAATCTGCCTAGTCTTTTCCCAACTATATCGGTAGGTTTCTAGTCGAACCAGATGCAGCTGGAGAGTATCAGTATTTTACATGTAGCCTATCGGACCCCTACAACCCAGTAACTGGATAATATGATACCCTATGATAAGACTGGTTGTCAGATTTTTGTGACTAATAGTAACGACTGTCAGAGATCTACAAATGACAGCCGGGACCAACGGCTTTACGTGCTTTCCGTGGCATGGAGGAAATTCACTATGACAGATTGACCTATCTACTGACCAATCTCAATAAGCGCGGGATAACCCGTAAGATCGGCCTGTACGGCTGTAATTATTTGGCCACGAGCTCCTGTGAAGGATTGAAGGAGTGAAAAAGTAGAAGGATCGTTGTATACCGTGACTTTTTAATCGTCTTACAAAAGTGGTTCACTCAATGTATCCCACATTAAATACCTCTAAGCGCGATTATTATTTTTTATCATTAATAAATAGGTACATTTGAAATATGAAACACCCTGTTAAAATGTCTACGTATCGAACTGTAGAGTAATACCGACCCAGCGCACGAGTCGAGCAGATCATTCCATCTCCATTTTTTATGAGACTAGGGTGTTTCCAACGCGCATAATTATTATATAATTCATTATTATGCGCCTTGCGTCATAATAATGAATTACATTTTTATTTTCACACTAGCACTTTGCCCGCGACTTCGTCCGCGTGGGTTACGTACTTTCCTAATTCCCCCTTTTCACCCCCTTAAAGGTTAAATTTCCAAAAACCCCTTCTTAGGGCTCCCCTACATTATTATAGGAAGCCGTGTGCAAAATTTCACATTCCTAGCCCCAGTAGTTTCGGCTGTACGTTGATATGTCAGTCAGTCAGTTCTCCTTTTATATATATAGATTAATCAAATCTCATAAATTCCTATTTTTTTCATTATGAAAATTTACTAGTTATTACATACAAGAACTGGGTTGCCGTTGTAAGGTATAAAAATTTCGACAGACGATCTCCGGCCACCGTAGACGCGGGCATGCGGGCAGCGAGTAATGGGCAACTCGCTGTCCGACCATGGACCATGCCCGGGTCGACGGCGCGTTGTGTTCCATGCGTGCCACAAAGAGTGTCAGCAAAAATGACGGGGCCCCCCTCTAGAGGGCCAAAGCCTGTCGGGGTCGCGGAACTTATGATTTACCGTGACCCCGGTACGTAAAGGGCTATTGAAGGACACCGTGGATTTTAGTCAGCACGAGTCTGATAGTCCCTCCCGCTCTGCCCTGGGTGGGAGGACTCATTTAATGATTTTACAACGTAAAAAAAAGAGGTATAAAAATTTACGGTGTATGCCGACAATTAAAGGGACAACACTTTTGGTCATTATGTGTTAAGACCATAAGTTCCCCAGATATAAAAAAAGATCTTTCAAAAATAACTGTCTAACTTGGCATTTGACACTTACATTGTGCTGCTCTTGTGTTTCTTTCGTGACGTGTTTTTAATTCCCAAATGTATTCATAGCATTCTGGAAAAAGACTCATGTTTAGTTGGAGATAAACAAGCTTTTTAAAGTCAATCCTCCTTATTAAATGATTTGATTAAAATATTGTCCTACTTATTTCAGAGACCCGTCGTCCAGGCTCACTAAAGTTAGGCTTCAATGGATTGTATGGTGCGCAGGAGTCTACAATGTCTTCACGTGTCTTTCCTGGATTATCCGGAACATTCTGGAAATTATTATAAAATGATAAGTAGGGCATAAATATGACGATAAATGCTTATATTTGAATTCTGTTATAGCTTCATCTGTTAAGGGATCGTAGAGGCCGTGGATAAATAAAAACATGGCTTCTTCAAGATTATTCAGAGGTTTCTAAGGCCCATCTTTAGATGGGTATTGTTGGAACTTCGTCTGCAGCAAGGATTGCATTACCCTGATGCTAGTATTCACAACCCTGAGATTCCGGATGACGAGAAAAGAACATACACTAACCTGGGATCTGGAAAGGGCAGGGACTGAAGTTACCGCTTCACTCGGGACTTGTGGAGCCGGCCGGCGGAGCGTGTATTCAATTTACTCTTCAGATTATTTCTTGATTCACACAAACATCACCAGAGGGTTACGAAAACCAATCAGTCAATCACTTGGTGGCGAAGTCGTTTTATTATTGATTTTTACATTTATTTTCACGGATGATCTCGGGAGCAGTTACGCGTGGCCGCGACGCGCACTTGCAACGGCTTGTTCTTGTTTCCGCCGCCAGAGTGCGGGAGTGCAGCGCGAGCGTTTAGCGTCGCTTGCAATTATGGCGGTAAATTTGAATTAGGCGGGAAAGGAATAGATAGGACATTTCGGGATTGGTTTAATGTTTATCCATTTCCCCCCACTCGAAATCGACCAGGATTTCGCAAACCAAAGGACTGCCAGAGATTCACTAGCAGTGCTCGAGAAATATAAAAAATATAATTTATGAAACATTAATTAGTGTCTAAACTAAATTAATTGAACAATATTGATCAATACACAATATTGTTCGAGAATTAAGAAAAAAAATTAGTTAATTAATAGGTAGCGGACAGACCTTAACTACTGGCCTCCGCATAGTTTTACCGTTTGCAGTTCGAAGAGTCAGAACCCTGACTATATTATCTGATCCCGGATGGATCTGTTCGACACGAGCTAATTTCCAGAGCAAAGGTGGAAGATTAGGTTCGTTTACAAGGACCAAATCGTTAAGTTTGAGGTTAGGTGTATTTTTTGACCATTTAGTTTTTTGTTGAAGTGTATGCAGATAATCACGTTGCCAAGCAAGCCAGAAACCTTGTGTTATTTTCTTAAGCATTTGCCAACGAGAACGTGGACACAAGCATTCA
Source organism: Agrotis puta (assembly GCA_943136025.2). NCBI lineage: Eukaryota > Metazoa > Arthropoda > Insecta > Lepidoptera > Noctuidae > Agrotis > Agrotis puta. The sequence continues at coordinate 2,565,900 of OW964182.2, forward strand.
CTAACTGGTTCCTCAGGCAGTGAAACTAAAGGACCTCCCGTCAGGAAATGTCCTGGAGTTAAAACGTTCGATTCTTGCGGGTCCGGAGACAAAGTACAAAGCGGGCGTGAATTTAACACAGCTTCCACTTTAGCGAGAATCGTAATAAATTCTTCTAGTGTTAAAACTTGGGCGCCAACTACACGCTTAAGATGATATTTGGTGGACTTTATGCCACTTTCAAATATGCCACCGAAATGTGGTGCACCTGGCGGATTAAATTTCCATTCATCGATTAATAAACCATCTGATATTTCCGAGCGATGTTTTTGAAGTTCACTAACTACTTCCTTAAGATGTTTATTTGCACCTACAAAGTTAGTGCCACAATCGGAAATGATTGTATCACACATTCCGCGGCGGGACACGAATCTATCCAGAGCCGCGAGGAATGCTTCTGAACTCAACTCAGTAACGGCCTCCAGATGGACGGCTTTCGAACTTAAGCAAACAAAAAGGGACATGTATGCTTTATAGGTTTTAGCTCCACGTCGACGACTTTCTTTAAGAAGGAATGGGCCACCGAAGTCAATTCCTGTGGTTTGAAAGCATCGAGAGGGCTGAGGACGAGCAGCTGGTAGCTTGCCCATCATGGGTTGACTGGACACTGGTTTTACTTTGAAGCAACGCACACACTTTGAGAGGGTGGTACGAATAAGTAGTCTTAATCCAACTATCCAGAACCTTCTTTGAATTAGGGACTGTAAAGTCCTTGGACCGCAATGCAGATATTTTAAATGGAAATGTTCGACAATCAGCTTTGACAATGGACTTAATTTAGGTAAGAGAAGAGGATGTAACGCAGATGGCGATAGATTAGCCTCATCGATGCGACCCCCCACTCGTAATAAACCATCCTCATCCAAGAAAGGAGAAAGTTTTTGAATCGACTTGTCGCATTGCTCGTGATTTTTCACTTGACTGACTTGAGGCGACATATAATGGTCTTGAGTAAACTTGACTAGCCTCTTCATTGATTTTTCTAGTTCAGAACTACTAAGAGTGGAAAAATTTCTATTTGAGGAAACAACCTTTGAGTTCGATATAAAACGGAAACACCATGCTAAAATTCGTTGAATCTTTGTAAGAGAAGAAAGTCTAGAAGTTAACGTCAGAAGCGAATTATCAGATTCAGTAACGTGTAAACTGCAGGGAACAGAAGGTTTTAACTCCGGCAGTTCTACATTTACGAGCAACGTACGTTTGCAAGGCCATTTATTAGGCGACATTTGCAACCAAGAAGGACCACTCCACCATAGTGGGTGATCAATTAAATCTGAACATATAACACCGCGACTACAACAGTCGGCCGGGTTATCCTCAGTGGATACATGAAACCAAAATTCGGGACTTATTAAATCGGTTATTTGCACTACTCTATTTGCTACGTACATTTTTAGTAAATGAGGTGCTGTGTTGAGCCAAGAAAGTGTGGTGGTACTGTCCGAGTAGGCCTTCATAGAATTTATGTGAATTTTATCTTTGAGTAAGTTGTACATGTGTGACATAACTTGCGCTAGAAGCACAGCTGCACTTAGCTCAAGTCGGTTTATCGTAGTCGGTTTTAACGGAGCTACTCGAGATTTACCGATTAACAGGTTAGTAAAGGTGGTGACTTCATCCACTACAACACAAAGATAAACACAACAGCCATACCCTTTCAGTGAACCATCACAAAACCCTACCAAATGTGTTTCGAGTGGATTGGTAGGCATAATCAGTCTCGGTAGTGAAATATTTTGTAAATCAGATAAGTTGGCTGCTATTAAATGCCACATTTTAGCTAAATGTGATGGAATAGCTTCATCCCAACCTAAGTTTAAGCGCCACATCTCTTGTAGAAGTGATTTCGCAGAAAACACTACCGGGCTGATCCAACCGAGTGGGTCGAAAATGCGGGCCACTATTGAGAGGATAGATCTTTTAGTAAATTTAACATCAAAAGAGTCTGAAAACTTATAGGAAAAATTGTCGCAGGATGGATTCCACCGTATCCCTAATATCTTGACAAACTCATTTCCAACATCATCGAAGGATTTGGAAGTCTGAAGATGGTCAGGAGGAACATCAGACAACAACTCTGGAGTATTCGTACTCCACTTACGGAGTTCAAAATGACCCTTTGACAATAAAGAGGTGACATCCTCTTTTAATTGTTTTGCTTCATCAAGAGATGAACATCCAGTCGTGATGTCATCCATGAAGGTGTCTTCACACAGAACTTGAGCGGCTTGACTCGAGTATTCAGAACCGTGGTCCTCAGCAAGTTCACGCAGAGTGCGAATAGCTAAGTAAGGGGAGCTACTGACTCCATAAGTCACAGTATTAAGCTCATACTCTTTCAAAGTCTCGTTAGGCTCATCACGCCACAAAACATGCTGATAACACCTGTCCTCAGGACGTATCAATATTTGGCGATACATTTTACAAATGTCCGCAGTAAAGACAATTTTATGAAGTCGGAATTTCGTAACTAAATCGACAATGTCAATTTGAAGTTTCGGTCCAACATGAACTATATCGTTCAGAGAAAGATTATTAGAAGTCCGACTGCTAGCGTCGAAGACTACTCGAAGTCGTGTCGTAGAACTATCTGGGCGCACGACGCAATGATGTGGAATTATGTACCGATTAGTAGTCGAAGAGTCTGCAAGCTGCATATGACCTAGCTCTTCGTACTGGTGCATAAATTCCTTATAATCAGCCTTCAGTTCGGTCTGATTAATAAGACGCCTTTCTAGGCTAAGAAAGCGATTAAAAGCTTGATGAGAAGAAACACCCAAAAAAGGCGCATCCTCCTTTAGCATTAAAGGAACTACGTACCGACCTTCTCGTGTACGGTAAGTACCCTTTTTATACATTTGTTCACAAATTTCATCTTCAAAACCGGAAATTTTACATTTCGGCGGTTCTTCAGAATCCCAGAACCGTTGAACGATATCTTCGATCGTGCAAGACGACACGAGAAGTGACGTAACGGATTCACAGGTTAAATTACTAGATGGTGTGTTATGAAAATATTGACCACTTATCACCCAGCCGAACACACTAGACAAAGCGCAAGGTAATCCGGGACCGGGACTGAAACGTGAGCCAGTGTATATTTGATCAAAACACTCGACACCTAAAAGTATATCGATCGGACCGGATCTATCGAAGTCGCGGTCGGCGAGATCAAGATGCTTGTAATGATCCTTGACATGCAACGGTAATGTTGATGAAGGCATCATAGAAGTAATTTTAGGTAAAACTACTAAAGGTAAGTCGAATTTAGGAGACTCACGAGAATGCGGTATAATCGAAGCAAAAGTATAACCCTTTATATCACAAACATTACTTTGTCCGAGCCCGGTGACGTTCAAATTACATTTTTTAATACGTAAACCTAGGCGGCGCGCGCATGCGCTAGTGATAAAAGAATCCATCGAACCACTGTCAATAACGGCGCGTGCACACTGGAGCGAACCGTCCGCATGACGTAATCGCACCAATGCCGAGCCAAGTATCTTCGTACTACAAATTTGACTCGAAGTTTGTGACGTTATGCAGGTAAGTGTGCTAGTACCTTTAGCGGAACATTCACTATTTTCGTTGGACTGAACCGAACACGTTAATAAAGTTTTATTTTCTAAATGTAATAATGTATTATGTTTCGCGTTGCAAATAAAACATGTAGCTTTAGATTTACAATTATTGCTATCGTGACCTGGCCTTAAGCAATTGGTACACAATTTAAATTTCTGCACAAAATGTTCACGCTGTTCAAGTGTCATAGAATGTAACTTGCCGCATCGGTAAATAGAATGATGTTCATTACAACATAAACAAGCTACTGAGCCCGACGAATTATTATTATTATTTTGATTCGTTGATGCTACCAGTGATGACGACTTTTGCTGACCTTTATTTCGAAACTGTTTATTGTTATTCGAAGAATTCGATGGAGTAGTCGAAACTGAGAAAGGTTGACTAACTTCCAGAATTTTTATATAGTTTTGTAAATAAACAATTAAATCATTAAACTTAGGAATCTCGTGAGTATTTTGTAACTCGAACCTTTTTTTGGTTTCGAGATCAAGTGATCGCGATGCGATATGAAATAAAATAAATTCGCTGAGATCATCAATTTGTAATGCACGTAACGCGTTTACGCTTTCATATAAAGAATTGGTCAGTTCGGATAAATTTTCAAGAGACGGTTTGTTGACAGGCGTTAATTTAAATATTTTTTCTAAATATGTATTTGCTAATATGCGTTTGTTGTCATAACGATCTAATAAAAGATTAAAAACTACGGGATAATTCGACGCGGTTATAGGTACGCCCTTGGCCAAGGTCAAAGCACATCCAGACAAACACGACAGCAAATAATGAAACCTTTCCGTGTCCGAAAGTGAACTATTGTCATGAATGAGCGGGATGTAACTATCCTTGAAGGTCTGCCAGTTTTCTATTCTACCATCAAAACGCGGAATTTCCAATTTTGGTAATTTCACCTGAACAATCGAATCCTCCCGACGACAATGTGCGGACGGAGCGGCATTCGCGGACGTCGACGCGCACGTCGCGAGCAAAGAATCGGCAACTTCAACCGACGCGTAATACAACTCATCAAATGACAACATCGCACCTAAATCTATTTCTGAATTTGGTTTTAATTGTAACTGTAATTTGTTTACATTTTCACTAGATTCCAAGAAATCAGCCCTAATCTGATCAATTTTTTTATATCTAGCCTTGAAGGTGGATAACTTTGAGCTATCCTGTAGGACTATTTTCGACAGATCGTAGATTATCTGCATACATTTAAAATCATATTCACGCCTTTTATGGCACGTCTGTAATTCCGCCTCAACAGACATATTTTTCGCGATGTTTATATGAGATCTATTTATGAAGATGTAGGTAAGTACCTAACTATCCGAACTGCAATTGGAATAAGCCTTAGGCAATTTATAATATTAATCTAAAGAATGTAGAATTTTAATAATTCCGTTATAATTTAGACACACAGTTCAATTATCGAGTTTAGTCGTAACAAATGAAGTTATGTAGGTACATAGGTATTTTCTCGAGCACAACTATTTGACTATGAAACACTCCGTTAGCTTTATACTAGCATCAGTTATTGCAAGAAACAGTTATACAAGAGTTACCTTCTGAATATAAGTTTTAAGTTCAAACTAAATACAATAAATTTTACTGAGCAAATAATAATCTATGGATGAATGAGTGTGAGTACCTACAATCGTGGTCCGCTGGCTAGCGTCGGCGTTTGGCGGGAACCCGACTGTATGTAGGTACCTACGCGTATGCGTTGTTAAAAAAACTATGAAATGGCTTTGATTTACTCGTTATTCTTACTTGTGACTTGTTATATTCATAAGAATACACGATATAACAACGCAATATGTACTCATTTAACGAGATTTTATGTTTTTAAAGAATGTGAGGTTGCTCGTTCCTCACAGGAGGCACCAAAAATTAAATGTTGGAACTTCGTCTGCAGCAAGGATTGCATTACCCTGATGCTAGTATTCACAACCCTGAGATTCCGGATGACGAGAAAAGAACATACACTAACCTGGGATCTGGAAAGGGCAGGGACTGAAGTTACCGCTTCACTCGGGACTTGTGGAGCCGGCCGGCGGAGCGTGTATTCAATTTACTCTTCAGATTATTTCTTGATTCACACAAACATCACCAGAGGGTTACGAAAACCAATCAGTCAATCACTTGGTGGCGAAGTCGTTTTATTATTGATTTTTACATTTATTTTCACGGATGATCTCGGGAGCAGTTACGCGTGGCCGCGACGCGCACTTGCAACGGCTTGTTCTTGTTTCCGCCGCCAGAGTGCGGGAGTGCAGCGCGAGCGTTTAGCGTCGCTTGCAATTATGGCGGTAAATTTGAATTAGGCGGGAAAGGAATAGATAGGACATTTCGGGATTGGTTTAATGTTTATCCAGGTATCGTATGGCATATCGTGTAAATTCTTGTTACTTACCTTTGGTTCAATAATTTCAGCGTAGCCCCATACCCATTCATCGTCCCGCTGAAAACGAAACATTACAGTTCTTAGTAAAGTCCGAGTCCTGTCCTGACACCGGTGGAGCGATATATTATGTTTTGTATATATTTTTATTTTTTCTTAGCCTGTTGTGTCCCATTCCTTGGCAAAGGCCTCCCCCCATTCCTTCCACTTCTCTCGATGTTGTATATTTTAAAATAAATAGGGAAACAGGTATGATGGGAAATCACACATTTAAGGCAAACTTAACACGATACTAAAGTAGCGCAAGCGCCAACAGGACGCCATTTTTTAATGACCGCTTGCAACTGACGTCCTTATGGCGCTTGCGCTACGTTAATGTTGTGTTAAGTATGCCTAAAGAGTGTATGTCCCCATTATACCTCTCGTATACGTTTTTATTTGTACTTATGTAAACTTATATATTTGTTCCGTGAGTCGATTATGCGACACTTGTCGTAGAAAATCACGCAGCCACAGTACCTACAATGCCGGGATGAATGTCAATGATTGACAGCAATTGTTCTATTTAAGTAGTTGATTTATTTGAAATACTAAAGATAACTCATGTTTTCATGCCAGGTCGTGCAAAACGGAAAACAACGTTCTCTCGAGCATGTGATTAGTGGTTTTAAAATATATGTATATTGATTCGTGAGTAAACGGTTTAAGGTTCGAAATGCTTTAACACTAGAAGTTAATAATTACGGATTATCTATACTTATTGTCAATCACGATATGAAGTAAAAACAATATAATAATGCAGACGCCTTGTTTAATTTACGTAAGTTAAATAGAGTTTTACATTTACTGTTTTCAAGGTAATGCGGAAAAAATATCCAAATTCAATTAGTCATAGGTGATTTGTTAGTGCTAGATGTTGTTGATTTTATGGTTACTAAATCAATGTCAATTGGGTTTATAACAGGCCATTATGCTTGGTTTACATTGGTTAGGGATTGCGGGCGAGGTTAAATCAGCTTCGACGAGAAATCAACCATTAAAAAAGGAAAAAAATCGACGGGTTGCACTCTGGGAGTGCCGGCAGAAGTGAAAACTTGATTAGTAATAAACACACACGAACATTCGCGCAAGCGCCCTGCGCCGTCTTACGAATTTTCGATCAGGTGACGTGTCCTGACGCGAGTTTTACATTTTTTACCCATTCCAAAAATGTGCACAACGTCGCTAAAGAAGTTTTCACTTCAAAAAGTGTAGTCTGCCTAGCTTTTTCTCAACTATTGGTCTCGGGACCGTACGAATTACCGTGACCCCGGAACGTAAAGGGCTATTGAAAGACACCGACCGAGGACTCATTTGATGATTTTACCACGATAAAAAAAAGCCTTTTCTCAACTATATTAGGATCGGGTTCCAGTCAAATCAGATGCAGGTGAATATCAGTATTTTACATAGAGCGACTGCCTATCGGACCTCCACAACCCAGTTACTGTGTATACGATACCTCATGGTAAGACTGGTTGTCAGACTTTAGAGCTTCTGACTGTCAAACGAATGTCAGAGATCTACAAATTACAGCTTGGATTAACGGCTTTATGTGCTTTCCGAGACACGTAGGAAACTCTCTATTACAGATGGTCACCCATCCACAGACCAATCTCGGCAAGCGCGGTTTTAACCTGGAAGATCGGCTTGTGCGGCTGTAATTATTTAGCCATGAGCTAAATAATATTAAGAGACAAAAAAAAAACAAAACGAAAAAGGAAAATAATCCCAGTACATGGATCATCTTAAGAGGTGCAAACGGAGTCTGAACTAATCATCATCAGTCTATAATGTTACCACTGCTGGGACACAGGCCTCCTCTCTGTGAGAGGGAGAGGGCCATTATCCACCACGTGGGCTCAGTGCGGGTTGGTAGGTGTCAAAATTATACGTAAGCATTTAAACGCTATCTGAGGCCACTACCAATTTTTTTGGATGTTATTCTGCAATTTTTTTTTTGTAATCTTATTAATATACATCTCATTACTTACGTTTCTTTTACTATTGAAAACATTGTCGCTCTTACTGTAATACTCATTTTGATACTGATCCTGTGTCAAAGACACTGTAACAACATGGATTTCAGAATTAAATTTAGAGAAGATAAAATAAGGAATTTTATATTATTGAACAAAAACTGGAACACATACGACATTTATTCTTGAATTTAATACAGGAAGGCTACACATATACATCTATAAATTCATGAGTGATAACTCACGAAATCTATATAAAATTAAATTCATTGAAGTTTTAGATTTTTTAACCCGAACCAACTCGAACAGATCAGTCGAATATTTATATAAAAAATAAGATACAGTTTAATTCATTCATACATTCAGTATAATACCTGTAAATAATAAAATAAAAAAAATAAATAATAAATAAATAAAAAAAATACCTGTAATAAATAAACTTAACACCACTATACAGCACTTGATTATAATTTCAACACTAACACTCATTTTAAACTATTGTAAATATATATTTTTTAAATCACTATATAACATAAAATACTAAAGTTAATATACAACTTCAATAGGTGTTCAAATATTGATATATTATATACGTTTGTTTTACACAAAAAAATCTTTAAGAATACCTGTATTACTTCATGGACTGTGTTTTTATGAGAACTTGACCGGTGATGACCGGTAATTCAGTTACCAATCGGAGTTAACACAGAAGTCCTAGTCTGTATAAAAACATACTTTGTGCTCCTAGAGTTATGATTCGAGCTTCACGATAACTGACAAATGCTTGCACTGACTGGACAGGTCCACTCAAATCTGTGTGGTTCTTTCCTTAAAAGACCATATCAGACACCTGCATGGTCTTCGTTTGGCTTGAACAGTATAATGTCTGAACTTTAAAAGAGACAGTGACCTCTGAGTTTACTTCGGATGTTTCTTCTCAGAGTAGTCAGGTACGAAACACCGGCCACATATAGCTTTAAAAATATAATTGGAAGTGTAAAAGTGTTTTTAACAACCAACTTGCAAAATATTACGATTATCATTATCATTTATATAAAATTAAAGTATCTGTTGCCTTGTAAATATTTTTTTCGCTTTTAGGGATAATACCGTCCATTGTGTCACCTTATTTATGAGATACATTTATAAATACCCGTAATTACTATGATCTGCAAAAAAATGGTATTCTTCTATCTATCTATCTGTCTGTTTATAAAATACAAAAAAAAATGGCCAAGTCCGTGTCTGACCAAAAAAAATGTATTGTATTGTGGGTGTACTTACAAACAAATAGAAACTCACATGACCAACCCCGGAACAACTATTTGCTCCGTGCTGGGACCGAACCACTGCGCCAACCGTGCCGGTTTTCGGTGGAACACTGACTTTCCGTCGTCGACCCGGGCTTGGTTCTTGATTGGACGGCGAGCTGCTCATACACAAGTCCGGTGCGGTATTAAGGTGTCTTATACCACTGTTAACCTTCTGTCTTTATCCTATTGTATGAGTTAGTCTCGTGGGACTAAACCAACCTTATTTGCGGTGTAGTTATACCGCGATATGTCTCATTTCGCACCTTAATGTCTACCTTTGCTTTTCGTAAGTAATTTTTTATGGGGTCATAAATTCTGCCCAGAGGCAACTTGGGGAAACTTTTTTTGGCGAAAAATGGGTGTTTATCTGTTTACATAGATCATGCCGATTTGGGCTTACCGTATTGTTTCGGGTTGTTGAGCTGGGAGTTTAATTTCGGAGCTATGAGATTTTTTGATTTTCTTATTTGTACTTTATTGCACGTCTTGGATTGACGAGAAGTATTACATTTTCTTTTACCATCGATTTTTTTTCTTTTTGTTGAGATTTTTTCACAATTTCCATTCTGGTGGAGCGTACTGTCAGAGTCTTACTAATTAAAAATCACACTGTTTCTTCAAATTCCCCTTGCATTCCAAGGCTGGGGTATCTTGCTTAGACAGTCTGGGACCAAAGGCAACCCGCGACCTTCCAGCTATGTGGAGTAGCTTTTCGTTTTCTAGATTTCCTGTCATGTAATCAATAAGAACTGAGGAATGTAATTACAATCAGATATTTTAAATTGAATAACTTTCATTTCAGCTTTTGTCAAAGTGAGACCGAAGCGATAACGAACCGATACGAGACGTCAAACTGGGTGCAGCGAACCGAGGCGTGGCAGTTGTATTAGCTGGCTTTTTAGGTCAAACAGAGCAAATACGCCTTCGCCACGTCTTCGCATCGGTTCGGTCACGCTATCAGATCGCTTTCGCTTTTCTATGTGACTGGATTCAAACAATTCCATACATTACAAATAAAAACGCCTAGCTTTGCATTCGCCACACTTGTCTGTTTGACAAAGGCTTTATGGATTATACGAAGACGTCGAATAAACCTTTCTTTCTGTGTTTTACACTTTTGCGAAAGAAAAGAAAAATAGATACTCAAATACTCAATATAAGATTACAAGACACAGATCACACACTTTGAATGCAAGCCGTTTGTTGAGTATTGCAATAGGCGATACAAATTGCCCTATCGAAGGCGGATTAGCACAAATCCCCTTTACAGAATTCCGAATCGCTCCGAAGCGTTCCGAAGCTCTCCGATATGCGCCGAAGTATTACGAAACGAGCCGAAGCCCCACTCTCCACTTTACCGATGTCGTCGTTCAGGATTTTTTTTTATTTAGATATCGGTTTTAAGCTTTTTCGCTTCATGAGTTTTAGGAAAATTGAGGAGTTTGTACTGCTAGCTTCGGGAAACGGATATTTCAAAAGATTTTTCTGGAAGGTTCGATACTGTGGTGGTGTGTCATTTTAAAATTGTGATATATCGTCAGCGAATATTGTTAAGTAAATTAAGACCGTATTTTAGAATTTAGGGAGAGTAAGAAATATTGTATTTGGCCTAAAGTATGTACCGATAATTCCCTAAAATAAAATAGAAGTGGCAATAACTGTTAAACGACTTTTGCCACAGCTTTTGGAAAGCGCCTATCAATCTCCTACATTTATAACCTCAAATTGATCACTACACAATTTAACAAAATAATATAACTATCCGTGATAAACGCCACGGCAAAACATCACATAATAGATCCACTCGGGCCGAGTAAGCTGGGCAATTTGTCCGGGTGAACTGAACATTTGTTCGATATCCTATCAAGTCCCGGTTATAAGGATAAAGCGGTAACAAAGAGCGATTACTTACAATATCTAGTAAGAGACGGTAATGTTGCGTGATTAAATTGTTTCTTTAAAGGGTTTCTTTTAATGGTTAGATTTGTGTTAAGTATGCTCAACTTAATATTTCTTTACAGTAATGAAATAGGGAATTTTAAGGGCTTTCTCTTTGTTGTTTACTTTATACGAGTATACTACACCCAATATGTAGATAAGAACAAAAAAATAGTCTTTTCGTACCACTTGCTCAAAAAAGTGACATTCTATGCTTCAAAAATCGAACATAACGATAGTCATTTTTAATCTGTTAAAAACAGGGAGAGAATGTTGTACTGAATTTCATTCATCCTCTAGGGAGAGAATGTGATTTAAATTTGGAATACTTACCGAAATTTATACTGAACTACATCTGTGTTTACACCATTGAGTTTGTATATAAAGCATTACACATCTTTTTGAAAAAGGAATACGTATTTATTATGCAGTTATGATTATTAAACAAAATTACGAAAACCGAAGAGGCCGTATGAGCTTGATGCCTTTGCTTTTCCGACAAAAAAAATGTAGTCTAGGAATTTGCCGCGTTTTTGTTTTCTTCAAATAAAACCTTGAGTTTATTTTATTTTTATAAATAAGTTAATGTTCTAAAAATGCGTAACGATGTTAAATCAAATGAAACGCAAGTTCCTCAGACGCAAGAACAGAGATATACTCAAATTAACTCATCGACAATAAATGTACCAAACAAAAATGTAACTCTCTCTATCAATAATTGGACCAATGTTTCGAATGTTAACTTTTACTTTTAATTGTCATTATTTTCAATAAATGCTTATCTCATATTATTATTGAGTTCATTTTTTCGCAAATGGTACGAAAAGTAGAGTATTTTCCTCGGTGATAAAGCTGTCTTAGTCTTGGGTGAACTTAAATCCCTCGCTACACTCAGGACTCGTATTAAATCACTCGCTTCGCTCGTGATCTAAGTTTTTAACACCCTCGCTACGCTCGGGAGTAAACCTCGAGTCCTTCGTTACGCTCGCGATTTAAATCGTCACCCGCGACAGAAGACACTGCTTTATCCCCTTGGTTAATAATCTACTATTTCTTAGACTTAAAAGATTTATTTCCAAAGCTTTGAACGTCTGCATGCAATCGACTAGATTTTAAGCGAATATTAAATACGAATTCTCATTTTTTTTGGTCGACGCCATGCTGCGGGGCGAGACGGAGTGGGAAGCGGTCGCCTCCTTCTGCGAAGCAGTCATGCTCGCGAAGGAGGAGGCGGGCCGCGTGAGGGAGAGGACAGCGTCCTCCCTCCACCCCAGCCACAGTGGTAGACGCCCACGGCGACAGACGTCGCTATACGATCTCCGGCCAAAGTAGGCGCGGACGGCGAGTAATGGGCGACTCGCTGTCCGACCATGCACCATGCCCGGGTTGACGGCGCGTTGTGTTCCACGTGCGCCTCAAAGAGTGTCAGGAACCCCCCTCTAGAAGGCTAAAGCTTGACGGCTTCGCGGGACTTACCAATTACCTTGACCCCGGAACGAAAAGGGCTATTGAAGGACACCGTGGATTTTAGTCAGTACGTGTCTGACAGTCCCTCCAAATAAAAAACGACGAGTTGCACTCTGGGAGTGGCGGCAGAAGTGAAAACTTGAATAATAATAAAAACACACGAACATTCGCGCAAGCGCCCTGCGCCGTCTTACGAATTTTCTATCAGGTCACGTGTCCTGACGCGAGTTTAACATTTTTACCCATTCCAAAAAAAAGTGCACAACGCCGGTAAAGAAGTTTTCACTTAAAAAAAAAAATACAAAACTCATAACAGTAAAAGACTAATAGAAAAATCATTAGAACACATCGAAGTACTAGGGGCACATAACAACAGCAGAGCAGGTGTGTTCAATTATGGAAAGCACTTGTTGCGCGCCCATGAAACTGAGTGGACAAGTTAAGTGTGGAACTTGGCTTGTAGAGCCTTCATAATGCAAGCAATGTGCTGGAGTTAGTTCTTTGGGAACCTGACGCCCTAGTACCTGCGATTTAATCAATGCATTAGGAATGTTAGAAATCTTAGTTTCTAACGTGTTAGCAAACTACGTCGTTTTTTAGGGTTCCGTAGTTAACTAGGAACCCTTATAGTTTCGCCATGTCTGTCTGTCTGTCTGTCTGTCCGTCCTCGCTTAATCTCTGTGACCGTTAGCACTAGAAAGCTGAAATTTGGTACCAATATGTATATCAATCACGCCGACAAAGTGCAAAAATAAAAATTGGAAAAAAATGTTTTTTTAGGGTAGCCCCCCTATATGTAAAATAGAAAGTGATTTTTTTTTTAATTTCAACCCTAACGTGTGATATATCGTTGGATAGGTATTTAAAAATGAATAGGGGTTTACTAAGATAATTTTTTGATGATGTCAATAGTTTCGGAAATAATCGCTCCTAAAGTCAAAAACAATGTGTCCCCCCCCCTCTAACTTTTGAACCATAAGTTTAGAAAATATGAAAAAAATCTGGAAAGTAGAACTTTATAAGGACTTTCTAGGAAAATTATTTTGAACTTGATGGAAAGAACAGTTTTTGTGCAAAAAAAACAAGAAGGTGGTACAAAATTCCTGGACTAAGTTTGTAGTATAATCAATTATTTAAGTTTAAAAAAAGGCTATTTGTTAACACTTATTGTAACGGACGGGAAACTACGGAACCCTACACTGAGCGTGGCCTGACACGCTCTTGGCCGGTTTTATTATTTTGTTTTTAATTTCTAAATAAATGCAGTCTGATTTTCCCAAATTAATGAAATAAATCAACTGTGATCATGGTAATTAGTTTCAAATCAAATCAAATCAATTGATTATAATTGTTATAATCAATCTTATATCTAAACCTAAAAAATAAAAAAATAAACTCGTTTAAAGGTTTGTCGCTACATAAAATTGTGCTCTTCCCGGTAAACAAAATAAACAATAGACACAATATGTAATTCTTCTTTTTACATTTAAATGAATAATATACAGTACTCGTAAATACCCAAGAAAATGATTAAAAGTAAAGTTAAATAAAAGGTTAATTACAATATTACTTAAATATTCTTAAATTATATATACAAAACTAAATCTGAATATTTACAAAAAATCCTAAATTAAAGTTAAAACTAAAAATACTACATTTAAAAACTAAAATTAAAAGTAAAATATTTACAAAAATGACTAAATTAAAAATTTATTAAAGTTCAATTGTATTAAACTCCCATAATTTTCTAATCAAACACACTTCAAACGTTTGTCACAGCCACATTGCTTGTGACGTCATTTACTCAAATATGCCTTATTTACATGTTTATCCGTATAGTTCGGTACCGGGTCCTAAAGGACCCGAACACATAGACCTATGCCGGCTCAGTAACGGGTCCTAAAGGGGCAGACGTTGTAGTCACACGACATCCTCATTATAAATTAAAAAATATTAATATTCTGATTGTTAAATCCTATGAGTGCGCATTAATTAAGAATGTTAAATAAAAATCTGATTTGTTCACGCCATTAAAACTTCTACATTTGGCGCGCATTTTCTTAATTTACCATGACAAAATCCAGAAGTCTAAATACGATCGTCGCCATTTTGATGGAAGTGCTGGGTTGGGCTAAAAATCATAAAAAATGTGGTTTCGGGACATCTAAGGGATCATTATAGGAGGGATGAATAACTCGTCATTTAGTATTGTAACGAATTCATACATTATTCAACATAAATTAGCAGTGGTAATGAAGAATTTGATATCTGAAGTCGAAGTTTCGCGCCACTCGTGTTTGTTTACATTTTTATTTTTCACTTGGATCACACACATGCGTTTATACTCAATAACAATTACGATAAATATCATGTCAAATATTATACATAACGTAAAAAAGCCCAGATCTTAGCGTAATTCTCTAATACAGAGCCAATAACACGTATTTTTCATTACCACTACTCAATTTGTATTCATAATCGACAGCCATGCTTATTTTTTTTAATCGTAATGATGTGTGAAAGCGAGTATTCTAATCGATTCTGTAATTGAATTTTTCGTCAACTCGAATGAAAAAAAAAAACAAGGAATTGAAGAAAACGATTAATAAAAATTAAAATAAATTTGTTTTAAGCTTAGAATACAATTATTAATTGTTATAATATTTTTTAAAGCTTTTATAATAATTTTACGTAGGTACATTGTAATTCCCAAAAAACAATAATAGACAAAAGAAAAATGTCAGTAATAAATGTTTGAATGCGCGCCAATTATTAATTCCAAAAATTGGATTTGGAATGCGCTCGCTGTGGTACTCGCTATTCAAAATAATAAATTTTAATTTATTAGCTAATTTTTAATGTACATTTTGTTTTGTACAATAATATAATTAAGGTTGAATGAATATGGAATGCCTTGGATCTTGATAGGCTTATTAGAAATGAGTTTGTTTCACACCAAATAAAAGATAGCGTAAATTATTATATTTTCAAAATTGTTTCGTAACATTGGTTTGGCCACCAATCGAACATTAACCTTCCACTATTGTGATAAGGTTGAAAATCGATTGAAGAATTTTTACAGATTGAGGTAGGTTGATGTGCTGGCGTCATACTTAACATGGCCAAACCAATGTTACGAAACAATTTTGAAAATATAATAATTTACGCTATCTTTTATTTGGTGTGAAACAAACTCATTTCTAATAAGCCTATCAAGATCCAAAGCATTCCATATTCATTCAACCTTAATTATATTATTGTACAAAACAAAATGTACATTAAAAATTAGCTAATAAATTAAAATTTATTATTTTGAATAGCGAGTACCACAGCGAGCGCATTCCAAATCCAATTTTTGGAATTAATAATTGGCGCGCATTCAAACATTTATTACTGACATTTTTCTTTTGTCTATTATTGTTTTTTGGGAATTACAATGTACCTACGTAAAATTATTATAAAAGCTTTAAAAAATATTATAACAATTAATAATTGTATTCTAAGCTTAAAACAAATTTATTTTAATTTTTATTAATCGTTTTCTTCAATTCCTTGTTTTTTTTTTTCATTCGAGTTGACGAAAAATTCAATTACAGAATCGATTAGAATACTCGCTTTCACACATCATTACGATTAAAAAAAATAAGCATGGCTGTCGATTATGAATACAAATTGAGTAGTGGTAATGAAAAATACGTGTTATTGGCTCTGTATTAGAGAATTACGCTAAGATCTGGGCTTTTTTACGTTATGTATAATATTTGACATGATATTTATCGTAATTGTTATTGAGTATAAACGCATGTGTGTGATCCAAGTGAAAAATAAAAATGTAAACAAACACGAGTGGCGCGAAACTTCGACTTCAGATATCAAATTCTTCATTACCACTGCTAATTTATGTTGAATAATGTATGAATTCGTTACAATACTAAATGACGAGTTATTCATCCCTCCTATAATGATCCCTTAGATGTCCCGAAACCACATTTTTTATGATTTTTAGCCCAACCCAGCACTTCCATCAAAATGGCGACGATCGTATTTAGACTTCTGGATTTTGTCATGGTAAATTAAGAAAATGCGCGCCAAATGTAGAAGTTTTAATGGCGTGAACAAATCAGATTTTTATTTAACATTCTTAATTAATGCGCACTCATAGGATTTAACAATCAGAATATTAATATTTTTTAATTTATAATGAGGATGTCGTGTGACTACAACGTCTGCCCCTTTAGGACCCGTTACTGAGCCGGCGTAGGTCTATGTGTTCGGGTCCTTTAGGACCCGGTACCGAACTATACGGATAAACATGTAAATAAGGCATATTTGAGTAAATGACGTCACAAGCAATGTGGCTGTGACAAACGTTTGAAGTGTGTTTGATTAGAAAATTATGGGAGTTTAATACAATTGAACTTTAATAAATTTTTAATTTAGTCATTTTTGTAAATATTTTACTTTTAATTTTAGTTTTTAAATGTAGTATTTTTAGTTTTAACTTTAATTTAGGATTTTTTGTAAATATTCAGATTTAGTTTTGTATATATAATTTAAGAATATTTAAGTAATATTGTAATTAACCTTTTATTTAACTTTACTTTTAATCATTTTCTTGGGTATTTACGAGTACTGTATATTATTCATTTAAATGTAAAAAGAAGAATTACATATTGTGTCTATTGTTTATTTTGTTTACCGGGAAGAGCACAATTTTATGTAGCGACAAACCTTTAAACGAGTTTATTTTTTTATTTTTTAGGTTTAGATATAAGATTGATTATAACAATTATAATCAATTGATTTGATTTGATTTGAAACTAATTACCATGATCACAGTTGATTTATTTCATTAATTTGGGAAAATCAGACTGCATTTATTTAGAAATTAAAAACAAAATAATAAAACCGGCCAAGAGCGTGTCAGGCCACGCTCAGTGTAGGGTTCCGTAGTTTCCCGTCCGTTACAATAAGTGTTAACAAATAGCCTTTTTTTAAACTTAAATAATTGATTATACTACAAACTTAGTCCAGGAATTTTGTACCACCTTCTTGTTTTTTTTGCACAAAAACTGTTCTTTCCATCAAGTTCAAAATAATTTTCCTAGAAAGTCCTTATAAAGTTCTACTTTCCAGATTTTTTTCATATTTTCTAAACTTATGGTTCAAAAGTTAGAGGGGGGGGGACACATTGTTTTTGACTTTAGGAGCGATTATTTCCGAAACTATTGACATCATCAAAAAATTATCTTAGTAAACCCCTATTCATTTTTAAATACCTATCCAACGATATATCACACGTTAGGGTTGAAATTAAAAAAAAAATCACTTTCTATTTTACATATAGGGGGGCTACCCTAAAAAAACATTTTTTTCCAATTTTTATTTTTGCACTTTGTCGGCGTGATTGATATACATATTGGTACCAAATTTCAGCTTTCTAGTGCTAACGGTCACAGAGATTAAGCGAGGACGGACAGACAGACAGACAGACAGACATGGCGAAACTATAAGGGTTCCTAGTTAACTACGGAACCCTAAAAAACGACGTAGTTTGCTAACACGTTAGAAACTAAGATTTCTAACATTCCTAATGCATTGATTAAATCGCAGGTACTAGGGCGTCAGGTTCCCAAAGAACTAACTCCAGCACATTGCTTGCATTATGAAGGCTCTACAAGCCAAGTTCCACACTTAACTTGTCCACTCAGTTTCATGGGCGCGCAACAAGTGCTTTCCATAATTGAACACACCTGCTCTGCTGTTGTTATGTGCCCCTAGTACTTCGATGTGTTCTAATGATTTTTCTATTAGTCTTTTACTGTTATGAGTTTTGTATTTTTTTTTTTAAGTGAAAACTTCTTTACCGGCGTTGTGCACTTTTTTTTGGAATGGGTAAAAATGTTAAACTCGCGTCAGGACACGTGACCTGATAGAAAATTCGTAAGACGGCGCAGGGCGCTTGCGCGAATGTTCGTGTGTTTTTATTATTATTCAAGTTTTCACTTCTGCCGCCACTCCCAGAGTGCAACTCGTCGTTTTTTATTTGGAGGGACTGTCAGACACGTACTGACTAAAATCCACGGTGTCCTTCAATAGCCCTTTTCGTTCCGGGGTCAAGGTAATTGGTAAGTCCCGCGAAGCCGTCAAGCTTTAGCCTTCTAGAGGGGGGTTCCTGACACTCTTTGAGGCGCACGTGGAACACAACGCGCCGTCAACCCGGGCATGGTGCATGGTCGGACAGCGAGTCGCCCATTACTCGCCGTCCGCGCCTACTTTGGCCGGAGATCGTATAGCGACGTCTGTCGCCGTGGGCGTCTACCACTGTGGCTGGGGTGGAGGGAGGACGCTGTCCTCTCCCTCACGCGGCCCGCCTCCTCCTTCGCGAGCATGACTGCTTCGCAGAAGGAGGCGACCGCTTCCCACTCCGTCTCGCCCCGCAGCATGGCGTCGACCAAAAAAAATGAGAATTCGTATTTAATATTCGCTTAAAATCTAGTCGATTGCATGCAGACGTTCAAAGCTTTGGAAATAAATCTTTTAAGTCTAAGATATTTAATCGTCAGTATTGACACCAGTATAATAATATTTTTATATAGGTATTTGTTAAGGATACTTTAGTCGTGATGCAGTTCGCGACTTAAATCCAGTAAAATACACTGTTATAAGTTAAAAAAACCTCCACCCAGGGAGCTCCCTGGGTGGAGCGGAAGGAGATGTCAGACTATTACTTACTTAAAACCACCCTGCTCCTTCATATGCCTTTTACGTTCTAGGACCGCAGTACCCTTTTAATGATTTTAATACAATTCCGTTAGCCCGGCACGCGTTTGGCACTATTTTGGCCTCGTCAGTTCACTGATAGTTCCTTAAAGCCCGCTTGGAACACGACGCGCATTCGTCTCGGGCCTAGTCCTTGATCGGACGGTGAGTTACCCTATACTCGCCGTTCGCAAGCCCGCACCTACAATCGCAAAAATTAAGTCTGCGTCTTTAGATTTTTGCTGGTCAGGAATAGAGCTTGTAAATGAAAAAAAAAGAACGTGCTATATTTTTATATTATTTGATAGTGTCGCTGTTAAGGATCAAATTCGTAATGATATACGACAAACAACAGTAAAGTGATATTAATTTGGTAAAATATGAACTAATATTATACAAACAATAATTTAGTCATCGTACGCAGATCAAAATCAAAATTCGCGCCAATTCACTTAAAGTTCGAATTTCAAAAATTTCGTTATTGTATTTGTACCGCGGAATAAAAAAAATTGAAATGAGAACACGATGTTGTGAACATGTAGTGAGCTACGGCCATCGACTAAAGTTTGAATCGATTTATTAAAGAAACCCTTTTTTTCTTTTTGTTTGTCGCATGTAATTACTTCACAGAACATTAATGGTTTGATTACTGGAAATTGATATTTCAAAAATTTAGTTTACATTTTTTATCAAAATCGGCCACGAGACTTCTTTCAGTATTTTTCGCAATTCCTCATAGTTTCGAATTTAGCCATCCACGGCGCGTTGGAAATTTAAATTGTTTATTACTGCAAGGAATCATTTGGAAGTACTCCCATATCTCTCCCTCCAGCATTTGATCCGAACCCGGTGTTTGTCTTTTCACGTTGTTTAGATTCGTTTTATAAAATGAAATTAAATAAAGAAGACACAATATGGGTAAAACTATATGGTTGAATTTAAATTTAAAAGACACACACGTTTGGCCTCCAATGAAACACCAATATTTATTTCTATCCCAATCATTAAATTAAAAAATTAAATTATTTATTGCGTACCTAGTAAAAAAAATCATGTCGACGCCTACCCAACTAAACAATATTTTCAAAACGAAATAATACTTGAAATATTATACCAGAGTCTACAGATTCCGTTCCATAGATTTATTGCATGGAGTAAACCTTCTCTAGTCAAATAAGCAGATAAATCGGTCCATGTCTTTGTACTACTTTTTTTCCATGTTCGATTATATTGCGAGTATCGATTAGGCTGAATGAACCTTTTCAATCGTTATATGAACATTGGGATTGCGGTCAGCACTCAGAAGTGTCATGTTGCAACATAGTTTTTGGTAATTTTTATCAAGTCTTTGATCGTTATTATTTATGAAATTATGTATGAACACTGGCAAATCTAATAATGCATGTAGTAAGTTACTTCATTTATTCCACTGTTTAACCATTTTTTATCACGTGAGAAGCTTGTTTATGTACATATTTTCAGCACATCTAAATTACATAGTTTTTGGAACGACATAGCATTTTGTATGTTACACACATTTTACAGTGGAATGACGCAGTTTTAGTGATCTCAACACGTTCTTGAAGATATTGCTCACAAACTTATCGTATGAAATAACTGTAGTAACATATTTTTGATAAAAAAATCGAATGCTGAAAATTGACAAAAATCTTCAATATTATCTCCAATTTCGAATCACCCGGTCGACTCAGCTGATGTGTCATGTGTCAAAATGTTGTCGTGCAGAGTGGTTATACTCGTACAGCATAAAAATCAATAAAGTGCATAAAAGTAATTCACACACCAACTGCAAAAATAACGACCTCTCCAATTATGACCAATCATTTATCGGAAACTCGTGAAAACCGTACTTCGTGTTGAGGATCGGGGATTCAATCCGTCCCGGGATTTTAAATCCCGGCGGATAATCCCACCGCGGCTGGACGGGGGATACCTATCCCGCTTATTCCGCATCACTTTTTCCTCCGCTTTCATTCGCATCGATGTTTATTTATGGATATCAACTTGAGTCCTCTCAAAAGCAAGTGATTGGGACGTTTTTGAAACTGATTGGCGTATTCATGCCTAAATAAAAAGGTACTATGTTTCCAAATTCAAAGTCCATGAAGTTTCTATGTAACTTGCAGCAAAACCACAACAGACGGCCAATGGCAATGTCATTTCATAGTCGCGCCATATACGGAAACATTTTCATGGATTCAAATAGAAAAGTGTTGCTGTGGTGTGTCACAGCGCTTCACCACCGCAGTTGCGGTAGCCGAAGTTACATTAGATACCGCTGCACCAGGGTGTGACTGTGTCGGAAAGGCCCGGGTGGATGGAGATAGGGGCCGCTGTGTATAGCGGGCCGAAATCAGTTGGGGGTGCGCGCGAATGTATCCTATCTAAAGCCCAGATTGTCTCGAGCCCTGCTATCCAGACACGTGGGGGGTTTGCGCAGACTCAGGTCCGGTTGGCAAACACCACCACAGATAATAGCCAGCCCGTCGTAGCACCGCACCATACCACGCAAGTGAGTGTGGGAACACCAAGATGGTTATAGTTAATAGGAATCGAATAGACACCATTCTTCCAAGGGTGGACGGCATCAAGAGTGGATTTCCACCTCGAGAAATAAGCCTTCGGTATTTGTACGAACATTTAGTTTACACGTTCCAATATTTAAGTTGAAATATTGACATAGCCTAGCCTTTTACCATTTTTTTGGCTTTTGGCACGGCTTAGTTTTTATTTTATTTCTTTAAGGTTGGTTTTTTTAAAACGATTTCGTAGTAGAAAGCAAAATCGACTGAAAAATACAAAGACAGCAGCGGAAACCAGTTTTACATGATTAATTTTGTAAAAATGATTTTCTGATATTACCAGCTTTCCCATAAACCTTTCCCATACATTGAATTTCATCGAAATTATTGTGGGTATTGGTTTAAAAGCCATTGTGATTTTCGATATTGAAAAGTTTTTATGAACTTGTAATTTCAAGCGTTTTATAGTGCGAAGCTGCGATAAAATTGGATTGAATTGAATGGTTTATAACATTCAATTGTCATTAAGTGAATGGAGAATTTTATCCATGTTTCAGTTACTATAATTTTGTAAGGCTTAACACATTTTTTTAACAAAGGGTAATAGGTATCTTTATTTAAACGTATGCCAGTCTTTCACTTATTTTTTTTTTCAATTAATGTTTTCTCATAGATCTCACCCACAACTATCTCACATGCATTGACAGTTTCTACTTCTGAATCATGTAAAGAAATTCACCAGGAACAATTTATTAAAATCCAGGTATTCTTACAGCCAAGTTTCAGGCTCAGGCTTTTACGACGCTAAAAAAACCCATTATACTTGTTTGATAATACGAAATCAAATACTCCTTTCTTTCAATGTCATTCCTAAACTGATTCATCCATCTCTTTTTTAGTTTTCGCCTTTCTCTCCATTAATCCATATTAAAAATAAAATATGTAACTTTTACAGACACTCCGAAACAGATTCATTTTTTTGTTTGACTTGTCAGTCACATTGTCATGTGGCAACATCAGACAATTTTCGTAATATCAACTTGTGCATTATTCATAAGTGAATGTATATCTATCAGATTAAAATGAACGCTCGCTCGGATCGTTATGAATTGGTTACTGCAATGTGAATTGTGCGTCGAAAACGTAGCATTTATTACGTTTCATCTCATTTGCATGCTGATGTAACAATGCGATTTAATAATATTTAAATTTTAATGGATTTATTTTAATAAGCTTGTGTGAAGTTCGGGATTAACGTGAAATATGGTGTAATTCACATATTCTGTATGAACTTTGCAGAAGTGTTTAAATCGTCGTCATTTTGAGCTTTGCCGTAATCGGCTGAAAAAAAAGCTTTTTTATCGTGATAATATCATCAAATGGGTCCTCCCTCCCAGGGGGGGACGGGAGGGACTGTCTGTCAGACTGGTACTGACTAAAATCGTTGGTGTTCTTTTAAAGACTTTGTTGACTACACTGTTCTTACGTTCCAGGGTCACGGCTACCGCAACCTGAAAACAAAGTTTGAGGCGTGTTTTCATTGTAAGTGTGCTGTCTTTTAATAAAATCAAAAATCAGTCTGTTATTTTGACAACTGAACTGAGCCCTTATCACAACATTTCTGAATTTTCTTAACAGCGTACATGAAGTATTTACTGCGTTCATTGTATGGAAAATTGAACAACCACCTCTAGAGTATAAACGAGTCAGGAGGCGGGTAGGATTGCTCCGCTATGCAGGACTGCCCCGCTTGGGCCGAGCACCAGCAACCATGACCCCGGAACGTAAAGGGCTATTGAAGGACACCGTGGATTTTACTCAATACAAATGATTGTACGAACGACGTACAATTTTTTTCGTTCAAATTAACGTCAAAGTTCCAGTTTACGTAACAGATGATTTTCAGACAACGTGGGGAACTCGTCGAATGCGACTTTTTCTATTACTCAAATTCTTGCAAGTAGAATGCATCTTTACAATAAATAGTATTGTTCATTGAAGACAAGGATAAGGCAACCTAATTCGTGCCTAATAGAGCGACGGAACTGAAACTAGCGCCACAATGCGGCGTGAGATAACTGCAAAACTATGGTAACACTGTCTCGTGCAAGAAGCGAGTGATATTGGATCGGGCAACCCTTGTTATTTATTAATGTTAATAACAACTGTACATTCTTGGGGTTAAACTGATTTCTTCGTCCCTTAATAGAAGAGGGCATCATCATCGCGTGAACCAAATCTGCCTAAAGATTATTTAGGTAGATGTGGTTCATGTGGTGATCAAAAGACCTTTGGTTACCTCCACCGTCCTCATTGTTTTACATATTTTATATTGGTAAACAAAAGACCAAAGACAGTGTTGTCTTTCCTTCTGCCTTAAATCCATTCAAATTGTAATAAAAAATAGGTTTTCGCAATTACACCACTTATATTACCTTTTCTTCGTAACTTCCAAACTTTATCTACAGCCGTATTAGTCGGTCGCGGGACTGTACAAATTACCGTGACCCCGGAACGTAAAGGGCTATTGAAGGACACCGTGGATTTTATGATTTTCTTTTGATGATTTTACCATGATAAAAAAAGCCGTTTTAGTCACATACCAATGTTCTTTTGTAATTGCAGTTACTGGCAACATTGAAAACAGTCAGAGCATGAAAATCAGTATTCAATGTTTCTGCAACAGCTAGATCATAATTTTTTCAGTACCTAAACGAGTACACCGTAGGCGCGGGCATGCGGGCGGCGAGTAATGGGCGACTCGCTGTCCGACCATGGACCATGCCCGGGTCGACGGCGCGTTGTGTTCCACGCGCGCCTCAAAGAGTGTCAGCATAGTGACGGGGCCTGTAGAGGGCCAAAGCCTGCCGGGGTCGCGGGACCAAGTGATTACCGTGACCCCGGTACGTAAAGGGCTATTGAAGGACAACGTGGATTTTAGTCAGTACAAGTCTGACAGTCCCTCCCGCCCTGCCCTGGGTGGGAGGACTCATTTGATGATTTTACCACGCTAAAAAAAAAAAAAAAAACCTAAACGAGTAACAGTAATTTATGCGAGTTCTTCCTTCACTTCAAAAACCTCTATATGAGATTGGGTACTTAGTCTACAGCCTTTTTAAAAAAAAATATCGTAGTAAAGTTATCAAATGAGTCCTCTTACCCAGGGCGGAGCGGAAGGGACTACAGGATTTTAGTCAGTATAGACTAGTACTGACTTAAATCCACGGTAATCTTTCAATAGCCTTTTGCGTTCCAGGGTCACGGTTACCTGATGATACAGTCCCGCGAGCCCGGCAGGCTTTGGCTCTCTAAGGAGGGCCCCGTCAGATTGCTGACAATTCCTTCAGGCGCGCGTCGAAAACGACGCGCCGTCGACCCGGGCATTGTCCATGATCAGACGGCGAGGCACTAGCCATCCTCATGCCCGTCACTCTACAGCCTAAATTAACATATAAAGGTCAGGCTTTTATAAATATTACTATGAAATTCTTAATTCGTACATCTACGTACAACCGCACGTTAAGTTTCGGATATTATAACGACCAAATTCGTGGCGGCGATTACGAGTTAGACGTCACCCGGCCCGCCTCGTTGGCACCAACTATTCTAATACCAGGGTGTCATGTTTGTGAGAAGTTTATTGTGTGTTTGGAAATAAATACATCTTCGGAAGAAAAGGCATAACTTTTGATCTGAAAACATTTTTGATTATATTTTTTAATGTTACTTACGAGTTGAGTGACTTTTATTGGATCCTATTTCAATTTGGCAGGGTATGGTTGGCACGGTGTTAAAGTAATTGATTGCCACGGTTCGTGTAGCGGGTTTGATTCCCGCACTAATCATTTATTTGACCTACAAGTAGTTGCTCCGTGTCTGTCTGTTAGGGTGTTTCTAAACGCACTTATGAAACAAGATAAATTCCTATTCGAGGGACCATTGTGAAGGTACCGGAGGAGTGCATTTTTTATAGTTACTAAGAGTCCTTTTCACTCAACGCAGTGCGGGAGGACTCATGTGATGATTTTACCACCCAAAAAAAAAGGATAAATTCCTAGTGTACCAGGCAATGTATTCTGAAAAAAAAAACGACGGGTTGCACTCTGGGAGTGCCGGCAGAAGTGAAAACTTGAATAGTAATAAACACACACGAACATTCGCGCAAGCGCCCTGCGCCATCTTACGAATTTTCGATCAGGTCACGTGGCCTGACGCGAGTTAAACATTTTTTACCCATTCCAAAAAAAGTGCACAACGCCGCTAAAGAAGTTTTCACTTCAAAAATCTTTTAATACACATGTCGTTTTGTCAGTTAAAATGTTATTAACTTCGTTACACTCTTGTCTTACTCTAGTTATGATACAGAGTGATAATATTTTCATTATTGTTGAAACAGCTCCAGGTGTAGTAGGTATTTGGCATACCTAACCGTCAAGCTCTGAGACGCCCGCAGGCGTTTGCACTGCACTCGATTGAAACAGGTGCTATGTTGACTTGAAACACGAAGAAATCCGAGCGATATTAGTAGTGAAGAAAGTGGATGACATAAAAAATTATCTGTTTTTAGAATTTATCATTTAATGTGACATAAAAAAAAATTGGCTTTTGTGTGCATGTTTTATTTTATTCTAAGTTTTTTGATTACACAATGTGTATATAAATATGTATATTGGTCTTAAGCCTTTGTCAAACAGACTGGCGTGGCGAATGCGAAGTGTGACATTTTTATTTGTAATGTACGGAATTGTTTGAATCCAGTCACATAGAAAAGCGAAAGCGATCCGATAGCGTGACAGAACTATCGGACTGACGTCTCGCTTCGGTTCAGTATCGCTTCGGACTCGCGTGTCTGTTTGACAAAGGCATTAAATAATGACCTATACACATACTACGAGTATAATATAACGTTTCTAATTATTTATTTACAAATGCTACGGACATGTCCGAAATTACTGGCAACGACGTTAATGCGCCAGAGTTTAGGTCTAAGGTAATTTAGTTATAATAAAAGGAATTATTTACACGATGAAAAAGAAGCAGTAAAAAGTGAACGATTTCAAAATCTTACTTTTTTTGCGATAATCGTTTAATAATTATCAGCTTCGTCAAAATTTAAATTAATTGTGATTATTTAAATTAATAGTAAATAAATTTTGAAATAAAAAAGTTAATTTAAAAGAAATGGACTTTCCCTTAAACTGAGTAACCTAATTATTATATGCAAGACAACAGCCTAATTATAATTCCTTAAAAATTCCTTACGATATCACAATGTTCACCCAACAAAACATTGTCCCAAGGCATGCACTCAAAACGTCCAATATTGTTTACTACCCCTCGTTTGCAAACAACATTCTCTTACATTAGAATGTTCACCACCATAGACATTCACAGCCGAGCGTTATTGGCAACGGTAGCTGATTCCACCATTGTGCATTGTGATAAACACAATGATCACGGATTTCGAATATTAATGGCCCAAATACGTTGTAATTTTGCAATTAAGAATGTTAATTTTTGGATTGAATGCGTGTTCTGGATTTGTGAATTAAGTTAGCTGGTTTTGGGTGCTGGGTTATTGAATTTTGGGTTGTTTTTTGTTGTAAAAATCGAAAACCATTGATGAAAGTGTAAAAGATTCGTTGCATATTATGTATGAACGAAAGTACTCATGAAGATCTAGCATTAGTTACGTTTTTGTGACGTAAAGTAAACGGAAACTGTGATGTTAATTTGATGAATAATATTAGTTTCTAGTTCGTACACTAGAGGCGCTTTTCCATATTTTTTTTTTGTTGTGTATGGCATCTCGCAGGTCAACCTAGAAGAGGTTGTGAGCTGCTTAACCGGACTTTTCTGTGGATGCCTTAAATTACTCTAAGGGCTTTTCCATCGGGCACGCCGCAATCGCGGCGGTAAGACCCCTCTTTGAGGAGTGGCTGGATAGGCGTCACGGCGTCCTTACCTTCCGCATGACGCAGGTCCTCACCGGACACGGAAGTTTCGGGAGGTTCCTGTGTCTGATAGGGAGGGAAGAAACGCCTGGGTGTCACCACTGCGAGGATCGTCCGGAGGACACGGTGGAGCATACGGTGCAGGACTGCCCCGCTTGGGCAGAGCACCGCCGTGTCCTCACGACGGCGATAGGCGGAGACCTCTCGCGCCCGGCATTGGTCGAGGCCATGCTGCGGGGCGAGACGGAGTGGGAAGCGGTCGCCTCCTTCTGCGAAGCAGTCATGCTCGTGAAGGAGGAGGCGGGCCGCCTGAGGGAGAGGACAGCGTCCTCCCTCCATCCCAGCCGCAGTGGTAGACGCCCACGGCGTCGGACGTCACAGGACGATCTCCGGCCACCGTAGGCGCGGGCATGCGGGCAGCGAGTAATGGGCGACTTGCTGTCCGACCATGGACCATGCCCGGGTCGACGGCGCGTTGTGTTCCACGCACGCGCGCCTCAAAGAGTGTCAGCAAATTGACGGGGCCTGTAGAGGGCTAGAGCCTGCCGGGGTCGCGGGACTTACCCATCACCGTAACCCCGGTACGTAAAGGGCTCGTGAAGGACACCGTGGATTTTAGTCAGTACAAGTCTGACAGTCCCTGCCGCCCTGCCCTGGGTGGGAGGACTCATTTGATGATTTTACCACGATAAAAAAAAAAAGGGCTTGTCCATAAAATTTACGTCGTGCTTTAATGCCTTTGTCAAACAGACAGGCGAAAGCGAAGCGTTTCCGAAGCGATACCGAATTGAAGCGAGAAGTCCGATACTTCTGTCACGCTATCGGATCGCTTTCGCTTTTCTATGTGACTGGGTTCAAACAATTCCATACATTACAAATTAAAACGTCACGCTTCGCATTCGTCACGCCTGTCTGTTTGACAAAGGCTTAAGT
The DNA here is from genome assembly GCA_943136025.2 of Agrotis puta. Classification (NCBI taxonomy): domain Eukaryota; kingdom Metazoa; phylum Arthropoda; class Insecta; order Lepidoptera; family Noctuidae; genus Agrotis; species Agrotis puta. The sequence continues at coordinate 2,594,862 of OW964182.2, forward strand.
ACAAAGTACCGTCAAATACATAGAAGTCGTGCTAGAACTGTCTCATGAGGTAACCGTGATCCAGGAATGTAAAGGGCTATTGAAGGATAACCGTGGATTTTAGTCTGACAGTCCCTCAGGCCCCGCCCTGGCTGGTAGGACTCATTTGATGATTTTACCACCATAAAAAAAGGGCCTGTAATATGGCGATTAATAGAAAATTATGAAAGAAAAATATGCTGAAACCCTCAATTGGTATGCAGACAAGGAATTCGTGTTGATTAGCTGTACAAAGAGTTTTACATAAAGTTATATTATTGTCTAATTTAATTTACATGCTACATTTAAAAACTAAAATTAAAATAGTATAGTACGTATAGTCGACGCCTCGCGTGACCAGAGGGCTGGCCTATTTCTTGGTCAAAGGATCAGCATTGCCATCCAACGTGGCAATGCTGCCAGCGTTCTAGGCACTTTCCCCATTGACAGCGATGTGGACGAATTTTTTGACGCGCTATAAATTTTTAATTTTACTTTTAATTTAGTCATTTTTGTAAATATTTTACTTTTAAGTTATATTATGTTTAAATAGCCCGTTTTCTCAGCCATAAAATTCAAAGCACAGCTTCATAAAACAATTTAGCGTCCCACAAAACATTTACCTCGTAATTAACATTAAACTTATCACTCGCAAAAGGCGCAGATAACCATTATCACAAAGTCACCACGCGATTCTCAAGAAAAATGCCCATCTAAAATTGATATCCCGAATAAAAAGCGAGGTAATCTACAGAGATGGTATTGTGGGCGTCGTGGAAAGCAAAGAAAATGAATTTATAAGCAACACAAAAGACGTAGATAAGCTGCGAGAGAAAACAATTCGAGATGTTGGAGAGATAACGCTGCTACGGCTGTCAAGATTATCAAGTTTTGCCCAAAGCGGAAATCCCTATAATCGCCTCGAATTGTGACGGCAATGCAACGCTGATGGATTTTTGCTTTTATTGTGATTATTTTTGGTAAAACGCTATGTAGTCATCGGTTACCGATATGCAAGATACTAAGTACTATTTTAGATGGTTCTCTCGGTTCTGCTAGTTTAAAAGTTCAGTAAAAAAAGTTTAGTTAGAAGTTACATATTTTCTTACATAGTCACTTATTGCAAGATTTCTGTATTTTATTTACAGCGTACTTGAAGTATTTAAGGAGAATTAAGAAGCGCCTCTAGTGTATGAACGAATAACTATTTTTTTTTTCATCAAACTAACGTGAAAGTTCCCGTTTTAAAGTAAACAACGTCACAAAAGCGTGAAAATTTTATTTTGTTATTGTTAGCAAAACTAACAAAAATCAAAATCAAATGTTCTTATTTCACATAGGCCCATGAGGGACTTATAAAATGTCGACAGCAGGTGCTCGGTTCGGGTTGGTCGATTCCATGGAGAAGAACCGGCAAGAAACGCCATGGTTACTCTTTTAAAATATGGTATGGTTTTACAAACAGATTGTAACACCAACTTAATAGTATCGGTGAATTAATTACCAATGTCTATAAAATGGGATCTCGACTTTATTTTCTGACATTAGCAAAGTTATCGTTATCTCGTTCCATTTTAATTTTATAGCAAAACTTTTTACTTTACTTTAAATATATAAAATCTCCATTAATACTTTTCCGAGGTACTAGGATACTATGATAAGGTGGAGGTCCTTTTAAAAGTCTGACAGTCGTCGAGCCTTAACAAGAAAAGTTTCGAGTTCAGTGGACTTTACTTTGTTCAGTGGCGAAGATTTAACGAACAACAAGTAACTTCGTAATATTATAATGATGCATTTAGATAAAAACACACCGACAGATATCTAGATATTTTTCCACTTAGCGTTCATTGACATGTATTACAACGTAACCACATTGCAACGACAAAAATGGAACACATCTTTTTCTTACAGTCCATATTTAGTGTAGTAAGTCCTCCGGCCCTGATGAAGCGGAAGGATCTGTCAAACTTTTACTGACTGATATTTTACCTTATTGCTTCGGTTCCCTTTTGCGTTTCAGGGCCACGGTGTCACACGACTCAAGCAGACGTTTGGGGCATCATATATTTGCTGACAGCTCCTTGAGGCGCAAGTGGAATATCAATCACCTCTGACTCGGGGCTGGTTATGGATCCGACGGCGAGCTACCCATTACTCGCTGCCGGCAAGCACGCGCATTGTTACTGTCCTCATACTGACTTTCTATGTATCTTCATTTCTTACTTCACCTACTTATATTGTGACAAAAAAAACACGTCTTAAATTCATGATCTCCCATTATTACATCACAAAAAGCTTATGATTACCTCCACCTTTACATATTTTCATGACAAAAGAAAAATGCAGAGCAAGTGTCCGCAATTTGTCAGGTGGGAAAAGTTTTGTAGACTCGTTCACACGCGACGAGTAAGTGAGATAAGTTCCAAGCTTTCGTGTCAACTTATTTGCATTCGTGTTCCACTTGACGCGTGTGGACAAGTTCTAAGTGCGACTTAGTATTTGTATAACTTTAGATTGTGAGTTAGTAATAGCTGCTAGATATATGAAATACATAGTACGGGCTTGTGGCTAAAGAGCTGTCAGCAATATGACGGAACTATTGGATAACCGTGGCCGCGGAACGTAAAGGGCTTTTGAAGGTCACGTTGGTTTTTAGTCAGTACAAGCCTGATAGTCCCTCCCATTCTGTCCTGGGTAAGAGGACTCATTTGATGATAATACCACGAAAAAAAAAGAAAAGGCTACGTTGACCGCTCACTATCAGGCTCGTTTCACTCACACTTCTTAAGTGCCAATTTATTTATTAGAATCCTAACTAATATTATAAATGCGAAAGTAACTCTGTCTGTCTGTCTGTCTGTCTGTCTGTCTGTCTGTCTGTCTGTCTGTCTGTCTGTCTTTTCTTCACGCCTAAACTACTGAACCGATTAGTGTTAAATTTGGTACAGACATAGTTTGGAACTTGAGAAAGGACATAGGATAGTTTTTAACCGACTTCAAAAAAAGGAGGACTGTATTTTTTTTAAATGTTTGTTACCGCATTACGACCGACTGGGTGAACCGATTTTCATGATTCTTTTTTTTTTGAAAGCTGGTGCTTCCCGTGTGGTCCCATTGTAACCAAATCAGGATCTGATGATTGGATCTTGGAGAAATCGAGGGCAACCCTCAAATTTAATAGGCCCACGCATCGTTTTTCGTTAATCTTATGTAGTAATTTAAGTACTTGCGTATGGTAATCATTATCTTATGTAGCTGAGCTGATGATGGAAGGTACAACTCCTTAACAGTAGTTTGTTACCGCATGACGACCGACTGGGTGAACCGATTTTCATAATTCTTTTTTTGTTTGAAAGCTGGTGCTTCCCGCGTGATCCCATTGTCACCAAATCAGGATCTGATGATTGGATCTTGGAGAAATCGAGGGCAACCCTCAAATTTTATAGGCCCACGCATCGTTTTTCGTTAATCTTATGTAGTAATTTAAGTACTTGCGTATGGTAATCATTATCTTATGTAGCTGAGCTGATGATGGAAGGTACAACTCCTTAACAGTAAGGAGTAGGTAGTAGTACTGATTCATTGTTCGCATATCTCCGGAACTTCACGTCCGATTTAAATAATTCTTTTTTTTTTGGGCTAAGTATTGTTCAACTTAGGGAATACTGCAAGTTTCATCAAAATCAGTTCAGTAGTTTTCGAGATAGGGAATTTTATTAGCTTATTGTGTACATGAGGGATGTTATTACCAGTGCTACGGATTGTATTATATGTATTTGGCAAGAATTTGGGTTGAATATTTTAACTAAAAAACGAAAAATAAAAAACTTTTCCAAAAAAAATGTAACCGCCTTCAAAAAGAACCACAAAAAGGGTAAAATAATCTACAAAATAACTTTCATTTCGGAAGTCGGTGGCAAAAAAAAAAACAATAAAATAAAAAATAACAAAGCCATCGACTTCCGAAATAAAAGTTATTTTGTAGATTATTTTACCCTTTTTTGTTGTTCTTTTTGAAGGCGGTTACATTTTTTTTTTGAAAAAGTTTTTTATTATATATTTTTTACGGGTTAAGCTGCGCTTGCCGAGGTTGGTCTGTGGATGGGTAAAAAGCACTCGGAAAGCACGTAAAGCCGTTGGTCCCGGCTGTCATTTGAAGATCTTTGACAGTCGTTACTGTCAGAAGCTCTAATGTCTGACAGCCAATCTTACCATGGGGTATAATATTACCCAGTTACTGGGTTGTGGAGGTCCGACAGGCAGTCGCTCCATGTAAAATACTGATATCCAGCTGCATCTGGTTTGACTGGAAGCCGACCTCAATATAGTTAGGAAAACGCTAGGCAGATGATGAACGGAGAGAACTATTAGTACTATATGTCGAGTGGTCCATATGCTCGATAGATGGTGGTGATCGCGCAATGATGTCGATCGTTACACGAGTTCGATCGTTACACGGGACAAAGAAAGCTACTTTGTTTTATACTATGTAGTGATTAAATGCAAGTAACATTGGTCCGACCTGTTTATTAGTCAGTGTATAGAAATCCGTTTGTGCTGGATAGGATAATCTCAAGCCCGGGGAAGGACATAGGGCTACTTTTTATAAACACACCATACAGGTAAAGATTGATGAAGAAACCACCGGTAGAATTTTGAAATTCATGCAGGGTTCTATTATTATTATTTTTTATCGTGGTAAAATCATCAAATGAGTCCTCCCACCCAGAGCAGGGCGGGAGGGACTGTCAGACTTGACTGACTAAAATCTACGGTGTCCTTCAATAGCCCTTTACGTACCGGGGTCACGGTAATTCGTAAGTCCCGCGACCCCGGCAGGCTTTGGCCCTGTGAAATAATGAGCACTTAGAAAGGAATTCAGATAATTCCACCCTCAAGAGATTCCCTCTAAATATTAGGTATAGGTGTTCAAAGATTGTATGGAAACTAATTTTGAAGTTAGAAATCTGGGATGTACGATGTGAAGTTACATAAAAAAATGTCACGTAACTTAATGAGGCAGACCAAATTCTACGCGAGCGAAGCCGCGGGCAAAAGCTAGTTACATATAATTTTGTCGAAGTAGACAGGAATTTTGTCTCATCTACCGCAAGTTTAATTAAATGTCTTTGTTATTATTTAGGCAACTGTAACCTAAATCGTTTGGAAGACAGACGAAATAGAATAATTGAAAGCTTTAAGGTTTAATTCTGATTAGCCTTAGAAGAAGTTTGTGGTATTTAAAAGAGATATTTTCATTACAAAATGTATCTGGATTAAACTTTATGCTTTCACAGGTTTTAGATGGGTAGGTATCTGAAAAAGCAATCAAGTATTTAACCACTATAATTAACGAATTATTTTAATAATAATATTGTTTCAATTACTGCCTATTTGCTGCAAATTCCATTATCATGGAAGCGCGACAAAAACGACGTTGTATGGCATCAGTATTTATTCTGGGTTCATTATAGGTTTTTTTATTTGCACCGTAAACTTGTTGCATTTTATTTTACTGTATTATGTAGTTATTAATTATCAACTTAATTAATTAAAAAAAAACAAATACCTACATATACAAGGTTGGTTTCTTTGATTGTCTGCCACCGCCATATGTCCTTGCCAAGTCTCTTGTGAATGAACCGCTAATGCTATTTTCTTCTTAATGCCTTTGTCAAACAGACAGGCGAGTCCGAAGCGATACCGAACCGACGCGAGACGTCAGTCCGATAATTCTGTCACGCTATCGGATCGCTTTCGCTTTTCTATGTGACTGGATTCAAACAATTCCATACATCTTCTATACTATAATAAATCTGTAGAAGGGTCAATTCTGTACATTGAAAATATTGAAAAAATAAATAGCAGGGGTTGTTGCTGGATCGATACCAAACCCAAATACTTATATGATTGAAAAAATTTTTGTCTGTCTGTCTGTATGTTTGTGCAGGCATCACGTGAAAACTAACGGTTCGATTTCGATGAAACTTGGTATAATTATTCCTTATTATCCTGGGCATAACATAGGATACTTTTTATCCTGAAAAAATACGTAGAAAAAAATCTTATTTTTCAGTTTTATTCATAGACGTTGTTCTGTAGAACCGCGAACACACGTTGCATTACCCGCAGTGGATTCAGCGCCGTAATATTCATAAGATGTCATTGTCAGAGTTACTCAAAATGGAGAAATAAACCAACCACGCGAAGACCGACATCCGCGCGGACGGAGTCGCGGGCGAAAGCTAGTTCCAAATAAAAACGTCACGCTTCGCATTCGCGACGCCTGTCTGTTTGACAAAGGCTTAATGGTTTCAGCTTTCACTGCAGTCCCGTGTCAAAAGGTTACTGTTTGTTTGTTATAGAGTTAGTTACTCGTGCGTGAGTACACATTAATCTTAAGCACTTGTTAGGCTAGCCAGCGTCCGGCCTTACGTGCCGAACTTAGCAAGTCATTAAGGCACTGTTCGGAACTGAAATCACTCCTAAGTAATAGTTGAGATAATGATGGAGACGTACAGAAGTCTCATTTTGTACTGTGCTTGATTTTTTTTACGCGTTAAAATCATCACATGAGTCCTCCCACCCAGGGCAGAGCGGGAGGGACTGTCAGATTTGACTGACTAAAATCCACGGTGTCCTTCAATAGCCTTTTACGTACCGTGGTCACGGTAATTCGTGAGTCCCGCGACCCCGGACTGTCCCGCGACCCCGGACTGTGCTTCATCTACGAGGAAAACTAAAATTGTTACTATACTTACAAAACAATACATACTCGTAAATTAAGTATGTATAATACTTCGACGCGCAGCAGCAATAATCGAAAAGCAGTAGAGTAGTTAAAAAAAAAAAAATGGTATCCTACGTTATGCCACACAATAACCTGTTTCCAGCGATCGAAGGACCGATAGCCAGTAGAGCAGACGTGTCCTCGCGTGGAGACCACCGGCACAACCGTAGTGTGGAACGCCCCACAGCTTGATGAACCGACAACCTTAAGAAGGTGGCTAGGATAGACAAGATGATGTGGCGTAGCCTATCATATCAACCAATTGCTGTCCAATGGCAGTCGGCAACCATCCGCTGCCACCCACATTCTTCAAATCATCGACCAACCTTGCCGCAGGGTGTCTTAGGCCCGGCGCCTATTATCGGCATCGGCACGACTGAGGATTTTAGGTGGCAAATAGCAATGTACATTAACATAATGACAATAAAGTAGAAATTTCCATTATATATGGTCGTAATAACAAAAATACCGCTTCGGTATGCTTGAGGCTGCTGTATCGGCAGCCTTAAGAATGCTTCGACATCCTTCGGTGAGCCGCCGGCGCCGAGGCACCACTCGGGGATAGTATATATAATGGAAAATTCTACTTTATTGTCATTATGTTAATGTATATTGCTATTTGGCACCTAAAATCCTCAGTCGTGCCGATGCCGATAATGGGCGCGGCCTAAGAACGTTGCAGCATGCCAAAGCATAGTTTCCGACAGTGTGCGCTTGCATGTAGGATGCCGAAGGATTCTGTTCCTTGCCGATGCCGATAATGGACGCCGGGCCCTACACTACGTTTGCTCATTCGGGGTCTCCACTATAGCACATGTCTGCTCCATTGATCGTCTGCCTGGGAAAGGCCTATGGCCGATGAGTTGATTCATTAACAAAATGTTGATTAGTTTAAGATTACAAGTGAACCTTCTGCATATCCTGCCTTATAATGAAGGGAGCTTAATTGACTATACTATTAGTGAGACTAGCAGCCCCCACTATTGTTAACTTAACAAATTAATCTTAGATCTGAAAAGCTTTTGTGTTGTTTGACAGTTGAGCTGCAATTAAGATGTCTACCAGGGCAGCAGATTTGTTTAGAGGTCAGTAGACAATAGATTTGAGAAATTGCGTAGAAATCATTATTGTCAGGAGCTGTTGCTAGGATTATTGTTTTATAAAAGAGTGGTAGTAATTTGGCCTAATTGGCCAATTAATTTACTTAATTTAATTTACAAATTTCTACTATCGTGGGTGCAAAAAAAAAATTAAGTTCACATAATATTCAGCCAGACCCAGATTATCGGGTTGTTGTAAGTTCGGCACAAAATTAATTCCCCACGAAAAAAAGTATGTATACATTAGCCAAAGGTTTTTCTGCTCGTCGATACTTAGAGAATAACATTGAATTTAAAGATATGTACAAAAGTCTGGGTATGCTATAAGATCATTATCTGTCTAACAGCGGCGATGTTATGGCATGTGAACAATTATCTCAGTTGCTTTAAAACGATCGTATTTACATGTATTGAAAAGAAATCATTCATAAATAAATACTATCCAAAACACACGAAACAAACAACTACTAAATACTTGTAGCCATTTCCTAAACGAATAGCCCGATTACTATAAGTTACGATGTCACTAACAAGTCGATGCGTCATACAAAGAGTGCCGGACAAATCCTGCCATCAATTTTATGAGACACCATCAGCCTGCAGTCAAGTTTGGAGCCTACTATGGAATTGACTTGAAAAATTACACCTTCGGATGTTTTTATTACAAACTAGTTTCCGCCCGCGACTCCGTCCGCGCGGATGTCGGTCTTCGCGTGGATGGTAGATTTTTTTTTCTACGTATTTTTCCAGGATAAAAAGTATCCTATTTTATGCCCAGGATAATAAGGTATAATTATACCGAGTTTCATCGACATCGAACCGTTAGTTTTCACGTGATGCCTGCACATACAGACAGACAGACAGACAGACACAGACAGACAGACACAGACAGACAGACAGACAGACAAAAAAATTTTTAATCACATATTTGGGTTTGGTATCGATCCAGCAACACCCCCTGCTATTTATTTTTTCAATATTTTCAATGTACAGAATTGACCCTTCTACAGATTTATTATATGTATAGATAGAACAGCTGTGATGTCGATAGACGGTTCTACCACCGGGATTTGAGGTTGTTGTCGCGACTTGATTTCCCTATAATGTCCATATGTTGGGCAAAGCCCGTACTAAATTTCATCCAGGCGCTTTTTTCCTGTGCCACTTCAAACCAGCTGTCGCGGTGCGCATCGGACGAGTTAATACCTCTTTCTAGGCGGAGGTGTCCATTACCTGGTACTCATTAATTTGTTGTTTAAAAAAATAAAAACTGCCAAGAATTTCTTCGATATCGTGGGTAGCAGTCATTATGCGGCCGACATGAAATGAAATGAACTCATAACTCAACTCAAAGAAATTGCTACCAGGAGATAAGAAATAGTTAAGAGGTGTCTGTTTTACGATCGAGTTTCCATAGTAAACCAAAACCGTTTTGAAACTATATACCGCACGATTCATCATTGGCGCGTCGACTTGAGTCTAGATTTATGTCTATATCTAAGCAACAGTCTCTGAGGCAGTGATTAATTGTAATATCTTTATTTTATGACAATATGTCGATCGTATGGCGTTTTATGTCCTTTTAGTAATGTTCGGAGTCAATCTTCTGTAATATTAATTTTATATTGGATAGCTTTAGATAGATTTTAGGCGTTTTTTTGCGCGTATAGCAGTTTTTTTAATGCCTAAGAAGATTTATCAATAAAGATCCTTATTGCTATAAGTAGATGCGATACACTAATACCATATTTTTTCCCAAAAAAATACCGCATTATTGTTTAGCCCGCGTTTTCTATGTTTATTTCTTTCGAATTGAAGCCGATACCTTATTCTTTAAACATTGATTTCATTAATTCCTCCTGCTAAAGCTGATTAATGACGTCAGCATAGCCCGCGGCTGCTTAGGAGCTATTTTTTCTTTGCTAAACCTAAGTACGAGTATATTCTTTGATGCTGTTACGGGAGAGCTCCTGTGGGTCTATGTTTGCCTGGTACCCTCAGGTTGGTAATTTTTAGATTTGAAGAGTAAATTAAAGATATTGTGTATGCTATTAACGCTATAGGGGAGTTCGTTACCCGTTTTCTTAAAAGCGATGTATTACTCATATTAATGACTAAAATAAAAACATAAAGCACTGTTATTACCGTGATCCCGGAACCTAAAGGGCTTTTGAAGGACACCGTGGATTTTAGTCAGTACGAGTCTGACAGTCCCTCCCGCTCTGCCCTGGGAGGACACATTTGATGATTTTACCACGAAAAAAAGGCATACCTCCATAACCATATTAACCATTGAATGTACATAGTTACGAGTACACACGCCAATAATGCAACAATATTTATTCAAGTAAATAATAATATTGTCCCAATAAACTTTCTTAACGAACTAACAATACATAACACCAAAACAATAACATCACTGACGTACACAAAACCGGTAAAAGGCGGTAAACACCGGTAAACGAACCGTAATAACTGAACGCTTGTGGCACAAAAGGAGACGTCGCTACATGCCTTTTATGAAACTGCTCTAGGCATACTGTTTATTATGAAGAAAATATAAATAGTCTGATTAAAACTAGTATAGAAATTCTTAGCAACGTTTACACGGCCTCGAGACTCCTTTCATCATTTTTTTAAATTCCCCATAGTTTCGAATATAGCCATCCACGCCCAGTTGAAAAATTCACCCTGTATACACAAACACCCAGACTTGAAACAACTACTTGTAGATCATACAAATATTTGTTCAGTCCGGGAACTAAACGCGCGACTCGCATCGCAGCAGTCGATCACTAGGCCACTGCGCGACCCTTGCCGTCAGAATTTAAAATTATTGCTTCTATGTGAATTTAATTCTCAAATTCCACCTTCTAAAAATAAAGTTATCCATAGAAATGAAAATGTCAAACCTGCCCGAGAGACCCATTCATACCATGTGTTTCGATTGTATCCTTATAAAAGGAGTTTTACGTGTGCTTAATATGAAGGAGGCACTGAATCGGCTTCCTAATCGAAGGACTCTGTCGTCATTTCGGAAGGAGACGGTATGAATACGAATATCCTGTGATTACGTCACGTTGGCAGTGATAGGGAATGTGTGTACTGTGTAGCTCTTGGATTTTATGTGCTCCTGGTAGCGTCACGGACTCGGAACTGGATAGTTACGCAAGATACGGATTAACACAAGCTATTTATTTCTATACTAGCTGTAAACGCTGGCTTGGCCCACATTTGTGTCGAAAATTATCCCACGGAAGCATAATACTGGGATGAAATATATCCTACCAGTTATCACGGTATTGGACAGTCGTTACTGATAGTCATAAGCTTGAAAGTTTGACAACCAGGCTTACCACGGGTTATCGTATTAATCAGTTATTGGGTTGGGAAACCGCTAGCTTTTTTTTTTTTTTATCGTGGTAAAATCATCAATTGAGTTCTCCCACCCAGGGCAGGGCGGGAGGGACTGTCAGACTTGTACTGACTAAAATCCACGGTGTCCTTCACTAGCCCTTTACGTACCGGGGTCACGGTAATCCCTTGGTCCCGCGACCCCGGCAGGCTTTGGCCCTCTACAGGCCCCGTCACTATGCTAGCTAAATGTAAAATACAGCTGCATCGGATTTGAACGAAAGTCGACCGTAATATAGTTCGGAAAAAGCTAAGCTAATAATCGCTCTTGATTTCGTTCTAAAAGGTTACAGTTCATTTAAGTATAAAAATATAGTGTCCTAACAGTGTGTATAATATCAATCTAGTTGTGGATTTGAGGTTCGGTAGATTGATCGTGTCAAAACCAATATTAGTTGATCCCTGATTCTCTCAAAAAACCGTACTACTCTTAACCAGGTTAAGGTCAAATTGTAACTGCCGGTCTAGGGACCCTTACCTTAACACACCTTTGAGAAATTACATTAGCGGGTCCTAAAAGGTTGTTTACACCATGAGGGATAATTGCTCCACACATGATAATCATAATAGATAAAGGGCTAAATACACATGCGTCACTTATCCTTAATGATAAGGTAAGGTAAGGGACAGACAACAATAGGTCTTGCTTGACGATCGGGTGTCCATGAACTTGTTAAAGAGGAGACTAGTAAAAATATTTTTTGAACGAATCGCACAAATATTATTACAATGGATTTATAACGAAAGCTTTTAGAAAAAACTGTGAAAGCCTATATAAATGTTCTAGGAAATGATCTTCAGTAGATGTGCGGTATATGATTTTTCGATGGAATTTAATAGAATTTTATTAATATCTTTTCTCTGATGAAAGATACTAGAGTGGGATAGGAAACAATTAGAGGGTGGACATTTTGGAATACCGCCTAAACTATCAAATGAAAACCTGTGAAACGACTTATTTGAACGAAAGAATGCCAAACTATTTTGACGTTTTTTTGCGCGTCTAGCAGTTTTTTTAATGCCAATGAAGATTTGATATAATAGGAGAAGTTATCATCAAATGAGTCCTCCCACCCAGGGCAGAGCGGGAGGGTCTGCCAGACTTGTACTGACTAAAATCCACGGTGTCCTTCAATAGCCCTTTACGTTCTGGGGTCACGGTAATTCGTACAGTCCCGCGACCGAAAAACTTTGATGATAGCAGTTATTCATATCACGAATAAAGAGTATTTACATTTAGTATTCAAATATAAACCATGCAAGAACCTGATGACATCAAGTTCCCCGATTAACCTAGCTTTGTCCACCTAAGTCGAACGGACAGTTCAATCACCGATACACACGAATGATTTCCAGTTCGGTATTTAGGGAGGAGTCCTCGATTAGGCATGAACTGCCCTGGTTGGAGGCGTTAAAATCTTAAGGTATCCACAGAAAAGTCCGGTTGAGCAGCACACAACCTACTAGAGGTTGGCCTGCGAGATGCCATACAAAAAAAAAGGCATGAACTATTGACATGACTGAGCATTGCTGGCGGATCAATTAGGCTGTCAATCATGATGCTACAGGTGATTATTTCATGGTTGATGCGGTGTATGGGATTGTCTGCTGCAGCTCATGGGGAAAGCAGGAGTGGTTGGAAGCCCCTGTAACCAGTTGAGGATTTTGGCACCCCGAAACTATCAAGTAATTCTGGTTGGTGTGTGTTATCAGTGAGTTGGTGTGAGTGAGTTAGTTGCGATTCATAGCTCAATGTTAATTAGAAACTCATATACACATTCACTCACATACATTTGTATTATTAACGTCTCATGGAATATTGTTGCCATTTCGAAAGAAAAAAAAGTTTATCTATGGATGCTATACAGATGGGATTAAAGCTATGCAAAATATATTCACGGTCTTGTAAGTTGCATTACGCAAGTACATGGTGTTCAAGAAAAAATGCGATGAGAATGAAAAGTGCCACACACAAGCACCTTGAACGGACTCTCCCATTTTAAAACAAGTTTATGGTCACACTTCCTTATAGCGTTCCAAACCACGTCAAGACTGAAGACAATAATAGTAGCTAAAGCAACTATTCCAACATAATTTGCTCTAAAATTCAGGGCATTCTGAAAATGCCTGGTGCGTCACATCAAAGAAATAGTCGAGGAGCTCTCTCAACTTTGCCTGCTTGTTATATTGTAGTCGAGCGACATTTTCGGGCGCGGCCCCGCATTGAATATTTTGTTACGTACATAGCATTATTATTTATTTAAAATTGTTTGTTGGTACAGTGTTTATTTAAGAAGGTAGGTTTCTTACAGGTTTAAGCTCTAGAATTGAGTTACGATTGTCTTTACTTAGGAGAGTCTTTGTCACCTCGACTTCGTCCTAATCAAAGCCATTGGAGTCTTGTTTATGTTGTCACTCATTTGTTCGGAAAACTGCGAGGCCGTCCTAATTCGCCGAACAATGAATAACTATTTAGACGTAATAAAAATGACCTGTTGTTTTAATAAACGTCTGTCCTATATTTTTAATAACATTAGGTTCTTTGAATGTTGTCTAAATATACATAAATATAAAAATACAAAATTAAAATAAAACTAAACTAAACTAAATATTATAGAGCATCGAAAAATTTATTCTCAACGCTGTCAGCTGGTAATGTGCCCAAGAGACTGGCGGCGTTGCCTCTCTGTATGGCAATACTTAGCCAATCTTACTTAACGTCTGTTGTTTGTTTTCTTGCCCCATACTAGGAATTTCTTTTGCGTCGTGAGTGCGTTTACAAACATTATAAACTCACATACACAAACGCCCAGACCCGGAACAACTTGTAGATCATACAAATATTTGCTCCGTGCGGGATACGAACCCGCGACACGCAGTGCAGCAGTCCAATTGCTCAGTCACTGCGCCAACAACGCCGTCAAAATGAAACTATGGGTTTATTCTCTTAGTACGTCAACGAAAATACGGGTCTGGTACGCTACGGGTCACGGATTTCCGAACAAACATTTTTTTTTTAATACAGGTTGAATCAGGTGAATTGTTCAGGATCTGACTTTTTTTTAACAGAAAAAAAAACTGGTGCGTCCATCGTCTTGATTGGTGTCCCTGTCATCAAAGGAGAACAATGAAATGGGGTCCGTGGAGCCGCTTCAATTTTCAACGCACTTCGAAAAACCATCTAAATCTGAACGAAATTCACTGCAGTATTTCCCACATTGATAGATAGATCCGTCTAATCCAAAGTTTTGTATTTTTATTCCTGTTTCAAATACCTGGTGCCGTACCATGACTTCTAAGTGTCTAAACACACTATGCGGAAGTTACGCGACCGAAGTTCGGCGGCTGATTTTACGTTCCGACGTATTTGGCTGATATGACACACCATAAGTGCCGAACTAACGCGGCAGAAATTCGGCGCCTGGCTCTATGCTGCTCCCCGCCCCCGGATCTTCGTCGGTATTCGAACCAAAATTCGGTCGCGTATAATGTGTGGTCACAGAATAAGTTGCTGCTGAATTACGCCCGACCGAAGTTAGGCTGTACGCTATGACGCGACGTAATTTTGGCATAGTGTGTCGTCAGTAATTCTAATAGCATTGCAGGCGTAGTTGTGCTGAACTTCGGTCGCGTAACTTCGGCATAGTGTGTTTGGACACTAAAGGCGTGCGTAGTTTGGCTGTGGGAAAGAGACAGAGCTATACAAGTCGTCTAGCGCCTCGTTCCCTGAGCGGAACCACGCGGCGGATGAGGCGGATAGGCTTATGTTTTAAAAAACCATAACTAGTTGTAATGATTCTAAGTTCACGGGAAGTACACAATAGATTTTGATTCCCTTGCGATATCGAAAATTTGCGGTATAAACGGTTGTATATTTTAATTGCGTTGGCTTAGAAGTATCATTGAACAGCTCCAAGAGACAGTAGACCTGAGTATCTTTTTTTTTTTTTTTTTTTTTTTTCGTGGTAAAATCATCAAATGTGTCCTCCCACCCAGGGCAGGGCGGGAGGGACTGTCAGACTTGTACTGACTAAAATCCACGGTGTCCTTGAGCCCTTTACGTACCGGGGTTACGGTGATAGGTAAGTCCCGCGACCCCGGCAGGCTCTGGCCCTCTACAGGCCCCGTCAATTTGCTGACACTCTTTGAGGCGCGCGTGGAACACAACGCGCCGTCGACCCGGGCATGGTCCATGGTCGGACAGCAAGTCGCCCATTACTCGCTGCCCGCATGCCCGCGCCTACGGTGGCCGGAGATCGTCCTGTGACGTCCGACGCCGTGGGCGTCTACCACTGCGGCTGGGATGGAGGGAGGACGCTGTCCTCTCCCTCAGGCGGCCCGCCTCCTCCTTCACGAGCATGACTGCTTCGCAGAAGGAGGCGACCGCTTCCCACTCCGTCTCGCCCCGCAGCATGGCCTCGACCAATGCCGGGCGCGAGAGGTCTCCGCCTATCACCGTCGTGAGGACACGGCGGTGCTCTGCCCAAGCGGGGCAGTCCTGCACCGTATGCTCCACCGTGTCCTCCGGACGATCCTCGCAGTGGTGACACCCAGGCGTTTCTTCCCTCCCTATCAGACACAGGAACCTCCCGAAACTTCCGTGTCCGGTGAGGACCTGCGTCATGCGGAAGGTAAGGACGCCGTGACGCCTATCCAGCCACTCCTCAAAGAGGGGTCTTACCGCCGCGATTGCGGCGTGCCCGGACCTCGGTTGCGACAGTCGCTCCCTCCATACTGCCCTGAGATCGCGCCGGAGCTCTTCCCGCCGCGCCTCGACCTGTCGAGGCAGCGGGGATTCGCCCCGGCGCTGCGCCTCCACGCGCCATTCGTAGACGCGCTGGAGGGCAGTCGCCTCCAGATCCCAGGGCAGCAATCCCGCTAGGAGGTTGGCTGATTCGCCGGCGATCGTGCGGTATCCCCGGATCATCCGGATAGCCATGACCCTCTGGCATGCGACCAGCTTGAGTGGTCGCGTCCGGATGCTTAGGGCCCACACAGGGGCCCCGTAGAGGGCCATGGACCGCACGACACCGGCGTACAGCCTCCGGCAGGAGGCGTTTGGCCCGCCGAGATTGGGCAGGAGTCGCCTGAGGGCGCCTGCTGCCCGGTTCAGCTTTGGGGCCAAACGTAGGAAGTGCTCCCTAAAGTTCCACCGGCTGTCGAGGACGAGTCCCAGGTACTTCATCGTCCTCCCGACGCCGATGCGAACCCCCTCCACCGTAATGTGGGACTCTGAACGTGGCGCGTTCAGACGGCCATGAAAGCACATGGCCTCTGTTTTATGCAGCGCCACGTCGAGTCCCAACTGCCGGATCCTCTGAGCGACTGTCGCCACCGCTTGCGTCGCCAGTTCGGCCGCCGCCTGGTGCGACTCTCCCTCCGCCAGGACGAGCGTGTCGTCGGCGTAACATATTACGTCGACGCCGTCAGGGAGGTCGCCGCGCAGCACCCAGTCGTAGCCGATGTTCCACAGGAGCGGCCCCAAGACCGATCCCTGTGGAACACCGCACGACATCTCTCGCCGGTTCCACTCTCCCCGGTGACCGGGGTAGATGACGGCCATGTCCGTCAGGTAGTCCTCGACTGTGCGACGGAGGTAGGTCGGCACCCGGTGATACCGGAGTGCCTCCCTGATGCAACTCCAGGGCAGGGTGTTGAAGGCGTTGGTGATGTCCAAGGACACCGCCAAGACGACCCTGCCCCGGGATACCGCATCCCCCGTCGTGAGGGCTCTCACGCGCATGATGGCGTCTCTCTCTCTGAGAGGTCCGGGCCCACCCGATTCAGGTGCCCGACGAGGCGGTCTGCAATTACTCTTTCAAAGAGCTTGCCCACCTCGTCGAGCAGCACGATGGGCCGGAATGCGGACGAAGAGTCCGCAGGGCGCCCGGGCTTCTGGATCAGGACCAGTTTCCCCGTCTTCCAACGAAGCGGGAACCGGCCCCTCTCCAGGCATGCGCTAAAGAGCCCCCCCAGTCGAGGCCCGAGAGTCCCCGCGGCCAGGACCCAGGCTTTTCCCGGCAGGCCGTCGGATCCTGGGGCGGTATTTTTGGCCTTGAGCCGTTGTACCGCCACTCTCAGGTCTACCTCGGTCATCTCTGGAGCGTCGTAGACATCGTCGTCGCTGTGGTCCGCGTTTGCGTCAGCTTCACCGTCGGATTCCGTCGGAGACGGAGCCATGGGCGGGGAGTATGCTCTCCCCGCGATGGGAACAGGGCGCTCACCACGTCCTCCACGAACTGAGGCTGGAGACTCTGCGTCAACGGGGGAGCCCAGGGGCGGAGCTTTTGTCTCACCCACTTATAGGGCCGGCCCCATGGGTCCCCGTCCAGGGTCTCCAGCATCTCCTTGCGGGCCAATTCCTTGGCCCGCCAGATCTCGTCGCGGAGGGCGGTCTTCGCTGCCCTGTAGCCCTCGTACAGCTCCGCCTCTACGGTCGCCGCATCCGGAGGTCGGGTGCGGCGCCTGCGGAATCTGGTGTACCGGCGTCGCGCGGCCACGCACGCCTCGCGCAGCGATGTAAGCTCGCGCGACCACCAGTACAGCTGACGCCGGGCGCGTCCTTGCCGGACCCGGGGCATGGCCATGTCACAGATCTCCGACATGGCCTCCCGGAACCACTCCGCCTCGTCGTTAATGTCGGCAGGCCTGTCCGGTGGTGACACCCAGGCCTGCACGATCGAGGCTTCCAGGAATAGCTCCCGGTCCAGCTGCTTCAGCGCCCATCGCGGACCACTTGGGTTCCGTCGGACCGGCGCGTCTGAGGTCTGGCGGAGACGTCGAACCGGATATACCGGTGATAGACCTGAGTATCTAATATAAATTTCAGCTTGATACCTCCACGAGTTCCTGAGAAAAAGGGTCTTGACAGACGGACGGATGGCCAACAAAGTGATCCTATAAGGGTTCCGTTTTATCTTTTCGACATACGGAACCCTAAAAAACGTCATCGACATTGAATGTGCGCGGTGATGGTTGGTGATGCACAGGCGATAAACGTCGACGAGTCAAAATTTGAGAACTTCCTAGTGTGGGGCAACGTTTATTTAAAAAGAAAAAAGAAAAGAAAGGCATAGGCAGATAGAATGAGTGGTAAAAGAAATGTCAATAGAATAACAACTACCCTATAAGCCTCGTGAAAAAGGAATAGATTTACCCAATACAATTTAATTAAACAAAGTACTTGCCCGACAACAGCTCGAAAGTAAACTATCCGTTCGTCGTCCGTTTATACAGGACTCCGCATTGTCTTCCATTGAAAATCAAATTCGTCCCGTCCGGGCCCCGAACAAAATTAAACGCGAAACGCATAAATTAAGAGGAGTTAAGACAAACTTTCCCTCACAAGTTTCATTGAAAGAGGTGAGCTCTTTTGAGGGATTGTTCCTATTCTACATCAGGAATAATCTTAACAAATCCTGCATTGCTGGAAAAAAAGTACCAGGAGCTCAAAAGTTCGGAAGAGATAAGGGGTATTTTTCCAAAGCAGTTGAGTTCGGCAAGGCAAGCTCTAAGTTGTTCGGGTTGTATGCTAATGCACGGCTCCCATCGGAAAGATTTTGTTGTCGGCCGAATTGGATGGCAAATCATTGGCATATTTATTAGTCTTGGGATTTGATGTTGGTTCCTGGCACACTTGGGTTTGTGATTGTCAACATGTCCCGTGTCGGGATAATTCTATTGTTTTGATGTGGCAACTGTATTTATCATGTTGGGATAGGTTGCGCTATCAAAGATTGATTGGATTTCACCTATTCTATTCTTAGTCTGTTACATATTTGTTGTTCGCTGTAATTTTGAATGCCACACATGGAGAAGTAACAAACATATAATCGTTAACCAAAAAACTATCAAATACAAGCAAATTATTGATTCAAGCACACCAACCGGGTAAGGAACTATCACAAAATAAATACACAATTCGGTATTGAACGAGGAATTTATGCATAAATAAATCTGTCGTTTAATATGGTTTATGGGCAGTTTATAACAGCTGGCAAATAATTCAATGTTGCCACTACAAAGCTAGAAGCAATTTAACTTGGGAATTTAATTGAATTGCAGATGTGGTTGCCATGTTTGCGACGCCACTGGTCCCTAGTTAATCCGTTATAATTTTTGTCCTTCGATGTTTGAACATGGAAACTAAATGGCTAATTGGAGTGGTGGTCTGTGACCTCCTTGCTTTTATATACGCCTAGTACATGAATTTGAAGCTAGTAGCATGATCCTGCGTTAAAGTGTTAAGATGAATAGAAATACCACTAAACGACCGTTTCTTTCTTGCCTTCTTAAGCTCGAAAAATCAGGCTCGAAAAAAGTATTCTATCTTAATCCACATCCCGTTCTTTTTTAAGACTCGGATAGACAAATTCGGTCGTTGATTACATACAAAAATCGGGATCGAGATAGCTAGCGAGATAGGCTATTAATTTCCAGGTTACTTGTACTACCTACTTTCAGTCAACATCACAATATTTTTGAAGTGAAAACTTCTTTAGCGGCGTTGAGCACTTTTCTGTAATGGGTATAAAATCTTAAACTCGCGTCAGGACACTCGCGTCAGGACACGTGACCCTGACCGAAAAAGCGTAGGACGGCGCAGGGCGCTTGCGTGAATGTTCGTGTGACTTTATTACTTTTAAAGAAGTTTGTATGCTGGATACATTCGTTGCTAGGTAACATTGTTTATAAAAGATGTACGTCACATTGGAAAATTATTGAAATAAAAAGTCAACCATTTTTGCGAGTTTTACTAAAATCTGTTCACAAGATATTTCTAACAATTACTATTCCAGTTTTCACTTCTGCCGGCACTCCCAGAGTGCAACCCGTCGTTTTTTTTTGAAGTGAAAACTTCTTTAGCGGCGTTGAGCACTTTTCTGTAATGGGTATAAAATCTTAAACTCGCGTCAGGACACGTGACCCTGACCGAAAAAGCGTAGGACGGCGCAGGGCGCTTGCGTGAATGTTCGTGTGACGTTGCTAGGTAACATTGTTTATAAAAGTTGTACGTCACATTGGAAAATTATTGAAATAAAAAGTCAACAATTTTTGCGAGTTTTACTAAAATCTGTTCACAAGATATTTCCAATAATTACTATTCAAGTTTTCACTTCTGCCGGCACTCCCAGAGTGCAACCCGTCGTTTTTTTTAATTACGAGCATCATAGATTATTAAGATTGTTTTTGGCTGACTGTTTTTGATTTTAATATTGACTAGATAATAAAATTGAACTTTATTCTCGTCAGGTTAATTACTGATTTCAGATAAAAAATAACCTGCAAAACGTACGTAACGTTTCGTAATATGGAATTACATTAAGACCATGATCCCGTTCTCAAACATCGATTAACTTTAATGAACCACCTTACAATTACTAAAGGGACACATACGTCTTGTTTCAGGCCTCCTTAGGACAAATGGTGTGGTTTGGTAGAAGCTTGCCGTGTCGTACATTGATAGTAGACTAATTGCTTAGACTTACTTTATAGATAGGTTGATGTAGATTCGACAAAGATATAATAGGTGTTTCTATTATGGCCTTAGGCACACTGTCATATTATCACACGAAAATAAAGCATTTTATAAGCAGATGTCGGAACTAGGTAGAGTTAATCATGTACTTACTAATCCGTGTCTCGGAAAGCACGTAAAGCCGTTGCTCCCGGCTGTCATTTGTAGATCTTTGATAGTCGTTACTGTTAGTCAGAAGCTCTAAAGTCTGACAACCAGTCTTACCATGTAGTATCATATTACCTAGTTATTAGGTTGTGGACGTCCGACAAGCTGTCGCTCCGAAAAAAAATACTGATATCCAGTTGCAACTGGTTTGACTGGAAGCCGACCCCAATATAGTTGGGAAAAGGCTGGCAGATGATGATTCGTTTACTTACTCTGATTTCATACAGCGAAAGAATAAAGTGGATATGCCCCAAACCCCGGAATTACTTTTAAAGAGCAGGTAAATCCCGTGATTTATTAAATCAAAAAGTTATTTACTCTTACACAATTCATTTGTCTAATCTCTCTGATGTTTTTTTTTAAATAATAATTATTTATTTGTAATACTGATTTCCACACGAGATTGTCTTTTAGAAATCCCGGGAAGGTACATATTAATATCAACATTTCGATGCAAGTACTAAAATAACTCTATCGAATCCTCCTCTGTTTGTAACAAAAAAAATCTTGGAAAATCTTGCGGGAGGCTTTTGCTTAAAAGTGTGGGCTAGGCAATTAAAAAAAAAGATTTTTTAAACCTATTGAAGCGTATCGGAATCAGTCAGAAGGAGTGTTGTAGTAATCAAATATAGCAATAAAAAGACGTCTGCCGCTCTTTGTTTAGACACTGCTGGACTCAAAATATGGAAAATCTGGTAATGCGTGATCAGTAAAAGAGTTTCCGAGTCGGTAAGTTTGTTCGGGTCAGAGCCCATTCGTACCCTAAGATTCGCACCCTGTACCCACTCGTACCCTGGAACTATTGAGGGGCCCATTCGTCCCCTGAAGAATATTTATTTTTATTCATTCTTCTAATATAAGAACATGTATAAGTGTATACTGCAGCTTGGTAGTCCTGGTACAGTCGCGCAGAAAAGGGTAAAATAAAAAAATATAGTAATTCGGTATGTTTATTTCAAATAAGATTAAGTTTAATAAAATGCCTCTAGGCTTTCTCAATTAAGCCAATCTTCAAAATAATTAATGAACTTTTGGTTTCTTGTACATTTGTAAATATTTAGCAAAATATATGATAACTATAATATGTTTATGCAGTAAAATAAAACTGTGTAAATGTTTAATGCGCGCACATCTGGAGAGTACTTACGAATTTTAACGCAATTTTTGGAGCAAAACAGAATTAATGTTAGAACGTTCATTATTTTTGTACATTAAAAGGGTGACAACGGCTCCACATTGAGCTAAAACGAAACACTTAGAATACAAGAACATAATAACATCCACTAATATGATAAAATTATAATTGCGGATAAAAAATCGCTATACATATTTAGGAGTAAATAATTTAGTTTTGACTTTTTAGTCAAAATATGACTGTAGTATTCTACCATAAAGTGAATTACCATCAATAATAATACTAATCATATTCCAGGATTCAAATGAGATAATTCGATTCAATTATGTTAAAAATATTATTATTATAATATTAAGGGATTAAATATAATCACCACCATAAAATACTTTGATACCCTTAATTCTTTTACCAAAAATATATACATAACACCAGAAAAATAAAGTCCATAATTACAATAGCACTAGCTATTTTAGTCACGTCTGCACTTCAAATTGTAATCGAACACCAAATGTAGTAAATGATCACCAAATATAAACGAGCAAATTAATGCGCAATTTCTGCCAAAGTAAACCACTATGACTGCCATAAAATGTAGGCTTAGCAAAGAAAGCATTAATTGCGCTGTTGAGCGACTGGAAATACAGCTCGGGACTTGCTGGCACCCCGACTCGGCCAACTTAGGTTAGAAGAGGATGGCGGGGTCTTAAAGATCCCGCCATCCTCTTCGTGGTTATTTTTTTTTTTAACCACCCAGAAGTAGTCCGTCGACTTGCTACTGTCGATGTGAGCTCCTTATACTCTGCTCATTAGTGCAATTTTCGGGATTTTGTCCATCGGTATTTTAAAATTCGGGATTTTGATACGTACCCAATAATTTTCTGTTCATTAACTATTTTTGGGTTAACAATGATTTATTTAGAGTCAGTTTGCTTAAATAGGATAGCAAGATGTAAACATTTAGGTTATAATTTTACGTTAAAATGATGTTTTAGTTTTGGTGATCATTTACTACTTTTGGGTTAACAATGATTTATTTGGAGTAATTTTGCTTTAAGATAGCGAGATGTTAAAACTTTGGCTGTAAATTTACAAAACACCTTATCTATTTTATAACCCGTTTTTTTAACAGGCCATTCGTAGAGAGACAATATTACATCGTAAGCCTATCGACAGGTTATATTATTATCATGACGGATTATCATTGATCAAAGCTCTTTTTTCAATAATCTGTAATGATTTATTAAATTAATTCCGTTAATAAACTGTTCACAAGTGTACTATGTTAACCGTTTCTTATGTAAAATATAGCTAATTTTATCTCAGGGGACCGATAGGCACCTGAATAGGTGCCGAATCTTTAACTTATATTGTATATATATTAGAGGGTATGAATGGGTACCTTAAAAATAATATTTTTTATTAAAATATTAACTGGTCCCCTACCAGGAGACCAATGGGCACCTATATAGGGGCCGAATCCACAACTTTTATGCTGGGGGACGAATTTTAGGGTACGAATGGGCTCTGACCCGTTTGTTCACATCTTGCTTGAGATTTTGAAAAAACCAACACCCCGAATTGGGTGGTTAAATATGAAATGAAGATAAAAATGAAAATTTCAGAGGCTGAAATAGGTATTCAAATCTTTTATAATACCTAAAAAAGAACGTTGTGTAATCACACACCAATTACAGCGAGACCCGACACAACTCCTTGTAGGTCATACAATACTTGTTGCATGCGGGAATCGAACTCGTGACACGCAGTACAGCAGTCAATCATTGAACAACTGCCCCCCTACCGTGCTGCCAATCTCATATAAAGTACTTATTCACATTGACATATTAATCTACAGCAATATTTCATGTAACGGCAACCATTGTCGAGTTTTATCAGTTGCTTTTGACAATTTACGGCATCTATACGTCACTGCCGAGGCGCTATGGTTGGCGATGAACTAAAACTTAAGAGATTATTCTCGGCCGTGTCTGTCGAGCAAGTTTGCGAGGCGGGCGCTCGAGTTATTCGCACTTTATCGCTAAGTTAGCGATAGTGGGCTTGAGAGCAGCCGTTGTCGCTTATGTACTCCTGGTAGTTTTATAACGAAGATATTTTTGTTGTGGTGATTATTTTGTTTTTGGATTCGACTTTAGTGGTATTTTTTTTTTGTTAAGGAAAACTTAGAAAGTGCGCAATTAACATTATTCTTTCTACGTTTTGTAATTTACTTTCTAGTCAAGAAAAAAAAAATCTAAACTAAATTGGATATTTGAAATTATAAACCAATAATTTCAAAATACAATTTCTTTAAAAGCATACTTAATTTCATGCCCGAAAACCCAATTTTCTTTCAGAAAGCTTTAAATTGCTTTGTTTTTCTAGTTGTAGTTCTGAAATCAATCAATACTATGAACATGAGTTAACTAGTTATTGACGTCATAGTTTGCTTTGTATATGAAATCTATGGGAGAATCACGTTTGAACAGCTTATAATATAAGTATCTCAATTGATTGGTGGATCAAATACTTAATTGGTGCAAGAAATAGAATGGAGAGAAGAAAAATTCCAGACGGTATTGTTATTACACTTTAAAACAAACTAATGTTAATGATGAGTTTCTCGCCAATTTTGCTAGCAATTTAAGAGAATTTGATCTTGATTAACTGTATTCTTAACTCGTAGACGTGCTTAATACGCTCCACAACAGAAAAAGTTGAGAAATCTTACTTACATATTTCAAAAATTAACAAAGGTATCGTCAACTTGGTCGCGGGACTCACAAATTACCGTGACCCCGGTACGTAAAGGGCTATTGAAGGACACCGTGGATTTTAGTCAGTACGAGTCTGACAGTCCCTCCCGCTCTGCCCTGGGTGGGAGGACTCATGTGATCATTTTACGACGTAAAAAATAGCAGTAAAGAAACAATTTTAAAAACAAGCTTTTATTTAAATGCTCTAAAAAGGACAAAATAAACTTTAAATTAAATCAAACATGTAACTCAAGTATAATATAAAAGCTTGTCGCGAGATTTACCTGTGTAAAGTATGTTATGATATATATATTTTGTCGTTGAATTATTTGTTTGTTTTGTTTGTGACAAGTAAATCTCGCGACAAGCTTTTATATTATACTTGAGTTACATGTTTGATTTAATTTAAAGTTTATTTTGTCCTTTTTAGAGCATTTAAATAAAAGCTTGTTTTTAAAATTGTTTTTTACTGCTATTTTATTTTTAAATTTTTAGTTTTCGTTGGACATATTTCGCAGTCTTTCCATTTCATTTAGTGCGTCATTGTTGCATGGTCGTTTACCTGTTAATTTCGTACAATCAAGTTCTTCAATAAGGAGACCTTCTAGCGATTTGACTCTACTGAAGGCCACGTATGCTTGGCCAGCAGCGAAGAGCTTTGAGCCTAAATAGACGACAAAATAGTTTTATGTTTTATACTTTTTTTTTAATCGTGGTATAATCATCAAATGAGTCCTCCCACCCAGGGCAGGGTGGGAGGGACTATCAGACTTGTACTGACTAAAATCTACGGTGTCCTTCATGAGCCCTTTATGTACCGGGGTCACGGTAATGGGTAAGTCCCGCGACCCCGGCAGGCTTTGGCCCTCTACAGGTCCCGTCATTATGCTGACACTCCTTGAGGCGCGCGTGGAACACAACGCGCCGTCGTCGACCCGGGCATGGTCCATGGTCGGGCTGCGAGTCGCCCATTACTCGCCGCCCGCATGCCCGCGCCTACTGTGGCCGGAGATCGTCTGGCGACGTCCGACGCCGTGGGCGTCTACCACTGCGGCTGGGGTGGAGGGAGGTCGATGTTCTATCCCTCGCGCGGCCCGCCTCCTCCTTCGCGAGCATGACTGCTTCGCAGAAGGAGGCGACCGCTTCCCACTCCGTCTCGCCCCGCAGCATGGCCTCGACCAATGCCGGGCGCGAGAGGTCTCCGCCTATCGTCGTCGTGAGGACACGGCGGTGCTCTGCCCAAGCGGGGCAGTCCTGCACCGTATGCTCCACCGTGTCCTCCGGACGATCCTCGCAGTGGTGACACCCAGGCGTTTCTTCCCTCCCTATCAGACACAGGAACCTCCCGAAACTTCCGTGTCCGGTGAGGACCTGCGTCATACGGTAGGTCAGGACGCCGTGACTCCTATCCAGCCACCCCTCAAAGAGGGGTCTTACCGCCGCGATTGCGGCGTGCTCGGACCTCGGTTACGACAGTCGCTCCCTCTATACTGCCCTGAGATCGCGCCAGAGCTCTTCCCGCCGCGCCTCGACTTGTCGAGGCAGCGGGGATTCGCCCCGACGCTGCGCCTCCACGCGCCACTCATAGACGCGCAGGAGGGCAGTCGCCTCCAGATCCCAGGGCACGACAAAATAGATTAATATAATAATTAATTTTATTAATAGCCTAAATAGATTTCATTGTCGTTGTGACCAGGATCACCTGCTCCCGATAGAATATCAATCGGGAGCAGCTGATCCTGGCTGCACGACCAACACACTGTCACCATATTATTGTATTATTATTTGGGTTGCCATATATTATGTTCAATGTTATAGCTCGGTACTATTAACCATTGAGGAGTTCTCTCGTAAGCAGATGTCCCTGGCTGCACCAGCAGGTTGTTATCATCATATTATTGCATTGTTACCGGGTTTCCATATATATTTCAAGTTTTAGTTGTGTACTATTAACTTTTGAGGAGTTCTCTAGTGAGCAGACGATCCTGGCTGCACCACCAGATCGCACTTATCATATTATAGCATTGTTATCGGGTTTCCATATATATTTCAAGTTTTAGTTGTGTATTATTAACCATTGAGGAGTTCTCTCGTGAGCAGACGATCCTGGCTGCACCACCAGATCGCACTTATCATATTATTGCATTGTTACCGGGTTTCCATATACATTTCAAGTTTTAGTTGTGTACTATTAACCATTGAGGAGTTCTCTCGTGAACAGACGATCCTGGCTGCACCACCAGGTCGCTGTCACCATATTATTGCATTGTCATCGGGGTTCCATATTAATACCAAGTTTCAGATCGATTGAGTAATTAGAAGTGATTCTAATTTGACTTGCAAGATTTGATCTAAACAAACATACAAACATTGCAAGTTAAATAAAAGCTTGTAAAAAAAAGGCATCGTCAACTTTGTACGTAAATTAGTGGTAATTGATGACCAAAATTAAATTTAAACAAGCATTAATCTCACCATTCAGAAGCTACGTCAGTAACATATTCACACATTCTCTTTGTTATCATTCCACGCGCGCGGTCACGGCCAATAACTGAAACAATAGGAAACAAAAACTTTTGACCCAAAACCCTGTGAATTTGTAACAAAACTTTCAAGGGAACTTCACTTTACGAATATATTATTCAGAACTGATATTACACATAGATTTGTCAAATTACATTTACGACAAACTCGCGCTAGTCTTCCGAACTTCTCGCATTGCAAAGATAAAACTTTGAAGATGATCGTACTCTAGAAACTAGTGGAAAATTGCCACCAGCATAACTAGATCTTCCTCTCCCTCTCCAAAGCCTAGAATTTTGAAGGAGTTAGCGGATTAATGGCAAAGATTGAGAGCTCTAAGCTTGCTGGTTCATCCGCAATGTTTATTAACGTCAAGTGGCCTGGCAGCTAATTCGCGCTTGGACTGACAAATTTAATAATAAGTAATGAAGTACATAGAATCGAACCTCGTCTGCAAGTGTGCTATGATCCCTTGGTAGTTCTAGTTCATTAAGTTAAGAGGAATATATATCCGGTATCGGATGGAATTAGATTTTGATTAACCATTGATTTAGAGGTGATACCTCTATCTTTTCTCCCCACAAAATAAAAGAATCATTTGTATGCATCCCCAAAAAACATTTTCTTCCTATTGATGGTTTAAAAACCATAACAAATGCGTTACGTGATGCCCGTACAATCTCTTTCGACAATTGTACATTTAAAAATACTTAGATCCCAACTTACGATTCAGCACACGTTTCGAGGAGATATTAATGGACTCTCAGTGTTTGCACTAGACGCGGCCCGTGGCGCGATGGGCGGCCATTTTAAAAATCCTACTACCACGCAAACACTAAAATGGTCGCTGCGGTGCAAATTCTCGCTCCATTTACTTTTACAACTATTTAGGGTTATATTTCTTCGTTTTGATAGTAAAAAAATAAGGAAATAATAGTGTTCAATTCTCAGAGAAGGCGGAACAAATAATAACAGGCTCTGCCAATAAAGAATTACGTATTTATATGAAAAATCACTACTCTTGTTCCCCGACAAGGAAAAATATTCCAAAAACTTTTATAGAAACCATTTTCTCGTCTTTGATAAGACAAGTATATTCGAGATCCTCTCTTACATTTTCTTATTCCCTTCCAAATCTGATAAGAAACTCCATTTATATCTAACAAGATTAGGTGGGCCGTTAACAAAGCTATTAGAATTAAAATCCTATGAGTGGAATGTACAAAAACCATGGAACAGTGGGTCTCAGTTTGGAACGTAGCCAGTCTCGTGTACCAGGAGCACATAGCCGGGACGCCGTGTTTTTAATCACCACTGCTTCTGACGGGTTGACATTGAAAAATATTTCTGTTTAGATTTCGAACGTACGGCGTGAGGGTTCGGGATTGTAAATAATTAGGGTTTTTTGAGGGTTTTTTCAAAGGGTCTAAAAAATGTTCGTCGCTTTCATTTGAAATACAGGAATAATAAAACTTTCGGGCACTTTTGTAAGCTCATTCACCATAGTAAACGTTAAGTATGTATATCAGTCGGCTACACAGTCCACGAATTAAGATTAAAACCTACGAAATATTATGTTTGAAAAAGATTTTCATCTTTCAGAATAACGGAACAAAAATAGTAGCTATTTCCAAGTTTCATACACCTCAATATATTTTCTTCGCCCGACTAGCTCAGCAAATCGGCCATCTGTTAAGAAGTCTTAAACAGATTATCTGCGACGAAGCCACAATCCCATTGTGAACTCATTAGTATAATTCTTATGTTTCTTTTTTGCATTTTCATTACGACAATCTTAGCACGAAACCGTATTTTGGATTCAATCCACTCTCTTAGATTAAACAGAGAAAAGACCAACGTTTAAATTGAGTATTGTTTTAAATTAATGTTGTTTAAATTAATAATAATCATTAAGTCATTGTCTTTGAGTACAACCTTTTACAAGTTACATTTGATTATCAAAAACAGCCTTTATTACTTCAGCATAAAAGCTGTTCAATGTTTACTTGTTTTCCCGTACGGTTCACTGCATACACACTATTCATTATTTAGTGACACTCAGTGGTCATAGTTTTAATTTCATAGTTATGGGAAAATGCACTCTGTTAGATAGAATTTTGTAACAATTTTAGATTATTTTTGTGTGCATAAAGATACAGTAAAAGTAAGTTTCTTTAATAATCTAATCACTATGCCGAGGTACTTAAATTATTGAGCAAAGGTGGCCCAGAGGTGTGGGCCCCGACTAACCAATTGTAGGTCGTGAGTTTGAATCCAGGAAGGCGCATTACTTTGTGTCATTTATTTCATAACCACTAATCTCAAAACGGTGACGGAAAACATCGTGAGGAAACCGGCATGTCAAACTTAATAGATTTTCAACCTTATCACAATAGTGGAAGGTTAATAATATTCGATTGGTAAAATTTGACACATTCGGGTAGGTTAACCTGCTGGCGTCTGTACAACCATCATACTTGCCCACCGTTCCCTTGACGCGCGATCTTAAATGTTAATATGACGAGCTGAAAACTGCAATGCTGTCTCAAAACACTTCGAAACCTGAAATCCGAAAGACTTTTATGAAACTGGCAGCTAATTGAATTGCTAAATTACTTATTGGGAAGCCGAAGCGGTCAGGAATCGAGCGGTGATCGGTCAGTCCCTATGAATAATTCAGCCAAGAGTAAATAGCTAGTAAACTCAGCGGCTAATGTCAGTGAAGTGGAAAAACGCCGATGAAATTTTGTAGTGCAGAAGTGGAAGCAGAATTTGTGAGTGTTTTTAGTTTTGTATGTTGGTTTTTCTTTTTAACGTGGTAAAATCATCAAATGCAGGCACCCAGGGCAGATCGGGAGGGACTGTCAGACTCGTACTGACTACGGTGTCCTTCAATAGCCCTTTACGTACCGGGGTCACGGTAATTCGTGAGTCCCGCAACCCTGATGATGATTTTACCACGTAAAAAAAAAGTGCTCATATTACACTAACATTACAAATGAGAAAATGAACTGTTTGATAGACTTGCTATACGAGAGAGTTCTGTTATTTTTTTTGTCTCTTATCACTCAGCACACTGATAGACCATCATCCAAGCTGGATATTTTTCATCCCGGTAGTAGAAGTCACGGACAGCAACTAGTTTTAATATTAAAGCAACAAAACTGTACTGCATGTAATATCATGTGCCACGGCACGCCAAAGCGGCGATAGGTTCTGCCTCGCTTCAGTATGATCTATCGTTTCTATTAGCATACATCGAATATCGAATGGTTTCAGTATTTTCATCTATTTTCTGGACATACTTACATGGCTTGAACAAAATGTGGATGCACTATAAAAATGAGGATTTTTGTGGTACTTACATAGTCACATCGACTGTTTATTTTTTCTTCAGTACTATGATTGCATGTGTTTAGCTTTTATATCTTGTTAGTCGTAAGATGAGCTCTGTTCGTCATAGGTCTTTCCTAAATCCATTCTCGTGCGGTTTTTTGTTTCTCGCATCAGTTGGATTTTCATTTTTTTCATCAAGGTTTCAGACCACTTTGAAGGAAGATTTGCAATGCTGCAGCCTCCGGTGCGTGGTCAGCATTCCAGGACCTATCTGCCTTAACAGCAGTTTGTTATGCGAGCAGACCTGTCCAGAACCACTTTACTTTAATATAGTTCTAATAATTCTAGTAATTTTGTTGATAATGCTAATTTTCTGACTCACATTCACAAATAAAATTATTGACATCACACATTGTGGTTGTGAGAGATATGGTAAATATCTATACATATAATAAATCTGTAGAAGGGTCAATTCTGTACATTGAAAATATTGAAAAAATAAATAGCGGGGGGTGTTGCTGGATCGATACCAAACCCAAATATATGATTAAAAAAATTTTTGTCTGTCTGTCTGTCTGTCTGTCTATTTGTGCAGGCATCACTTGAAAACTAACGGTTCGATTTCGATGAAACTTGGTATAATTATTCCTTATTATCCTGGGCATAACATAGGATACTTTTTATCCTGGAAAAATACGTAGAAAAAAAATCTTATTTTTCATAGACGTTGTTCTGTAGAACCGCGAACACACGTTGCATTACCCGCAGTGGATTCAGCGCCGTAATATTTATAAGATGTCATTGTCACAGTTACTCAAAATGGAGAAATAAACCATCCACGCGAAGACCGACATCCGCGCGGACAGAGTCGCGGGCGGAAGCTAGTTAGTAAATATTTTAAAAGCTCGGTTAGGCGAATTGGCAATTCGAATGAAAAAATAATTAGTCCCGTGATCATTATTTTGTTAAGTAAACCAAAATTAGCGAAGTTATGACATTAAATCAGCAATACGTCACTACCTGCTTAAGTTTTACTAGGTTTTGACGTCACGAGCCCTCACTCTTGGCTTTCGATGCAATTTTATCTTTGTTAATATTCATTGATTTACACAAAAATCGTGTGCATTATTTATCAAAACTCACACTGACGGAATACTTTTATTTGCAATGAATTCATTGATGCGGTGAACATGCCTATTTTGTAACTGAAACTATTTCTTTTCTCATCGCTTCATGGCTTGATGAAGTACAGTTTTGGTTCTGAGTGTGTTCGTGATGATCAAAATGACTTCTTCTGTTATTGTTTACAAACGAATTAAAAACAAACAACCATTAGATAAAGGGCCTGTTTTGAGAAGGATAGTAATTAAAACAAATAAAAACGTACTTCGCCAATTTATTAAGTCAAAGTTTACATAATAAACACGGGTTTTAACGCTAACAGCTACAAAGTCAGTTAAACTAAACTCACATGAGCTTAAGACTAATTTCACTAGTTGTTTATTTTGGCAAACTGGTATAGTGGTAAATTGCAGATAGTCCCAATTTGATATTGTACAATTAATTTACTGTTTGATATAGGAAAGTGATTATAAAATTTTAATTAACTACACCAAAACCCATTTAGAAAATGTAAAATCAATTAAGTTTAGTACCCAACGAAAGTACCCAATATTTTGGTTGGGTAGTGAAAGGAGCAAAATTTTTTTAAAGTGATTTGGTCGTAAGTATAAATTTTCGACTTTAAAAAGTAGTGTTTAGGGATGATTTTCATCTCCAGGACAATCCGCGTTAGGGTGAGTTTGCCAGTATATATACAACAGTACATTTTAAATACTTAAGCCAGATTCTATAAAATAAAATAATGGCCTCCATTTGAAAATGTGCACGGATATAAGTTTATACACTGAAATCTTTTTTATTTTTGACTCTGAATCATCACTGAAAAAATGGTCTGTCATTGAAAAATAACCCTAAATAATAAGTTTTCTTGTCTCTATGTTTCTCCCTTGCTTTCAATCTCGTGTCGTAGTTTCGCGAGACACCTCGTAAGAGAAAGAGAGTGTAGTTCCATCATAAGACTAGTAAATAATATACAATATCAAATTTAAGATTCACATGTCGACAGTATTATTAAAATATTGTAAGGCGGTTACGGCGATCTACGGTAGAACGTTAGTTTCGTACATTGTTATTATAAGATATTGATTATGTGTGTATTTTCGATTATAAGCAGACATTTTAATGCTCTCGTTGAATACTTACGCAGTAAAAATACAAGATAGCAAACGACAATCCGAATAAATAGACATTTGAGTAAACATTAGTAAAGATACAGTTCGACCACTGCCCACCGCAGTTGTCGCAAAAGTATCTGTAATTGTTACAATTAATAAAATAAAAAACGATTTCCAATCCACTTAATGAAAAAAAAAAGATGTTTTTATACTTAAAACACTTATAATGTCTAAAAACGCAATACCTAGAACAATTTATAAAACAATGCAATGCCTGTAACAATTTATAAAAAAATGCAATGCCTAAATATTAAATACCTAACCCTAACAATGATGAGCAATAATGAATTTCTCAATACTACAAATATTAATATAATAATTACTTCTACCACAGCCATGTTTTGTTAAAGAAAATGTATACTTCCAAAACATTTAGTAACATCCCGTCCATTTCACCCTCTTTGGCAACAAAAACTATTATTACATTACTTATATCACTTTACTAGTCTTTTTAGGAGGTTCTCTTGTGGAGTCCCTAAGGGTACTATTTCGGGACCGGGTACATTTCAAAGTACCAAACAGTGTTTGGTACTTTGAAATGTGACATTAAGCGTTCGTTACGGAAACACAGATGCTGTGTTTCCGTACCTTTTTTAGAGAACACATACTACAGGCAAGCCACTAAGCACTGTTTTAGTGCCGTGCTGCACACTTATGCCGCGTTCTAGACCTGGTTATTTAACTTGTAACAAAACTTATTTCAAGCAACACACACGCCGGGGCAGACCCCTCCTTGAGGAGTGGCTGGATAGGCGTCACGTCGTCCTACCGCATGACGCAGAACCTCACCGGACATGGAAGTTTCAGGGAGGTACCTGTGTCTGATGAGGAGGAAAGAAACGCCTGGATGTCACCACTGCGAGGATCGTCCGGAGGATAAGGTGGAGCATACGGTGCAGGACTGCCCCGCTTGGGCAGAGCACCGCCGTGTCCTCGCGACGGCGATAGGCGGAGACCTCTCGCGCCCGGCATTGGTCGAGGCCATGCTGCGGGGCGAGACGGAGTGGGAAGCGGTCGCTTTGCAGAAGGAAGAGGCGGGTCGCGTGAGGGAGAGGACAGCGTCCTCCCTCTACCCCAGCCGCAGTTGTAGACGCCCACGGCGACGGACGTCGGCAGACGATCTCCGGCCACCGTAGGCGCGGGTATGCGGGCGGCGAGTAATGGGCGACTCGCTGTCCGACCATGGACCATGCCCGGGTCGACGGTGCGTTGTGTTCCACGCGCGCCTCAAGGAGTGTTAGTATAGTGACGGGGCTCCCCTGTAGAGGGCCAAAGCCTGCCGGGGTTGCGGGACTCACGAATTACCGTGACCCTGGAACGTAAAGGGCTATTGAAGGACACCGTGGATTTTAGTCAGTACGAGTCTGACAGTCACTCCTGCTCTACCCTGGGTGGGAGGACTCATTTGATGATTTAACCACGATAAAAAAAAATGCAACACACACGCATGTGTCAAATTTTTCAATCGCATTTACCGGTTCGTCAGTAGTGACATTGCGACTCGTGACATGCTCAACTATCTTTTAACACTTGCTTTCTCTGTATTTCTGTTGCAAGTCGCAACACGTTTGTCGTATACCAGCCAATCCGTTATACTAGCAAATGCATTTAGTTTACAAAAATCTTTTCGCAAATTTCAGCTAACGAATATAATTTCCCCTTTGCATAATTCAGCTTCTCCAACGTCTATTGATTCTAAAGCTTCCCCAATTATCTTTCTTTTCTTCTATCTAAAAGCGAAAAAATAAGATTAGACAGTAATTTATTAGTGTACGGTATCAAACTGAGGGAAAGAATAATTTATTACCCTCCTTCTAGTCCCAACTTAAACACTAACTTTTTACTCGAAACCTAAATTAACTTACATTATAATATTACGATACAATTCACAGCCTATTTTGGCTTTACAACGTCTAATTAGGATAATGAATATTTTAGAGAAAAAGTCTTATTTTATTACTAAGATATTTTAGAGATTGTCGACAGAGCTGTCTCTATAATTTAAGAAGTTTTAGCACAGACTGAAGTTTTTAAAATCTTCTTTTGATTCATAATTTTGGAAACAATCTTAGTACTAAAGTATATAACAGCAAAGTTTCATCGTTTTTTTTTTGTACAGGCAAAGATTTGATAAAATTGGCAAACGAATATCTTTTGTATACGTATATTAAAAATCTCAGAAGGCAGACATAGTACTGCTGTATCCAGTAACTACTTACACTATTAACAACGTTTAAGAAATTCTATCAAAACAACCATTGATTAAACAGTTTCAACTTCCATTAGACTCGAACTTTCACAATTCCACGCGTCTTTACACAAACCTTCAATGTCTTGGTGAAAAGTTTCATCATATTGATGATGAAAATCTTCACTGTACTGATGAAACCTTCATCAGCTTAAACCTTATCCTATGGATCCCCACTGTCGACAGGTAAGAACTGCTGCTGGGCGACTGAAGAAAGCATCATGTCGATAGGCTTGGTGTCATCATACAGAGAAGGTGCCTCGCAGAGGATCGCAAAGGTACCGACGATGGAAGCAATGGTGAAGATCCAGAGGAACAGACGGTCGAGCACCATAGCGACGAAGCCCCAGTCTTGATCTTCCTGTTAGATAAAACGAATAAAAAGCTTGTGGTTTAAATTAAAGGTGTAAGCTGGCTTAATATTTAATGAGGTTCTCGATGGATAAAATAAATCATTAAAATTAAAAGTACCAAAATTGCAAGTATAAAGAAATTTTACTTTAAGTGCCTTCATGGGAATCTTACAAAATTACGCTTGTCTTAAAAGCCAACTTTTTATGAAAAGTTTTCTACGGATTAACTATTACATCTAGTTTAGCCAGATAGTAAATTCAATTCTTAACAATTATTTCAGACTTTACGGTCCATAAATTGTACCAATTTAAAACGTAAATGCAAGTCTAAATTCCTACAAAACAGGAATTCTGGAAGAAAGTTATACCAGACCTCAAGATTTATCAGTTTTACGGTAGCAATACTTACAGCATTAAACTCATCCTGCCTCTGCATGTGATGTTGTATAAACATGACGTTATGGATCGCCTTCTCCAGTTCAAATGGATACTTCTTCCGAGGGGCTACATCGCTCAAAGAGTCGTCGAGTCCTGACATCACTGATGGCAGACCATTATAGCCAGCTCCAAGACTGCCTAGAGCACCGACAAGACCGCTAAACCTATTGAAAAGAATTAGAAGCTTCATCACAATTTCGATGTTGCTATTTCAACTGGGCAGCTTTTAACCATTTAATTTGATTAGAATCGCGGATCAAATAATTTTAATGAACGGTTTGAAACTAATTACGTGCCAGTTTTATTAGACATGGATTTGAACACTAATTATTTTAGTGTCAAACTATAATGTTCCACAGATTTCACAAACCTGTTAGTAGCCGTAGTTGAATGTAATCCATTGCACCCTCCCGGCAGATGATGACGTAGAGAATCAGGACTTGAAGCATTGGAATTGGTCTGTTCAGCAGCAGCAAGAGCATCCTTAAACTTATTCTTATTCTTCATACTTCTTCCAGCTATCTTCTGTGCTGCTAGATCCCTCAACAAGTCTTTTGGCACTCTCATCAGCAATAGCTTTGGCAGTTTCGTAATAAAGAATTTACGAACCCAAGGTGCCATCTTATGCGTACTGGGCTTTCGATAGTGAACATTCAGTATTATTATAGTTATTACTACTGATAGTCCTACCAGTAACATAGTAAATAGTAGGTACTTTCCCAGTAATGGTAATGCGAGTGAGGTTGAAGGGATAATTTCGGAAATCAGTAAGAAGAACATGGTCTGGGATAGAAGTATGGAAATACTTAAAGCTATCTTCTCTCCAGAATCAGCTGGTAAGTAGAATACTAGTACTGAGAGGTATGAGATACCGACACAGGGAACGATCAGGTTAACGGTGTAGAACAGGGTTTTTCTTCTGAGTGTGATGTTGAAGAAGATATCTGGAACAAATAACAATTGTCAACTACAAACAGTGACAAACATATAGGTACAGAAGTGGAAACTTCGTATTTTCCTTATATTATATTCCTTTCTGTAGCAAGACCCAAGACAGTTAAATTCATTCTTCAAGACAAATCGAGCTTCATTGTCTCGGCACTTCTGGTCGCCACTGTTGATTCTGCCTCCAAAAGTTGCAGTGGTTTAGGAATACTGCGGTGGGATTACCCCAAAAAGTAAAAGTATAGGTTGACATGTAATCAAAAAATGAAAAAATATTTTTTTTTTTTAAATATAAGAGATTATTGTTATCGAAGACTAAAATATACTAACATCACAAACCACGTTCACGAAAAAATCAAGTTCAATCTTTTATAAACAGTGGATAAAAATACGAAGAAAATAAAGCTCTGTTTCTTGAGCAATAAATGTGACAAACTGGAATACGTGCGCATTATTTTGTCTTAAATTCTAATAGGGTTGCGTAACGGTCAAGTATCGGGGTATTTGGAAGCAAACAGTCTTTATTCTTACATATTTCAAGTTGATGGTGTTTTTATATCCATTTGGCTGCTATCAACAACGGTTTACGGAAAAAACATTATCCAAAATCGATGAGGTTTTTCGCGAAATCATATTACTATTATAAATGCAAAAGTTTTAGACGATGGATATGTTTATTAATGTTTCAAACAAAAACTATTGAACGGATTTGAATAAAACTAAGAACACAGACAGTTCATAACCTGCTTTAACACATACGATACTTTTTATGCTGGTATGTCGTTTTCGTGGATTAATTACCGAATATTACACGGGTAGCTCCGCGGGCATAAGCTAGTTATCATTTGAAAGAATGTGATGACCACGCTTGACATTTTTTTTTGTTTTTTAATGATAAGCACAGGGGTTATTGTGTCTTGTTCAGTTAGATATAATATACCATCAATGAAGGTAATAACCCGCCATAGGCAGCCGGAAACTGGATGAAAAAATCTTAAGTTGGTCGTGCTTAGTGGCATTAATTGGGAAGGGCATATGTCCAACAGTGAACGAATACTGGCTGATAATGAAAACGATGAAAAAAAATTCAATAATAGTAGCCGAAAGGAAAAAAAAAACTATAGAGCCACAAATACTAACAAAAGATAAAAGCGACATAGTAAGAGACCCAAAAATAAAGTCAGACAGAATCCAAGACTTACAACAACAAATGTCTTAATAAAAACTTCTATTTGTAAACTCCAGAAGACATAAGAGAAGACAAAAGGATTTAATTCCAGTCTTTGTAGAGGTTCTTTTGTCTAGACAGTACAGACGGCAAAACAGTTAGAAATACAGGCAGCAATTTTGAAACGGTTTTCCTCTATACTATATGCATGCTACATG
This sequence comes from Agrotis puta, assembly GCA_943136025.2. NCBI lineage: Eukaryota > Metazoa > Arthropoda > Insecta > Lepidoptera > Noctuidae > Agrotis > Agrotis puta. The sequence goes on from OW964182.2 coordinate 2,633,283, forward strand.
CTGTATGTTTTCACTTTTTGGCTGTATTCTACATATAGTCAAAGGGTTTAGTGTGTAGATATATAGAAACTTACAGCACAACATTAGAAAATCGTTTCAAAATTTCTGCCTTCATACCTAATTATTTTGCTGACTGTATATGTTACGGTCAGTTATTGTACTGAATAAGGTTTTCTAGAACATTCAGTGTTACAGAAAGATAAATTCCTTCAACTGACCGATTTGTTTGTTCGCCAACTTTTACAGGATCTCAGATTTATCTTTAATGATTAAATGGTATTAAATGATTGTTTTTTAAGAGTTTTTACCGCTGAGTGTATTCGTTCTTTTTTTGAGGGATAAAAAATGTTTAGATTACTTGTGCCTACAGGAATTGATTAAATATTTCGGTTTTGAAGTTAACGTTAAGTTCTTTTAAGTGTTAGACATTACAGTCTCGAAAGTAAGAAACCTTACCCAAGGCGCAAAGCGACGCGTTTCGACCGATTCCAACTACAAGTGAGAATGAACCTTACCACTACGGCATATGACATAAAATACGCGGTTGTATACGGGTAGAAGAAAAACAAAACACGATCGCCACGTCGACGTCAAGTCAATTGAATTGCGTTATTATATCGTAGTAGCAAGGTTGATTTTTACTTTTAGTTGTAATAGGTCGAATTGTAATCGTGTCGCGCCATGGGTATAGACCCCGGGGTCGCGGGACCAAGGGATTACCGTGACCCCGGTACGTAAAGGGCTAGTGAAGGACACCATGGATTTAAGTCAGTACAAGTCGACAGTCCCTCCCGCCCTGCCTTGGGTGGGAGGACTCATTTGATGATTTTACCACGATAAAAAAAAAATGGGTATAGACCCTTAGTCTTATGATATGAAATATTAGCAAGTCAATCATGAGCCTTATCATTACGACATCAGCTAAGCTGTATCCGTCCTTTAAAAAAAAATTCTTTATGAGTTTCTTAACTCAAATAAGTACGCCTACACTAAAACAGGTTACAAAGATTTTTTCTGATGGATGTAAGACGTTCTTTAAACAAAATGTTGAAGTGAAAACTTCTTTAGCGGCGTTGTGCACTTTTTTTTGAATGGGTAATAAATGTTAAACTCGCGTCAGGACACGTGACCTGATCGAAAATTCGTAAGACGGCGCAGGGCGCTTGCGCGAATGTTCGTGTGTGTTTATTACTATTGAAGTTTTCACTTCTGCCGTCACTCCCAGAGAAAAAATCCCGTCTTTGTTTTTTTATTTTACATATGTCCATGAGGGCTCTAATAAAATTGCCAAGAAAATAGATGCTTGCACAAAGAGAACTTCACCAAATACGACACGATTGGCGCTGTGGCTTAGCGATCGACTGCTGCGCAGCGTGTCGCGGGTTCGATCCCCGCACTGAACAAATATTTGTATGATCTGCCAGTAGTTGTTCCGTGTCTGGGGTTTATGTGACTTTCTATGTTTGTAAACGCACCCACAATACGGGAAAATATTCTAGCGTGGGGGAGCGTTTAAAAAAAAAAACCTCTCTCTCTATCTTGCTCCAATACCAGATGCCCAATGAAACACCAACAATTATCATCAAAGAATCGAAAGGGGATTCTAATTTGACAGCAGTAAGTCCTCTAAAGAGCCGGCAGTAATTACAGACCACTCCGAGCAAATTGCTTAGATTTAACTAGTCATTGAAGATGTTACAATTAAGTTCCAAGTTCGTGCCTCATAATTCTATGATTACAATTGTGATTCTGGATTTTGTTTGGGGGAAATACTCTTTGTTTTTTAGTTTAAGAAATAGAATAATTACGTACACGCAATGTGACGTTGAATCAGGGGTGGAAAACCTGATTAGACATAAGATCTACGGTTTACAAACGAAACCCTTTGCGATCTACCAATTACATGCTTTTTGAAATCTTAAATGAAACAGCATAGATTGGTACACAATCATGTAATATTTTTTATTGAACAGTTTTAGAAGTTCCTTTTCATATCACATGTGAGATTGTTTCCTTAAATTTACTTAATACTTTGGAATGGAAGTCTGAGTTGACGATGTTTTATCAACATAATATAGGTCCACGATCGACTGGAATAAAAGTCGCGATCGACCGGTTGGACACCCCTGTATTACATAACTTTAGGTTTGATTAGTAGAGTTTTAGGATGGCGATTATGTGAAATCTTATGTAAAACTCCGTCGGATCAGGTTTCCAAGAAAAAAATTTATCCTGTATCGTGGATGCGTTTTCATACATTGAAACTCTCATAAGTAAACACCAAGTTCCAGAACAACTGATTGTAGATCATAAACATATTTGTACCATGCATAAATCGAAATCGCGACACGGATTCATGAAAACCACAAAATAAAAATAAAAAACACCTTTCTCCATATTAATAGCAATCCGTTAAAACTTGATCATAACCATAACTCTTCAAAATTAAAACCATTTGACCTCATAATAAAAAAATTAATCAAACAACAGCAAAAGGTGTGGAACGTAAAAATGTTTCAACGAAAAAGGTTGAAAAAAATCTCCGGAGAGCCATTAAGCCGAAATGAAAGGGGTGTCATTATGAACTTCCAAATGTGTTTATCTAAACGTAAAATATACGGTTGTTAAATGGCCAGCTTCGTAAGCAAAATTACGTATGCTGTGCAAGAACTGGGATGTCATCATCCGAGAGATGGACGGACATGTGAATAACAATGATGGGCCCGAAAGAATATGGGTTGTTAAATCGTTGAGATGAATGAGGCCTGCGAAAGTGGACGAAGACGAATTTGTAGGGACTTCGGGTTTAATACTGGTCTTTTGTGATTTTGAGGCAACTGTCAGTTAAAGAGATGAGGCTCTTGGGTTTGGAATCTCCTTTTTTTTATCGTGGTAAAATCAAATGAGACCAACCCAGGGCAGAGCGGGACGGACTGTCAGACTCGTACTGACTAAAATCCACGGTGCCCTTCCCTTTACGTTCCGGGGTCACGGTAATTCGTAATTCGACCAGAGTTTGTTATCTTGGGTATGCTTTTTATGTGTAGCCATGTTTGGGAGTTTACGTTTTCCACTGTGTAGTCTCATTGCAATATTAAAGTAGTCATCGATTATGAGTATGATAAAATACTAATAGAAAGATTGTTTATGATCCAGTGGTAATCGGGGCTAAAGTAAATACCAGGGAAACAGTAGCCGCAAATACAGAGCGTCTAAACCAGTGGCGATTGGTTTCGAAGCGTTTCGTACATCTAAGACGTTCAACAGGATTGACGTAATTTTTTCGGTTAAATACTGCCTTAATTTCATACAAGCCTAGTCCTTTTATGCTCTGTCTTGATGTACGATGCCTGAAATGACCTCAAGATGGCGCTGAAGCAGTACCATTCCTACATCTTTTTTTTTTAAATTTCATCAACATATTCATTTTTTCTAAGCCTTTACAATGAATAGAAGGGGACACAACAGTAACAGTCGATAAATCAGTATCAATCATTGGTTTATCTAAACTTTTTCATGAGACTGTTCGAAAATATTAAACAAACTTTGACGATAAAATCTAGAAAAAATCTCCCTTACACCAAAGAAGAAGAAAAAAAAAACATTTACTTGAAGCGAAGTTTTCCTGTGAAGTGTCAGTGTATTTTGTTCACATAAGTGGCTCGTGGCTCGGTAAACTGCTTGATTCTCTAACAATTGACTGTAAGTGCATAAAGACGAGATTTCTATAGGCATCAAGTGGTTCTCGAAAGGCTTTTGTACGTACAAACTCCTTTATATCTGCCGCGATTCTGACACCTGAGGATTTTTTTAAATGAGTCTTGTTTATCTTGTAGGCTGCGTGTTTTTGTTGAAGTTAAATCGTGTATGGTCTCATATCTGAATTGTTTTCGTTTTAAGTTTTATCACCGTATAATCTCTTCTATTGCGTTGCCCTCCCCATACTAGGAATTTCTCTTGTATCGTGGGTGCGTTTATAAACCTAGAAACTCATATACTCAATCACCAGTACCCAGAATAACTTCTTGCAGATCATACAAATATTAGTTCCGCGCGAGAATCGCACTCACGACACGCATTGCCGCAGTCAATAGCGTATTATAGCCACTGCGCCAACCATTTACCATCATTTAAATTAATATTTATATGTTACTAGCGACTGGAATGGCAAGGACTTGGCATCAACATCAACGGCGAATACATCACTCACCTTCGGTTTGCCGACGACATCGTAGTCATGGCAAAGTCGATGGAGGAACTCAGCATGATGCTCGATGGCCTCGACCGAGTTTCACAACGGGTGGGCTTGAAAATGAACATGGACAAGACGAAAATTATGTCAAATGCCAATGTTGTGCCCACCCCAGTCTCTGTTGGAAACTCGGTACTCGAAGTTGTTGACTCATATATCTACTTAGGACAAGTAGTCCAATTAGGTAGGTCCAACTTCGAGAAAGAGGTCAACCGCCGAATCCAACTCGGTTGGGCAGCGTTCGGGAAACTACGCAATGTCTTTTCGTCCGACATACCTCAGTGCCTCAAGACGAAAGTCTTCGACCAATGTGTGTTACCAGTGATGACGTACGGCACCGAAACGTGGTCTTTCAATATCGGCCTCATCTCAAAGCTCAAAGTCGCTCAACGAGCTATGGAGAGAGCTATGCTCGGTGTTTCTCTACGTGATCGAATCCGAAATGAGGAGATACGTAGACGAACTAAAGTTACCGACATAGCCCACCGGATTAGCAAGCTGAAGTGGCAATGGGCAGGCCATATTGCTTGCAGAGCAGATGGCCGATGGGGTCGAAAAGACGATGGAGGCCAAGGACTAGCAAGCGCAGCGTAGGACGTCCACCAACAAGGTGGACAGACGACCTTATAAAGGTCGCCGGAAGACGCTGGATGCAGGTCGCTTCCAACCGGTATATGTGGAGATCTAAAGGGGAGGCCTATGTTCAGCAGTGGACGTCCTATGGCTGAGATGATGATGACTAGCGACCCGCCCCGGCTCCGCACCGGTGTAATCTCTACTATATCATGCATGTTATATACATATAAACCTTTCTATTGAATCATTCTATCTATTAAAAACTTTGTTTTAAACGCATCTTTGATGCAGGAGGGGGCAGCAGTTTTTATTTTTAACGATAATATGTTTCAATCTGTTATTTGGCCAACCTATTTGGCCACAAATTTTGTCAGAAGCCAGAATTTGTGGCAATAAGTTTCTTTTGTAAATACAAAAAAGAATCTTGAAACCATTTCCAATACACTGTGAATCTCCCTCCGAGAGTAAGATAAGCACACAACGATACTAGAAAACACGATAAATTAGAAACATCAACCGCTGATCAGCATTCAGAGCCTGTTCTCGACGACATTACCGAAACAACCATTTAACCTGTTCAAGGAGACATGGAGGCAGTAAAACTCACTAATTTTGCATAGATAAGAGTTTTCGCCGTTCCACGGTAATTTACAACGTTCCCAGATTAGCGTTCAGCGACATCTCGCCGTGAAATAAAAGGATTGTCAGGAAAGATGGCGGGTTTAGTCAAGATTCTGTGGGCTTGCATGCCAAGATCTTGATTGGGGTTGATAAGAATTTGTCTTGCGTTTTATCGCTTTTATGTTCATGGTTTTAGGGAACGTTTAAAGCAACTGCATGTAAGGTAGATGTTTATTTTTATTGCTGGGCCTGATAACATTCAGGGGTGTAGCACATGGAACGGAGGGGATTTAAGTATTATTTGTGGTGTTTGTTATGATATTTTATGGATAACTAGCGACCCGCCCCAGCTCCGCATGGGTGCAATGTCTTCTATATTATGCATGTTACATACTTATAAACCTTCCTCTTGAATCACTCTATCTATTAAAAAAAAACGGCATCAAAATTTATTTTTCGTTGCGGAGTTTTAAAGATCATACATAGGGACAGACAGCAGGAAGTGACTTTTTTATACTATGTAGTGGTAGTGATGTTTTTTTCATTGTACCAAATAAAACGAGATGAGTCGAGTCTAAATAGAAATAGATTCTCAATCATTAGATTGATTTTAAACATTTTCCTGGCTATAATATTTTTACAATTTCTTCTACGCGCTTAAGTCTCATTTTATAAGGGGTAGGGGTATTTTATAAGGGGTTTACGGATTAGCCATTTTGGGCATGATGAGCAGTCTTAGCAAAAGCTTTATAACTCCTAATGTTAAACCCAAAAGTTTGAATTGATTCATATATATTCAGTGAGAGACCTTTCTGTCTCCAGTATCCAACTTACTACAACTATGTCATTGATTGAAGTTCAGCCGCCTGCACATCAACCTACCCCAACCTATCTTTCCCAATCGAATGTGAACCTTCTACTTATGTGTTAAAGTTGAAAACTTATTATTCAAAATTTGACAGATTGGCGTAGTTTGGTGTGCTGTGGTTTGTGCGAAACATAATAAACTAGTTTAGTCCATACAGAAGCCCCTTATATCAACAAAGATTAACTCTGCAAGATTTAATACAAATATTTGTTATATTTTCTCAGGAAGTTTCTATTCATAGGAGAAATAACACTTACTTGAAGTTCGTAACCCATATTTGCGAGTTTGTAAGCATATTATCCAATCAAACTTGGTAACAAGTAATTTGTTTAGTTCTAAACTTTGATTAGATTTATATGTAAGTGCCGTTTTGTAAATTCCTTTTTGCATTTTTTGGCGTTAGGTGTTTTTATTACGAAGTGGTTGTAGCAACAGGTTTTGGGAAAGTTGACGCTTTTGTGGTGTAACGTTTTCGAGGTTAGACGATATGAACACTTTTTTTGTATTTTATCGGCACTTTCCACTGAAATTGTATTTGAACACTCCAGTTCGTATTTTATTTTATGATCATTATTATACATATATCTATATGACGACGAATGAGATATGTTAGCGGCACAGCCGTCATCAGTAGGGTTCTCTTGTAGAGGGTTCATGGCGTAGGTTTTAAATATAGTCCACACTTGTCACAATCACTTTTAATTTTAAACAGGTAATTTAATTTAAACTCACAGAATTATTAATAGCAGAGCGTACCAGCGATCTCGTTAGGAGGGTCCGAAGTCTTCGGTGGCTTCCAAAAAAAGTGAGTCCCACTCTCTGAGTTCTAACCGCAACCGTCCGTTCGTCCCCTCCTAACGATTCCGCTCACGTGACTTGTGATGTCACGGCGTAACTCTGCTTCCGTTATAATGTTATCAATTGAGCGTCTTATTATAACAAAATTATCACCATCGCCGACACGGCCATACTGACAAGTCACACGTCCTCGTGTGTTGTATTACCTGGCGACAAAACAAAATGCATTTGTAGACAATATACGGTAGCTCGGCCTACCTGACCTTAAACAATGGACTTGCATTTGAAGTGACACAACAAGATTTAGAAAAGTCAAATGAAATAAACTAGATCACAATATCAATGCACCAAGTAAAAAAAAACAAAATAGTCGACTTATCATCAGTCTTTCTCGCTGTTAATGCCTGATGCATCACACACAGCCCTTCTCGCTGTCGTGCCCAACATACATGCGACAGTACCAGTCCTAAGACCTGGCAAGCGCAGTACCAAAAAGGTCAGTAACAGTCCTTCACACTGATAAGACCCAAACAGGATGCATGTTACCGGGCCTTCTCTCCGGTAACTCGTCCGTCTAAGACATACTTTGTGCATTAACATTAATCGGAACGAGTTGATGGGCCTTCACCCGCATCATCTAGATCCAATTCTTCACTAATTACGTCTAATTCGCTGGGGACATAACCTTGTGGCATCCTTCTTATGCGATCATGAGCATACTTGTATGTTCTGTTGCCAGTTAAAGATTTTAAAATATAGCGATCACCTTCGAGCAATTCGATAACCTTAAAAGGACCTTTGTATTTTGGATCGAGTTTAACTTGATTACGTTCCTCATTTTTAATAAGAACTAAATCACCAACATCAAACTTTACTAGTTTAGCTTTATTTTTATCAAAACGGGACTTTTCATAGCTAGCACTTTTTGTGATATTCAGCGCCGCTTGTTCTCTCGCGTTTTCTATGTCAATGACGTGTTCACTATCATCGGCACACAAAAGACTAAGTGGTCTTGCTACTTTTCCAATAAAAAGTTCTAAAGGACTCGACCGAGTTACACGATTAATGGTGCAATTTAATGCTAATTGCACGTCCTCTAAACCATCCTGCCAAGACCTATCTGAAGCTTCGACAGATGTTAACAAGCCCTTTAAAGTTCCCATCACTCTCTCAACCTGCCCATTGGCTCGGCAAGAACCCGTCGCGATTAAATGTAGAGCAATACCGTGTGATTCACAAAAATCCTTAAAATCTTTGATAGCAAAACATCGCCCTTGATCAGCTATTACGCGGCTGGGAGCACCGAAGAGGGATATGCTAGATTTTAACGCCTTAATTACGCTAGGAGCATCGATTCGTAACGTATGGTATAACAAAATAAATTTTGTAAAGGCGTCTATAAAAACGATTACATATTCCTTGGTATCGTTTTTACCACTAAGTTTACCTGTTATGTCCACGTGTAAAGTATGCCATGGGACACGCACCTTTGGTATAGGATGTAGTGCTGCTTGCACCCTACCCGAAGCTGACTTAGACACTTTACATGTAATTGTCTACAAACTTTCGTACATATTTAGACATGTTTTCGAACCAGTAATGTTCATAAAGTTTTTCCACCGTTTTCTCCCAACCAAGATGCATTACTGCCTCATGAACATGATTTACTATGGACCATCGAAACGCACGAGGCACAATAGGTAAACAACGCGTGCGATTGTTTCTTTGGATCTTACGAAATAAAACTCCAGACCGAATCTCATACGTTTTAGCATCGTCGAGCGGTAACTGATTCTCTTTAAGCTTAGAGACAAGACTTATAATTTCAGGGTCACGAAGTTGTTCTGCTAAGAGCCAATTTTCGCGTAAATTAGCGATATCAACGCGTTTTTGCTCTACTTTTTGGACACTAAGTTTTGAAGAGGGTTGGACAGGATTGCGAGACAGGAAATCTACGTGACTCATTAATTTCCCAGGTCTATAAACTAGTTCAAAATCAAAGGCTTGGAGAAAAGCCCACCAACGGTGTACTCTAGGTGTTAGGTCGAGTTTATTATGGGACGACTTCAAAGAATTGCAATCTGTTACGACGGTAAAATGACGACCTTGCAAATAATGTCTAAAATGCTTTATAGCGTTCACCACGGCCAAGGTTTCCAACTCATAAGAGTGGTACTTTGCCTCGATAGAAGTGGTGCGCTTGCTAAAGTATTCGACTACATGTAATTTACCATTAGCCTTCTGAAAAAGAATTCCACCGTAGCCTTCAGCACTAGCATCAGTATGCAATTCCGTGGGGAAGTCAGGGTTGAAAATCATAAGAACAGGCTTACTAGTTATTAATGAAATTATTCGCTGTCTAATTTCCTCATGTTGAGGTTTCCAAACGAACACTTTCGATGAAATAAGCAGAAACAATGGAGTCATAATTTGTGAAAACCCGGAAATAAACTTTCTAAAATAAGACGCTAGTCCAATAAACTGCCTCAGTGTGTGTATATTTTCAGGAGGTGGTAACTTGGTAAGAGCTTCTGTTTTTCGCGGGTTAGGCCTAACTTCACCGGTAGAAATTTCATATCCAAGGAATTCAACACGACGTTTTAAAAAGGAGCATTTAGAGGTATTAAGTGAAAAGCCAGCTTTAGTCAAAGCTTCTAACACCTCACGCAGTCTTTCCAAGCCCTCGCTTTCATCACGTGATGGAATTAAAATGTCATCCATATACAAAACAGCGTAGGAGTATACTAGATTGCCCAGAGCATTTGAAGCTGCACGTTGAAAAACGCTAGGTGCATTACGCAACCCGAAAGGCATAGTAAGAAATTCGTATTGGCCGTCTGGAGTTACGAATCCAGTACGTTCAATACTCTCTACACTAACAGGTATTAAATTAAAACCACTAGCGCAGTCTAAACAACTAAAGAAATTGGCCCCAGACAACCTCGTAATCAAATCCGAAATTAAAGGCAAAGGGAAACGATCGGGTACAGTATTCCTATTAAGTTCGCGATAGTCTACGCACATACGATCACTACCATCGCGCTTTTTGACTAATAGGATGGGACTGGCAAAAGGCGAACAACTAGGACGGATAATTTTAGCCTCTAACAGTTCGTTAATTTTTGTACGAACGATTTGCCGTTCATCTGGACTTAATCGGTAAGGACGACGTTGAACGATGCGATTTGGATCTATTAACCGAATGTTTAATTCACCGGTAGTAACACGTGTCTTTGGTAAACCATTTACAAAATAGTCCGAATAACTATTCAATAACATCATTAACTCTCTATTATTGTCAGAAGAGATATCCGTATCAACATCATAAAAATAATTTTTAGAGGGTACTTCACAAACATTAATTTCCTTTAATTTTGCTATTGTCAAACTAGAACCGGTCATCGTAATAGTAAAGCCTAATTTTAAAATATCACGACCTATCATTACGTCATGCTTTATTGTACAGTCGGGCAGAATGTGAAACAAAATTGAAAGCTTATTCCCATCAATAATAACGCTACTCAGAATTTGTTCGGTACAACAAATAGTGGAATTACCAATGCCAGTTATGTGAACAGAATTGTGATATCGTGTGCCGTGTAACTTGTTAGCAATACTGAACTTTACGAGAGAACATTCGGCTCCGGAATCGAAATAAAATGAATACGACTCACCGTGATGCTCCAGTTGGCCCGTCACACCTCGCATCTCGCAGTACTCGACTCGACGCCGTTGTGATGTGCCTCCAGCACCTGCGTCGCCACCACCTGTCCCGTTCGCAGCGTTCTTACTTTGTGATCCAAACTTGGGGCATTGGACAGCAATATGCCCCTTCTCGCCACAAGTGAAGCAAATGACGTTCTTCTTCATGCTGGGATTTGTTGCTGACGAAGAACTTGCTGGATGACTACGTGATGTCTTCGAAGGGTCATGTGCAGTGGGCATTAGACTGGACTTTCGTTTGCGACAATCGATCAGTTTGTGACCAGTTTTTCCGCAATAGTGGCATGTCACATGTTCGGAAGTGGGTTTGGAACGTTCGTTTCCTGATGCACTGGTGTCATAGTCATTGTGTTTTCGCTTTAAATACGAAAAAGACTTCAATTCTTGCAGTAATCGACTTCTGTTAGGGATTTCGGTTGTATACGCTAACCGATGAAGTCTATTGTCGAACTGTGAAGTGTGAGCAAGCACATACGATATGGCGATTTCTTCAGCTGTAAGATTTTTCCATTTTGCAATCACTGAAGTCATTAATCGGCTAGCATCAGCTAAACATTCTCCTTCCTTGGGGCGACCGTTGTTGATGTTAATAAGAGTAGCCGCCGTAGTTTCCGCGCAATCATAGCGAGTAATAAATAACTCCTTGAAATAATTCCACGTCATACCCGAGTGCGACACTTGCGACAACCACGGAGAGGCACTGCCTTTCAACGATTTGCTGAGCACAATTATTAAGGCACCTCCTTCCAACGGCTGTTCTTCCATGCAAATATCAACGGTTGAGCACCAAGAACGTGCATCTGCGTCGCTAGAGTCAGGATTGAACTCTGGGAGTGTTGGTGTACGCTGACGTGGTTTAATGGCAATCAGCTCCATCATATTCCGTTGCTGGAGTTCAAGCATTTTTTGCCACTGATTTTCCTGCGTAGTCTGTTGTTGTGGAGCCCGGGTTAATCCCACTTCTGATGACGACGAATGAGATATGTTAGCGGCACAGCCGTCATCAGTAGGGTTCTCTTGTAGAGGGTTCATGGCGTAGGTTTTAAATATAGTCCACACTTGTCACAATCACTTTTAATTTTAAACAGGTAATTTAATTTAAACTCACAGAATTATTAATAGCAGAGCGTACCAGCGATCTCGTTAGGAGGGTCCGAAGCTTCGGTGGCTTCCAAAAAAAGTGAGTCCCACTCTCTGAGTTCTAACCGCAACCGTCCGTTCGTCCCCTCCTAACGATTCCGCTCACGTGACTTGTGATGTCACGGCGTAACTCTGCTTCCGTTATAATGTTATCAATTGAGCGTCTTATTATAACAAAATTATCACCATCGCCGACATATATATATAAAAGGAGAACTGACTGACTGACATATCAAAGTACAGCCGAAACTACTGGGGCTAGGAATGTGAAATTTTGCACACGGCTTCCTATTATAATGTAGGGAAGCACTAAGAAGGGGTTTTTGGAAATTTTACCTTTAAGGGGGTGAAAAGGGGGAATTATGAAAGTACGTAACCCACGCGGACGAAGTCGCGGGAAAAGTGCTAGTTATATACATTTTGTCTCAAATCTTGAATAAATCGTAAAGTAGACATTTTAAGAGGTATCATTCCTCTTCCACATAATTGTAGAATGAAAATGTCTTAGGTATACTTTACTTTAGAGAAAGAGAAAGAAAACTAGGTAAGAAAAAGTCTTCAACTTACCAGGATACGGTTCTTGGCAGCAAGGATAGTATCTCTCGTGTCTCTCTGCTGGTACTCCAAGAATGTCCCACTCCACAGACGGATAGTACTCCCGAAGGTCGATGCCAACGTCCACCATGTCTCCTTTCTTCTGGTTGATGTGCTTCAGGTCAATCTGGAGATGAACTTATGGGTTAGTAATGGACCCTCCATGCAGGTCCGACTGAAAAGATAACCATGACTCTGGAACGCAATGGGTGACCAAAGGAAAAGTGTGGATTTTTAGACAGCGTTTAGTGTCTGACAGTTCTTTTCGTTTCATATTGGATTCGTTTGACGATTTTAGCACAAGATAAGTTATGAATTGACCAAAGACCCAGGAAAAAATTCAAGTTGAAAGAAAGAATAACTTTTATTCAGTTAATGCTATGGAGCGGTGGGAGAAGATAATAGATTTTTACAGTGGAGCACACTGTAAACCAGTATTTTTGGTTGCATTCATCATCATCTGCCTAGCCTTTTCCCAACTATATTGGGGTTGGCTTCCAGTCAAACCAGATGCAGCTCATATCAGTATTTTACATGGAGTGACGGCCTGTCGGACCTCCACAACCCAGTAACTGGGTAATACGATACCCCATGGTAAGACTGGTTGTCAGACTAGAGCTTCTGACTAACAGTAACGACTGTCAAAGATCTACAAATGATAGCCAGGACCAACGGCTTTACGTGCTTTCCGAGGCACGGAGAAAACTCGCTATGACAGATGGTCACACCCATCCACAGATCAAACTCGGCAAGCGCAGCTTAACCCGGAAGATCGGCCTGTGCGGCTGTATTTATTTAACCATGAGTTCCTGCATTTACATTCATACAACATTTAAATTAGATAATACATATATATATATATATACACTTCTGGACACATCTATTGGCCCACCTTAGAGTTTAGGTTTCGATGGCCCCTACCGAAATATGATAGATTATTATTATAGATAGATTGAACAAAAACTGTTGATGCAGTTTTAAACCTGATACATTTTACCATCTTTTTCGATCGTATTGTTTTAAATTTGAATTCAGAATACCATACGACAGGAGCTACGCCTAACAAGTCGGATATGCGCCTTGTTAAAGGCAATTGTTTTTGGAATAAAAAACATGTTTATCAAATAAAGGTTTAATTTAATAACGCGTGTTGCCTCCATGGGCATCTACCACAGCTCTCATACGATTAGGCATAGAGTTTATCAACCGCTCTATGAAATTTTGAGGGATCATCTCCCATTCCTCTTCTATGGCAGTTTTCAACTCCTGCATCGTCTGGGCAAGTGGCTGACGAGCCCTAACACGTCTTTTTAGCTCGTCCCACATGTGCTCAATGGGGTTCATGTCTGGGCTTCTGGCTGGCCAGTCCATAACTGTGATGTTCACATCCCGAAGATATTCCCTGACGATGCCGGCCGCATGGGCTCTTGCATTATCATGCATAAAAAGGAAATTTGGGCCCACATAGTCCGCGTATGGTATCACGTGGGGTTCTAAGCACTCACGAATGTACCTTTCAGCATTTAATGTTGGCAGCCGTGGTCCTGTAACAACCTCAAGTTGAGTTTTGCCGCTCGCGGATATACCGCCCCAGACAGTCCATGGAGCCACCGCCATAAGCAACCCTCTCTTCAAAGCAGCATTGTGCGAAACGCTCTCCCTTACGTCGGTAGACCTTCTTTCTTCCATCATTGCCATGTAACACAATTTTAGACTCATCAGAAAAGAGTACACGGCTCCAATCTTGCTGTGTCCAATTTAAATGACTGCGTGCGAAATGAAGGCGCGTTGTTCGGTGGGCTCGCGTTAGTTTGGGCCCATTAGCTGGCTTGTGTGGTACCATATCGCGTTCTTTTAACCTTCTCCGAACAGTTCGAGCGCTCACAGATACTCCGTGGAAGTCGCGAAGTTGGTTTTGTATCTCAATGGAGGTAAGGTGACGATTTCTCAAGCTGGTCGTCACGATGAATCGATCCTGCCTTTCAGTTGTGACCCGAGATCGTGGCCTTCCTTGGCGACGAACAAAGCCGCCAGTCTCTAGGTACCTCCGATAAACATTTCGGACCGCAGATCGACTTAAATTAAGTTGAGCACTCACGTTTCTTTGGCTGTGTCCGGCCTGAATAAGTGCCACAGCTTGGGCGGCGACTTCAGGTGAAGTATCCATAGATTATTGATAGAACATCACCTTAATGTTAAGAATAAGTAATGTTTGTTGCAAAACCAAAGATCAATCACTTTTTCAAGAATTAAATCCAAGTAAACCAATAAAACCAAGTTTTCTTAGTATTCAATTGTTTGATATCAACAAACAGGCTCCAAATTGTCTTTTGTTTCTTTAAATTCTGTGTTCGAAATTCAAAAAAAGACTATTGAATGAAATTGTGAATTTGCCAGGTTCAAAACTGCATAAAAACTTTTTGCTCGACCTAATATAAAATTTTAGCTAGGACCAAACGAAACTGAAAATACAAGGTGGGCCAATAGATGTGTCCAGAAGTGTATTTATTATTTTAAAAATATAAATATAGCTATTTAGAAAGCGACATTAACCCTTTTTTGCAACCTCTATTTACGCAAAAGCCACACATTACAGTAACCACAGGTCTTACCTGATCGCCATCATAGCTCCAAGACCCGAACTTCAGAAAGCAAGTCTGCTGGTCGAACGGGAAGTATCTCACGTCTATCTCACACGAGGACTTGAAGATGGCTGGAGGGGTCCACAAGACCTTCCCAGTGTGATGCAGGACTGCCTTGGTCATCGTTGTCACTACGTACTCGCCGTCAGCACTAGGGGAACAGAATAATGGTTTAGTAAAAGGGTTTGTGTAGGTACGTGATGCTCTGTCCACAGAAACAGGTCAGCGGTTTGTCGGAAGAATAGACGAAATGACAAAATTAGTCAAAAATAACTAAAACCCGACTACGAAAAAATACTTTTCAGTGCGCGATATTTTTTCGAAGTCGAGTTTATATATTTTTAATTATTTAACCCCTAGTTTAACCCGCGACTTCGAACGCGTGAACATCGCGATTTGATTCAGTTTTCTTTTAGTCAGAAGGTTCTTCATATTTTTTTTTATATATGTGGTAAAAAATATATATATCTCCGGTATTTGAAAGAACTTTGAAGAAAGAGTTTCATCATAGTATTAGACACTCAGTTTCATAGACTTGCAACCTTAAAAAGTTTACTGGGTCCAGCTTGATGCAAAAGGGTGAGGAGAGAATCTTGTAGCACAGCTTGCAAAAGGCCTATGTCCAGCAGTGAGCTGTGATAAGTCAAGATGATTGATTGAACGATAAGTGACGTGGTCAAATTGCCATCACGATCAATCAAAGCCACTATAAGTTATTGATATTAAAGGGAAAATGAAAATCAAGACATAGCCAACACAACAACCAAATAAACAAAGCAGTCATGTACTCTCCACATATACTGCAACGTCCACATTCATATATTACGGCACATTATACTCCAGTGTAGTGCTTTGCCCAATTTATGACAGCCACCATAAACCTATCAAAAGGCAGGTGATACGTGAAGAGACGGTACGGTCCGAAGAAGATCAGGTATAAAGTACGGGAGATAAGCGTTTTTTGAGGTATCGAAAATAATTCAGCAACTTGACAGGGTTTTTTTAAACTCATCTGTAGGCTAATCTTAGCAGAGAGAGAGAAAGAAAGAGACAAGTGAGTGTTTACTCACTTATTCATAATGATATCCTCGATATCAAGTGCAGACTGCAAATACAGGTGACTCTCTCTTTACAAACTTTTTTAGTTAGGAGGGTCAATCCAAAACGAACAGAGACACCAAGTTGTATACTAGGAAAGCATAGCATTTTAGTACTAGATTTTTTTTCCAATAATTCTTGCTAAACTATAACCCTTGCAAGAGAGCCTTGTTCGTGGCTCTGCCTCAACTAGTCACTTTCCTTTTCGCAGCGATTCCAAATTTATCGTCTTCAAAAAACATTTCACCTTTTACTGTATTTCGAAGGTCTTTCCTCTGATCTGTCACCCTATTGTTCCGATCAAAATCCTTGTACCAACTAAACCTTATCCTGTTTCCTTATCTCCCACAATGATCACCTCTATTCTCTCAAGACTTAAGCCGCTTACACAGGCTCGACACAGCGTAAGATTAGTCGCACGTGCGTCTCTCATTCGCCGGCCATGATTAATCGTCCGCCGGCCTGTTTTGACACACCGTGATGTATCATTTGCGAACGCTTTCTTGTCGATATTTCGTGCAATCAATTAGGTTAAAGATACATTGCGTACTTTGTAAAAGGTCGCGACTTGTGGGCACGAAGTTTGTGTTTACTTTTCTGGTGCTTTTGTTGAGGCCGACTTTTGTTTGCAAAATGTCGAAGATCTTTCTTTGTCTTTCAAATTTCTTCTGTTTAGCTTGTCGATGGCAAACTTAATTGAATTGGCCTATTTGGCTACGCAAATAATTATAATGACCGAGTTAAGATCTTGGAAATTTTAAAACTGGTACCTCACTATTTAAAGATTACTTCTTGAATGTATTACAAGGATGTACTAAGCTACGCAAATAGGTATTTTTATCTACAAGTATTTTTTCTGCACATTTTTCTTTAATATTTCATAAAAAATCATCAGTACAAAATCACGATTGAATTCCCCAGCCAATAAATAATTTCAAACGCAACGCCAACTCTCCCTTCCTTAGTAGATTACACTTTTGGCACATCCATTGCAAAACAAAAGCCATGGCAAGAAGCTATCAAGATCCCTGTATCTAAGTGGAACGCATGAACCGTATGATTTATGTGTTCCTGGTACCGAGGCGACGGAACACCATGCATCATGGGATGGGAATGTACTGTCCATAACAACTGACTCGTTAAATCTCGGCGTTTCCCAGATTTCAGAAGCTTGGTTCACTGACTTTATGGGGTCCTATGGTTTTTGTTGCTTTCAGAGACTGTTAAGATGTTTTGTGGCTTGAGAAAACAATGTGTTTTCAAAATAATGTATAGTAAGAGCAATTAGTGCATAAAATGAGAATATCCAACAACATTCTTGCAAAAAAAGACTTCGAAGAGTAAATTATGCTGAATACGTAGCGTAGTAGTACACAGTGTGATTTGTGATTTCAATGTTCAATAAAAGTTCAATATTTCCAAGTTAGGATCCCATATATCCCATGTTGTCGGGGTTTAAATTGTTGCAAATAAGGTCTAATTTCAGCCATTTCAAGGAATCCACAAGTCACTCTGTAATTACCTGATTGACGTAACAATAAATAATCTTCTAGAGTAAGAGTCTCTAGACCTGCCTAACCTATTTTATTCTACCATGCGGTGGTGAGAAAAATGTACGAATATTGAAATTTTGCATGAAACACACGGAGTGAAAAACAAAAGTATACAGAGAATTGAACAATCCCACATTCTCAAGTGTTAACGGCTCAAAATAAACACGGCACGAAAAATTCTCTTCCAATTAATAACTTGCACAATATCTCCAGAATTACAACAAAGCGAAATATTTAAATCAGCGAGCACGAGCATAAAGCCCCTGCAATTATGGCATCTACACTTCTACATACAACTTTGGTGGTACAACAATGCAATTTGGTGCAAGCTAATGTCCAAATGTTGGACGGCCAAGTTGGGAGCCGGGAAATTAATTTGCTAAACGTATTCGTACTAGGCGTATCGGATGTCGCTTGTTGTGCAGTTAGAGCACCTATGAGTACTGTTATCCTGGTGTCTAGTGCTGTTTGTTGATGGATTTTGTTTTTAATGGAAGTAGAATTTTATCCTCAATTTAGTAGGCAGTCAGTTAATTTGAATTGTCAGTTAACTAGCTACCATCATCGTAATCAGCATTACAGGTCTCTCTTCTATGCATCGTAATCCACTCCCATACTATATCTTGGCTATTACCAGATTTTCTGCTACATTCGATGTCGTTTTCGACTACGGATTTTTAGGTGGTATCTATCTTTCTTTGTTATATTGTGATTAGTATTTAAATTGACTCTAAAGCATTACTTCCTAAATGGAGCAAAGCGTAATCCACACCTGCACCGAATCCACATGTCCATTGCAGGTCGTTATTTTTTTGGCTCCATTTTTCGAGATAAACATTTGAAGTCGCATCAGTATAGCTAGAGCACCTATGAGTTCTGTAATCCTGGTGTCTAATACATATTTGTATCCCAATGTACCTAATTCTCCCTTCATAACTATGAAGGGTTACACTAGTCGCTACACCGTAACGACTGCTGAGCAGGTGGTCTCTTCAGAATTTTCCATATCTAGGTATGGTATGTTTAATTATTTAACTATTAAGCCTTTGTCAAACAGACAGGCGTGACGAATGCGAAGCGTGACGTTTTTATTTGTAATGTATGGAATTGTTTGAATCCAGTCACATAGAAAAGCGAAAGCGATCCGATAGCGTGACAGAACTATCGGACTGACGTCTCGCTTCGGTTCGGTATCGCCTCGGACTCGCTTCGCTTTCGCCTGTCTGTTTGACAAAGGCATTAGACATTCACGATAAACATGTTCATGAAATACTTACTTGTTGTAAAGTACGATGTCAGGCAACCAGATGTGTTCCGATGGCACATACAACTCCTTTACTCCACCGTATTCCAGGGGGTCCCATTTGAACTTGTGGTCTTCCCATTCCTGAAGGTAAAATAATGGTTACTAATGAACGGTGAGTAATGGGGGACCCGTCCGATCATGCACGATGCCTGGGTCGAAGGGGCGTTATGTCCCACGCGCACTTCAAAGGGCTGTCAGCAATCTGACAGGGCCCCCGCGGAGTGCTAAACGCCTGGGGTCGCGGGACTGTCTAAAGATGTAAACGTAATCTTGGAACGCAATGGGCTATTGAAGAAACACCGTGAATTTTAGTCAGTACAAGTCTAACAATCCTTTCCGCTCCACCCAGGGCTAAACTGATTTGATGATATAAAATCACGTTAAAAAAAGTTTGGGAGTATAAATACATAAATTTTGTGGGTAAGAAAGTCTTTCATCTTTCTTATCATCCAATATTACAATTCACATAGGATCTGGTCCATCTTTTCCACTATAAGCTATTCTAATCCTGAACAGAGGCCTCTCGCAAATTATGTCACTTCGTTAGGATCGCAGCGTGCCGCGTGCAGTCCGTCAGGAATTTGCATGCATCTAAATAATTTAATACAAAGTTACTTACGTGCTCCAGCCACACGTTCGTCGTTAGAATCTGATCTTTGAGATTCTGTAACAATGAGAACAGCATTTATGAAACAAAGTTTTGAAAACGTGTGTTAGGGGAGTAAGTGGATCGGGGTCGCGGGACTGTACGAATTACCGTGACCCCGGAACGTAAAGGGCTATTGAAGGACACCGTGAATTTCAGGCGGGAGGGACTGTCAGTACGAGTCTGACAGTCCCTCCCGCTCTGCCCTGGGAGGACTCAAAAAAAAAGAGGAGTAAGTGGATGAATGAAGGATAACTTAGTTAGTTTATCAATAGTGCCAGAACCAACAATATGCGCCTAGTGCGAGCTTCTATAACGCCTATTGTGGTGCTGGTCAAGCCATTTCTGAGCCCTGTGCCTGGGCACCGTTGGCACACCACTATTTTTAGCACTGCTTTTAATTGTGTTACTTATTTTATTTATATTTTCGTATCAGAAAAAATACAATAATCTCATCATGAGCTACTTAAAACGCTCATTGCTCATTATGTTATAATTAATACAGCGTTTAAAAAACACAAAATCATCAGCTAAAAAGTCTACCATATGCTCAAGCTTTACCACAGTTTTACCTGCGCAAGGCCGGCCTGCGTGTACTTGCTTGTATATGTAGTTAGGCGTTCAGTGTTGCCGACCGTGTTTTCTTTTTTCATGCGAGAAGCTTGCGCAGGCAAAACTGTGGTGAAGCTTGTGCGTCTGGTAGGCCTATTAGAATTTTGACTGTACTCGTACTGCCTATCATAATACTGTAATCTTTAAAATCTTTTACAAAATTAACCAGAATACGTTTGTTCAATAGGAAAACATCTATCTTATAGATTTAAAGGACCCAGCAGTGCTCGGCACTTGTACTGCGGGACACTATATTTTCCGTCGCCTAGAAAATCTAGCGCTAAAACCAAAAAGTTTACCATAAAACTTCCCTACCACCAGGAACCCATTAACACAACGAAGCCACACAAAAACGAAATCAAACAGTATAAATAGATTTTTTTTTCTTAGTCCAAGTTTTGTAAATCGATTGTCGTAAGCTGACCCTCTAAAGGGGGTGACTGTTAAGATGAAGTAATAGAGAAAGAATTTTGGTGAAAGAAAACATGCTGCACCAGCCCGAAATTAATTAGAAAAAGAACCGATGATAATGTCTTTAGTTAAATAAAAAGTACAGTTGAAGTTAAAGAAATATAGTATTCGCCACTAAATTGCCACTTAATATTTTCCATTGCTAGGATAAACCATTATTAAGTTCGCCATAAAAACGCCACAACCACACTAAAAAGTACCAGGAGCCCATAAACACGACGAAGCCACACAAAAACGAAATCAAACAGTATAAATAGATTTTTGATCCTTTGTACAAGTTATGTAAATCGATTGTCGTAAGTTGGGCCGCTGCCAACGTGTGGCCATCAAACAGAATTGCTCACGGGGCTCCGCTGGAATACCAACTTTGCACCGTTTAGCCCCTGATTCATGGCTATGTGATACAGCCTATTTTGTTGGGGTTAGAATTTTTTGCGGCCGTTTGTGGGTGAATGTCATTAATGTTTGAAACTGTTTTGAAATTGGATTGACTTTTTTAGGTGTTTTGTAAACTATTAGCTCTGTATTTTTTAGTTAAATGGCCGTTTATGGCTTCGAAAATATTCGACTATACGATCAATTTTTGAAATGTGTTTGAATAATATGTTTTTGAAGTGAAAACTTCTTTAGCGGCGTTGTGCACTTTTTTTGGAATGGGAAAAAAATGTTAAACTCGCGCCAGGACACGTGACCTAACCGAAAATTCGTAAGACGGCGCAGGGCGCTTGCGCGAATGTTCGTGTGTGTTTATTACTATTCAAGTTTTCACTTCTGCGGGCACTCCCAGAGTGCAACCCGTCGTTTATTTTATTAGCCTTCTCTGTCACTATCCTGGGCAAAGGCCTCCCTCCACTCCTTCTCTTCTTCTTCTTTTTGTGAGCCCGTGGGTCCTCCTTCCGATTCGGACAGAACCTATCCAGTTCGTCCCAACATCTCCTTCGCGGCCTGTAGCGACTCCGTCTCACTGTCTCAGGGCTCCAGTCTTGAGCTATTTTGGCCCACAGTTTGCCCGGCAAGTAATAAGTACAGCTAGAAAATACGTCACCACTGATGATGAGAAATATGGACAACGAAGACATTTTTAGTTGTACAACTTATCAGTTCAGGCCTCCTTTCGTAGTTGGAGCAGAAGGGACTGTGAGACTTTACCAATATATAAATACCACCTTGCTCTTAGTGTTTCTTTACATCCCCTTTGAACTTCAAAACAGCTGGCCAGAAATCCATTCGTAAATTACGTAGACATGAGTTCTTTTTTTTTCTCCAAACATTGACTTTTATTAATTGTCAGGATATCCGGTAAAATTATGAAAGAAAATATGGATAACTATTTAACGAATAACATAAAAGAAAGAAGTGTAAATGATGCCGTGTAGTCTGAAAATGGAGAATGGCAGAAGAGAACGTGTTGCGCCGACCACAAGTAAAATAGGACTAGGACAGAAAGATAGTGAAGAGGATGATGCCTGGTTAAATCATGCTGGACAAATCAATCACAACATTTCAAAACAAATCCAATCATTCAAGATAATTACGACAACCAAGCGTGCACATACTGGCAGAACCAGCTTTGTACTTAACAGTCCAAGTTAACGCCAAGTCAAAGCCAAACTATTGGAATGTGTCAATACCACAAATGTTAATTTGTAGACACGGCTGGTCAGTGGATTGCGCGTTGATTTAAAACTAGGCAGTATGCCTGTTGATCTAACCCTGTGTTGATTTGAATTGGTTAAAGAAGGAACCCTTTTAGGGTTCCGTAGCCAAATCGCAAACAACCTTGCTTCCCCTGCCGTATATAGCTTATAACTATCATCATTTATGCCTTTGTCAAACAGACAAGCGAAAGCGAAGCGATACCGAACCGAAGCGAGACGTCTCAGTCCGATAAGTCTGTCACGCTATCGGATCGCTTTCGCTTTTCTATGTGACTGGATTCAAACAATTCCATACATTATAAATAAAAACGTCACGCTTCGCATTCGTCACGCTTGTCTGTTTGACAAAAGCTTTGATGTAGGCTCTCACGTAGAATATGGGTGCTTTTCACTCTGATATTACGTTTCCTTGGACAATTCCCGCACTCTAAAGTAGGTACTTGGTATGAAATAAATCACGAAAAACGAAGTTCATTCAACAACAAAACTCTTCAACGATTTCTATTCAAAAACGCGATCTAATAATACGCAAGGAAATTCACACTTTTCCCAAAATCCCGTAGACTAAATTTAGCTAATATTTCAAGATCTCAATCTTGTCGCGTCCTAAAGCCGTGCTCACATATCCTGCTTTAGGTAATCGTTACGGATGTTATTCTGCTAAGGGACCCGATGTTAGGGCTTACGGAATGAGGCGAAGGTAAGATTTGTGAGAAGGTACCTTAATGTTTGGGGTGGTCTTTGATTTTGTGGAGACGAAATAAAGACAGACATAAAAAATTCTGATCAAAATAGGAGAATTTTGTATTTCATTTTTAATTTAAGAAAATGTAAAAAACTTGTATGCTAACACTTTTTTATACCATTATTATGATAAATAAGCTTACGGCCCATCTGATGGAAAGCAGTCACAGAAGTATATGGAAGTCTATAATACTAAGGTATTGGCACCACATTGTCAATCCTGCAGAAACTTTTTTACGCCCTTTCTGAAGAGTTCCATGTTGTAGCTCCTTGGGAAAACCTCTTACACTTCCATTATGGAGCCAAAAAGAGGAACAACAAAGATGCGAGCACATTATGGAGCCAAAAAGAGGAACAACAAAGATGCGAGCAGTATCTGGAAGTTTTAAATAGTTATTGTGTGTCCAAGTGATTGTTTGTGAAGAGACAAGATGGCGAATACCTTTTTAACCATAGAACAACTTCAGACAAAGAGTTTAAGAGTCCTAGTCCTCATAACTATCGATTTATAATACGAAAACCGTATACGTAGCACATCTTAAGTAAATTAGTCTTCTGAGACAATAAAGGGCTGTAACGAGCCCAATTTCTATTAACCTATGCCATCTACTAAATGGAATTAGCCGAAATGGACATCTTAACATCGTAATGTTCCGAGGGTCAAGTGACATCCACATGTACCTATGAATTTGAAGTAAATGGCGCTTAATGGCACTTATCTATTAATTAATAAGGGTACTTTAACATTTTAACAAAATGGAGTTAGTGTGAAATTATGGGAAGGCCATAAGAAAGATGAAATGGTTACAGAGCGGGTGATCTTTGAAGAGTGGCTGGATGAATGCAACTGTATCTGCAATGCTAAGGAGGAGACGCTTGAAGGAGAGGCAATCCTCCTCCTCACGCTCCAACCGAGGATCGAGGTGATTCCCGACCATTGTTGGTGAGGGCTTAAAGCGGAGGGTACTTCAACGTCCGATCTAAGATCAGACTCAAGTTTAATAAGATATGCTGCTGCGATACCAATTAATTGGGATAAGGGCAGGACAACGACGATAACTATTATTTTAATTAATCGTAAATAGAAGCAACATATTTTTTAAACAAATGTATCTGTGCTCTAAATTATTGATAGCATAATTGGTTTCAGCTTTGTTTAAAATACAATGTGACTAACAAATACTGTATTTATTTACTTTATTTGACAAACCAAAATGTTGAAAAGTGGACAAAGGCCCGATTGAATGCATTTAGCGACAAAAAAAAATAATAATACACTTGAGAGCAATAAAATCGCACACCCCTTGTAATTTGGTTTATTACTGATTGTTTTCTAAAATCGAAAGATATTGAGTAAAAATCATTAGACAAAATTAAAGCATACAAGCTTAGCTTTACAAAAACATAAAATTAAAATCATTGACCTTCACGTAACTTACAAAAACCGACCGTACACCGAATTCCCCAAATTCACGCGTTTGCGTTGTCACTACTTGCACCCTTAGCCGCAGGTATAAAAAGGTCAGTTTATTGGAATTTTTATTCACAAGACAAGACATTCGCCGCCCGACCGCCGCCGCGTACGGACGTCTCCTCGTGTGTGCTCCGTGCCAGTGCTGTGTTCACCGCTGCGATTTCGTCGTGTCCTGCTGCGACGTGTCAAGAGAGTAGTCAAGACTACTCGAGTAAAAATTGTCCTTTTCAGGACAATTCTTGCTCACCCAATTCCCTAAACGCCTCGCGTGTGTTTTTGCCCCTTCAGGGAAAATCCACAGTTTCGTGGTTCTTGGTGGAAACCTTACGGTGCCAACGAAGCCAAGAGGGTGGTGCCCCAATCCATCCCGCCGAACCCCTTCAGGGCGAGGTTAATTTATTGGAGTCGGGAGCTAGGACCTTGGCCTTGGGGGGACTCCTAGTCAAACCTAGTCTCTGGTTTCGTTCACAGCTACACACCTGGTGTCGGTTGGGAGTGTCTACCCCTTCGCGCCAGACCCAAATAGGGCCCTGTTGCACATTAAGATTGGCAACAGGTTTACAAGCTTAGGGCACACCGTAGGTACTCACCTCCCTGCCATACACAATCCCTCGGCAGGGAGGCTACTCACCCCCGGGCCCACCCACCCGGGGAGTTAGGTTGTTAGGGTTAGGTTATACATCCCGAGAGCTTCACTCTCATGTCGGCCGCTCTTAGCTGACTTAATCATGGACAAACTCCTCAAGTTTGTCGAGACCCTCCTCCAAGACCCTTTACTAAAGGGTAAATATGACTCGGCCTTCGCTGCTCTTAAAGCAGAAAGCGACATCACTAAATTTAGTGATGCG
The DNA here is from genome assembly GCA_943136025.2 of Agrotis puta. Lineage (NCBI taxonomy): Eukaryota > Metazoa > Arthropoda > Insecta > Lepidoptera > Noctuidae > Agrotis > Agrotis puta. The sequence goes on from OW964182.2 coordinate 2,658,907, forward strand.
CTCGAGAGCCCGCTATCTCCCCCGCCCGCCGAAAAAGGCATCCCGGTCAAATCGACCTCCCTGTCTGTAAAGACAAAAATCCCCGCCTCTCACGGCCCATCTCCCAAAACCGCTTCTGCAAAAGCGGCCCCTGTCCCTTCTGCGACTTCTGCCCCCACTCCCTCAACATCCAAACATGTTGTTGAGAAAATGGACACATCAGTGCCCATTTCGGACTCCGAAATCTCAGACTCTGCCTCTTCCGATGAAGACTTCACGGTCGTCATTGGTAAGAGAAAGCAGGGGAAATATTCCCAAGCCGGCAAGGCGAAGAAACCCCTTGCAGCCCCACCTACCCCCTCTCCTCCGACCTCCCCACCGGCCTCTCGTCCGGCTTCCCCCACCCCTCCGGCGGCCCCCGCCAGCCGCCCCTCCAGCCCTATGGCAATCGCTCCCGCGGCTTCTACCAGGAAGCCTAGGCCCCCACCACCGATTTTCATTCAGGAGAAGTCCAAATGGACAGAAATCTCCAAATTGTGTGCGGATCGAAAGATCCAGTACACAAAAGCGACAAATACCCAACAGGGTATTAAAGTCATTATCCCTACGTCTTCGGACTACAGGGAGCTCTCTCGCCTACTCCGTGGAAGGAACGTAGCCTTCCACACTTACTCCCTCCCTGAGGAGAAGCCCACCCGTGTGGTGATAAGGCGGATCCCCAAGGAGATCACTACCCAGGACGTCCTCGACGACCTTCTTTCCCAGAACGTCCCTACCTCTGCCGTCCACCGCCTTCACAAGGCGAGGGGAGGCGAACTATACGACATGGTGTTGGTAGTTTGCGACCCTGTCGAGTCCGGTCCCCATCCCATTTTCAAAGTTAAATCCGTGTGCTCCCTGACGGGCATTTCAATTGAAAAGCCCTACAAAGCACACACAGTAGGACAGTGTCACCGCTGTCAGCTGTACGGCCACAGTCAGGCCCATTGCTATGCACCACCCAGGTGCGTCAAATGTTTAGGTGGCCACAGCACGGCTGATTGTCCCCGTCCTAAGGACAAGTCCCTCTGCACCGAACCCCCTAGCTGCGTTCTGTGCGGCCAAGTAGGACACCCGGCTAACTACCGCGGTTGCCCCAAAGCCCCCAAATCTGCTTCTCCCAAACTGGCAAAGCGCGCTGCCGCCCGCCAACAGAGGGAATCCCCATCTGTGAAGATTCCTTCCTCACAGATTCCCGAGAGGCTTAGCCCTCAGCGACCCTCTCCATGGAACCACTTGAACCACCAAAAGGCCTTCCCAGCCTTAGGTTCAGCGTCCCTAAAACCCACCCCAGGGCTACTCGAAGCCCCCGCCCCCAAACCCACGGCTCCCGTGACTGCCCCTGCACCTTCGCGCAAGGTCGCTCCAGCAGCCCCGCAAACCATCCCTCCCGCGGTACCCTCCGGCCATGTCCCCGACGTTGATCCTAATGACATGTATGTCATTATCAATGCCTTCAAAACGGTCCGCAACCACCAAGAGATTTTGAGATCCAAGGCGAGACAATTGGCAGCCCAACTCAGGGCTTCCAATGGTAGCCCCGAGGAGTACTCTAAAATCTTTGACGCTCACCCCGAAGTGGGTGACGCCCTCTTAGCCCTCCACCTTGTTTAGTTAGTCCAATGGCTACTAAAAATAAGAATGTCCTCAAACCGCGATCCCTTAAATTAGGCTTTTTCAATGCCAACGGCATTAGAGGTCAGCGTGACGAAATCGCTACCTTCCTCCGCGATAACCAGTTAGACATCCTTCTCGTTCAGGAGACTTTCCTAAAACCGCACCACCGTGACCCTAAAATTGCCAACTATCAATTAGTTCGCAACGACAGGTCACGCTGTCACAAGGGCGGTACGCTCATCTACTTCAAAAGGACCCTGCACTGCATCCCTCTAATCCCTCCTCCCCTCGAGTCTCTCCTCGAGGTTTCAGTCTGTCGGTTAGGCATGACCGGCCATCAACCCATCACCATCATATCCGCCTATTTTCCCCCTGCCCTCGGCGCAGAGGATCACAATTTACTCACCAAAGATCTTACATCCCTCTTCGGCCTGAGCGACTCCGTCATCATGGCGGGAGACCTCAACGCCAAACATCCCGCTTGGAATAGCACTACTACCACCCCTAGAGGGAAGGTAGTGTTCAATCTAAGCGCCACACTAAATTTTGATCCCATCGCTCCTCTTGAGCACACCCACTATCCCGGTGACCCCAACCACCGTCCCGACGTGCTCGACATAGCGCTCCTCAAGAATGTCAACCTCAAATTGCATTCCATTGAGACGCTACACGAGCTCGACTCAGACCACCGTCCAGTGCTCCTGCACTTAATCCCTCGCTCGGGTCCCTCCGACCCCAGCCAGCCTCCTCCAACCAAAGTGATAACTGACTGGAAGAAAGTAAGCGAAAAGCTGAAATCAACCTCGTCACCTCACTTGGACTCTATCCCCGACCACTTAGTCTCCGTCGCGGACACGACGGCCGCGATCAACTCGTTTACAGAACACGTGCAATCCGTACTGACGGATTGCTCACGGGAAGTCCCAGAGATGAACGATCATCGCTGGAAACTTCCCGATGACGTACGTGAACTGATAACCGAGAAGAACGCGGCCATCCGTGCCTACAGCAACTTTCCATGCGACTCGAACAAGGCTCACATGCGCAGTTTACAGCGTGCTGTAAAGAAACGCATCGCTGAGCTTCGTTCGAACCGCTGGAATGAGATGCTGAGCGATCTCGAGCCCACCCACTTAGCCTTCTGGCAGCTGCAACGAAAGTTGCGTGCTACTGAAGAGGCCACTATGCCTCCCCTCAACCGTCCCGATAAGAGCGTCGCCTTTGACGACTCTGAAAAAGCCGAATGCCTGGCCGACAGTCTGGAATCCCAGTGCTCTCCCAGCACCCAACCGGTAGATAAAAGTCACCTCCTCAAGGTCAACTCTGAAGTCCAACGTAGGACCTCCCTCCCTCCCGTAGAAGACCCTGATGATCCTCTGCCTCCAGTCACTCCAGACGAGGTGCAGGACATCATAAAACGTCTCCGACCCCGGAAAGCTCCCGGGTCGGACGGTATCAATAATAGGGTATTTAAAATCCTCCCCGCCCAGCTCATTATGTTAATGACCGCCATCTTCAATGGCGCTCTGAGCAACAACATCTTTCCCCAGGCATGGAAAGAGGCCACTATTATCGGTATCCCTAAGCCAGGCAAGCCCAAGTCTGAGCCCACGAGTTACCGTCCCATCAGTCTCCTGAACGTTCTCGGCAAAATCTATGAGAGACTTATTTATAAGCGACTCAGAGATTTCGCCGATGCCAAGTGCCTCATTCCTCACGAGCAATACGGCTTCAGGACCGGCCACTCGTGCATCCATCAAGCCCACCGTATAGTCGAGCAGATTAGCGCTGGGTTCCAACGCGGTGCAATGACTGGTGGTCTATTCTTCGACATAGCGAAGGCCTTCGACAAGGTCTGGCACAATGGCTTATTATATAAGCTCTACCAAATGGGTGTGCCAGACCGTCTCGTGCTCATCCTACGAGACTTTTTGTCAGATCGCACATTCCGCTATCGCATCGGGAATGCCCTCTCCTCCCCTCACCCTATCCGAGCCGGTGTCCCTCAAGGCTCAGTCCTCTCGCCCCTCCTATTCACGCTGTTCACTAGCGATATTCCCAAGAGCAAAAAGGCTCAGTTAGCTCTCTTCGCGGACGACACGGCCATGTATTACACTGGCCAAAGTCCAACCGCTATAGCCCAAACCCTCCAATCCGCAGCCAACGCCCTCGGCGACTGGTTTAGGAAATGGAGAATTGAGGTTAACCCTGATAAAAGTCAGGCGGTCCTCTTTAGATCGCCGCTCAAAAGACTTCCCCTCCGCCCCCTCAGTCCGATAACCATGTACGGTAAGCCTATCCCTTGGGAGAAGCAAGCCAAGTACTTAGGCGTTATCCTCGACAGTAACCTGTCCTTCCGCGCCCACATAAAAGCAGCCCGCAATCGGGCTGCCTTTGCCGTAAGCAGGCTCCACTTCATGATTACAGCGAGAAGCAAATTATCGCTTAAATGCAAAATTCGCCTCTATACCGCTGTAATCCGCCCCATCATGACATATGCCGGTGTCATATTCGCGCACTCCAATCCCCGCCACCTTTATAAAATGCAGGTCCTTCAAAACCGTTATCTTAGGAAAGTCACGGGAGCCCCGTTCTATGTCCGCAACGATAGCCTCCACCTCGACCTTAAAATCCCCACCATTCTCCAATTCATGAAACGCCTTTCCAAGCGTTTCTTTGACTCTGCCATCAGGCACCCCAATCCCCTAGTCGCAGCGGCCGCTCGATACGAACCGTCTCGTATCAGCAAAATTCGCCGACCAAGGCATACTCTTGTCACCCCCGACGACCCCATCACTCTCCTCCAGGAGAGCAGTAGGGAAACCAGCACACTTCGCAAACACAAACACAGATCGATCCCGTCATTCCGTCCTCGCCGCCGAGGACGACCGTCGCGACGTCCGAATCAATGCCCTCCCCGTCCCTCGCAAGAGCCAGCCCGCGATGCTGAGCCGTAGAGTTTTAAAAATCAGTCCCTAAATAATGAACCATTGTGATCCAGCCTGTCCCTTGCTGTCCTCTCTCAGTGACGCCCTAAGCCGAGGTCCGAACCCCACAGGGGGTGCCCTTAGCGTGCGGTCACTTAGTTTGTAGTTTTATTTAGTTTGTAAGCTCTGGCTGGAGGCCTTAAAGTAATTTAAGGCATCTCTACAGAAAAGCCCGGTTAAGCAGCTCACAACCTCTTCTAGGTTGACCTGCGAGATGCCATACACAAAAAAAAAAAAAAAGAATTTTTATTCAGTTGCATACCGACGGTCATCGTGATAACATCTCTACTGGAAGCATACGGATTTACTGGAAAAATATGGATACCACGCCCGCAGAAGCCGCTCAAGTTATTGCCTTGCTCGAAGCAGGCCATAACCAAAGTGAAGTTGCTCGACGGCTAAATTTGAGCCGCTACTCTGTTCGTCGTGTATACCAGAGGTTCCAAGAGACCGGTGGCTACATTCGGCGACCAGGATCTGGCCGGCGACGCACAACATCAGAGCGTGATGACCGCTTTCTTGTGACAAGGTCTTTGAGAAATCGGCAACTGAACGCGGTTCAACTGGGACAACAGCTTCGAGAAGTTCGCAATGTCAGTATAAGTCGGTGGACAGTTCGAAGAAGACTAGGTGAAGCAGGAATGACTTCACATCGCCCAGCAAATGGTCCCAAATTGACCACAGCTCACCGACAAGCCCGGCTACAATTTGCTAGGGAACATTTAAATTGGACGTATGACCAATGGCGGGCTGTTATGTTCTCTGATGAGTGCAGAATGACTTTACATGGTCATGATGGACGCTCTAGGGTCTACAGAAGGTCATCAGAGCGATTTTCACAATGCTGCATAAGCGAACGTGTGGCTTTTGGAGGTGGATCGTGTATGTTTTGGGGTGGCATAATGTTGGACACTAAAACTGACATTGTATTCATCACTACGGCGAATACCGGCCCGAGATCGAGAAGTTTGACGGCTGCACGATACGTCGAAGAAGTGCTCGAAGAACATGTGAGGCCGCTTGCGTGGCTTATGGGAGAAGATTTTCTCTTAATGCACGACAACGCCAGACCGCATGTCGCTAGAACAGTTTGCGACTACATGGAAGATGTTGGAATCACCGCGATGGAGTGGCCAGCTCGTAGTCCTGATCTCAATCCGATTGAGCATGTCTGGGATGAGCTAAAAAGAAGAGTTCGAGCAAGAAGCCCTGCTCCTACGCGCCTCCAAGAGCTTCAACTTGCCATTGAAGAGGAGTGGAACGCCATACCACAAGATTTCATGGTGAAATTAATACGGTCCATGAAAAACCGATTAAGAGCTGTAATCAAGGCTAGGGGAGGGAATACACCTTATTAAAAAACAATTTGATCAAGCATTTTGAGTTTTATTTTTATTCTTTGTTAAGCTAAATTGGGTAATTTTATCCGTATGTTGGGTTTTGTGCCCTAAAACTCCCTATGGGTACTTTTTTTACACCGTATTTGATATCATTAGAAAGGTACTGAAGTAAACATTCAAATAGTGTAAGTTTTATTTTAATATGTATTCACATTTATGAAAAAAACTGCTTTAACAACAAAAAGTCAACGTGTGCGATTTTATTGCTCTCAAGTGTAATATTGTTCCACCATCACCGTTGTCCACCAGAGGACCTGAGTCACTTTTTGTACTAAAGTGTGAGTGAGATCATAGATTCACTCCAAATTTTGATCTTCATTTAAATGTAGCTATCAAATTAATTATTCACCTTATAACAAAAAGCCTCAAACATTCCTTTTAATTTTCAAATCGGTATAAATAATTCAAAGTATTGAAGCCTCAATCTAGCCCTACGATGCAAACGAGCTCACTTAGTAGGAACTGGAACTCGTTCAGAGCTCGTAAAGTTCATTACAACAATTCTAGCCTAAAACTCAATCAACCATCTCATAACACAAGCAATACGACATCGAATATTGCTCATTACACCAAAGTCAATCCTTACACGACGTCTCCTCCAGTTAAATTGCTCAATGAATATTCCACAGCATCCCAAACTAAGGAGATGACACACAGATCATGTGCGGAATCATGCATGAACTGGAATGGACAAGACTCAATGCAAGTTGAGCAATCCCCTTTATAAACCTGCTGGGTAATAATGAACTATAACTAAGGTTGTGTTTTGAGTGTCTGTGAAAGAGGAAAGTTGGGACATTGGTGTAATTTTATTACACGTATTTGTCACTTGAGTGTTACACAGTGTGTGGTAATGAGTTTCTTTGTTCTGTGATGAATTTGGGGGTAAAGTAACGATGTGTGTAAGTGACCTAATTTGGGACTTTGTATGCTCGCTTGGTTTTTATCACTAATTTCTTTGTAAAGTCAAAATAATAGGACTAAATTGGAGTGGTCAAAAGAACGAACATTTCAGTTTTTTGTTTTTTCTGTAATACTTTTTCTATGACGAACCCAGTACTAGACCAGCGTGGTGGAATGCAGCTCTGGAGGGGGGGGGGCGTCATTATGCTGACACTCCTTGAGACGCGCGTGGAACACAACGCGCCGTCGACCCGGGCATGGTTCATGATCGGACAGCGAGTCGCCCATTACTCGCCGCCCGCATACCCGCACTTACGGTGGCCGGTGATAGTCTGCCGAAATTCGTCGCCGTGGGCGTCTACCACTGCGGCTGTGGTGGAGGGAGGACGCTGTCCTCTCCCTGATGCAGCGCGTGTCCTCCTTCGCTAGCATAACTGCTTCGCAGAAGGAGGCGATCGCTTCCTATTCCGACTCGCCCCGCAGCATGGCCTCGACCAATGCCGGGCGCGAGAGGTCTCCGCCTATCGCCGTCGTGAGGACGCGGCGGTGCTCTGCCCAAGCGGGGCAGTCCCGTACTGTATGCTCCACCGTGTCCTCCAGGCGACCCTCGCAGTGGTGACACCCAGACGTTTCTTCCTTCCTCATCCGACACAGGTACCTCCAGAAACATCCGTGGCCGGTGAGGACCTGCGTCATGCGGAAGGTCAGGACGCCGTGACGCCTATCCAGCTACTCGTCAAAGAGGCGTCTTACCGCCGCCTTTAGGTAGTTGCTGTGAAATAACGACGGTCGCTGACACAGGCCAGTAAAGGTCTGTTCCGCACTTGTCGCAGTTTTAACCGTTTTTTATTAATAAGCATTCATCCATTAAAGGTAGGAAGGAAACTAAGAATAAAATAAGTCATACTAACCCCCATTTATCTTACAAAGTTGACTACAATATACCAACCCGACGTCTAAGACTTAATTAAAGGAAATGTACCTCTACTGTATGTATGCAACAGACTGTTAGACAGTTCGCAGTTACCACACCGGTAATTAACATCTCACTTGTAATCACCGGTAGCTGAGCCACTATCGTCACTATCGCTGGCATCGCTACGATAAACTATCATAGACAGGTAGAGGTGTAATTGTGAACTATTGTGTGTCTGGTGTTATAGGTGTTATTAGAATGTCGCATGAATTAGGATGAAGATTTTGATTTAGATTTAAGAGATTTTCTTTGTGTTTTATCTATGTTTAAAGAACCGTAAGTTTGTTTGTTTGATTGTAAGTAAACCATTCTTTGAAGGAGTGTAGACCGCGTATCGGCCAGTGCAGTGTGGGACGTCCCCCTGCCCCCTAGATCGACGAATTTGAGGTGTTTGCGATAGAGTAAATGCGAAAGATAGAGAACAGAGTCATGTGGCGGAAACTGGGAGAGGTCTATGACCAGCAGTGGGCTGTAGTAGACTGGGTTAATTGATTAAACCTGGTATTTGGAATAGTGCAAGCTGATATAGATTTATTTAAAATTACCGTTTTGATTATACACCTAGTTAAGTTTCAGTTATGGAAATAATACAACATGATACAATACAAATGGGTGTGTCTACGGTTGACAAATCTTTGCATTATCGTTCAGGGATTAGAAAGTACGAAATGTTGTTCCACGTTGACCTAATGTTTCATTTTAAAATCTTACACAAAACTCTGAACATCTAGCTACATCTTTTGAAGAAGTTTCGGCTACTCTCGTGATCCCTCGGGAAATAACGAAGCTGAGAGCTGTACCGATTTATTTCTCGATTTCTAAAATCGCACAAAATGCAATAATGCTACTAACAGTATTGGTTGTATGTTTTCAAAAGGGAATGTAATTTACTATTGACTTTTGGGGTTTATGTTCACGATATATAACGTGCATTGATGTAATTGAGCTCCGAATGCATTTGGATTGTGGAAATACGAGTGTATAAGAGTAAAGAGGAATGAGGCAAATTATTAATCAGTGTGTTAATGGTTGTTATGGTTGAAGAAACTGTTTCTGCAGCCACTAATGAGCTTTGCCTTTAAGCTAAGCACTCTGGCAGCGAGCCAGAGGATACTGCCGAAGAAAAAATCTTTTGCACTACTCTGTTTGATCAGTTTTTAAGTTACTTTACTTGGGGAAAATTTCTGTATTGGAGGCCATCTTGATTCTATCGAAGTCTTATTTAAAATTGATGACATAAAAGAAATAAGTACTCAGTAGTAATCTACTTCTTCAGCTCAGTGACACACCGTGCAGTATAAGTCACTAGTCCCTTTATGGCCAAATGCCTAAGGCCCAAGGCCTTAGAGCGCAAAGGAAAACTGGAGGTGGCTTTAATCAATAAGAGTCTGACAGTCCGTCCCAGCCTTTTCTTTTTTTACCCGTGGTGCTAGGCAACTGGGCTTCTGCCAGTTGTAACGTCCCTTTGTGCCTATTGGCCTTGTTTTGTTCTGTCTCCTGCTGGCATGAAGGGAAGTGGAAACATATTTTTCCTACTCCTCCAATATTCTTTTCTGATTAATTTCGTTGCCGGATCCAAGACAGGTAAATTCATTCTCCGGGACACGTCGAGCTTCATTGTCTCGGCTCTTTTCTGGTGGTTGCCACTGTTGATTCTGGCTTTCAGGAGTTGCAGTGGTTTGGGAAAAGTGTGGTGGGTTTGTCCCAAAAAAAAAAGTCCGTTCCAGCCAGGCCTCCGAGGGCGAGAATTTAAACCCAAAAAAGTCACTATACTCTCATACAATAAAATATTGTACAAATAGTACTTAATGATCGAAGCTATGCAATAGAGACAATAAAAAAAAAGTTTCTTCGTATCTGATCCTATGATCAGATATGAGAGCAGGTGATGGAATATTTTAACAAAAGAATGCCATTTCTGCTGATGGTAAATTTCAACAACAACATGGGTCAAAATAAATCAGTTCAACTTCCAATTTGGTATTCACTGCCTCCATTCAACTAATGCGTGTTTTAACCTTTCTGTCATTTGATCTCACGTTACTCTATTAGCGATATGCTAATATAGAATCGTGGACTCTAGTCCACGCCAACACTTATGACCTTTTTTTTATCGTGGTAAAATCATCAAATGAGTCCTCCCACTCAGGGCAGAGCGGGAGGGACTGTCAGACTCGTACGGACTTAAATCCACAGTGTCTTTCAATAGCTCTTTACGTTCCGGGGTCACGGTTAATCGTCAGTCCCACGACCCCGGTAGGCTTTGGCCCACTAGAGGGGGGGCCCGTCATTTTGTTGACACGCTTTGAGCCGCGCGTGGAACGCAACGCGCCGTCGACCCGGGCATGGTCCATGGTCGGACAGCGCGTCGCCCATTACTCGCTGCCCGCATGTTCTGCGGTATGCCCTGCTTATGACCTACGGTAAATGCGAGGTACTACATTTTTGTTTGCAATTTGGTGTTAAGACACAGACACTGGAGCCGTGTCAAAAAGATATGAGTGGTGGCGCAGACTCTACCTCCAAGTTTTCTTGGGATGTTCTTTTAAGTCCATCAAATCAATTTTTAAGGAGCTCGTGGCTAAATAAATACAGCCGCACAGGCCGATCTTCCGGGTTAAGCCGCGCATGCCGAGGTTTATCTGTGGATGGGTGACCATCTGTCATAGCGAGTTTCCTCCGTGCCTCGGAAAGCACGTAATGCCGTTGGTCCGGCTGTCATTTGTAGATCTTTGACAGTCGTTACTGTTAGTCAGAAGCTCTAAAGTCTGACAACCAGTCTTACCATGGGGTATCGTATTTCCCAGATACTGGGTTGTGGAGGTCCGACAGGCAGTCGCTCCATGTAAAATACTGATATCCAGCTGTATCTGGTTTGACTGGAAGCCGACCCCAAATTAGTTGGGAAAAGGCTAGGCAGATGATGAAATTAATTTTAATCAGTATGAATGCCCCGTAAGTCCTCAAGGTTATTTCTCTGTAACTAGGTATTTTACAACGCGACATCCAGACATCGTTTAACGTTTTACTGTTGTCATTTCTCCAAAACGTGTTTCGCTTACATAAAATTGAACATGACTTTTGTATTGTCAGCAGTTTCGTCTGTTCTCTGTTAGTGGAGGCGAAAATACGATAGCTGTGACACAAGTGGTGGATGGAAAGTCCCTATTATAGTCTCGTTTTTATTGTCAACTCAGTGTCAAATGTACGTTCGCCTTTTTAGCGTTGTTTGGCCACCTTACTTGAGGTTAAATGTATTTTTATTTATGCTATTTTGCTCTAAGAATTATTCAAGTACTTATTGCTTGTCGAATTTTGTTTTCAACCAAAATTGTATTTCACATTTCAAGTAAGTACCCAGCTAAATTCTTTCGGCTTTGTCAAAGCAAGTAGATTTCTTTCTCCAAATATTTATTTTCAGGCCAGCCTACTTTACGATTCTCTACAAAACGAAACTAGAAATATAAACCAGAAAGAATGCCTGAACACAGAATAAACAAACACTACCGTATTCAGTTTATTCGCTACTTTTAAAACACACAGCATTCCCGGCAGTGTTTATCCACGTTATACAGTACACAACATTCTCGCACGTATTAAACTTTCACGAAAACCAAAAATACTTCGAACGAGGAGATCAAACCAATTTCGGAAACATTTCAGGCACGCAAACTCGGGCTCTGAATGGCTGAGTCATAAAAACGACATAAAACCGGTTCAAACCGGCCACGAGCCGAGTAGACCCGAGAGCTGCCGAGGATGTCCGAGGATAGCCGAGGACTATGCAGAACGATCGAGAACAGCTTACGTGGCCGACTGCATAGCAATTAAGAGTCCCCCGCTCAGACAGTAAACGTCAATTTTATTTCAATTAAGGACCCTTGACAACTGAAGTCGTTAGCGACTAGGTTATGCGCAAATAAAACTTACTCTGCACCAGCTAGCTGTTTGTAGTTCTGGATTGGAAAGAGTTTATTTTCGATACATGCAGTTTTATTTTTGCAATCAGTTCTGACTCTGAATAGTTCAGTTTTTTTTTTAAATTAAAATCAATATAATTAAAACAATGAAATTTCAATAACGTCACATTAAGTAATTAAGGTTCGTCAAAAATATTAAAAAGTTCAGTTTTGATTTGTAGTAATTGGTCTCTGTTTCCAATTCGTAAAGCATCTGTACGCGTAGCATAAAACCATAGAACAAGGAGTTGTCAACGGAAGAGTAGACAAAATGACAGGATGTAGAACGATTTATTTCGTCCTATGCATGGCGTTGCTTAAAATGTAGAAAAAAATGTATTTCTGTTCTTCAGTCGCCTACACTTACGCATGCAGAGAATAACCATTCACGAGTCAGAAGATGACCCTGTTTCTGTGCAACGTTCTATTGTTGGACCTAAAGGATAAAAATTGAGTAAGTCCAATACGTGGCAAAAAGGTCCGTACATCAACATTAGCTGTACCTAATATTAAAAAAAAATAGCTTTGGCCTAAGTGATAAGGTTTTCCCTTTCATAAAATAAAAGTAAATTGTATAACCAAGTAAATAAATACCCACCAAAAACATTAAATGTAAAAAAATGCCAAGTCTCTCGATGCAGTCTTTCCATCGTAAAAAGTTTTGAGATCTCATAGAAGCCAAGTTCTATTCAAATTATTTTGTAGTTATAAATCAACATTTAGTAATTGTATCGCCAAGTCACTATAATTATAATATAAAGAAAACTATTGATACAATTACTAAATGTTGATTTATAACTACAAAATAATTTGAATAGGACTTGGCTTCTATGAGATCTCAAAACTTTTTACGATGGAAAGACTGCATCGAGAGACTTTTTTTTTTTTTTTTTTGCGTGGTAAAATCATCAAATGAGTCCTCCCACCCAGGGCAGGGCGGGAGGGACTGTCAGACTTGTACTGACTAAAATCCACGGTGTCCTTCACGAGCCCTTTACGTACCGGGGTTACGGTGATGGGTAAGACCCGCGACCCCGGCAGGCTCTGGCCCTCTACAGGCCCCGTCAGTTTGCTGACACTCCTTGAGGCGCGCGTGGAACACAACGCGCCGTCGACCCGGGCATGGTCCATGGTCGGGCAGCGAGTCGCCCATTACTCGCTGCCCGCATGCCCGCGCCTACGGTGGCCGGAGATCGTCTGGCGACGTCCGTCGCCGTGGGCGTCTACCACTGCGGGTGGGTCGGAGGGAGGACACTGTTCTCTCCCTCACGCGGCACGCCTCCTCCTTCGCGAGCATGACTGCTTCGCAGAAGGAGGCGACCGCTTCCCACTCCGTCTCGCCCCGCAGCATGGCCTCGACCAATGCCGGGCGCGAGAGGTCTCCGCCTATCGCCGTCGTGAGGACACGGCGGTGCTCTGCCCAAGCGGGGCAGTCCTGCACCGTATGCTCCACCGTGTCCTCAGGGCGGTCCTCGCAGTGGTGACACCCAGGCGTTTCCTCCCTCCTTATCAGACACAGGAACCTCCCGAAACTTCCGTGTCCGGTGAGAACCTGCGTCATGCGGAAGGTAAGGACGCCGTGACGCCTATCCAGCCACTCCTCAAAGAGGGGTCTTACCGCCGCGATTGCGGCGTGCCCGGACCTCGGTTGCGACAGTCGCTCCCTCCATACTGCCCTGAGATCGCGCCGGAGCTCTTCCCGCCGCGCCTCGACCTGTCGAGGCAGCGGGGATTCGCCCCGGCGCTGCGCCTCCACGCGCCATTCGTAGACGCGCTGGAGGGCAGTCGCCTCCAGATCCCAGGGCAGCAATCCGGCAAGGAGGTTGGCCGATTCGCCGGCGATCGTGCGGTATCCTCGGACCATTCGGATTGCCATGACCCTCTGGCATGCGACCAGCTTTAGTGGTCGCGTCCGAATGCTCAGGGCCCACACAGGGGCCCCGTAGAGGGCCATGGACCGCACGACACCGGCGTACAGCCTCCGGCTGGAGGCGTTTGGCCCGCTGAGATTGGGCAGGAGTCGCCTGAGGGCGGCTGCTGCCCGGTTCAGCTTCGGGGCCAAACGTAGGAAGTGCGCATCGAGAGACTTGGCATTTTTTTACATTTAATGTTTTTGGTGGGATCTCATTTATTTTTTGTAAGTGTATTTCTTTCTTTTTTTTTTTTTTTTTTAGGTGACCTCATAATTTCTTGGACTTCAGCTACTGCTTTGCTTAGAACCCACTCTCTATCTCTATCGTTTCTTTTCAACGAGCTAAATAAACATAAATCTACTAACTTACAAACTAAATATAACTAAACTAAATAACACGTAAACAACTAGATATTGTAACTATGTCTATGTTATATTAATAAACTATTTGCCTAAATAACTGTTTCAGTAACAATAATAAATCTACTATCTAATCCGGCTAACTTAAGTTCTCCGAATATAGCTACAATATTTTTTTAGTTTCGAAATGGTTTTTCATAGGTAGATGGCGCTATCAAATGAAAATTATCGAATTATTTTAAAGTACTACTTAAACTGCGCTCGGTAACGAAACCATAGCGCGATTCAGACAGGTACAACGCCATCTATCGAGCGCGCATACAATCGAAATTTATCGCAATACAATGGAGTTTTAGCTTTATTAATTTAATGAATTATGAACTTTATGTATTAATTATAGTCTATGTATTACATTTATATTATTCTTTCCTATTCTATGTATTTATTCATCCAATTGAATACTTAAACAACGAACAAAGTTAACAATGCAGTCAAAATCCATACATAATGTTCTTGCCAAACCGCAAATATAAAATTGTTTTCTATGTTATATTATTTTTTAATGTTTTTATAATTTTTCCTTTATATGTGGCTAATGACCTATCTTGGTGCAAAATTTGAAGTTTCTAAGTCTGCTAGAAGTACCTTAGATTTTTGATGATCGGTCAGTGAGTCAGTGAGTCAGTGAGTGAGTGACAAAATGGTGTAACTTTGATCGACCGTAACTCCTAAACTATTAATTCAATTGGCATGTAATTTCGAACTTAAGCTTGTTCTAATGCCTACTATTATTCACCGAAAACCGAAACTCCTAGCTTTGTCCACGTCGAAGATATAGGGGGGGCGAAACAGCCGCGAATCGCATCGAGAAAAGATGGTACGGCCGTGCCCGTTTTGCTCGAGACTTGGCTGGGGCACTGCCGTGCCCCCAGATTTTAAAAATATTAGACGCATTTTCTATGGAAAGACTGTAAGACGTTAGAAATGAATTGAAGAATTCGACTCTGTAGGCAGGAACCTCGATGGCTCGGTTGGAAAGAGCGTCGGATGTACTTAAGTAATCCTCGCGGTTCGATTTTTTCTTTATATAGAAAATCTTTCAATTAAAAAAAATACCACATCATCACGGAGCCAAAACCCAAAATTGTTTTAACAAAGACGACATACGACGCATTTTGCAGCACTAAAAATACACAATCGTGGTACAACCTCTTTGTGCCCATAGTTAACATTCCTTAACCAAACTAAATGTTAAGGCCATGTCTGGAATTTGTTCGCTGACTAACTTTCAACGTTACGTTGTTGAAATGATAGTAGTTTGGTCCTTACATTTTATCTTGTTTACCGTCATTCTTTGAAATATATTTTTAATGAGACGGTTGAATGTTTTTTTAATTGGGAGTTGTTTTTTAGGGTTCCGTACGTCTGAATACAAAAACGGAACCCTTATAGGATCACTCGTGTGTCTGTCCGTCCGTCGCTTACAGTCAATTATCTCCGAATCTATTAGACCGATTAAGTTGAAATTTGGTACACATATCAATTCCTGTGACCCAAACACAGAGGTGTGACGTGAGCAGATGAAATCTGTATATGGGGGGTCATTTTTGGGGGGGAAGGGGAAAATAAAAAAAAAAAATTCCGAAAACTGCATCGTGTGGCATATCAAATGAAAGGTCTTGTTGAGAAGATCTTAAATGTATTTTTTTGTAATTTTAAAATAAATAGTTTCCAAGTTATTCAAGAAAATAGACGAAAATTGACCATTCCCCCCCCCCTTATCTCCGAAACTACTGAACCTAAAATTTTGGAAAAATACAGAAATTAGTTTTCTCCTTATAGATTATAGGAAAACCTATAAGAAGTCCATGATATTAAAATAACATGGTAAATCACTCAATATTGTGCGTACCAACTTACATTTTTTTTTTAATACGTCATAAATCGTAAACCGCAATTTATCTTTCAAAGTTACAACCAACTTTTATATAATGTTACTTGCTGCTACGGAACCCTTTAAAGGCGAGTCCGACTCGCACTTGGCCGGTTTTTTATTTTTTGTAAATAAGATCTTGTTTAAGGATATTCTGAATAGCGCAGAAGACTTTGTGTATTAAGAGACCATGTTAAGTCTATCGAGGATATTTTATATTCGTAATTAACTTTCTGCTTTCAAGCCGTTATAGACGTTATCCTTAATCATATGAGAACAGAAAAGACATTATTTATGTATATGTTGCTAAAATTCTGATACTGAAAGTACAACTACTTTATTTATGATAGAACACAAAGGTGGCTACACAGAATAACACAAGGGTCACATGAACGGGAAATGCCGTTGATTATCACGTTTATGGTCGTTTCGATGAAAATTTAAGACTATCATTGCGAAAATGAACGGAAAATTATGTTAGTGTGACCTTAACGTAAGAAATAATAGTATAAATAATTTCGCAAATAACATTTGGGATGTGGATTCAGCGATCACTGTGCCAATAGTCGTGTCAACTCATGGATAAATTGCCAAGAGCCTCGACCAACATCTTAGGAGGCTCTCGTTGGGCAGCTGTATCAAGGGCCTGATTCAGAAAGCAGTTCTTCTGACACGGACACGCCGCGCATTATTAGGAGGTACCTTTTTCTGGAGCTCTGACCACCCGTAGCTTGGACCCTGTTCCCGATTCTGGTAGGCTACGATTGTTTATATTTTAAATGTTTTTTTTTTAATATTTAAAAATGTAATTAGGTATAAGGGAAAATAATGAATACAACAGAGTTGATACTAGTAGTGCCCTATATAGTCCAAGCCTCAAAAACTCTTATAGCTCTTCCAAGGCATCGTTTTTCCACCAGTAAAAAATTTAATAACAACAAAAAAAAAAAAGACTACTCAAACTGCCTTCAAAACAGAAGCCATATTTGTAAAAGTTACACACACTGGCTGAACAGAATAAAAGGGAACACAGGTAACAAGGAGGTTGAACAAGGAAGCTGTAACTCTACTCGTTCATTACACCCTGGTAATTAAAGTTGTCTTACTTACTTGTTTGACCTGCTAACGAACTGACACTGAATACTTGTGAACATACACGGTGAAGTAATAAGAAAATTGATTATGAAAAAGGTTTTATACAAACTGGGGAGTAATTTCGAAATATGAGAAAAAATCTGGCTAATGTTGGATATCGGTTGTCATTAATGAATTAGATTGATTTGAATACATAAATTGGCAATGTAATGTTTTAAATGTTGAGTTATAATATTGTTATTTTTTTAGATTGTAATTAGAAAAATTACCACATAGGTACTTTTTTATCAAAATTAATGCTTTTTTTAGCGTGGTAAAATCATTAATGAGTCCTCCCACCCAGGGCAAAGCGGAAGGGACTGACAGACTCGTACTGACTAAAATCCACGGTGTCCTTCAATAGCCCTTTACGTTCCAGGGTCACGGCAATCAATAAGTCCCGCGACTATCAAAATTAATGCTTACAGAGATTCCAGATGTTTGAGAATATTTGTAAATTAATATTTCTGATGAAAAATACTTTTTTTTAATCGCTTCTACAAAAGATATTGTATATTTGTTCAGTCGTATTTAATTATTTCATACAATTTTTTTTTTAAATTTTATGTATGGAAATTACTATGTTGAAGGAAAAATATCATAGCCAGATAAAAATATGATATGAGTTGAAGAAAATCCACATGTGTACAAAAGAGGTTTTCACAAATTAAAGTTTTATCTATTCATCTATCCGTAGTTTTTAAGTAGAAAACTAACCTAATCTATCCAATTAAAAACCTGGTAACCCCTACAGACTGTATGCGGTCTAATCTTCAAGATCAGGTTGGAACTTCCACAATTTATGACCGTAATAAATATTCGCGAACTCAACTCGAGAACTAGACAATGGATGCATTTTAGTATTCCTTGGCTTGCATTTCTGTATGAAATGAGTACTGAAATTGATGGCTTTTTCAATTACTTTGTCTAAGAAACTGAAATGTTGCTTTGGTACATTTTTATCCTAGTAAATTAATTAATGCCTTTGTCAAACAGACAGGCGAAAGCGAAGCGTTTCCAAAGCGATACCGAACCGAAGTGAGACGTCAGTCCGATAGTTCCGTCATGCTATCGGATCGCTTTCGGTTTTCTATGTGACTGGATTCAAACAATTCCATACATTACCAATAAAAACGTCACGCTTCGCATTCGAATCGTCCCACCATAGTCCGTTACGTTCCAGGGTCACGGTTACCTAATGAACGGTCCCGCAGCCTCGGCATTTTACTCAACTAACGTATATTTTTGTTCTAAAAATATTAATAATTATTATTAAGCCTGCCTGGAAGACTTTGATGTCAGCGATTAAACCATCGTTATACCTAGAATAAAAACAATATTTTAGAAAAATGTTTCTCATCCCCATAAGTCAAAATGAAAAGGTTCGATTTTTGACGATTTACGTCTGTGTTTTATCTTTCTTTAAATCTACTAAAGTGTTGCAGTTAAGGCTGACCACAACACACACAGTGACACAGGAGAATGACCACATTCTCCTTCTACATTAGCTTTACAGTAATTAAAAGTATCTAGAAGTTTATGAGGGAATATAAAGAAAAACTATTCGCCGCTTTTCTGAAACAAACTCAACTCGTAAAGTACAGTGACTGCTATTATTGGAAACTGTTTAAATTTGGGTCGTTAATCGTTGGCCATTAAGCTGTTACCATACCCACATTTGGATTTTTTTTTAAAACATGGGTAGGATATTTGAAATCCCTTTTTAGGTTAACTTCGGTTCTTTAAAAATGAAGTGACAATAGTGAAAATTAAAATCAATACTAACATTAGAAAAGTATTATCTAAATTATAAACAAAATACACCACAATTAGGTAAGTGTAAAATATCTTATCTTTCGGAAGTCGTCTGGCTTTGTATTTTTTATTATGTTTTGCCACCGACTTTTAATAATATCGTCCAAGTACACAATAACCAAAAAATGCTCATACAATAAAAACTACTGAACGAAACGGAAAGAGATTATGGGCGCAATTCACAGATATATTGCATCGATCAAAAAAAAAAAGAATCATTAAAATCAGTTCACACAGTCGTAAGCTAAGAGGTAACAAATATTAAAAAACTAGCTTCCGCCCGCGACTCCGTCCGCGCGGATGTCGGTCTTCGCGTGGATGGTTTATTTCCCCATTTTGAGTAACTCTGACAATGAAATCTTATAAATATTACGGCGCTGAATCCACTGCGGGTGTGTTCGCGGTTCTACAGAACAACGTCTATGAATAAAACTGAAAAATAAGATTTTTTTTCTACGTATTTTTCCAGGATAAAAAGTATCCTATGTTATGCCCAGGATAATAAGGAATAATTATACCAAGTTTCATCGAAATCGAACCGTTAGTTTTCACGTGATGCCTGCACAAACAGACACACAGACAGACAAAAAATTTTTTAATCATATATTTGGGTTTGGTATCGATCCAGCAACACCCCCCGCTATTTATTTTTTCAATATTTTCAATGTACAGAATTGACCCTTCTACAGATTTATTATAAGTATGTATAGACAAGTGAATTGAGAACTTTTTCTTGAAGTCGGTATAAATACACCGTTTACTTATCGACTCGCTTAAAAAGGGGTCTTATAAGGTCGAAACAAGAAAATAATTTAAACAGAAAGCTAGAAAAGCATAAGTAAAAAAACCACGTCTGCTTAATAGAGGTGTTCTAAGGGTGCGGCCATGGTTCTTACCTTCCTTTTGACTTCGCCGCTTTGGCCTTCATGTTACACGTGTTAGCATTATTCGATATGTATATCATACAAGTACTTCATTTATTCACTAAGCAATAAAGTTGACGGCGCGTGACAAAATTGAATGTTCAGAATTAATCAAATGAACTTCAATACCTATCGTCAATAACTTTAATATTCACTTCAATAAATTACCACTTCAACTCAAAATATGGCGGCCATAATACATCGTTACTTACATTCATATCAGAGGAAAGAAACCCCAATTCCCTTCATACCACACAAAAATCTATTCAACCATAACGGGAAAATTGCGCGAATATCTATGGTGTATTGATTACCGTAAACAACCTTACCTGCGGTTGCCATGGCAACCAGAGGGTTCCACAGGTGTGGGCTGCCCTCATGGGCCTAATCAAATATTTAGTAAGTATCTATAAATAATAATGTATGGGCATGCAAAACTGCTGATGTTTAGACATTTTGCATGTTATAAAACAAACCCAATAGAGTCATATACGAAGCCAGTTTTTTAATTCATATAAAATTGAGAACTAGAAGCTAAGTGATTTCTGATTTCTAAAATTGTCAAATGCATTTAAATGATGACTGTGAATGGAAAATCAGTTATTATATGCCGCGACGTTTGACAATGGAGTATGGTAGAAAAAACCTATTCCATTGACCCCAAGTAAAAAGTGATGAAGACAGAAAGATGATACCAATGATGATGATTATAAAATGTCAGTCTCTAGCACTATGAAGATAAATAGACATATTATCGGTACTAGTAGTAACCTAGTCCTACTTTTGCAGTGCCCGACAGGGGTCCACAATGATCAAAAATTTGTAAAAACTACCATCTAAGTACACTTGTGTAAGCAATAAATGTATTGAGTATAATCAGAATTCGATCAAAATTCGTTTGAATTTTAAGAGGGGTAGAAAACGCAAAAAAATCGCAAAAAGCGTGCAAAATGTTTGCTTCTCGTGTTAGTACGTAGATAAATTATCTTTGACAAATTCGGTATAAATTACAGGTCTGATAAAGTCGTTATTTTACATAGGTGACACATTAGGTGTTCGTATCGCTAAAAGTGACATGATCGAGCGCCTGTTATTAGTTTGACAAACAAGTGTGCGACAAGTCATTTGTTCGACAGGTCGTTGAATCGACAGGTCACAATGTCGACATAACTTTAGTGTGAAAGTTATGATAACTTTAGTGTGAAAGTTATGATAACTTTAAGTGGGAAATTAGTGTGTGCGTCCGTAAATGTATGTCATGGTGTTGTTGATCAAACAAACAATTGATAACTGACTA
The DNA here is from genome assembly GCA_943136025.2 of Agrotis puta. Lineage (NCBI taxonomy): Eukaryota > Metazoa > Arthropoda > Insecta > Lepidoptera > Noctuidae > Agrotis > Agrotis puta. The sequence goes on from OW964182.2 coordinate 2,680,141, forward strand.
CTTACTGATCGACTGCTGCGCAGTGTGACGCAGGTTCGATCCCCGCACGGAACAAATATTTGTATGATCTGCAAGTAGCTGTTCCAGGTCTGGGTGTTTGTGTATGTGAGTTTATATGTTTGTAAACCCACGATACAGGAACAAGTTCAAAGTGTGGGACAACGTTTAAAAAAAAATTGCTGTAAGAAATTCTGAGTTTTGAAGGAAGTTGCTCTTAGAAAAAAGTAAAACCATGTAGAAAGCTGTTACTGAAAACAAATGTGAAACATAAAACACACTAGATATTTTACCCATTTATTATAAACAAGACTATATTCATAGTTTTGTTTATCTAAAACCATCATTATTTTCTTTAAATGTACATATATTCTCACATTGCAACTTAACATTTTTTTAACCAGAACCAGTTTGAACCGGTTTAATCCCGAATAAACAAGATTCTTAAATTCGTCTGTTTCTGCGGGTAATCCCTTTTCAAATGTTTTAAGGAGACCCATGAGGGTTATCCATGGATGCGGAGAGTTTTATAGGTGTGGAACCGTTACCATGGTTACTAACCATCAGAGGTGAGTTATTTGCATGTGGAATTAGAATTTATTGATCGGTGAGGTTACGGAGAGCACTGGTGGCTCAGTGATATCGACCCCGACTTACGAGGTTGTGGGTGCGAATGCGAACCCATTTAGGCGCATTACTTTGTGTAATTTATTTCATCACCACTGCTCTCAGAACTGTGAATGAAAACATCGTGAGGAAACCGGCATGTCCTTTTTTTTATGTGGTAAAATCAGCAAATGAGTCCTCCCACCCAGGGCAGGGCGGGAGGGACTGTCAGACTTGACTGACTTAAATCCACGGTGTCCCTCAATAGCCCTCTACGTACCGGGGTCACGGTAATTCGTGAGTCCCGCGACCCCAGCAGGCAACCGGCAATTTAGGGTGGAGCGTCAATGTACGGAGAAAAAAAAAAGTCATCGAATCTATTTCGAATACCTGCATAAAGTTGCGTTTTGCTAAATTATACGTAAATGTATTTTTGTTTATTTTTTTTTATATTTTTTTTAGCCCTCTACCTAAACCCAAAGTTGCAATAATTTGATTTAATTAGTAATATGTCAAAAATATGAAGAAATTGTTACAATACAATTATAATATAATACAATAAATAGGTACAATTTTATTGTAGCATACGGGTAACTAAAATACTAAAAAAATACTTAATTAAAATCTTTATTTAGAAAAATGAGACATAAAAATATAAAAAAGTTGCAAAACAAAGGTGAAAATTTCGTAAATTATTGGGATACTTTAAAATTCTTTTTTGTTTCAAAATAGGGCATAATTGCACGCGATTTAATTTTAGAACGAATAAATCCATCTCTGGCTTTTTCACCAGCTACAGTAATCGATGCCTCTGTGACCATCTTTACACATCGCTCTACTGCTTGTGTGTGACAAGGATAATCCGGCAATTCCATCAGCACTTGGGAGTTTAATGACAACAGGTCTTCCAAGTCTTTGTCACTGACATATTGGAGGAGACGTAACTTGTGACTCACTCCATACAATCATATCGGTATAGTCAGTGGCCTCAGAGTTTAACTTCGGAACTTTGAATACTCTTAGGCCAATCCCCGATTTTTTTCTAGTTGCGATTATTCGCCTTAATCCCAATTTTCTTATACGTGGCCGGCTATCGTATAGCATTGCCAATAAAAGGTTTTCAGGATGTGCAAAAAATGAATTTCTTTGTATAACTGGATCGATGATTTATTTTACGTCACACAGCTCAAACCTCTAGAGAATTCAATTAATTTGTAGACGTGAGTTGGGCCTTGTTTAAACGAACTCTCTTTCTTTATAAAGAACCAAACGGGTGCATAAACTTTCAAAATATATTCTGTTAGTTTAATTAATTGAGGTGATGGGTTGGGTGTGGCTATATATAGTCTCAAGATTCTATTAGCAGTTGTTAACCATCGTGAATGAGCCATTTTTCCTGGATTTTTGTTAGCCAGATCTTGAGAACACGATCCGCTACTTACTGCTTGACATAGTTGGTATAAATATTTTTGATCTGTACTCAAGCTGTTTTCAGTTTTTTTCGGTAAAACATATAAGCATATTTGATGAGATAGCAGAAAATTCTGTAACAGGGAGATCAGTACAGCCTTCTAACGCCTTTCCTATTGGACCTGAATAAAGTAGAGGTCCGCTGGTTGCTCCATGTAATTTAGTAAATAAATGCCGAAGGGGTAGTTCGTTCGCATGTAATTGACAAATGAACCATTGTAGTGGTCTGCCTAATTTCAATTCCTTAAAACGAATTACTCCACTTTTCTAGCCAGTGTTTGTAGCAGTTCCGTCGCATCCAATAACCAATAATTTGCTCAAATCTAGGTCGTTCTTAGTAAAAAAAAAATGTATTGATTCCGCTACAGCTTTTCCTGTACCACAAAACGTAGTTAGATGGCCTAAATATAGCGATCCTGGCTCCATTACTAAAGAAATGTGTTCTTTAATAACAATCGTTTCGGAATCAATAATATATACCATTGTATCACAATTATCTGTAAATTGTCATTTCGTCTGAAAACTTAGTGTCATTTTGGGTCGTAAAAATAAAAAATAAAATAAAAAAGTGTGTATTTCTTAATATAATAATGTTTTATAAATAGCTCGATTTTATATTTTTTTTAAATTTTCAAGTGGCGGTAGAGGGCTAAAAATAGATGTCAATATTTTTATTTTTAATTTTTTTATGTTGCTGTGAATATAATGCAACATTCTAGTGCTATTCAAAATGAAAAATATTTTTTTTCTTTTATCGCTCCACCCTAACCGGCATGTCCTAGAACCAAAATTTTGAAGATAAGTGATATACACCAACCCGCACTGAGTCCGCCAACTCCCTCTCACAAAGAGGAGGCGTTAGTCCCAGCAATTGGAACAATTATAGGCTGATGATGATGATTTTATCCCTATTTTTTTCTGGTAAAATCATAGAAATGAGTCCTTCCACCCTGCGTGGAGCAGGGACAGGGACTGTCTGACGTTTCATCATCTGCCTAGCCTTTTCCCAAGTATATTGGGGTCGACTTCCAGTTAAACGCTGATGATGCAGCTGAATATCATTATTTTACATGGAGCGACTGCCTGTCGGACCTCCATAACCCAGTAACCGGGTAATACGATACCCCGTGATAAGACTGGTTGTCAGACTTTAGAGCTTCTGACTAACAGTAACGACTATCAAAGATCTACAAATGACAGCCGGGACCAATGGCTTTATGTGCTTTCCGAGGCACGAAGGAAACTCGCTATGACAGATGGTCACCCATCCACATACCAACCTCGGCAAGCGCGGCTTAACCCGGAAGATCAGCCTGTGCGGCTGTAATTATTTAGCCACGAGCTCCTCTGACTTTTACTAACTAAAAATTTACTCTGTTCCCTCAGGTTTCCATTTGCGTTCCAAGACCACGCTCCGGCTTAGACCATTCCAGAACCCCATTTACGTTAAATTGTGTTAAAGTTGTAGTTAGATGTACAGAAACCAGCACTTCTACCTCAATATGTCATTCTTTAAAAGATTTTCAACTTTATCACAATAACAGGAAGGTTCCTATTTATAACCACGCCACAAGTAGGTGAGGAGGCGTTTGGGGTCACGGCATGTTGTGTTGCTCCCTCGCACCCCATAAACTTTTCATTAGTAAAGCTGCTGCTACTGCACAGTGGCTCGTTGTGTAATCTATACTTAACGAGCTTTGCAGTAAAAACTTTTACTTGAAACTAGGTGTGTCCAATTTGAACGTAAGAATGTCTTATTCCGGGGTCGCGGGACTATACGAATTACCGTGGCCCCGGAACGTAAAGGGCTATTGAAGGACACTGTGGATTTTAGTCAGTACGAGTCTGACAGTCCTTCCCGCTCTGCCCTGGGTGGGAGGACTTATTTGATGATTTTACCACGAAAAAGAAAAAGTAAAAGCTACGATCCTATCGCCTCTCGGTTATAAAGACGAGTACTACACATCACATTTCTAAAATTAGGTTTAATTAAAGGAAACAATATTCATAGTGAATTATCCGTGATATTATCAACTAGTTGCTTCAATTTTGAACTAAATGCCAATAAATCACACGCACCTGTTGTACTAACTCGAAACTAAAATACAGATTCACACAGTACTACACAAGTTATAAAAACCTCGTATATTAATATAGTAACTAGGTAGTTTTTCAGAGAAACAATAGCTTTATTAGCCGATTCATCATCTTATTATGCCACAATCTGAATTTATTAGAGAATGAAAACAGATACCACAAACAAAGAGGTCTTCTTTGCTTCGAAGTTTCAAAGGTTTCAGAAAAAAATAATTGTTTTGAAGAACTCACCAGATCAATCAGTTGTGACAGCCTTAGCCCAAGTTTCACCAGCACTGTATTATTGTTTTTATCAACAGGACGTATCAACCGATTGTAGTTACTCAAAAGATCATCGTAAAGGCGCTTCGCATCAGGGTTACCGTAACAAACCCCGAAAATAAACAGAAAGATAACAAGAAATGTCCCGGACATTTTGCAATAACACTCAAAATTATTGTCACCATATACCGATGGACGCTGACCAACCCAAATAGGTTAGGTTTAAAATGAAATGCGAATCCTGAATCGAACTGTTTAGAACTCAAACTTGATTATTGTTAGTCAGTATTTTGAATTTTACCGATGGATTATCGTCAATATGTGAAAGAAAAGAGATTTTTTCGTAAACGTAATTTTGACAGCTACGCCCGAGAGGCTGCAGCGATCGTGGCGCCCCTACTGGCGGGAAAACGGTGTAAACATGGCGTCACTGCGCCGACTCCGAATAAAATTTTATTGGAGGAATGAAATATTCGGTATCGCCGAAACGACGGCACATCGACGTTTAATAATAAAATTTTCTTTGTAATATCTGTTTCAAAGTTTGAATTTCTCTGTTTTTACGCGTTCCATCGTTAAGGAATTCCACTTAATTTATGATCTTCTATTAACATCATATTTTATTCGACAACTTTTGAATGATTTAATTTGAATATTATGAAACTAGATTTGACAAATATTACACGGCCTGCGATTTTTTGTCGCTTAATTCTATTATTTACAAAGTTGGTATCCCGGATCGATGCGTAGTACGCATGCGTGCTGGTCCATTCATACCTTGTACATGTTTAGTGCTTCGCTAGTAATAATAGATGGCGTTGCGACCAATTAAATTTCAAATGTTACGGCGGCCTGCGTGTTTAGATAGGCCGGGTTGACGGAAGTTACGCAGCCGTAATAAATGTAGGCCTTTCAGGGGAAACCGTGGCGTTGAATGACTTAGTAGAGCACTTGACACGAATATACGAACATTGCAAACGTATTCATGACTGTACTCAGCAGCGAGGGAAATTCTAGTTAAATTATAATTTTCTGGCCACATATTAAACCGACTAAGGTGAATATTTAAAAAGATATGGTAGTTTAGGTAAATGAAGCGCTACTCAGTACAAACAAAGCATCAAGTAAAATTACTCCTCTTCAAACATTACGTCAACCAGGCTGGCAGGATTGAAGTGGAGATCTAAAAACGAGCAAGTCGCCCTACAAAATTAGAAATTTTATAGCTCAACCGTATAAAATACGTAGTGACTGAAAGTGAGATCGGCTGAAGTACATAGACCGGGTTTCAAGGACCAAAAAGGTTTGTCGGTAATGTGAACATAAAACGCGGGAGTTTCCAAACTTAAACGAAAAAGTTTTCGCATTTTTCAAATGTAGAATTGTCGTTACGTTTTTGTCGCGTCGAAATTGAGTCGACTGTCGACTTTATAGACTTGCGGGGTTTAGTGTGTTTTCGAATTTCGAGATTATGTTTTGATTGCGTAGTAAAATATAGGATTTATTTTTTATTTGTTGTGGAGACCGGGATTGAGGCAAAGGCGGCCCTTCGTGAGCCTTATATTTTGTATTCGACAGTTTATCCCTGTAAATCTCGAAAATACGATTATAAGTAACATTTATTGTGTTTTGCTTTTCAAATGCTGACCCAGTTTATTTACTGTCACGTTACAAACGTCAACATACGGAGACAAAAAAAGAAACAAGTTATGTTTTCAAATATGCTAAACAATTTTATGAAAATAGTGCCACTTCTTTAAATGTGAATTTTTATCAAATAATCATAACTTTAGTAATCAACTGGGACCTTACAAAAATACTAACTATGAAAGTACATATTTAAATCTTATAAAATCGTAGAAAGTAGACAATACAATAAATCAAAATATTTATTTACTCATAAACCGAGCACTTATGAGCCATCAACAAATAAGTACAGACAACGGTTTGGTTCTGGTTTAAAACAAGAAGAACCAGCAGAAACTCTATGATAAAATAACTCAGAAATAATTCCCCTTCTTAAAATACTCCCCAAGCTACTATCAATCCTCACAATGGTCCCGGAGCGTAGGCAGCATTACAGCCAAGTTTGAAGGTAGGTGCTGCAATGCGGTACCACTGTCTGTTCCAACGTACATTTTGAATTATGTATAACAGGAATATCATATTTGTGAGCTAGAATGGTGACAGTTACAGCTATTTGAATTTGGAATATTTGGAGACTTCTGCTATATCGTGCGTTCTTTTTTTAAGTTCGAAATTCGTCTTCTGAAGTTGGTTTGTGAGGTAGATTGTTCGTTCGGAAAGATTGGACAGACAGTCAGTTGTCAGACGGTACTTTTTTTCTAGAAGATACTGTAACGTACCTTACGAGTTTAACTGATGGAATACGTACTTAAAAGGTTTTAGAGTTAAGTAAAAAAAAAAAAAAAATTCAAATGATTCCCCCCGTCCTGAGTGGAATGGAAGGAAAAAAATTATAAAATTAAGAATCTTATTGAATAAAAGTCCACCTTGTCCCTTAGGCTTTGCTTTTCAGGGCCACGATATTTTGCTTAGACAGCTCCGCGTTTGACAGTCCCTCCCGCTCTGCCCTGAGTAGTAGGACTCATTTGATGATTTTACTACGATAAAAAAAAGCCAGCTCCGCGACCTAACTGTATAGTGTTAGTGGTTATCTTCAAGCACGTTACGATAATATCTGAACACAAACAAGGATTCAGAGGTACATTTTTAGGATTTTCTCTCCTAAATTTTACACTACTCAAAAAAAATAATTTCAGCATGATACCTCCACGCTTTCTTGAGAAAAACGGTCTTAGCAGATAGACAGACGAACAGACAGACGGTTAACAAAGTGATCCTATACGAGTACCTACCTTTTTTAAGATAAGGAACACTCTTAAAAAAAAAAAGAAAGTCAAATTAACGCAAGCGAAGTCGCAAGCAACAGCGAGTATCTTATATTATTGACTCTTAAGTATATCATCGTTACTGGTGATATTTTCACTTTATCTAAGCCTTCTCATCCTTGCCTATTCCCAACTATATTGGGGTCAGCTTCCAGTCAAACCAGATGCAGCTGAATATCAGTATTTTACATTGATAGACTGCCTATCGGATCTCCACACCCCCGTAGCTGGGTAATACGATACTCCATGGTAAGATTGGTTGTCAGACTTTTAGAGCTTCTGACGAATAGTGGAACAAGAGGTATGATGGGAAATCACACACTTAAGGCAAACTTAACACAATACTAACGTAGCGCAAGCGCCAACAGGACGCCATTTGTTAATAGCCTCGTGCAAATGACGTCTCGATGGCGCTTGCGCTACGTTAGTGTTGTGTTAAGTATGCCTAAATCGTGTATGTCCCCATTATACTTCATCCCCGTCTTATACACTGTTCCCCTAGTAACAACAGTCAAAGATCTACAAATGGCAGCCGGGACCAACGGCTTTTCGTGTTTTCCGAGGCACGGAAGAAACTCACTATGACAGATGGTCACCCAACCACAGACCAACCTCGGCAAAGTGCGGCCTAGCCTGGAAAATCGGCCTGTGTGGCTATAATTATCGTATTTAGCCACGAGCTCCTCCAGGCCTTCTAAAATAACTCAATTCTAAACATGTCCAGTGTGACGTCACAAGCTTACGTAACAACAAGGGCCTTTCCGTAAAGTTTATTTCGTAAATGTAAATAGTTTATAAATGAGCAGTGTTGCGACATTTCGCGTCGGGTCCCTTCGGGCCTGAAACTCCAGACTCTCTTCGTTAATGAGCTGAATGTCTTTAATGCAATGCGATTTCAGTGGATTTGTGTTAAGAATAGCCAAGTACAGAACCCTCTGTTTTAAATTCCTTTGAAGGTTTTTCGTTGGGTGGGAAAATCATCGAATAAATAAGCTTTTAAAATAAAAAAAATCTCCAGCATGCTTCGGTCCCGGGGTCGCGGGACCTAGGGATTACCGTGACCCCGGTACGTAAAGGGCTAGTGAAGGACACCGTGGATTTTAGTCAGTACAAGTCTGACAGTCCCTCCCGCTCTGCCCTGGGTGGGAGGACTCATTTGATGATTTTACCACGAAAAAAAAAAAAGCATGCTTGGGTTCTTGATTTTATATAAAAGTTTTTTTTTTAAGTTTTTGTTTTTTTTTTTACATAAATTAGTGAAGACTTGGTCTTAGCAAACTATTATTAATTTCCAAAATACAAAATAATTTTATATATACTGGAATTATAAAGTACTTTTCTATAAGCTTAATTAATTATAAGCTTTTTGACTCAAAAATCTTATAAAAACGTTAATTACCATTTAAAAAAATATTTTACCCGTATTTTTACGTAAACCATAATTGAAGAACATACGATACTTTTAAAATTGATAATACGTCACAACTAATATAATTGTATGTGCTTGTACATGGGGCTCTCGAGTATTGAGCTCTTTGATATGTTTGCAAATATTCATTGATTTATAAAAAGGAAAAAAATACTAGTGTATAATTTTTTTAAAGTCTAACGGATTTTATTTGATTTGAAAACTGATGATGTCAACATGCCTAATTACTTTAAAAAAAATCAGCAAAAAGTAAAGTCACAAACTATACATATAATAGGAGGAGGACATCGCTTTTGAATTTTGCAAACTGTAAACATATTTATGCAGAGTGTATACATATAAGTGTTCGTGACTGTACAAGTCAATTTTGGTAAGATCGACCGGGGAAGAATCGACCGGATCGAGACGGCGCGTTGTGTTCCACGCGCGCTTCAAGGAGTGTCAGCATAGTGACGGGGCCTGTAGAGGGCGAAAGCCTGTCGGGGTCGCGGGACTTACCCGTTACCGTGACCCCGGTACGTAAAGGGCTAGTGAAGGACACCGTGGATTTTAGTCAGTACAAGTCTGACAGTCCCTCCCGCCCTGCCCTGGGTGGAGACTCATTTGATGATTTAACCACGCTAAAAAAAAAAAGGAAAAAAAATACCTAAACGAACCGTTGTCCGATATAGTAACCGTCAGTAGTAGGCAACCGATTACACATTGATAGCAAACCTGTGTATTATTCCGGTCCCAACCTTACATACCTTAATCATTGAACAGGGTCCTACCTAAAAGCATCAAAGTACAAAAATAAAGCACATTTTTATTACTATCCGTCTCCCTGACCTTAGGCAAAGAATAAAGAACTTTACAGAAGTGAAGATAGAGTGAGTCTTTCCTTCCTTTATTTCTTCTTCCTTTCCTTTTTCATCATCATCATAAATCAGCCATAAGACGTCCACTGCTGAACATAGGTCTCCCCTATAGACTTCCCTATAGGATTGGTTGGAAGCGGCTTGCATCCAGCGTTATCCTGTGCTCTTCATAAGATTGTCTGTTCACCTTGGTATGTCTGAACAATTTTATCCACAACCCAGGATATCGATTTGTCAATGTTGAAAAGAGAGCTATACTATTATTATATTAGGGCAGAGCGGTAGAGACTGTCAGAATCGTACTGATTAGAATCCACGGTGTTCTTCAATAGCCCTTTACGTACCGGGGTCACGGTAATTTCTGAGATCCGCGACCATGGCAGGCTTTGGCCCTCTACAGGGGGCCTCGTCACTATGCTGACACTCCTTGATGCGCGCGTGGAACACAACGCGCCGTCGATCCTGGCATGGTCCATGGTCGGACAGTGAGTCGCCTGTTACTCGACGCCCGAACGCCGAAATAATGATGCTTTAGAAAGGAACACTTACCACAACAAGTGCTATCGATATTGTCTTGCGTCGTACCTGAAGGTGCTTTATCACCCCGATCGGCTTGATCGTTACAAAATAACCTTACGTTGATAAAATTCCGTATCTCGGAGATACTACGGTTGATAACAAAGTCGAGCAAACCCAACAGGATGGATCAAGTTTTTTTCTTTTGGTGATATGGCAAACCTTTGTTATCAGAGTTAATTAAGGAACCTCTGAGAACCTTCTCAGACAGTTTGGAGTTATTGCTATCCTGATCAGGATTAGTTAAGCTTTCCCTATGTCTGGGATCATGGGAATGTTTGATGAGGTTCTGGAACTTAAAGGGTTATCGAAAGAATTGGGTGAATTTTTAGTCAGTAAGTGTATTAGTCTTTTTCGCTCTACCCAGGGCGGGAGGACTCATTTAATAATTAGGGGAGGTGTATAAGACGGAGACGCGAGGTGTAATGGGGACATACATTGTTTAGGTATACTTAACACAACGCTAACGTAGTGCAAGCGCTATCAGGATGTCATTTTCAAGCGGCCATTAACAAATGGCGTCCTGTTTGCGCTTGCGCTATGTTAGTATTGTATTAAGTTTGCCTTAAGTGTGTTATTTCCCAACTTACCTCGCGTCCCCCTTTTATACACTGTTCCCCTAATTAAACAAAAAAAAAGGTACTAGTTTAAAAATACTTTTACGAGCTGCGTTTGGAACGATTTCTGTGAGTTCGCTTCTTCAAATTCTTATTCTATGTCCAAGGTTTAATATTTCAGAGCGATTCGGCTCCCTGTGTGAGTATCGTGTTGTAACTTGTCCCTACACTTGCCAGCCACACGATACTATCAACGGGATCTTCTTCTGATATTTTAAGTAGCACACTTTTTGAATTTTGGGTTCCCACTGTTTTGGTATAAAATTTTGCGAAAGAATGTTTGAAGAGGAATAAATAATACGACTAGGGGATAATATTTCATTGTTTTGGTCCCGTTTGTACTTTAGTTAGAGAATAAAATATCCGTGATGATATAAAAATGAAAGTCTCATCTATGTTATTCTTTCAGTGGTTTAAAAAAAATACAAAATACTTATTGAGAATTTGATTTAAACTGGTTGGATGTTTTCAAAAATTAGCGTGTTACTTATTATATTTTAGAATAATTAACATACTATGGCTAACACTACCATGTATAACTTCACTACATAAATTATAAAACAAATCTCCTCTCTGTGTATCTCCAATTAATATCTTATATATCTTTCATTATTTTAACGTCTCGTTGTTTTGTTTGGTATAAAAAAAAACTGTAAAAGATTTTTGTTGATGTTTCTATGGATAGACATGTACGTGAAAGTTTACTACTTTGAAGTTTGTTAAAAAATATATAGATAAATACATTATACAAAAAACAAAAGCGGGAGAAGTCCCTAAGTCCCTCTGAACGAAAATCTACATCAGATTGATCATAAACTCTAACTAGTTCAAGTTTTTGATAAAAAAAACTGGACTGTTACAGGTTTATGATGAAATTGAGTTTAAAATGTGTCACCTTCCGGTTTTTCATCAAAAACCTAGGTTTTTAATCAAAAACCTAATTTTATGATGAAAAACTACTGAACGGATTTTTATGTTCTTTTGTTACTAGATAGCGTTATGAGGAAGATTTTAGTGTATAATTTGTTTTCGTGTAATTGGATTTAAACATGGCGATAATTAATAAGTATTGCAGAAAAATCCAAACCGCTCACTTTGAGACATAACAAACTGTAATGACGGGAAATTCAGCCGGTCGGGCTCCCTAGTAAAATATAATACAAACATTTTAAAACTAAGACTAAGTTAATATTTTCTTATACTATTTTCAGAATCCACTCCACAATCCTGACGTCATCAACGTCAACACTGTCCGCCTGGCACCAAATAGAACTGCACTGGAATGTTTAAAATGGAAAACGAAATTGCGCGTTTGGGACTGACGTAACTGCTACTGAAGATTCTCAGGCCTCTGCCTCGAATCTTGCGGGCAGCGGGGCGGCGGCGGCGGCGGCGCTCGCAGTTCGCGCCCGCCCCGCTGCCGCGCCGCTGTTTCCGAGGGCCGGTCCATTTGAATGTATGCCTAAGATCCTGCCGCTCCCGCGCCGCCGCCGCCGCCGCCCCGCTGCCCGCAAGATTCGAGGCAGAGGCCTCAAAACAGAAGCTAAAATGGAGTCATGAGAACCATTGAACCATCATTCTTTATGCAGTTGATGTAGAACAGACTTATTTTTAAAGCCAAACAGACAGGCGTGACGAATGCGAAGCGTGACGTTTTTATTTGTAATGTATGGAATTGTTTGAATCCAGACACATAGAAAAGCGAAAGCGATCCGATAGCGTGACAGAACTATCGGACTGACGTCTCGCTTCGGTTCGGTATCGCTTCGGAAACGCTTCGCTTTCGCCTGTCTTTTTGACAAAGGCATAAAAGTGAATCGTCCTTTCCTTTTAAAGAAATTTTAAAATAAAAGGAACTTATGTATCTTGTTAATAATGTGACTTTCTATAGACGAAATAATTTTAAAATCGGTAAATTTGTATTATGATTCTGCTAATTGTTTTTTTAGACCCCCTCGCGGGTCTTTAGCTACATAATATTACTAATAGAATTCCGATAAAACTTGAAACATTGCCAAAGTGTTGGATTTAGACACGCAGATCTCACGTCACATTGGCATCTATGAAGTCTGCTGTTGCCTAACACGCGGACACCGTTAAAACGCGCGGACAAGCGGTGTTGGATGAGAATCGCTTCACACCCATGATTACGAAAATATCTTATCCATAACCATATTTTATCAAAATTCAACATCTGCCTAGCCTTTCCCCAACTATATTGGGGCCAGTCAAACCAGATGCAGCTGGATATCAGTATTTTACATGGAGACTGCCTGTCGGACTTCCACAACCCAGTAACTGGGTAATACGATATCCCATGGTAAGACTGGTTGTCAGACTTTAGAGCTTCAGACAGTAACGACTCTCAAAGATCTACAAATGACAGCCGGGATCAACGGCTTTAAGTGCTTTTCGAGGCACGAAGGAAACTCGCTATGACCGATGGTCACCCATCCACAGACCAACCTCGGCAAGCGCGGCTTAACCCGGAAGATCGGCTTGTGCGGCTGTATTTATTTAGCCACGAGCTCCTCTGAGATTTATCAAAATCCGTTCACCAAAAATCAATCTTCTCATCTTCTCTGCTTTCCTGCCACGAAAAACCAACATCATGAAGAGTTGACAGCTCGTCAATATTTTTATTTATGTCCTCCTCAAATTCATTCACGAACGTTTCGTCATATATTATTCAGGTTTTAATCTCCACTGGCGATAGTTTCGCAAACGGAGGTCGGTCTTAGAACAACGAATATTCTAATAGGTCTTGTACTGAATTTATTTTGAAAAAAAAAAACCTTTTTTATTCGCGTTAGGGGAGTTAAAAAAGTGTCTTTTTCTTGTTAGTTTTTCTTTGGTACTGGTTTCAAAGGAAGCTATGTGTTTTTATGTACAGCTATTGTTTTAGTATTGTCTTTTCCTTGATAATATGACAAAATGTGTTATTTTATACGTTTCATTTCTGTTTCTTTAAAAAACCGTGCGTTTTGCTATCATCGACATGCTTGGAGTGACTACAGAGAAGAATAAATACTAGAAGTATTACTTTATGTACTTTTTGTTGGCTCATTAAATAAAAGTAACATCCAAACAGTGTCATCGTAAAAATCATCATTGTCAGTCATGTCCCACTGACTGATAACTAAAATCCTCTCTCTTTTCCACACTCGTTGCTAAGTGTAGTCCTCTTTCCTTGTCCTACTAACTGTCAAATTTCAATATAGTCCTCTTTCCTTTCATGCCATAAATTCCTGGTCTTCGCGATTCTCGGCAAGCCCATTCTCCAGTTAATCTGATGTTATTCATCTAGCGTAGTGTGAACAAGGGTCATTCTGCCACTGGCATGCGTATACAGACGTCTGTATAGCCAATTCATAGTGATTTTACCCCCAGAGGTTGCTATTCTTCTAGTTGTAGCAATAAAGCCAATAAGCCAGCCAACAAGATATCAGAGCGTTGCTCATTGCGTTTTAGAGTCATGGTTTCCTTTAAAAATGGTAAAACCCCGGCAAAACCTTCTTACTTTTTTTTTAACGTGGTAAAATCATCAAATGAGTCCTCCCACTCAGGGCAGAGCGGGAGGGACTGTCAGACTCGTACTGACTTAAACCCACGGTGTCCTTCAATAGCCTTTTACGTACCGGGGTCACGGTAAACAATAAGTCCCGCGACCCCGACAGGCTTTGGCCCTCTAGAGGGGGGGCCCGTCATTTCGGCTGACACTCTTTGAGGACGGGCGTGGAACACAACGCGCCGTCGACCCGGGCATGGTCCATGGTCGGACAGCGAGTTGCCCATTACTCGCTGCACGCATGCCTTTTTACCTTAAAGAATTTACTCAAAACAAGTTCCCATCTTACCGTATCCATTGCACAAGATTCGCATAACACGTTCCGTTTCAACCTGACGAGGGTACACTATTTATCATAATATCACGCTCCGTTGTCAAGGTGCCTACTACTCTTATTAGTTTTTGGCTACTGTTTTATGCATGAACGAGCGTTGTAATAAACGTGATGCTTTGTATCGATATATTTTTAGGTTATGTTGAATGAAACCTTTTGGACGTTTGGTATGATGTCGGTTCTGGAGATTTTTGTTTTGTTTAATAGGTGTTTGGTTTCTTGAGGTTGTTTCTCATCTTTATTCCATTCTCTCCTGCCATGGTCGCGAGACTGTACGAATTACCGTGACCCCGGAACATAAAGGGCTATTGAAGGACACCGTGGAGTTTAGTCAGTACGAGTCTGACAGTCCCTCCCGCTTTGCCCTGGGTGGGGGGACTCATTTGATGATTTTACCACAATAAAAAAAAATCTCTCCTGCCGGTTTCCACGTCGTCATTTCCTACTTCCTATCATGTAATTTTTCACACAATTCAGTCATCTGTTTTAAGTCTTCTTCTCCATTATCAACATAATGATTGCAACATCTAATATTGTTGAAACAAAAAGGTAGAAGTTCGACATCTGTTAAGTTTCACAGCATTTAACTCGTTCCTGCACTACTATCACAGCTGCTACCATCCAACGCGGCCACGGCTGGCTAATAGACTTTACACAGAAGATCAAATTAATCAACTTGCATACACCTGCTACTGTCTACGCACTTTTCATCCTCTATCTTACAGTATCGCTAATTTACGCTAATTTAAATACGGCAAATTTACACACAGGCGTTAAATAAAATTGTAATGCATGCAAAAAGTGTTGGCATAGAAGGCACCTGGCTTGTGAATAACGCACGAGTTTTAAGGGGCCTAAGGTCTTGTTGATATATGGCGTCTAGAGAATAATAGGTTTCTGAAAAGATGGGCATGGTCCTTTGTTTCAGTAATTATTAATAATCCAGCCTTTGACAGTGTCTCTGCTCGTTACAAATCGAAAATGATCCCACGGAAACATAAAATCCGGATAAATACTAATAAATAATAATAAAATAATAAATAAATATTCCACAACTATCACACAACGCCATCTAGTCCCAAGCTAAGCAGAGCTTGTGTTATGGGTACTAGACAACTGATAAACACACTTATATATTTCTAAATACATACATATTATAGATAAATTACACCCAGACACAGAACAAATGATCAAAATAATCGTAAATATGATAATGATCGAAATACTATCATATTATTCCAGGTTATAAACTGTCTGTGTACCAAATTTCGTCCAAATTCGTTCAGTGGTTTTTGTGTGAAAGAGTAACAAACATCCATCCGTCCATCCAAACAAACTTTCACGCTTATAATATTGGTTGGAATAGTAGGAATTAGGATTAGTAGGATTTAAACTTAATGTCTAAGACCCACTTGCACCACAATCACTAAACGGGTTTAGCGCTAAACTGCGTTAGAATATCACTGTATCCCTGTCAAATTGTTGTTTGAAGTTGACAGAGACAGAACGATGTTTTAAATCAGTTTAGCGCTAAACCTGTTTAGTGATTGTGGTGCAAGTGGGCCTAAATAGTGGTACATTGGTGGAATTAATGCTGTGGCATTATCTACCAGTCAACCTTTGATATGGTGGGTGCGAGTAGAGACTACATGAAATAGAGGTGATCAAATCAAGAGCAATAGTCCAATAACAAGGTCTAAAATTTATCAAAAACACACACACACCTCCTAATTATGGGACGAATAATGTACTTCATTATTATTTTCTGATTAATATCGTTGCAGGATCCAAGACAGGTAAATTCATTCTCCGGGACACGTCGAGCTTCATTGTCTCAGCGCTTTTCTGATAGTTGCTACTGTCGATTCTGGCTTTCAGAAGTTGCAGTGGTTTGGGAATAGGTTGGTAGGTCTAAAAAAAAAAACACACCTCATGTAACACAGGTCGTCGATGGTTCTGTCAGAAGCCACTACTCTTGATTTAAATACCTTAATTTTCAAAGGGCCTTGTACAGCAGTGGACATCTGACATATTACAACAAATCATATTAAGAAAAATCCCACAAACTAGGAACCACGAGCGGAGGTATAATCAGTATTTAAATTTAAAACAAACGATAAAGAATACCACAAAATAAAACATTATGGCGTCCATTTAAATTATGTTATGGGATCTCCCAGTGTTTTACTGACTTGTTCAAATATGGTTGAAAATTTTTCGCGCCACTGATTTAGTTCTAACTATTAAAAACGATTCACTAATTTCCTGTAGTACCTTCTTCCTTCTGTTTCACGTCCCAAACGATAAGCTAATATCAAAGCTTCGATTCAATATCTACCATTATGTACATTCTATACACATGAACTGCACACAAAATAACCTTTGATTTCTGTTCAAACACCACAGGAAGCGTTTAATGCATTTCATGAGTAATTAATTCAATATACAAGCAAGCCTGTAATTCGAACTTCCTCGTTGCACTAAACTTTGATACTCAAATAGCGTCAAACGCTGTGTTTGTACCAGTCTTTAGCGTTTTCCTAATTACGACTTAGGAATGCTTCCTTCAAGATCGAACCGTGCTTGTAGAATCGAGTTTCACAAAATTTGAAGTTAGTAATTGGCCAAAACTTTTGCACGCCAGTGTATTTAACGATGTTTGCTGACTTCACTTTGTGTGTTGCCGTTTTATTGGCAGTTGGTGCATGTATTTGGGTGAAAGATGTAGCCAGTGCACTCATCAAGTAGTTCTTTTAGTTTTAACAGCTGATCAGAACTTTTCTGCGTTCGTTAGTGGAACTTATGCTTTTGAAAAGTTGCAAAATGGATATTTTGAAAAGTGTGGGTGCTTTTGTTATGCAAAACCACAGACTGGCGAAACATTTTTGAAGTGAAAACTTCTTTAGCGGCGTTGTGCACTTTTTTTTGGAATGGGTAAAAAATGTTAAACTCGCGTCAGAACACGTGACCTGATCGAAAATTCGTAAGACGGCGCAGGGCGCTTGCGCGAATGTTCGTGTGTGTTTATTACTATTCAAGTTTTCACTTCTGCCGGCACTCCCAGAGTGCAACCCGTCGTTTTTTTTTTAAGTGAAAACTTCTTTAGCGGCGTTGTGCACTTTTTTTTGGAATGGGTAAAAAATGTTAAACTCGCGTCAGGACACGTAACCTGGTCGAAAATTCGTAAGACGGCGCAGGGCGCTTGCGCAAATGTTCGTGTGTGTTTATTACTATTAAGTTTTCACTTCTGCCGGCACTCCCAGAGTGCAACCAGTCGTTTTTTTAGGTGCGGTTTAAACAAAGGACACGTCCGCGTCGATATCGATGATTTTGTTTCTATATTTCTTTGAGTTCAGTGACACCATCTTCCAAAAGAAATCTTTTTTGTGTTATATTAGAAGTCGGTTTTTAATAATTTTAAAGTTCTTGTACCCTTTTGATTGCGTAAACAATGCATAGCTATGAGATAGCAGCAATCCTGGTTGATATGCTGTCATTATTGAAGCGTTTCCTCAATTTCTCCAGGATCCTAGCATCAGATCCTGATATTATGGTCATGAAAAATGTACCTTTTGAAACAAAAGAAGAATTTTCCACATCGATCCAGGCGTCTTTACCGGGGAATAATTTAACACAAACATAAAAAAAATCCAACGAATTAAGAACCTCCTCTTTTTTAACCTCTCGGGCGCGTTACTTACACCCGGGTGTACATAAGCGAAAATGCCCCAGTGCCTTACGTACACACGTCTGTACATAACAGACAGTCGCTCATTGGACGTTGATTTTTATCATTTTCAATTATAAATAGCCCGAGAGGTTGAATCAAAAATGACAAATAATATTGAAATTTTTCAATTATTAAATACAAAGAACATTGGGCAAACAACAGTGAATAAACATGAGACACGGTCAGCAAAATACACGAAGTAGATTACCTCCCACTTAACCAAACGACCCAATAACAAACTCCTAACATAATTGACGGGATTATCAGTGTTTCATGTAATTACATATCGCATTAGGCGACCTGTCAGCTAGATAAATTTGCTCGGCCCGCTGAAACGTACATCAATTATTAATTGCGACAAAGATAATTAGTTATTTAACGAATATCATGTGTCTGTGCTGGTGTAGACCTAATTAATGTAATTGATTGTTAACTTGATTAGGTTTAGCACCTAGTGATGTTGTGATGGAGATACAATAGTTATATGAATGTATGACAATCGGCTAATTTAATGAAAAAATGTAATAAGTCCGAATGATAGATTATTAAAAAAAATATTGACGCATATTTTTTCTATAGTTAAGTAAACCAAATTAACGAAGATTACACACGTACGTTCTACAGATACGTCTTTTTATAAAACTAGGAGGAGCCGGTGTTTCGTACCTGACTACTCTGAGAAGAAACAGCCGAAATAAACTCAGAGGTCACAGTCTCTTTTAAAGTCCAGACATTATATGTAGATCAGGCTATACGAGGACCACGCAGTCTGAAATAGTCTTTTGAAGACGACAAGCATTTGTCAATTATCGTGTAGCTCAACTCATAACTCAAGGAGCTCAACGACACGACGAACAATACCAAAGAAAGGACACTTGTGTAGGCCGCTTAAGTTACTCAAACTGTCAGACAATCACTATGATTATAAAAAAAAAAATGTCTGCGATGTGTGTCGCTGGTTCGATTCCCGCACAAACTGAACAAAAAATTGTATGGCCTACATATTTGTATGCTGCTTATATGTTTATTTCGCTGTTTGTCTGTTTGTTTATGTGACAAATGATTAGAGCCCTCTAAGAATTAGTATTAGCCATCGTTTTTTGTATATGCACAAAAACGTGTACGTTCCGAACGTACACTGTCTGGCAACAATCGCTTCTCTATCATCTGGAAATCAAAGTGTTCAGTATATTCGTATAGATTTGAACGGTTCTTGTAAAAAAGTTACATAAGTACATAAATTATATAAATACATAAATTAAATCTGTGCATGTTTGCTTTGGAAGTCACGGCGTAGACAAAATCAGGAAAAACGCTCATAAAAATATACTTTTAAAATCAGAATGATAGCAGTTCCTCTCATTAAAAATCCTTAGCATTACTCTCAGTAACGAATATGTTTTATAAGCTGAATAAATCATATATTTCCCATCAAAACCATGAACGAATTTTGTGGTTAATTTTAATACTATTCGAGCTTGGTTTTGCTGCTAGAAAATGAAATTAAAAAGCCGAGGGCTTGTGGTGAATAATTTCAAAATGCTGTTTAAAAGTTTTTGTGACTTAAAGTTGCGATGTGCAGCGAGCTTTATAATTAAATCTTTGTTTATTTTTGTTTTGCTTTACAGAATTTTACGTAGACCATTAATTTCTTAATTTCTCGGGAGTGTTTCATTACATTTGTCCTTCGTTTTACCAAAATAAAGATATTAGAGTTGGCTTGTATACTAAATGGATGCAGCTGGAGCCACCGCCATTCTGATCTCTTCAACTCATTTATTGGGTCATACAACAGCACGATTAGTTTAGTGGCGGAGCGATTGGACTGCTGCCCTGCGTGGTCGCGGGTTCTGATTCCCGCGAGGAGCAAATGTTTGTATGATCTACAAGTAGTTGCTCCGGGTCTGGGCGTTTGTGTATGTTAGTTTATATGCTTGTAAACGCACCCACGATACAGGAGAACTTCCTAGTTTGGGGCAACGGTTTTTAAAAAGAAGAAGAATACAAGTTACAAGTACTTGTTACAACAAGTAGTGTGTGTAAAATCACACACTTAAGGCAAATTTAACACAATACTAACGTAGCGCAAGCGCCTACAGGACGCCATTTATTAATGGCCGCTTGCAAATGACGTCCTGATGGCGCTTGCACTACGTTTGTGTTAAGTATGTCTAAAAAGTGTATGATCCCATTATAGCTCTCTTTCCCTTTTTATACACTGTTCTCCTATTTCTCGCTGACGATTATCAGCATAACAAGAATTTAAACCTCAAAGCCAGCGAACAATTATAAAAGACGTAAAAATAATATAGAGATTTTAAGCCTTTGTCAAACAGACAGGCGATAGCGAACCGGACCGAGTCCGAAGCGATACCGAACCGATACGAGACGTCAAACTAGGTGCAGCAAACCTAGGCGTGGCAGTTGTATTAGCTGGCTTTTTGTGAACGACGTTAAACAGAGTCTTCGCATCGGTTCGGTCACGCTATCAGATCGCTTTCGCTTTTCTATGTGACGGGATTCAAACAATTCCATACATTACAAATAAAAACGCCTCGTTTCGCATTCGCCACGTCTGTCTGTTTGACAAAGGCTTTAAAGACTATTCTAATCTCGCCTATACTGGCCAACCTTACCTCACGTATGTCACAACAGTTAGTTGCATTCTCCTGATGATAAATATATGCAGTGGGTACTACTGACACGTTATGTTTGCAATTTAAGCCGTGAGACCGCAATGCGGGTCTGCCGTACTTAAAACTCGCTATGCGAGATATTTTCGCTGATTTATGTGTGGCACACGGATTTTTAGACTATTTACTTAGGCTATTTATAGTAGCTGGTTTTTTTGGGTTTACTGTTTTTGGTGGTTGTTCGGAGCCTCATCTGGTTGGTGGAGAAGACTGAGATAGTTCCGGGTTTTCACATAAAGAAATCGGCTTGTGGTTTTCTTAAAAATATCACTGTAGCGATAAAACCAAAGCAATACGAAGTTGTAAACAATATTTTAAGAAGATGTGTGTTGGTTTTGGTGTATAAATATTGTCCTGGCACCAAAACTTTCAAATCATGACACATCCTTCACAAAGATTTTTGTAAAATTATGCCTGAAATAATGGTAATATGTTATTTTATCAAAAAATAAAACCTGTTATTTTATTGCGGCTGTTTAAGTTAGAAGTTTAGCTTTTTTACTGGTCTGAGTTAGTATCGATCTACCCTTTTTGAATAATTAAAAGCGAATTATTTCCTACTGTAATTATTGTATTTAATTAATGTGAGATCCTTCAAGAAAAAGGTAATCCTTGGAAATTAATAACCTATCTCGGTTGCTATCTTGATCCCGATCTTTGTCTGTAATCAAACAACGGCTAAATTTTCAAGCTGTTATAATAAAAAAAAACGGGTTTTGAATTGAGATAAAATGTTAATTTCTGGCGTGAGACGTCAACGTTAAAATGATTGGTCGATACCCGCACATCGCACCGTTTTTTGTTACACTTTTGGTGTACAATATTCTATCTATCTATCTATCTACCCTCCTTCTGCGAAGCAGTCATGTTCGTGAAGGAGGAGGCGGGCCGAGTGAGGCAGAGGACAGCGTCCTCCCTTCATCCCAGCCGCAGTGGTAGACGCCCACGGCGTCAGACGTCGCCAAACGATCGCCGGCCACCGTAGGCGCGGGCATGCGGGCAGCCAGTAATGGGCAACTCGTTATCCGACCATGGACCATGCCCGGGTCGACGGCGCGTTGTGTTCCACGCGCGCTTCAAAGAGTGTCAGCATAGTGACGGGGTCTGTAGAGGGCCAAAGCCTACCGGGGTCGCGGGACTAACGAATTACCGTGAACCGGTACGTAAAAGGCTATTGAAGGACGCTGTGGATTTTAGTCAGTACAAGTCTGACAGTCCCTCCGCCCTGCCCTGGGTGGGAGGACCCATTTGATGATTTTACCACGCTAAAAAAAAAAAAACTCTCTATCTATCCGCTCCGCTCGTAAACCCTGGGCCTTACAGTCTCACTGCTTATGTAATGTAAGTTATACTCACCCCAAAACATAGTCGAGATCCCTTTCTTAACCAACTCCTCGACGGATAAGCAGCTGACAATGTTTACAGACTGGTAGAGAAGTTTCGAACTTGCCCGCATAATTATAACGCATTAATTTGAAAATCAGAATGTACAACACTTTGACATAATAAAGTTTGTTGGCGTAACATTTATCATACATTTAATTAAACTGGGAAGTGGATTAAAAGTATATGTTTTGGTAAAAGTAAAAAGACCATTTACATCCGTATGAGAGATATTTGAATATGCAAAATCACTGTAAAACTACAATAAATGTTCTAATGGATCTTCGAAAACTACAATAAACGTTCAAATCTTTGTAATGGACAATCTGAAAAAGTACTAAATTGATTTTAATAATTCTTTCACCAACATAAATATTTATTACCAGCAAGTTACATAGACTATACTTTTTTGGGAACAAAGATCATCAAATGAGTCCTCCCTCTCTTACTGGGGCAGAAGGGACTGTCAGACTCTTACTGACTAACAAACGCCTTGTTTCATCAATTGCTCTTTGCGTTGCAAGGCCACGGACAGACCCACGACCCCGAAAGCTCATGCTTTTCCTACGTTAGCATTATTTACAATACCTTTCGCCATAATAGAGATCATCCTTAACCAATATTCAATATACATATAAAATAATATATTATCTACCTATACCTTCTCTTACTGAATGATGTATGGTAATAGTTGGGGGTGAGATAATATTTATGAGCCATAGAAAACTCAACGAGAGTTCCCCTTATCGATTATTATGTTGTTAAAACATCAAACGATTTGATTCTCTATTAAAGTGATTGGTTTGTTGACATCATTTTAAAGGTAATTCTGAGTTGCGGTTCGGAATGTTTTATCGAATATTATTTATAAGGTTACTGTTTCCAGCGGCTTCAGCAGTGTGTGATTCGTTGATTAACTGTCATATGAAACAGTTTATACGAAAACGGTATCTTATGTAGTATCCTATTTTTGAGCTTTTCATTAAATTCATTCAGTCTTTCTGACATGTTGGAGTAACAAAGATCCATCCAAATTTCTCAATTTATAATACTACACCACTAAATTAATCCAGCGGCAAAAAATATCCCACGGGAACGTAATACTGGGATAAAAGGTAGCCCATGTTTTAATCCATGTAATTAACTTACGTCTTTCTTAACGCGCAGGAGCGGAACTCCCTACCTATGTGTATATTTCCGAAGGTATACAACACTAATCTCTTCAAAGTTAGAGAGAACAGGTTTGTTCTGGTAGATTTTGTCTCTGTCACCTCTTACATAGACAGAGTCAACGGCCCACAAAATGTTCTGCACCAATTGAGCTGAAATTTTAGCATGATATATAATCCGCAGCAAGAATTGTGTTTATCTATTTTTTGTGCCACAGCGAAGCGTGGCAGGGTACAGCTAGTTAATAATAGAAATAAACCTGCGAAGATACCTCAACAAAATGAAATAAACTATGTATTTTTAACAAGCAAAAAATATACAGCGTCTCCAATAAAACGCTATTAGTCAAAGAGAAAAATTATAGCAACAAGATATCGAGGGACATCCTGGATTGGAAGTAATTCAATTGGTTAAGGAGAGGAGTCGGTGAGTCGCGTAATGACACTTCCGAGGCAGGCGGGATGCACCTGGAGCCTGCACCGCGGTCACGGCAAATAACTGAAATATTTACAAAAACTCGACGGGATTTTTCCTTGCTTTTGTTGGCGGAATTTTACTTTTGACTATGACACAAAAGTTATTGTGGATTACAAAATGATCTCGTTTAGTTATTTGATTAAAATACGAGTAATACAAGATATCATTCAATTTTTACCATTAATCTGGTTTAAGTGACGTAGTTAAGTTTGAATTTCAATGAATCTTTTAATCTTTTTACGGCACGGTTCGCGCAGTGGCTGAGCAATTGGACTGCTGCGATGCGTGTCGCGGGTTCGATTCCCGCACGGAGCAAATATTTGAATGATCTACAGGTAGTTGTTCCGGGTGTGGGCGTTTGTGTATGTGAATTTATATGTTTGTAAACGCACCCGCGACGCAGGAAAAGTTCCTAGTGTGGAACAACGATTAAAAAAAAAACTTTTATTCTTTTCTTTTCCATCCTTTTTCAACTTACTTCATTATCATTCAGATATAACTCAGTTAATGAAGTCGGTTAAAAAAGGATAAAAATGGGTGCTTTCACATTAGAAAACGACACTGGCATATCTTTCGCCCTCACTAATTTTCCCTAGAAGTGTATGAAACTACCCATTCCACCACGATGATCAAAGACCGAACCATTGCAAGATTTTTGGCGCAAGACCACAAATCATGGAATGGTTTGAATGAAGTTAGAGACACAATTTGAGTTTTTTTTATATTATCAGTTTATTCTTCTTTTACAACTAGAAGTATGCAATGCAGCTTGTCTGGGGTAGGGTAACAGTGTATCGAGACATATGCCAAGCGGTTACAAATTTTATAGAGCTTTGACGTTATGAAAGCCTGGTTAACAACACAATAAATCTACCGGTACTTTCTTTTCAGTATTAATACTATTAGGTATTAAAGCCTTTGTCAAACAGACAGGCGATAGCGAACCGGAACGAGACGTCAAACTGGGTGCAGCGAACCGAGGCGTGGCATTTGTATTAGCTGGCTTTTTATGAACAACGTCAAACAGAGCAAATACGCCTTCGGAACGTCTTTGCATCGGTTCGGTCACGCTTTCGGATCGCCTTCGCTTTTCTATGTGACTTGTTTCAAACAATTCCATACATTACAAATTAAATCGCCTCGCTTCGCGTTCACCACGCCTGTCTGTTTGACAAAGGCTTAAAAGATTCATTGGCATTTTTAAACGTCAACTTTGACGTTAAAAACACCCCTAAAACACTGAAACAAGAACTGAGTACTAGAAATAATAATATACTTAGTTAAGTTTCACCGTACATTCTCATAGACAAAGCCGGTAATATCCCTCCACCCTGTGTGTACGTTCAGGAAGACCAGATTAGCCAAAAACTACAGCAGCTAAAACATCAACCTGATCCCCATTTATCACACTTAACAGCAACAATTAGACACAAGCTAAACACTGACGACACATCACGAGGAAGTTCAGAAGGCTTTCTGTCCCACAGATTTAATAAAAATTGGAAAATAGTAGCGTTTAGCTCTAACCAGTAAAGCATTTTTGTGGAAAGAAACATTTGATTGCGAGAAGGACTTGAACCTGTCACCTTCTGAATTAGTACTCTAGACCTCTTATTAACTAGGCCATCACAGTCATGCTCGGCAAGCTCAGAATCAGAATTCATTTTTATTTCTACAAATAAGTTTTACAATTCGCGACGTAACGCTAATGCGCTTAAAATGTTTAAAAAGTATTTGGTAAGATTGTTGACTTCAACATGATCATGAAATGGCTAGGCAATATGGGATCTAGTAATAACGCGACATTTTGATTACCGGCGATGAGGTAATTCCCCTAAATAACGCTAAAAGTTACATAAGTTACGTTGAAGTAAGTTTCCGACGGCACGGTTAACGCAGTGGCTGAGCGATTGGACTGCTGCGCTGCGTGTCGCAGGTTCGATTCCCGCAAGGAGCAAATATTTGTATGATCTACAAGTAGTTGTTCCGGGTATGGGCGTTTGTGTATGTGAGTTTATTTGTTTGTAAACGCACTCACGACACAGGAGAAATTCCTAGAGTGGGGCAATGTTTAAAAAAAAGAAAGTGAGCTGGGCTGCACAGTATTGCAAGGCCTGCCATGTATTGGACTGATGATTAAAAATCCACCCTAACCCTTCGGTTACCCTTTAGCATTTCAGGTGTACTTTTAAGACAGTTGTCAAAATTCATGTGTGCAAATTTTAAATGTTCTGGAACTTCGGTACTGTCTGCAATGTCACAGTATAGTTTAATTTTATGCTAATCTGCCGCTATCTATTTGATTTGCGAGTGCCAGCACAGCGGAGGGGCTGTAATCAATTAGTAACAGTTGACTTTGTGTGTTTTCTCGCCGATTGCGTTTTAATTGGCCAATACAATTGATTTTGTGCTATCGGGGATATGGACTACTTCACTCATAGTGAAGTTTAGAATGTTCAGTTTTATTTGGTAAGCTAGTTAATTGTAAGGAGGAGGCGGGCCGCGTGAGGGAAAGGACAGCGTCTTCCCTCCACCCCAGCGGTAGCCAGTGGTAGACGCCCACGGCGACGGACATCGGCAGACGATCTCCGGCCACCGTAGGCGCGGGCATGCGGGCAATGGGTAACTCGCTGTCCGCCCATGGAATATGCCCGGGTCGACGGCGCGTTGTGTCCCACGCGCGCCTCAAAGAGTGTCAGCAAAATGTCGGGGCCCCCCTTCTAGAGGGCCAAAGACTGCCGGGGTCGCGGGACTTATGAATTACTGTGACCCCGGAACGGAAAGGGCTTTTGAAGTACACCGTGGATTTTAGGCAGTACGAGTCTGACAGTCCCTCCCGCTCTGTCCTGGGTGGGAGGACTCATTTGATGATTTTACCACGATAAAAAAAGGTAGTTAATTGTGTTACATTTGAAGTAGTTGCATTACCGCAGTGATAATAAGGATCAGTTTTAATACTGATGACGCCTAATAGACTTCAGTTGTGCTGATTGCAATTTATTCGGCAAAATAACTTTCCTTAAGCAGAATAATTATGTTATTTTAAACACAATTGAAAGTGATTTATTTTTATTGTTTAACGTTGTCCCACACGAGGAATTTCTCCTGTATTCTGATTTGTGTAATACCTACAGTCACCGCTTCGGCCGTTTATAGAACCAGATTTTCGGAATTAGTTTCGTCCGAGGCTTTTAATTTATTTGCATGGAACTTTTTCCATGGCTCCAATCAAAAGATTATCATAATCCGCCAGCTGAGGATCTTAAGTAAAGCAGGTAAAAAATTTAACACATGCGAAGGCGGGGCAAGTCGTTAATTACGTGATAATTTATGATCTCAAACTTTTTAACCTTAAGAACCAATACATCACCAATTTCCCTAAAGTTCATTGGACGGTCATAAAAACTATCTTACGCAATAGGAGTACTAAATTTCTAAGACGAGACCAACATATACTCATATAGCTAACACATATTATGTAAAACATGTCGTCTATTTACGACGATACCAAGTTCCCAGTCATTGGAGCAAGCCTAAAGGCAAGCTATAAAAAATATCCCGTACTTAGAGGTTTGCCCAAGTCTTCAAGATGAGGATTTGGCCTAAACGGCTTCGATACACACTCGGAATTTTAAATCAAGCCTAGTCATGCTTTTCTAGGAGTGGAAGTAAAATCTAGAATAAATAGGCTTTATTAAACTTGTGGCGGGTCGTTTAGATAAACATGTTATAACTAGGTAATGTCCTGGGCGTTGACCGAGTGAAGTTCAGTACATAATTATCCTTCGGGAACATCATACCGGCCTATCTGTTAATACAGGTTATAAACTCTCTGTGTGATGTGTTGTATGAAAGAGTTACAAACATCCATCTATCCATCCTCTTAAACTTTCGCACTTGTTTTTAAAATAGTAGTAATATGTAATGAACCCGACATTATTTTTATTATCCCTTCATTGTTATCAAGTTAAACATAATACAACCCAAAATTACAAAACGGAATTTAATTTGAGGAAAATTCAAACACATGAACATGTACAAAAAAAAAACAAAAAAACATTCAAAGGGCGTCAAAGAATACGTCCACATCGCTGTCAACGGGAACAGTGCCCAGAATGCTGGCAGCATTGCCAGAAACCGGCTATATTACAGAAAAGGCCTATTTGTGCGGGCTTACCAACGAAAAGTAATGGGTAGCTTGCCGACCGATCAATGACCAAGTTGACGACGTGTAGTGTTCCAGATGCCCCTCAAGGAGCTTTCAGCAAATTGTCAGGGTCTCAATAAGGCCAAACGCCTGCTAGGGTTGCGGAATCCTCCTAAAGGTATCCGTAACCCTGGAACGCAATGGGTTACTGAAGAAACAATGTGAATTTTAGTCAATTAAAGTCAGATGATCCTTTCCACTTACTAAGTTGAGTTGTGGATTCATTTACCGAGTATTTTGCCATCAGATGAGTAAAAATCCAAATTATCAGCGTCGACTGTAAAATTCCTGATGGATCAACCTAAAACAACTTCTCTCGATCTTGGAATCGAACTTGAGACCTCCCACAAGACACGTCACATAAATATATCTTTAATCTATTACTTTAATTTCTATCATCCACGTTCCTATCCATAAAAAATCCTATGACCAATAGGAAAAAACCGTCCAATTCCAACAAACGCAATAAATATTGTGCTCACTCCCGCAGTAGGTTAAATCGTCCTTAAGGATAATTTATCTCTTAGTCGGAGCCCTGCGGCCCTGAGGCTTCGGTCCCAATGCCTCAAGCCCGTGCTTGCGACGACATAATCTGGGATCTTGAGAAATTCCGCGTAATTCACGTTTGCAGTAATTCCTCGCCGTTTAAATGTATGCGCTGTGTGAGGGCTGCAATTGGTTGAAGAAGATATGGTTTGTTTACTCGTATGTGTGTGACTGTGTGTGTTTTGGTAAACCCTGAATTTAAGGTTTTGTCACTGTTCATTTTAGGAATGGGGTGTTTTCGGGTATTATGATGCTTTTCAGGTATTATGAAATGTATGAGTTAATGTATCACAAAAAAATACTATTTCTAAACAAGATGAGGCCGTTTTCCGTATCTGACTACTTTGAGAAGAAACAGCTGAATCAGACTCAGAGGTCAAAGTTGCTTTTCTAGTTTAAAATTGTATTTAGTTCTTGAAAAAATTATAGTTTAAAAAAACTAAAAATACACGCTTTAATAGCGATCGAACTAAAAAGTAGAAAATAATTTTTAAGTATAAGAGAGTTTAAATAAAGTGAAAAAGCGTGGGGTGCTTGATATCGAATGTGATGATCATTTTATTAGTTACTGTTTGCAATATCAGAATTATTATAAAAATATCATTGAGCACCCCACGCTTTTTCACTTTATTTGAATTTTTGTTAATATCTTAATATTTATATTAATTTTATTCTAAGTTAATTATGATAATTGATTGTTGGATTTTATATTGCAGTAACATAAACTCTCTTATACTTAAAAATTATTTTCTACTTTTTAGTTCGATCGCTATTAAAGCGTGTTTTTTTAGTTTTTTTAAACTATAATTTATTTTCTGAATTTTTAGTCTCAAGACGACAATAAAAGAAATAAAAAAATTAAAATACGCCAGCGCGGATGCGCGCGCACTATTTCGGTAGCAGTGACTAATTATAAAATTCGAGGATTGAGAGCGGATGATCGCGCAGCAATCGTCAGCAGCGACCAATAAAGAAATTTGTCTTTTGAAAGTGGGAGAAGCCAGAGAGAGGAACAGGCCGTATGCAGCAGAGAGCCAATCGGCAGCAAAAGACAGAGAATGACATTTTCATCGGCGATATCATGCTCACTAATCTAAATATATTTTTTACTATCACTCCGCCCGCGACTTCGTCAGCGCGTGTTTCTAACTTCGAACCCGAAATATTATTGAAGACAAACTGATTTTACAATGTTCTCCCGCTAGGGGTTGTTTTTTGAAATATACATTATAAAATAACGCATCCTTTATTCGATTGAGAAACTATTTATGCCAAGTTTTGGGTTTGTCGAAGCAAGCAGCCTTTCCTTAAAACTTAATCACCCTTTTTCACCAACTGAGAGGGTGATTTTCGAAAACCCCAAAAACACGTGTTGGATTATTTTTTATCTAATTTTTATATACTGAGTTTAAAATTTATCGGTTAGCGCGTTATGATTTTCCCACACAAACTTTAACATCATCTAGATTACCAAAGGAGGGTAGTTTTAAAAAACGAATAATTCCCATCTTTTTCATTTACTTTTACTCATATTCGTACTAAGTTTCAAGTTTATAAACCTAACGGATAAGATTTTACATACAAAGGTTTTTACCCCTTTTCACCCCCTTTATAGGTAGATTTTCGCAAAATCCTTTCTTAGTGATCACCTACATAATGAATCGCACCTACCGTCCAAAATTCAGGTTCTACGTTTAGCGACTTTAGATCCTTCCCTTTAAACTTGAATACCCCTTTTCACTAACTTGAGGGGTGATTTTCGAAAAACCCAAAAACACGTGCTTAATTATTTTTGATCTAATTTATATATACTGAGTTTTAAATTCATCCGTTAGCGCTTTATGATTTTCCCATACAAACTTTAACATCGTCTAGGTTACCAATGGAGGGTAGTTTTATAAAACTATTAATGTCCATCTTTTTTATTTACTTATACTCATATTCGTACTAAGTTTCAAGTGTATAAACCTAAGGAATAAGATTTTTCATACAAACATTTTCACCCCTTTTCACCCCTTTTCACCCCCTTAGAGGAGGTATTTAATATAAAATTTATGAGATTATTGTATTGTCATCGGCCCTTGACCCCTGTGCAAATTTTCAAGTTAATCAGACTGCTGGAAGTGGGTGAAAATGAAGTTAAAAGATTCCGTTACATACATACATACATACATACCTACATACATACATACATACATACATACAGGTCAAGCTAATAAAAGCGTGTTAAAAAGCGTGTTAAAAAGAAAACGTTCCACACTAGGAATTTCTCCTGTGTCGTGGGTGCGTTTACAAACATATAAACTCACATACACAAACGCCCAGACCCGAAGCAAGTACTCGTAGGTCATATAAATATTTTTTCCATGCGGGGTTCGAACCCGCGACAAGCTGCTCAGTAGTCCAATTGCGAATTCGCAATTTGGTGTCAAATTCAAAGATTGGTGACGACCCACCAAACTTTTATGAAGGTCTTTACAAATAAGGTCAGTCTGTTATTTTAAGCTGTTCGGCGTTGGTATCTCAACCGTCCTTATCATTAATATTTACTAAATGTTCACTATTTTTAATTGACTTAAAAAACGTAGTTTCTCAGTTCGACCTGTATGTAAGTGTGTATGTGTTTATGTTTGTCCGCGATTATCTCGCGTTTGGCTGAACCGATGTTTATGCGGTTTTCAGAAAAGTGTTCGTTACATTCTGGAAGAAGCTTTAGTATATAACAATAATGGATATCCCGTGACGTTGCCCGCTAGGATCCGTTATTGCTTACTTATTGTTTTTTATGTCTATCTTGCATTAAATCCTATAATATATAACTATTAATTTAAACCAAACCCACCTATCCCCCATTCCCTTACCTGTCTCTAAAACTCCACCCCCACACCGAAGCCTTTAATATATGCAGCGGGTCCGTTCGAAAGGCCCTGTTTATCATAATTTCTGGCTATACAGCGCTTCTGTCAAACAATACATGATATTATTGGGTTCGTAGCGTCACATGTATTATGTATGACGATAGGAACGCACAACTGAGGATGTGCCACTGGCTGGGTTTCGTGTGACTGTGATGAAAGGTTTTTGAAGGATAACTTTGTTTTTGTCGGAGGAGCTCGTAGCTAAATAATTACAGCCGCATAGGCCAATCTTCCAGGTTAAGCCGCGCTTGCCCAGCTGGAAATGGCGACGGTACTTCTAATTAATAATGCTTCACGCCAAATTATCTATGTTCAACTTTAATATTCATGAGATGATTTGACTTGACATCTTCCACTACTCATACCTACAAAATTCGGGTGCCTCATGCTCCTACGAAGCCTATAACCCTGAAACTATATCCACAACCCTTTCGTGAAGAGGGTCCAATGAGGAACGCTTATTAGTTATATGGGTATTACGGTATTACCCAATCTTATTACCTACCTATGTTGAAATCCGAGATGATTGTTGATGAAACTCGAAGCTTTTTTAACCCTCGTTGATTTAGATTGAATTTCTGTAAAGGTCTGCTTGTTTGACTATTATAATGTACTATATTTTATCAAAATGTAATTAATTCGAACGCACTCGCGAAACACGAGAAAAATCTAGTGTGGAACCAAAAAAATAACCATTAATTTCTCATTGATAAACTGTGCTCAGACTACATCCATAGGAAACAGTTTTTTAATATCCACTAAATTAAACTCTTAATCGTAACTGATGGATCTTAAAATAAATTGGTCGTCCTGGTATCATCTTTTTTGGGAATTCGAACTCTAAAGCTTCAATAAAAATTGGTTGCCTGTAAAGTCGGTATACGGGCGAAAGTTTTACGTGACAACGACTTTATGTCTGTCTCTCTCGCTCTTAGGCGGGCTAACCATGCCCGAGTGGAAGGGACGCGTGCCTCTCACTCGCTCTCATTGTGAGCGCATAACGTGAGCGGAGCGTAACGCAGTTTCTTGAAGTGTCACCCGGCAAACCAATTTATAAGACGTTGTCACGTCAAAAAAAAAGTCATTCCAGCTCATAGCTACACGTCTCTTTCTTGTTGTAATCTGTGTATTGAAAGTTTAAAATGCGCACATTTACGAAGGTGTCTACCCTTTCCATCAAAGGACTACTAGACGCACAGCAATGCGGCATCAGTACATCGTAGACATCCCACCTTTACGGCTTTCTTCGAGGCAAGAAAGCCTTCGTGCTTCATCGTCGACCACATCACTGCTTACCATCAGGCGAGATAGTGTAAACACAAACCTAAAAAAAAGATTGATTATCACATAACTCCGCTCTATCCATCTTGATCGATTCTGATGTCAGTTTACTCAAAATTATGGACTGAACTGTAGCCAAACTGAGCATGTAACATACGTCATGGTACCTACGTGGTGTTGGCACCCGCTCCGGGCAGGTCATTAGGTACCTTTCGGTTTTAGTTCATATATCTTGGGCTTGGCTTCGAACGCCTACGCCTCAGGAGTTGCTTTAAGAAATTACTAGTATGTTTGCAAATTGCTTTCTGGATTATATTTAGGTACGTTGTTGAATACTAATATTTTGACTAAATAATCGTAGAATATCGAAAGACTGAAAAATGGTCATAACATTAAGGCATCGTAGTAGTGGGGCTGTTGTATAAGCTCACCGTAGTCCAGGTGGCCCACCATGATGGTCTTAAAATGTGAGTAGTTCAGCTGTGGGAACGAGATGGCGCTAGACTTGTATAGCTCTGTCGCTTTCCCTCAGCGGAACCACCCACACTTTAAGATGTCATGGTACGCCATCTGGACTGTAAATTGCATGCACAGGAACAGGATGGTTTTTTTAGTCAGAAAAAGTCTAACAAATATAAGGGCACTCCCAAACATAAGGGTATCGTACTTACTAGAACAGGTATCGGAAAAAATAATGCACATAGTGGTTTTTTTTTACGTGGTAAAATCATCACATAAGTCCTCCCAATCAGGGCAGAGCGGGAGGGACTGTCAGACTCGTACTGACTAAAATCCACGGTGTCCTTCAATAGCCCTTTACGTACCGGGGTCACGGTAATTCTCGAGTCCCGCGACCATGCACATACAGGTTTGTGAAGAGATAAGTATAACCATGTACCTAACGCAACACTTCATTAAGACTTGATCATCTTACTTAAATAATAAAACCAGTTTAGTTTAGTTTCTTAAACCAGCTTAAAGCTTTAAGCCCGTATTCCAGTAAACAAACTTATTATGATCGTTAATTTAATTTTCAAGTGGATTTAATTAATTTAAACAAAAACGTCTCAATAAATCTTAGAGTTAACTTTAAACAAGTTTTCAGCTTTTAACCGATACTTGAAATGTAGCACAATTTCGCCCCTTCATTAGTGTTTTCTCCTAGACTGAGGTCACGAAACCAGCGGGCTTGTGAGCGGGGTAACGGCAACAGTGCATAAAGTTCCATTTTCAAATACAAACGCATTGTCGAACCACAGCGTCAAAATCACTCCAATCAACCGCGCCTTATCAGATACCAAGATGCAAAGTTATGATTAACATTCTGCTGCCCTTTTTTTATTTTTTTTCATCGTGGTAAAATCATCAAATGAGTTCTCCCATCCAGGGCAGGGCGGGAGGGACTGTCAGACTTGTACTGACTAAAATCCACGGTGTCCTTCAATAGCCCTTTACGTACTAGGGTCACGGTAATCCCTTGGTCCCGCGACCCCAGCAGGCTTTGGCCCTCTACAGGCCCCGTCACTATGCTGACACTCTTTGAGGCGCGCGTGGAACACAACGCGCCGTCGACCCAGGCATGGTCCATGGTCGGACAGCGAGTCGCCCATTACTTGCTGCCCGCATGCCCGCGCCTACGGTGGCCGGAGATCGTCCTGCGACGTCTGACGCCGTGGGCGTCTACCACTGCGGCTGGGGTGGAGGGAGGACGCTGTCCTCTCCCTCAGGGGGCCCGCCTCCTCCTTCACGTGCATGACTGTTTCGCAGAAGGAGGCGACCGCTTCCCACTCCGTCTCGCCCCGCAGCATGGCCTCGACCAATGCCGGGCGCGAGAGGTCTCCGCGTATCGCCGTCGTGAGGACACGGCGGTGCTCTGCCCAAGCGGGGCAGTCCTGCACCGTATGCTCCACCGTGTCTCCGGACGATCCTCGCAATTCTGCTGCCCTTAGCCCAATTAATTTAAGGTCGATGCAGGATCTCAGCAGCTACCTCCATTCTAACCATATCGTAGTATCCGCAATCCATCAATCGTTACTTTTGTCTTCATCTGCACGGCGTTTGCAGAGCTGAAGAAGAGAAATGCTACGGTAGTCGTAGACCAAAGTTCCGTTGTCACTTGTGGTTATTATCAACCGCAACGCCTCCGAAGCTTGTCGTTTGTTATTTTAGAATTCCAACTGGATTGATTTAACTCAAGCATGGACGAGCCGGGCTATGCGGAAACGAGCAAGATTCGATCAATCAAAGGATAACTTAGAGATGTGATTCGTAGATGTCAACCTCTTGAGATCGGTTTCGCACGTCTTCTCTACATACTACTTTTAAGAGTAAGTTTAGTAAAAATGGGCCTGAGGCACGGTGATTGATTATAAGCCTTTGTCAAACTGACGTGGCGAATGCGAAGCGTGACGTTTTTATTTGTAATGTATGGAATTGTTTGAATACAGTCACATAGAAAAGCGAAAGCGATCCGATAGCGTGACAGAACTATCGGACTGGCGTCTCGCTTCGGTCCGGTATCGCTTCGGACCCGCGCGTCTGTTTGACAAAGACATTAAAGCGAGTGATCATCCCTGATGTGATAACCACGATCACTATTAAGTGTAGTCACTAAGAAGAAGAAAACGAGAGTAATTCCAGTGTAGGAACGAGGTGGCGCTAGACGACTTGTATAGCTCTGTCTCTTTCCCACACTGGAATTACTCTCGTTTTAAGACGTCATGGTAGGTCACCAGTGCATCGTGGCCAGCCACGTCCATCCTACTCAGCTACTACTTCGCTGTTTTCGTGGCCACAGCTTTAAAACTAGTCAAAGGCGTAGCAAGAGAAACAAGACTCGGGTTATGTTTAATTAGAGCCAAACTGACGGAGACCGTATTACTGAGTCGTTCCAGATTTTATTATGGATACATTTTTAAAATGTTAACGTTAATTTTTTGTAGAACATTCTCGAAAAAAGAGTAGAGTTTAATTCGACTGTGCTGAAGAGTCCGCATTATAAAAAAAAAAGATTTTCTATTAATTTTACTATTCACCTTTTTACAGAGAATATCTTGTCTCCTATTCACTTCAACTGAATTCACTGTAACGCGTGATACATTTCTAGAAGTTTATTCACTTTTTTTTATTTTGAGGATGGCACTGCTTACAGCGGTTCAAATAACTCAGATCAGAATCAGATTTGGCACAATTCTATTTAACCATTGACATACAACAAGGTTATAAATATTTATAAAACTAAATTAATGATTATAATTATTATTTATATCAGCTATAAATCCATTCGTAGCAAAATCTTCATTTTTCGAATATACTTATACAGTAGTAAATCAGGTCTAACTTTTTTTTAAGCTATGCCCCGCACTAGGGTGCTGAAACAGCATATAAAATATTTGTTTAAAAATCACATACAGCAAGGCCCAGTCCCGGAATAACTACTGTAGATCATACAAGTATTTGCACCGTGCGGTAATCAAACCTGCGATACGCACCGCAGCAGTCCAGTCGCTCAGCCACTGAGACAATCGTGCCGTTGGAAATGTATACGCGCGGGTTGAGTCAGAACTTATCTTGCACCCGCTCTTAATATCACAAAATCATGGTCACCACACACACCTCTTGTTACGTCTCCAGAGTTGTATGCTCATAGAATCGAAGTCTTCAGCATAAACTCGACGATTTCGTGCGAATCCCGCCTTCGAGAGTTTTAACGGGATCACCCCGCGAAAGTTGTTGAATATCATGTTTATTTACACGAAAATTCACGAAATATTCGAATTATTATGGATTTGTTTCTGCGAATAATTTTAGAAGTTTTGTGTAGTTAAGTTACGTGTATAATTTAATTATGATAATTTTTATTGTGAATTACAGGGAGATGTCTTCACATGCAGGTATCAAAGTTTTGAGTAATTTCATGAGTTAGCAGAGCGGTACAGATCGATTTTGAAAGTTAATCAACGCTTGCCACGAATTTATATGGATACGTGATTATCCATTATTCATTTCCTTTACTTATTAAATACTTTTACAAAAACAAGAAAAAAAAAACATTTAAAAATATAAATAATAGTGGTCAGGGCTCCAGAGAAAGGAACCTCCTAACAATGCGCGCCGTGTCCAGAAGAACTGCTTTCGGAATCAGGCCCTTGATCCAGCTGCCTAACGAGAGCCTCCTTAGATGTTGGTCGAGGCTCTTGGCAATTAAGCCATGGGCCGACACGACTATCGGCACAATGATCGCTGAATCCACATCCCACATTATTATTATACTCGAACGCTTCATTCCCTTTGAAAGTGCATTAATCTGTTATTTCTGACTGTCAATTCATAGTATTCTAATAGTCGTTACGGCAACCTGAATGGCTGACAACCAGTCTTACCAAGAGCTATCAAACTACACAGTGACTGTTTTGTGAAAGCTGGGAAATAGGCTAGTGTCTGATCAAAATACTAGTTTTCAGTCTGTAGCGTACCTGAAACTGCAGCGCAGTAATACCAAAGATACCTGTATTAATAATCTCTCTAGGTAAAGACATCTGGTCGCGGGACTCACGAATTACCGTGACCTCGGTACGTAAAGGGCTATTGAAGGACACCATGAATTTTAGACAGCACGAGTCTGACAGTCCTTCCCGCTCTGCCCTGGGTGGGTGGACTCATGTGATGATTTTACCACGTAAAAAAAAGGGTCGAACTTAGTTTATCATTCATTTAAATCCATAGTTTAAAATATAAATATTTTTGCGCTCCTTCTCCATATACTTGTCCCTTTCATACTCTTCCTTACTCCCAATTTTTGAAAAAAAATACGAAATCATTCTTCACTTGATGATTGACAAGATGACGATGAAAATGGGTACAAAGTTGTCGTTTTACTTTTTATTACATCCATTAAATAAGTAATGCTTTATTT
The DNA here is from genome assembly GCA_943136025.2 of Agrotis puta. Classification (NCBI taxonomy): domain Eukaryota; kingdom Metazoa; phylum Arthropoda; class Insecta; order Lepidoptera; family Noctuidae; genus Agrotis; species Agrotis puta. The sequence goes on from OW964182.2 coordinate 2,718,185, forward strand.
ATCTCATGATAATAAACACAATACAATAATTTCTAGTTTTAGTTATGTAAATACTTTTAATTAGTACTGTTTTATAATTTGTGTTGTTATAAAGTTATATGTACGATCTAGTTATTCATTAATAAATTAAAGTTTGTAAACATTCTGTCTAAAAATAATAAAAAAATCGACGGGTTGCACTCTGGGAGTGCCGGCAGAAGTGAAAACTTGAATAGTAATAAACACACACGAACATTCGCGCAAACGCCTTGCGCCGTCTTACGAATTTTCGATCAGGGTCACGTGTCCTGACGCGAGTTTAACATTTTTTACCCATTCCACAAAAAGTGCACAACGCCGCTAAAGAAGTTTTCACTTCAAAAAAATACAGGATTAATTGACAATTCAAACACAGTATAGATACTGGTATCTACTGTAGGTAAAAGCTGTATTATTCGCCCAAAGTGACACAAGAAGAGTAAATAAAAAGCCTTCAAGCTAAATACGAACCCGGCTGAAAACAACCTATTCAGTAATGGACGTAGGATAGACATTCATTGGCGGGCACAAGCGGCGTGTCATCATTATCGATAACTCTATTGGCTGGCCTTCCATCTCTATTTAGGTTATACTGGCAAGTCAACAAATATAAATAAGTTAGTAGTAGGTAGTTTATTGAAGATTTAATATAGTATAATGACCCCGTAAATGATGAACGTAAAGGGCTATTGAAGGACACCGTGGATTTTAGTCAGTACGAGTCTGACAGTCCTTCCCGCTCAGCCCTGGGTGGGAGGACTCATTTGATGATTTTACCACGATAAAAAAAGTATCATTTATGCTAGGTGAACAGTGTATAAATACACTCTTTAAAACACACTTAATACAACACTAACGTAGCGCAAGCGCCATCAGGATGTCATTTGCAAGCGGTCATTAAATAATGGCGTCCTGTTGGCGCTTGCGCTACGTTAGTATTGTATTGTCTTAAGTAAGTGTGTAATTTACCTCGCGTTTCCGTCTTATACACTGTTCCCTTATACCTTTAAAATTAGATAGGCTTGAACCTAAAAACGAACCCACGTACGACCCAGTAATGTTTAAGCACTAGTTCGTAATACAATTTAGTATAAATCATTACAAAATGGAAGTATGATTATGTCAGTTTTCGCATCCACATTGCAATATTTGATATCAGTGTAAAAGTAATATGTCAGGGTCCAGATTATTGTCACCAATCAACCCTCTATTAGGCTTAGAAAACACAAAAACGCAATATATTTGCTTGAACTGTGAATCGAATCCAAAACCTCAGAAACCGCTGGGCTAAAAAGTCACTTTGAAGAAAAAAAAAAGCAAACGATATATAAATATGTCGCCTTATTTTTCACAAAATTTGACAAGAAAGTCCCATAATCCTACACGAAATACAAGCAGAACTTTTTTAAACGCCGCCATCTTAAATTAGGTAACGCGCGCAAGTAACAGTATTTTAATTAGATTTATTACTAAATTAAAAACAAAAAATATCTCCCCTAAATGCAAAACTTCGGGGCCTCTTGAAGCTATAAGAACTCTTGGAACATTCGTCTGTAGTTAAATAAAAAAAAAAGTTTTGCCGCCCGTATTAATCTGCGAGCAAATCAGATTCATACCCGGGAGGCTGAGGCACATCTGGCCAGTTAAAAGTTGCCAGTAAACTGGTATGAATACACCGCGAAACTTTGTTAACAATGTAGTGTAGGGCAGGAGAGGGAGCGGGGAATGAGGGGTGGGAGGTTGTTTGAAAAGGAGAGGAAATATTCTTGTAAATACGTCTAAACATTGTAGACATGGCGCATCAAAGATATTTATTTATTTATTTAATGTTCGGAAAGTTTACGGACTAAACTTAGGTTAGTAACTACAATTGCACTGGCATTTGCCATTTACAAGCTTTCACAAGTAAAATAATGTTGGATATTTGTGTTTTATAAAATTACATTTCCACAACACATATTGTTGTAAACTTCTGTTAAAAAAATAGTCCTAGGTAAGTAAATCACTTCGTTATTTGCATAAAATTTAGTGCTTACATGGAAGAGTTTTGTTTTTTTTTGTGGTTGTTAATAGTGAATCTCAAAATATTAAAGAGTATCTACAAAAATACTGGTGGGAATATTAACCAGTTACACAAAAAAAATGCATTATTCAATGTATTTCGAATTCTCTCAGAATTTGTTAAAAATATTATTAAAGAGCTCCAAACATTTGCTGTTAATCATTAATTTCCAAGTACAAAAAACAAAGGTGGCGTGGCTACAGAGCAGAACACCAAATAATGCTTCATTAGACATTTGAACCTCAGAAAGTTGTTTGAAGTGTCGCTAAAATAAAATCTATATTAATAATTACATAACCTCTTTGCACCGCTGTTGCTCATCACTCATCCCACATCCCAGTGTATCCAAGTCCGAGACTTCATACTTTGTACCCGTGGCATCATTCCACGTTGTTAGTACGGGGAAATATGAAAATATCATGTTATTATAAACTTAGTTTGCTTACATTTAACCATGAATTACAGTTGACTTGAGACGTTAAAATATTTACTTAGTTTTGGCACTAGTATTTTTGTGGGGAAACTTTATTTGGTGTAGGTGTTTCAAATATTGAATGAATACTCTTTGCTTGGTGTTTGTAAAGTCGCTAGCACATCAGCCGACACCAATTTTTCAGATTTTCCCAATGGATTTTGAATCTTCTGCATTTGTGATAAAATTAAACTTGATAAAAAAAAACGAACATAAAAATTCCCTGCCAACTGAAAATAATTTCTTACTAGCGTACCAAATCTTCTTCTCTTCAGACATATAAGAATTCTTCACAAAATACTAGGAACTCAGCACTCAAAAGAACCATATCGTCTTCAAACAAATTACTTCAAAATTAAGGTAGGAAGCACTCGTATTTACAGCCCAACAGATTTGATACGCACAAGAACTTGAGAATATGAACTCATTATTATGTACGTATCTCTGAGTTATTCCAAGTTTTAAACCGGGAGTATTAGCTCATTAATTCTGATATCTATAGCGTGTAATTCCTTTTGTGAATTGTCTTATTAGTACAAGAGTAGATAATGCGACCAGTGACAGAGACCGAGCTTACAATCTCTGTGTGTGCGTACAATATCGTTGTAAAAGGTCTTGTCACAAGTATTTTTGACTTATGGTGAGAAAACGCCATGTCGTTTCAAAGCCATCAGTGATGCATGTAAATAAATTGAAAGAGTAATGATGACAATGATGTCTCGTCCACCATCAGTTGCCATTGTCACTTCTCGATTCTTTTGCTATTAAATGTAAACTATTCAGAAAATATTGTATAATAACAGTATTTAGTTAAATGCCAGATCTTACCTGGGAAATAAACTCCGGACTCTTATAACGAAAGATTACCCAATTACCACTGCAGCTGGGGTGGAGGGAGGACGCTGTCCTCTCCCTCACGCGGGCCGCCTCCTCCTTCGCGAGCATGATAGCTTCGCAGCAGGAGGCGACCGCTTCCCACTCCGTCTCACCTTGCAGCATGGCCTCGACCAATGCCAGGCGCATGAGGTCTCCGCCTATCGCCGTCGTGAAGATACGGTGGTGCTCTTCCCAAGCAGGGCAGTCCTGCACCGTATGCTCCACCGTGTCCTCTGGGCGATCTTCGCAGTGGTACACCCAGGCGTTTCTTCCCTCCCTATCAGACACAGGTACCTCTCGAAACTTCCGTGTCCGGTGAGGACCTGCGTCAGGGGGTTTACCCTAGAGAAGCAAGCAACAACTCCGACCTTGAGTCTTGCAAAGCGAGGTGAAAAAGTTGCTCCAACTTAAGTCTCTGTCAGCTGTATCGTCATATTCCACTTCCACGAACAAATACACCAGAAATATAATATTTTACACCTAAACTTATTCATGACGGCATAAAATGGCGGCGTAATTTGACATCATTTGTTACATCTAGGTTTGTTTAATTTAGTATGCGAGTTTAGATAAATGTTCGTAATTTGTTCGCATATTTTGTGTAATTATGAACTTGGTTTTAATAGGCTTCGAATTTTTTCACGTATTAATGCAAGATCCTTTCATTATGCTAAATATGTTCAAAATAATCCCTGTAAGGATAGGCAGAGGCCGAGCAAATAGAACACCCTCTCAAGAAATGTTTGAGCCCCATTTCAAAGGGAACGAGCCTTTTGCCGACGACTGGGCCAGTCCAGTAGCTGCTACTGAGAAATTCCAAATGGAGAAACCCATTTTGGAAATAGCACTTGGTAGCTCATTTTCTGCATTCGCGCGTGTGACAACTAAACAAAGACAGTAACAATAAAACATGCTAATTTTACTAACTAGATCGTGATTATGCAAAATATGTTTTCATAATGACAATAAAATAACCTACTTTTCATTAATCTTTTGGGGATAACTTTTTTATGTTATTGTGTCTCTGTTACTCTGCCGTTTTTGATTATTGGTTTATCTATAACTAACGACCCGCACTACCTTCAACAGGTGTAATTTGAAAATAGAATATAACTCACCGGTCCAGATCTCTCTAGATGATTCTGTTCTTTAAAAAAAAAATGTTGCCCCACACTAAGAATTTCTCCTGTGTCGTGGGTGCGTTTACAAACATATAAACTCACATACACAAGCACCCAGATTCGGAACAAGTACTTGTAGATCATGCAAATATTTGCTCCGTGCGGGAAACGAACCCGCAACACGCAGCGCAGCAGTCCAATCGCTCAGCCACTGCGATAACCGTGCCGTCAAATTTCATTTTATTATTACATTGATTTTAAGTTTATTATTACAAAACATAAATTCAGATAGCAATAACCTGTATACATTAAACAAAATTCAAACGCAATTTACTCGTGGAATACTGGTTTCCACTTTGAAATAAGACCTATTTCGTAATACCATGGCTTCCAAAATCTAATGAAAAGCCAAAAATTTAATCAATATGATAGCAGAACATCGCTTTTGGATACTGCTTAGTGTATGTATACTATTGCTTGTGACTGTACACACTTAAAGGGTAGGTAGCTTACTTAAATCTGACAATAAAATTAAGCTAGCACAGCGACCCCCCCGGTCGGAACTCAGTCCCCTCTGAATGTTAGGCATTTTTGGTTTTTCCTCTCCTGTTTGTACAGACCGAAATCCGACACATTGTACAGAATCGCTTTAAACGCTCTGTACGGGAACAGTGCATAAGACGGGGACGCGAGGTATAATGGGGACATACACTCTTTAGGCATATTTAACACAACACTAACGTAGCGCCATCGCCAAAACGAAACGTAACGCCATCAGGACGTCATTTGCAAGATGCCATTAACAAATGGCGTCCTGTTGGCGCTTGCGCTACTTTAGTATTGTGTTAAGTTTGCCTTAAATGTGTGATTTCCTATCATACCGCGCGTCAGTATTATTATACTGCTCCCCTAGGTATCTTTATAAAATACCTAGTAGTAGGTAATATAATAAACCATGACACGAATATACCAAATATAATAACGACACGTCTACCCTTATCAATTCCTAGAAATAACTTCTCCGTAAATGATAAAAAGTTTCCCGAATTTTCTATAACGCAGCCGCCATGTTCCCGGTCGATATTATTTAAAGTCGTACCGCCATTGATTGAGATTGTTTCCAAAGTTCGTATCTTTGTTATTGGCGCTGACATTTTCATTTAATTCACATACACAACATCGTGAAGGGTGGTGGGACCCGTTATCGAAGGCAAGTATATTATCTTGTTTATGTGTAGGCATGTCTATTATTTCTAAAGGTATTGATAGCAAGCCGTCCTTTAAAATGATGGTATTTGTGTGCATGCGTTTCTTCTAAGAGTTGAGTAAAACAAAAACTTTTAAAATAAAAAAAGCTTTTTTTTTATCGCGGTAAAATCATCAAATGAGTCCTCCCACTCAGGGCAGGGCGGGAGGGACTGTCAGACTCGTACTAACTAAAATCCACGGTGTCCTTCAATAGCCCTTTACGTTCCGGGGTCAACGTAATTCATAAGGCCCGCGACCCCGGCAGGCTTCGCGGGCCCTCTAAAGGGGGCCCCCGTCACTGTCCCGACACTCTTTGAGGTGCGCGTGGAACACAACGCGCCGTCAATCGAGCTAAAATAAATAAAAAAGCTAAGTTCATAATCAAACTATGGGTACCTCTGAAAATTTACTTCAGATTGGCAATTCTCTATAACGTTTCAGCAACCTGCCTCCTATTTGCCAACTTTATATAAAGTTAGACGACATTGCCATCATTGGGGAAACCTATACATGAGAAATATTGCCCGCGCGTCTAACTGTTGAACACTTGTCAAGAAAACTGTCGAATTCAAAAAGGCATTTTACGTTGATACTCGTATAAGGACCGTTTTTCACTTACACTTTTAGATAAGTGTTCAATTGATGTTTAACTCTTTGTGGTACGACGGTGAAAAGCCAGCGTTGGATTAAATCCAGCTATGTCTGTTGATGATAATAATGACATCGTTAACAATATACCAATATAATGAACCAAACGTTAAAAATATTTATCGGTCTAAGTAGGAATGTAATAAAATTATCATCTGCTTAGCCTTTTCTTAAGTATGGTGAGATAGTCTTCCAGTCGAATCAGATGTAGTTGAATATCAGTATTTTACATCGAACGACTGCCAACTGATTTCCAGAATCCAGTAACTGGGTAATACGATATCCTTTTTTTATCTTGGTAAAATCATCGAATGAGTCCTCTCACCCAGGGCAACAGGAGGGACTGTCAGACTCGTACTGACTAAAATCCACGGTGTCCTTATATAGCCCTTTACGTTTGACGGCAGGCTTTGGTCCTCTAGAGGGGGGCTCCATCATTTCGCTGACACTCTTTGAGGCGCGCGTGGAACACAACGCGCCGTCGACCCGGGCATGATCCATGGTCGGACAGCGAGTCGCCGATTAATACAATACTTTTTGGAAAAAAATACTGTTCCTGAGAAATCTGCAATAAAGATCAGATGATAACAAATACCGCTTCATGTATGATCCGTATTGATTGTGAAATTCTATATTAAGCGAGTATTGTTATAACGTTTATATGTCATATTTCAAAACCCCAGTTTTTTTTTGTTGAACGTGCTAAAATCATCAAATGAGTCCTCCCATCCTGGGCAGAGCGGGAGGGACTGTTAGACTCGTACTGACTAAAGTCCATGGTGTCCTTCAATAGCCCTTCACGTACGGGGGTCACGGTAAATCATAAGTCACGCGATCAAAAAAAAAAAACACCCCAGTTTGACATCGTATTTATCAAAAATCATTACTTCACAAAATCAACACAACATAAAGTAGTTGCGTCTTTATTTTGAGTCCACGTCGCGACTCCGAGGAAAGTTTTCATCCTAGAAAATATATTGTACCCATGAGATAATGGAAAACCCAAGTTTTGTGAGAAACAAAATCGTGAGGCCTTCGTACTTTACCTACCTTATTTTCACAGTCTTTTATTTAAAAAGGTAAGCTAAAGTTTGAGGTATTGATACCAGTCAGTTTTTGAACGACTTCTTGTTAAAGTCAAATGAGGGATGTTTTGGAAAATATAGACCGTAGTATGCGATCACGATAAAGCTGAACACGTCAATGACCTCCACCTGTCAATTGCCACTTGGAAATTATGTGTAGCAAGAAAATACTTTACTGCAAATTAATTTCCAAGAATATTTATTAGCTTGTTAATATACGGGCATGACGTCACGATATGGCTGCATCATAGTTTTTAAAATAATAATTATGTTCATTAAATTATATCATCTCATTAATTCAATAAAAATCTTAAAATTAGAACCTTCATCCTTCTGTCCTGAGCGGAGTAAGAATAAGAAACTTTTATTTGTACGACTTTTTAAACGAATTCATCCTCAAATTTTATGCAGATGACATCTCAGTCTATTTAAAAGGCATAAAATAAATACCCATTAATATACATTCACCCATACATTAACAGTCGCTCCCACCATGTACGCTGTAACTCCACATAAGTACTTCAATCCTTGAAACTTCACAACTCATCAAAGTTGAACTTTGTGCGTGAGTTACATTCGCATTTCATGGTAAGCAGGTAAATAGCTGGGATTTGCCATCACATACGGAGATGTACAGTGAGGGGTTAAAAGGCTTTAATGGGGGTTCAAAGAGAAAAAAGTTGCTGTAAATTGACAGCACCGTACGCGCCCCATTATATGACATTATGACGTCATCAGCATTATTCGGATGCTGTATTTGCCAATTTCTAAAATAAGTTCTGTCAAATGTAAGTTAAACTTAAATTGGTAAGTATACTTTTTGTGGTATACGAGTAAGTAGCTTAAATTGGTCAACTGTTAGGATGGCTGAGATTTATTTCCTAAAAATATATTTTATTGGTACGAAATAAATGTTAAAATACAGGATCATAGTCCCATTTTTTCAATATTAACGATACCGTAAATCACTTTTAAAAAGCATTGAATTCGAAGCATTCAAATTTACAATTGGGGCCACAAAAAACTACACACACAAGTTTTCGCGACACGACATGCGTTTGCCCAAAAAAAAGCAAAACATATCGCTTGTCGTATTTTTCAAATGTGAATACGCAATGCCCGAGATTAACAAATGGATCGCGTGAAAAAGTTTAGCAATAAATTTAGGTAAAGTCACAAAACTCGGCAACGACACGTTAAATTTTATTACTGCCTGGAGCCTGTGGAGCATTGGTATTAAACTTGGGATATTATTGAAATGATCTCAGACAAAGGTTGTTATTGCATGAAAATATATGCGAACTTGTGAGTGAGAAGTTAAAGCGCTCGATCAGTACTTCGGTAATGCCCTCAGAAGTTAGTGCGTGAGAATTGAGTTATTACTCTTTGTATTGGCCCGCAGTGTATTAAAACGGTAATGTGCGAAGTTAGAAAAATTGTTTATATTATTTTTATAGGAGTTGTAAAATATTGCCGTTTCGAGTTTAGAAACGGTTGGCGACTTCCCGGGGGTGACGTCAGTGAGCATAGTAAAATGTAGCAGATCGGGCGCACTTGCTGCATTATTATCTCGTAAAAATATTGTGCAGTTACTAATACCTGAATAGTGTTACTTAAGCTATTGATAGCTTTTCAAAGAGCAAAGTTGTTGGCACCTGACACCTCAGGAAAACTGACATATTGCTGTAATGTAACTTTGTCTGTTTATTTTTGGGTAACATTATTGGTTTTTACCCGACTACGGCAAAGCCAAAAGGAGGGTTATGATTTTGACCGGTAAGTATGTATGTTTGTTTGTTCCCTCAAAACCTAATATAATATAATATTATACCTAATATGATATTATGAGTTGTCTATGTAATAAAAGATAAATACTTATTTAAATTTTATAATTGGAAAAAATATCGGTCAAATGAATATTGTTCTTGTTTTATTCTTTTCAGTGCTCGATAGTTTTGTGGTCGGGATTTAGTTATTTTAACTCATTTTCTTTTAGTTAGTGCCTGACATCAAATGAGCCAAAGTTTCTAATCAAAAACTCGTCAGTTTTCAAAAGTAACTGTTGGTGAGCAAAATGGACTGTAGGTAATTTGAAATTGGAGGATGATGGAAACACTGATAGAATGAATAATTAAATTTATTAACAGAAATAACTTGATAAACTATACTTGCAAGGCAAATTGGACACTTGACAACAACAACTGACATTTTTTGAACAGACAAAATCATTATAAAAAAATAGTTCTTAAAAAGAAAAGGTGGCATCCCAGCCAGTCGCCAACATACCGGATCCCCAGTGGAACACTAACAACCTGTGGCTACTGGCTGGGAAGCAGCTTCCATTAACACGAGCTTACGGGCCGGTCGGCGCAGTATGCCGCCCCTAGTGCGGACGTCTGCCACGCGGACCGCTCCGTCTGGCCCTGGGTAGATCGACACTATTCTTCCTAACGGCCATAAGCCGCGAGGAAGGGTAGGGTCGGCGATTAGAACCACGTCTCCCTCACTGAAACTGAATGTGTTGGTGGAGGGTCCCCTTGCTCGGAGCGTGGGCAGGTACTCGCGCAACCATCGTGCCCAAAACTGATCTGCCAGACGTAAGCTTCGACGCCAGTCACACCTTCTGTCTAAGTCTGCGTCTGTGAGCGTGCTGGTCCAAGGTACGACTGAAGAGGAACCCAGGATAAAATGGAAAGGAGTGATCGCTTCTGGTGAGTCGGTTGAAGATGGCACATACGTGAGAGGTCTCGAATTTATTATGGCCTCTGCCTCAAGGAGTAGTGTGGAGAGTACGTCTTCTTTTAAAACTTTTTCGGCGAGGCAGGCTCTCAGGGCTGTTTTTACGGTTCTAATCAATCTTTCCCATGCTCCGCCCATGAACGGTGATGCCGGTGGGATGAAACGCCATTTAATCTTGTGGTTTGTGGCGTATTCCTGCACTGCGTTGTCTTGTAACGAGCGTAGCTCTCGGGAGGCTCCGGTGAAGTTGGTGCCATTATCTGTAAATATTGTTGAAGGCGATCCTCGGCGAGCTATAAAACGTCTTAGGCTCATAATGGCAGCATCGGATGAAAGTGAGGTAACAAGTTCTAAGTGGATGGCTCTCGTTACTAGGCATGTGTACAGCGCGACGTAGCGTTTTTCATGGCGTCGGAATATTGTGACAGTGATCGGACCGAAATAATCTAGGCCCACGTGCGTGAACGGCCTCTTGTGATGGTCGAGACGCTCTTCCGGTAGCTTGCCGATTTGAGGTTGAGCAGGTTGACCCTTCCACCTTCTACATTGGAGACAGGCTTTGGCTACGCTACGGATGCTGTTTCGTGCTTTGAGTATCCAAAACTTCTGCCTGAGCTCATTAAGGACAAGTTCGTTGAAACAATGTGCGGCGTGAATATGTTCATGAAGGATGATGAGTCGTGTGACGTGATGGCGACCATCCAGAATTGCAGGCGATATGGCTCTCTCACTCACTCCTGGCGCATACTTTATCCGTGAGTCCAGTCGCAGCAAGCCATCCTGGTCAAGAGTTGGCGCGAGTTTTGCTATTCGGCTGTTTTTGGGCACGGGCTGTGAAGATTCGACTGCTTTCAGCTCATCGGGGAAGCTGTCTCTCTGAGCTCGTTGGAGTATCATCTTCTCAGCTGTTATGATGTCCGCCGCGTGAAGTTGTGAAGGAGATGTGGTGCCGTCGATGTATATATTAGAATTTTGATCTATTGGCCGAGACAATTTAAGCCGGAACAATCGCGCACCCTGGAGAACACGGGCGGTAGCACGCAAAAGGCGCAGCCAAGAGCTGAAACGCGTCGCGTCAGGTACTGGACTCGAGAACGGAACGTCGAGGAGCAACCCCACCAGCTCCGATTTTAACTCGAGGTCTGGTAGAGTCTCCTCGATGTCAGCAACTCGCTCGGTCGGCCAGGCGTATGGCGGCTGTAACAGAAACGGAGGACCTGTAAACCATCGATGAGACTGTGTGAGGTTTAATTTTTTAGGTTTTGTAGCATCGTCGGCGACGTTGAGAGAGGTAGGGATCCACCTCCAGTTGGACGGGTTGGTGGTTTCTAATATCTCTCCCAACCTGTGCGCCACGAATGGTTTAAACGTCCGAGCATCACTCCGAATCCACTTAAGGACGGTGGTTGAGTCTGTCCAAAAAGTAATCTCGGAGGGCTTGATTCGATGAGCTTGCAAAATTGTTTGCGCGAAACGAGAGGCTATGAGCGCAGCTTGTAGTTCAATGCGTGGAATTGTGACCGGCCTTAAGGGCGAAACGCGTGCTTTACTGCCGATTAGAGTCGTAGACACGGAGTTGTCATCGTAACTAAAACGCCAATAGGCAGCACATGCATAAGCTTGTTCGCCACCATCGGCTACTACATGCAGTTGGGTATCCACTACATCTGTCCTAGTCATATACCAACGAGGTATTTTTATATTGGATGCGACCTGCAATTGTAGAAACCAGTCTTTACATTCATTTACGTACGTATCGGGAAACGGTGAGTCCCAGCCGACCCCTGCCCTCCATAGTTTCTGTATCAGAATGCGGCCCCAGATGATGACCGGCATTAACAAGCCGAGTGGGTCATAGACCTTCATGACGTTTGACAGGAGACTACGTTTGGTTAAGGTGTCGGCCGGTAACTGCGAAACTGCTCGGAAACCCAGCGAATCCTGACGTGGGTTCCACTTAACACCCAATACGCCAACCTCGCTACTAGTCGGTAAATAAACGTCGGAGGTTGCGTCGCTTCGAAGTTCCTTTGGGATGAGTGAAAGTGCCTCCGGAACGTTTGACGTCCACGCGCGCATCTTAAAACCACAGGCTTTGTGAACGGTGACTACGTCGGCGGCCAACTGCGCCGCGTCGGTGACACTGGAGTGGCTACCTAAATAGTCGTCCATATAGTGGTCGTCAATTATTGCCTTACAGGCGGCAGGGTAATCAGCTTGGAGTGTTCTTGCATTTTTGTTTTTAATGTAGAGTGCGATGAAAGGACTCGAAACCGCGCCAAAAATCATAGAGGACATACGAAACTCTTTCAGTTCGCCTTCTTTGTTACGCCAGAGGAAGCGTTGGGCGTCTCTGTCTCTTGGAGCGATTTTTATTTGAGGGAACATTTCTTTTATGTCACCGTTTAGAGCCACGGCGCCTTCTCTAAAGCGGAACAAGATATCCAGTAAAGAACAAAGTAAGTCCGGACCTTGTAGGAGCAGGCTGTTTAAACTTACACCCTTCGTTGCCGCGGCGGCGTCGTGGACCGCTCTGAGTTTCTTCTTTTGGGGGTGAAATACGCCGAAAATAGGCAGGTACCAGCGAATACCAGTTTCTACGTCAACGCAGAAACTATTTGGTGGTTTTCGATGGTGATAGGTGATCGGTTCGCACTCCTCAGCGTAGCCTTTTGCGATAACATCGTCTATGAATTTGTTAAAGGCTGTGGCAAACGATTCATCTTTTGCCATCTGGCGTTCGAGGGCCTTGAAGCGCGATAATGCCTGCGAATAACTGTCAGGTATAGTCTTCGGCAGTTCTTTCTTCCAGGGTAGGCCAACTTCAAAATGTCCGTCATCAAGTTGGCGCGCCGATGATTCGATAATATCTACGGCTCGTTTATCGTCATCGTTTGGGCGAGGGGCGCTTTTCGTTATGCCTAAGGCATCGATGTCATATTGACTTTTGATGAGAATGTCTAAATCGTCCGATACGAGGTTCACAAATTCGAGTGGCTTAGACGAAACGGAAAGCGCGCCGTGAATTACCCAACCTAACAAAGTTCTCGAGGCGACAGGATCACTCTGCTTGCCACATCGCACTTCGCGACTTAGAGACAGGTGCCAATCGGGCGCACCAATGAGGACAGTAGGGGTGACGTCAGTGAATGAAAGTTCGTCGGATAAATCTACTAAGTGGTCATAGTCTGAGAAAATAATTTTGCCTGGGTGTTGCGCGCGCAACCCCAAAGGTTTGATCGCCCGCGCGTGTTTTACTAAATAACGATCAGACAAATTTCGACCTCGAACATAAAAGTCTACGTAACTTACGTCAACTTCTTTTGTCATACCACTGACGCCTTCAATGCACAGCCGTTCCTGACAGGTGGGTTTGGCGCCGATGCGCGCAGCAACCTCGCCGTCAATGAGCGTCGCAGTACTGCCCTCATCGAGTAACGCCGTCGTCTGGAACTCGCCGTCAGGACCCTCGAGTACGATCGGGACTACCTTCAGCAGCCCGCGAGGGCGATCGGTTGACTGTGGAGTCCCTGTGACATTTATTAAGATATCTGATGTATTTCCAATTTTGACAGATGGTTCATTTTTGTTGGTTAAATTGTCCACGTTGACAAGAGTGGGTGGTTCAGCAAACAAAGTTTGAATGTTGTTGCATTGGCTGCTGGATGCTACGCTAGGTTTGGAGTTTGCTGTCGTTGTGCCGTGCAGGAGCGCGTTGTGACGTTTCGGGCATCCGTCTACTCCACAACGTTTGGCGCGACAAAAATTCCAAGTGTGTGGGTTGGACTTCAAACACCGGTAGCATATTTTTGTTTCACGGACCCAACGCCATCTGTCGTCTAATGAAAGCGCTAAGAAAATTTTACAGGTTTTTATGTTGTGAGATCCTTGTTTACAAAAGGTACAACGCTCGGGCACTTTGTCGTTAGATACGGTAGCATGAATTGTTTCCTTCTTCACTTGGAATTTAGAAGGATGCGTTGTGTTCTGTGCCTTAACCGTACTGTCGGCAACAAAGTTATATTTTAACTGTTTATCAGCCTCTACTAAAAGAAATCGTGACAAAATATCCAATTTTGTGAGGTTTGGTTGGTCGGGTGCATAAACGGAAGCAAAGTCCGTAAAACGAGCGCGCGTGTGCTCGCTCAACTTCATCAATATGCACCGAAAGAGCTCTGGTGACCATAAATATTCGCTCTGATTAAGTAGCTTAAGCGTTGTCACGAAGTTGCGTAATTTATTTGCTAAACGGTTTAATTCTTCGGGAGAACTTAGCTTGTGACTGTTGCGCAGCTCGGTGACTTCGCGGGCGATGAGAAGTTCCGGGCGCGCGTACGTCTGCTCTAGGGCGCTCACGATGTCGTCCGGTTCCCCAGAAGTCCACAAAAGAGACGCCACGGCCTGGTACGCCGGACCGCGCACAGCGTTGTTTAAACGATCTAAATTATCTGACGGAGAAAAATTAGATTTAGTTCGTTCATAACTTCTCTTGAACGCCATCCACTGACTAACTTCGCCCGAGAACGTGACGAGTTCCGGTCTCTTTGGTCCGTTGGAAAGGGCGTTTATAGCTTGGGTAAGCTGAGTTACGGGGTCTGAGATAGGGCGTTCAGTCGTATTTAACTGTTGTGTTGTATCGTTGTGGTAATTGTTACCGGCGGCGCATGTAAATGACGACGGGGCTGCATGGTTGACATTCGGTACACAGAACGATACCGTGTTGGTAGGAGCGGCCGGCTGTGAATGTTGTCCTTGGGGGTTGCCCAAGGTGACAGTCGGTGCCTCACCAGGCATGTTTGCGTTAGTTACCGTGCTCATGTTCTGCTCGTGGACCCACGCCGTGGTGCGTTTTGTGGAATGAAAAGACAAACGTGAACAATGGGATTTAGAAGACTTATCTGATGCTTCCAAAGCGGCTAGACTGGCTTGTAGTTCCGTCTCTTGCGCCTCAGCTTCGAGGCGGGCAAGCTCACGGTCACGTTCCGCCTCACGCTCAGCTTGTTGTCGTGCACGCTCCACTCGGCGCCGCATTGCGTCAGCTTCGATGGCCAGTTTTTGAGCGCGGACGGTCGCCGAAGACCTCGAGGAGTGAGTGCGTTCACTGCACGACTGTAAACTATGAACACTATGTGCGCTGCGTGAGGGTGCTTTTGCATTTGCGTCTAAAACCGAATTAGATCGAACGCTTGGACAAATTGCGAGGCTAGGTTGTGCCTGGTCGCAAGGTTCAGTGCCCGCGGGCTGTGTAGTCGAGCTAATTGGTAATGCCAAAGCATCCTCTGTTGCTGTTGCCAAAGCCGGCCGGGCGCCGCCCCGTGAACGTTCGCGACGTTCGGGCTGCGTCAGATCGACTTCCGTGGCCGTAGTATCCTTGTTTGCCTTGCTTTGACTACGTGTTTCCACCATGGTTAATGAATAAGAATGACGAAATGAGTGTTTACTAAGCGAAATGAAAAATTGAAAAAAACTTACGTCAAAATGAAAATGTTGAAAATGGTTTGTTTTTAGGCGAGAATGGACCAAAAATGTTGGTGAGCAAAATGGACTGTAGGTAATTTGAAATTGGAGGATGATGGAAACACTGATAGAATGAATAATTAAATTTATTAACAGAAATAACTTGATAAACTATACTTGCAAGGCAAATTGGACACTTGACAACAACAACTGACATTTTTTGAACAGACAAAATCATTATAAAAAAATAGTTCTTAAAAAGAAAAGGTGGCATCCCAGCCAGTCGCCAACAGTAACAATAGTGATACGATTACAATGAAGTCCATTTTCTTTAAAATCATTACTTAGGGTCCAAATAGTCCTTAATGATTGATAGTTAATAAACCTCTTAAACCAACAGGTAAACCCGTTTATAATAATTACCTAGACCCAATCAAACGTTCTCCTCAATTTATTAACACGATAAGAAGAATCATCCAATGAATTAACATCGTAAAGGTCAAAATATAGCTCCTCCAGATAATATTTCGGCCATTTTAAGCTTTAAAACGTTGTAAGAAAGGAGTTTATTGCCTGGGGATGTCTGTAAATTTATTTAATATGGGGACGGCGGAATACGGGAGCTAACAAAGGTTGCTAGGCTTCTGATTGTATTACCTTTCCATAAGGTTAATTTTGGCATATTTTTATATTGATGTGATATAATAAAAATTACGAGCGTTATAAAAATGAAAGTAATCTATGTAAAGTTACACGGTAATTTACATTTTATATAGCTGTGTAAATAATCTGTCACGAACGTATACACGACGATGCATACAGATAAAGTTCTAAAAAAAGTCGACTCAACTCGTGGCGGATCTTTAACCTCTCGTAGCATTGGCTACGTCGTAGCAATAACTACGTCGGTCGTAGCACCAGCGTAGTCTCAAAGCGTAGGCGACGAACGACGTCACGTTTTCTGCGAACATTTATTTATTATTTTACTCGTACCTCTTTGTTTGTAAGTCCTGAATGGTCTTTTCTCTAAAGCTTTAAGATTAATCGAAGGAGAAACCAATCAAGTAAGCAAGCTAGAAATTATTTAGCAACCGGAGCCTGGGAATATTGGCTCTGAAAACACAAAAATATAATAATAGCCCGGCCCCGAGAGACGAAACCGCAACACTACCAAGTTACCTCAAAAAGCTTTGTATAAATTCTCAACAAAATATTCTTGGGAATTTACTTTTATATATTTACAATTAAGTGGGAGTTGGTCAACTATTTCGTTTTCCGTTTGAGAAAAACAAAGAGAAAATTAACGATGAGGAATTCCATTTTAGTCGATGCTCTGTTGCTTTGCGGTGAGGCTTAAGTACTGTTTGTATTTTTATGTTAAAACAGTTCCTCTAGCTTCTGAGAGCCTGGTAACAGGCGCTGTGAGTATTGAAGAGATTAGCCAAGATGTATTTTACAAATAGTGGTAAAAATAAACTATTTCCGTCATACCACAAAAAGTTAAACATCTGTTGAACACTTGTCTAAACAAGTGTTACTGCAAAACAACCCTTAAATCAACGTCAAATGTCGTTTTGCTTGCGTCAGTTCTTTTTTGTAGTTAGACGGTTATTCTAGTTATTTCTAATGGTTTTTGCAACAAAAGACATTATTTCTAATATTTAGAAAAATGAAATAGTCAAAAAGACGTATTTACATGACAAGCAAGTCTTTATGGCGATTACCTTAATACTATAACTTTCTTTAGGCGTTTAATTATGAATTGGAAGTGGGTGGGGAGTAAAAGTGATTATCAAACTTGCTGGCTAAAATTGTAATGGGTCGACCCACCAGAACCACCTGGGTGGTTCCTTCACATCCTTTTGCGTTCCAAGGCCGCGATGCCATTTTAAGACAGTCCTACTACACAAGAAAAGAAGCCTATCATTCTTTAAGTCCTAGACAATCAACCAGGAGCACATAACAAATAAAGAGTTCATTTCAAACCTACAACGTTACGTGGTTGTTCCGCTGTAAGCTGCTTGTGAACATTGCTCCGCCGCGCTAGGCTTTCAGGATTTAATCAGATTTATTTTCTGTGTTATTTCGAGGATTGTATATTTTTGTTGTTATGAAATGTTGTTTTATACTCTATTTGTCACTTCAAGAACGGTGTTGATGTGTGAGTCTTAGGCTGAGATCTATAAAGAAATTTTGATTCAGCTCAAACTCGGCTTAGTCGCTTCATGCGAAAATAAACTTTACGTCAATGTTCGCTATTCGTAAGAAATAACGTATTCGTAAGATCTTACGTTATTTTTTGAAAATGCAATACCTAGATGAAGTAAGACTGAGGATCAGAACGCATTGAAATAACATACGTCTTTACAAGTCTTATTAAGACAATTTAATTGGGAAGATGTGAGCAGTTTTAAGGATTTTTATTTGTCCATCATACTCCCGATTAACTTCTTTTGCCTACCCTCTCTGTGTTTGAAATCAAATTGTGCTCTTGAAAGAAAAATGAGGAAATGCACATTATCTATGATTTTTCACTGTTGATAATTGCGATACCCCTAAATTCACAAACGGCCATGAAAATGCACCTCAAAAACCATTTTCCAAATACAGAATCGACGGCGCAGTAATTTCAAAAGTACGTATGTATTCCTTACTCTGAAAATTGGAGGTGGATAACCTAAAATACACGGGGGATAAGTTTGAGGGAACGTATTTGTAGCTTTTGTAACTAATTTTTTTTTATTAGGCAGTGGACTTCTGTAGTTATTAAGAAACGTTATTACAAATCATGGTTTTGCGGTAAATCATGGACTAAGAGCAGTAGCAGTAGTAGCAGAGAGTAGCTGTCAAAGGTGTGTCAAAGTTTCTCACAGCAACTTTTTCATTGTGTTGTACTTTTTATGTTATGTTCACCCAAAATGGATTTAAACAAGGTAGATTTAATTGTTATTACTCATTGTGGATTTGATTGTTCAGACTATCGTTCAAATAGCGGTACTAAAGTCGACGTTTTATCTTAGTTTTGTAATACGGACAAATTTAAACCATGGCTCTGCAGATAAGCCTGGACTTGATAGACCAGGTTTAAATCAAGTTTTATTTAGTTTTTGTAATAAGCTATACAGGATCAAGCCTAGCTTTCCTTGACATAAGAATAGGGTAGTTTATTGCATTAAAAAATTGAAAATCTGTTTACACCGAAAAGATAGAGCGGAACCCAAACTAGGTAGTACCTGTGTCTTGGTGACCCACTGCACTATGTATCTAAACTATAAAGCAGGCTGAATAAGAATCACACCACACTCATCAATGCCAACGGCAGCATAACCGCCCACAGAACTCGCCCGTATATTCCACGTTACTCCGAAAATTGTCGTCGTAATTCTCAAAAATTCAATTTAAAATCGTTCTGAGTCGGGTCAGTCCGGAATATACCGGGGAGGCCGGCCGCACGAGTAATTGGTACAGTCGTGCTCGCGATGCATTCAAAAATCGTTCGAGACTAGTTTGTATTTGCTGTACACTGTGGGGGAATGTGAAATGGATCTTTTGGCTTTTGAAGTGGTTGAGATGGATTCTTTGAGGATATCGAGTGCTGGCGATTCCAGCACAGATAATATTTACCTTCAAGGAATGTAATTCACCTCAAGGAGCTATCAGCAAACTGACTGGGGCCCCTATACGTCTAAACTCCTGCCAGGATAACTCAAACTGGCTCCGTAACACAAAGGGCATTTGAAAGAACAGAGTTTTTATTCAGTAAGAGTCTAACAGTTAATACGCAATTTGACAACATCATTAAATTGCAAATTTGACCAGTCCGTCAGCTAGGGTTTTGAAAAATAATGGAGACGTATGTTTTCTTTCGTTAAACCGATACATATGTACAAAGATATAATGCATCAAAATTCGACAGTGGGGGCTCGTACTCGTCAAGTAAAAGATGTATTTGCTTGTGACGTTTTTCCAATTTTTAAAGTTGGCAAAATGTCGTATCTTCGCCGATTTTGATTTACAAGCGTTCACAATATACTGGATAATTTTCATTTCTTAAACAACCGAATTCACTATTTTTTCTTTGTTAAATATTTTAAAATAAGTGTAAAAAATGAATGAAGAAATAAAATCCATTCTTCTTACAAACCATTCTTAATAAAAACCATTTCTTTTTTATAAGTACGATGCAATATAATCTCGTAATTTTACAATCCAGTGAATAGTGAGCAAGTCAACCACAGGTAGAACTGATGCCAATCTGTTGATTGTTTCGTGACAGCCGTCTGTGTTGGAAATACAGTTTTTTCATACACACGGTGAATGAATGACAGGTCGAAAATCAACTTGGAACAATCCACCATGGAGAAGCAGCGTTAAAATGTGCAGTATTTTTTGTGTCAAGTAATTTGGATCACATTTTTTTCTGATTTAAGGAAATAAGTAAGAAAAGGGTCTCAGAAATAATGGATTCTTGAATCAGAAATCAGAGAATAAATGTTTAAAGATATTGTCATATTTTTAAACGTTTATTCTCTGATTTCTGATTCCATTATTTTTCATTCAGAATACAGACAAAGTAATCATTAATTTTAATTTTATATGATAATATTTTACAGTCCACAGTCCAATAACTTCACATAAAACTGTACATAGCATCCAGGATATAAACAGGTCCAAATATGTATTCAGTGTTTTTTTTTTTTTTTGAAAATATGATAAAATTTTTAAAATTCTAATTCGCTTCCCTTCATTTTTACCATAATTTTTATAATGATCATTACTTAATTTTCTAAAAAGCTTCTTTCATCATCCACAATTGAAATAATACATTACACCCCCACTTAACCCCTACATATCTACCCTCATTTTTCCAATAACCCTCACATCCTACATTACTCAGTGCATAAAGGATAGTTCACACACGGGTGGGCGCCACCCATGGGTTACACCGCAATCAATGGGCTAGACCTTTGCGTTAACGAGTCCGTATGGTGTATACCAGGGGTGAATGATGCCCCCCTGTAATAGATATTGCAAGTTAAGGGGTGATTCGCAACGGGAGATAACGTTTAAGCGTTTGTTAATTACTATCATAAGACTAGGCACACTAATTTTATATTGTTAAAGACGAGAAAAGCAAATAAATAAATTATATTTTAATTATTTAATCTCCTCTTGACAGCCGTTTTAGTAAAATCATTAATTAATCCGAAATCAGACTTGTTAAATTACAATTTAACTATGTCAAAACACAGGAATCTATTTTAATATATTGTACATTAAGAGTGTATCGTTAATAAATAATTATTATAACCCGTTTTTTTTAAAGATTCTTCATCAGATAAAAATCCTTGAAAGACCTAAATAAATTAATTCTATCTTTCATTCTTCATATACAGTATGTATTGGATTTTTTTACAAAACCCTTTAAAGTGGAATAGGTACTAAGCTAGTTGATTCCCTCTCGCCCGAATACCTTAAGTGCTTACTCATTCACAGTAAAAGCGAACTAGCCAACAGAATTCTTTTTAAAAAGACCCAACAATTTACTGGTGTCTTTTTATTCAACTAGTTACTCTTTGTAAACGCGTAGACGGTTTTTCTCAAAGAAATGGGTGTTTGATATGTATTTGTCGTACCTACTTTGCACGACAGAGAAGACTAAAAAGGACTATCGTGTAATGACAGGAATTATTTTATAAATCAGCATCATGGGGGTGGGAAATTGTAACACTGAAATAGGGGTTAGCCCTATTTTAGTGTTACAATTTCCCACCCCAATAATTCCTGTCATATGGAATAATTCAACCTAAGATGCCTTAATTGGAATTTTTAGTAGTTTTAAGCGCGCCACACACGGCTAAGATACTATAATATTTTATCTTAAGATAACATATCGCTCGCCATACAATTCAATGGAGCATCACACACGACGAAGGTAATTTATATGTATATTTCATATTTTGGTATCTTAAGATAGAATTGTATGGCGAGCGATATGGTATTTTAAGATAAAATATTATACTATCTTAGCCGTGTGTTGCGCGCTTTACTCAGGACGTAAATAAAAAGTTTTTTTTTTATAACTGAAACGGTTACAACAGCAAGTTCAGTGTTTTAATTGCATTCCTATACTTATTATTTAGTGCACTACAGAGCCATATAACTTATACTCATACAATAAATTTACAAAATTGATTAAATCTTGTAAATACTTGACAGGTATTTGCGACGTTGGCAACTTTCTGGTTACGCGTCCTTAACATCGGGAAATTATGCAGCATAACTCTAGACAGACATCTAGGTTTAACAAACAACAGATGTCTAGGTACCCTAGGTTTCCAGCAAAACAAGATTCTTCAAAGGTGTTTCACCTTGTTACAATATGCATAGTGCAATTCTCCAGTGTATATCGAGACACCATTTTCTATTCTTAAACACGTACATAATACAATAAGTTTACATAAGAGAAAATTGAATTACTTTTACATTGCGACTGTTTTTGAAATAGTGATTGAATTTGATTTATTGTGAGATAGGTGTAAAGACAGTTTAACACCTGAAATATTAATATCCTGTCTCAATCCCAATCTCATGGCTAAATAAGAACAGCCACATAGGTCTATCTTCAAGGTTAAGCCGCGCTCGCCGAGGTTGATCAATGGATAGGTGACCATTTACCATAGCGAGTTTCCTCCGTGCCTCGGAAAGCACGTAAAGCGGTTACTCCCGGCTTTCATTTTTAGATCCTTGACAGTCGTTACTTTTAGAGGCTCAAAAGGCTGACAACCAGTGTCATCAAGAGAAACCGTATTATCCAGTTACTGGGTTGTGAAGCCGCGGGCGGGTTAGTCAGTTAAAAAACAGTATGTACTGTTTTATAACGCATTTTCTAACAATCCGAAGGATAACAGACTATGAATAGTTTTTTTTTTCATAAAAAAACGTTGCCCCACATTAGGAATTTCTCTTGTGTTGTGGGTACGTTTACAAACATAGAAACTCACATACACAAACACCGAGACCCGGAACAAATACTTGTAGGTCATACAAATTTAGTTACGTGCGGGGATCGAACCCGTGGCAGGCTGCGCAGGAGTAGATCGCTTAACCACTGCGCCTACCGTGCCGTAATCATTCGAATTGTTAGAAAATGCGCATTCATATTTTTGTTTAACTCGTTAATATTTTTTTTCCATTTGATAGCAATTAAAAGTTTTAAAAAATATAATTCGTTCATTAAACATAGGTCTTTCTTCTGATTCTCGACACCGTTACAGAAAATTTCTTGAAAAATATAATTTTCTCAAAGTATCGAAGACCGTTTGACTTGCCTTCAGTCCACGAAGCCATAAATGTGTTTACACCTAGCCAACACCAATACTAAATATATTGCCTCCACTTACGCTTTGTCTGTCTGTAATTCAACCCGAAGCAACTACTTGTGGATCAAATCAACTTTTTGAACGCATTATTGATCTCTTGAACGCCGGGGATTGTAATTCGAATAAGCCTTCACAAATTTAACCTTACAACCCAGCCAAAGCAAAACATACTGTATTTTATACTCTCCAAGGTTCATGTATCTATTATTGTTATTCTGGTATTCAAGAAAGGGAGTTGTATTTTGTCAACAAGATCGCGACAAGACAGACATACCTATTTTAAAAAGTATGAGTAGAGAACTGAGATCCTTTTTATTTATTTGGCGTGTACATCAACGATTACAGAGATTTGTAAATAAATGATACTTTAGATTTGTTCATATTATGGAGGTGTTTAAGATGTGAATAGAACAATAGATAAGCTTAGATTGGATTGTTTGTGCTTTTAAATATGAATATGGCACTAGAAACTGTAATCAATGTTATTTTATTCCATTCTACGTGCCTATATATTTGTTACAAATACGTTGAGTAAAAAAACTACGTCTGTATCGTTTAATTATTATAATTAGTATGAACCCCAATTTAGTGTTTTGGCCAGAAGCAATACTACTCGTAATCAGAATACATACTGCATTATTTTCTGCCCCCAATCGACGTCCAAAAAGTGTACTCCATTTTAATCCTTAAGTAATATACATAGGTCAGAATATATTTGACAAAAACCGTTTTAAGCACTTTAGCTCACTGGAAGGTCTAGTGACACAAGGAAGAGTGGAAGGGCAATGTTCTCGCGGCCGTTCACCGACAAGATGGACAGGAGCCGTATTATGACGTCTTAAAACCAGGCTTGTTCCAGTGAGTGAATGAGATGGCGCTAGACGACTTGTATAGCTCTGTTTTCTTCTCTTGTAAGATTTCATAATACGGGCGCAGGTCTCATTAAATCATTTACAAAATGTACCCTTACTGAATGTATACGCAGTGCTAGAAATAGGGAGAGATGGAGAAAACTCGCAAAAATCGCAACCAACCAAGAAGACTATCCATGAGCACGACCATTCCACCAGGAGTGTACGACTAAGAAGAAGAAGAAGAATGCATACGGACAACGATGGATCCACAAACATACCTTTTTTTCGGAATTTATTTGTGGTCGGCGCAGAATGCTTCAGGTTTGCATCCTTTAAGACCTTTTTTTTTTTCATCTTTTTAGCTCTTCATTCTATCTTAAAAGGGCATTGCGGCCCTGGAACGCAAAATGTTGGATAGATCCGATGGTTCAAGCGAGAGTAGTTCCACTGTGGAAACGAGATGGCGCTAGGCAACTTGTATAGCTCTGTCTCTTTCCCGAAGTGGAACTACTTTCGCTTTAAGACGTCATGGTAGGCCCTGAGACCCTTCCGCTACACCTGGGATGGGAGGACTCATTTGAGGAGTGTTCAACCTCCAAAAGGAACTTTATCTAGCCATATTGCCTTGCACACAGTTTAACCATCATTACTTTGATCTCCTACTCTTCTCCGAGGAAATAAAAAATCCACTTTCAAACACAGAACTCACCTTGTAACATTTTCATTCGCGGCCATGCGG
Organism: Agrotis puta; assembly: GCA_943136025.2. Lineage (NCBI taxonomy): Eukaryota > Metazoa > Arthropoda > Insecta > Lepidoptera > Noctuidae > Agrotis > Agrotis puta. The sequence continues at coordinate 2,742,886 of OW964182.2, forward strand.
ACGGCGAGTTATGGGTGACTTGCCGTTCGATAATGGACCATGCATGGGTCGACGGCGTGTCGTGTTCCACGTAAGCCTCAAAGAGCTGTCAGCAATCTGACTGGGCTCCTTTAGAGGGCCAAAGCCTGCCGGGGTCGAGTCGTCTTGTCAGGTAATCGTGACCCTGGAACTTAACCGTAACGGAGTTTAGTCCAAGCGCCCTGCGCCGTCTTACGAATTTTCGATCAGGTCACGTGTCCTGACGCGAGTTTATAATTTTTTACCCATTCCAAAAAAGTGCACAACGCCGCTAAAGAAGTTTTCACTTCAAAAAAAACATTTTCATTTTTTTATCAGTCACAAACCAATTCCATGAAAATGTTCAAAGATGGTTGTAAATATAAAATTCTTTATCAACACAGCAACTTAACAGGCTTCAGCGTGAATGTTAAACCAATAAACTGAAAAAATAAACCCGGGAAGCACTTTGCATCGAAAATTTTCAGGCATTTTCATGTTGAAATGCATTTACAACATGTGCCGTGTCATGTCAATAGACTGAGGTCTGCCTTTCGACCAAAATTGCATTTTATTCCGCAACTATTAAAGATGGGTTTTAGAGTGATCAATTTATTGGTGGATTTTTCGATGGTAAAGCAGAATTTGGATTTTAAGAGCAGAAGTTCATTTGTTTTCCTTTTTGTTGTGTAAAACTGAACTTAGGTAAAACATAATATTGAACGGCTTGAATGCTTCGAAAGTTTACACAGAGGTATATTAAATACTTAAATGTCTCATAGAATAGCGGGCGAGCCTAGTGGCATCAATTGGGCACACATACATGTACTGGCTTACTAAAGAGACATCGCTTATAATGAAACTTAAAAATGCCTTTACATTTAATCGATCGTAAACAGGCGGGTCGATGGATTGTCTGAACTGGTAACCGTGACCCTGAAACGTAAGGGGATATTGAAGGAACTCCGTGAATTAAAGTTAGTACGAGTCCAAAAGTCCTTTCCGTTTTACCTAGGGCGGAAGGACTCATTTGATGAAATTGCTCTGGCAAAAAAAATAATAATAAAGAGTATCTGGTCGGGCATGCGGGCGGCGAGTAATGGGCGACTCGCAGCCCGACCATGGACCATGCCCGGGTCGACGGCGCGTTGTGTTCCACGCGCGCCTCAAGGACTGTCAGCATAGTGACGGGGCCTGTAGAGGGCCAAAGCCTGCCGGGGTCGCGGGACTCACAGATAACCGTGACCCCGGTACGTAAAGGGCTACTGAAGGACACCGTGGATTTTAGTCAGTACAAGTCCGACAGTCCCTCTCGCCCTGCCCTGGGAGGACTCATTTCATGAATTTGCTTCGGTAAAAAATATAAAAGAGGATCTGGTCAGCCAAATAAAGTTTGAATTATTTTCAGTAAGTACTTTTATTATTTTAATCATTTATTTAAATGAGACTGTCGCTTCGGAGTCGTTATTTTCTTAGCCACGCGTTTAACCGTGGCACGAAGACTCTTTACTGCATTTTTAACCGTTCCCCAATTACGTAACCCTATTCTACTCGTGCACTTTCGTACCCCACTAAGTTGTAGCTCGTGAAAATTTTCGACGTTTCCAAGCTGTTGGGGCAAGATGCTTCGCTAACACAATTTACTGAGAACGCCTCAGCTATGTCGCTAAACAGTTTATACTCAACTTTGGGCCACACCGCAAGAAAGCATGCAACTTTGTCGGCACGAACTGACGATTTATATCTTTAGATGTCTTTACCTTTTTTTATACGTGGTAAAATCATCACATGAGTCCTCCCACTCAACGCAGAGCGGGAGGGACTGTCAGACTCGTACTGACTAAAATCCACGGTGTCCTTCAATAGCCCTTTACGTACCGGGGTCACGGTAATTCATGAGTCCCGCGACCAGATGTCTTTACCTAGAGAGATTATATTAATACAGGTATCTAAGTAGCTAAGTGGCCGATTGATTGCTGCGCTACAAGCCGCGGGTTTGATGCCAGTACGGACCAAATATTTGAATGATCTACAGGTTAGTTCCGAGTCTGAGTGGTTAATGTATGTGCCTTTTAATGTTTGTAAACGTGGGGGACGTTTACAAACATTTACAGGAGAGATTACTAAGGAACAGCTTTTGATAAAAAGCACGAATACCATTTTTTTTACCACTAAAAAAAATCCACACTGCAGAAATGTGACCAATTTTTGATAGGGTTCATGGCCTAATCTAAATGTCTATTTCTTTGTCTCGAACCTTAAATACCTACTAAGTTATTTCATTACATTTTGTAAAACCATTCTTTGAATAAGCTATGTCCTAGGTGACGGCAAACCATATTTCTTACTTGTCAGAAAATGTTTTTAAGGATGAAATTTTCAAGTGATAAGTTTTAAGAGATAGGTACGTTTTGTTTGGGAGTAATCGGTCATTATTTTCCCTGGAGATTTTAAAACTATCTGTCTTTCTGAGTTCCTCCCCTTTGGGTATAAATGTCGGACTGCAATTGTGTCACTGCAGGTTTGTTTTCAAAGATAAAAAGGCAGAGCATTTGTTTTTTTGTGACTTTTTGCTACATTTTGTTACAATTTGTTTTGTAACCATTACACTAATTGGCACGAGTTGCGGTATGTTTTAATAGAGTTGCACTAAAACTGTTGAAAATACTGATGTGGCTTTTTTAATAATAACAGAAAATGTGATAGTGAAATATACTTTGTACAGACACCAGCTGGTCAACCTACCCGAATCTTTCCTTTAACAATTGAACATTAACCTTCCATTACCGTGATAAGGTTGAAAATCTATTGAAGAAATTTGACAGATTGTGGTAGCTTGATGTGCTGGCGTCTGTACTACACAAGTAACTAAATTTTTTTATATATAATTACATCAGACACATACGAGTACATGAAATATGAACAATATTACCAACATTTATTTGAGAAAATCTACTACTAGTATTTTTTTTAATATAGTAAGTAAATGAAAAAAATATAGAATTCGCTGGAGCGCTGTAAAGGTAATCATGATCTGGAACGCCATAAGCAACTGAAGAAATAGGGTAGATTTTTAGTAAGAATCTGACAGTCGCTTTACTTTCCGAAGGCGGGAGAACTCATTTGATGATATTACCAGACAAAAAAAAACACTATAGAACACTGAAAACAAAGAGAAGAATTGTCAAATCTGCGCAAAAGTGGTAGTTAAAAACACAATATTTGCTTTTTTTTCTAGAAAAAGAAAATCTATTCTTGATGAAAAAAAAAACATAATATCACGGCTATAAGTTAACTAAATATAACCTAGCTTTTCCCGAATCTAAGCATCTGCTTTACAATTTTAATGACCACCAAATTTCAGTAATGGTTGAGCGTTCAATGCTAGTTCATACATTATGGACAGCGCCCGTATATCGGCGAAGTTAAAATATAAGTTGGGTCAACCCTATCTGTTACGTGGAACAGAACTGTGGATGCCAGTTGCAAATCTTGGACTATGATGGTGGTAGGGCTGTGCTGAAATGCTTTATGTTTCTTAGGCGTTTTACACAATTCTCAAACTAATGCAACTCCTGAAATAAAAGCACGACGTGTTCCGGAGAATGAATTTACCTGTCTTGGGTACTGCAACGATATTAATCAGAAAAAATTGTGAAGGATTAGGACGAAGTTTGACTCTGAGGTAATGCAAGGTGTATTGTGACTTCCATATTGTTACTGCCTTATTTGGAAAGTATTGTTTTGTGTATATTATTTGTATTTATCTATACATATAATAAATCTGTAGAAGGGTCATTTCTGTACATTGAAAATATTGAAAAAATAAATAGCGGGGGGTGTTGCTGGATCGATACCAAACCCAAATATATGATTAAAAAATTTTTTGTCTGTCTGTCTGTCTGTCTGTTTGTGCAGGCATCACGTGAAAACTAACGGTTCGATTTCGATGAAACTTGGTATAATTATTCCTAATTATCCTGGGCATAACATAGGATACTTTTTATCCTGGAAAAATACGTAGCAAAAAATCTTATTTTTCAGTTTTATTCATAGACGTTGTTCTGTAGAACCGCGAACACACGTTGCATTACCCGCAGTGGATTCAGCGCCGTAATATTTATAAGAAGTCATTGTCAGAGTTACTCAAAATGGAGAAATAAACCAACCACGCGAAGACCGCCATCCGCGCGGACGGAGTCGCGGGCGAAAGCTAGTTTTATATATAATTTTGCATGCCGTAATGCAAAATGTATAGGGTCTGTTAGCTAAATATTATTACCATCATATCTGTACTGTATACCTACATTATTAGCAAATAAATGATTCTGATTCCACTCATTGCCAGGTCTCAGTCAGTCTCCTAGAGCCACATGCTGTAGAGAGCGTGCCTGTTTTTGTTTTCTCACTTGTCTTCTTTTTTTAATCATTTGGCCAATTTGGTCTCTGCCAAATTGTTTTTCTTTTGTCAATTTTATGTCATTGCTATTTAGGTAGTTAATAAGATGTATCCACCTCGTCAGTTGTCTATATTCTTCCATTGCTAATAATTAGTCTCAAATGTAACTGAGCCTTCGCTGAGAATTTTGTTATGATCGAATATACATTGGTAGCCCTCGTAACTAGATCTGAGTTTAAGATAGAATTAGAACTAGATGCAGTATTTTCAATAATTATTACGTTTTATTTAGGACCATAAGAAACTTTAACAGGCATTTATTTATATTTACAGATAAGTACGATATTTCAAAAAGTTAGTTAGTCCAGAACCCCACAGATAGAGCACACTTTTAATTTTCTGTTAAAAATCAGACGGATAGAAGTAGGTTTTTTTGACTTCCTTGCGTCTACGCAAAAAAAAAACATACGAAGTTTGACAAACTCACCAAACTATTCTCAAACCACTGCAACTCCTGAAAGCTAGAATCAACAGTGTCAGCCACCAAAAAAGCGCCGAGTCAATGAAGCTCGACGTGTCCCGGAGACCTGCTGGATTTACCTGCCGTGGATCCAACAACGAAATTAATTACAAAAGAAGGAATTAATCACGCAGGAAGCAGAACAAAACAAGGCCAATAGGCATAAACGGACATTACAAGTGGGAGAAGCCCAGTTGCCTGGCACCACGGGTAAAAATGACTACTAATATTAATGGATCCTGAATTGAGAGCTGCTATATTTGATTCCAATAATACAATCCATCATGGTTACTATTTAATTGTTAACCAGCTCAAAAACCACTCCGTTCTCACAAACGAGACTATTTAAAACTCACTACTTTATCCTATGGACTGTATCTACAGCTACCCGCATTACCGTGCTGAACTGGCTTGGCAACGGTACCTCCAGCCATTGGCTCTCGGCCAGTGAAATCTGTTCGCGGTTCATGTGACCCTGGTACATATTTATACATTTCCATATTAAAAATAAATTTTATTACTTAAAAATGTATGTTGTGGTTTAAAGTAGGTTAGTTACAATATAGTGTTTATGTTTTGGCCTAAAATAGATGTGGTTTAAGTAAATAAACTAACTATATGTAGGTTTAGACGAACGACACGAACAAAAATTATAAAAGAACATTGTTAAATGTTCTTTTATAACTTATTGAGTTGAGGGTATATGTGGAGATCTAAAGAGGAGGCCGTCCACTGCTGAACATATCAGGAGTGGACGTCTTATGGCTGAGATGACGATGATGATGATGATGAGTTGAGGGTAATTTACCTTGATAAACTGAGGCCTTTTCACAAGGGTTTTGTATAGGGGAACAGAGTATAAGACGGGGACGCGAGGTATGATGGGAAATCACATACTTAAGGCAAACCTAACACTTAAGTGTGTGATTTCCATTCATACCTCGCGTCTCCGTCTTATACACTGTTCCCCTGTTATTTTAAGCATAGGTACTTGAAGTATTTACTACGATTTTTGTATCGAAAATTGAAAAAAGCTCCTCTAGTGTGCGAACGAGGAAATATTATTTTCCATCAAATTAACGTCAAACTTAAGTTTACATTCCGTCACAAAAACGTGAAAAGTCATTTTAATAGAGATTCTGGTTGTCAGACTAACAGTGACGACTGTCAAAGATCTTAATGACAGCTGGAAAGTCAGTATTATGGATGGTCGTCCACCCATCCATAGACCAACCTAGGCAAGTGCGGCTTTATCTTACGTACCGGGGTAACGGTAATTCGTTAGTCCCGCAACCAAGCAAACCGTGATAGTTGTTTAAATAATCGCATAGGTTGTTCATGCGATTATTTAAACACTTTTTTAAACTATCACGGATTGCTTGGTTGCGGGACTAACGAATTACCGTTACCCCGGTACGTAAAGGATTATTGAAGGACACCGGGGATTTTAGTCAGTACGAGTCTGACAGTCCCTCCCGCTCTGCCCAGGGTGGGAGGACTCATTTGATGATTTTACCACAAAAAAAACACGGTTTGCTTTTAAATTTAAAATGTCAATTACGGAGTCAACCCGCGATCAACAGAGCGTCGAAATATTTGGAACTCAAAGATATGTTATACATGATAGAATACGTTATTATTTATATTTTAAGTAACCCAGCCTTTTAGCTCTACAAAATTAAGTTACAAGATCCAACATCGTATCTAAAGTTACGTAATTTCTTCCGCAGTCTCATATCGGAAAAGCAACATAGCCATCAGTACGTCTTAATTCTCTTCCCCGATATTACCGCCCGGAGGCCACTTTTCTAAAACCAATAAATATAATAGCATCGGATATCCTAAGAAATAAAAAGCAATCGGTTGAGTTCCATTTCGTCCAATATTTCGTATCGGACTTAAATTTTCTGGCGACGAACTTCGATTTATTTGAGACTAGAGGCCGATTTGGTTTTGGGCGAACGATTTCGGGTTAGTTAACTAGTTTTACTTTTTATTATTATGTCTTGGAGATAGAGGATGTAATAAAAGGGATGTCTTCCAACTGTGTAGAAGTTTTTAAGCGTAAACTTGGTTAGTGAGTCTTCTAGTTCAATACGCCTGGAAAGGTCTGATAAAGGACCCTTGATAAACGCTCTTTGATTTAAAATTAAGATTACTAAGTATGTATGTATAATTGTATAATGAGTATGCATAATTTGAAGCTTATATTGTTTGTATAGTTTACAGTCCATATTATCTTGAATATTTAATTAACTAGCATATAAATGTCCTAGGGCTATTGAAGGACAACGTGAATTTTAGTCAGTACGAGTCTGACAGTCCCTCCCGCTCTGCCCTGGGTGGCGAGGACTCATTTGATGATTATACTACGTAAAAAAAAGAAAAAAAGGAGTCATAGATAGAGTGACAGTATATCAGTGAAAAAAAAAATAGTTTATAAAATATGTTTGGTACACTACATTTCATAAATTCTCGATTATCCTATAAAACCATAAATATCGTTGTGCAAGCACGACACATCTTGCTGATTGTGTCTCATCACACATAAAAAAAAACTTTTTTAACACATTTTATAAATTTTATTAGAAATGCCGAACCTTGAAACAATTAGGTTGATCAAAAGACACAACACGACTATAGCAATCGTAATACCATTTTCTTTCTATCCACAAAAATTGAAACTGTTCTCTAAGACTGCCATACCCCAGTGCTCACGTACCCTCGACGTAGATATATCGCATGCCATGCCTTCATCACAATGACTGGCCTCTTAGTCTCCGGGGAGGAGAACCGTGAAGAGTAAACATCTTTTCATTTGTTTTTCTTTTTGGCAGCACTCCCCAGTCACCTAGTTTTGTAAAAGCAAGCACGTAAGCTGTGTGCTTAATTTAGTACCATTATCGTATTCTGTCGGGGTAAGTAGAAAGTGCAACGTCTGTAAAAGGCTCGTCAATTTGATTATAATGAGATTTTTGCACATGAAACTATGTTTTTATAAAACCTTGCCCTTACATCCACTTGCAAGGTGGACTGACGATCTGATTAAAATTACAGGATCGCAATGGATGCAAGCTGCTTCCTACCGATCCTACTGGAAATCAATGGGGGAGGCCTATATTCAGCGGTGGAAGTCCTACTGCTGACATGATGGTGATGAAGCCTTGCCCCACTGTAGGACTTTTTCCTGTAACTCATAGGTACGCGGGCATGCGGGCAGCGAGTAATGGGCGACTCACTGTCCGACCATGGACCATGCCCGGGTCGACGGCGCGTTGTGTTCCACGCGCGCCTCAAAGAGTGTCAGCATAGTGACGGGGCCTGTAGAGGGCCAAAGCCTGCTGGGGTCGCGGGACCAAGGGATTACCGTGACCCTAGTACGTAAAGGGCTATTGAAGGACACCGTGGATTTTAGTCAGTACAAGTCTGACAGTCCCTCCCGCCCTGCCCTGGGTGGGAGGACTCATTTGATGATTTTACCACGATAAAAAAAAATAAAAAAAACTCATAGGTACTCTAACAAAGTTTTAGTAGTGAAAACACATCAGTGCCTATCAGGGTTACGTAAATTTTTCAGCAGCAGCCTAGGCTTGGGGCCGGTTGAAGGTGATACCTTTTTTTCCATCTAATCACATCTGTAATATACGATGAAAGTCTATACAGTCATAATTTAAGCCTTTGTCAAACTGACAGGCGATAGCGAAACGGACCGAGTCCGAAACGATAACGAAGCGATTCGAGACGTCAAACTGGGTGCAGCGAACCGAGGCGTGACATTTGTAGTAGCTGACTTTTTATGAACGACGTCAAACAGAGCAAACACGCCTTCGCCACGTCTTCACATCGGTTCGGTGTCGCTTCGGACTCGCCTGTCTGTTTGACAAAGGCATTAAGCCTTTGTCAAACAGACAGGCGTTGAGAATGCGAAGCGTGACGTTTTTATTTGTAATGTATGGAATTGTTTGAATCCATTCACATAGAACAGCGAAAGCGATCCGATAGTTCCGATAGTTCGGTATCGCTTCGAAAACGCTCCGCTTTCGCCTGTCTGTTTGACAAAGGCATTAAATATAACTAGCAAAATGAATGTGTTCTACCACAAACCTCTGGGTCGCGGGACTGTCTTTTCAGATAAACCTGGCCCTGAAATGTAAAGGGTTTAAAAACCCTTTTAAAAACCCGTTTTAAAAATCCAGGGTGTCCTTAAAAGGAAACTTACAAAATCCTTCAGATATTATAGATATGCTTATAAACAGTTCCCTATTTTTTTCAGACGACAAAATGGTACGATTTATGTTCTCTGACCAAATCATAATTCTACCAATTTGTACCATCTCCAGTAATACAAAACACACCACTCTAAAAGTAAACAAATATTCCGAGAGACAGGCTTTTCAAACTCGAAACGACTCGCCGCCATTACTGAGAAATGTCTTAAATTAAGTTACTTCTTCACCGAACCGTGTGACCGGGGTAGGATTACTATGTCAGTTTCCTCTAAGACTAATGCATTTCTTTTACTTTGACGGGAAAAATTGCAATGGAAGGTGGCGACCTCTTGTGGCCAGTTACGTGTCAGTTTAAATTTTAAGACTAGAGAAATATTTTCCGGGACTGTTGAGTGGGTTTGGCCTATTTCTGTGCACGGTAATGGCATTGCTGTTACTTTTATTTGGCTTTAATTTCAAGTTGTTACGTTCTAGAAAAGGGGAAAACATTTTTGAATCTACTTTAGCTTGAGGATTCAAATTCTGAACAAATGGAATGTGATACAAGTTTCTAAACTGACATTGGGCCAAAGATCATACAGTGCCGAAATATCGGAAACTCAACTATAATAAACAGTGGTAAAGGTCTTGTTTTAAGTTCTAATGATAATAATGGAATGTGACTGAAAGTAAATTGTATCGCGAGAGTGGCCACTGTTGGCGTAGGCAGTATGTACGCCATAAGCCCATGGCCATGGGCCATGTTGTACGCCAACAGCTTACTGCATGGATCTCGAGCGAAGCGAGAGTGGCCACTCTCGCTTCGCTCGAGATCCATGCAGTAAGTTTGTGCGCTAGAATGACTGAGCGTTTTGTCATGTAGGGCGTATTTCCTAGTTTTACCCTAATGTAAGACTTCGTTAATTGCGAGAAAGTGATATAGTGAGCAATATTCTCCATTCAAATCGCCGAAGTTTGCAATTTACTTGCGTTATAAACGGTTTGTAATTCATAATAGTTTTTGGTTTATAAACCTTTGCTCTGCAGTAAATAAAATACACACAGAATATTTAAGCACTTGAGAAGTGTTTGAGGTACCGAAAACTGAAAAATTTAACCGAATACCATATAAAGTGTAAAATATATTTCAATATCAACATACTTTGTCCTGTTGCAGTAAGATTGGAAAATTTCGTTTCCTGAATTTTGTAGTTTAGAAACTTTGCTGATATTAGCTGAAACTGAAGGTGAAAGCAAAATACAAAGTGTGAATATTTAGCTAAGTACCTAAGTTACTTAATTAGATTTTCTTTTATGGTCTTGAACTTGGGTACTTGAATACTTGGCCAGTTTTTTTATACAAAAAATGTAAATATGGCTTCTTATACTTTGCTCAAATTGCGTTTGCTGAAAACTATAATTAACTCAGAATGTTATTATTTTAGCAACCATTCGAGTTTTAAATATTGTGCTGAGCCGAAAACGATAGAGTCCTGCTACGCGGGGTTCCTATTCCAGTCTGCAGGTTTTAAAACAACCTAACTTGTCCGAATCGAAGTGCCCTCAATTTCCGGGTCCATCGCCCTAGCGCCACCACGAGCTTTTATAATTAAACATAATAAATAAATAAATAAATATTCCACAACTATCACACAACGCCATCTAGTCCCAAGCTAAGCAGAGCTTGTGTTATGGGTACTAGACAACTGATAAACATACTTATTTATTACTAAATACATACATATTATAGATAAATTACACCCAGACACAGAACAAATGATCGTGCTCATCACACAAACATTTGTCCTGGGTGGGAATCGAACCCACGACCTCCGGCATAGCAGTCAGGGTCACTAACCACTAGACCAACAGGCCAGGTCAGGCCTGGGAATTATTACAATGGTGCTAGTCATGATGACACGGTTGGCGCTGTGGCTGAGCCTTCGACTGCTGCGCAACGTATCGCGGGTTCGATCCCCGTACGGAACAAAAATATTTGTATGATCTGCAAGTAGTTGTTCCTGGTCTGGATGTTTGTTTATGTGAGTTTCTATGTTTGAGCGCACCCACGATGCAGGAAGAAATTAGTATTTTTTCAGAAAATTTTGTTTATTATTTGTAGGTACAGATTATTTTTCGTGTAACTGTAATTATTTAATATTTTATTTAATAAAACATCGTGTTGGTTCATCTTGTATTTATTTTCAATAGTTTTGGTTTAACACAGCTTTTTTTTTTTTTTTTTTTTTTCGTGGTAAAATCATCAAATGAGTCCTCCCACCCAGGGCAGGGCGGAAGGGACTGTCAGACTTGTACTGACTAAAATCCACGGTGTCCTTCAATAGCCCTTTACGTACTAGGGTCACGGTAATCCCTTGGTCCCGCGACCCCAGCAGGCTTTGGCCCTCTACAGGCCCCGTCATTATGCTGACACTCTTTGAGGCGCGCGTGGAACACAACGCGCCGTCGACCCGGGCATGGTCCATGGTCGGACAGCGAGTCGCCCATTACTCGCTGCCCGCATGCCCGCGCCTACGGTGGCCGGAGGTCGTCCTGCGACGTCCGACGCCGTGGGCGTCTACCACTGCGGCTGGGATGGAGGGAGGACGCTGTCCTCTCCCTCAGGCGGCCCGCCTCCTCCTTCACGAGCATCACTGCTTCGCAGAAGGAGGCGACCGCTTCCCACTCCGTCTCGCCCCGCAGCATGGCCTCGACCAATGCCGGGCGCGAGAGGTCTCCGCCTATCGCCGTCGTGAGGACACGGCGGTGCTCTGCCCAAGCGGGGCAGTCCTGCACCGTATGCTCCACCGTGTCCTCCGAACGATCCTCGCAGTGGTGACACCCAGGCGTTTCTTCCCTCCCTATCAGACACAGGAACCTCCCGAAACTTCCGTGTCCGGTGAGGACCTGCGTCATGCGGTAGGTCAGGACGCCGTGACGCCTATCCAGCCACTCCTCAAAGAGGGGTCTTACCGCCGCGATTGCGGCGTGCCCGTGGTTTAACACAGCTTAGTATAACAATCAACCACAGATCGTTGGAACTTAATTTGTTTTTAGAAAGTTTTATTATTTCCTGAAAATAAAATACTGTATTTATTCAATCCGCTTTTTCAGTTTTAGATTGAAAACTGACCTCAACAGATGGGTTTGTGTGGCTTACCAAATATGGCTGACAGTAACTACATTTTCAGTAACCACATAAAACTAATTCCATGGTACTACCATTATGATTAAAAAACTTTGAATTATTCGGTTTTTTTGTCGTTGAATTCAAAGGTTAAAACCCATTCATAAATCTGCAGACACTTTGATGTGTAGGACTTTGTAATAAAGATGCTCTAATTACAAAATAACGTGCCTGACTGGATTGTCGAGGCCGGTCTAGGAAACTTTGGAGAGATGAACTGGACGCGGACTGTGATGGCTGGTTCGAGGTTTTTTTATTTCGTTTACTGCCTTAGCTTTAACACCAGTTCAGATTTGTTACAGTTTGTAAGACATTATAGAATTAACCCAGCTTCTTTTTCTTCTTTTGTAGCACAAATCCTAGTAAGGACTTCCCTCTTGTTACCAGGCCTACGTTTTTCTCACATATCTAAGCAATCAAAAAGTGTAACAATCTGTTAGCAAAAACATACCATATTTTAAAAGAGTAACCATGGAGTTTCTTGCCGGTTCTTCTCCACGGAATCGACCAACCTGAACCGAGCACCTACTGTCGACGTTTTATAAGTGCCCTCATGGGCCTATGTGAAATAAAATGTTTTGATTTGAGGTGGCAATTGAAAAGGACGTAGAAAGGATATACTGTGGGGCCTTTGCCCAGCAGTGGGACGTCAACGGAAGTATTGAATGAACTCCTTTCCGAGGTTTTCCCAATGAATCACAACATGGGACTTTTCAAAAAGGGCGTGAAAAAGTTTCCACAACGCGCAGGCGATAGGTGGTGTTGCAGGCTACGGTGATAAATGTTCCATCAGGTTTTTTATTCGTGGAAAAATCATCGTATGCGTCTTTCTACATAGGGCGGAGCGGGAGGGACTGTCAGACTTGTACTTACTAAAATCCACGGTGTCCTTCAATAGCCCTTAACGTTCTGGGGCCACAGTTACCGGTGGGCCGTATGCACCGTGTCGCCATAATTAGTATATAAAAATACAAAACAAATTCTTCTCTGAATCATTCCTTACTTTTACATTGAATATTCAAACCGAACCACCTTTTCAGCTCCACCACAGTCGGATAAAAACTCAGTAATATAGTAAGCATTAACGCCACAAGATGTACTTGACAACGAAAGAATTTTTCATCGCGACTCGGGACACCATAAAAACGATAATGGAAATATCAAGTTACCGCTTGCAATGGAGACGAATTGATTTCACAAATCAAATAACTGGCGTGCAGCCTTCAACCTAACTCGGTAAGCAACGGTATTTCCACGACTTTTTCGTAGATGTTGAAATAAAAGGATACAATTTCAATGGTGGATAATTTCGTTATTGGTCTCTCAAACACGTTTTGGCCCTCTAGAGGGGCGTCATTTTGCTGACACTCTTTGAGGCGCGCGTGGAATACAACGCGCCTTCGACCCGGGCATGGTCCATGGTCGGACAGCGAGTTGCCCATTACTCGCTGCCCGCATGCCCGCGCCTACGGTGGCCGAAGATCGTCTGTCGCCGTGGGCATCTACCACTGCGCTCTAAACACGCTAGCTTGTATTATAAGTATAAACAAATGGCTAGGTGATTTGAAAATCTTATTATTTTATTGGTAGCGATAGGTGATAGCGTTGGACAAAGGCATCTCCGGCTATCTGTTATTTTTTTTTGTTTTATTTTTTATCACTAAATATTAACAAAGACAAAACGCTTCGGAATTCGGGAGTGGGGGCTTGTGACGTACGCCTGTGAAATTATAACGACCTGGTGACGTTTTGTGATTTTTAGAAGCGTTGTATCTTCGTGAATTTTGGGTTACATAATAAAACAAAAAATACGGCTATAATATTTTTTGTTGATCTATATTTCGGAGTTATTTCATTTTTTGAGTACTATAGCCTATCATTTCCCATCACGTTTAAATATTAATATTTAATACGAAACTAACTCCTAGTACGAGAACAATGTCACATCACATTTCATATTCACTAGTTCAATATTATATTCTTGAAACCACCAACGTCTTCTCAGTTCTGAGGCTTCCCGAGGGTCTGTCAATGTCAATATCAATATGAAACTATTGAATAATAACACGCTATAAAGCCTTTGTCAAACAGACAGGCGAACCGGACCGAGTCCAAAGCGATAACCAACCGATACGAGACCTAAAACTGGGTGCAGCGAACCGAGGCGTGACAGTTGTATTAGCTGGCTTTTAATGAACGACGCTTAACAGAGCAAATACGCCTTTGCCTTGTCTTCGCATCGGTTCGCCACGCCTGTCTGTTTGACAAAGGCTTGAGACATTTTATAGTTTTAAAGTTCCGAGACAAGACGGCAAGCTAAAAGCGTGGTTGACGGAATCCAATCTGTGAGTATGCCAAGGTATGGTGGCAATGGGTTAAGCATCTTGCAGGACAGTACCTACCTGCTTTTTTTTTTTTTTTTTTTTTTTTTTTTTTTTTTTTTTTTTTTTTTTTTTTTGCGTGGTAAAATCATCAAATGAGTCCTCCCACCCAGGGCAGGGCGGGAGGGACTGTCAGACTTGTACTGACTAAAATCCACGGTGTCCTTCACTAGCCCTTTACGTGCCGGGGACACGGTAATCCCTTGGTCCCGCGACCCCGGCAGGCTTTGGCCCTCTACAGGCCCCGTCAATATGCTGACACTCTTTGAGGCGCGCGTGGAACACAACGCGCCGTCGACCCGGGCATGGTCCATGGTCGGACAGCAAGTCGCCCATTACTCGCTGCCCGCATGCCCGCGCCTACGGTGGCCGGAGATCGTCCTGCGACGTCCGACGCCGTGGGCGTCTACCACTGCGGCTGGGGTGGAGGGAGGACGCTGTCCTCTCCCTCAGGCGGTCTGCCTCCTCCTTCACGAGCATGACTGCTTCGCAGAAGGAGGCGACCGCTTCCCACTCCGTCAGTACCTACCTGCTAGGAAATTGACGTAATAAGGTAATTTATTTTTGGTAGTGATAAGTATGAGTAATACGCACATGATAATAAATCTGAATGAGTATTTCAAAATTTCATCATTCCCATTAAAATCATATGTCAGATTTATAGACAGATTTTTTCTCTCTAATGGACCTGTCCTAACCAGTTACTGAAAAGTCATTCATAAAGATAAGATTGCCTATAAAACTTCATCAGTGATTTCATTTTTAGAAGGCATCAAAACCATTAAAATGTTTAAATTATTAAATATACAAGAACCAAAGACTAAGTTGAATTAGGTCATTATGTAGTTGTTATTCGTAACAAACTAATACTTGATCCTGAATACTACGAAATCATGGTCCTTCTACAAAGTAACTAGCTAATGTTTGACAGTGTATCGGTGACGTTAACGAGCTCTGAATACGTCTGTAAAGTAATCGAATATAAGCTTTATGGCGACGCAATAAGAAATAATCTCATTCACAGGTAATGGTTTGTTGCAAAATATCAGAGGATGTGTGCTGAAGAATTTTGAATACAAAAGTGAGATGTTTTGCCTCGATACTGGTGTATGCTTTTGTTATGTAGTTTACTATGTTGGAGTAACGCGTTGATTCATATGTCGATGGTAACATTAATATAGTAAAAATGGGCCCATGGTATGCATGCACATTAGTGAGTTTTGACTGTGATGGAGGTAGATTACCTCCTAGCGCTCCACTGCGGGCAACAGAACCACAGCAGAGCAATTCCACTATGTCTTTTTTATCGTGGAAAATCATCAAATGAGTCTTCCTACCTAGGGCGGGTCGGGACGGCGCGTTGTGTTCCACGCGCGCCTCAAGGAGTGTCAGCATAGTGACGGGGCCTGTAGAGGCCTGCCGGGGTCGCGGGATTTACGAATTACCGTCACCCTGGTACATAAAAGGCTATTAAAGGACACCGTGGATTTTAGTCAGTCAAGTCTGACAGTATGGGTGGGAGGACTCATTTGATGATTTTACCACGATAAAAAAAAGGGCGGGGCGGGCGGGACTGTCAGACTTGTACTTACTTACTTATTTTATTATTTATTTATCCCTTTTCGTTCCAGTGTCATGGTTACCTTATGAGACAATCCTGCGACATTCCAATATGTCTAAACTAATATTTTATAGAGGAAAGATTTGTATTTATGTAATTTTGTGTGTTTGTCATGAGTAAACTCAAAAACTACTGGATCAATTAAAAAAAATCGTCCTAAAGCCTTTGTCAAACAGAAAGGCGTCGCGATTGCGAAGCGTGACATTTTTATTTGTAATGAATGGAATTGTTTGAATCCAGTCTCATAGAACAGCGAAAGCGATCCGATAGCGTGACAAAACTATCGGACTGACGTCTCGCTTCGGTTCGGTATCGCTTCGAAAACGCTTAATTTTCGCCAGTCTGATTGACAAAGGCATAATGGAAAGCTACACTGGTCCTGAGTGACATAGGCTATAACGGAGGGAGGTGAGAGGGGGAGTAACCGCTGGCAAGAGCTAATTCCTAAAGTGAAGAATGAATAACCAACACAAATTGATTCGTGTTAATCGGAAGGTAAGTTTGTCTCTTGCATAGCATCAAAATGGAATGCAGTGCAAACAATGCTGCAGAACTTTGTAGTATAAATTCCACTCGTAATTTAATTGGAACTGAAAACGAGAGGGATATTGATGATTCGGTTAGGTTTGCTCGCCTTCAATCGCGATAGACTTGATTTTGCAATAAGGTTATTTGTGATAATTTGGTTGAAAGAAGAACCTATAGTAAATAGTAGTTTATTTTTTTTACGTGGTAAAATCATCAAATGAGTCCTACCACCCAGGGCAGAGCGGGAGGGACTGTCAGACAAAATCCACGGTGTCCTTCAATAGCCCTTTACGTTCCGGGGTCACGGTAATTCGTACAGTCCCGCACCCCGGTAGGCTTTGGCCCTCTAGAAAATTAGACTATTAAAAAAAACATTACAATATTAACATGGATCTCTTAATATAGTAGACAACAGCATCATCAAAAAACAACCACTCTATTTTGATGATCAAGGCGACGTCAAAATCAAAATCATCTTTCAGAAGACAAGTACTCACGTATTTACCTCCATACTTATTTTGGAAGCTCGTCTGGCAACCCCGCTTCGACGGAAACCAATTTACTTATTCCTCCAAAGAAATAACGATTTATCTCAAGTGGTTGTTTCCCAATGAGAATTTGATTCACAATTAATTCACAATTAAGTTTAAATTGAGAATGATTGAACAACAAGATTCTTCAGTGAAATTAATATTTCTTACCAATATTAGTCGAGAATTCTTAGAAGTTAATTTGAAGTATCTTTTGGGGAACATGGGACTGATTTTAAGTGTTAATTTCAGCGTGTTTCTTATTTATTCCTTACTGATAATGTACTCTAGACGATTAGCTCCTTCTTTTGGGTGGTAAATTCATCAAATGAGTCCTCACAACCTGGGTGGAGGGAAATGGAGTGTCATACTCTTACTGACTGAAAAAGAAACTCCCAATAGTACAGCTGGTAAGACTAATCGGTAAGACTATTGAGAACAGCTCTATTCCTTCAGTTGCCCTTTGCATTCCAGGGTCACGGTTATATTCTTAGGCGGTTCCGCAATAAACCGCTAACTAAATTACAATTCAGTGCATAATTTTTTTTTACACTTTACCGCATGAACACTAGAAATAACTCCTTTGCCGTGATTGCGTTTATAAATATTTAAACTCACACCCAGACCAAGAACAACTTATAGAACAAAAAATATTTGTTCCGTGTGGTAATCAAACCCGCCACACGCAACATAGCAGCCAATCGCTCAACTAGCACAACAACAGTGCAAAACCCCAGATGGAATTCTGTGAATCATATTAATTCAACCATAATAAGTTATTGTTTAGAACACGTCCAACTTAGAGTATCGAGGTTAATACTTGGTAATTACCATATTCTATGACTTCTGACTTCTGAGTTACTGTGGTGGCCCAGTGGTATCGGCCCCGACTTACAAGCTGTAGATCGTGGGTTCAAACCCAGCCAGACGCATTACTTTGTATAATTTATTATATCACCGTTGCTCTCAAACCGGTGAAGAAAAACATCGTGAGGAAATGTCCTAGAATTAAAAATTCGAAGACATATTACATCGACCAACACGCACTGGGCCCTCGTGGTGGATTATGGCTCACTCCCACTCACAGAGAGGAGGCCTGTGTCCCAGTAGGGAGGACCGTTTATAGGATATGATGACTTTATTCGATTCAAAATCCAAAATAATAATATTTCAGAATGATGAAGAACGCGCCGCACCACGCCCTCCGCGAGTCCCCTCCCGTTGTCTATGACTTGTGTTTTCATTTCATTCATTATGACCTTGTGTGCGTGAACATCATTCAGATGTTCACGCAC
The DNA here is from genome assembly GCA_943136025.2 of Agrotis puta. NCBI lineage: Eukaryota > Metazoa > Arthropoda > Insecta > Lepidoptera > Noctuidae > Agrotis > Agrotis puta. Next base: position 2,761,552 of record OW964182.2, read on the forward strand.
ACAAGGTCATAATGAATACAAAAATAATTACAGACAGTGCAAAACGATCTTTAAAACTATCACCATTAGTCTTCGTTCTTAAAAGAACCGTTCTTATCGTCAAGAGCGATCTGTTATTGATGCACCGTTATTTAAAACAGTCTCACTGATGTGTTTTCAATCCCAAAGGAAAACGGAACATTGTGAGCGCACGTTTCAGCGTCTTTTAAAGACGTTTTACAGGAATTAAACGGATGCATAGAAACATTGCTCTGAACTGGTGTTTCGATAAAATTTTCTATCGTTCGTTCGGGGAATTGAAGAATAACGTGTTTGGTATTCACTTGGCTTTTAGATCTGTCTAGTTTTTACATAGGGCAGTGGCAAGGTCGCGGGACTGTACGAATTACCGTGACCCCGGTACGTAAAGGGCTATTGAAGGACACCGTGGATTTTGTCTGTCAGTACCTCCCGCTCTGCCCTAGTTGGGAAGACTCATTTGATGATGCAGTGGCAAAATGAATCAATGTGTGTGTAGTATAGCGTTTTTGTAATAATCATCGATTCATTAACAACCAATGATGGCTGGTCGTGGCTCTAGAAGAGAGAACTTAGAAGGAATTATGTTACGGCACAATCTCCAGAGGCATTTTTTTGCGTGTCGGGCTGGATAAACCCATTTTAAAATCGGAAACCGTTTTCATAATATTTTTTTATATACAGTTCGGTGTCTAATCTACGTGGTACAAGGCTAATATTATGAATAAGTTTATTTTAAATATTTAAAAAAAATCTGAAACCCTAAAATCCTGATCGCTCTGGGTTGACCCGACTCCCGATTAATGAAAAAAATATTTTTCAAATTTTTAATGAGATGGTTCATATGAAACAACTTATTTAGATTACATAACAAATAGTTAATCTTCATAGTAATAAAATATTTTTAGTTATATTAACAATACTTTTGCCTCAATTTGAATTTAAAATCGTGACCGGGCATTTTATCTCATCGCTCTGCGCTGAGGTAAAACATCGCCCTCATCCCTAGTTACGCGTTATAGACACTCTATTCCTCTCCGCTGGGCAGCGCCAGCAGTGGTCTAACCACCGAGGAGGATACCTGTCTGCCACGTTCCCGCGAAGGTAAGTTTACGAAGGTAAGTTTATGATTGCTCTGGATTTGGTGCTCGAATTTTATGATTACTATGGCTCGTTATTTAAATTAAATAGTAAGCTTGTAAATGTGTTTGCTATTTGAATTAAGAGATCATTATAGTGTTTTTTATGAGACGTAATCACAACTTTCTACTACTTTTAAAATCGGCAAAATTTATGATTTAGTGACTTTTTCTGATCGCTGTGGCTGTGATTGCTCTGTCCAAAAAGACCAGAGCAATGATATTTTGCATTAATTGTACGTTATAAATCTGTTTTAAGTCCGGACTGTAACAATGACAAACGAAGAACTATGCATATAACCTTTAATTTATATCCTTTTCTGGGTTTCTTTGGATAACCTAAACCCATAAACCGATTTTGACGTATTTTACTATGATGATAAGTATTATTATATTGGCATTTAGCTAACCGCAACTATAAGCTTTTCTTTTCTAAAATTTAATATCAACTATTGTTGCAGATGGAAACCATGCCTCGAAGAAAAACATTTCATAGAGCGGGAAAAGGGGGAGATAAATTTCGTCAGTGATTTCTTCTCAAGTCATAATAGTAAGCTACATGAGGGAGTTGTATCATAAAGATTCGTGGAAGTCAGCTGTGGTTCCGTTGGTGGGATAAGCAGCAATAGCCGTTCAAACACGTAGAAACAAAATATTGTCATTTCCTCCCAACTGAAACCTGGTTTATATTGAAGATTATCTTATATCACGAAGAATAAAACCAATCAGTTAACTGTACCATGGTTGAAAACACGTCAGCTGGTCACCCAAAAATGTAATTTTTTTATTTTATTTTACTTTCAGTAATTTCCTCTCGACTCAAATTTCACCTGATAATAGTTTACATGAAGTTATGGATAAAAACAAACGTCAGCTGGCTGTATCTAGGTGGAAATATCGTCAGCTGATACTTTGAAAATTACAAGCAGGACTAAAGCTCTCAGCCTAAAATGTGCATTCAGTTCAAAGTTTTCAATTCCTCACAACAGAAAACTGGTTTATATTAAAACTTACTCTTAAGAAAACAAAACATTCAGCCAATGTATACTCGCAGGTATTTTTTTTTTTTTTTTTTTTAGGGTGGCAAAATCATCAAATGAGTCCTCCCGCCCTGGGCGGGGCGGAAGGGACTGTCAGACTCTTACTGACTAAAATCCACCCGTGTTTCTTCGGATGCCCTTTACGTTCCGGGGCCGCGGTATCCTGGATTAAGAAAAAAGCCGCGACCCCAGCAGGCATTTGGCCCCATAAGGGGCCCCGTCGGTGACGCGTGAAACACGACGCGCCACCGACCCGGGCTTGGTCCTTGGTCGGACGGCGAGCTTACCCATTACTCACCGTCCGCAAGCCCGCTCCGCCGCTGTGCCCTCTGCTGTTCAGAGGGACACGCGTTGGAGCATCCACCCGACAGGCTATTCGCATACGGGCAAAGAGACCCCTTAGGCACACAGTGCCTAAAAGAGTTTTTGCCCGCATCCCAGGGTGCACCGGCCCGAAAAACTGGTCTTCCCCCCGGACGTATCCGAAGGGGAACTCCAGTCCACGGGCGCACGTGGAGGTTTCCTGTCTTAGCACCCCATACTCGCAGGTATGGTAAAAAATACAGAGTTATTCTATTGAGTTCGACAACAGAGAGGTATCTGAATCTGTTGATTTTTTAAAGTGCTGAAAAACACAAAATAATGATAAGTATTGCTAGAACCAACGACTTCAAGCAATTAAATATAACAAAACATCACACCTGTAATCCCCGAAGGGTTGGACAGAGGTGTACCTAAGTAAAATGAATTATAATCTCCACCAATAATTATAATATGACCAATTTCCGCTTTCCCCATTTTTGTCTTCCGACACAGCGAAATGATCTTTACATGACAAATAATCCAGATCTATACGGACAATGTTTTGCAAAGTCAAGAGAAAATCACCAAAGGAAAAAAGCTCGGGGCACAGTACTACCAATGAGTGATTTGACTCCAAGCCAGCAAAAGGTTCGTAGGAAGAAAAGTAGGGAAATATAGTCCAAATAAATGAAACTAAGCCAAAAGTTGTTTTTTATAAGTATGTTAATTTGTTATTTTAAAATTATAATGTAATAGTTTGAAATTATAACGATATTTTTCTAAAATAATACATTTCTCTTACATCAATCTTGTTATTCGTACACTGAATATGACTGAAAACGGCTAAATAAATAATATTTTATCAATATTAATTTTTTTGTTTCACTGATTTCACCATTTATGATCGCTCTGGCACCAATTATGATTGCTCTGGTCGCGAAACTTTTTGAACTTTAATATTTTCATAACTGTTTGTGTAAATTGAAGGCCAATAGTAAAAATATACTATTTGAATATCATTCTTTTTAATGAGATACATAATTACTATTAAAAATCAATATCTGAAAAGCACCAGAGCGATCACACGAATACGCCCGTTTTGGAGATCCATCCTTACATGCCTTTGCCAAGCAGTTTAAAATAACGGCTATTGAATTTTAATAAAAAGTTACAATCAGTGAATATTGCAATAACACTACAAAGTGTCATATGGCGAATACAGTCGTCGTCAATCTTCAGCTTTGTTATTTGCCCAATAACTGAATTCTTTGCGAACACTTTTGAGGCTTTGAAGGCCTACCACCACGTCTAAAAGCGGGAGTAATTCCAGTGTGGGAACGAGGTGGCGCTAGACGACTCGTGTAGTTCTGTTTCTTTTCCACACATTAACTCTCGATTTAAGACGACAGGCCACCTGCCCCACTTGTTTCGCGTCTACCATCCTGTCGAATTCGGCATCAAACAGGTTTTACTGTGTTCCATCGGTTATTTTTAAGAGTTTTTGGTTAAAATGAGGGCAAGAGTGAACCCATTGAAAATAAAATAATGGAAACATTCTGAGTAAAAAAATGTCTAATAATGAAATCAAGAACCTTATGTGCTCGTAGTTGAGGTAAACAGTTTATATAATACGAGTAATACACCGTTTGTAAAAATTCTTACACTCTTAAAAGTATATTTTAATTGAATGAAAATGTCTAGAGAGTTCAATTTGTTGATTTTTTCTAAAGTAAATTGATAGGAATAAAGTTAAATTGTTTTAATCGAGTTTGAAACAGTTCGAGGTGATAGATTAGTTCAACATTTACGAGTAGATCTGAATCTAAGTGTGAAGTATGAAGTGAAATTAAATATTAATTCAATAATATTTTTTTGAAATCGGGAGAAATGCCTGGATGAAGCTGGCACTGGAACTTTTTTTTATACTATTTGGCGATAGAATCGCGTATGAGCCAGTATATCGGCAGATGATAAGCTAGGATGTGATAGATTTTGGAATTGGTTAGAAAAAGACTTTTCTTTTATGCAGGCATCTCATCTAAAGAGATGAGATGCCTGCATAAAAGAAAAGTCTATTAGATGCCTATACTATTAGACTTAATTTAGACAAAATTAGTAATAGTATAATGCAGCATGCAACTAGGGAGACTTCAGTCCTGACTGGTGCTACAATATTGCAGAGTTATGATCCTAGCATTTTTTGAAGCTATTGCGGGCTTTGAGCGAGGTGACCGAATCAAGAAATTCCGTAACGAAAATAAATTTTAACATTATGCCTGTCACATCTGTCATGTCAACGTGAATGAATTAAATTTGAATTAATGATTTTTTTTCTTGACGTTTCACTTGATTGACGTGGCTGACCATAGCCTAAAAAATATAAATAAATAATTGCATATATGTTGATAAAAAATGCTATGCAATAGCTTTACCGCGGCAGTCTTCGAGTACCACACGTATTATTTTCGTTCGTGTTTGTCTACTATATCGCCTGATAATATAAGATAAGCAATGATGTGGTTAACGATGAAGTACGCTTGCTTAGAAGTAAATTATTAATTATTACTAAGGTCCGACTGAAACGAGTTTTCCGGCCGTAACCGAAACTGAAACCGAATATTCGGCCGTGGCTTCAGTTTCGGCTGAAACCGAATCCGAAACCGAAACTCACGTGGTCAAGTATAGAATTCCTTAAAATACTGAAATTTGGTGCATTTTACCCATTATTCTGCATTAGCTAGGACATGAAATGGAAACACAGTAAGTTTGTTGTAATCGTTTATATAATAGATATAATATAAAAAATATAAAACCAAAACATTTTTTTTTCATATTAAGTTCTCATAGCAATATATATAAATGTTTATCGGAGACATTTGAACGGCGCACGTCAATTCCCGAAAAGGGCCGCGAGCGCGAACGTCCGCCAAAACGTTACCGCGAGAAACGAAGTTAAGCGAGCGTGCACGACAACTTCCGAAATCAGTTTCGGTTTCGGCAAAAGTTTCGGCCGATTTTGGCCGAAACCGATACTTCCACAGAAACTTGATTTTTGGCCGAAACTCGGCCGAAACGGAAACCGAAACCGAGCTTTCGGTCGGACATTAATTATTACCTTAAATAGTTATGGGAATTAATGCTTCTAATTAAAATAGGATTTAATCGCGCCAAGTTAAACCGTTTTATCGATGACGACAATTTTAGATTGATCTATTTATTTATTCCTTCATCGATAACTTTTTTAGTCTGGGCTTAAAGGCTGCTTAAGGCAAACAAATTAGCTCAATTTAAAGGGTGCCAGAGCATAGGCAGTATGTTTCTTTTTTAATTTAAATCTCTAGATTAATTATAATTGAATGGAAATAAGAACTAATCCAAAATAATTGATAACATTAAAAGTATTGCGTCAGCGTATTGCCTTTAGTTTTTTTAACCATGTTGATTTTTTATAAATGCTACGTCGATAATCTTAGACTGTTTAAAGCTGGCTAAGACCTTAGTGACCGGGGTCGCCGGACTACCTCATCAGGTAACTGTAATCCTGGAACGTAAAGGGCTATTGAAGGATCACCGTGGAGTTTAGTTAGTACAAGTCTGACAGTCCGTCCCGTGTCCCGCTTTGGGAGGAAGGACTCATTTGATGATTATAACACGACCAAAAAAAAGAGCTAAGTGAACGACCATTGAATAAGAATAAGATTATGAAAATGTTTTTCTAGAATACTCAAGTTCTTTCTAAGGTTTTTCTTTGATATAGTAGCGTAATTAGTTTTATTTTTGATAATGATATTTCTATAATAATACTTTTGTATTCCCCGAAGAAATGAGCAAAACTGTAAGCTCGTTTGAACTTAATTTATCTATTTTTGGAATATCTATTAATATTTTTAGAATAGCTTTATCAAGATATCAGCAATCTATAAAGATTATCAGGACTTATCAGTTTGCTCACAGATCTTTGAGGCGGAATACAACCTACTGTCGTCGACTCGGAAGGGGTACTTCTATCTAAGCACGAAGCCCGTAGTTTAGGGCCCAAGTTTCGGGCGTTTTCTCCTCTTTATTACTTACGGACACAAGACTAGTGGTACACACTTTGTGTCAACATGTTGGACACATTGTCTCGATTCCCGCCGTGTCAGAACTTATGAATTCAGATTAAATGGGGAGTAGGGTTAGCTAAAACGTTTTGAGCTGATTAAGCACGGGTCCGTATTTTCGTTGACTGACTAAGGCCTTTGTCATACAGACAGGCGAGTCCGAAGCGATAACAAACCGATACGAGACGTCAGTCCGATAGTTCGGTCACGCTATCGGATCCCTTTCGCTTTTCTATGTGTCGGATTCAAACAATTTCAAACATTACAAATAAAAACGCCTCGCTTCGCATTCGCCACGCCTGTCTGTTTGACAAAGGCTTAAGAGAGTTAGAACCCCTGGTCTTTGATCAGACAGTGAGCTATCCAACAATGCAATGAAATAAATATAAGACCTCCATTTGCTGGTTGCTAAGACAGGAAACCTCCACGTGCGCCCGTGGACTGGAGTTCCCCCTCGGATACGTCCGGGGGGAAGACCAGTTTTTCGGGCCGGTGCACCCTCCCAGGGTGCACCGGCGGGCAAAAACTCTTTTAAAACTGTGTGTCTAAGGGCTCTCTTTGCCCGTATGCGAATAGCCTGTCGGGTGGATGCTTCAACGCGTGTCCCTCTGAATAGCAGAGGGCACAGCGGCGGAGCGGGCTTGCGGACGGTGAGTAATGGGTAAGCTCGCCGTCCGACCAAGGACCAAGCCCGGGTCGGTGGCGCGTCGTGTTTCACGCGTCACCAACGGGGCCAAATGCCTGCTGGGGTCGCGGATTTTTTCTTAATCCAGGATACCGCGGCCCCGGAACGTAAAGGGCATTTTTTACAAGAAAAAAAAAAGACCTCCATTTGCTAAACATTTGCTACTTTTTTTACAACAACAAAATCCCGCAAAAATATTCTGATTCGGATTGCGTCGCAACGCAGAGCAAAAATCTGTATGCAATCGTTCCCATCCGCTTTATATGGACTGTCGCATAGTTGACTTTGCGACCCGTTCCGATCCATCATCGGTGAATTGTTGGCTCACTGTTGTATTCTCAAAGCTTTGCCGGTTCGAAATATAGCGGCCTGGTTACGGGGATTTGAAATGTTGATGGTATTGAACGTAATATAACATGGTGCCTGGAATATTTGAAGGGTTAAGCAGGTTTTTTTTTTGTGTGTGTCCTCCCACCCAAGGCACAGCGGGAGGGACTGACAGACTTGACTGAGTAAAATCCACGGTGTCCTTCAATAGCCCGTTATATTCCGGGGTCCCGGTAATTCGTAAGTCCCGCAACCCCGAGGGGGGCCACTTCATTTTTCTGACACTCTTTGAGGCGCGCGTGGAACACAACGCGTCGTGGACCCGGGCATGGTCGATAGTCGGACAGCGAGTTGCCCATTACTCGCTGCCCGCATGCCCGCGAGGGTTATGCAGGATTAGACAAAGAACATCATCACGTTACTTCTCGGCAATCGTGCTTGGCCTTCAAGTACATCACCCTTTTCCATCAGGCTAGATAGTGGACCAACGGCGAGGCTGTCGCTCAATATATGGATCAGTTCAGTGAAAAAAAAATAAGGACTTTTAAGTTTGTATTAAAAGACTGGTGTACTATACGCTGTTAAACGTACCCAAAGTCCAAAGGGTAGCCTCCTTCTGCGAAGCAGTCATGCTTGCGAAGGAGGAGGCGGCCCGCGTGAGGGAGAGGACAGCGTCCTCTCTCCACCCCAGCCGCAGTGGTAGACGCCCACGGCGACCGACGTCGGCAGACGATCTCCGGCCACTGTAGGCGCGGACATGCGGGCGGCGACCCCAGTACGTCTTTACGTACCGGGGTCGCCGCCCGCATGTCAGACTAATTTTAGATTTTCAGTCCCTCCAGCTCTGCCCTGGGTGGGAAGACTTGATGGAGGACGTGATGATTATACCACGTTAAAAAAAAAGAGTCCAAAGGGTAAAACGACACCCTATTACTAAGACTCCGCTGTCCGTCTGCCGGTGTATCTGTCTGTCTATCTGTAATCAGGCGGTAGATACCGCCTGATTACAGATAGACAGAAAAATTTCTACTGTCCAATTGTCTCGATTCATGAGATCATGAATCGAGACAATTGGACAGTAGAAATTTTCTCAGATGATGTATTTCGGTTGCCGCTATTACAACTACTGTACTAAATACTAAAAAATATACTAAAAAAACGGAACAAAACAAATGTTTAAGGTATCTCCCATGGTCGCGGGACTCAGAAATTACCGTGACACCGATACGTAAAGGGCTATTGAAGGACACCGTGGATTTTAGTCAGTCAAGTCTGACAGTTGGGTGGGAGGACTTATTTGATGATCACCACGATAAAAAGGTGTCTCCCATACACCAAACGTGATTGTAGATAGTGGTACTCTTCGTACGCCAGAATGACTCGCATTTGGCCGGCTTATAAAAAAAAGTCATTTCTATCCTATAATTTTGTACACTCTTGAAAAAGTGGTCGAGGCCAGCATGGTGCAGCGAGACACCACCGTGCGGCCATGATTCGCCTCACGATGTGTCGCCACTTCTACCTGTCTGCTATAACTCGTGTATGCAGTGGATCCCTACTGTAGAATTGATCTGGTCAGTCCATCGCATCGGTGTCCTGCCTCGCGCTGCCGTTCCTTCTATCTTCTCCTGAACAACAAGCTGCTCAATAAAGTCATTGCCTTTCCGGGACACTTGTCCAAAGAACTCAAGCCTGAATTAAAGCTGTTAAAAATTATAATAAAATAAATAAATGGCCAATTAAATTAGTACATTTTTAACGGCACGATTGGCGTAGTGGTTGAGCGATCGACTGCTTCGTAGCGTGTCGCAGGTTCGATCCCCGAACGGAACAAATATTTGTATGACCTACAAGTTGTTTATCCGGGTCTGGGTGTTTGTGTATGTGAGTTTTTATGTTTGTAAACGCACCCACGACACAGGAGACATTCATAGTGTGGGGCAAAATTTTATCTGCGTCGCTATTGTCTCATAATTATTTAAAAGAAGAATAAACTTAGTTTATAAAACACCGTTTGTTTTAATAATAGCCGAATTTACAAATAAATAACCCTCCCTATAAAGTATTACAGTTAACTAATGAAACATTATCACAACCAAAAAATACTTTATAAACGATACCCATCAAAAAAAGAAACTAACTACTGGTGTATATATTTAATACATAGCGGTCAAACTTATAACACCCTTCTTTTCGTCGGGAGATAAAAAAAATACTAAAAGAAAAGCCATAAAACGCAAAGCGGCACCAATTAAACGCATTACAACACCATTCACAAAAACCAATAATGAAAACGCTGAATACGAATTAAAACGCAAAAGAAGCGAATAATAAAACGCATTCCATGTAAATAAAGCATTGGGTTTCACAACATATGCGTATCTATGGAAACGAGTCATCGTAGTGTTGCACCTAAGGACTCGGACACTGCACAGGTGAGGAGAACTACCCGACAGTCATAAATAATAAACAACCTGAAATATTACTGAAAGAACGAAATTATTGAAAAACTGTATTGAAGATTATTTTTCAAAATTATCGGATTGCTGGTTAAACACGTTATTAGTAAACTAATCTACAAGTTTTTTTCACTATCCTATTAATAGTGCCACAGTACACGTGCACCATAACCTAAACGACTCCACGTATAAAATAATTACCCTCTATCAAGTGTGAAATCTAGATGCTAACGCTGCAGCGCGATATGCTTATTATACAAAATAGTCCAGTTATCCTTAATTAAATGTAATTATTATAGGTTAGTGTCTTTGTTCGGCGAGTGGAGACGGCCTTATTGACTGGGCGGCGCCGGTCGCGCGCGTTCGGCCGCACTCGGGCCTCCCGCTCGGACGAGCTCGGCAAACTTCGCGCCCGCTCGTAACGTTTCACTAGAAATTTAAGGGCTGCGTTAGGGGTATTCCGACAGGCGCGCTGCGTCTGTGGACCGCCATGGCAGCCGCACGGCGTTACATAACGCGCCGACCCCGATACATGACTGAAAACAATTCTTATATTATTCACCCGACCTAAAACTTAAGAAAATAGCTTCTCTTATACAATAACCGACCCGCTCTGGACCTCCGATCAAAGAGAAAGCGCCGCCTAAAGCACGGCCAATTGTCGTCACGACAAAAAGACGATAGTAGCAATTTCCCTTTGCCGACAACCCTTTGCGAGGCGAGAGGCTGAGCGCGCTCCGGGCACATGGCGGGAGGGGTGGAGCGGGGGGGCGGCTGCGGGGGGGCGAAGGGTGCGGGGAGGCTTTCCCGGGCCGCCCCGCCTCAGTGGCGGCCTGCAGTGGCAACGACGCGCGTGTCGCCTCCGACACTTCCGCCCCGCGCACCTAATCCGCTCATTTAGCTAGCAAACGCCGCATACGGTGTGGTGGCCGGCAGCCCTGCGGCGTGCGCCCCGGGGCCCATGCTCTGAGAGCCGGGCGCCTCCGCCCGGGCTCCTTCGAGCCGCGTCCCACCGGCATGTGATATCGCGCCGCGCCACTCGACAAAATGATTGTGTGTTCAATTGTTTACGTTAACGATAGTTGATAACCGGGAGGCCGACGCTGGCATGCTAATGTGAGTATATACAAACCCGATCAATTGTAACGGCCGCAGACACCACGTCGCGTCCACGCGAGCACGCAATTTTCCCCGTGAATAAATAAGCTGGCATGTAAAGTCGTATGAAAAGACAAAGCGTAGTTAATGTCTCGGAGCGTTTTGGAGCGGTTTTTCTGCATTGCGACAATGTTGGAAAAAGTTTTCATACATTATTAACGTGCGAGTGTGATGTACGGTTGACGCGACGGCTGGTGGCGGTGTGTCTGCGCGCCTAGGTGTCTGGGTGTCTGTATAGTGACGATGTTGTGACTTGTCGGCAGTCGGACTGTTGGTGGGGAGTCGTGGACTGGTTGTCGTGGTCGCGCGGGCGTTGGACGCGCGGGCAGCTCCTCGCGCGGGTCTGGCGGGCCGGCGCCATGCGGTAGCGCGGCGGCGCGGCCGAGCGGCGGGCGGGCACTCGTGCGCTCTCGGCTATGTGCCCCCCTTGCGCTACACTGTAAGTACCATTTAAATAAAAACTCATGAAAAAGAAACATAAATAGCACAAAAAAAACCATAATCACCACATTTGGCAAGCGGGCTGGTGATTTAAGTGCGCGCTGGCCATGCGCATCAACATTCATAACCTATATCTAAGTCACGGCCGCTAACTCATTTTCTACTCACACATTTATTATAAGCTACATTGTATTCACACACTCACATTGACAAAATCACACAACCTCAAATTCAGCAAAAATAGTCGAGAAAGCCACGCGAAGTGGTACTCACATACACTTAGTACTTTTATGTCAGCTAAAAATGATCCCTGTCGCTACTTACGAGGTACACCACTAGCCATTCTCTCAAAATGACCCATAACTTTATTCCCCATTGCCGCACTCCTGGCGTATATTTACGATTACGTTGCTACGTATCTTGTACAGCCGTCGTACATAAATTTCGTGCGTACGGTTGTTGCAATTTGCCGTCTCAAACCGAAAGTAGGTTAAGTCAAAAATTGCGAATTTCTCTAAAGTTGGAGTTGGATGCTCGTTTTAAGTTATGGTGATGAGATTTCTGTGGAAATTGTTTGAGATCTACGTGAGAATACATTTTGAGTCGGCGCATTATGTACCTTTCCAGTAATTAATTTGATTAAAATTTTCTTTAACGTTTATTTACCTGTCTCACTTACAGCTGTTAACCCTCTGGGGATTTCAGACCTATCTTTTCTTTCGTACAACATGTGTTTAATAATAGAAAAAAAAACATAACTCTTAAGTACCTTATTACATTACTGTCTAATAAAAAAGTTCCAAACTCAATAAAATACTATGTCCCTATGAACTTAGTTGAGCCAATCAGAGTCGTGATTGTAATTCAATTCCACGGATTGGAGAGCACTTACTCTATGTCGTTGAGGACTTCAGCCGTGCGCGATTTTAACCCACTTTTTACTATGAAAGTCCACGACTAAAGTTATCGAAAAGAGCTGAAAATACTTTCAGATTTTGTCATTTCAATTTAGGAACATAATATAAAGTACAAGTATTTTGGTCCAAATACTTCCGTATTTTTGGTATAAGTATTTTCGTCTCATGATACAAGTATTTTGTCATATGGTACAATCATTCTACATGGTACTGCAATACTTATCGTGTAAAAAGTTGTACTAAATGACTTACAATTTGATACACCTTGTTACACGTAAAGTATTTCAGTATTTTTGGTACTTGCAAGTAATTTCGTCTTATGATACAAATATTTTGGTCTTATGGTACTAATTTCGATCCTTAATGGTACAAGTTCGTCTTTTAGTACAACGCCATAAACGATAAGGATTTTTGGTACAAGTATTTTCGTACTATGGGCAAGTATTTTCGTCTTATGGAACAATAATTTTAATCCTGTATGGTGTCCAAGAAAAGAAAAAGTGCTATGATTCTCTATGAATGTCGGCAAGGTGACATCTATCAAAATCTATCTATTGTTTTTTTTCATACAGTCCACAAATATAAGATTATTTTACAAATATGCTTTTTTTATCAATATTACTATTTCTCACTTAAATAACGCAAACACACTAAACATATTGGTCCAAAACGAGCCGGATTGTGTTCAAAACTATGAGAAAATCGACAACTGTGAGAACAAAAGAACACATTCTTTGGAGAGATTGAGTGAGTAAAATATTTGAGAAAAAGGCTGATAAACTTATGGAGTGATTAAGGTACCGTTCTTGAATAATAAATACAATGGAGGTGCATGTAACATTACAACAAGAGTTGATGAACAATTTGATTAAAGCCGAACGGAACTTTAAGAAAACGCCTAAGGAAAGGATAAAGAGATCATATTTAGAAACACGATTAGAGGTACTTGAGCTACAGTATAAAGAATTTAAAGAAGAACACAAAGTTATCCTTTCAAAGGCTTCGAAAGAGAAGAAGGAACCATACTTCACCGAAGGCTGTTACGAGCAATTTGAGGAACTTTACGTTCAATATAAAACTTCTTTGCGAGAAGCTTTGCAGCCGCTTTTGACACCGCCATGTACTCAAGCACCAATCACTACGAGAGCAGATATTAGTAATGAGAATAATTATGGTGATATTAGACTACCGCGAATTACACTACCTACGTTCACAGGAAGATATGAAGAATGGCAAACTTTTTATGATATGTTTTCGTCATTGATTCATAATAACAAAACCATAACGTCAGTTCAAAAACTACATTATTTAAAAAGTAATTTAGCGGGTGAATCTTTAGATCTTTTACGTAATTATTCAACTACTGAAGCAAACTATGAGGAGGCGTGGCATCAGTTGATAAAACGATATGATAACAAGAGATATAATTGCAACGCTATTTTGAAAAACTTGTTTTCTCTTAAGAAAATAACTACTGAGTCGGCGTCTGCAATAAAATTATTACTAGATACTACATCCACGTGCCTGAAGTCATTTAAGAGTATAGGAATAAACACGGACGGCTGGGATGTTATTATTGTTTATCTAACCGTCGCAAAGTTGGACAATGAATCAATAAAACAGTGGGCACAAAAGCTTAGTGCATTAAGCGACGAACTACCTACCTGGTCACAGTTGAGAGATTATTTAGAGTACAGGTTTAGGTCTTTAGAGATGATTGATTCGAATACTCAACGATCGACGCAAACAGTGAAACCTACACTAAAGTCAAAAACATTTCACACATCAGTTGAAAACAAACCTAAAACTAAAGAGGTTGAGTGTGCCATGTGTAAAGAAAACCATTACGTATATCACTGTAAACGTTTTAGTCTTATGACGACCAAAGAAAGATCAGATTTTGTGCAGAACAGCAAGTTATGCTTCAATTGCTTGTCGCCCACACATAGTGTAAACAAGTGTCGTCATACATTGAGCTGCCGAAAATGTGGTAGAAGACACCACACTTTGCTACACTTCGAGAGAGAATACCAAGAGGCAACCAAACCAGCAAGTGAGGTAACAGTGTCATCGAGTGAACAACATGAGAAACCGAGCACATCACGAGGTGACACACGCATTACTACTACGTTTACTAGGAAGGAGCTGCAGCCCAACAGAGTGCTGCTCGCCACGGCTAGACTTAAGGTATTTAATTCAAATGGTTGTAAACAAATTATTCGAGCTTTAATAGATCAAGGGTCTCAAGCCTCTTTAATTACCGAGGCTACTGTTCAATTACTTGGGTTAACGCGCATACCTGTAAATGGTTTTGTGTCAGGTCTGGGAGATGGTCATACGAGAATAAAACACAGAGTTTCACTTCAAGTGGAATCACGCTATAATCCAGTCGACATAATTCAAATTAACGCTTATGTTATGCATTCTTTAACGTCTTTGCTTCCCACAGCCAATCTGAGTTCTCATGAATGGGTTGAAATTAATAATTTACCTTTAGCTGATCCTACATATGCAACACCAGGTAAGATAGATATACTACTAGGTGCAGAAGTGTATGGTGAAATATTGTTTGATGGAATGGTTAAGCAAACTCAAGGTACTTTGATAGCACAAAACACAGCTTTAGGATGGATTGTTTCAGGAAAAGTATCAAAGGGATCTAATTCGTCAGCGGAAACTAATCTTACTAGTATGCATGTACATTTGGAAGAGAATGATTTACTTAAGAAATTTTGGGAAATGGAAAATGAACCTAACACAATACGAAAAGAAATGACTAACAGCGAGAAGAAGTGTGAGAGTTTATTTGATTTAACTACTATTAGAGATGATAGCGGTAGATTTATAGTAAGATTACCTTTCGCCACCGAAGATCCGAAGTGTCAGTATGGTCATTCAAAGGAGAAAGCTATCAAGATGTTGGAGTATTTAGAGAGACGGTTAACACGAGATCCAAAATTGAGAACAGAGTATAACAAAGTACTTGAAGAATATTTAAGTATGAATCACATGACAAAACTGAGTGAGAAAGAAATAGAGAATACTCGAGCTGTCTATCTTCCTCATCACGCTGTTGTGCGGGAAGACAGGGAAACAACAAAGGTGAGAGTGGTTTTCAACGCGTCAAGCAAAGGAAACAACAAGATATCATTAAATGATGATTTACTTGTTGGGCCAAAGTTGCAACAAGACCTGAGGCACATTCTAATGAGATGGAGAAATCATAAAATATGTTTGGTAGCAGACATTGTAAAATTTTATAGAATGGTGCGAGTCGCAGATGCAGACGCTGATTTTCAGAGAATCGTGTACAGATTTGATCCGTCTGAATCCATACAGCATTTTAAGTTAACGAGGTTAACGTTTGGTACAGCATGCGCGCCATATTTGGCAGTAAAATCATTACAGAGACTAGCCGAGGTTGAGGAACATAAGTACCCGTTAGCTGCAAAAATAGCCAAACAGGATTATTACATGGATGATCTAATGTCAGGAGCCGACACAATAAAAGAAGCGTTACAAATACATGAGGAGATGAACAAATTGATGAATTCAGGTGGGTTCGAACTTCAAAAGTGGAACAGTAATAGTGACGTATTTCTGAATAAAATTGGTAAGAATGAAAAAGATGAACAAAAAACGACCATCAAGGTTAACAATTTGATAAAAGTACTTGGAGTAAGTTGGTGCCGGCAATCTGATAACTTTGAATATGTGCTTAACTTACCTCAAACTGAAGAACCGGTCACTAAACGACACATATTGTCTGTTATAGCAAAACTATATGACCCATTAGGCTGGATTGCCCCTATTGTAGTTATTGCTAAAATATTCATACAGAAACTTTGGCAATCAAAACTTAAGTGGGATGACTGCTTAACAGATGAGCTACTTAAACGATGGTTCATGTATAAGAGTGATCTTATGGACTTAAAGGAAGTTACCATTCCGAGATGGTACAACGTTACGCTAGGTTCTAAAACAGAATTACATGTTTTTTCAGATGCCTCAAAGTCAGCATTTGCAGCAGCAGTTTATATAAGAGTTACTGATGAGTATAATAATGTACATGTACATTTAGTAACTGCCAAAACTAAAGTCGCGCCTATTGAGAAACAAATTTCGATTCCGAGATTAGAGCTGTGTGGGTCAACTTTGGCTGCTAAATTGATATTTGAAGTGTCTCAAGTAATGGAGATACCCAAGGAACATTTATACGGTTGGACAGATTCCACTATTGTTTTAGCATGGCTCAAAGGAGGTTCAAGCAGATGGACTACGTTTGTGAGTAACCGAGTGTCTTCTATTTTAAATATTTTAGATTATGAGCAGTGGGGTCATGTGACTACGGATACAAACCCTGCAGACTGTGCGTCACGAGGTTTACAAGCACGAGATTTAGCAAATCATGTATTGTGGTGGAGAGGACCGCAATGGCTAGCAAATACAATAATACAAAAAACAGATACAAATATTACAGATACACATGAAGAAGAAAAAGTCAATTCTCTAATGGTTTCAACTAATATTCAAGACTGTGTTTCGTTAAGGTTTTCATCATTGTCGCGATTATTAAAGGTGATGTCATACTGTAGAAGAATATTGAATTTTAAGTTACCTAAAAATGAACGTCCGAGTTTATCTAAATTTATTACCAATACTGAACAAAATGAAACTTTATTGTCATTTATTAAATTAATTCAAGATCGCGAATTTTCAGATGATATTAAACAACTTAAAACTCGAGGATGTGTACCTAAAAAAAGCCCTTTACGAACTCTTTGTCCGTTTTTAGACGAAAAAGGGATATTAAGAGTAAGCGGTCGTATAAATCAAGCAGACGCGTGTTACGATACGAGACATCCAATTATTATGCCTGCTAAAAACCATTTTTCCATGCTCATAATTGTCGATGCTCATCACAAAACATTACACGGCGGTCCACAGCTTATGTTAAATGTCTTGAGAACTAAGTATTGGATTCTACGAGCTAAAGAAAGAGTTAAAAAGTGTTTTAGAGAATGTGTAACTTGTCTAAGATACTCTTCAAAGAAGTATGTACCTTTAATGGGTCTACTTCCAGAGGTGAGATTAAAACCCAGTAAACCATTTAAATCCACTGGAGTGGATTATTGTGGACCTGTGAGTATCAGATTCTCACCAGGCAGAGGAGCGAAGTCATACAAAGGATACATATGTCTTTTTGTTTGTATGGTAACCCGAGCAGTACACTTGGAAGCTGTCACTGATTTGACTGCTAAAGGTTTTATAGCAGCGTTCAAGCGTTTTATAGCTAGAAGAGGTCACTGTCAAGACTTGTACAGCGATAATGGGACAAATTTTGTTGGCGCTGACAAACAATTGCGAGATATGTTCAACAGTGCCAAATCAGATCTTCCCAAGGAAATAGCGGAGTTGCTGACGTTAGAGAGAACGACGTGGCATTTTATACCACCACATTCACCAAATTTTGGAGGGTTGTGGGAGGCTGGCGTTCGTAGCACCAAAACACATTTGCGAAAGGTAGTAGGAAATACTACACTGACGTATGAGGAAATGGCGACAGTTTTAGCTCAAGTGGAAGCGTGCTTAAATTCGCGACCTATCACTTTGCTTAGTGACAACCCAAACGACCCACTCCCTTTGACACCAGGCCATTTTTTAGTAGGTGAACCGATAGTTAATGTAGCTGATCAAGATTGTTCTAAATGTAATGTAATAGGTTTAGACAGATGGCGACTTACTCAAAAAATTGTAAATGATTTCTGGAATCGGTGGTCAACAGAATACCTTGTAAGCCTTAGTCAAAGGTATAAATGGAATTCGAAATGTGCTGAACCAAATATCGGTGATGTTGTCATACTCAAAGAGGATAACATTCCTCCTGCTAAATGGATGCTAGGTAAAATTGTAAAAAAACATACAGGCCCTGATAATATAACACGTGTTGTGTCAGTTAAGTGTAAAACTGGGGAATTTAAGCGTCCACTTAGTAAAATTTGTGTTATCACAAAATAAAATGTACTTTTATGTTCTGTTCGTAGAGATTTAAATATTTTGTTTGTTTACTACTGTTTTCATTGTGTATAATATCTTTTTGTTAGATATTCCACCATTGTAAGTACTTACTTGAGTTATATGAATATTGTGTTGAGCTATTAATACTTATGGTTAAGAAAATGTAGCTTAGTTTAGTTTTCATGTTCTGTTGTGTGTTTCATGTAGAGTTGTGTTATTTTTTATCAAGACACGCGGTAGCGTGTCAAGCCAAGTGTGTTTAATTTAAGAACTATGTTCTTTGGTGGGCGGAATGTCCAAGAAAAGAAAAAGTGCTATGATTCTCTATGAATGTCGGCAAGGTGACATCTATCAAAATCTATCTATTGTTTTTTTTCATACAGTCCACAAATATAAGATTATTTTACAAATATGCTTTTTTTATCAATATTACTATTTCTCACTTAAATAACGCAAACACACTAAACAAATGACTAAATGACTAAATGACTTACAATTTGATACACCTTGTTACACGTAAAGTATTTCAGTATTTTTGGTACTTGCAAGTAATTTCGTCTTATGATACAAATATTTTGGTCTTATGGTACTAATTTCGATCCTTAATGGTACAAGTTCGTCTTTTAGTACAACGCCATAAACGATAAGGATTTTTGGTACAAGTATTTTCGTACTATGGGCAAGTATTTTCGTCTTATGGAACAATAATTTTAATCCTGTATGGTATAAGTCGATCAATTGGGTATAACCTCCTTGTACAGATATACTTATAACACAAAACCAATATTCAAAGAAGAAAAGGACCACATAATGTAGTGACGTAAATTGAGATCGTTTGATCAGTTTCAGAACATTTTAATGTAATAAAAAGACACTCCCACACGGCCAGAGCTTTTATAATTAGTTACGAAATGAATGGGTCCACAGTTAATTACTTTTTATAAACGAAAAACCTCAATTATAGAGTATCAAAAATGTACAAGAGCAAATTTAATTATATTTTTGTAATACAATTTGGTACTGCATTAGGCAGAAAGTAATATAGAGCCACGGATAGTCAAAACCTGTATTACTGAAAACGATTTTTAACCAGCCCTTATCACAAGATTTATGTATTTCATTTACAGTGTACTTGAAGTATTCACTGCGTTTATTGTATGGAAAATTAAAAAGGGTGTCAAGTGTACGAACGAGAAACTAATTTTTCTCATCAAATTAATGTCAAAGTTCCCGTTTAATAACTTCACAAAAACGTGAAAAGTCATTTTAGGGCCTTTAATAAAGCTACATTAACTATATCTTTTTCACATTTACGTGTTTGTTATTCAATCACGTCGGTATGGTTGATCAAATCTTCATGAGATTTAATTTAGAGATAGGTTAAATTTTGGAATAGGTTACTATTTATCCCAGTAAGACATTCCTGTGGGATATAATTCATGTTATACGCGGACGGAGGCGTTGGCAACAGCAAACTTTGTGAGATGGATGGATGTTTGTTTCTCTTGTACATAAAAACTACTGATGGGATTTTAATAAAAATTAGTACACATGTAGTTCATAACCTACATTAACACATGGAATACTTTTTATCCCGGTAAGATATTCTCGTGAGGTAATTACCGAACTTCACGTGGATATCGCCACAGGCGTAAGATAGAATATTATACACATATACACACACTTGTAAAAGTTTAAGACATGAATAGAACGCGTTCCCCTCATTTGTGCTACTCCATTTACCTCTACTGCCGTAACTAAGTGTTGTGAAGGAAAACATCGTGGTTTTACATCAAAAGGGGCGAAAATAAATAAAAATTCGAGGAAAAGGAGTGAAAATCCTTCTTAGAAAAACTTGTTTACAGATATCCCGATTTATTGTGATAGGTGAATCAATATTTACCGGTCACGATTAAATTATACGTTTTTCCTTGACTTTTTTGGGTTACTTTCAAAATATTTGCCTTTTTTGGTAAGTGATGGATTTCGGTGAAATATCACTGGAAATCTAGAGGTTTCTTGAAAAAATACGTTTTCAATAGAAATTAAAATCTAGCACTATTTTGAAAATATCACATTTAAAATGACATAAAATTGTTATTGGTAAACTCTGAGAGTTATTTTCTGTTCACATTATAAGATATTCTTGTACTTCACTTTAAACTAGATACACCTTGAAATAAATTTAAAAAAAAATCCCATTCAATAGTGAATACAGCGAAATCTGATACTCGAATATAAGAATTTGTAATATCAATTATTCAGGTTAGGAAACGCACGATTATTCCATGAATAATGTAACACATGTAATAGTTACAAGGTACACGAGGTAAAATATACCAAATGGCATGGTCAACAAGATCTGTAATAGGGTGGCAAGTAATTTGACCTGTTAGGGGAAGTCGGCCTGAATTGCATAAAGCTAGTAATCCACATCTCATATTTGAGACTTTAGTAATATAGAAACAGAGTGAGAGGGAACGAGTTTAACAGTTTTCATGATCTTTTGACAGAATATCTATTTTATTTTCTTTATTAATTGTTTAAACTGACGCTTTATTCCCAAGGGTGCATAAACAAACGAACCTCAACTGCTACGATACTTTAGAAAACCATTTAAGTGTCCAATGACAAGGGACCGTAGAAAAACCAAATTTATAGAACTGATAATTAGTATAGGACTTCTATTATTGTGCCGATAGTCGTGTCGTGTTGTGTGTTGTTTTTTTTTTCATTTCATCAACTACGACGAACAATTTGTAGCATCAATGTCAAAATGGCAACCGATTCGTATACATTGCCTTAGGGAAATCAAGATCATTCTGAATTTACAGAACTGGTAAGGTTTTCAGTATTTATCACTTGTACAATATTTCGCACAATAAATAATTTAATGTTAGAGGTATAAAATGAAATGGGTAATGATGTAAATAACTCGTAATCGATATTTTGTTTAGTTAATTGACACAGATGTCTCACGGAAATATCATTAATGTCTATAAAACTTATACAAATATCTTTATACAACGATGCGATATATTTTATAGAAACATGTGAATTATCTACAGCGCTGAAGTAGCTCTTTTACTGAACTGTTACAAAAAGCCGGAAGAAAAAAATTTGGCAGACCAATGGCCTGTATAAATCTATGATATTCTGATGATCGCGGATAAAATCTGGTTGAGAATCGCGCAGTTAACTAAAATATAGCAGAAAAGGTTAAACATGAAACTCAAGTTTCGTACAGTTTCATGTATCTAGCCGACCTTTAAATTTACACGTTACTAATATGTTTTAATTGTGGTGAAAAAGAGATTATTTTAAATTTCAAAATATTGCTGTTGCTCTAAATTTTAATTTAGTTCGCATTGACGCTTATACCAAAACGGTTATACCAAACATAAAACTCTGTGCCTCCGGTGAAAACTGATACAACTTCAAAATTACTACTTTTCAGTAGAGCAATTTAAAGTTTTATTTATTTTCTTTTTTATTTAAAAAGATTATTATCAATAATTTTACAGAACTCTTAATCTTAAATAGAAGTTGCATCGTTTTTCTTTAAAATTACAGGATTTTGTAACATTTCATTAGAAAATTAGGAAAATATTAGGGAAAAACTGTCAACTATATCAATGTGCACCGACGTTACGTCTGTGTAAACTAATGTATGTTAAGTAATATCAACTTACACCACACATGCAGTTCTCGTGAAGACTGATATCATGAAATATGTTTTAGTATATACACTGATAATAGTGATGCAAGAAAAATGTTGTTGAACAAATCTTATGTAACTTTATGTTGGAAATCAGTCTAGAACTGAAAACTTTACTTAATTTAATATTTATTGAGATATATCATTTATCACGTTGTTATTTTTTGTGTATAATGCTACAAGTAAACTTACAAATATCAGTTTACACGAAGATGTTAAATAAATAATTCAACATCTACGTGTAAAGTGATATTTGTAACCAATTTTTATTCAAAGCTCTTGAAATTAAAAATAAAACACACTCATTTAAGATACAAAATATAGTTATTTGAATAAATTGAGCCAAACAAAAAGTAAAAAACTTAAATTTCTAAAAAAAAAACAACTAAATTGCTTCTTTTCTTAATTAGAACAACAGTATTTAATCAATGACCTTAAATTGTTAAAAAATTTTAAAGTATAAATTTCAATACCTATTACTGAAATAGAATTTAACTGAAACTCAGTCTCAATGAACGTTTTTAATAAAGTAACGCCTCTTTTATGAATTTATATTTTCAACAATCTTACAGATTAAATGAGATCACGTTTCAATATCACATATCAGTCTAAGTAAAAATCAACATGCATTAGAAAATCTTTTATAAAACTTAACGTTTTATCAAAATTGTACCTACCCATCCGTTATTAAAACTAATGTATGTTGAGCAGAATGAGGTCGCCATTCATAATTAAAATATAATGTTAGGTACATATAGGTTCTAGTGAAACTGACATGTCTCATATTATGGCAATAAGAATAAGTATAATAATTATAATAAAATTAATAAAAAAGTAGGATACAGATAAAATTCTCAGTCGTCCTCAATGGAATATAAATCGGGATCAATATTTCTGACATCAGCCTTAGTCTTCAAGTTCTGATAAAACTCATGACATCTACTATCAACATATTATTATGGTAATATTGACAACAGACCATTCTTCTTTTCAATTGAAATAAAAGATGGGCCACTGCATTGAATTAAATGATCTACTAATGCTTCATGTATACATTTTACCCCTCTTAGCAAATGATATGACTTTGAAATTATCTGCTCTCATGTCAGTCTTGTATTTCAGAGACGGGAATTGGTCTTTCTCATATTTAAAAACTTTCACATCGGCCCAAACAAATTTCTCGTTTTCTTCATTAATTTTTTTGATAGTGAAATATCGTTTTGCAAATTCGTTGTAATCGTAAAAATTAGATTCTGTCATCTCAACTACGGTAAATTTTCCGGGTTTTCCTAATGTTCGAATTAATTGCGCCCAATCTCTTAGGTGATGGATGTTCATAGTCGTTCGTTTTTTAGCTCTTTCGATTGCAGAATGGTCACTATCTACTTCCATTCTTGTATGGCCCGGTATCAAGAATTTGTGCTCAATGGATGTAATATAAGGCAGGTCATGAACAGCAAGTAGCAACATTGTAGACACCATGGAGTTTTTATTCTGCCCAGCGCAAGTGTCAGAGTAAAGGATATTTTTTCTAATATCGGGATATTTAGTAGGAACTTGATTTTTAAAAAATCGAATATACATGAGGCGATTTGATGTGCTCCTCGTCCGGACACACCCTCGTCCCACATATAGCAAAAAGCATTATTACTTGCACAGTCATGGATGGTAAGATTGTATGTCCATAACTGTCTTTTATAAAAGACCAGACCCGTCTTCAGGTATGGTGTTGGTAGACATTGTTACAAGTCAAATGTAAGCGTTAAGGTGTCGGACGATTCTTTAGAATATATTTTGTCCCTTTCTTTCTGGTCATACGCAAAAGCGGCTGCAGCTTGATGTTCCTCCAATTGACATTTAATGTGAAGTTTGTCATCGGTTGATGCCATTTCTATAGCTTTGTTTAACTTATCACATTTCTGACTATATCTTTTTCACATTTACGTGTTTGTTATTCAATCACGTCGGTATGGTTGATCAAATCTTCATGAGATTTAATTTAGAGATAGGTTAAATTTTGGAATAGGTTACTATTTATCCCAGTAAGACATTCCTGTGGGATATAATTCATGTTATACGCGGACGGAGGCGTTGGCAACAGCAAACTTTGTGAGATGGATGGATGTTTGTTTCTCTTGTACATAAAAACTACTGATGGGATTTTAATAAAAATTAGTACACATATAGTTCATAACCTACATTAACACATGGAATACTTTTTATCCCGGTAAGATATTCTCGTGAGGTAATTACCGAACTTCACGTGGATATCGCCACAGGCGTAAGATAGAATATTATACACATATACACACACTTGTAAAAGTTTAAGACATGAATAGAACGCGTTCCCCTCATTTGTGCTACTCCATTTACCTCTACTGCCGTAACTAAGTGTTGTGAAGGAAAACATCGTGGTTTTACATCAAAAGGGGCGAAAATAAATAAAAATTCGAGGAAAAGGAGTGAAAATCCCTCTTAGAAAAAGTTATTTACAGATATCCCGATTTATTGTGATAGGTGAATCAATATTTACCGGTCACGATTAAATTATACGTTTTTCCTTGACTTTTTTGTGTTACTTTCAAAATATTTGCCTTTTTTGGTAAGTGATGGATTTCGGTGGAAAATCACTGGAAATTCAAGAGGTTTCTTGAAAAAATACGTTTTCAATAGAAATTAAAATCTAGCACTATTTTGAAAAGATCATATTTATGCATAAATACTATGTTAAAAATGACATATAATTGTTATTACTAGAGAGTTATTTTCTGTGCACATTATAAGAAATTCGTCAACTTCACTTCAAACAAGATACACCTTTTAAATAAATTAATAAAAATTATCCCATTCAATAGCGAATACAGCGAAATCTGATACTCGAATATAAGAATTTGTAATATCAATTATTCAGGTTAGGAAACGCACGATTATTCCATGAATAATGTAACACATGTAATAGTTACAAGGTACACGAGGTAAAATAAACCAAATGGCATGGTCAACAAGATCTGTAATAGGGTGGCAAGTTATTTGACCTGTTAGGGGAAGTCGGCCTGAATTGCATAAAGCTAGTAATCCACATCTCATATTTGAGACTTTAGTAATATAGAAACAGAGTGAGAGGGAACGAGTTTAACAGTTTTCATGATCTTTTGACAGAATATCTATTTTATTTTCTTTATTAATTGTTTAAACTGACGCTTTATTCCCAAGGGTGCATAAACAAACGAACCTCAACTGCTACGATACTTTAGAAAACCATTTAAGTGTCCAATGACAAGGGACCGTAGAAAAACCAAATTTATAGAACTGATAATTAGTATAGGACTTCTATTATTGTGCCGATAGTCGTGTCGTGTTGTGTGTTGTTTTTTTTTTTCATTTCATCAACTACGACGAACAATTTGTAGCATCAATGTCAAAATGGCAACCGATTCGTATACATTGCCTTAGGGAAATCAAGATCATTCTGAATTTACAGAACTGGTAAGGTTTTCAGTATTTATCACTTGTACAATATTTCGCACAATAAATAATTTAATGTTAGAGGTATAAAATGAAATGGGTAATGATGTAAATAACTCGTAATCGATATTTTGTTTAGTTAATTGACACAGATGTCTCACGGAAATATCATTAATGTCTATAAACTTATACAAATATCTTTATACAACGATGCGATATATTTTATAGAAACATGTGAATTATCTACAGCGCTGAAGTAGCTCTTTTACTGAACTGTTACAAAAAGCCGGAAGAAAAAAATTTGGCAGACCAATGGCCTGTATAAATCTATGATATTCTGATGATCGCGGATAAAATCTGGTTGAGAATCGCGCAGTTAACTAAAATATAGCAGAAAAGGTTAAACATGAAACTCAAGTTTCGTACAGTTTCATGTATCTAGCCGACCTTTAAATTTACACGTTACTAATATGTTTTAATTGTGGTGAAAAAGAGATTATTTTAAATTTCAAAATATTGCTGTTGCTCTAAATTTTAATTTAGTTCGCATTGACGCTTATACCAAAACGGTTATACCAAACATAAAACTAACTCTTCGCGCTTGTACGAAAACTTTCTTGTTCATAAAACTCAAAAAAAAAAACATAAAATATGGTAATGATATTCGGAAATGCGTAAAATCCTATTACCCTCCATTATTCATAAATATTTTCGGTGCTACGTAACCTTATCTTAAAAAATGCTGAAACCCATCGTCCCCAAGGACTGTTTGGAAGAGAACCTTCTCGACGAAATGATTCTTTAGCCAAAAGAGATGTCAATGGCTTATTAAAACCTGAAGGGAGGAATATAAATTATACGATGATTCAGGAATGGGGATAGTATTCGTTGCTGGAGTTTCAGGAGAATTAGACGGTCTGTATGCTAATTAATTAATGTTCTGTAAACTGTATATTCTGTAATTTAATGTCGTTAATATTGTTGCGTCTAGTTTTAAATAATTTTGCAATATTACGATAGCAGTGTCCAACATAATTATATAAGTATCACTTGCACGGAAAGGTGCGCCAAACGACTCCAAATAGAGAATAAAAGATAAATATTTACCTACTTAAAATTATGGCCATTATTATATAACCGAATCTTGTAATTGAAACAACTTTGTAAATAATTGTATCGAGTCGTTAATACACAAATGTTTAGTCCCTTACATTTTTCAATAATTTAAACTATAAGTACAGAAAATCAATAAACCAATTTAAAATGGGATTGCATAAATGCGCAGCACCTCAGCGGCCACGTCCTTTCTAGCCATTTCATCCTTTACAAAGTCTTTCAATCGTTTCTTTCTTATTAAAAATTGATAATCAAAAGTTACCCGTTCTTAGAATTTCTCCTATATCATGTAAGTGACTATTTTGATTCTGGGGGTCTACTATCTAAGTGTGTTTACAAAGACACGGGCACGGATACGGATGAAGGAACGTAACTAACGTCAAAGTCAAATTTGCGGACGGATAACACCGCTACGACTGAAGTCTTTTTGACGCGGCGCTAGTGTCAATGTCATTACGTCAAATTGCAAAAAAAAAGTAGTACAACTAATTTTCCGCAGGTCATGAGTGTGGTCGCGGGAATGCAGGTAGCGAGTAATGGGCAACTCGCTGTCCGACCATGGACCATGCCTGGGTGGACGGCGCGTTGTGTTCCACACGCGCCTCAAAGCGTATCAGCAAAAAATGACGGGGCCGCCCTCTAGAGGGCCAAAGCCTATGCAGGACTTACGAATTACCATGACCCTGGAACCTAAAGGGCTATTGAAAGACACCGTGGATTTTAATTAGCACGAGTCTGACAGTCCCTCGCGCTCTACCCTCGGTGGGAGGACTTATTTGGTGATTTAACCACGCTAAAAAAAAAATCATCATGAGTGGTGCCGCGGACTCTAAGGAGCTATCTGTCAAATCGTAATGTCATTGATTCTTAGTTCGTGCTCGTCGTCAAAAGGCCCGTCACTAAGACTGAAAGTGTGTAGAGATTAGACCCCCTTTTTTAGAACCCTTTCGAAAAAACGTAAAGCTCAACGGATTAAGTACAAAGTTCAAGACACTAAATCTAAACACTAAACCAACACCGCAGCATCACAATTTAAAATCAGTTAGGGGAAGCTTATCATGTTATCGTTAAGAGGCAGTTATTGCGTCGCCGCCGCCCGAGTACCAAATATGAAGTTTTTTCAAGGGTTTTTATCCCCGGGATATTGTTTAGTCAGCGGATAGCGTTTATTGTCCGGGCCGCTATACAGGATGCATACTTGTGAAGACTTGATGGAGGAATATCCATAACGTTGGGGTATTTTTTTCCCTGTATTTTGTGCCATTTTGTCATTTGCATGACGTTTTTTGAAGTATAAGATACAGCTTTTTATAATTTATTGGAGTTTTATGAAGAAAAAAAGATTAAATTCTTTGTAAACAAAACTACTTTTTTTTTTAAAGCTTTACCCCACAATACGAATTTCTTATTTATCGTGGGTACGTTTACAAACATATGAACTCACATACACAAATGCTCAGACCCAGAGCAACTACTTGTAGATCATATAAATGTTTGCTCCGTGCGGGAATTAAACCCGCGACATGTAGCGTAGGAGTCCAATCCCTCAGCCACTGCGCCAACCGTGCCTTCGAATTATATATTTCTGAATTAGGTATATCAAAATCTTATTACAATCATGATTATCTTTTGAGTGTGAAAAAAAATCCAAAAACAAATGCTGTGTTCTAAAGTCACTATATATAAAAATCTCCCCAGTCTCCTTATTGTTTGAACCCACTTAAAAAAAAAAATTGCCTAAAAATATTTACCCTACCAATCAGTGTTACCAACCTTTCAGAGACACTCAGCAATCCACAAACACCAATCAATACAATTACTATTTTTTATTTTGTTTACTTGAAAGCTAAAGTTACGTAAAAAAATAATGAACGGCCGATTTTAGTTACAAAATCTCCCAGCGAGCGTTAGAAAACCAGCCTTATAACTATTCAATTACGTTGTGTTTTCGCCTGTTCACCGCAAATCGACACATAATACAGAGTTCAGGGCGTGCGTCCGTCGTTGGAGCCCAATGGACCTCTTCCTTTATTTGAATATTTATTAAATCACCCCCCCCCCTATACCCCAAAACGATCGGAATCCCCCCCCTTAGTGTTGTGACAACGAGTTTTTCCTTCGCGTTTCATTTGGCTTATCGAGAAAGTGTTTGTGATGAAACGTTGTTTTTCGACCGGGGACATTCTCTTTTTCGACCGTAATAATTTATAAATCACCTTTTTAGTTTATTTTTTTGGGTAAAATATTTTTCATATATTTATGTTAATTAAAAGACCGTCAAGAAAAAGCACTACTTCTCTCCTTAAACGTGTGGCTAAAATGCTTCTTTGTTGTCTTCGTTCGTTTCTTTGTTGTCACGTTGTCCTTTAATAGCCCTTCACATTCCGAGCCCACGGTAATCCCGCGACCCCGACAGGCTTTGGCGCTCTAAAGGGGGGCCCCGTCATTATGCTGACACTCTTGCAGGCGCACGTGGAACACAATCGGTCATGGTCGGACAGCGAGTCGCCCATTACTTGCTGCCCGCATGCCCGCGCAAGATAAATTACTTAGAAAAAACCTGAATGCATTGACGTTTGTGCAATGGTGTACGCCGAATAGGATAATTTATATAGTCCGACAGTTAGAGTACAGAAAAATAATGGACAAGTGTTTTTTTGGTTTTTTAAATCAATGAATATTGACAAAGATAAAACGCTTCGAAATTCGGTAGTGGGGGCTAATGACGTCATAACGCCTGTAAAATTATACCGAACGAGTGACGTTTTGTGATTTTTAGAAGCGTTGTATCTTCGTAAATTTTGGTTTATGTAAGAAAAGAAAAAACACGGTTCTAATATTTTTTGATAATCTATCTTTCGGACTGATTAACTTTTTTGAGTAAAATAGCCCACTGCCGAATTAAAATGACTAGGAAATTATAAATACAATAGCTTTTCCCCGTGGTTTTACCTCTTTTGCTCAGCTCCTTTTAGTAGCGTAATGTTATATAGCCTATAGCCTTCCTCGATAAATAGGCTATAGACTACAAAATAAAGTTTTCAATTCGAACCAATATTTAGACCAGAGGGCTGGCCTATTTCTTGGTCAAATGATCAGCATTGACATCCAACGTGGCAATGCTGCCAGCGATCTGGGCAGTTTCCCCATTGACAGCGATGTTGACGAATTTTTTGACGCCTTGTAAATTTTTAATTTTAGTTTTAATTTAGTCATTTTTATAAATTTTTTACTTAAATTTAGAATGTAAATTAAATCAAATAAATATGTTTCTATTCTAATTCATATATTAAGAAAATAAAGAATAGTTACTGAGATTAGCGCGTTCAACCAAACACTCTTCAGCTTTATAATATAAGTATAGCACTATAACTGACCTAAATCGCAACTGAATACTAGTTAACTACATAATCAAACCTGAAATACCCACAAGTAAATTCTACAGTAAAATAAGCCAGACTCTCACAGTTTCAGTTTCAGTCTGTCAACTGCTAATCAATTTTCATTTACCTACTTAGTTCAGCCACATCGGTGCTACTGCTCTCGATATAGGCACTAAACAGTTTTACTATTAAGTCATTTTAAAACTTCGATCTTTATTCCGACAGTATTAGAGTTCGAAATAGTAAAACTGATTTCACACCTGAATTTAGGTTGGCGGTTTTGTATTTGGAACTTTACTTTGAGCGGCTTAAGATTCGGATTACAAAAACTGTAAGCTCTGTTGGTGTAAGCTGAGATTCGTTTTGTAATGAGACTGTTTTAGTTTGTACTACAAAAGCAATGTCGATCGACATGGTTTAACTTAGCATTCGATAAAGATCGTATTTTTCGAGATCACATTCACTTATTTTATTGATAACTAGCTGTTCCCTGTCCCGCTTCGCTGTGGCACAAAAAAACAGTTTTTTCAAAAAAAAAATGATAAAAACAATCCTTGATGCGGATTATATATCATGCTAAAATTTCAGCTCAATCGGTGCAGAACTTTTTGAGTTTTTGAAGCATACACAAACCAACATGACATTTTTATATATATAGATTTAGCATAAGAATATTCCCCCTATAATTTCCATAAATAAATAATAAATAAATATTCCACAACTATCACACAACGCCATCTAGTCCCAAGTTAAGCAGAGCTTGTGTTATGGGTACTAGACAACTGATAAACATACTTATATATTTCTAAATACATACATATTATAGATAAATTACACCCATTACACCCATCTCCTGAAGATGCTGCTTTTTTGTTATGGGGGGAAACCGTCAAAATACCACCGGTCTTTGGGGATAACATCGGCAAGTGTGGAGTTTCTTGCTCACTCTTCTCCATAGAGATCTGCGCTTTGGAATGAGCACCTACGGTACTTTCACAGTTTTTATGTCTTGTGGCTGGGACTGTAGTATTATAACCATTTTTGTACTAGTTTTATTTTATGTCTTTTGACAATTCAAAAGTGCCTGTAATTGGCCTAGTTGAAATAAATGATTTGATTTGATTGATTTATACTTCACTAAAACCACTCCGGTGATTACCTGGGAGGAGGCCCCGTTTCCTCTTAAAAGACCTGACCGTGGCCCTCTCTGTGTAACGCCTGTTACACATACATGGGCTATACTGGGCATACATACACTATATGATAGTCTCCTATTAATTTCGCTGTACAAATGTGAACGGCGGAACGTGTCCACTGTACCGTCGTCGTCTATGACGTCACTCGGAGTACTCCTGTTACCCCAAAGTGCCACGTGCTCCACGCCTCCTTCTCTGAGCAGGATCAGCCCTCTCACGCAACCTTCTTCTGTAGCATGACAGTGCCGTACTATAGGCCTTGTTTAGTCAAAAGCATCAGATCTATTGAGAAATCCATTAATCTACTCACTTATACATAAGCGAATTCCAACTAAAGATTTTTATGACAGAATTATAGGACAGTACTTTCAGAAATTTCCTATAATATTGCCATATATTTCTACGATATTCCCCCATTAAAATAAAATACAAAGTTACCTCAAAGCGCCATTTACGACATTCATAAATGTAAATGCATTTTTTGTTGCAACCGCGATAACGAGTGGCTACGAGATTTCGTAGAAGAGCTACGAGCGACGTAGCGCTTCTACGAAATTGCTACGCGCTACGTAGAATGCTACGTCTGGCGCCGTAGACACGTGTTGAAACAGTAATTTAACAGACTGTGAAATGTTTTTTTTTACAAATTATGATTGTGTTTTTTTTTTTTTATAGAAATGCACATAAATTGCTTACAGCACAGAAAGAAGAATAAAGTGATTGACTAATATTTTCATATTTCATCATTTATTGGACTTTAAGCGAATAATTTTGAACAATATTTGTTTTCATAAAATAGTAACACAAAAATTTTGTCTAAAGTAGCCAGAAAAGTGATTTTCAAGACCAAATTATTATCAATCATTCGACAAAATAACCTACAAGCTAATAAACCTAGGAACAAATAAATTGAAACCGTCGAGACGGATTTCCAGCTGAAGTGAAGAGCCATGGGAGTCGAGTTCTGCGAACCTGACGTGCCCTAACGTACTGATGAAGGGTGCCGAGCGAATTGAAAATTGCTCGCTGTTCCAATCTGTAGTGTTCTTGATTATTTGTGTACGTTCCGGAATGTGGCTGAATATTTTGATGGGAATTCGGTATTAATGAGGTTTGTTCTGGGTTGTTTCGTTGACTATTTTTTGTGGGTACTGCAACTGTTATAGTTGCTTTTTTGATTGCAAATATCTTGGTACTGTTGTTTTTTTTTTAAATTGTTGCCCCACACTAGGATATTCACCTGTGTCGTGGGTACGTTTACAAACGTAGAAACTCAGCAGCTATACACAATCGCCCAGACCCGGAACAACTACTTATTATACAACTTGTAGGTCATACACAAATACTCGTATATGTACCGTGCGGGGGTCGAACCCGCGACACGCAGCGCAGCAGTCCAATCGCTCAGACACTGCGCTAACCGTGTCGTCACGTCAAAATCAATTCAGATTTAAGTGTACATATTTTTACAGGCAGACTAAAAAAAACAACACCACATGTTATTTGCCATATTATACGAATATAAGATTTTTTGTTTACATATACAAAACCAAATATATTCTGTGAAAAATTCAGATAATACTCGTATTGTGTTTGTTTGATATATGAGTGTTTGAGATATTCAAAGTTTACGTGACTGAAAGCGCGAGTGAGAAGCTTATCTCAACACGAATCGTACCAAGAAAATATAAGACTGTAAACAAGATAATAAACAACATGTAAAATATTTTATAATTACATAATCAGCCCATGAGTCGTGAGGTCCCATACGTCGCCTCACCTTTCATACACGATTTTTTTTTTTTTTTTAGGGTGGCTAAATCATCAAATGAGTCCTCCCGCCCTGGGCGGGGCGGAAGGGACTGTCAGACTCTTACTGACTAAAATCCACCACGAAACACGTTTCTTCGGATGCCCTTTACGTTCCGGGGCCGCGGTATCCTGGATTAAGAAAAAAGCCGCGACCCCAGCAGGCATTTGGCCCCGTAAGGGGCCCCGTCGGTGACGCGTGAAACACGACGCGCCACCGACCCGGGCTTGGTCCTTGGTCGGACGGCGAGCTTACCCATTACTCACCGTCCGCAAGCCCGCTCCGCCGCTGTGCCCTCTGCCCTTTGACCTTTCATACACGATGTTGTAATTTTAAAGCAAGTACCATTGTATTAGTGACGGGGCCTGTAGAGGGCCAAAGCCTGCCGGGGTCGCGGGACTCGCGAATTACCATGACCCCGGTACGTAAAGGGCTATTGAAGGACACCGTGGATTTTAGTCAGTCAAGTCTGACAGTCCCTCCCGCCCTGCCCTGGGTGGGAGGACTCATTTGATGATTTTACCACGTAAAAAAAAGGGTCTAATGATAGTAACAGAGATGACACCAAACAACTGTCACACCACTTAAATATTAACTGTAAATTAACAACGTTTAATTTTGTAGATAATCCAATAAATCCGAACATAGGTGTTAAGAAGGGACTGCTAGCGCCATCTAGGCGCCACGACGGACAACCGTCCGAAAAACTTCGATTTAAAGGAAGCGCTGCCGTCGCGGTTCGATGCAACGCGCGCATCGTTTGCCGCGTCACAGTGGCGTCCTGCATCAT
This sequence comes from Agrotis puta, assembly GCA_943136025.2. NCBI lineage: Eukaryota > Metazoa > Arthropoda > Insecta > Lepidoptera > Noctuidae > Agrotis > Agrotis puta. The sequence goes on from OW964182.2 coordinate 2,795,635, forward strand.
CCGCGGCTTCCGTTTCCGCCCACCTTCTGCGCTCGGATCGGTCACGGGACGGACGTGCGTTCACGTCCTCCTCCATCGTTTTCTACTATAATGCAATTGTATTAATAACAGTTAAATAAACCTTGTCAGTATATCAAATAAACAATTATCATTGAAGAGCTCCTGCTGCTGTCCTCACCTCACACTACCAACACACAACCCAACATTTGGACCTTCGAACCGAAGCTGAGAACCAAGAGGACGCGGGAGGCAGCCATCTTAGCGTCGCCGTTGAATAATATCACAAATGAACATCATCGTGGGAAAGGTCGCAAACAACGGTCAAGAGTGGAGTCGTAACCCGTCCCATCTTCTCCGCTTTCCCGCAATATGAGTTAACAAGTGATATTTCTCGTGTTTCAGTCGTGCGTTACCTCGTTGCCTTGGTGTGCGTCGCCGTGGACGCGTGCTGTGCAGAAAAACTGTAAGTACTTTTGCCTCTCTCAATCGCCAAAATGAGTGACGACGAACTATTTCAGGATGTTGGTCAGGATTCCGGTAAATCAGATCAAAAGCATAGGCTCGGTCAGTTAAAACGAAGTCGAAGCACGCTAAAGGGCAGGCTAACGCTTTTTGAAAAATATCTTTCGAAATTAGAAAAGGTAGATCCATTAAGCATTACAACTTTTAAAGAACTTGAGTTACGAATACAGTCAATTTCAGATTTGTTTAAACAATTTAATTCCATTCAAGATGAAATTGAGCTAATAGATTTACATCAGATAGAATATCGCGATACTTTTGAACAGCAATATTTTCAACTCATGGCTACCGCGAAGTGTATATTGAGCGATAACGATAATCAAACCAAAAAGGTAGGTAGTGGTAATCAAAACCTTTTGTCAGTAAAATTACCAGACATTAAATTACCTGCATTTGACGGTTCATTTGATCAATGGCTCGAGTATCGAAACTCTTATATGACCATGATCCATAATCGTAATGATTTGGATACTATTCAAAAGTTCCACTATCTTAAATCATCACTGAGCGGTGCCGCCTCGCAAGTTATAAGTACCTTAGAGTTCACGAGCGCTAACTACGTTCACGCGTGGAATTTACTGGAAAATAGGTACCATAACAATCGTTTATTAGTTCAAAACCATATAAAATCTTTGTTTAAATTCAAACCGCTTCAAAATGAATCGAGTGAACAAATTAGAAAACTTATTGATTCGACTTTGCGTAATTTACATGCACTACATTCTTTAGGTGAAGCATCCGATGGCTGGGATACCATTATCATTTATTTAGTCGTAGATAAACTAGATCCGGTCACCGAACGCGAGTGGGAAACGCATACGGGTTTATTATTGTCTCAGCTAAATGGTGAAAAAATAAAATTACAACACTTAATGGATTTTCTGAGAAACCGTGCAGATTTGCTATCAATGATTAATTCTAAGAAAAATAGTGTTGATTCCAAAAGTTCTCATAAAAAAGATAAACAATCAAGTCAACCTAATCACTCGCATTCTTACGTCGCTAAAGGTAAACATACCACAGAAAACAATAAACAAAAGCGCGTTTGCGAATTATGCGGTAATGATCATCATTTGTATTCATGTGCTCAGTTCCTTAATATGTCGGTTACAGATAGGTTAACTGTTATTAATAATAAAAAGTTGTGTCAAAACTGCATACGTTCTAATCATTCGTTAAATGATTGTTTATATGGCACTTGCAAATTGTGCCAACAGAAACATAATACGTTGCTTCATGGGATGAACGCGTCTTCGTTAAGTTCGCGCCCTACGTTAACAGCTGATGCGCAGGTTCACTCGGAACGCAATGCACTGACGTGCAGCGCCGCGATACAACCGGTTTTGTTATCAACGGCGCTTATCGATGTACCTGATGCTAACGGCGAATATCATACAATTAAGGCTCTTCTTGACAATGGTAGTCAGAATTGCTTTATTACAGAATCGTTATGCAATCGTTTAAAATTGCCGATTATACAGTCCACTGTTCGTATTTCAGGTGTAGGACAGAGCGTTTCTCAAAGTTCTCACACTTGTAAAATAAAAATACAATCTAAACTTTGTGATTTTCAAACAGAAATCCAATGTTTAGTGTTACCTCGAATAACATCAAAGTTACCTTCGTTGTACGTTAATTGCGAGAACATACGTATACCTAAAAATGTGTTACTCGCAGATCCCACGTTTAATGTCCCGTCCGATATAGATATACTTTTAGGCGCGGATATATTCTGGGACTTATTAAATAATAAGAAAATAAAACTTGCTTCGGGTCCTACGTTATATGACACGAAAATAGGGTGGATCATTTCCGGCCCTATTCGAAGTAAGCATTCGTTTAAAATAAACCAAGTACAATGTAATCTTGTTCACATTGACACTCAATTGCGCAAATTTTGGGAGTTAGAGGAATTAAGCGATTTATCTGTTGCGTTATCAAAAGATGATCGTTATTGTGAAACATTGTTTACAGAGACCACAACACGTGACACACACGGTAGGTTCATTGTGCAAATTCCTTTGAAGGAATCGGTCGATACGTTAGGTGACTCGTACACCACGGCCAAAAAACGTTTTTTATCTCTCGAAAGAAAACTAAATCGTTTACCACAATATAAACAATTGTATTGTGATTTTATGCGGGAATATGAGGCACTTGGTCACATGTCTCCGGTATCTGTCGTTCAGGTTACCGCGTTACTAAGTAAACCACATTACATATTACCGCATCACGGCGTTTATCGTGAACATAGTCTGACGACGAAATTACGCGTTGTGTTTGATGCCAGCGCAACAACGTCAACTAATAAATCTTTAAACGATATACAATACGTAGGTCCGCCATTACAAAATGACATTTTTTCGATTTTACTTAGGTTTAGGCAGTATAAGTACGTTGGCTGTGCTGACGTCGAAAAAATGTATAGGCAGATTTTAATTAATTCAAATCAACATAATTTGCAGTTAATTTTATGGCGGGAAAATACTGATTCACCGTTAAAATTATATACTTTGAAAACTGTAACGTATGGTACCGCATCAGCACCTTTTCTTAGTATGCGATGCTTGCAACAATTAGCACAGGAATGTGATAATGATTTAGTGTCTAGGACCATTAATGAGGATATGTACGTTGACGATCTCATTACTGGGAGCAATGACCTTGACTCACTCATCGATTTATGCAATAAAACAGCTGCAGTGTTGCGTCAAGGTTGTTTTCCATTACATAAGTGGACATTTAGTCACAAAATCTGCCCCGACAGCACTAAAGATCTTAATATAGGTAACGTTCATTTATCTAAAACATTAGGATTAGGTTGGTCCACAGAAAATGACGAATTGCATTTTACTACTGAATTCACTCAAACTGATTCAATAGTTACTAAACGTGTTATGTTATCACTCATTTCTCAGATATATGACCCGTTAGGTCTGCTAGCGCCAGCAGTTATCACAGCAAAGACATTGTTACAAAGTTTATGGCTTCTAAAACTAGATTGGGACGAAGAAGTTCCCGTTCATGTTGCAAATACGTGGCACAATTTCGTTATTGGTCTGCAACATTTACATAATATAAAAATACCTCGTTACATAACAGCTGATTCGTCATATAAAGAACTGCATATATTTACAGATGCATCTCAACAGGCTTACGGTGCATGTGCATATGTTCGATCTTGTTGTGATAACTGTGAGCATTCTATACCTATGTCTGTGCATTTATTATGTGCCAAAAGTAAATTAGCACCAATAAAAACAGTAAGCATACCTAGGCTCGAATTATGCGGCGCGCTGGTAGGTGCAAAGTTATATAATAAAATTAAAAAATCCCTACGTTTAACTTTCGATAAAGTTTATTTTTGGACGGACTCTACTATAGTGCAAGGATGGCTTCGTATGTCTCCTCACTTACTGAAAACATTTGTACAAAACCGTGTTGTACAAATCAACGAACTGACTGACGATACTATTTGGCGGCACGTTAGAGGTACCGAGAACCCTGCCGACCTCATAACTAGAGGAGTTAGTTTAGAATCGTTAAAATACAACAATAGTCACGTATGGTGGACAGGTCCAACGTTCTTACGTGAACCTAACATTATTTTCTCAAATAATAACGAAGAAGAAATAATAAATACCGAATTACCGGAAATTAAACCACAATCCGTTATCAATTTAAGTTGTAATCAGCCCTTTCAACTATTCGACTTTAACCGTTTTTCATCGTTTCTTCGTTTACAACGGGCCTGTGCGTATATGTTGCGATTCATAAACAATGTGCGTGCACACAATCCCGGTGATAATCGAATTCGCACAACCGGTTCGTTATCAGTGAATGAACTACAACAGTCACTTACCGTTTTGACTCAATTAGTTCAACAACAGTCGTTTAGTGATGAATATTACAATATTAAAAACAATATACCGTTAAATCAGAAAAATAAATTATTTAATAAAATAGCGGGTTTAAATATTTTTCTAGATAAATTAAATATTATTCGTGTAGGTGGTAGGTTAAACAACTCGACTGACTTTAGTTATGATAAGAAACACCCGATATTGTTAAGTGGTAAACATCGTTTTACTAAGTTGTTATGTGAATACGAACACAAAAAATTACTTCATGCAGGCCCTCAGCTTCTAGTATATTCCATGCGCGAACGGTGGTGGGTACTAGGAGCGCGGAATTTGGCTAGGCTGATAGTACATAGCTGCGTTAGATGCACGCGTTTGAAAGGTAGGACGTTGACCCCGATTATGGGTAACTTACCAGCGGAAAGATTAGAAGCAAACTTTCCTTTCATGCAATGCGGCGTTGATTATGCTGGGCCATTGCTCATTTTGGACCGCAAAGGCAGAGGTGCCAAATTAATAAAATCATATATTTGTTTGTTTATTTGTTTTACCACTAGAGCCATACATCTAGAGTTAGTTAGTAGCCTATCCACATCAGATTACATTTTAGCTCTGAAACGCTTTATATCGCGTCGCGGTAAGCCTTATCAAATATTTTCAGATAACGGAAAGAATTTTGTAGGCGCTGAAAAAGAATTAGCTAATATTTTTGAAAATTCTAAAGACATTTCTGATTTTATTAATCAAAATGAAATTCGTCTTACGTTTATACCACCTTATAGTCCTCATTTTGGCGGGTTGTGGGAGGCAGGAGTCAAGTCTTGCAAGTACCATCTACGGCGTGTACTGGGTGACGCACGGCTGACACGCGAGGAATTTGAAACTTTGTTAACTCAAATTGAATCCATCCTCAATTCCCGTCCTTTGTCCCCTCTCTCCTCCGATCCGACCGATTATCTCCCTTTGACTCCAGCTCACTTCTTGATCGGCCGACCGCTGACTGCGCCAGCCTGTGAAGATCTGACGACCAACACGCCCACCTACCTCGGGCGCTACGCTCGAGTGGAGCTGCTGAGGCAACACTTCTGGCAACGATGGTCCAAGGAGTATGTGTCTGAACTCCAACAGCGTACGAAGTGGAAGGTCACCGGTGAAGACATCGCTCTAGATAGCCTCGTCCTCATCAAAGAGGAAAGGTTGCCCCCTTTCAAATGGAAACTAGGACGAGTCACACGAATATTCCCTGGGAACGATGGAATTTCCCGCGTCGCTGATATTCGTACAGCTAGTGGCACCATCCGGCGGGCATTCTCGAAGATCTGCCCGTTACCTGCAGCGTGATCCTGATTCCTGTTCTTCATTTTGGAAGGGTTCTTCCAAGGCGGCCGGCATGTTAAGAAGGGACTGCTAGCGCCATCTAGGCGCCACGACGGACAACCGTCCGAAAAACTTCGATTTAAAGGAAGCGCTGCCGTCGCGGTTCGATGCAACGCGCGCATCGTTTGCCGCGTCACAGTGGCGTCCTGCATCATCCGCGGCTTCCGTTTCCGCCCACCTTCTGCGCTCGGATCGGTCACGGGACGGACGTGCGTTCACGTCCTCCTCCATCGTTTTCTACTATAATGCAATTGTATTAATAACAGTTAAATAAACCTTGTCAGTATATCAAATAAACAATTATCATTGAAGAGCTCCTGCTGCTGTCCTCACCTCACACTACCAACACACAACCCAACAATAGGTAACTATTGTTGTCTATTAGGTAACAACATGCGTTACACTAATCGACATCGAGCGTGTCAATTAACTACTACTAATATTAGATGCTACAGGCATTGATATAATTGAGGTTAGTTTCTGTTCTTGGGGTGCAAAAAGTGAGTAATTTCGTCCGTCGTGAGTACCGCGACCGTCGTGAGTTCCGTGACCGTCGTAGGTCCCGTGACCGTCGTGAGTTCCGTGACCGTCGTAGGTCCCGTGACCGTCGTGGGTTCCGTGACCGTCGTAGGTCCCGTGACCGTCGTGAGTCCCGCGACCATCATCATCATCATGTGACCCTTATCACATTTCCTGTATTTTATTTACAGCGAACTTGAAGTATTCACTGCGCCTCTTGGCAGTTGCGAATTAATCCAGAGGTAAATTAAGCAATTGTTTAAGGCAACACATCTCAGGGGGCACCATAAACAGGTCCAAAAAAGTATGTGCTAGTGCTACACGAAATGTTGTTTTAAATTGACTTACAATTAACCTACGTCTATGAATGGACACAAGAATCTAACATAATATCCCAAGTTAAGTGTAGTTAGCCAGTTAACAGGATGCGAGAGTCCATAGTCTTGAATTGCTTACGGCATCAAGTAGTCTTAATCCGACACTGCATTTAGAGTACGAACGAGGAACTATATTTAACTTTTTTTTTTATAAAATTAACGCAACAAAGTTCCAGATTACCTGTCTCAAAAATGGGAACAGTCATGTAGGGTGTCTGATCGGTGCTGTATCCTCACTTTCTCACCATAAGGAAATGAATTTACTATTTTCCGTTTTTGATAAATTCTTTTTTACGTTTTGACAGATATTATCCAGTTTACTTATGACTCGAACAACGTCTTATTCGAGAACTATTTTTGAATTTAATATTATGCAGATCCGTTGTTTTTTAGACTCCATTTCTAGAAGAATATGCACGTTTCCTTGATAATATCGATTTGACCACCTATAGCTTCAAATACATAGATAAAATATTTATTCAGTGCAATAGAGACAAAATAACAAATAGGTACATACAGAGAAAAAAAACAGAAAAACAGAAGCGATGCCTACTGATATGAACACAATTAAGACGTGACATAAAATTGTGCGGTGTTTGTCTCAGGATTTAACTAAATGGGTACCTGACGCTGATATTCTGCTGTATAAATGTAAAGAGATTATTTTTCTCCAATCGTCTCCTCAGAAACGTTTATAAAGCCACAGACTCCCTGTTATCGCTACAATCGCAGTAGCTCAACACCCCTAATTGGTGCGAACGAACGAAACTTCCGTTCGACGGTTTACGATTTCCCTTCTCAAATGAACAGCGATACGTCATTTCCTTGCGCACCGATTGGCTTGATCGCGGTAACGACTTATCCGGTATTAATTTGTTTCGACGCAAACTCGTCATTGACGCGTCAATGGACCCTTTATATGTGGTTCTGTTAGACTGTGATTTGTGGCGTGTGTGAATTCGGATGATAGTATTTTATTTCTGGTCCATTGCTCGTTTTGTTTTGTTGTTACGTTTTGTTTTGTCGGTGTGCGAGCAATGGAAGGATGACAGGAATTTTGATAGGTTATTTTTAGAGCGATCGTTTTTTTTTGTATATTGTATTTTATTGTGCCTATGAATATTTAAATGTTTCCGATCAATTTCATGACATGGTTGTTTATGTGATTTAGAATTGTAGAAAGAGAACATAATAATACACCCAGCTATAATTATCTAAGTAAATGGGGTACATTCAGTAGGGGAACAGTGTATAAGAAGGGGACGCGAGGTAAAATGGGAACATACACTCTTTAGGCATACTTAACACAACACTAACATAGCGCAAGCGCCATAAGGACGTCATTTGCATGCGGCCATTAACAAATGGCTTCCTGTTGGCGCTTGCGCTAGGTTAGTAATGTGTAATCACACACTTGTGTGATTTCCCGTCATATCTCCCGCCCCTATCTTATACACTGTTCCCCTATTCTACAAAAACCTATGTTTTCTAGCTTCAGTTAGCCTTTCAAAACAAAGTAAAATCGATATGCTTTACATCTTTTCTACCCTAACACAAACAAAACCACGAGACAAGACTATCTTTGTAACACGATAGTTATCTTTCAAACGATCTGAGTACTGTAAAATGTAAGCATGATTAGAACCATGATCGAGGGTTTGGGAGATATACTCGTAATACTGTTTCTATCTAACACTGGTCGAGTGAAAGAGATAGCTTCACCGCAACTGGGTTTGAAACAGTTTTAAACAGTTTAAATATACCAAAAAAACTGTGGGTTCGATTACAAATAAATATGACTGTGTTTTCTTTTTGTGTGATATGTACAAATATGTGTGCAATTAATGTAGAACAATACTTTATATACCAATCCTTAGGCGTCTCTTGAAAAACGAATTAATATTTTCAAACTTTAATAAACAAAAATATCACAAACTTCAGACTTTTTCACTTTTTTTTTGTAGGAACAAAATCATCAGATACTATTATACTAGTATGTCCTCCTGCCATGGGTTTTTTTATCGTGGTAAAATCATCAAATGAGTAATCCTACCCTGGGCGGGGCGAGAAGGACTGTCAGACTTGTACTGACTAAAATCGACGGTGATCTTTCAATAGCCCTTTACGTTCCAGGGTCACGGTTACCTCGTGAGAAAGTCTCGGGAACAAGTCTCGCGAACCCGACAATCCTGCGACCCCCTCTTGCCCTGGGCGGAGCGGAAGGGACTGTCAGACTCTGATTAAAAATCCACTCTGTTCCTTCAGTTGACCTTTGCGTTTCAAGACTTCAGTAACCTGCTCATACAGTCCCGCATGAAACTCTGCAAAGTTGCCACCGACATTGTCAAATTATCCCAAACCTACTTACGGTTAAGTAGACTGACAGCCGTCTAAAATCCCAAAGCTTATCCATATTAGGACATTAGAACAGACTTAGCCCCGATCCTCACACGTGAAGATTATAGCAGCCGTCGTGCCATGTGTACATTAGCTGCTTCGATGAGCTTATGAAGTCACTTTAGATGCAAAATTCTGTTAGGGAACGGCTTTCCGTTGGCTAGTGTGTCGATAGCCTTATGAATTTATGTGTGGTTTCTGCGAAGTTTACTAAATTGTGTATTGATACCGTAGCGGTTTTTGGTTGGTGTAGTATGTTGGCGTGTTATTTTGAAGGCTTGGTTATTAATTGTTTTAGATTTATCAGTGTTGAGACATGATTATGATAGGTTCTCGTATTATTTCTCTAGACCTTTTTAGCTACCTTTTTTCCTACCCAGGGCAGGGCGGGAGTCGTCAGACTTGTATTGACTAAAATCCACGGTGATCCTTCTATATCCCTTTACGTTCCAGGATCACGATCACCTGATGAGACTGGCCCGCGATCCAGAAGGCAATCTAAGATCTAACATAGAAAGTAAAGATTTATACCAGTGTTGAAACGAGATTGTTATAATTACTCGTATTATTTCTGCAGACCTAATGTTTAATTTTTTTTAATTAGCCTATGCTGTCCCTCTGTTGGGCTATGCTTTTCCAGGAGCTCTTATCCTGTGCCTCCCCGAACCACCCCCCGTGGTACGGCCATTGTTGTAAAGATTTGTTAATATTACTTCTTCCTAATATAATAAATGCGAAAGTTTGTGAGGATGTACATTTGAGGATGGAGGTTTCTTTCACGCAAAAACCATTAAATTTAAATTTGGTACCCACATTGTTTACAACCTGGATTAAAACATTTTTTTTTATCGTGGTAAAATCATCAAATGCGTCCTCCCACCCAGGGCAGAGCGGGAGGGACTGTCAGACTCGTACTGAATCCACGGTGTCCTTCAATAGCCCTTTACGTTCCAAGATCACGCTAATTCGTACTGTCCCGCGACCGGATTAAAACATAGGATAGGTTTTGTCTCGGTTAGTAGTGGGTGAAGCCGCTAGTATCAGCAAGTTTGTTACAAAGTAAGTTGCTCAAAACATCCACTTTACCTATGTATTAAACACCAAGCAATATAAACATTTTTTCAGTCCCCAATTTTCTTCCACCTCCTGAAATCAGAATAATAAGGACAAAATTCACAACCGATTAATTGAATACTCATGTAAGCATGCTTCGATAACATTATTATCTCCCTTATATTATTGTGAACAATATTCTCTGGAACATAAAAATACCCATTAATGGACTAATCGTGTTTAAATGAGCGAAACTTACCGCAATAATAATTTATACTGTATTTAATACGTACGTGTATTTTGAATGTAAATATTTGTATTAGTAACTAAATAAAAGGCAGTTTTTGTGAATGCGTTATTTGTTCATTTCAGTTTATTATTACAGTAACCGTAAATAATTCTACATCGATTTACACAGCGTATTATCATGAAACGTTTATTACTATTCTTTGCATAACCATGCCGAGCATTAGACATCATGGTTTTTAGCTAACGTTTGCGTTGCAGTGGAGATGATCGTATTCAAGTGCCTTAAATTTTTTATCTAAGAAGTTTAAATTAATGAAATTAACAAAAAAGGCCCTGAGAAGAGCAGAAGGGACTGTCAGACTTATACTGATTAAAATTCACCGTCTTCTTTCTATTGCCTTATACGCCCGGGCCACGGTAACCTGTTTAGACAATTGTGTGATGCACAAACACTTGAATGCCAAAAGTTTTAACTCTAATGCCTTTGTCAAACAGACTGGCGAAAGCGAAGCGTTTCCGAAGCGATGCCGAACCGAAGCGAGACGTCAGTCTGATAGTTCTGTCACGCTATCGGATCGCTTTCGCTGTTCTATGTGACTAGATTCAAACAATTCAGTCTGTTTGACAAAGGCTTAAGAAAGTCTTCTTTATAAATTAAGAGATTTTGAGATTTTTTAGATTTAGAAATTAAAGCAATTTGTTAGCGCGTACGTTCATGGCAAAAATAGAGCTGCTTTGATTGTAATGCTGCTGTTTACGATGAGAACTTAACAGGAACATAGTTTATGTACATCCATATACATTTTCCTATTGAAAATTTCTCAGTAGCTGCCACGGAGTTTGAATTTGTACTTCATTGATGGCAACGGCGTCGCTACTAGGGACTTTACTATTAGGTACACCTATGCGTAAACCTTCATGGATTACATGCGTGATATTATGTAGACATACATAAATAAAGCAGACGACACCCTTCTGATACAAGGAGGCAATAATACCTACGCAATCTTATATACCGAGCAATGGTCATAAAAGTCACAACAAGAGTCGTAAAAAAATCAAGAAGAAAATGTTACACATGTACCTACTAGTAATATCGCATAGTCAATATCAATATGTTTTAGTAGACTCACTAGAATATCAGTACCTATTACTCGGTATATTTACACCATGGGTAGCTCATAAAATATGCCATAGCTAGCCAATAGTGTTTGTCCTACTTCTAGTTCGACGGTATGTTTGACGCGTGTTGCTGGTTTGATTCCCGCACGGAACAAATATATGCTAGTAGTTGTTTCGTGCATCCTCTCTCCACCCCAGCCGCAGTGGTAGATGCTCGAGACGACGGACGTCGCCAGACTATCTCCGGCCACCGTAGGCGCGGGCATGCGGGAAGCGAGTAATGGGCAACTATCCGACCATGGACCTCCACCAGTTCTTTCCATCCGTTCGTGAGCGGCTGGCTAGGACGTGGCTGGAGGTGGATCACTGTGTTGCCCAATTTCTCACGGGACATGGTAACTTTAAAAGTAAATTATTTTCCTTCAAGCTTGTTCCCTCGCCTTTTTGTCAATGTTCGACATCTGACTGTGAATATGAACAATCAGCACATCATATTCTATGGGAGTGTATTCTTTGGCAGAACGAACGTAATATTATGTTGAACACTGTTCAGACTACATCTGGAGTCATTTACTACTCGGACCTTGTTGAAACTCGAACAAACTTCCGTGCGTTCAAGCGTTTTTGCCATACCTATTATTGGAATCAAATTTAGCAGCCCACAATTTAGGACCCATTAATATTAATAGTCATTTTACCCGTGGTGCTAGGCAACTGGGCTTCTCCCAGTTGTAATGTCCCTTTGTGCCTATTGGCCTTGTTTTGTTCTGTCTCCTGCTTGCAGGGAGGGAAGTGGAAACATATATTTTTTTCCTACTCCTCCACTATTCTTTTCTGATTAATTTCGTTGCAGGATCCAAGACAGGTAAATTCATTCTCCGGGACACGTCGAGCTTCATTGTCTCGGCCCTTTTCTGGTTGGTTGCCACTGTTGATTCTGGCGCACAGGAGTTGCAGTGGTTAGGGAATAGTGTGGTGGGTTTGTCCCTATCCGACCATGGACCATGCCCGGGTCGACGGCGTGATGTGTTCCACGCGCGCCTTAAAGAGTGTCAGCAGAGTGACGGGCCCCCCCTCTAGAGGGCCAAAGCCTGCCGGGGTCGCGAGACTGTACGAATTACCGTGACCCCGGAACCGGACCCCGGTAGGAGTCTGATAGCCCCTCCCGCTCTGCCCTGAGCGGGAGGACTCATTTGATGATTTTACCACGTAAAAAAAAGCAAAGTAATTGTTTCGAGTCCAGGTGTTTGTGTTTGTGAATTTTAATATTTGTAAACGTACCCACGATACAGGAGAAATACCTAGTGTGGAGTAACCGTGTGAAGATTTGGGCTATAATCCACTACACTAATGCGGGTTGGTAGGTGTCACATGTCTTCGAATTTTAGGTCGTAGGACACGATGGTTATGAACATAAGAAGGTTATGGACATAAGAACAGTGATGAATAAATTGCACAAAGTAATTCAGCTGACCAGTTTGAAACCCACGACCTTGAAGTCATAAGTTCAGCCGTACATCTGTGAAAATATATATCACAGACCGGTTGAGTAACTTTTTTTTATTACAAGAGAGTACTCCAAAACATCATTAGCCATAACTACAGATATTAACACCTTAGGAAGCTCATATAATATACTATTGTGAGAGTCTCAGCTCCTTTTAGTAAATGTTAGGTACAAAGGGATATTCGTGTGGAAGAAATTAGAATTTCGATTATGGATGATGTATGGGGGCCGTGGGATGTCGACCCGCCGGGGAAAGTCACGTCTATTTTTATCCTATAGATATTGTAAATTATCGATTATTTTATGTATAAGATTGGGCTTGCATTATACTTTTTATTTGACTAAAAGAATTTTTATTTTTGCTTGATTTAAAAGAGGCTTAATTTATTTGGTGTTCACTGAAAATTTCATTCGAAATTTGTCTTTTAATTTTCTTGTTTATGATCATTTGTTGCTAAAAATAGTATAAAGTCAAAATAGACAAACGTAACACAGTATTTTTTTGCACATACAAAATCAATGGGAATGGGAAAAAGTCGGTTCAGTTTGTCAACGTCAAAAGTTCTCAAAAAAAACTTTCTGTTAACTTTACTTTTCAGTTAAGCCGTGAAAATACATCGAACAAAAATTATTCAACAATGTAATTTTCAACAAAAAAAAACTACACCATTTATTTCCTAAAAATCACCGTTTTGAGATATTAAAGCTATTTTAAAGTTGAAGTGGTTTGCTTACAACTAATGTATCTTTACCATAAAAGTCTATGTGATATAATTCTATAGCAACTAAAAAAATGCCCGGCATAACATTACCCGGCTGGAATCACATGAAACGTTTACCACACACATATTCTCGTTCGCCACTCAAAACTCGACACGTTACTGCAATTAATAAATATTTTAATAAAAGCTGAACGCTTTTAATCAGAAACGAGTGAAAGAAATCCTCAATATTTTGTATAATTAATTACTTTAATTGAATGCCCCATATCCGAAGCCAGTGTGCTGAAAATTCTGATAATTTTCAGCGAAACAGTTATTAAGTCCGATAAGCCTCGAGGAAGTGTGGTCAACAGACAAATATGGGATTAATTAATGTAAAATTGGAATTTGCATTAAAAGATCTGATATTATTGCGATCAAATTGAGACAAGTAGTTTGGATTATGTAGTTATTGACGCTTATATTATTTTTAAGGTAATACTGTATCATTGAAGGTAGTTCTCATTATTGTTACTTATTTAGGTGCACATAGTTGGTAGCTATCTAACAACGTCGCGGGACTCAGAAATTACCGTAACCCCGGTACATCGGGCACGCCGCAATCGCGGCGGTAAGACCCCTCTTTGAGGAGTGGCTGGATAGGCGTCACGGCGTCCTTACCTTCCGCATGACGCAGGTCCTCACCGGACACGGAAGTTTCGGGAGGTTCCTGTGTCTGATAGGGAGGGAAGAAACGCCTGGGTGTCACCACTGCGAGGATCGTCCGGAGGACACGGTGGAGCATACGGTGCAGGACTGCCCCGCTTGGGCAGAGCACCGCCGTGTCCTCACGACGGCGATAGGCGGAGACCTCTCGCGCCCGGCATTGGTCGAGGCCATGCTGCGGGGCGAGACGGAGTGGGAAGCGGTCGCCTCCTTCTGCGAAGCAGTCATGCTCGTGAAGGAGGAGGCGGGCCGCCTGAGGGAGAGGACAGCGTCCTCCCTCCATCCCAGCCGCAGTGGTAGACGCCCACGGCGTCGGACGTCACAGGACGATCTCCGGCCACCGTAGGCGCGGGCATGCGGGCAGCGAGTAATGGGCGACTTGCTGTCCGACCATGGACCATGCCCGGGTCGACGGCGCGTTGTGTTCCACGCGCGCCTCAAAGAGTGTCAGCAAATTGACGGGGCCTGTAGAGGGCCAGAGCCTGCCGGGGTCGCGGGAATTACCCATCACCGTAACCCCGGTACGTAAAGGGCTCGTGAAGGACACCGTGGATTTTAGTCAGTACAAGTCTGACAGTCCCTCCCGCCCTGCCCTGGGTGGGAGGACTCATTTGATGATTTTACCACGCAAAAAAAAAAAAAAAACCCCGGTACATAAAGGGCTATTGAAGGACACCGTGCATTTTAGTCAGTCAAGTCTGACAGTCCCTCCCGTCCTGGGTGGGAGGACTCATTTGATGATGTTACTACGAAAAAAAAAGGCTATCTAACAAAATGTACAACACGTTGAAACCTCTTTTTTACACGACTGCCCAAAAAAGGAGTGTTTTTTTTATTCTGAGATACTGTATAATACTACATAATTTATAACTTTGTCTCACCAAATTAATTCTGAAATTCACAACTCAAGAACATACAATACATATAACATAAATTACTAAATCGAAATGATATAACCCCAAAAGAGTGTAAATTAAAAAAAATAAGTTAAAAATAACTAAAACCCGACTACGAAAAAATCGCACCCTGAAAAGTATAAAACAAGAACAATATTCATTTGACCAAGGCGGGTTTTAGTTATATTTAAGTTATTTTTCTTACATTCAAAAGTTTCACGAAAGCCATCTAATTATTCTTCTGCACAATATTTCTGTTACAAAATTTTACATTTACGTACAAAAAACACGTTGCGTAGCATGTGGTACGAAAATTATCCAATGCAGAGACAATGTTACTGGGGCAGAGATAATACGTACACACTTGTGTGCCCAGTAAATTATACAAATGTACAACATTAAACACAATGTTTTTGTGTACAGAAAATTGTATAATGTCTATGAAATTATACGGAAAATTGTAAGGACTGGTGGTATGTGCTGGAGTAATGTCGGTTTTTGTTGTATTTTTTTTTTGTGTTTGAGATTGGAACATACTTTTTAAATGACAACATTCGGGTTATTCTTTCTGTTTTGACTGTGTTGGTATCAGTATGTGATTTTGTTCTGTTTATAACTATTTTCTGCCATAATAAACAGTACATTATCGTGTTGTACTTCGTAGCACATCCATAAACGTTTTCATTAAACTTTTTGTGGTTTTAAAATCCTTTTAATTTGTACTATTACATACCGCCAATTATAAGTTTTGTACCTCTCAACTATTGTAGATATGCAGTTCGTGCTGGCAAGATTCCTTCTCAGCACGACCATCTCGGACGCGGGACTGTACGAGTTACCGTGACTCCGGAATGTAAACGGCTATTGAAGGACACCGTGGTTTTTAGTCAGTACGAGGCTGACAGTACCTCCCGCTCTGCCCTGGGTGGGAGGACTCATTTGATGAGTTTACCACGTAAAAAAAAATGACGGGTTGCACTATGGGAGTACCGACAGAAGTGAAAACTTGAATAGTAATAAACACACACGAACATTCGCGCAAGCGCTCTGCGCCGTCTTACGAATTTTCGATCAGGTCACGTGTCCTGACGCGAGTTTAACATTTTTTACCCATTCCAAAAAAAAATGCACAACGCCGCTAAAGAAGTTTTCACTTCAAAAATGCACGACCATCTCAAAATGCCAACTGGGGTAGAATACTCCTATTTCATTACTAGTACATTGTTAGAGTTTAAAAACAATTAAATAACAAAATGTTAAAAAAGTTATATTTATGAAGGTCGATTATTGCCGTTATCTACATCAGTATCTATTCTATCAAATGTCAATATTCCTGACAGCACTCACGACCAATTACCCGTCAAATAGACGCCATTGTTCAAAGCAGTGTGTATCTACATTTGAACTCAAGTAGGCTTGCATGACGGCCGATTAAGGTGTATTTCGTGTTCATTGTTTTCAAGATAGTGCATATTGGCCTATTGGTACATATTTAGGTATTTTTTTTTTATCGTGGTAAAATCGTCAAATGAGTCCTCCCACCCAGGGCAGGGCGGGAGGGACTGTCAGACTTGTACTGACTAAATTCCACGGTGTCTTTCACGAGCCCTTTACGTACCGGGGTCACGGTAATCCCTTGGTCCCGCGACCCCGACATATTTAGGTATAGGAGATTAAATTAATGCTTCATCAAACCGAAATCATTTCTTTTTGGACTATCTTACATAAAAAAAACAGTAACCACACAGTATTAACTTCTCCTGTACTCTGGATGCGTTATACAGAAATACACAAACTACCAGACACGGAACTTTTATGTAGGTTATACAAATATTTAATCCGTACGGGAATCAAGCCTACGCACGACACGCAGCAGTCAATCGTATTTAAAAAGTATTTGATTAATTGTGATGCGGTTATTTAATTTCAAAAGCCCATAGAATAGAAGAAGGTTGATCTTGAAACATATTTTTTGTGATAGAAATAGAAACATCATTTTCATGAATACGCAGTGAATATCCGTTTGATAAAATCTAAAGTGTTACTTTTAGAGTTTTAAATTCAAAAATTGAATTAAATGTATTTAAAAAGTCTTATATATATATAGATCAAAAGTTTCTAAAAACTTTCTTTGCCATATTACAAAATTTGACTCCAACTTAACAAAAATCATTAACTGTACTGTGCTTGTGGCTAACAATGCACAAGGTTTACTTTTTATACCTCGTTTCACTTGGTTTCATGTCGTGTTCAGTAGCGGTAAGAAACTAGGGTACTTCTACCTGCCTAAACATACTTTTGATTTTAAAATGATCTATTAAACCTTTGTCAATCAGACAGGCGTGGCGAATGCGAAGCGAGGCGTTTTTAATTGTAATGTATGTAATTGTTTGAATCCAGGCACATAGAAAAGCGAAACCGATCCGATAGCGTGACCAAACCGATGCGAAGACGTGGCGAAGACGTATTTGCTCTGTTTGACTTCGTTCATAAATAGTCAGCTAATACAACTGCCACGCCTCGGTTCGCTGCACCTAGTTTGACGTCTCGTATCGGTTCGTTATCGCCTCGGATTCGGTCCGGTTCGCTCTCGCCTGTCCGTTTGACAAAGGCTTTACAGTTAACAAGTACTATATCATAAAGTTAAGTATAAATCTTTCTTACATCGTAACTTGTCATGCATGTTAAACATTAACGTCCATGATAAAACAGTTTTCCACAGTTCCGAGTACCAGGATTGCATACGTTCTGTAGCGGTCAAATTGCGCTTCTAAAAATAATCAAAAATATGGCCGCCGTAAACCGTAGTGATGGATGACAGTGCCGCGATAGTGATCGGGTTTGTCGCGCTTAGTGAGACTGACAACCGTAAGATGCATGGCTGGTTTTTTTGTGAAACAAGTGCTGATTTTGCTGAAATATTACCAAAAAAATGTGACTGTTACAAAGGCTTTCTTTTATGATAAAGTGTCAAAGCTATTTGGAAAATTGATTAATTATATTTTATCTTGGTAACTTATCGTTTTTACAGACGCCAGCACATCAACCTACCAAGTTAAATTTCTTTAATAGATTTTCAACCTTATCAGAATAGTGGAAGGTTAATGTTCGATTGGTAAAATTTGAGAGATTCGGGTAGGTGACCTGCTGGCGTCTGTACAATATTGATTCGTAAGAGAATATCATTTTTGCCTTTGTCAAACAGACGCACGAGTCTGAAGTGATACCGAACCGAAGCGAGACTTCAGTCCGACAGTTCTGTCACGCTATTGGATCGCTTTCGCTTTTCTATGTGACTGGATTCAAACAATTCCATACATTACAAATAAAAACGTCACGCTTCGCATTCGCCACGACAGTCTGTTTGACAAAGGCTTTTATCATAACTAAATAATTGTATGACTGCCTTATTAGTCGCTCTAAGCGCGTTTTTTCAGCTTGAGCTTGTCTCTTGAGTTGGAATCCCAGGTCGGGTAATATGTTATTGGATTTTTCCTTACTGAATATCTCAGAACAGCTACGGAGTCTGTATTTGTGCCCGGTTAATGGCAATAAGATCGCCTCCTATTCCATGGGATGTAAACATAAATAGCGAAATGTAGGTGTAGGTATTTTTAAATTCTAACTCTGCTAAGCTCTTCGGGGACGGGCACGCCGCAATCGCGGCGGTAAGACCCCTCTTTGAGGAGTGGCTGGATAGGCGTCACGGCGTCCTTACCTACCGCATGACGCAGGTCCTCACCGGACACGGAAGTTTCGGGAGGTTCCTGTGTCTGATAGGGAGGGAAGAAACGCCTGGGTGTCACCACTGCGAGGATCGTCTGGAGGACACGGTGGAGCATACGGTGCAGGACTGCCCCGCTTGGGCAGAGCACCGCCGTGTCCTCACGACGGCGATAGGCGGAGACCTCTCGCGCCCGGCATTGGTCGAGGCCATGCTGCGGGGCGAGACGGAGTGGGAGGCGGTCGCCTCCTTCTGCGAAGCAGTAATGCTCGTGAAAGAGGAGGCGGGCCGCCTGAGGGAGAGGACAGCGTCCTCCCTCCACCCCAGCCGCAGTGGTAGACGCCCACGGCGTCGGACGTCGCAGGACGATCTCCGGCCACCGTAGGCGCGGGCATGCGGGCAGCGAGTAATGGGCGACTCGCTGCCCGACCATGGACCATGCCCGGGTCGACGGCGCGTTGTGTTCCACGCGCGCCTCAAGGAGTGTCAGCATATTGACGGGGCCTGTAGAGGGCCAAAGCCTGCCGGGGTCGCGGGACCAAGGGATTACCGTGACCCCGGTACGTAAAGGGCTAGTGAAGGACACCGTGGATTTTAGTCAGTACAAGTCTGACAGTCCCTCCCGCCCTGCCCTGGGTGGGAGGACTCATTTGATGATTTTACCACGCAAAAAAAAAAAAAAAAAAGCTCTTCGGGGAGTACAAGTGTGATGTTTTTTTTTAGCCTGTCTTGTCCTGTTCGATGTTATGTTAATTTCATAAAAAGCCTGTAAGTTGTTCACACTTAATTGACATGAAAATATACTACCTTTTTAATAAAATCAAGTAAAAACGAATTCGCGAGAAATGCCCGTTTCCTTAAAAATGAAAAACCATTAAAAGTTAAACTTTGTAAAGTACCTTGTATATTAACTTTTCAGTTATCTAGACGAGCCTTATATTTAAGAGTTTCAAGAAGTTCCGAGGAAAGTGCTGAAAACTTTAAAAATACTCGGTTAAAACAAAAAATGGTTTGAGGAATAAAATGTTTCACTCTGATTGTACCTTGAAAGGGGGTTTAAAGTTGTAGATAGTTTTTATAGTATTCATTGTAACTTATTTGGTGCAATGCAAACCAGTCTTTTTTTCACAGATTCAAATACTATTTGGGGTCTAAAAGAAGAGTATTTTAGCAGAATCACATTATAACTAACTTCATAAAATAGTCTATTATATTGCTTGCCGCAATAAGAAATAGAAGGGAATAGTTTTTTTTTGGGTTTTGTTAATTTAGCGGATTTTTGTCTACTTTTTAATATCATCAATTGAGTCCTCCCTCCTCCGGTGGAGATTCGTACAGACTAAAATTCACTGAGTCCCTAGGTCATGGTAGCCTTCTTAGATATTTGCCGGAACCCTGGCAGACGTTTGGCCCTATTAGGGGTTCCATCACTTTCTTGACAGCTTCTTGAGAGGCAAGTGCGCCGCGCAGTCGTCCCGGGCTTGGTCATTCGTCGGGCCATCCATTTCTCACAGCACGCAGGCCCATATTTTGTCTACCTTGCGTGAATAGCGTTGCTGATTTCCCATTTCAAAAGTAACTATTTTTAAACAATTTTATTTTACTTTTGTCTTTTGATAATTCAAAAGTATGTGTAACTGGCCTACTTTTTTATTTCGTGATAAAATCATCAAATGAGTCCTCCCACCCAGGGCAGGGCGGGAGGGACTTGACTGACTAAAATCCCGGTGTCCTTCAATAGCCCTTTATGTACCGGGGTTACGGTAGTTTCTGAGTCCCGCGACCCCGGCTTAAAAGCCAACGTCACGCGGTGTTCCCAGGCGGTCACCCATCCAAGTACTGAAACACTACAACATTATCATTTGTGATACAACGAATTATCTTTGAGATGTCTGTATTCATCAAAAGATGGCTACCATCACAAATACAACATATTTGCCTGCAACGAAAAATGACCATTCACACAACTCACACATCAAAACATATTTTTTCACACATATTTTCTCACATGCCGACAATAATTGTGACAAGTTACCTTCGTATTGTGCCATCAATTCGTTGACAATGGCGTTGCCCTACAGTCCCAAACAGTCCCGAATCATCTATTTGTCACGCCCGCTTTGTAAACGAAACCCTTTTGCTGCTGAGTCGAACAGGTGGTGTTTAATAGTTGTGTCTGTTTGTTCGGAGGATCATTGTTGGATGTGTGTGTGTGTTTGTGAGTGTGGGTGTGTGTTTGTGTAGATTGAAAATGGGTAGTTCTGAGGTAGGAGTGACGGTTATAGTTAAAGGGATAACATGATTTAATTATTCATGTTATGATGTGTAAATGAGGATAGGATCCATCATAAGTTCGTGATGGTGTCTAAGCAGGTAACTGCGTCCAATGAATGATAAGAGCTTGTGATAGAAAATTGTGGTTTAGTTAGTATAGTTTTGAGTCTCCCTTCTGTTCTATCCAGGGCTGAGAGGACTTATTTGATTATTATTCTTGACAACTCTACACCCCAAAAAGGGTTCCATAGTAAACTTTTTCTTTTTTGTTTTTACGTGGTAAAATCATCAAATGGGTCCTCCCACCCAGGGGCGGTCTCTCATAGTACTGATTTAGGCCAAGCCTACCCTACCACAAAATCGCATAAATAAAACAAACGCATTTATTGTAACCTTGTAATAAAATAAAACAAAAATATAAAACATAACGCCTCACATAATGCATTAGCAAATTTCCGCGCGGCCGCCGTGTGACGTCATCACGTCCAGATTACTATAACCGAAGGCAAGCGGTCCTGTGGTCTCAAAAATTCTAAAATTCATTCAATAATTCATGCATATGTGTGCATCCGTGTTCATATTTTCGTGTATATGAAACCGCACACATGTATAAATTACTACGCAGCTCCTTACGGTGTAGCTGACGAGTACGCTTTTTATGAATGAAAACGCACGGGTAAAATAAACAGAGTTGCCAATTCGGGAAACAGATTACACACAGAAACGACAATTTCGTAAAAGACTAATAAAGACAATTAAAAAAACAGAGTAGTATTGTCAAATCTATACATTTCAAATTAAATGTTATATTTTAAGGAATAGCAAAGACCTATTATAATAATTAAAAACTGTAAGAATTTTATTTCGAATTTGGTTTTTGGGGAATTGTGTAAATTAATACTGGCAACTCCGTGTGCAAGTGTCAGTTTATGCCGGCTAAAGTTATTGTTTTGCACTTTTGTTTTTATTTAATCATATTTAGCTATAAGTAATACATTTTGAAACAAAAAGTAGTGTAAATATTAAAGAAGATTCGTTTGTTTACTTAAAATGGTCCTAGTTTGTGTGACTTGTGCTGACAATGTGTGTTTATACTGATTACGATAGTTGTGAAAACTTATTTTTCACAACTCTTATGAAGAACTACTAATATTTTCGTTTAAATTTCAAGTTTTGTCTAAATGTTACGAGAATTAATCCAACAATTTCAATCTTCGAGAGTTATTCTTGCAAGTGACGTGTTTTGTAACTATCACCCACTTGGAAAGATATTTGAGGTGACAGATCTTCTATTTGAATCGTCAGAATATTGTGATTATTAATCTTACGTGAAGAATGTGGTGAGTGTTTTAAATTATAAGTTTTGAAGTGGGCCGAAGCTTTCTTCCATTCGCATCGTCAGTATTGAGAATGTAGTTTTTTTTTTTCCTGGCCTACCCTTAGTCTGGAACCACTGCACGCTACTGCTCCCACCCAGGGCAGAGAAGGAGGGATTGTCAGACTCGTACTGACTAAAATCCACGGTGTCCTTCAAAAGCCCTTTAGGTACCTGGGTCACGGTATATCATATGTCCCGCGACCTCCTTAGTAGACATTGATTAGTACAGTAAATCAATGTTCACAAAAAAAACGGTTCTGGTGTTTATCTATGCTTATTAACCCTGATTAAAGACAATAAAACCTTATATATTATAGCATGATAATAATAAAACCTGCTATCTTATGATAACTAATCAGTAGTTAAGCCAGTTACAATCCCCCAATTAAGTTCAGTATCAATGACATAAAGCCTGTCTCACGAGTAATTTCAATAATGACGTCATAATCCGAGTAATCAAGCAATTATCCAGCTTCACAAGGTGTTTAATCTCATTAAGTTGTAACAGTAATGTGATGGCGAAGTTTATGGCGATATAATTAGGTTACGACCGCCAGATGAATGTTGTAATTATTATGAATTATGTTTGAAAGTTCTCGTGTAATGGTACAACCATTTTTATCTTAGTCTTAAGGTTATGTCTCGAAGTTAATATACGTAGGAGCTCGTGGCTAAATAAATACAGCCGCACAGGCCGATCTTCCGGTTTAAGCCGCCCTTGCCGAGGTTGGTCTGTAGATGGGTGAACGTCTGTCATAGCAAGTTTCCTCCGTGCCTCGGAAAGCACGTAAAGCCGTTGGTCCCGGCTGTCATTTGTAGATCTTTGACAGTCGTTACTGTTAGTCAGAAGGTCTAAAGTCTGATAACCAATCTTACCATGGGGTATCATATTCCTCAGTTACTGGGTTGTGGAGGTTCGACAGGCAGTCGCTCCATGAAAAATACTGATATCCAGCTTTGTCTGGTTTGACTGGAAGCCGACCCCAATATAGTTGGGAAAAGGCTAGGAATATGATGTCTCGAAATCAATATTCAGCACAAACCAAACCCCGTTCCTTTATTTTTGCCGGCTTCTTCTGATTGGACACCTTAAAGAATCGGATAGACAAATTCGGTCGTTGATTGGTGACACGCAAAGATCCAACCGAGATAGATCATTTATACTCGTATATTAATTTCAGGCTTAGAAGATGGAATGACGATACCTATAAGATAATACTTTTTAATTATATTTCTTTAAATTTTTACTTTTACAGTTTCTTTTAAACTGTCAAAGTATACAATTATATCGAACTTAACTAGATTAATTACGACTACTACAACGAGTCTAGTGATTGCATGCTGCCAAAGCACGGCGGCACGGCACGGCACGGTTGAGACGGCACGGTTAGCGTAGTGGCTGAGCGATTGGACTCCTGCGCTGCGTGTCGCGGGTTCGATTCCCGCACGGAGCAAATATTTGTGTGATCTACAAGTTGTTGCTTCGGGTCTGGGCGTTTGTGTATGTGAGTTTATATGTTTGTAAACGTACCCACGACACAGGAGAAATTCCTAGTGTGGGGCAACGTTTTTAAAAAGATTTAAAAAAAGCATGTAGTCTGGGATTCTTAAATTAAGCAAAGTGATGGTTAATGTCTCGCCTTGAATCGCGATTTGTGTTCGGTATTATAAGGCAAAATGTGCCGTTATAGTACAACCATATTTTGGCATACCTGTGCCTAACCCTTTGGCAATTACTAACATAAATATAAGTAATAGTGTATCAAAAACATGTGCGGTTACAAACCAAAACAATAATAATTTAATAAAAATTCAAAACACACACGAGAAACAGTAGCAGAAATCTTTCAAAACTTATCTGGAAGTACTAAAGTTTGTGAAGACTTTCGTCAAATACAAAGTAGGTTGATAACAAAGAAGGAGTTTGTATGTTTGAATTACCTGCGTCTCAACGGGAATTACAGAGTAAAAATAACATACTTTGGTTGTTTTCTTGAAACTTGGATACTTTTTTTTTTAACGTGGTAAAATCATCAAATGAGTCCTCCCACCCAGGGCAGAGCGGGAGGGACTGTCAGACTCGTACTGACTAAAATCCACGGTTTCTTTCAATAGCTCTTTACGTTCCGGGGTCACGGTAAATTATAAGTACCGCGACTAGGGCCGATACCACTACCACACTTTTAAATTATCGCGAAAATCAACAAAAATGGTGTTAGTGTGACCCCGCTAAGAATTTCTCTTGTATTTTGGATTCGATAGCAACTATACCAACCGTGCCGTGTTTAAGTGAATCAATTTAATAAATTAAAATTATTTCTATCGATATTACACGCCTAAACAAAAAACAATAATCTATAAACACAAAAATACAACAAGAATCAGCAAATACAACAAAACAATACAAATAAAACATACCTTCTTTGCCCACACAGCAATCAAGCGTATTAGTATTCTTATGCCCCATGTTGGCATAGCTTTCTGCCCCCATTTGTCGCTCGCCTGTTATGTTCCGCCCCATATACTGAGCAGTAACTATGTTAACAGCATAGGTTATAGCTGGACCGACAGTAAACATGATAAACAAGGCATATTTATACAAATGTTTTACAAACAAAGTGAAATTATATCTGGAGAGTAGTTTTGGGGCTGAGCTTCAGTCAAAATGAATGGTTTGAATTCGTGACGTTGTTTTGTTTTTTTTTTTGAAACTTTTAATTCTGGCATGGGAAGTTTGTTGTTTTATCTGAACATAACTTTGAATAATCTAAACGCATTACTTGGTCGCGGGACTGTATGAATTAACGTGACCCTCGAACGTAAAGGGCTATTGAAGGACACCGTTGTTTTTTAGTCAGTACGAGTCTGACAGTCCCTCCCGCTCTGCCCTGGGTGGGAGGACTCATTTGATGATTTTACCAAGTTAAAACGCATTACGTATTAAGATTTCTAACATTGCATTGTAAGCAGTTCGGATGTTCGAGTATTAGAGATTGAACGATTTGTGAAACTTCTCGAGTGTTTTTATTTTAACAATCAATCATTCTATGTTAAAAATTCAAGTTTTTGACATTTCAGTTACATCTAGGAATAATAATATAATTTTGTTTTGTATTATATAAGAGATGGAGAAGAATAATCAAGAATATTAAGTCAATCGAGTGTTTTAATTTAAAAAAATCAATCAATATTTAAAATTCAAGTTCTTGACCTTTCAGTTACATCTAGCAATAATAAAATAATTCTGTTTTGTATTCTATAAGAGATGGAGAAGAATGATGAAGAATATTAAGTAAATTTTAGCTCAAACTCTTTAATTTTACAAAACGAACGACTTGCAAAATATTGATCAATAAAAAAAATAACAAGCAAAATTCTGACACAACAACTAAAAACTTGAATACTTATCGTTTTCGAAGCGTTGACAATAAATAAAATAGGTGTTTAAAAACGTACCCTCAAAGTGCAGAGGCTGGTAATACTGAAAATAAACTTTAACGCTTCAGGCCGTATCATAAAAATAAATGGGTTGTTGCCCTTGCGAATATTCTGTTTCGACCCTTAAAAATTTGCATAAACAGAACGCCCACTCCAAAGATTACGGTATACAGGGTGATGCGTAAGCATAATTACTATCAGACTGTACCTACAGTGTGTTGTACAAAGTAAGATGGACATTATTTTGATGGGTAATCTTTTAAATGTCACTTATTAGTTATTGTTGCTGTTCAAATTAGCTATACTTTTTTGGGTTAGAAAAATTCAGCTGGGAGTGGGTCTCAAACCCGCAGCTTCTGGATAAGTACTCTAAACGCCTTACTGCCTTTGTCAAACAGAGAGATAGTTCTGTCACGCTATCGGATCGCTTTCGCTTTTCTATGTGACTGGATTCAAACAAAATCATCAAATGAGTCCTCCCGCCCATGGACGGGAGGGACTGTCAGACTCGTACTGACTAAAATCCACGGTGATCCTTTAATAGCCCTCTACGCTCCAGGGTCACGGTTACCTCATGAGACAGTCCCGCGGCCCCGGCAGGCGGGGAAGGGAATTACACCTTATAGATTTTTCTTGATGTCGTCACCGCCACACGCCGTAGCTTATGTGATTGGCCGATGGTAACAGCACAAATAGAATGAGTGAATTTGTGATAGCCTAATTCGTAAGCCCTTGTCAAACAGACAGGCATGGCGAATGCGAAGCGTGACGTTTTTTTTTTGTAATGTATGGAATTGTTTGAATCCAGTCTCATCGAAAAGCGAAAGCGATCCGATAGCGTGACCGAACTATCGGACTGACGTCTCGCTTCGGTTCGGTATCGCTTCGGAAACGCTTCGCTTTCGCCTGTCTGTTTGACAAAGGCATAAAAGCGATCCTTTCAAGACAACCTTTGGATGGATTAGAAACAGAAGGAGAAACAATGCTGTAGGTAGTTAGACACACACAGACACATAAGCTATGGCGTGTGACGGTGACAAAGATATATCTATTAGGTGTAATTCCCAACTTACTCTTAATTAACAATCAAAAACTTCTAAAAATAACAGCACTACGTACCTACAAAATATACAAACAACTTTGCGTTAGCTCTGAGTTTGCGACTTTCAGCGCGGAGAAGTAAATACGCGAATAAACATTAATAATTTAAGGTTATATCTGATACATCGGAGCTTGGACGATGCTGGGGAACGTTTTCTGTAATAAGAGTTTGGTCCAAGTGAAGAGCAAGCTAGATTAAATACACGAATTTCGAAGCAACTAATTTCTGGTCGCGGCAGACCATGTAGGAGATGGCAGGACGAACTGAATAGGTTCCGTCCGAACTGGAAGGAGGATGAACAGTGTTGTGTAAGGTAGAAAGAGTGGAGGGAGACCTTTGCCCAGGAGTGGGACAGAGCGGGATAGAAAAAAAAGAAGAATATGCAAGTTACCTACCAGTATAAAAATAACTAGAGATTTGTGATTCCCACTTAAAATTCACCATTAAAAAGATTTTCATTTGTAATAATTTATATTATACTAGCTGTACCCTGCCCCGCTTCGCTGTGGCACAAAAAATGCGGATTATATATCATGCAAAAATTTCTTCTCATGTGACTGCGTCATTACGACTGCGGTTGTCAGCGAGTGTTATCCTCGCTTCCGGTAGATGGCGCGGTCACTGGTACAAAGCTGATCGTTAAAAAAACTGTTTTTTCGCGGTTGCGACTGATGAAAAAAATATATAAAAACAATCCTTGATGCGGATTACATATCATGCTAAAGTTTCAGCTCAATCAGTGCAGTACTTTTTGAGATTTTAAAGCATACACAAACCAACATAATATTTTTATATATATAGAAGATTTACGGACCCGCTCCGGCTCCGCACGGGTGCAATCTCTACTATGTTAAGCATGTTATATACATGAAAACCTACCTCTTGAATAGCTTTATCTTTGAAAAAAACAACAACCAAATCCGTTGCGTAGTTTAAAAGATCTAAGCATACAGAGGGACAGACAGACAGCCGGAAGCGACTTTGTTTCATACTATGTAGTGAAGTAAAATGTCTTTAATTATCATATTCCTCTTGTTATCTCATGCTATAATCCTATGCATTATTCCAAACGAACTGACGAACTTCAGATTAAATCTGGGTTTTTTTTAAATAAAAAATAACCAAGTTTGACAGGCAAAACTGATTCTTATTTTCCTTTAATAAACAAACTAACTTTTTCCTCTAGTTTCACCATGATGTGAAAACAACCCCATTTTTAAAAACCAATAATGAAAAGTACAACACATATTTTTCTCTTCTCCTATAACTCGCGCCACACTCTCAGTTGGCGCACGGTCATGAACTAAACCCCCTCTTACACAACAATGGGCGCCAGAAAATGGCTACAATAAACTGATGGGGGGAGTGGATAAATTTTGTCTTAGGTACACAGTTTTCGTGAACACTTTCCAGTGCAAAGTTTAGATGCGCCGGCTTTAAAAGATGCTGTTTAGGTTTAAGTTACGTTGTAGCGGGATTTTAATATAATGTTTTCTTTTTTAAGTCATCATATGCTTGGTCGCGGGACTGTACGAATTACCGTGACCCCGGAACGTTAAAGGGCTATTGAAGGACACCGTGGATTTTAGTCAGTACGAGTCTGACAGTCCCTCTCGCTCTGCCCTGGGTGGGAGAAAACATTTGATAATTTTACCACGATAAAAAAGGCATCATCTGCTTTGTTTTTTTTTTTTAAATCAAATATATGGAGGTGGGTTTCTGGTCTGAACAGTATTTTACATGAAGACAGCCTATCTTAACGTCGAAACCCGGATTTTGTAATTGGATTATGGAGGTCAAATAGTAGCATCAAATTCCTGGGTAAAATAATGTTTTTTCTTGTTGAGGTGTCGATCAAACTCAACTAAGCATTTAAACTCCTGCATTTAGACGTGAATGTAAAAAAGAATCCACCCAGATTCATCTTAGTAACACGTTAGGAAAAAACTGATAAAAGAACTGTGTTCATGGGATAATGTTCACAAATAGCTTCACCAACATCCCCGGTAATCATAAACCAACACCTCTACTAGATATTTCCACGCCATATTTAAAACAAGCTAAACACAGAGAACTAACCTACTTTCAGCCTTACAACTAGTCGTAAAACAATCCGACCCGACCCCAACTTCACAGCAATAGCTCCCACGCCAAGAAAAAATAGAAAAAAAAAAGAAAACACATTCGCTCATTTATTTACGAGTGTGCCTTTGGCTTGCCTGCCCCAAGCCATTAGCAGGACCACTATATCTGTCTCCCTCTATCTACAGCAGGCTTATATTAAGCTGTTTCACCAAGATTTTCCACCACTATTACACTACGGGTTAAAACACTTAAACTTTGAACTGAGGAAAATTGTACGTACGTTTTTTATCAGTGCGTTCGAGATTTTTATCGCGTGTTCAATTGTTTTTTTTTTGCGAATTTAGGCAACGCTCGGAGCGAAGGTAACCCAAATGTGGGTGGTATAGGTACCTGGTTTTTATAAATAGGTTTGCCAGAGGTTTAATATTTTTCGGTAGGCAACGTATGCCGTCGTTTGCAAGTCGTTTAACCGTTATTAAGCGTGATGAATTTTATTTAGAGCTATTTATTTTTGCGCTTGAACGTTTTTCGTGTAGGGTGGTATAAACAATTTTGTGGGAACTCAGTTTTCATAGTTTTTGTTATTCTTTCTTAGATATTTTCATTGAAGTACTACACTGACTAGTAGACTACTTTTGTATACACTTTGATATTTATTGTCATATTAATCAAAAATTGCAATACGCTGCAATTTCAGTACAAATGTAACCTGAAAATGAATTCTTTCAAATACGAAAGTATGATACAATTTCTCCAGTTTATAAAATAATGCAAAAGAGCAGTTTTAATACTATCAGACAATTATTTTACTGGTGGCAAACATGAATATCTAATAGAAAAGGCGCATAAGTAAATAAAATAAACCCTGCTCAACAAAATATAGAGTTTAAAATAACATTTCTGTATAAAACTGCATAGTACAAATCTCCAAGGAAGCTTTAATTATAAATGTATTTCTCTGTTTATAATAAAGTTTACCTTTAAAAGGCAAGTCATGGGATTAGTCAGGCTTCTTCTTATTCAAATATTTGTTTTCCTTTTATACTTTTCCGCTAATAAGATTTTGACGATGAGGAAGGGCAAAATGAAGGAAAACAGTTACTAAGAAAATATGTTAAAGACGGTATTTCTTGCTCCACTTCACTACAATGTTCTGTTACTGTCTTTAATATTAAGGAAAACCATTAAATTTATTACAATATTTTATTGGTTTTGTGCTTTACATCCATTGATTTAAAATAGCACCCATTTTTATTTTTTATCGTGTTAAAATCATCAAATGAGTCCTCCCACCCAGGGCAGGGCGGGAGGGACTGTCAGACTTGTACTGACTAAAATCCACGGTGTCCTTCACTAGCCCTTTACGTACCGGGGTCACGGTAATGGAAAAGTCCCGCGACTAAATAGCACCCATAGCAAAATTTATCCGAAGTAAACCACATAATGCGGTATATAAATTCTATTTTTAAATATAGATGTCGCTAGTTGCCTATACACCTATCTTTTTGGCCGACTGTACAAATCCCACTTTAAGCTTATCGCAGTTATTACACACGGGGAAGTTTAATCAGTCTGCTTGATGTTCTGTCTCGCTCTGCTGTTTAATATTTGTGAAGTGAGGCAGAGAAAGGATGATTGGGATTAAAATGTTCCACTTCGAGTTTGTTGGGGTGAAAATATTGGATTTAAAAATCACAAGTTTATGGAAATTAAGAACTGACATAAAATTTAATAAAGGGGAAAATTTTTTTGGTGCACTCCTAAGATAATGTATCAAATTTTACGCATTTATTTAGGAGATATTTCCAATAAAAGTAACCTTTACAATACAAAATATATCTTAGGAGATGAAGAGGCTTCTAAGCCTCTTATGAAAAAAAAATCTTCACTTTCCTAGAAACGTTTCAAAGACCCATTCCGGATATCAGAATCCGGAGCAGTATTTTTCTTTTGACCGTAGATCGGCAATGAAAATAGAAAATCAAAGAAGAATAAACTGTTTCGTAATAATGAAATATTCATCTCGGCTGCTGTTAACCTTTTTCTAACATCTATTTTCGTCACTAAAAAGTTGTATCCCTATCTACCGAAAGAAATCAGTGTGTATAAATAATAAATTACAACCATTTCCTAATATATTTATTAGTGGGTCATGGGTCATCTCAATATAGAATCTAATTAGCTAATATATGTTGTTCTAAAATACAGTAAAGGCAAAAATCCGCCATTACCATTTCACACTGTAACAAAAATAGTTATGGTATAATAAAATAAGCCATTGGCATTCGTGGCAATGCGTACGTCAAGCTTTTGGGACAATGCCTATACGTCTTAATGTCCTAGAAAGTAGACTTTTTATCAGCCTTAAAAGAGCCAAGATCAAAGGATGCCTAATCACTACATAGTATTATAGTAAAGTCACTTTCCGCTGTCTGTCTGTCTCTATATATGCTTAGGTCTTTAAAACTACGTAACGGATTTTAATGCGGGTTTTTGTTTTAAATAAATGTAGTGATTCAAAAAGAAGGTTTATATTTATATAAATTTCGAAATATTGTAGGCATTGTACCCATGCGGAGCAGGGACGGGTCGCTAGTCATAGAATATATCAAAGTTTTATCGTGATGAAATGTTGTAGTTTTAGTTAGAAGCGAGCAGCAAATTCTTATATGAGCTTTAAATTGCTCTTTTGTAATAATTTTGGCATAATTTTACACAACATAAGAATGTAATTTTTGATACTGTCGGTGTTATTGATATTATAAGCATTGAATATTATCTTTAAACTCGTATTAATAAAACGTTATGACAAGATACATCAATTCATACGGATTTTGTGTAAATAAAACATTAAGTGTTTTTCTGGCTTCTAAAATAAACGTTTCACGTGATTTTATACATTTCATTATTCTTTCAGAGGCTTAATTTTTACAAATATTTTTAATAATAACACCAATCCAATGAAATTGCTGGAAGTAACTGGTTTTTGTATAATTTTCGGTATAGAATATACCAAACCGATTATATTCATGCTTTTATTCTCAAAATCCATCACAGTCACCGATTTGTTAATGCTTAAACCAATTCAACTCGTTGATACACAAACAGTTCTTGTATCTTAATTCGCTCTCTCTGAACTGGCTATTAAACAAATATAAACAGCACAATAAAACAAAACATAATACTACCCAAACACTTCCTTTTTTGCTAATCTCTCATCGTTTACACCGTAATACCATTTATAAGGCAATTCCTGTTTCCTGTTTGTTCGAATTCGGTGACTAGCTGCCCTATAAAAGTATACGTGGGGATAAAATAAATCTAAAAGCAAAAATCTACGATGGCAGTAATTACGGTTCGTAAATGCGTTAAATATTTTTTAGTTTTTTTTTATTCTTTTGTTGGCTTTATCGGGGATTTGGGAGGGTGGTCTAAGTTCAGTTTTGCTGATTGTACAAAATGGCGACTGTTCTTTGATGCCATTATTGTAATTCTGAAAAATTGAGTTTGGTTAAAGAAAATATAAAATGTATTGTTGTTGAGTTAGTTTTCGGTTATTTTTTATTAATTTGAAAATAAATCTAATATGTACTTTTCGAAAAGATTAAGTAGCAGGTGGCGTCTTGTAGTTTTTGCCTCCTCTCATGGGAAAAGTCGTGGGGTTATGTATGTATATCGCCTTTCGTATTTTTCAGCACTGGCAGTTATTTATTTTTTTGTTTTTCATGTGCCCCATTGTATATTCCCATATTTACATTGTATTTTTACCTAACACGACTTATTTTTACCACGCAAAAAAAAAAAAAAAAAAAACACGACTTATTTCTTCGTTGTTTTTTCCCGAAATTTATTCTATGTCGTGGGCGAGTTTAAAAACATTGAAACTCACATACATTAACATCCTAATTATATACTACACCAATATAATCTGTAGGATGTATTAACTTTATCTTTAGAAACTTTGCTAGTAAAGTTTATCAGATTTGTATGAAACTTCTTGCCGTTTTGTATACGTACGTCATAAGTCATAAGATTTATCCAAAGGATAATGACTTTTGCAGCAGTGATATAAGGTTGGAAGTTAAAATGTGTTTTATTTTATGCCTTATGTATATTTCATTCGAATATTTTATGTAGTTTAATTTTGAGAGTTAACCTTGCACAGTTACAGACGATTTGATTTAATCATATTGAAGTATTTATTTTATAACACTTTTATCTGGAAGATGCGTAATTTTTTAAATTTAACTGTGAGCAGGAATTAAACCTGGGACTTTACTGTTTCAGTACATCGGACCACCGAACCACTGCTGTCTTATCCACAAGCGTTGAATTTTTCAACCGATTCTTTACATATTATGATGACGTTGCTTCTTATACTTCATTTCTAAAATCACATAATTTCCAGCCAACATTGCATCCTTAACTATCACCTCTCCCCAACAACGTAAAGCGTAGTCAGCGCTGCAATATTTATCAAGCGCATTGCGTGGCTCCCTCGGGAAGCTTAGGGTGACCGCGAAGCTACCTATTTTGGTTTTCTTTGCACAATTCACTGAAAGTCCGTAGCTTTGGTAATTATTTTATTTATTCAAATTTATATAAATAACACCTAAACAGTTATAGCGCCAAAGCGATGTTATTACCATATACCTACAATATACTAGCTGTGCCCCGCCACGCTTCGCTGTGGCACAAAAAAACTGTTTAAACACAAACAAAAGTTCTCCTAAACGTTTAAACACAGACACGACATAAAGATGACACACACACAAACACACCTCCATTCATCCATGGCCTATTGACGTATCAAAAGAATCCACAAAGCATTTCTATATTTAACTGAACAAAGCTAAATTTAAACAGCATGCCATTAATTCTGGCCCTGGATGCCAGATACCTGACAAGTCTGGCGCCACACTGGCAATTTTGACTTGGTGCCAATGCCATACTATACGCATGAATGTATTCTTAGTAAAGGCAGTCCTTTGTAATAAATGAGGCTAAAACTATTATGAATGCTAGAAATGTTTTAATCCTATGAGACTGTCTCATCAGGTTACCGTGACCCTGGAACGTAAAGAGCTATTGAAGGATTACTGTGGATTTTAGTCAGTACAAGTCTGACAGTCCCGCTCTGGGTGGGATTCATTTGCTTCTTTTTCTTGTCTGCCATTAACTCAATTTGACTTGACTTTGACTTGATTTAGGTCAGTTAGTTTTTTATAATAAAAAAAACAACTTATGTAGAATTCAGTCCTGCTGGGGTCGCGGGACCAAGGGATTACCGTGACCCTAGTACGTAAAGGGCTATTGAAGGACACCGTGGATTTTAGTCAGTACAAGTCTGACAGTCCCTCCCGCCCTGCCCTGGGTGGGAGGACTCATTTGATGATTTTACCACGATAAAAAAAAATAAAAAAAAAATGTAGAATTCAGTGAGCAAAGCAACTGTATTTTGTTAGTGTTGTTGCGAAAAGAGAACGGTGTAGTTACAAAAAGTATAAAACTTGTAGGTATGTGCAATATTAAACACTAAGAATCCGGCTGGTATCTATTTGGATCTACGTTGTCTTATAAAATATTAAGCAGTTCTAATTAAAAATGAATGTGACCTCACCTCGGTTCACCTGAAGACAGACAGTATCGCGTCAAATCAATAAGTATTCCGTTTTATGATTGTTTGCGGAACCCTATAAACGTTATACTCAATTCAACGGAAAACATTTCGGGCCCTAATGTATACACGCTCCCTTTTTTCTCACACTCCAAACTTTCTTATTCGACATTTTTCTTTCCCTTACTTCTGTACTGGCATTTTATTTTTATAGTCGTGTTTTGGAATATTTCCCGTTGCCTCGCCCCGGTGTAATACCAGAGAATTTCCGAATACTTGCCGCTGTCTTCGTAACCAATAGTTCAGAAAAAAATAAAACAAAAAAATATATGTATCTAAATGATTTATTGGTAAAGTGTGCACTCATGTTAAAGTAGCATGGTTCGCCTCCAAGATACTTGCAAGTGTACTCTCTTGAGGATATTCGACGCCCCTGATTATGATTTTTAGTTTTTCTCTGAGCTCGTTTGTAAATAAAACTGTTTCGTAGGAAATCGATCTCTTCACGCGCAACAGATTGGGTAGGATACTTTCATTAGCGGCGTGTATTTTAGACCTCGATGGTACAGCTTGTACTGGGACCACTTGCTTTGTGAAAACTGACAAGCTAGCGGTGTATGCAAGTAGAGCTCTCACTCCGTATATCACTACTACCAAGAACAGAGAGAATCCGGCAGTGATGTAGTTCTTCTCGATACTGTGAAGCAGTGTCATCTTATCGTACTCATGAAGATGGTTATCGAAGATGAGTGTGTGGATATTTTGCAGAGGCAGATACATGCCAAGGTACAATACAGATGTGAAGTAAAATGCAATGAAGAATAAGTACGTTCGCCTATAGTCCTTCGTTACGTTGTTGATGAACTGCGTCAGCTTCATGGCATCATAGATGGGGTTCAGCATGATCAGTAGCACGGCCATTTGGATTAATAACAAACACGTTAGAACCATGCAGTTTGAGGTCAACATCTTGATCGCGCTGGCTAAGATTTATGTTTTTATGGCATTTTCTTCGTAGTTATCTCGTGTTATTTCACTTTATGTCATTTTAATCGCAGTAGTTTCTATTTAATTTACTTTCCCTGTTTTCAAAACATTACCTATTTTCGTGACAGTTAATTGACAAGTGTATGACATGCGTTCGTTTTGTAAATTTGTTACTTTATTCTTTAGTGGTTCATGTTAGCCTGTCAATCTGCTATACGATTTCTTTTGGATTAAACCAAAGAATTAATTCATTGACGGCATTTTTAAACGACATTGATTTGTTGACTATTGTTTTTTGTTATGAGCAGCGGTTGATACTAAACCAATATCACTCGCATTATCACGTCTATCAATAGGTTCTAATACATTCGTCATAATAACGGCAGTATTAGAGACTTCTGTGAATTCTTCTTTCTTTAAAATGGCATATCTACACATAAGTTCGTATTCCAGGAGCCGAGCCACTTTTATTGAAAAGTGTAGTAACCATCCAATCAAAAATATGAGGTACGCCTGCATGAAGAAACAAGTATAGCACAATGAAATTTTACTAGCACAGAATTGCAAAACGAGTACCGTGTCCACATTTTTTAAAATACTTAAATTCTGAGATCTTTGCACACAGAGTTCAAGTACAGTGCTCAAAAAAGTAACAAGACTTATAAGAAACAATGCTAATTGTGGTGATTGAGGATGTCTATTTTTAAACTTATACCAGTAATCCCTTATAAAACATGGCTCTTGGAAAGGTTTTAGTAGAGCTACTACTGTTGCAAGTTCAAGGAATAGGGCAGTAGCCAGACACATGCGGAACACGCCTATCATTTTCGGATTATTTCTTATTTTCCTTATCCGGTTTTTTATATCTGTTTTTCTTATTTTCTTTATCTGGTTTTTTATTTATACCTATTTTTGGATCTGGATCACTGGTCGATGTTGAGGTTGAAGCAACGGTATTTGGATTTGGGCTTGGAAC
This sequence comes from Agrotis puta, assembly GCA_943136025.2. NCBI lineage: Eukaryota > Metazoa > Arthropoda > Insecta > Lepidoptera > Noctuidae > Agrotis > Agrotis puta. Next base: position 2,832,522 of record OW964182.2, read on the forward strand.
GTTGCCGTTGGTTCCAACAGAAGAGGCTGAAAAACGCCCTTGTTGATTCGGGCTTGAAGCACTGATATTTTCTGTATTTTCGTTTTCTTCTTCTATCAGTTCAGGAAGGCCTACTAATGATTCGAGTCGACCTTTAGGAAATGCATAAGATGCCTCTTCCAAAAACTTTTTTAGTAGTAATGTCTCCTGTGAATTCAACTGTACTACGACAGGCCAATCGTCTGGGTCTTCTTCTTCTTCATCAACTAATTCATCAATGAGTTCTCCAATGATTGTTTCTTCATATTCGCTTTTATCAACATTAACATCGACTAAATTGTAGTGTCCCATCAAATCTGAAAATTCGTGAAGTCTCGCTGAAAATAGTATTAAATCAAGTAATCTCCATGTAACCAGTAGAAAGAAAAGTGAGAAAGATGCAAGTAAGTAGTTCCTGGTTGCATTTGTGATTGCTATAATCCGTTTAACATTTTCTGTATTTGTTAAAACCGACCTCATAGGTTTAGGGATTCTCGAGTAATGTAATGTTTGTAACGGAATGTAAATGCCAAATATCGCTATGAACAAAATATATAAAGTGAAGATTAGTAGGCAATAGCGATTATTTTTACGTGATCTCACTTCTTCATTAAACTGCTTTATATATTTGGCTGTAGTAACAATATTAGTAAGTGGATTGATCAAACATCCGATGATGAGCATTTGTGTTATGTTAGTTACATATAGTAGTACCGTGGAATTATCAATATGTCTCATCTTTCCGTGACTGGAAATTTTCAACTATTCCTGTATATTGCAGAAGAAACACTACAATTTTGTCAGTATCAGAAAGGCCTTAAAATTTATGCCATGTTTGGTTCCAACTGTTGTTGTCACAATACCACAGTGACAGAAATATCAATTGATTAAATGTCAACCATAGATGTAAGAAAATTCAGACCTATTTTCAAAGCAATAATTCTTTTTGGTGCTATCGGGGGAAACAAAAATCCCTTTACGGTCGTTTCCTTGAGGCGTATGAACGCAAATTGCGTCACCTCCTTTCCCATGATTGAATTCGTTATCAAACACCGCCTCACAATGGCGTATCGAAATCGAAACTTGTAACAGAGTCCCATTTACGTACGAAGGTACCTATGAAACAAAATAACGGGACGGTATGTGGCATATATTTCGATGCGGAACATATGTTGCTCCAGACTCACGCACGGCACCCACGCTACCTGTGAGCACACGTATACGTCAGCCATTAGTGTGAGCAAGAGAGGGCGAGGTTGCCTCACTCGCACACTTTCTGCACGTGGTTCCCCCTGTACAGGTGGCACCCACCTTCCTTTATCACGACCATTACCTATGTCGATTCAATTATGCTGAACTGTTGACTTTACGGACACCGATATTTTCAGCGGTATAACAAGCTCTCGCCGAGACACCCAATCTGCTGTCGATAAAATCTTTTAATTAATTACTATCGTGGTACGATGTATCTTTATTTTGTTTACACTTTAATTTTATAAGGTTTCCTGTATGAAACGGGATCGACTTCTTCTCTATCTCACAACTTTCGCTATAAATTGATTAGTATCCAAATATTGACTTTAGCGTTTTGGTCTGGTACGTTTGGGTAGGAAGAGTTAAACGATGTTGTCAGGTTAGCTAGGAGATACTTTTAAATGATATTTTTTGATCGTTTTATCTAACATCTCACCTCTATTTATTTACTTGACATTAGAAAACTGTAAGTCTATTAACTGTGTAGATTGTTCTTATGTCTTATGCGATACCTTAAAAAACTTACTTCATAGTATTCAAAATGCTAAGGTTTGCGTGCATGGATGGATGTTTGTTATTCTTTCGCACAAACACCAATGAACGAATTTGGATGAATTATGGTATAACACATAGATTTATATTTTATCCCAATATAACTTTTTGAAGGCAAAACGCCGGAGGAATTAAACTACTTTCTTTTTGGAGGAATATTTGGATACTCTAAAGCGCTGCTTTTACGGCCCTAAAATATGGTTTAGATTTATCAAAGGAATGTATTTTTGAGTATAATTAAATTGAATAAAAATAAATGTTAATCGATGTCTTTGCGTGATTTTATTTCTGAAAATCTAAAACTTCACATGCCCTTGAGTTCCAGGGTGTAAGACCTCGAGGGTGTTCTTTCAATGGAAGGGTTCAAATTTTTTTTTTTTAGATACCTAGCTTACCTACCTTTTTTACCTATAAAAGTGAAAAGTAACTCGCTCCCCCATCACAATATCTCAGAAACTACGAGCACAAGTTAGGAGTTTAAAATTTAGCATGGGGGTTCTTTTTAGGACGTAGGCGCTCACTAAGATAAGATTTTGTGAAATTCGAACTCTAAGCCCCCATTGGCTAGAACGCTTTTTTTCAGGCGTTAAAAAGCGCTGAGTTTGAACAAAAAGGTAAATTAAACTTAAATGTCACCGTCCAGCACTTAGTCAAATACAGTTCGAAAGAAAAGCGTCGCGCTTTTAAAACACTGACGTGTGAACCGATACATGGGAATGCATTTGTTTTATTTCTGGCGCTTTTTTAATGCTTATAAAAAAGCGCTCGTGCAAATGAGCTCTACAGGATTGTTTTTGAGGTTGATAATTAAACTTTATACGTACATGCGCTAGGAGGCTCAAATTTATGTTGAATATTTATTTAGATTTAGAATTAGGCGGTGTGCTAGTATATTATAAAACCTGTTGCCTGTGCGTACAGAGTACGTGACGTCAATACCGCGGCAAACGGACTGGCGCGGTGTGACACTAACTTTACATTCATCTTGTATACTACAAAAGAGTTTGTTAGAGGTTGTGTGAATCATAGAGTAGACTTTTTTTTTTTTCTCTTTATTTATGGGTTTTATCACACAGTGATAATGTCACCCAGAATACAGAACATCTAAACAAACTACTTACATTATTTTATGAGATCTGGACTATCACAACTACTTACTTAACGATTGACATTAAAACTCTAACTAACCTCTCAGCCTCCTTCGACAAAGGGGTAGCTAGGATGCTGTTACAGGCTCCCACTTCGCTTCCCTCCCCAATCACATTGTTTGTTTCGTGTACGTTCCGGTCACATTCCATCAGTATATGGTAAACGTCTTCCAAAACCTCACAGACTTCACAGTTTGGAGAGGAACTTTTGCCCATTAAAAATTTAAATTTATTTGATGGGATGTGACCGGATCGCATCCTCATCATAGCTACTACGAATTTCCTGTCTAATTCTTTGCCTTCAAACCATGGGTAACGAAGAAGTTCAGACTGAATTGTTTTATACCAAATTCCTTTTAGTTTTGACCATAGAGTAGACTTAATATCTATAATTTTAAGGAAAACATTGTGACTAAGAAGTTTTCATTCTACATAAATAGCATCAATGCCTTATGCCAAAAAGTCCCATGTAGGTTTTATGTAGCCCGGACTAAAAATGAAAGATATATATAAATTACGATCTGACAGACAGCTCCTTAGAATCCCGTTGCACTACATTTTTTGAATACAATTTGATGTAATGAAATACACACTAGTAGTGCCACGGACTCTACATAGATAGCATCAATGCCTTATGTTACAAAATTCTATGTAGAATCTAAATAATAATAAAGAATAGAAATGATTCAAACACGCCACGAGGCGCCGGCGGTGGCGAATTCGCGCACTTACAAAGTAATTCAAGTCTCATTCACGCCGCCCGCCGTTCCACTCATCGCTTAGACCAAAGCCGTCCTCCAACTTTTTGTACACCAAACTCCACGGCTGGCCTTGAACCATAGTTTCTAAATAAAATAATCATGGCGTGTAAAAACTCTCCTGGAAGAAACCAGACGAGCGTATTGAGTTGTCAGACCTGGTGGCTTACCATGACGTCTTAAATTGTGAGTAGTTCCACTGTGGGAAAGCGACAGAGCTAATACAAGTCGTCTATCGCCATCTCGTTCCCTCTCTCCCCCTCTCGGTAGGCCACCTGTTTTAGTACAGTGTTTTTGCGTCGCGAACAACTATTCTATGAAATCGAAATTACGTGACTCACATATCCAAACGCTCTTCTGGCATCAGACTTAACAAATTACACTCACACCACACCACATTTCAAGATCAAAACTCATGTTATTCACCCCGAACTTGTTACACAACTATATGCCTTAATATATAAAACATAACATACATATCTAAGCAGGCCTATTTGTTTGTTACAGGTAAGTTTGGACCTCCATCAAAATGGACCTGCGGACGTTCGTTTTATTTGCAGCTGTTATTTACGTAATAGAACCTTTTGCAAGCAGTGACCTCTTTAATCAAGATGTAGAGATAGATGTGCCTACAAGGGTTAACTTAGGGTTCCGTAGATAAATTGCAAAAAACGGAACCCTTATGGATTCGTCATGTCTGTCTGTCTGTCCACTGTCACAGCCACTTTTTTCCGAAACTATAAGAACTATACCATCGAAACTTGGTAAGTAGATGTATTCTGTAAAAAGCATTAAGATTTTCATAAAAAAATAAAAGATTTGGGTGAGGTTTTTAATAAAAAAAAAAATCTAAAGTAAATAGTATGCGCGACTGAAGTGACTCTTCACTTCCAAAGTGGTAAAAATACGTCATAAATCGTACACCGCAATTTACCTTTCATTCAATCAACTCAAATATAGCCCAAAATGTAATAAAACTTGCTGCTACGGAACCCTTCAAGGTGGAGTCCGACTTGCACTTGGCTGGTTTTTTTTTTGAACGTGGTAAAATCATCAAATGAATCCTCACAGTAATGGGTTTACTGTCAGACTTGTATCGACTAAAATCCACGGTGATCCTTCCATAGGCCTTTACGTTCCGGGGTCACAGTTCCTTCATGAGACAGTCCCGCGAACCTGGCTCAGGGCTTAGTAATATATAGAATGTATCTTAGGATCAAGAAATAGTAAGTAGTTGGATTATTGTATACGAGTAAGTAGGCTATAGATGATTGAGTGGTAACAGAGGAATTCATTTTCTCGTATTACTTAGAAGCTTAGTCTCGTGTTAATGTAGATTAGTGAGATATTTTTGGGTTATAACTGTGTAAATACGATAATATCCCTAGGTATTGTAGTGTATAACAGGCTGGTATCTGCAACTCCACGTCATATGCGCGTATTTTGCGTGTGGGTGGGAAATACGAGTAAATCATTTGAGCCACCCCAGCTCCCCAAGGAAAGCCAGCAGCGCCTTGTTGCCGACGATTTTGTGGAGAGTACCTGGGTTACCGAAGTACTTTGCCCTGTATGAAACAATTCCAGGGCAGTGTAGGAGCACATGAGCTGCTGTCTCGTCCGCCGCCATACAGCCTGTGCACAGGGGGTCTGTGATACCCCTAGGTAATGTTATCAAACTTTCGAGCGAGAGACTACTCTTGTAACGACTGTCAAAGATTTACAAAATGACAGTCAGGACCAACGACTTTGAGTGCTTTCCAAGACACGGAGGAAACTAGCTATGATAAAATGGTCACCCATCCACAGATCGACCTCGGCAAGCGCGATTTTAACTTGAAGATCGACCTGTGTGGTTTTAATCATTTAAGCCTTTGTCAAAGGCGTCGCGAATGCGAAGCGTGACGTTTTTATTTGTAATGTGTGGAATTATTTGAATCCAGTCACATAGAACAGCAAAAGCGATCCGATAGCGTAACAGAACTATCGGACTGACGTCTCGCTTCGGTTCGGTATCGCTTCGGAAACGCTTCGCTTTCACCAGTCTGTTTGAAAAAGGCATTGAGGCTTGTGTTTAAACGCCTACCAGAAAAGTACCTATTTTAAAACCAAATCGAAATACCTGCCAGAATGGGTACATGATCACCAAATTGTGTATCGGCATTATAGAAATTAATCTATTTTTAAAAAAACGACCAAAGCAGGGTCGACAAAGAGATAGAAGCCCCGCTTCGCAGGGTTTCTATTTCTGTTTGCAGGGTTTAAAGGAATCCAACCCTGAAATTTTGCTAAAGCGAGTTTTGGATTTGGTGAGCATTTTTCCATTTTGGTATACAAAAAGAATTATTGATGAGCATTTAAATTGTAGCTATTATTTAGCTACGAGTTCCTTCATGAATCTCATCTGATCCAAAAACTTTTTTATTTTAGTACTAGGTTGGAATATAGTTAGGAATCTGGACGAGGTGAAGACTGTTTGTTGATAGTTGTTCGGCAGTAGTTCTGGTGTTAGACGTAGTTATAGTTTTAGTGAATGTGGTTTTCCGAGATTTGAGTCGTGTGAAGCTGTTTGCGGATAATATACACGGTATGACGCAAACTTTTGCACATTAATTCCGTATATAATTATACTAGCGACCCGCCCGGCTCCGCACGGGTGCAATCTCTACTATGTTATAGATGTTATATACAGATAAAACTTCCTCTTGAATCACTCTGTCTATTAAAAAAAACCGCATCAAAATCCGTTGCCTAGTTTTAAAGATCTAAGCATACATAGGAAAGACGTCTGTATGTCCCTACATTATGTAGTGATTATACTCGTAGATAGAAATATTAAGATCAACAATTTATCGCCTTGAAATAGTAGTTCCATACATTTTAATGATGTCAGTTTTGTATAGAACCGTAGTTTTTTATGGCCAACTTTGTTTTGAGTAACATGATAAACTTTAGCACCCTTTATGTAGAATATTCAGGCGCAGGGATTCATTGAATCAGAAAGATAAACACTGAGGTTGCTTGAAAGGTGCTATATTCACGAGTACACTTGTTGTTGTTGTTCTTGAGGCTTGCGATTCCAGGCTGCCCCGTTATATTCCACCGCGCTATATTTATACGCTTGACCGTAGACGGGGTGTGTGGGGGTGGATCGCCCCCACGCTATCCCTTCCTCTCGTCCGTCTACGCTCGGCGTTTGCGCACATGTGTAGCGCGGGGTGTTTTTGCCTATTGTTCTATTGTTACATCGCTCTTTTGTTTAGAAAAACACCACGTTATATTTGTCGCCGTGGTATTTTTCGCCGTGGTATTTTACACTGTTCTTATATACTATTACAAACACACAAAACACTATCAAAATATCAATGTCTAAATCTAAACTCTACGTTACAGAACTAAGGGAGGGGTAACAAATACTTAGTAACTTAAAAGGTTTTATAAATCTTACGTCTATACAATGCCTTACTTTCTAAGTACTTATTTACTATGTACAAGTGTTTTCTTAGGTTGCTGTGCTCCTTAACATCTCCACCCCCCGTATGAGGGTTCAACCGACCATACTTCCATCGGTCGGGAGCACAACAACCTTCACAACTGGTCTTCGTAGGACCCCATGGTTCGTTCGTACATCGACCACTCTTATAATAGAGTCCGCACCCGGGAAAACACTTTGCACGATCCCTTTAGTCCACTGGTTTCGTGGCTTATTCTCGTCCACTAACACTACCACATCGTTAACTTTCACGTTCGGCTCGTCAGCCGACCACTTGTTGCGTCGTTGGAGCGTCGGCAGGTACTCGCGTAGCCAGCGCCGCCAAAACAGGTCGGCCAGCGCGTTCACCCGGCGCCACATCCGCCGCGCATCCTCGTCGCGGGCGTGGCCCCTCATACACGGTGCATCCCCCGCGGCAGTGCCCAGCAGGAGATGATTCGGCGTGAGTACCACCGGTTGCTCGACGTCGCTGCTGACATAGGTGAGTGGCCGGCTGTTTACGACCAGCTCGGCCTCTAGGAGGAGGGTGTAGAGGACCTCCTCGCGAGGGGCGCGCTCGCGCAGGGTCGCCTTGAGCGCGTTTTTTATAGAGCGCACCAGTCTCTCCCAGCATCCGCCCATGTGTGGGGACGCCGGAGGATTAAAGTGCCACGCGATGCCGCGGCCTGTAGCTTCGCTCGCTACTCGTGAGTGATTCATCTCACGGAGGGCAGCGCGTAGCTCGGTGTGCGCCCCGACGAAGTTGGTACCCCGGTCGGAGTACATGTCCGATGGTCGCCCGCGGCGCGCAATCAGGCGCCGCAGGGCAAGGATTGCCGAGTCGGCACTCAAAGATGATGCCAGTTCCAGGTGCACGGCGCGGGTGGCGAGGCACGTGAACAACACACCCCACCTCTTCTCTCGCCGCCGTCCGATGGCCACCTCCATGGGGCCGAAGTAGTCGACCCCGCAGTGGACGAACGCTCGCCGTGTGACCTCCAGCCTGGAGATCGGTAGGTCACCCATCTTTGGTGCCCTTGGCTTCGCTCTCTCAATGCGGCAGCGCTGGCAGCTCGCCGTGACGGCTTTCACTGAGGACCGCAAATTGGTGACCCAGTACAATTCACGGATGCTGTTCACGACGGCCTCTTGATTCGCGTGCAGCGCCGCCTCGTGGTGATGTCTGATGAGCCGGCGTGTGAGCTCGTGCCTCCCGTCCAGGATGACGGGGTGCCTCTCACCGAAGCTCAGCTCGCTGCAGGCTCTCAGCCTGCCGCGCACTCGTAGGAGTCCATCCCCGTACAGCATCGGGTCCAGCGCGCGCAGCCTGCTGCCGGCTGGCAGCGCGCGGCCGGCTCTCAGGGCCGCGATGTCCGATGCGTAGCATTCCGCCTGCGCTAGGCGAAGTAGGTGTAACCTCGCTTCATCGAGGTCCGCAGCTGTTACGGCACACGTCTGCCGTCGTTTACGGCAGAGCGCCACGAAGATAAGTACGCGCGCCATGACGTATAGCGCGCGCGTCCAGGTCGGCAGCCGGGCGTACGTCAGCACCGGCTCAGGTGGCGTGCTCGCAACGTGCACGCACTGCACCCGCTCCAGGTCTGCCTCTGCCACTCCACTCACGTCGTCGCTCGCCGGCCACTGCTCCTGTGGACAGCGAAGAAACGGAGGGCCACTCAGCCACTCACTGCTGTTATTAGGCCAGTCTAACCTGGTTGCCTTGTCTGCTGGATTCTGCGCCGAGGGAACCCAGCGCCAGTCCGACCTCTTTGACCTGTTATCTATTTCAGCTAACCTATGAGATACGAAACGTTGAAACTCTGTGGCTTCTGAATTAATCCATTTTAATACGGTTTTACTATCCGTCCATAAGTACTTACTCCGTATGGTGGCTCCTAGCTCCCTTTCGACGGTTTCCGCGAGTCTGCAGGCCAAAACGGCTGCCTGCAGCTCCAACCGTGGGATCGAGACCACCCTTTGAGGGGCCACCCTGGCCTTGCCTATCACAATCGCGACGTTTCTCTCCCCGGAGACGTCTACCCCGACTAGGTAGACTACCGCTGCGTACGCGGATTCGCTCGCGTCTCCGAAGGCGTGCAGCTCTAGGTGGTCTGTACACAACCCGTACCACCTAGGCACCGATACGCTCGCGAGGTGCTGCAAGTTGTCAAGCCAGTCGAACCAGCAGCGCGCCTCAGTTTCTTTCAGCTGTTCATCCCAGCCGATGCCCGTGCTCCAGATCTTTTTCATTAAGATTCTGGACTGAATGACACACGGATATAAAAATCCTAGTGGGTCAAATATCGACATGATGAAACGGAGGAACTCTCGTTTCGTGGGTACCACCCGCCCTTCCGTGATCTCCTTCGGCAATCTCTTGAAGGACAGATCAAAAGCCAATTCGTCAGTGGTGGGTGACCACGTGAGTCCCAGCGTCCGTTCCACTCCGTCCTCCCCTTTGTCCAGCGATACCTTGTCTGGCATCTCAGTGCGGAGCCTGTCGCGCAGCTCCTGAGAGTTTGTGACCCACCCCCGTATCACAAATCCGCCCTCGGCGTGGATGTGGGTCACGTCCTCAATCAGCTGACCGGCTTGCCCGACAGACCACGCACTATCGAGGTAATCGTCCATATAGTGATTACTCCTGATCGCTGACACTGCATCGGGGTGACTTTCAATGTATTTATTCGCGTTTTTATTTAATATATAAATCGCGGATGTAGGCGACGATACCGCACCGAATATCATCGAGTTCATTTTATATACTTCGGGTTCCCTATCGCTGTCCTCTGCCCACAAAAACAGCTGCGCCCCGCGGTCTTGCTCCCGGACTCGAACCCGGAGAAACATGTCGGCAATATCCGCTGTGAACGCGACAGGGCCTAAACGAAATTTCAATAGTACCCCTAACAATGGGTTCAGTAGGTCGGGTCCAGTCAAAAGGTGATCGTTTAGCGACGTACCTTCGTATTTCGCGGCGGCGTCGAACACTAAACGTAACTTGCCCGGCTTGTTGGGGTTAGTGACCCCAAAGTGGGGCAGGTACCACACGGGTTCTGAGTCGATTTTACTCTCTACCTTGCTGGCGTACCCTTCCTTTAACAGTCGTTCTATTTGAGCTGTGTAAGCTTTCTCATAGGTCGCGTCTTTCTTGAACCGGCGCACTATTCCCGACAGACGTTGCTTCGCGTTGACGTAGTTGTCAGGCAACTGAGGGTTGTCCTGACGCCACAACAGACCCACCTCCCAAGCTCCACCGTTTGACTGGCGGCTAGTGGCGTCCAAAATGTGGTTGGCGCGCTCGATGTCTGCGTGCTTCCGCGGTACTTCCGATATCCCTATGGCTTCTAACTCAAACTGTTTTTTCACTAAATTGTGCAAATCCGCACTGCTTTCACTTAAACAATTTACAAATTGATTGTTATAACTAGTCGAACCTAAGGGTCCGTGCACGACCCATCCTAGCGAGGTCAAAGAGGCAACTGGCTTACCTGATTTGCCCCGGCGCATCTCCCTGCCGACGAGCAGCTCCCAATTGTCCTGGCCCAGTAGCAACAGCGGCTTGGCTCCACACATTTCCTCGCAGCCCAAGTCGCGTAGGTGGGCATGCTCCGACATGACGGCGGCGGGCACTGTTTGCGAGGGCAAGTCCATGTTTACTAACGTGCGGCACTTCACTTGATGCACTTGTCCGTTGGGTCCGCGCACTCCCACACTTATCACTCGCGATGATTTGTCCGTTATTTGTTGTCCACGCGCACTTTTGATTGTCAGCGGCACACGTTTGCCCTTTGCGTTCCCGGCCAGGGCGCTGTCGATCAGCGATACCGTCGCACCGTCATCCAGCAGAGCGTAGCAGCTTTCTTCTTTACCTTCGCTGATGACGTGCACCGGCATGATCTTGAGAAGCGCCTTGCCGTTATAATCGCTGACGTTCGTCACACTCTCGGGCTTTTTGTCGACGTGTAGGAGATTGTGATGCGCAAAGTTGCAGGTGGCGCATTTCTTCTTGCGGCACACTCTCTTCGAGTGCCTGCCTCCCAAGCAATTGAAGCAGAGTTTCTGCTCTTTGACGAACGCCCAGCGCTCGTTGACGTCCAGATCGTTGAACTGCTTGCAGGCTGTGAGCGTGTGTTTTTCTTTACACAGCTGACACGAATCTTCTCTGGTCGGAGCTCGCGTGTTTTCTTCATCGTTGGCGTGTACGTGCAGCCGCTGTATGTTCTTGGCTGTCTTCGCTGGTGGCGCGCTAGCTCGCGGTTTGCTCGGCGCGGCTGCGGGCATGTCCAGCTGCACGTAGAATGACGATGCACGTGCCAGGTGATTTAGGAATTCTGAGAGCATCTCTAGACTCGGAGACACCCTCATGTCCAGGCCTTGACTCGTCGCCATCCCCATCGCGAAGTCTCCGTACTGTGCGCGCTGCACCGGCGTGAGCTTATTCAGTAGCTCGCTCACCAGCTGCGGGTTATTCAGGTACCCGTTAGCACGCACACTCTTCAGCAGCGACACGCAGTTTCTTACCGTTGTTGAGAATCTTCTTAACTCGCGGCCGCTTTCTGTCACTCTCGGTAGTTCGCGTACTTTTTTCAACGCGCACTCTAAAATAAGGTTGGGGTGCCCGTATTCTTCATCCAGAGTCTTTATGATCTCTGACGGGCTGGCCGATGCTCGAAGTAAGTCTTCCACCGCTATTCTCGCCTCTCCTTGTAGCGATGTTTTCAATCTTGCGAGGTTCTCGTGCGGCTTGAACTCGTACATATCCGTCGTGTCGTGGTACATGTTTTTATAGGACAGCCACTCCGCCGGGTCACCTTTAAACGTTGGCAGTTCGTAGGCTTGTCTAGGTACCGGTCGCGGCCGCGCGAGGCTCGCGATCGCTTCCGCCAGCTGATCAATCTTAATGTCGCGTGTAGACCCGGCCTTGTCGTCTTCTACGGCGCCCCTGTCCCACTCGGGTGCGTCGCGATTCGATGCGCGTGCGGTGCCAGCGTTAACTGTCGGAGTCGCTGGGTACGCGGGCTCGCGGTTCGGGACGGGCGCGGGCGCACTGATCGGAGGCGCAGGTATTCGCTCGGGCTGTACCGGTGGCGGCGGCGCGTTCGCAGGCGGGCGTTGAAATACTTCACTTAATATTTCAGACACTGGTACCTGGGGCTGTGTCCGTGGCGGCATGTCCCGACACGTCGAAACTTGTTCTTGACGAGTCACGACGGGCGTCGTGTGCGTGACCCACTCTTCTACGCGGCACGCGGTTGTTTCTTCCGCTTCGGAGCACAAATCTTCCTCGGCGGCCGCGTCGATCTCTGCTAATTCTGCTTCTAGCTTCTTTTGCACTAATTTTTCTTTCATTTGAACCAACTCTTTTTCAGCCTCATACTCGGCCCGTCGTCGCAGGTACTCGGCGCTCTTGTGGCCGCTCCTTGACGAGGTCATGCTGGTACCGGATCTTACTCCTCGCGCTGTCACCGACCGCACTGACGTCGACATTTCCCGGTAGTCTATGACTCGACCGGGACTCGTCAGTGGGATGACTTGCGTTCGTTCCGGATGTAGAGTTGGCGCGATTGACGGCGAGCCTGGAGCCCTGTCCGAGGGTACGCCGGAGTCCGCTTCGAGAGCCCTCTTCCTTTGGACGTCCTCTTCTAAACGCCTCAGCTTGCTTCTCGTTGTGACGGCACTTTTCTCACTCATTTTCACGTTTTTCGCTTTTCACGCTATCTTCCTGATCCGGCTAACGAAGGACCAAACTTGTAGAATATTCAGGCGCAGGGATTCATTGAATCAGAAAGATAAACACTGAGGTTGCTTGAAAGGTGCTATATTCACGAGTACACTTGTTGTTGTTGTTCTTGAGGCTTGCGATTCCAGGCTGCCCCGTTATATTCCACCGCGCTATATTTATACGCTTGACCGTAGACGGGGTGTGTGGGGGTGGATCGCCCCCACGCTATCCCTTCCTCTCGTCCGTCTACGCTCGGCGTTTGCGCACATGTGTAGCGCGGGGTGTTTTTGCCTATTGTTCTATTGTTACATCGCTCTTTTGTTTAGAAAAACACCACGTTATATTTGTCGCCGTGGTATTTTTCGCCGTGGTATTTTACACTGTTCTTATATACTATTACAAACACACAAAACACTATCAAAATATCAATGTCTAAATCTAAACTCTACGTTACAGAACTAAGGGAGGGGTAACAAATACTTAGTAACTTAAAAGGTTTTATAAATCTTACGTCTATACAATGCCTTACTTTCTAAGTACTTATTTACTATGTACAAGTGTTTTCTTAGGTTGCTGTGCTCCTTAACACTTTAATTTAATATTTTCATGTGGTTTTGTTTCCTATGGCATCTAACATCATATTATGAAACCTTTAAATCTGTGTTTTATAAAATAATACATGAATGAATTAGTTAAAATAGATAAAAAAATATTAATTATTATTACCGACTGCGTAAATGTTTTTAAAGTACAGTTAAAAAAAGATTACTTGAAAAATGTATACACAAATAAATAAATAAATATTCCACAACTATCACACAACGCCATCTAGTCCCAAGCTAAGCAGAGCTTGTGTTATGGGTACTAGACAACTGATAAACATACTTATATATTTCTAAATACATACATATTATAGATAAATTACACCCAGACACAGAACAAATGATCGTGCTCATCACACAACCATTTGTCCTGGGTGGGAATCGAACCCACGACCTCCGGCATAGCAGTCAGGGTCACTAACCACTAGACCAACAGGCCTGTCTAACACAATTTCCACTATTAATATTAGGAAGTGTTAAGAGCGTCTAACAATTTGCAATTTTCAAGCTATTTACTTCTAACTGCCTAATGGGTAGTTAGAAGTGATTAATTTAAGCCTTTGTCAAACAGACTGGCGTTGCGAATGCGAAGCGTGACGTTTTTATTTGTAATGTATGGAATTTTTTGTATCCAGTCACATAGAATGGCTAAAGCGATCCGATAGCGTGACAGAACTATCGGACTGACGTCTCGCTTCGGTTCGGTATCGCCTCGGAAACGCTTCGCTTTCCGAGTCTGTTTGACAAAGGCATTAAAGTAAAAAATGTAAAGAAACTCGAAAGCGATTATTATCACCAATTTCTTTCTTTATTTAACACCCTTGTTTCACAACTTTGTACCACAGTATTGATTTTTAGTTATAAAAGTTTGGCAAGGAAAAACCGTTTTATTTTGAGCTCTGAGAAAATAATTTTTTTGAAGTGAAAACTTCTTTAGCGGCGTTGAGCACTTTTCTGTAATGGGTATAAAATCTTAAACTCGCGTCAGGACACGTGACCCTGACCGAAAAAGCGTAGGACGGCGCAGGGCGCTTGCGTGAATGTTCATGTGACGTTGCTAGGTAACATTGTTTATAAAAGATGTACGTCACATTGGAAAATTATTGAAACAAAAAGTCAACCATTTTTGCGAGTTTTACTAAAATCTGTTCACAAGATATTTCCAACAATTACTATTCAAGTTTTCACTTCTGCCGGCACTCCCAGAGTGCAAACCGTCGTTTTTTTTTTACCTACTTACCTACAAAGACACGCAACACGGGGCCTGTGACAATGAAATGAATGAAATGATAAGGACTAGTTACCTATTTTGCCGTAAACGATAACAATCGATCTTTAAAGTTATGACTACAACTTGGCCAGAACGGATTGAAACGGAACTAATCTTTTTGTTTCTGACAACGTTTTAAAATCTTTGATATTTGATGTAAACAAAGACCGCAGGTTTGTTAGATTTATTATTGTGCCACAAAACTAACGTAATAAGAGAATTAAACAATGCCTAAATAATGTAATTAAACAATGCATAAAATACGTATTCCTACCTAACTGTGCCCAAACTCGCGAGTCGCAACCCTATTGAGCTTGACCGACAGTAACCTTTTAATGTCGTTGGCGTCAGATAAACTAAAATGAACTCTCGCGCGTCACTATTCAGTTCATTTTTGCTTGCGCACGGGAAGTTTAGGCTATTATAAAAGTAGGTGGGTGATGCGGCTGCAAGTAAAAATGGACTCTATTCTTTCGTGCATAGATTTTACATTTGTTTGTTTTCTTTTTGGGAGTAACACTTCTGTACCTTTAGGTACTATTATATATTCTGTGGTAAGGTTAAGTAAAGTAAGAAAAAAAAGGTTTTTTTTTTGCCATAATTTTTTTATGTTCCTGTTAGTCACGACAACCATATTTTAAAAAAAAGGGTAATTTTTCAATTGATAAAAGCTTAGGTAGGATAAAGAGCTTGATAAAAATAAAAACCATTCCACGCAATGTAAACTCAACAGTGTAAAATAATTATGTCCTGTTTGTCACGACAGAACCTACTGTAGTGTGATTGTAACTAATTTAGCAGCTCATTTATATTAACAGATAATTAATTGTCGGCATGCGGGCCCTATCGGAGGGAAGCTAAGTGTAAACGCTTGATCAATTGGATAAGCCTTCTGTAATTGGCGAATTGATGTTGTTCATATTCGAGTATTAGGTTATGTCAACCGTATTGGCAATATAGCAATTATTTCGTTACAGAGGATTTGAGAGGGGAGTTTGGTGTTATTTTTTATGTTGTTTGGAATGTTATTTTAGCTTTTCAATTCGGCTCTTTTTTATTTGTTTTTTATATCAATTCTAGTGTTTTTTTATTTCGGGTGTAATGATATTTTGGTCATTCACTGGTGCTAGAGTTGACTTAGCCTCCTCTGTGTAACATACAGGCCTCTGTATGGTACATAGAGGAGGTGTCTGCCCTTATCACACTTTACTTGGGGTCGGCAGAACATGTTTTCTTCTTCCATTCCACCCTGTCACGTCATGTCACTAACGTCACGGCATTTTTCTTTTATATCATTCCTCACACTATTCATCTTTTTTTGGCCTTCCTCTTCCTCTCCGTCTACTTGCTTTGGACTTATATTGATAATATTAAGTGAAGTCCAGGTTTCTTCACGATGTTTGCCTTCACCAATATCAACGATGTCCACGATAAACTTGCACCCTGAAAAATTTCGCTATTTTTCTGTCTAGTTAGTCGCGGGACTGTACGAATTACCGTGACCCCTGAACGTAAAGCGCTATTGAAGGACACCGTGGATTTTAGTCAGTACGAGTCTGACAGTCCCTCCCGCTCTGCCCTGGGTGGGAGGACTCATTTGATGATTTCACCACGTAAAAAAAAATACTTCTGTCTAGTTAGGTTTAAAGTTAAGTTCGACGTGGGCCATATGCATAATGTGAAATAATAATATTTGATTTTGCTTTGAGGATTATCGGGATGGAATTTATTTTTAGCCACAAGAGTATTAAACTTTAGAATCCTTTTTATAGTTTCAACGGAAGTCCAAACTGTCCGACAACTTGAATTTCCACTTTACACTCCATAAAAAGTCCTTTTAAAACAAATGTCACTTCTAACATAACTGAAAGGGTTCCCATACTAAATGCCCACCTGTAGAAACCCCGATGGGACCAACCGCCATCAACACTACTTCTCTAAAACACGAAAATCAATTGCTAAAGTAAAATAGGTAGGGGAACAGCGTATAAGACGGGGACGCGAGTTACGATGGGAAATCACACGCTTAAGGCAAACTTAACACACATTTGTTAATGGCCGCTTGCAAATGACGTCCTAATGGAGCTTGCGCTACGTTACTGTTGTTAATTATGCCTTTTTTTTAGCGTGGTAAGATCATCAAATGAGTCCTCCCACCCAGGGCAGGGCATGAGGGACAGTCAGACTCGTACTGACTAAAATCCACGGTGTCCTTCAATAGCCCTTTACGTTCCGGAGTCACGGTAATTCGTGAGCCCGCGACCCCGGCAGGCTTTGGCCCCCAACAAATTAAATATGTTTTAAGTAATGTATAAAGTACGCCTAAAGAGTGTTTGTCCTCATTATACCTCGAGTCCCCGTCTGTTTTCTAATGAGAACAGGTCGTTCCTAATTTTTCTCTCAAAACCTTTTGCCGATAGCCATTGAAAGTCATTTCGTGGGTACTGAGGGATAATAACAATTAAGTTAGATGAGTCGCCATTACTGTACCTTTACCTTCGACGTTGGGTAACTGGTACTCACCGCCTATTCCTGACCAATGAGGTGATCATGTTACTCTATGTACTTACATGTGTACGTCGTTATAGTTATTAAGTCCGTGTATGGAGGGTAGTTTTATTTTATCGCTTTAGAAGTGGGTTTTTATAGAGATATTGGAAGGAATGTAAACAGGATTTTAAAATGTAAATAATGTAGGTGTTATTTTGTATTTTTGTATGAGTAGGATCGGGCTCCGGAAATTGTATTTCCTTTTTTAATTCAGACCATCATAGAATGCGTACTTCCGCTTCTGGCGGAGCGGAATGAACTGCCAAACCTGACTGAATAAAAACCAACATGTTACTTTAGTTGTTCTTTGCGTTCCAAGACGTTGTCATTTAAGACAGACCCGCGACCCCAGAGAATGGAATGAGAATGGAATAGACCCCAGAAAATAAAAATTATATCTTTTAAATTGGTGATTTATTTTGATAAAAAAATACATACTAAGATAAAACTGAAAACAAACTCTTCTTTAGTTACCGAACTTAAGAAGAGTCTTACAAAAGTGTTTACAATCTGCGAAAACATAATTGTTTTGAAAAACCTCATCCTCTTCCGTTTTAATTTAATTATAGAGATATTTGATGAGGCAACAAAAAGCAAACAAAAGCATTTCAGCGCAAAAATATACGCAAAAAAGTATTCCATAATTACTAAATATCAGTATCTTCAAAAGCGAAAGATGAAAAATTTAATTAAAAAATAACACTGGCCCTCGGGCCGCGGCGCTAACCACTGCTATCAATTTTATTTTAAAAAGTTTTCGCTCGCAAATTCGTCTGATTGCGACCTCCTTAGGTTTACAAGAGTTTTTAAACGCTTTAGGCTGCGTTCTCCTTGATGAGTTTGGTGTTGCCAATCCAAAAAAGAATTACGAAGAATTTGTTACGAGTACCTTAGGTAGGTAGATATTTTTTTAGAGGAATTTAAAATAAGAATACTGCTTTCCTTGTCAGTATCTTAGTACTTCTTTTAACCAAAAAGTTTGCGTTTTCTAATTAATGAAAGTCGGTATACTCTTTAGAAAGGCTAGGTTAGGTTCTTTGGACTCTGCATGAGCTCATTACAGCCACTAGGCACCCGATCCACATCACCTCGCCTTGTGCTGATACGTGTATCAGCACAAGGTTGTTTTCTCTATTCGGGTTTCTATGGATATAGTCTCATTATTATCAACTCCATTGAGTCACCAGATCGCCTCACTAGGAAGCTATCGAGTGGACCAGTCGGTGATGACTCGCTAATCGCATGCTGGCCTTGCGTTGACTGCGCATAGACAGCGCGTGGATGACCATGATGGGTAGTCCATAGTAAGCTGGTGAGTGTTTCATGCGGCGACGACATGTTCCAATCACTGATAGACTTCTCAGAAATTCGTAGACCACGCGTTGTCCACGTTTTGATCACGCGACATTCACTAGTTGACCACGCGACGTTCACTGGTGTTAAAGCGGCGTCTATCCATGACAACGAATAGTTACCGAATGACGAGGTGGTGATGGTCGAGTGCTGGGAGACTCTAATCAGCTATGACCTATAATCGGAGTGCTTGAATGACCAGATGTATGAATTTAGACGAGATGAAAGGTGTATGTAAGGATGGACGCAGCAGGTGACGTTCTACAGTTTTTGCCTACCCCATTTGGAAAAAGGCGAGACTTAATAAATTTATATAAACGTCTGGACTGCTGTTTTTTTGTAGAAGCCTGTTCAATACTGGTCACAATAATGTAATTCCCAATGAAAAGTCTGAACTAAGTTTATGACTCTGTTATATTCTCCAAATTGCTTGAAAGGATTTTGCCTTGGATACGATAAAAGAAGGGTTATTATTTTCGTTGCTTAATAAGAGTAGGCTTTGTGATTTAGAAATATATGTGGAGGCCTTCCTTTTGTTGCGATTATTACTCTTGGGAATCAAGTATCAGCAGTTATCAGTTATTACGTTCTGGACCGTGAATTATTATAAAAAGGGTACGCTACTTATTTCAACAACAATAGCTGTTTGCGAAAATATTGATAGCATTTTTACCGGAAAGATTTTAATCAAAAAATGTTTCACAGTGTTCTCTTTTAGAGCGTAAAATTTAGTCAAAGCGAGTTAAAAAAAAAAGTTTTGCACTGAAATAACTTTACACTATTTGGTACAGTATTTTTTTTTATTGTGGTAAAATCATCAAATGAGTCCTCCCACCCAGGGTAGGGCGGGAGGGACTGTCAGACTTGTACTGACTAAAATCCACGGCGTCCTTCAATAACCCTTTACGTACCGGGGTCACGGTAATCCGTTAGTCCCGCGACCCCAACAAAAATAAAGGTACTAGAACTTTTAAACAGTAGGTTCATAAATTCCGTTGACGAAGCCGTTCGGAATCAACATATTTCACGCGCTTAACAAATTTTATGTATGTCACGTTCAACCGAATTCCAACATCGAGTTTACAGTGCCTACCAGGCTAATTCAGTTTCTGTTACTTCCCTTTGCCCACTTCAATTCGCTTCTCTCATCTCGTCTTTGAAATTTTGTTCAATGTTGGTCGCTTGGCTCAATGTTTTGGACCAATTTACCGGGTTTAGTAATGTGTGGAACGGATTGGATGTAACTTCGTTAAATTGTACAAATAAGTGGGTTGGTCCTGGAATTGGTTTTGTATCAACTGCCGACCTTTCCAAGGGTTAAGATAATTATATCAGTATCGAATTTGAGATGAAGTACAATTAGAAAAGGGGAGGTTTCTTTACTACCTATTGAGGTTTTTGTGACGTTCTTGTTTATATTTTATTAAGAAAAATACTGTTTATACATAACTGGCAACCTGTTAAATTTTTACATCAAATGTAGGGACGGCACTACACTTAAAATGGCACCACAGACTTGCAAAATCAAAATAACAGGGTGGATTTTTAGACAGTAAGAGCAGTCCAATCCGCTCCAGGGTAGGAAGACTCATTTTTTGCTTAATTTTCCTGATCCTGTACTGTGCCACTGCTGGGAAAAGGCCATCTCCAATTCCTTCCATGAACTCTTTTCTGCTGCTTGGAACCAGCTGTCGTGGTATGCTTCTAGGCAGTCGCGTCAGAGTGATTTTATTGCACAAAAAAGACTTACCAACATAGTGAAATCCTCTTAAAACTTGATCAGAGATATGAATAAGACATTTTGCGAAATATGAGTGACATCTAATGAAACGCTCGAATATTATTACACTGTTACTTACGCATGTGTTTATTACTTTAAAGCCTTTGTCAAACAGACTGGCGTGACGAATGCGAAGCGAGGCGTTTTTATTTGTAATTTATGGAATTGTTCGAATCCAGTCACATAGAAAAGCGAAAGCGATCCGATAGCGTGACAGAACTATCGGTCTGTCGTCTCGTTTCGTTTCGGTATCGCTTCGCTTTCGCCTGTCTGTTTGATAAAAGCATAAAAGAGGTATTAAAGATCTCTTAATTTCTTCTTTACCTCTTCCACTTTCAAAAAATTCGACACGTGTTCCATAAAAATATCATACCTACCACGCAAATCCTACCCAATGCAAGGTTTACCTTTGTTCAAAGTTTTGTTGACCTACCCTTTCTGGTTTCAAAGTTTCAAGTTTATTTTTGGTAACTTCGGATATCGGTCCTCGGAATCCCGGAGGTACATGTATATCGGTTTCGATGTTATCCCTCTAGGGGTAACCGGGGCTTTTTGCCACCTTCTGAAGACGCATTTATCAAGGCGGAGGCAAATTGTATGATAATAATCTGCATATTTTGTAAGGACTACCTGTTGTGCGCGATTTTGTCTGTATTTTTTTTTGTATTCGGAATAAAGCGCTATCCATATATCATTGGATCGGTGACGGGGCGTGGTGGTTAAGGCTAATTTTATATTGTCATCTCTGTCTATTATTCGTGTCTTTCTATCTAACACAGGGGGTTCTATCAATCCTTATATTTTTTAAACTTTTCCGCTATCGTTATTGCTATGAGAATATGACTTGTGATGTGATCGGTGATCTCATGCAATGGTTCATAGGCAACTACGTTTGAGTAATCCTTTTTATAATTATAAATGCGAAAGTTCTGGATGTTTTCTCAATAACTTCAGAGTGACTGAACGGATTACGGTTAAGGCCTCAAAGGTGCTTTATTTATAGTTTAGAATAACACAGGCTGCGTAGTTTTAATCCCGACAGATTTTGGCGAAGCCACTGGCATAAGCTAGTAATTTACTAAATTACAGACTTCCTATTACCCTCTTCTCCTAACCCTCAGTAGCTTATAACTTAACATTACGTAACCACCTAACCCCAGCACTATATTGGAGGTCCTTAATAAAATAGTAATAAAATAATAACATTTGTCCGCCGGGCCCAGAAAGGGTAATTGCATATTTTACCAAAACAAACAACATTACTTCAGAGACTTACCAAGATCGAAGTTTCTTTCCTGTATAAATATTGAGTTGGGGTGTGGAAAGACAAAAAAAAAAAACTTTGGGACGGACCAAAAGCCTTTTGCGGAAGTTAACTTTGATGTGGATTTAACCCCTTCATCGGATGACGGTCAGTTTCGTCACGTTAGAGTAGTCATAGTCATCCGATTCCTTAATAATTTTCTTGTTGAATCAGTTTTCTTTTTTTTTAACGTGGTAAAATCATCAAATGAGTCCTCCCACTCAGGGCAGAGCGGGAGGACTGTCAGACTTGTACTGACTAAAATCCACGGTGTCCTTTCAATAGCCCTTTACGTACCGGGGTCACGGTAAATGATAAGTCCCACGACCTTGTTGAATCAGTTAATAAATAAATGGAAAATAGGATTACTATTAGCAGAATAACATTATGGAGGATTAGATTAGAGTATTTTGTTCGTTGTATAGGTTTTTCGTCTTCTTCATATCGCTGGCACGATTGTTGTATATTTTATTAGTCGAAAAGTAGTTTTTGGGCTTCGACGCAACGCTTCACTCATTCGTTTCAACTGTCTGTTTGACAAGGACTTAAGAGCGCGTATTCTAAAAGTTGGCAACGTCGTAAATAGCTGTCAAATATTTACAAGTTTTAATTAATTTGGCCGATTCAATTCATCCTAAACCGAGTCAATTTAAAAGAAGTTTGAAAATTTTCATCTTTATCTTTATTCTATTTTTTTGTTTGTGCCATCCTGGTGTGCCTGGTGTGCCGAAGTCTCAATAAGAATCGAACCGATTGATTTTTATCAAGAAAGATAAAGCTTATAGCTATCCCGTTTCACCAGAATCGGAAGCTTATCAAACAGACTCAATAAAGACCAAAACTTTATTTTAACACTGCCAATTTTCCTGATTGTCTATTTTCTACTCAATATCCTAACAACATGGCGGATCCAATCTTACCCGACCCAACATAAAATAAATTCATTAATATCGTTTTGTTTAATAGAAATTTCTGGTCCCTCGACATCTAGTTATTTAAAAGTAAATAAGAAGGCTATTCTTAGCTAAATTAACCCAGAAAACTGTTTACCTGGAACTAATCAAGGGTTCAAGAGGGTCTTAAACTCAATAAATGTAGACAAGTTTTTAGGGTTGTGTACGTGTGTTTAAGGGATGCAAATTGGGCTGAAGCGGGAGGGTTAGAAACTCGTATTGACTTGCTTTTTGCTGTGTTCTAAATAAATACAATTTTATGTTGTCCTGCCGTGTTTCTGGAAAAGTTGCAAACTTGAATAATGTACAACAATTAAGTGTAGGTGTAAAACAATTCACATCAATGTTTTCTTAGAACTTGGTTTATTGAAAATTTATTTGTGGTTTAAAGATTATTTTAACTGAGCTAGTAGAAAAGGTTTGTGTATAGTTGGCGCAGTGGTTGAGCGATCGACTGCTGCGCAGCGTGTCGCGGGTTCGGTTTCCGCACGGCAAAAATATTTGTATGACCTACAAGTGGTTGTTTCGGTGTGTGGTTGTTGTGTAAACAATACAGGAGAAAATCCTAGGGGGCAACGTAGTCAAAAAAAAAGAAAGAGTCGACAAAATTCCTATTGCATTCATAAAATCAGTACTCTGAGCAATAAAAGCCTTTCTGTGGGAAAGGACTTTGCTCAGCTCCGTGTTTAAACAGTTTTGCAACCCATAAAATAAATCTTAACTTATCTAATCTGCTATGTGTCTTAATAGGTACCATAAAAACAAATTTTGAAAATGCCATTTTTGATCACTTAATCTGGTCTTTTTTTACTACACTAAGCTGACGTCACGTAAACAACAATATGAATTGTAGAACATTCAAGAAGAACAGCATTAAAATTGTTACTATGTTACGCAATTGGTCGCGGGACTGTACGAATTACCGTGACCCCGGAACTTAGAGGGCTATTGAAGGACACCGTAGATTTTAGTCAGTTCGAGTCTGACAGTCCCTCCCGCTCTGCTTTGGGTGGGAGGACTCATAAGATGATTTTACCACGTAAAAAGAAAAAAGAAATGTTACGCAATTACTCCACTGAGCTACATTTAAATGCTAGAAACGATTCCACCACAATAATTAATTCAATCTTTGTATCACCGGGGTCACGAGCTACGCTTACTCCAACAGACAGTTACGGATCAAGAATTCACTTCACAACTTTCACTTCCAAAATTCCTTAACTCATAAAAACGTTTAGAATACTGTAACGAAGTATCGAAGTACAAAGTTGTCTGTATCACATTGATATTCTAACGATACAGGAACTTTGAGGATAGACGGGAGAAGTGGGCAAGTAACTCGTGTTTTTTTATTTGTGAGGTCAATACGGGCTAACAAAGTGGTCTTGGATATACTTTCTGTTAACTAAGTGAGTTTGGTAAATAGGGGTCGATTGTAAATGAATTTAAGGTAAAATGAAGTACCTATTTAGTCAAGACAGGCATTTGGGTAGCGTACCTGTCTTAGCCCTAGATTACTAAACTATCCTGCAAGTGATTTCGTTACTAAACATTCATAAAAAAAACGACATAAAAATAAAACTGAATAATGTTCATATAATACAGTTAAAGCATTTTAGAAATTATTGTTACATACTTTTTTTACGTGGTAAAATGAACGAGTACTCCCACCCAGTGAAGGGCAGGAGGTCCTGTCAGACTTGTACTGACTAAAATCTACTGTGTCCTTCAATAGCACTTTATGTTTCGGAGTCACGGTAGCTAGTTCGTCCCGCGACTTTGGTTACGTACTTAAGGTTCATGAGAAGACAACATAATAATGATAAAATAAAATGAAAAATATTTTCCACTTGGTTAAAAGAAAGACATATCTTAAAATGCGCCCTACATGTAGTTCTTTTAAGTTGTATGCAAAAAGTCAGAAGCCATTTTTAGTTATCTAGGGTTAAAAGGACAACGTGGCCCTGAACGTAAAGGGATGATAGATCTGCAGAACTAAAAAGACAAAAATGTCACTTAGACTATAAGGGTCAAGTCACACCGAGACGCGACGTTGCGCGCACATTTCAATAGAGCTACTCAAAATCCTCATAACTCTATTTACTACACGAAAAATTATACCTTTCGCAACGCGTTTGCGTTTTAATAGCGACTCAAAATCTAACTTTATTCACTACACGAATTAGTAGATTATTAACCAAGGGGATAAAGCAGTGTCTTCTGTCGCGGGTGACGATTTAAATCGCGAGCATAACGAAGGACTCGAGATTTACTCCCGAGCGTAGCGAGGGTGTTAAAAACTTAAATCACGAGTGAAGCGAGGGATTTAAGACGAGTCCTGAGTGTAGCGAGGGATTTAAGTTCACCCAAGACTAAGACAGCTTTATCACCGAGGAAAATACTCTACTTTTCGTACCATTTGCGAAAAAAGGAACTCAATAATAACATGAGATAAGCATTTATTAAAAACAATGACAATTAAAAGTAAAAGTTAACATTCGAAACATTGGGCCAATTATTAATAGAGAGAGTTACATTTTTGTTTGGTACGTTTATTGTCGATGAGTTAATTTGAGTATTTCTCTGTTCTTGCGTCTGAGGAATTAGCGTTTCATTTGATTTTACATCGTATTGTATTTTTAGAACATTAACTTATTTATAAAAATAAATTAAAATAAACTTAAGGTTTTATTTGAAGAAAACAAAAACGCGGCAAATTCCTAGACAAAAATTTTTGTTGGAAAAGCAAAGGCATCAAGCTCATACGGCCTCTTCGGTTTTCGTAATTTTATTTAATAATCATAACTGCATAATAAATGCGTATTTCTTTTTCAAAAAGATGTGTAATGCTTTATACATATACAAACTCAATGGTGTAAACACAGATGTAGTTCAGTATAAATTTTTAAATTTTTTTTGTTCAGAAAAAATAAGACGTGCTAAAATATCAATCCGGCCGACATTTAAAAACAAAAATACTTGTACAAAGCCGCATTCATACAGCCACAGAGCAGCTTTGTGCAAAAAATAAACGCGAAAAACGTTCACAAAAAGCGTACACGGACGAAAATGTCCAATGCTATTCCGCCCCACTAGTTATATTCTGATAAATGATTGTGGGTGATATACTGTTTTGTGGAAATTGTGCCTTTTTTGTTTCAACCTTTTCTGTTTTGTGTGTCTACGCGTTTCGGTCGAGTTACACTGGGTTGACCAGTGATTTTAACACTGAGGTTCGCGTTAGAAATCATTTTTCTATCCATCATTTTGACGGCACGGTTTGCGCAGTGGCTAAGAGATTGGACTGCAGCGCTGCGTGTTGCGTGTTCGGTTCCCGCACAGAAAAAAACAAATATTTGTTTGACCTCCACGTAGTTGTTTTGGGTCTGGGTGTTTGTGTATGTGAGTTTCTATATTTGTAAATGCACCCACGACACAGGAGAAATTCCTAGTGTGGAGCAACGTTTAAAAAAAAAATCTAATCCCGATTTCTGTTTTATGGTTTTAGTCACTTGCTTGCATTCACTTCTTTATTGGTCTCAAAAAGGGTTTAGGAAAACGCCGAGAGGAAACTAGCAGGTCCTAGAACCAAATAACACAAATATTCTTATACTTAAATTTTTGTCTCTAGTATTTCCTTTGTATAAATAACCAAAATTTTGTTATCTTTTTATTGTTATGGAACACTTGTGAAATTCGCTCCAGGGTCGCGTGACTCACGAATTACCTTGCCCCCGGAACGTAAAGGGCTATTGAAGGACATCATGGATTTTACTCAGTACGAGCCTGACAGTCCCTGACAGTCCCAGTGCCCACCACTTTTTATTTATCGTCGTAATATCATCACATGAGTCCTCCCACCCAGGGCAGAGCGGGAGGGACTGTCAGACTCGTACTGACTAGAATCCACGATGTCCTTCAATAGCCATAGGGGTCACGGTAATTCGTGAGTCCCGCGACCATTAAGATAGTCCCTTAGGCTCCACCAATGGTGGGTGAACTAATTGAATGGTTTAATTACCCTAAAAAAAGAGTTACGAGACGTTAAAGGCTAATCATGCCAAACATGGTCAGGTATCTATTAAAACGATTTCGAGCCCCAAAGATTTTACTACCAAAGCTTAAATAAAATCTTCGTAAACATTATCTTCTTAATGTATTTCGCCACACATAAGAAAGTGCTTAATCCCAGCTTAACCTTCATAACTGTTTAACAACTAATGTAATACGACAGTACCATTTCAACCTTGTCACTTACCTCATTAATTCGGTCTTTAAAACAGCCATTAAACCTGTAACCACATCATAAAAATTAACTACAACTTTTAATTCAGTCCCATATATTCGTCCGACATAATTTGTTACAACGACCCTATAAAACTCGCGAATAATCGTCCAATCTATAAAAACTACTTTCTTACTACTTATACGCAGTCTTGGCGCAGTTTAAATCGTTCGTATAACTTTAATAGATTCTTGACTTAGAGTTAAAACGAGCAAGAAAGAAAGTCCGAAAGGGCGTGTACAGACTCTCAGAACCACATAATGCGACCACATTTTTGTGGTCTACAAGTTCTCTGTTAACGTAAATTGTGGTTTTTGTCTATGACATCTGTAATGTGTGAGAGTAAGATGCTAATTGATATTGAATACAAGCTACCACAATTCAGCCAGCGCAAGGTGCAATGTAATTACGATACTAATTCAATTTAATGTCGGTTACATTAAAATCTTGAATATGTAGGTTTCTAAGCTATGATATCACTTTATGTATCAACAGAAGCCTGTCGGGGTCATGTCACTATCTCATCAGGTAACCGTGACCCTAGAACGTAATGGGCTGTTGAAGGATCACCGTGGATTTTAGTCAGTACAAGTCTGACAGTCCCTCACGTCTTGCCCTGGGTGGGAGGAATAAGTTGCTGATTTTACCACGATAAAAAAAGGTATCAACAAAAATCTACATGTCATGCTCAAATATAATAAGCAGTTTATTACCTCACATCTCAACATTTGACACGTATTAAAGCCGTACCATACAAGACGTGACCATATTTTTGTGGTAAAAAAAAAACTGCATGTATACTCATCCTAAGACTTTACATGCGAGCACGATCGTCTACACACGGTCGGCTAACTTCGCGTACACTCGGCAAAATTCAATTTCCTATTTACACTGCATCGGAAAAAGTGTATAACTTGAGTAATGTAACGAATGTTCAAGAAGTATATGACAAAGTTGTCTCTTCGTTTACTTGGAAATGTTCACGGAGTTCTCTGAAGTAAATTTAATATGAACAGCGTATGTTTTGATGTAATTTGTGCGATTGAATGTTGAATATGGAGGTAATTGGTTGAAAGCAATTTTTACGATGGTATGTGCTAATATTTCTGCGGCTCGAATTTTGATACAGTCAATTGATTAATGATTTTCAGTTGAATTGATTCGTAATATACGATAAATTAATCATTTGGAATATTGTTCGTTTAGTTACAAGTCTGACTCACATTATTACTGGAAACAAAATTCCTAGAATTTTCAAACGATTTTTTTTCCATATTTTATTTTAGTTTAGTTTTAGTATTTTTTTTTGTTGTAAATATGTAGTTAGTAATCTATAAAAATAAAATAATCCTCTAGAAAACTTCAAACGATTAAAGTTGACGAAATAAAATTAGAAACTCGTGTGTCCAACTAAACATAAAAAAATATCCAACTTTAATTTTCATCCAAGCTTTTAAGCCTTTGTCAAACAGACTGGTGTAGCGAATGCGAAGCGTGACGTTTTTATTTGTAATGTATGGAATTGTTTTAATCCGGTCACATAGAAAAGAGAAAGCGATCCGATAGCGTGATAGATCTATCGGACTGACGTCTCGCTTCGGTTCGGTTTCGCTTCGAAAACGCTTCGCTTTCGCCAGTCTGTTTGCCAAAGGCATTATGGAATACACTGAACGAATGGCGAATATACCTATGGAACGTATCATTCACCACTCCAACATAAATCCGATCCACACACTACTCATTCATTCTCATACTACAAACAGCCGATGTTGCCGACAGCCCATTCTTTCCACCCATCTGTCACAAACGAGCCTGCTTTTGACTTTACCATCAATTAAGGCCCAGTGATTTGTCAATTAATTCTTGTCAGGAGGACAAAGAAGGCCATTGTATTTGCAAGATGTGTGGAGGACCCTTATATTAATGGAACTTGACGAACGGCTTCTGATGGATAATTGTTAAGGCTGATATGTGATGATGTAATTAAAGTGGGTAAGTTTAGGATGGATCTAAATACGGAATTGTAGATTTTAAGCTGTGGATTCATAAATCATTACTGATTTTATTATTTATTCATCATAATTCTTTATGCTTTATCTTTGTTCTTTATACCTAGTCAGGGTTGAAGTATCTTATCTGTCACAGTTTTCACATAAATTAAAATCATTTTTGTTTACCTAAAGTGTAGGATGAATTTGCATTGAAACGGACGCGTTGTGAAACGAACACTATTGATATTTTATATTTTTTAACCAAATTACAAATTAATCATGTCATTTGTAGCCGGGACCACTGATGACCTTATAAGCAGTCCACACCAACGGCATTTCCCGTTGATTTTAACGATAATGGTCATTAAGTTCTCCTGTAGCTGTTAAATGACATAAATATTTTCGTTCAAAAATGTTAAGCGTTCGTTAATTCACATCGCGTCCATTTCTTTGCCTACCATTGTCACACCTCTATTTAATCCTTAGGAAATTGTAAACAAATATGGCGTTTTGCTATTTATATTGTTTCTTTTTACAGACTTGACACATTAATAGTAAACAAAATTTATTGAAAGAAGTTTCTAGAAAATGCTAATTAGAAAAAGCGATTTCCACGAAAACAATAAAGTAAATATTCTGAGATGTTCTTCATATTCAAAGAGAGGAGAAAATATAAATTATTTCTCAGTAGAGACCCTTGTTTTAGTCTAGACAAGTCTCATTACTTGAACCTTTACATTCGCTCCTTTATTTTGTAGTTCCTTTCATGCATAAAGTAATGCCTCGTTCACAACCTCGGGACATTCGACGGCAAACATCACGCACGTGAATTTTTTTATCAAGTATTTGTCGCTTTTTTTTTTTTTTTATCGTGGTAAAATCATCAAATGAGTCCTCCCACCCAGGGCAGGGCGGGAGGGACTGTCAGACTTGTACTGACTAAAATCCACGGTGTCCTTCACTAGCCCTTTACGTACCGGGGTCACGGTAATCCCTTGGTCCCGCGACCCCGGCAGGCTTTGGCCCTCTACAGGCCCCGTCACTATGCTGACACTCTTTGAGGCGCGCGTGGAACACAACGCGCCGTCGACCCGGGCATGGTCCATGGTCGGACAGCAAGTCGCCCATTACTCGCTGCCCGCATGCCCGCGCCTACGGTGGCCGGAGATCGTCTTGCGACGTCCGACGCCGTGGGCGTCTACCACTGCGGCTGGGGTGGAGGGAGGACGCTGTCCTCTCCCTCAGGCGGCCCGCCTCCTCCTTCACGAGCATGACTGCTTCGCAGAAGGAGGCGACCGCTTCCCACTCCGTCTCGCCCCGCAGCATGGCCTCGACCAATGCTGGGCGCGAGAGGTCTCCGCCTATCGCCGTCGTGAGGACACGGCGGTGCTCTGCCCAAGCGGGGCAGTCCTGCACCGTATGCTCCACCGTGTCCTCCGGACGATCCTCGCAGTGGTGACACCCAGGCGTTTCTTCCCTCCCTATCAGACACAGGAACCTCCCGAAACTTCCGTGTCCGGTGAGGACCTGCGTCATGCGGTAGGTCAGGACGCCGTGACGCCTGTCCAGCCACTCCTCAAAGAGGGGTCTTACCGCCGCGATTGCGGCGTGCCCGAAGTATTTGTCGCTTTGGAAAATTTATCTTGTGGCATGATATCAACAATTTTTACTGGTTTTCTCCACTGTCACGCATGTTGCGTAGGCCTCCATCTCTTGATCAAGAAGTTAAAGAAATCTTTGATTCAGCTTTTATATTAGTTCTTTACTTACATTAATAATTCTCTTTTCACAACCTAAGTTGCGTAATTTGTATCCTTCGTATGACTGCCGTCAGTGTTATAATCTGAATAATTTATATATTTTGTTTATTAGAGAATTCCTGTCGCTTATCGTTTAGCTCAAGTTCAAGACCTCGCGTTAAATGTAACTCGTTTACAACAGCAACAGCTGAAGGAGGACCTTTAGCTGTCGCAAGTCGACACACTTGAAACTCGTGGCCAAGCACTTACGTATTGCGATCCGTCCTTTATTTTTACAGTTCCTTTCATGCATGAACTAAGGCGGGGTCTTCACATCCTGTATTCACAGAGAACACGTCCTATTTGATTACTGAAAGTTATTTTTAGTTTTCAGTTCGATCTCCTTTTCCTTTACTTTGCAACGGGACTATTTTACTTGAGTTTTCTTGAATTGAATAGTGTGGCAGAAGAAAATACCATTCAAAAATATATTACCAAATACTGGGTAATTTATTTACATTTCGTATTTGATTGTATCGTACACAGAAATCATTTACAAAGTTGTATAAAACACGATTATTCTCAGACAGAAAGAGAAAAAAAAGGTAAATATAAAAATGAAGTAGCTATTAATAAGACTACTTTTTATTAGGAAACCTAAGTTCAGTAAATACTAAAAATTCAATACTGTAGAACAATAAAATGTAAAATTTCATTAATATCGCAGAATGATGCTACTTTATTACTCATTTAATTCGCAGAACACCCCCATTGTAGAAGCGTGAGATTGAATAATGCTAATATACGCGTGTGCGGCGTATCCTCTCTCAGAAAGGAGGCTGTTTCCCAGCAGTGGGAACAGTATGGGCTGATGATAATGCATGTAAGGCGAGCGACAGCTTCCCTGAAATTTGATTGAACTGCATTTAATGAAACTTCTTACACATAAGCAGGATATATAAGCTTAAAGCCCTTGTCAAACAGACAGGCGTGACAAATGTATGGAATTGTTTGAATCCAGTCACATAGAAAAGCGAAAGCGATCCGATAGCGTGACAGAACTGACTGATGTCTCGCTTCGGTTCGGTATCGCTTCGGAAACGCTTCGCTTTCGCCTGTCTGTTTGACAAAGGCATAAAAGTTGTCAGAGAACATTCTAAAAATATCTTAATTGAAAAAAGATAATTTGAAATCTCTGTTACAATGGAAAGTAAAAAATCTGTCTTATTAACCTGTTATAGCTACGTAGTTGTTTTTGTTATTGTTTTAGATTTGATATTTTATTAACTTTTCTTTTTTATATTGACGGCATTATTAGCGCTGTGGCTGAGGGATTGGACTGTTGCGCACCGTGTTGCGGGTTCGATTCCCGGACAGAACAAATATTTGTATGTCCTACAAGTAGTTTTTCCGTCTGGGCGTTTGTGTATGTGAGTTTCTATGTTTGTAAACGCACCCAGGATACAGGATAAAAACCTAGTGTGGTGCAACGTCTTTTTTTTTAAGAAATTTTTCTTTTACTTATTAAACTTATTTAATCAATTCAGCCATTAAAAAAATAAGGACTTGAGTATTAAAATACCATTTGGCGTACATGCTGAGCTATCGCTAGAAGAGCTGAATTAATTTAGATTACCAAGTATAATCTAACAATCAAAATATCAATACATAAATCATTAATGTATCGTTACCAAAGATTGAAAAACACCATTAAACTCCCAGTAAAACCTTAAAACCCGATTCATTCCTCGCATCCCCATGGATTACTCCTATGCATTGAAGTACAAGAAGGATTTTCTAAAACACGTCTCGGGTCAGTGATCACCGACATCCCCTGAACACCCCCTGACTTGTGACTCGTAAGATTGGATTCAAGATTGGGGCCAATCTTTTGACAAGTCTAGAGCGAACCCATTCAACCATGACATGGGGTGGTTGGGCACAAATAAAATGTCTTCGACTGTGAATATGTACTGTATGTTGGAAAGGTGAAACAAAAGCAGGTGAATGGAAAGATGAGGAATTTGTTTTGAGTATTTATGTTTGGGAATTAGAAGGTTTTTCTCTTCTACGAAGTCAATAGTTGAGTAATTTAGTACACTATTTAAAACTGAAACAATATAATACAATATTTACAAGACAAAGATCTATTACTAAATGTGCACACCCAGAAGTGCTTTTAGACATCAAAGAAATCTCAGATTTGATCAAACCACATCGCTCTCATCCAGAAACGTGCCCAGGAGACTGGCAGCATTGCCACGTTGAATGGCAATGCATTATTTGACCAAAGGAAGAGCCAGCCCCCTGGTCACGCGAAGTGTCGAAAGGACGGTGTTTTTTTTATATTAGAGTAATGAACCATAATAAATTACTAAACTAACTTCATTTATCACAAATGGCATAAAAATAAGCAGAATTCAGTTACATAAATTCCACCTCAGTCAACTGAATTGTAACGTTATTGAAATAGATTCTAAACTTGTTTTATCTATTCTACATTTTTTTTATTTTGCTATCTACTTCGACATCTAGAAACGAAACATTTAAGCCTTTGTCAAACAGACAGGCGTGGTGAATGCGAAGCGTGACGTTTTTATTTGTAATGTATGGAATTGTTTGAATCCAGTCACATAGAAAAGCAAAAGCGATCCGATAGCGTGACAGAACTATCGGACTGACGTCTCGTATCGGTTCGGTATTGCTTCGAACTCGCCTGTCCGTTAGACAAAGGCATTAAAACAAGTTAAATGTTTAGCAACAATACCTAACGAATTCATTTGACTACAAAACGAACGTTTCTTACTTAACATTTAATCCCTTTCAGTTCGATATCGAGGAACACGAATTCATCATGATTTCACAAAGACTTGTCTTGCTTTAAATGGGCTGTGGTGTAAGTGATGAGAAATAAGAATAAACACTTTGATATAACTCACAGTTTTCGCAACTGCGGAGCATGATATTCCAGATCGGGATCGCATGCAGGGCGGCGCAGAAGGGACTGTCAGACTTGTAATGACTAAAATGACTCTTTACGTTCTGCGGTCACGGTTGCTCGTAAGTTTAAAAATAAAAACCAGCACCTAATTTTTTTTTTTATTTAATGGAAGCTCCAGTTTTTTCACGATCTCGCCTTATGGCAAGCAATGACTTAGTCGACGGTGAAACACGCTTGCTCAAGAGTAACCTATACCTTTGACTTAAAAATCCCAAGGTTCTAGCTATTCAGTGGTAGACGCCCACGGCGACAGACGTCGGCAGACGATCTCCGGCCACCATAGGCGCGGGCATGCGCGCAGCGAGTAACGGGCAACTCGCTGTCCGACCAAGGACTATGTCCGAGTCGACGACGCGTTGTGTTCTACGCGCGCTAGAGGGCCAAAGCCTGTCGGGGTCGCGGGACTAATGATTTACCGTGACCCCAGTACGTAAAGGGCTATCGAAAGACACCATGGATTTTAGTCAGTACAAGTCTGACAGTCCCTCCCGCTCTGCCCTGGGTGGGAGGACTCATGTGATGATTTTACCACGTTAAAAAAATACCCTTGACGTAAAAATCCCAAGGTTCTAGCTATTAGAAAACATAAACTCTTGCAAGGAATTCCACTCCTTAGCTAGCTTACACAATCCCGCGACAATAATTTACTATTCAGACCAACAATAAGTTGCTGATTACTAAAACCGATTCGTATACTATCGAATAGCTAACTGAAGCTCTCAAGGAAACTTGCCGGCTGCTAACTGGACGCATTATCTACACAGTGAACTTATCCCGAGGGATTCAGTGAACCAGCTGGAAGTTAAGTGTTTCTGTTACATCTTGATAAGGATTAAATGGAAACATAGTTGACGGCTGCGCTGTTAAACACCCAGTTAGTTTTGTTGAGAGTAGATGTGACTTTTAGTGGCGCAGTGTCCTTTGTATTGTAAGCAGGGATTAAAAGAAGCTGTGTGAGTGGAAATGGTTCTTGTATCTGCAGTGAACTCTTTAAAGTTTTTTTTAAAAACGGAATTTTCTTAAAAGCGGTTGAATGTCTAAAGTCTAGTCTAGTTTATACGGACTTAACTCAATTTATTTCATTTTGACCATTACGGGTGGTTTAGAGTTGGCAAAAAAACACAAAATGAATCTACTAACTACTATTATATGTATACTATCAACTATTAATATTGTAAAAATACTGAATATGCCCAAATGTGCGTTTAAACATATATATAATTACACTGTCTAAATTTTTGCTATTGCAGATTCAAGCTTTAAACATTCCAAAGTATGCATTTTTGCTTGTTTTATTGACTCGTAGTAAAGTGAAAATAGATATAAATATGATCTCAACTTCAATCTCAATTACACAAGTTAGAAGCACTTTTTACACCGTCATTTTTAATTTGAACAGTATATTAAAGAAAGGACGATACGTACGATATAAAATCTCGTGTCAATGTGCAGTACAATTTACTCTGTTCAAACACTGCCACTCATTTACTTAAACTAATGTTTAGTTGTTTTATCAGTAGTTAAATAAACTATAAATTACAATGCTATTAAATTAAAGTGTTTTAATTAAATTATCTTCATTAAAAACACAGCCACACAAAGAAAAAAATATTTTTTGACCTGGAGGTCTCACTAGGTGTACTATATGTTTTTGGGGTCGCTGAATCCGAATCTGGGGTCAGTTTTATTCCAGCACATCTGGGTTCGGCCATAACCTCAAAATATACCCTCAAATTTGCTATATTTGGTTAAACTGCTAACCGTATGTATGGATAATGAAACAACTAGCTCTTAATGCAATGTTTTCATGTTTGACATACATCAACATTAAATTCCCAGCTTGGCTTAGAGAACTAGGTCCGTAGTAGCACTAACAAGACGCATTATCTATGCCGTAGACTCATTCCCACGGGTGCAGTGTGTTGAATCAGCTGATTCAACTATTCCATTTGTATAGAAATTGAACTTAGACTTGATAGCTTTATCAAGCGTTGCATGTGGGAATGTTTGTCTGTTCTTTACCAGTATTCTTTTGTAAAACGTCTTTTACTTACGAGTAGCTACGAGTAGGTGCAGTTGAATACCAACATTTTACATGTTGTTAGTGCCAGTGACTTCTAGTTTATTTTGTTATCATTATGATTCTCGCAGGTCTATGGGTGACTTACCGTCCGATTATGGACTACGCCCGGGTCGATGACGCGTCTTGTTTCACGCGCGCCTCAAAAAGCTGTCAGCTTTTTATATTAAATATTTTAGAGAGCCAAAGCCTGCCGGGGTCGCAGGACTGCCTCTGTGCCTCATCAGGTAATCATAACCTTGAAACGTAAGGGGCTATTGAAGGACATCGTGGATTTTAGTCAGTACAAGTCTGACAGTTCGTCTCGTCCCGCTCTGGGTGGGAGGACTCATTTGATGATAGTGCCACGATAAAAAAAAAAACAATCCCTTTTGCTCCACCTAGATCGGGAGGAGTTTTTTAATGATTGCCATTTGAAACAGAGAAGCCGTTTTTAAGATTTCACAATCTTTGTTCTAAACTATACTGTACTGCACTGCAGGCATCAGGGGCGCCTGAGTCCGGCCAAACAGATTTTACAGTGTTCCGTCGGTGCGCAGGAGTTTTTTTCTGAGTCCCAGTTTCTTTTGAGTGAATTCACTGAATCTTAGGCCTCTCTCTTTGCTTGTGGGCTAATTTGAGGCCAAGAGAAAACCTATTTTAAATGATGAAAATAACTATTTAGGTATCTATCTCCAAAACCAATAATGAAATAGTAACAAAACCAGCCTATAAGCCTTGACTCAAACACTTCACTTGACACTGACGTCAACGCATATCTACAGCCTTGGGAGGCACTCTGTCACTAAACTAACGTGTTTAAATCGAGGACTACCCACTAGAACACGTTCGCCGACAAACGCTATAGAAGAGCTTGTTTTGTTTGAATTTAAGTTTTGTGGTTTATATATTTTTGGTTGATTTTAGTTTGGGATGGTGTTGGCTTGAGCTAACTGTTTATCTGTTTATTATAACTTATCATTTGTATTCAGTAAGATCAATAGTTACACTAGCTGTTGTTAGAACACCATACATTTTTAAAAAATTGTTCAAAATTTACAGGATTTAACAAATAGTTTAACTACTGAACAAACTGCTTGCTCTTATTCTTCTGTTGGCCAAAGAATAAGTATTGTCATCTACTGTGGCTATACTGCTAGTGATTTCGGGCACATTTCCCTTGGAAAGTGACTTGGATCGATATTTTGGCAAACGATATTTTACGATTTTGATACTTGCACAGGTACGCATATTCTAATTATTAAGTTCGTTGTTAGTAAAAGTAAGGGCCTTAGGGCTTATTTTTTTTTACGTGATAAAATCATCACATGAGTCCTCCCACCCAAGGCAGAGTGGGAGGGACTGTCTAAAATCCACGGTGTCCTTCAATAGCCCTTTAAGTACCGATGTCACGGTAATTCGTGAGTCTCGCGACCAAGTCAGTGCTTTTTTTTTTTTTGCATGGTAAAATCATCAAATGAGTCCTCCCACCCAGGGCAGGGCGGGAGGGACTGTCAGACTTGTACTGACTAAAATCCACGGTGTCCTTCACTAGCCCTTTACGTACCGGGGTTACGGTGATGGGTAAGTCCCGCGACCCCGGCAGGCTTTGGCCCTCTACAGGCCCCGTCAATGTCAATGCCCATTACTCGCTGCCCGCATGCCTGCGCCTACGGTGGCCGGAGATCGTCTGGCGACGTCCGTCGCCGTGGGCGTCTACCACTGCGGCTGGGTCGGAGGGAGGACACTAGTTAGTGCTTAACAAAATTTAACGCTATTTCTTTTTATTGATCTATAAAACTAAAAGAATCTACACATACACATTTTTATTCGGAATCAATATGCATAAATCCAACAAAGTATCCAGCCTCAAAACCAATAAATATCATAACCAATCCAAAAACCTGAAATCTATCACACAAAATAAATTAATACCCTCCT
This sequence comes from Agrotis puta, assembly GCA_943136025.2. Lineage (NCBI taxonomy): Eukaryota > Metazoa > Arthropoda > Insecta > Lepidoptera > Noctuidae > Agrotis > Agrotis puta. Next base: position 2,870,273 of record OW964182.2, read on the forward strand.
ATATAAATGACCAAAAATCAATTACTCTGTCTCGGTACCATCTGACCACAACTGGTCACAGTTGTGTGGTACCACGCTCGATCAGGGCACAGTCGGGTAGTGTGGTCATTGATACCACATCGATACGATGCGGGACCGCAACGTGAATTAAATGTTGTGATAACGGGGACATGTTGATAGGACAGCGTATTGTTTTGAAAGGAGGATGAATAGATTGGAAATATGGAGAAGGCTATGTTTGTTTCGTTGATTTAAGTAATCTAGGCAAATGTGATTTAAACTATCAATGTTAATGCCTAGCAAAAAGCTGTGGTCACGGGACTGTACGTATTACCGTGACCCCGGAACGTAAAGGGTCTATTGAAGGACACTGTGGATTTTAGTCAGTACGAGTCTGACAGTCAGAGAGACTCATTTGATGATTTTACCACGTTAAAAAATAAAGCAAATAGCTGTAGTAACGTAATTGCGAAAAAAGAGTTGTTAACTCAATCGACACATATTCTTAGTAAAATGGACTTTACCAGAGCAGTGTTAAACAATAATATCAGTATTTTGCATGGAGCGACAGCCTACCGAACCTCCACAACCCAGTAACTGGACAATAAGATACCCCATGGAAAGACTTTGGAGCTTCTGAAAAACAGTAACAAAATCAAAGATCTACAAATGACAGCTGCGACAAACTCGCTCGTTGGTCACCCATCTACAAACCAACCTCGGGAAGGCTTAACACGAAAGGCGGCTGTAATTATTCTGAAAATCCATAAGTTTTTTTTTATATGTTTATCGTCTTTTGTGACTTTTTAATGTAAGAAGTTAGCGAGAACGCAAAAAATAAAACTAACAGCCAAACATGGCGGCCTCTCAACCACGATAAGTGTCACTTGAGCGACAGAGAAAGGCAAACGACTAAACGACTACTGTTGGAAATTCACTCCAACAGAAACTTTGACATAAAAAATATGTATTTGAAATGAAACATACTCGCAGAAGGTAATTTTTTATTCAGATCATGTACTAAGCAGTCAAATTAGGCTACCAGAATCTAAACTTATGAATTTATAAACACAAAATAATGCTCTAGAAAATTACTTAAATTAAACAAGTCAATTCGATACAAGTCTCGGAAACTTAATCAATTAGGTAACAGCATCATCATCTGCCTAGCCTTTTCCCAACTATATTGGGGTCGGCTTCCAGTCATTAACTAATTAGGTAACAATTACTTAAAATATATCGATTCGTAAAATTTATTATTAAAGATCTAAAGTATTTACTAATGGTTTCTAAACTGATCGTATTAAAATAAACACTTAAAATTCAAAACCAATTTAAAGTTTCTCAACGAATTTTATTGTTTAAACATAAACAATCGAAAATAAACCAATTTTCTTTTAAAATACCTTCATAAAAGCCAATAACAACGTCACTGTGGTCAACTACAATTTAATAAAATCAGATATTAATTTCGTACTTCACGGAACGGCGAATCGTATGCAGTAATCGTGCGAATGATATTTTAATAACCTGCTATAATTAATGTTTATTTAAATTCTCTCAGCAAAGCGTATAATGATTGGACATGCTCCTTTGAAATATGTGTGCGTTCAGTTAGCTGGAGGCTAAGTTTTCAGGATTGCTAATGGCTTTTGAAAAAGGAGGGAGTTCCTTTTATAATAATTATTATTCATTTTATATTAATAAAATTTAAATTTATATTTTCAATTTTATTTATGAAAACTTTTAGAATTTGCAGACTATTTACTCGTATGTAAGTTACTTATAACGCTTTATATTTTTAATACTGTTATTTATAACAATTAGTAAAGCAACTACACACTTCTAATTAAGTAGTAACTCAATGATTACATTTTTTGTTTTGTGATTATGTTCTTTCATTTAATTTACTAGTACTTTGACACGTCGAAATAAACATTATATTATTATTTAAAAATTATATGAGGCCAATGTCCTGTATTTAAGGATATTCAGACTACACTTTATATTTAATCTGAACCGATTTGTTATTATCAAATTCTAGTAAAACAGTATTCACATAATCACGCATTATTTTAAACAACAACTCTGCACCAACATCGATGGTGCAGAGTTGTTGTTTAGTTTCTGTGTAGTATGGTTGTTAGGTACAACAATACTACACAGAAATTAACACTACATCTCTAAACAGGCCGTTTTACATTTCAATAACACCACTAACCGGCCAAAGACGTGTTTCACTGATCCCAGAAACGCACACATCATACATACAGCTACTTTTATTAAGCCACCCTGTATGTGTACTCATGTATAATGCATCCAGACTTTAGCTATTATTCATTGCTGTATTCCAAACTTTTGCTTGTGATATTAAAGATTTGTGGACGGTATTGGATTACGTAAAGTACTGATTCTGTCGCTACCTATTCATGTGTGCCTGGTATGACTGGTTTGAGCGGCTTTGAATCTGATACAAGGGGACGGCGTGGTAGAAGTATTGGAAGAGCGTATTTTTGGGATAGTTTTTATTCATAAGAGCCGGAGGGATTTATGCAGCAAAAATTTTCCACGCAAACAAGTCCGATTGAATAGTAAAGTATTATGGAGCAGGTTTTAACGAAAATGTGTGTGATTTAAGAAAAAGGAATAGATATTTATTGAAAAACACTGGGATTCGAATCACGTAATGTAATAAAAGGACTCAAAAGAAACGTGGAAAAAGACGTTACCAACCCACCTAACATTATGTACTACAAGCTCTAGTGTCTCTAAAAAGAAAATACAATGGCATACAGTAACGACAGCGCAAACATTAGTTGAAATTCAAACACGTAATGATTCCAACCTGAAACGGTCTACAGCCGAATCGTACGATAAAATTTAACATAAAAATTCTAAACGTTCACCAAACTTAAAACACAATAAACAGAAGGGACAGAATCGTTTTCGTTCACCTCACAATAAAAATATCATAGGACCGTTGGAATGGTCCACGTATATAAAATAAACAATGTCTGTAAAGAAGTAAAAAGGTATGAGGAGATATTTAGGTTTCACGTCGAAAGTTTATGGGGTAATATCGTTATTTCTCATGATTGCGAGTAAAATTGCCTTTTTGGGAACGGTTAGTTTCTGTACGCGTTTTTTTCTTTCATTCTTTCTTTTTCCCCAATTATTTTTGGGCCACGGCAAGGAGTTATTTCATAGAAATAATTCAGGGGCTCATGGAGGCTCCCGGGAGTTACGGACAATTCTATCAAGAAAGGGACAAGAACTCAAAATGATTTTTTTGTGGAAACTGGTTATCGTTTTACTTTATCGCTGGCCGGTTACGTGGCTCTCGCAAGTTTCTGTTCGCCTGGTACTCTCCGTTGAGCTTGCCTTTCTGCTTAAAATATAACTCGGTCGATTGAATTTCGCTATTCCAGTTCAATTACGTATCCGTGATTGACCTAGTTGGCTTGGTTTAAAACGCTTTTAGATACACCGTTTTTACAGAATATTGCCTGAATCGCCTGATTCAGGATTCAGATTCATTCTGTAAGTTACAGCAAAGCGACGTCACACATGCTTCTGTGATTTTTTTTATTCACTTACAAAACATGAAAAAGAGCAATTTTGAAGTTGGCTGTTAATGAATTTAATCAACAGTTTCACTATAGTTCATTATTAAAGAAAAGCGTCATATTTAATTCACATCTAGGTAACATTTTGATGTAAATAAAACGAGGCTAACATAAACGAAACTCATTAAATCAACACACGATCGTCAATGAGACCGCTTGTAAAACGAGATATTTCTATTTCAACAATAATTACTAATGGAATGCGGTTTGTGGCCAACACTCGCATGTGGTACAGCTGCCGTTAATATTATACACGACGTATTAATTCCTCACTATTATTTGGTAGCTTTGAAATGTCAATCAGGGAGTTATGAAATTACGAGTAGGTTTGCCTGTCGGCAGTGTATGATGGATTATTTTGGGTATGTGCTTCGTCGTTCTACATTGGTGGTTTAGGAATTAGTTTGTGTTTATTTTATAGAGTCAAGAGATAGACAATTCCGAACGAATGAGAAAAGGCGTTTGAATTTCAATACTGAACCAAAAAGGAGATACACGACATCCACAAACGGACACCGAAGTTATTTTTTGAATTTCCTCCGTGCAAACAGTTGGAGCATAATATTGTACGTTTTTCTTCATGGTAATTTTCCTATTTCACTTCTAAATAAAGTACCATAGTTTTAGGAAAGAATTATTAAAGAACAACTACCGTAATGTTAACTGAATAAAATAAAAAATCTCATCATACAATCTCACATTAAAGTATCATTATCAATTTGCCCCACCATTCTCTCAAAACTTTAAACATTAGATCCTAATTTTCCAATATACTTTTTGTTTTATATCTTAAAAGAATCAGAACTTTTGAAGCTTCAACTTTTCTCCATAAACTTTGTCTCAAAGACTTGCGTCTTATGATCGATGGACTGTCAATCAAGGCAGTGGTGTGACAAATATTTTGCGATACTTCAACTTAAGTACTTTCGCATAAAAGAATCTGGGCGTTCTCCTTTGTGGAACAGATTTGCTGATATTTTATTTGTTAATGTTCTTTAGCCGCTTTTAGGGTTAATGGTGTGGAAATATTTGGGCAGCGGTCTTGGTGTAATTAGTGTTTGTAAGCCCGTTTGTCGTCGGCTCAAAAATAACTAGTTACTAAGTCAAATCACTGAGGAGGTGCTAGAATATCACAGTAGTAGTATTTCAACGGTAAATTCTAGTTAATTCTAGTTTGTCCTTGGTTATCGTCGTTTACGAACTGCCATTGAAATATTAGCGTTGTAAAATTCTGACTTCTTATCGTGAGTTTCAAACACGAGTGTTCTTGAGTACTGTCGTGAAAATAAGGGACCCAGTTAAACAAAATCAACATAAAAACAGTTCCTTCATCATTATATTAAACTAGCAGTACGTGCTTCACTACGTATAAAGTGAATGACATAACAACATGCTTGTACTGTCAACACTGAGAAAAGTTTCAATTTGACAGCACAATCCGCATCTGAAAAGTTTCAATTTGACAGTAAAATTCCCATTAACAAAATGATCCGCCATTTATTGAAATCATTTGTCACAAAAAAATGTGATAAATGAAGAACCGCTCTACCGATTTTGTGCAAACTTCACATAAATCATCTACTAAATATTCCGAACAAAGCCTAAACATTTGGTTTGGATAGATGAGCCCGTCCTTGAGTTATAAAATTACAACGAAAAGTGGCATTGATTTTTATGTATACTGATAGTAAAACTAGCATTCAACATAATTCACAACATTTGTCCTATGTTGGACAGACACTTATACGCCATGTTGAATAATCATAGATTTAGAAGTCGTTTTTAAATTCGAATATATTTAAAAACTTCCAGTAGAGTTAATTTTAGTAGCATACATATTTTTTACTTCACTAATTATGTTTTCTTCTTGTTTTCAGGTAAGTCTCGATCTGTCGATGACGCAACCAAGGAGGACCCATGTCTTACTGGTAGGCCTCATATATTATTATATAAATGTTGTGATATAAGTTGATTTAAACATACAAATACATTGTCCCACTTTTTTAAACAGTGGCATTCGATTTTCTTTTTCTTTTTTTCTGAGAAAACGTTATTTTGTCGTTTTAAATTATTGAATCTCATGATTCACCGCTGTGAGATACGTATTACAAAAGAAAGCTTCACAAAAGCATGTTTTAATTTTAACATAAAAAAAATAACAAGCCTTCATTTTAACTTAAGAGACAAAATCTTGCATTTGCGATCAAAATAAATAATTTCTACAAACTCGAATCCAAAGAACAAACATAATGCAAAAGAACAAAATAACATTAAAATTATAAATCCAGTACTTTTACTGTGTACTTAAAATGAAACTTTCCAACGCCAATTTTAAATTAACAACTTTTATACTGTCTTGTAATAATTAATTATCGTAAAACTTTACCAACTGGTTTGGCCACTTTAGCAGTCATGGTTCCCATAGGTATGAGCTCATCTTTCGTTATGGGCTAATTATAAGCTAGCTTTCCTGTGCGTCTTTAATAAGTAATACTACGCCACTACGCCCCGGTTTTTAAAGCCGCTGCTCACACCGAAGAGGTTTGTGATTTTTCAGATATACGTACGAGTACGTACCTTTTTCTTTATTTTCTGGCAAAAAAAGTAAAATACACAAATGAATGTATCTTAAAACTGTTGTAATATATATTTTAAAGCCTATAAAGGCTTTTGGTGTATCAATCCAGAATGTAATTTATGTAGTAAGCATTTGTTTTTGATTGGTATTGAGTGTGTAGGGAAATTACACATTGGGAGATATGGATACAAAATAGTTACTTGGTATGCAAGGCTGCAAAGTTGTTTTCTGGCGCGAGTATTGAAAACTGAGCAAGCGAAGGATTCTAGGATTGAACCGCGAGCGAAGCGAGAAGTTCAAATATGGAACCCTGAGCGTACTGAAGTTTTCAAAGGTACGAGACGCAGAATAACTTTGCTGCCGAGCATATACAACTTTTCACCTCACTACAGCGAGGAAATGCAGTGGGTCCGGCTCACCTGTCAGTGTAGAAAATAATTGAATATAAGACGTGTTCGAATTTAGAAAACACTTTCCATGCTAGCGCGGAATATGGAGTTTTGCGCTCAGATTTCGAATGACAAATAGAATCTTTACGAGCGTGTGAGGTGAAAATTGTATTTTAAGTTGATTGCAAAGCACTTAAAATATGCAATGAGCGATTTCATTGCAAACGATGACTAAATTACTATGAGGTGAACAAAATAATTGAAATCTGTAACATTCAAAACGTTTTTACTAAACATTCCAAACAACCAACGAACAAACATTCATTGTGAAAACCGTTTACGTGTAATTCACGTATTCTGTTTAGTCAATAAGAACCTTTTTACCTAAACGACCTACAAGACATGTTCGAACGTGACCTACATTCTAGTACCAATAAATAAATTCCAACGTTCGGTACGGTGTGACAAAGGATTAACTTTAATATGAATCGAGCCTAAACAACAAGCTTTTAATAAAATAGCAACACAGCGATAGCTTGGCTCATGAAATTTATATTAACACCCGAGATTGTCCCGCGATGTTGCCAGTACAGGCGTTTTTTTTTTTCGCTTTTAAGGCGCACTGGAACAAAAAGAATGCTTAGTAGGTTAAATTAAATTCTGCAATGACTCTCTGTGATTTATAGTAGCCTGGTAGCACTTGTTGACTTGGAAATAGTAGTCGTTGGTTGATTTTTGCGTGGAAAAAAAGTTTGAACGTGTAAGTAAGGGATTAAACGTGTTTTTGACTGCAGATAATATTGTAATTCTGAATTTTTCTTCGTACCGGAAAAATGAAATGTATTTCTGAACTTTGCGATCTAAAAAGTCTTCATTCTTTCTTTGTTTTCGATTCTTTTATAAATAACGCGCTAATAAAATGAAATAATGTGATGTCTTAGCTTCTAATTAAAAAAACACGTATTAAAGTAGTATAAAACTTTCAGGTCAATGAAATCAAATAAAGGACGTTATCCTCGCAATTTTCGTCCAAAACAATCACTTAAACAGATTGAATTAAAACCTTGCAATCGCTCTTTTTGATTTATGGAATCCTGGTACTCTCATTTAGTTACGTTGATCAGGTTCACTTGACAATATTGATTGATGAACAACACCATGAAGTTTCAGACTTTGCGAAAACAATCTTCACAAGAATAACAATTGAGTTTTGTTTGTTAAATACATTTTTGTCTGCAATTTTTTAAGTGGCATCTTGTCTCATCAGGGCTTTATAAAATTAATTTCAAACAGAAAAGTGGTACTAGTCTATATTCTAGGAACACTTAATTACACAGAGTATGATGTTTTTAACTATTGTACGATTTAATTAATATCTAAAATACTGTCTAGTCTTCTGAAGCAAAACCATTTTATGACTCAGCATAACGTATCACGTGAAACGACTACCGTCTACATACCGATCATAAAACAATACTTAAAACTTACGTCAATAATTTTGACTGATGCCGAAACTTCCGACCATCTACTAAAACAAATCCAATCACCTTCACGCCATTGCACACACAAGATAATAATAGGAACGACGTAAAAACTTGTATAAAACACCAATAGCCAGTATCGAAGTTCTGTTCTCCTAGTACTTCGTCCAAGTTCCTAACTAACTTCTTTCGTTATATTTTGCTTCGTTCGTGCCATCGTTACGGGCGATCGTGACTGCGCTGATTAATTCATTCCTAGAGGGGAAGGGGGGGTGTAGGCTATTGTTTTTCCCTCTTTTTAGGTTATTTGGCTTTGATAAATGAATGGGAATTTGTCTATTGTGGTGTAGACGGGAGATAAATTGTAAGGTTCTTAGTAACAGCCTATTGATGTCCAGCTAAGACAGTTTTGTTGTCCGTACTTATTTGAGAGTTACTTGATATTGATGATCCGCTTTGTATGGTTGAACACTCAATTTGGGGTTCATCTTTGTGTTATTTTTTACTTTTTTGGTGTTTTAGAATGCGCTTTGTTATGATTTTTCTTTAGCGAAGGTCTGTTTTGACATTAATGGTTAAAGGGTTATATCAGTGAGTTATGTTTTGTTTAGTTATCTTACAGTAAACTCCCTTATTAGCACGTCTCATTTGTTTCGTTTTAAGAGAAAAAAACTTTTGATCGAAACATTAATAAAGTTGTTTAACGTTAACAGTTAATTTTATGAAACAAACGCACAAAATTATTGTCAACAATTTTATTGTTCCCTACACAACACATCTGTCTACTAGGAGTCCATAACGCAACAGTAGTACTGATAGGATTACATAATTCTACCTTTGTCGACATAACCTTTGCCAGAAACCCAAAATTTTTCCCACCTAGGCAATGTCTAGCCATCCACTAAACAGTGTATTTTATGTAACACAGCACCGAACAGAATACAAAGTTAGATTTTCTTTAGAAATAGGTACTAGGAGTACAGATCCCCATTGAGATCTTCCGCATTTTCTCACATTTGTATTCAAATATTCTACCCTTTGCAAATACTTGTCCAATGATTGTAAGTTTTGAATTCTGTGAAGTTCGAGATCTTTAATATGATTAGGTGCTGAATAATAGTGTCACTCGATACTTGAGACGGTATTATTTTTGTTGCAGAGTTTAATGCTTTGTTTGTAGGAAAATAAAGTTGTTGAATTTTATTTAAACAGGGGACGCTTTTGAGAAAGGAGTTCAGTACATTATCTACATGAAAAGAACGCTGTAACAGAGTGGATATTTCAACCTCCTCTGTTGTCTCAACCTCTTTCCTTTAGGATCTTTATCGATTTTTTAATTTTTGAATATTCATATTTCGAATTTCATTCTGTCATTTGTGTCATCTTCAACTCTTTTTTTGATCAGTACAATTTTACCTCGGCTAGCAGCTACAGCTGTTCTGCACCTGTTGATTATTTAAAACTGCATATTTAAACTAAACTAGTAAAGTTATGTGTTGTGTTATGTGCTTCCTACAACTGGAATGAACTTTTAAAATACTGTTGTAATCCATCGAATATCGTCTACCCTTTTTTTTTTTTTATCGTGGTAAAATCATCAAATGAGTCCTCCCACCCAGGGCAGGGCGGGAGAGACTGTCAGACTTGTACTGACTAAAATCCACGGTGTCCTTCAATAGCCCTTTACGTACCGGGGTCACGGTAATCCCTTGGTCCCGCGACCCCGGCAGGCTTTGGCCCTCTACAGGCCCCGTCACTATGCTGACACTCTTTGAGGCGCGCGTGGAACACAACACGCCGTCGACCCGGGCATGGTCCATGGACGGACAGCGAATCGCCCATTACTCGTTGCCCGCATGCCCGCGCCTACGGTGGCCGGAGATCGTCTTGCGACGTCCGACGCCGTGGGCGTCTACCGCTGCGACTGGGGTGGAGGGAGGACGCTGTCCTCTCCCTCAGGCGGCCCGCCTCCTCCTTCACGAGCATGACTGCTTCGCAGAAGGAGGCGAATATTGTCTACCCTGATAAAGGTTTGTAGTAAACTTATTTAGATTTTAATAGTTACACTTCAGGTCCTCGGTACCGTTACATAATATTAAACTGTTTTTATTGCCTGCGCGACGGCTTTCTATCTAGTGGGGTGTAGCTGAATTCAAGTATTTTAGACAAACTGAGCAACATGATATCCTTTGACAACAAAGTTTCCAAAAAAAAAGTGGTATGGTATTAAATTTTCACAGTATTCAATCCACTAGGATTAGGCATCGCTCAAAAATGCTGAACCAATAATTGTACAAAACAGTGTTAATTCCACAATATGCTAACTCATGTTTTACTGCTCAATAAAAACCATTGAAACGTAACGAAATATATGGTTACCAAGTCCATTGTTCCGTCATTGTCTGACAAACATACTGAAAAATTTTCATTGGAAAACAATATACGTCATCGCAGCCCTATTAAATCCTCGGTGCTAAGTGTAAACATCAGTATTGGACGGTTAGGCTATAAAAACGCCAAGTGTCATGACGTATGGCTGCTGTGTATGACCAGTATCGCATATGGTGACGTATAACACCAGCAATGTAAACTGTGCGATGTTTAAAATACGTTTGCGTTTCGCTTTTGCTTTTAGGTGGCCTAATATTTGGACGCCGTGTTTTTTGAAATGTTTTATTGGCTTAGATTTTGATGGGATTACAAAAGTTGGATCTACGAATGGTTGAAAATACGTTGTGATTTTAGAAATAAGCTAGCTGTTGTAGATTTATTTTTCGGTATACACAAGTCTTGAACTGACAATATATTGTATGCTTATTTCAAGTTATTTGTTATAGATACTACTTCATTAGATTTTTTTAAGTCAAATTTTCATGTTTGACCAATATCTCGTCTCGTATTAAGTGAAGCACGCATTTATTACTTTATTCCAAATTTTCAATATCTGTGTCATCAATATTTTATTAAATAAACACCTTGTGGCCTTAAAATAATGCAACTATTATCAAACATCTTCAAACCCACGAACTTTCTAAAGGAACCGAACTTCGTAAAATCAAACAAAATCGTTTACTACCAGATACGTTCTATAGGTAAACAAAATCTTTAATAGTAGCTACAGTTAAACCTTTGTCAGCGTAACTCTGCAAACGCTTTGAACTCGACTAAAACCACATCCATCATTTCATTTCACTTGTATTTGTTGTGTAAACCTCTTCGTAGTGATGTGCAAGTTCGATAAGTCGATGTTTTTGTCGATATACTTATTTGTTCATCTTTTCGATATAAAGTTTCCATTTTTAAGTAGTTTAGAAAACCAAAGTGTTTGTAAAATATTTAAAATGGTAGACCACCAGCATCAGGGACAGCGTCCAAAAAGTCGATAGTTAGAGCTTCAAGATTCAGTCCTATATCCAAGAGTACTGCTTTCTGCAAACATTTTGCTTCAGCGTGGTAAAATTGCAAATGAGTCCTCTTAACTTTCTCGATATTTTGGTTATGAGGGATAGTGGTGTTTCGAATAATTAATATTTTTAGCATTAAATTTAAAAAATTTTCTCGTAACAGATAATGTAACATCACAGCTAGTTCCTCGAAAGGTGTTCACATAATGAGCCCACATTTAGCCATTAATGTTAAACCACCTAGTTAAATAAAAGTTAAATAATTATGTCTGAATTTCGTTCGTTTGAAATCATCATCTGACTAACCGTTTCCCAACCATGTAAGGATCGACTTCAGTTAAAACGAGATGTAGCTGAATTCGGTTATTTTACATGAAACTAGAACTAGTTTAGTTAGTTTAGAATACCCAACTAATTTATAACTTTTAAATGTACACATGTGAAATGTGTATTTTTGTATGTTCTGTTTTCCCGTCAAAACAGCTGAATCTAAACTTTGGTTGCAAATTATTGTATCATAATTGGCTAAGAGGTAATTCAAATGCTGCAGTGTTTTTTTTGGTTCCTTCTGAATGGTTAGTTAAAAGCAGTTAGGAATATGGCGAACTGTTTGATCAGTAATTAAGAGTTAACTGTTAGTTAAAAAATAGATTACTTGTCTGCTGATCTACACAAACAGATACAACTGACCCGAAGTCAGTCAAAAGTATGTGGAAGCATCAGTATGAATGTATTAAAACATAATTCAATAGTACTTAAATCAAAGTATAAATCAAACGTTTTCTAAACCTAATTCCAACTGAACTTTCCAACACCAACAAAACCAACGTTTCAATTACAAATTAAATGAAAACTCAAATTTAATTAAAACAACATAATTCCATATTCTAATCTCAACACGAAACGTTTCAATAAAATTAAGCTCAAATCAATTCTAAGTTTAACATTTGTAACATTAATTGGCTTTATCGATTACTCGGATTACAAGACCGTACTCGATAGTCGCCATTGAACTTCAAACGCTAATTGGGCCATCCCTAGTTCAGTAATGTTCGGTGCGTAGGAGGGGAGACCCTCTGACGTCATAGTCAACCTTCACCCAGGTATAAGCTTCATATTAAATTTATACAGAGTACGATAATATTTTCTTTTTTTTCCATTTAACGAGGTGTTTCTTTGGCGATCTTTTTTTTGTTGTAGAGGCGTTGTTAGATTAAAATTAAATGAATAGTGAAGCGAAATACGGTTTTGAACGATTGTTTTTTTAGTTCGTTTAGAATCTCTATTCATAATCCTACTTCTTTAAAAATAGAAGGCTAAACAAACAAAGAGATCTCTGAAAATAGATACACAAGAAGAGGCTTAAAGCTAATACTATTGATCCTCATTCATCTGGTACATTTCCACGATAGAACAAAATATGTCATGTTTTCTGAAGCAAAAATAGTGATCGAATATATCTGAAGCGATATGGACAATGGAATCGAATTAGCAGAACACAAGACACAATCAGTGAATCAAAATGATAACAGAATATTTTCTGTACGAAGAAATATAACGAGTAGATGGGCTAATGAAATTGTAGACGTTTTATTGAATGACACGGGTACGTGAGTGAACGGTAAATATTATTTTATTCGTCAGGCTTATACGCTGTACAATATACGACTAATATATCTACACTCATAAATAAGCATTTAAAAATTGTAACAATATTTTTCTAAAGCATAACATATTTTAAAAGAGTAACCATGGAGTTTCTTGCCGGTTCTTCTTTATGAAATCGACCAACCCGAACCGAGCACCTGCTGTCGACGTTTTATAAATGCCCTCATGGGCCTATGTGAAATAAAAACTTTTGATTTTGATTTTTGACACTAATATTCTATAGAAGTCAAGTTTGTATCTAAAAAGTAACCTTCAAAACGATTGAACTGATTTTGCAAGTAGAAAGCTACATTATTCTTATACGATATACATAGTTTATATTTTATTTTAATTGCATTTCAAAGTACCAAGTTAGGTGCTATCGACGTTTTAACAAAAAATCTATATTAATATTTTTTTTTTAATCAAGCAATCTTTCCCCTTTTTAATTAGTTAGATTACTTGGTTTGAATCTATCTTTTTAGCGTCTAAAAACATTACGTTTCTTATTCCGATAAAATGAAGAAAAAACAAAAAATATAAAAACTTAGTTGAAGTTGCCTTCAGAAATATATTTAAAGTAAATATACTGATACGTTAGTAGCACATTCCCTGTAGAGAAGAGTTATAAGGGTAGTTTGTAAGTGACACGTCAAGAACCAGGGTCGGACTCACGACGATAAGATTTAACTGTTATCTTTAAATTCATACCAAATTCATTAAAATCACGCAATTATTAAAGATTAAACTATCCCGGATCAATTTCAAGTAAGTGATTCTATACTTTTGCTCGCTAGTGTAATTCCACTGGTACAACATCAAATCTGTCTGTTAATGTTTTACGGCACGTGACGTGTCGCGGGTTCGATCCCCGTATGTAACAAACATTTGAATATACCCACAATTAATTGTTTCGGGTCTTTTTTTTTACGTGGTAAAATCATCAAATGAGTCCTCCCACCCAGGGCAGAGCGGGAGGGACTGTCAGACTCCTACTGAGTAGAATCCACTGTGTCCTTCAATAGCCCTTTACGTTCCGGGATCACGGTAATTCGTACAGTCCCGCGACCCCGGCAGGCTTTGGCCCTCTAGAGGGAGGCACCGTCATTTTGCTGACACTCTTTGAGGCGCGCGTGGAACACAACGCGCCGTCGACCCGGGCATGGTCCATGATCGGATAGTGAGTTGCCCAATTGTTTCGGGTCTTAGTGTTTTTGTATGTGAGTTTTAATGTTTGTAAACGCATCCAAGATACGAGTACCTACAGGAGAAATTCCAAGTCCTGTGGAGTAACGTTTAAATTTTTTTATTCGTAACTCCCAAGTCCGTCCCTGCCACGTTACCAGGCTAGAGCATACTTAAATCGAGGCCCGATTGTTATCTAAAAGTTCTCAACTAAAGGTGTTACTTTTAAAGTGTTTAGAATGTATAAAAGCAAGTTTTATTGTAGACGGAACGGACTGCAACGTCAATAGTGGTTTATTCGTTTATTTTTATAGCCTTGTACGAAGTAAATTATTATACTTTTTTATCTAATTAAGTTACGAATAGTTTTTCCCTATTGTTTTCATTTTACACAACTTTTTTTTATATTTGTTCACCAACTAGACATTCATCCTGTATCGTGGCTGTATTAAAATACATTGAAACTCTCATACAAAAACACCTAGACCCGGAAAAACTACTATTAGATCATTCAAATATTAGTTTCGTTCGAGAATCGAACGCACGACATGCAACACAGCAATCGATCGTTCTACCACTGTGCCAACCATGCCGTCCGTGTCGTAGTTTTCCATCAGACTTCATCCATTATGTCATGTTTCGTTCCCACTGTTGGGACATAAAGAGAGAGAAAGACAAACATTAAACAGTTATCTATATATATAAAAGGAGAACTGACTGACTGACATATCAACGTACAGCCGAAACTACTGGGGCTAGGAATGTGAAATTTTGCACACGGCTTCCTATTATAATGTAGGGGAGCACTAAGAAGGGGTTTTTGGAAATTTAACCTTTAAGGGGGTGAAAAGGGGGAATTAGGAAAGTACGTAACCCACGCGGACGAAGTCGCGGGAAAAGTGCTAGTACTTGATATATTTTTATATTAAGCACAAATTAACAGTTAGTTTACTACCATGAGTAGCTGAGCTTAAATCCTATAACTTTTTGGTATAAGAACAGCGCGATAAAACAAATAGAAGATAAAAATCTCAAGATTCAACTTTGACTTTAAAACTATTACGACCAGCCAGCGAAGCCACAAAGAAAGTTCCAGATTAAACTAGAAAATTCAACGTAACAGAAAACTTAATTATTCCATCGGCCAATTCAGCAAAAACATTCCTTATATAATTTATTCGCTCCGATAACTCTGCGACGTACCGAATTTGGTGCAAGCGTAAGCCATGCACCACTTTTGACAGTGTGCCAACTTCGGAAACCGGTTCAGACCGGTTAAATTCGGATATAACCAGACCAATCCAATGTAACAATGCAAAACTTTGTGGATGTACAAAAAAAAACTATAAAAAGGTTTATTTAACTTTTGGAGTCGTTTCAAATTAATTTTGGTTGTTATTTTTGGCAATATAGTCAATTTATTGGTTGCGTTTATATTACTGAGGATAATGGAAAATACATTTCAAGTGGTAGTTGGCTATCATGACAAAATGGGGTATCAATTTCATTTTTTTTACTTTTTTCTCCGTACTTTGGGATTTTGTGATTTCCTTTTGCTGTGAAAGCGCATACGGTATAGGTCTTATCTCTACTAATTAATAAACGTTTTTATGGGGACTCGATTTTAGATTTTCAACTGAGTTTCTATTCATTTATATACCATTAAACGATTTCATTGATGGATTGATGCCTCGCTCTTATTTAATGATAAAAAAAAACAATTTGGGTGAAAAGAAGAACAGAGCTTCACTATAACGCGCATGTATTATTTAATGAGCATAAACTGGATGCCTACGGTGCGTGATATTGCGAACGAATACAGATCACACCGCACTGATGCACCATGGGAAGGGTATTGGGTGATAGCAAAGATAGCGAAGCCTTATCAGTCGAAGAAATCGTTGCCCGTAGTCGACGGCCGTGCGCGTCCGTCCGCAATATCACGCACCGTGGGAATCTAACTCTATTTTATGGGAAAAATTTGCAACCTGCAATACAAATTACAACTAACATCCCTTAAGCCTTTGTCAAACAGACAGGCGTGGCGAATGCAAAGCGAGGCGTTTTTATTTGTAAGGTATGGAATTGTTTGAATTCAGTCACATAGAAAAGCGAAAGCGATCCGATAGCGTGACCAAACTATCGGACTGATGTCTCGTATCGGTTCGTTATCGCTTCGGACTCGCCTGTCTGTTTGACAAAGGCCTTAATGTGACACTACCCCCATTTCGCTTAACCTAACCAACATATTTATCACAAGCAACATTTACTAAGAAAGTTAACAACCGAAAAGTCTATAAGAAAACTCGATAAATCCAACTTAAGTTTACATTGACGTTTTTATATGAGCACGGGCCTAAAGACGCCTAATGAAACTCCAACGAACTTGGGTAGAACTTTGTTATTGTCCCATACTTCATGATTAGACGGGAGCGAACGGGATCAAGACTGTCACAATAAAGATAAGATTTCATCAATTGGCCTTCTTAGAGATTATCTCGAGTTTTGGACAAAAGATTTTTGGGTCTTGGGTTTTTTATTTAGGGTTTTTTTTTATTTTGCTGTGGTTGGGTTTTTTGTTAGATATCTTGAGCCTTAAGTAATTTTAAGGTGAAACTTTTTAGGGTTTCGTAGCCAAATGCGAAACCAGAACCCTTGTAGATTCGTCATGTATGTTTGTCTGTCCGTCCGTATGCCACAGCCACTTTTCTTCGAAAGTATAAAAGCTATCCTGTTGAAACTTGGTAAGTAGATGTATTATGTGAACTGCATTAGGATTCTCGTACAAAAAAAAAATTGGGGATTCCCCATACTTAGAATTGAAATTCAAAAAAAAAAGGAAAAGTACACCTGTGTGGGGTATCTATGGATAGGTCTTTAAAAATGATATTGAGGTAAAATCGAAAAAATATATGATGTACATTACTATGCAAACTACCAGCGGAAATTGGTTTGAACTAGATCAAGTAATTATGGGCAAGTACGACTCGCACTTGGCCGGTTTTTTTTAATCTGATAACGTTGGAAAAATCAATGCTATCCTAGCAATTTTGTAAAGTCAATCTCAAATCTTAAGGTTCTATTTTCAAATGCCTTGTGGCATTAAGTCTTCCTTTTGTACAACTATTTAACTTGAAAAATAAATAAGCGCTATGATAAGTTATGCATTTATTTTTCTATGTATTTATTAAAAAATGTTATACATTATACAATGATTAAATATTCTTTCACAAGAGGCATTAATAAATATGAAACGAGTGTAGAATTAACAAGGCTTTGCACACATTTTAAAAACGTGTTTTTAATACTCTTGAAAGATGAGGAAAATTCCGTTAATTTATAAAAAGCCCGTCACATTTTCACCGTCTCATGTCTTTGATGAATAGATCATGTTTTTGAAATATCTTTCAAAAACATGATCTTTATCATTATTTACGTTTGCAAATTGATGCCCAGTAAAACATTTTAAAAGAGACGTTTTGTTTATCTGTATCTTTCTGTAGGATGTAAATCAAAGTTTACAAGGCTTTTTTTTATTTTGTAGGTAGTTATCAAATCCATTCATGTTTTATTAAGAAGATATACTAATTGGATTTCTTTTCACGAGCAAAAAATAAAGAAAATATCGGGCGCCATTAAAAGCGTCGTCGAGCCTACTTACGTAAAAGGCCCTAAAATTTCAGAAGGTCAAATGTTGCTAATGTCAGCTCATCAACAGAACAAACGTAGCAAAAGTTATTCCTACAGATTTCCGGAAAATAAAACAGCATTACTGTAAAGCTGGGTCCGAATATGGGTAGGTACCTAATTACGTCATCGGGTCGCCATAGCCGAAAGCCAGCGATGCGTGAATAGCGTTGGACAGCAATTGTATCCATCGGACGGACGAATGCCGGATTTTATTCCCGCTACGTGTTAAGAATGTTTTTTTTTTGCTACGTTTTTGTCTCAAGCCATGTCGGATAATATTAAGGATTTTTATTGAAAAAGGTTATTGTTCTCTGGCGTGAGGCGGCACTTCGCTTTTTGATACGAAAGGTGTTTTAGGAGCCATAACTCGAGGGTGGAGGCTGGTGGCTCAGGGACGTGTATTTTATTGTGATCGCTGATTTTTCTAACAAAAGTGAATTCTAGAAATTAATTCTGAAATTGTACAGTTGAACACAATCTTTAAAAGAATCATCTTACTGTAAGATGAAAAAGACGTTCTGACGTCTTCAACAACAAAAAACAATTTAAAAGTAATCATGCTTATGTTTTTATTTAAATGTAGATAAACATAGCAGTATTTGTTATATTTAAAATGTAAACATAAATCAATTTTCGTTGCTATTTCTGCAAACATTACTTCCACATGATTTGAAAGCAGTTACTCCGGGTCTGTGTGTTTGTGTATGTGAGTTTATATGTTTGTAAACGCAGCCACGATACATAAAGAAATTCATAGTGTGGGGCATTTTTTTTTTTAATAATGTAATAATATTATCAGAGACAAATTTTTATTTTCAAAGGCTCGTAAAATGCCTGCCGGGGTCGCGGGACTCAGGAATTACCGTGACCCCGGTACGTAAAAGGCTATTGAAGGACACTGTGGATTTTAGTCAGTACGAGTCTGACAGTCCCTCACGCTCTGCCCTGGGTAGGACTCATTCGATGATTTTACCACTATTAAAAAGGCTCGTAGAATGATGTATCAAACACTTATCAAAGACATAATTAGTTCGAAACGTCACAACCCAGACGATCCATCTCCACTCATTTTTCCTTCTCCGCTTTCAATGTTACATACTTAGGACTGTCAAGGCAATTTATTGAGATGTATAGGTCCAAGTGACGATCTTCCAAGACTTATAGTTTGTCGTACATTTGTGCGAAAATGTCCTTTTTTTACGTCAATCCAAATCTATTTCGGTTTGTAAATGTGTTTTGTACGCCGTTTTTTTCTTTCTTTCAATGTTTGTTGCATGTCAAGTTGGGACGGAGATCGTTCTGTATGGTCTGTGTTTGGGGTTACTGAACTTTGGAGAGAGTAATGTGTGCTTTCGATGGAAAATTGACGGAACCTCGATGCACGCTGAACGGGAAATACACAGGAATACGTTTAGTTATAAATACATATTTATATGGAAAACACCTAAATCATCGATATATGACGTACCTAAGTACGTTTATACAAACCGATTTGTAATTTCAGATTATAATAAGGCAACCTTTCGTTTTACCGTTATCTCACCTGATGGTAAACAACGATGTGCTTGATGTAATTTTTTGAAGTGAAAACTTCTTTAGGGGCTTTGTGCACTTTTTTTGGAATGGGTAAAAAATGTTAAACTCGCGTCAGGACACGTGACCTGATCGAAAATTCGTAAGACGGCGCAGGGCGCTTGCGCGAATGTTCGTGTGTGTTTATTAGTATTCAAGTTTTCACTTCTGCCGGCACTCCCAGAGTGCAACCCGTCGTTTTTTTTTAATACATTTTGTTTGTGTAAATGAAGACTCTTCTTTTTAAAATAAATAAATCTAATTAATTATTTGACAACAATTTCAGGTTTAGTAAACTTCTTAAGAATTTGCCTACCCTTTTTTTTTAACAAAAATAATCTGGGAAAGATGCTAGAGAGAAACAAAAGAGATTTCATGCTTTAGAATCACAGAGACTGACGGTCGAGATAAGCAACCCTTCTGTTAGGAACCTATTTTTGATCTGAATACTGTTCATTATTTTAAATTATATATACAAGATTTTTGGTAACTGAACGCATTCCTTGAAATGAGTTATACGAATTACCGTGACCGTGGTACGTAAACGGCTATTGAAGGACACCGTGGATTTTAGTCAGTATAAGTCTGACAGTCCCTCCCGCTCTACCCTGGGTGGGAGGACTCATTTGATGATTTCACCACGATAAAAAAAATGTGGATACGCCAGCTAACAACAAATCATATAATATCCAAGGACGTTTCCTTACACGCGTTCAAAGCCGACAAAGTACTTTTCCAAAACATAAATACGACATACAGGGAAAACCAACCAACCCGAAACGTCCAGTCAAGTGTAACAGAGAAAAACAAAGTATCATACGAACGCATAACTAAAAATCAGTTGTGTTGAGCGCCCCTGATGTACAAAGTCACGTTGGAAAAACAATGGGCACCCCACTGTGGATTTTTATACACCTGGTGGGGTCGATAACCTTGCTGTTGAATAAGAATGCCTATGATACACAGGGTGGGGAAAGTTGGGGAACTTAGTTTTGTTTGGGCTGTACTTATTGAGGAGCTCTTTGCTAATTATGGCCACGCAGGCTGATGTTCCAGGTTGAGCTGCGCTTATCAAAGTTGGTGTTGCATAGGTGACCAATTTTTTTTTTATTGTCTCACACTAAGAATTTCTCCTGTGTCGTGGGTGCGTTTACAAACATAGAAATTCACATCCACACACACCAAAATCCGGAACAACTACTTGCAGATCATACAAAGGTTTTGTTCCGTGCAAGGCTCGAGTTCGCGTCACGCTGTGCAGCAGTCGATACCCCAATCACTACGCTAACCATCCCATCAAGAAAATAAATATGTTAAATGTATTTTTAATCACCGTTTTATATTAGTCTAGATATTTTATTTCAGAAAGAGCGTGAAATAATTGCAAAGTAGTAAAAGATGATATATGAAATGGGCAATAAAATTAATTCTATTTACTTTACTTTAGAGTTAGGCATTCAAATTACATTTTAATGGCTAAATTGAAATAAATTATTTACTTTGACTTTGTACTTAACCTTGGTGCAAATCCAAGCGCCTCTCCAAAAGGTCAATAATTCGGCCATCAATTTACACCTTTTTTAATTTATGTTTTTTGCGTGATCAAAGGAATCTTTCCACCCTGGGTGGATCGGAAGGGACTGTCGAACCTTTAATGATTAAAACACCACCCAGTAACTTCAATTGCCCTTTGCGTTTTAGGGCCGCGGTGTCTTTAACAGACGGACTCAAGACTGTCCCATAAACCCTAAAGCTCTGCTTTGTAAATAACTTTAGAAGCAAACTACCATTTCTTAATTTCGTAAATAGTACTTTTGTAAATAAATCCAACCTAATTTCAGCAATTAGGCTGCCCCCTTTACCGGATTAGTTTGCCGACTGTGTGTCCCAGCCCTTTGAACGGCGAGACGTACGAAAATAGGATGCGATGCAAACACGTCTGCCTGGTGCAACGACCTCTCTGATATCTATTTAAGTTCTTAAAAGAACTGTTATTTATGAGAGAAATTACGTTTTATTTTGAAAAAATGTTTCAGTTCAGTTAGTAGATTAACTTACTAATATTATAATAAACTGATGCTAGTAGCAAAATCAGTCCATCAGTCATTTAAACTGTCTAATTTTTAGGTAAATTAAAGCATGTGGCATTAAGGCATAATTATGTTATTACCAGCTGGTGGATCAAGCTCTGATTAAAAGCAAATGGGAAATCCAAGAAACAAGCTATCAAAATCTTTAGAGCCGTTTTCTAAAATCTGGAAAATATAAATGATATATATAGAAATATACAAATATTTTTCGTCATAGGATAGAATTACACTATGTCAATTAACCTTGAAATGCGTCAAGAGAATCATGAGTTGCGTAATTTCCTATTACACAAACAGACAATATCAATAGAAATTCTGTTTTTGGCACAAATTGTCATTCAGTTACTGTAAAGGTAGTGTAGAATATTGATCAGTCCAACTTTTGCCGTTATCAGTGCAAACTGTCTATATTCAAACGCTGTTCTACGCGTCGTAGCGCTACGCAGATTCGTAGCACAATTGCTACGGCGTAGCACTGTCCCAACGTTTACAGTGAAATGTAATTTTTATTTTGTTTTCTACTTGTAAGTTATAAGTACTGTTGACAAAAAACCCTTTATCAGTAAATTAATACTTCTTAAAGTATTAAAATACCGCATTTAAAGGCTTCTAATTTCATTACTCATTGAATTTTCTCGGAGTCAACCCCATTTTCGTTGGTATTCCGATAATGAACAGACGCCATTAATTAGGTGCTAGATCCTGATCAGATGGTGAATAAGACTTTTTGTAAATACCTTTTTGAATAACTGGGTGATGAGGGAAACTTTTGTTTTTAGGAAATTAAGATGTTAGAGTGGAATTATCGGTGTTTGAGTTATTTTTAAAATTGGATGTTGAATTTTAATCCATTTATTTTCATTCTAGAATACAAATAGGGAAGAACAGACCGAGTCCCAAAATGCTTATTATTATGGAAAAATAATAAAAGGTTTTCTTTTCGAGATCTTGAACATGATTGTATTGTATTATAATGGATTTGTCTCCGCAATTCTGCACCCAAAGCATGTATTTTGCATGCAAGTGGGAAAATCATTGGGTCGCGGGACTGTACGAATTACCGTGAACCCGGTACGTAAAGGGCTATTGAAGGACACCGCGGATTTTAGTCAGTACGAGTCTTATAGTCCCTCCCGCTCTGCCCTGGATGGGAGGACTCATTTGATGATTTTACCACGTAAAAAAAAACCTCCGAATGACAAGTACTCAGTGTTATTTCCTTGCTATTGCAAGTTACTACCGCTCTTATATAAAATTTATGAGGCATAAAACCTTAGAACGGGTGTAACTTAAGGTCCGCCCACAAGATTGATTTGAAAAAATGGTTCACAATCAATTAAATAGCTTTTTATGGTTCTTTGACATTTATGGGGTACGTCATGAAATACTTTTAATTCTTCAGGAGTAAATCCTTCATAACTACAATAAAAGCGTGAAAGTAAGTTTCACGCCTCAACCACTGAATCGATCATCCTAAAATACGTACGTTTTCAGGTTTACAGAAACGGTATTAGGGTAAATATATTACCGAGGAAAAAAAATGTGAACTTCTAAAGTAGATGGCGTGACGTGATTGATTGTCATACTCTAAATTAAGTCGAGCGAAGCCGCAGGAAAAATCTATGTACGATATTATGATTAGTTTCGAGCTGGTTTTCTTTTTTCATCGTGGTAAAATAACCAAATGAGTCCTCCCACCCAGGGCAGAGCGGGAGGGACTGTCAGACTCGTACTGACTAAAATCCACGATGCTCTTCAATAGCCCTTTACGTTCCGGGGTCACGGTAATTCGTTCAGTCCCGCGACCAATTTCCAGCTGGTTAGATTCTATTATCACATTGATAAGATTGTAAAGTTAAAATTACGAAATTGTTTGAAACATTGAAAAGGGTTCGCGTCGCAAAGAGCGTCGAAATACAGTACAAATTAATGTCAAGCTCCAATATCCCTTAAGCTAGATACACACTAAATCAAAGCAATTAACAGCCCCAAACCATATTTCAAAACGTACCGCAATAAAACCTATAGCTTTAGAGCGAACGAGAAAATTCAAAGTTGAAGAACACCGTCATTACTTAAACTTTAATGTTACACCGTGGACTTCGTCTGTGAAACATTGCCACTTAGAAAGGGGCTGAGAATTTCAATTTTAGGTCAGACCACCCTCGAAAGGGATTAGACAGGCTCCTCCGAGGCGGTACTACTACCCTTCACAAACAACGCATTCGTCCTTTTCTCCTATAAAAGTAAAATATGAGACGACTGCGTGACCTACTCGACGGTTCTGATCTCCTGGTGTTTTGGTCGCCCTAATGGCGGGTAATTTAGCAGCTTGGTACTCGTATTTACATTTTAGCTTTGCTGAAAAACGGCTGTTTCTATAATTAAAAGTGTTTTACTAATTAGTTTTCATGTAGATTTTTATTTTTGGTTAAAAATTATTGCTAAAATAAATTAAATATTGGTAGCTTAGACCCTGCTCCCACACCGGTGGACAACTATTTTTATGTTTTTTTTTTGTTTTTATAAAATATTGAAAATTTAAAAATATGTTGAGTGAAATGAATAAACGGAATAATAATTGTAATAATTTGGGATTGATTTAAAAGCTTCAAGGAACCATATAAAGTAGCAACACCGAAAATCTAAAAACAAAATTCTCAATAGTATGGCAACATATTTTCTCTGAAACACACAAATACAAAACTTGCCATAAGTGCAAGCATCTTATTTCCGCTCGAAAGAGACTGAATGTAACTAAGCCCTTGACTGCCAAACTGTGAGGCGAAACACGTCGAAATATTGTCAGCGACTGTCCCAAGCAATGCTCGAGATGTTTTAAAAATGTCTAGAGTAAACTGAAAATTCAATTTCCAGTACCATCGCTTTCATAAGCCGTAGTAGTAAATACATTGGAAAGGACGCTAAGTCGTGATATCGCAACGTTGGGTGAGCGCGACAAATGTCAACTTTTGGCTTATTTTTTGGAAACGCATTTACTTCGTGTTGGAAGCTTTTAGTGCGCGAAGGTGCAATGGTTTTGAAAATAAGTGCATTTGACTATGCGTTGTGAATGCATGTGCGATATTTTTGGTGATATTTCATAATGTGCTTGAACATCTGTTGTATTGTGTACTAACATTTTTTTTGTTTTTTTTACTGTAGTAAAATCATCAAATGAGTCCAAAGGGACTGTCAGACTTGACTACCGGGGTCACGGTAATTCGAACAACAACGCGCCATCGACCCGGGCATGGTTCATGGTCAGACAGCGAGTCGCCCATTACTCGCCGCCCGCATGCCATTGTGTAGTAACTAGTGTAAATTTACCAAGTTGACACTAGCCTACGAGTATGATGTGACGGGGCCTGTAGAGGGCCAAAGCCTGCCGGGTTCGCGGGACTAACGGATTATCGTGACCCCGGTACGTAAAGGGCTATTGAAGGACACCGTGGATTTTAGTCAGTACAAGTCTGACAGTCCCTCCCGCCCTGCCCTGGGTGGGAGGACTCATTTGATGATTTTACCACGATAAAAAAAAAGCCTACGAGTATGAGCGGATTTTCTGAAAAAAAAAAACATTACAAAATAATCTTCAATTAAACTAAAATCCCAGCAACCGTAAAGTGCTATGTAGGCTTTCGTCGTAAATTTTTAGTAGACTCTATCTGTGCTCATTTAATGGCAATTGTTTTCCCTTTTTACATTGAACTTCAAATAACTATCTAATCGTAAGTTTTGTAAAGTGATATAATAAGTAGGCTGCCTAAGTCTTCAGGGATTTGAGGCGCCATTTTATATTTTTTAGCAAAGTTTACATTATTAACTTTTTAATTTTCTGCTCGACGAATACACTTCCGATGCAATAAAGGTATCCCCAGGAGTTAAAGGCGGTTTTGTCCAAACATTTAATTAAAAGAAAACGTAGGTGTAAACAAGCTGGGCTATTTATAGTGGCCGTCTTCCTACGCCTAGCCTAGGCTAACTTAAACATAGTAATTGGAACAAGTCCAACAGTGGGTCTTGAACATAAACTTAAGTTTTTGTTTGCTTATCTCCGGAAGCTTACAAAGAAAGATGCTTGGGGAATTATACTGCAGTTCTGGTGTGTAGTTCAGTTGTATGTTTAATTTAGAGAGACTTGTGGGATTTGAGGTTATAATTGGAAGCCTAGAATTTTGCCTAATTTCTTCTGTTATCCATGTACCATTTTTGTATAATAATTAAGTGGTTTTGCTACCAGTTTTTTTTTGTTTAGCATTATTACTTGACTAATACAACTACTCGTAAATAGACAAAATGTTTAAGAATTTGTAGTTTTATCAGTGTTGCAGTTTACTATGGTGTTCTTTTATAGAATGTTTATTGCGGTGGCGTTGTTAAAATATTTTTGCGAATGCTAAAAACGTAACCTAATTCTTTTTTTTATTAGTCAAACACTTTCACTTCCTGACACTTACTTTTCTTATGCGGCGCTTTAGTACTACTCTTACCGCATCTTACCATTTCTTTGGTATTTCTAAAGTATATAAAATACGGTTTTCCCATAAAAACCGTCATGCACCAATGCACCAACTAATTTAAAGAACCAATATCTTTTTCAACTTTGAACTTTAACACAGCCTTCTAAAGTTTCATTTTCAAATAGTACTAAAGTGAGTCACCATTAGTCATTTCTTAGAAATTACTTTCAAAGTTCGAATTTAACGATTTATGTGTTGAAATACTTGAAGTCAGTGAAGCGTAATAAGGCTTTGTGGATATATGAAAATAATCTTTATTGCATGGTGATAAAGTAGTGTTTGAAGAATATTTAGTGTATCTATTAAGTGGGTTATAAAATTTTATTTTGATGATCTTATAAACACGTATTTTTAAAAGAAAAAGAAGAGACATTAAGATAGGGCAAAAGTCAAAGTCGATTTTTAGGAACAATGATTTAAAGTAGGTTAAATCCGAGGCATTGCCCGCGTGTAGTTCAGTAATTATCCCGCGTGAACATTATACTGGAATAAAAATATCCTACGTGGTAATCCAGCACGCTTAGCATGGCGCCATAGAAATGGGTTCTGTCGATGGAAGAAAAGACAAAATGACAGAACGTAGAAATATTTTTACCGTTTTAAGCATGGCAATGTTTAAAATATAGAAAGGAAATGTTTTATTCTTCAATGGTGTACGAATGGTGTCATTCATGTCCAAAAAAAACTGTCGATTTGGATAGAAATAACGATGATTCTTGGTAGAATAGAGATAGAATTGGTCACCAAACATCCGAATCCGTTTAGTAGTATTTGTGTGAAACAAATATAGATCCACCCATCCCCTCTCACAAACTTTCATATTTATTATACTAGTAGTAGAAAAAGTGATGTAAGACTTAAACACAAATTATGAATAAAAGTTTCTTAAGCATAACTTTTTAGATTTAGAGGTTATACAAAAGATGTAGGTTAATCAAGTTTTAATTTTGTTTTTATAGTAAATTTAAATCAGTGATAGCCAGTTATGCGACATCTAGATAAGTTTCAGTCTATTTATCCACTCGATAATTTATTCAAGTTCTGATCGTTTTCGAATTTGAGCCGATAATTTCCAATGATCTTCATTCCGACATAGACACACTATCGACCTGTTTTTCCTACAAAATAATGAGTTATTTTTCTATCCCTGTCCATCAAAAACATTACTAATATACGTGTGACGCCAAAGTCAACAACCTCATAAACTCCTAATTCGTAATTAAGGATCAATTTTATCCAGAGACGAATTTACGACATCACCCCGCTTCATATGAAGAAGAATAAATCAAAATACTGACCTAGAAAAATAGAAAAAGCTGAGTGGAAAATTCTAGAAGGTTTACTTCTTGGAATCAATACGATAAAACCCATTCACCTAGAAAGAGAAAACAAGGTTAATAAAGTAAAGGCACCTTCAATAATTCGTCACCGCTTTCGTGGAACGCAAAATGCCGAATCGGCGTCGACAACACATGTGGTGATCGTAAAATGAGTCGGGGGCTCACGTTTGCTCTCCCAACGAACATTGTTAGGGTTGCAAGACTTAGACTGATTTATGCGAACACTTTCGATATTAAAATGGAGTTAATCCCATTAAAGTGAAATGATAAGCGCTAACTTTGTTTTGATCTATTAAGTTTGGGGGTACGTGTTCTTTTGTGATTTTCGTAGTAATTCAGGGTAATGTTGCCATTAAAGTAAATTTCACTCGAATATTAACGATAGCTCGAATGTAAAAAGAAAAAAAGTTTTCTATGTAACACTTATGTGCTTGCTTATCTGACAAGTTCAAGTAGATATAGGTCATGTAGTTTCACAAAAGAGAGTTTATTATAAGTTTGCCTTTAGCATACACTATCGTTCTCAAAAAATCTTGTAAATGTGGTAAACTCTAACTAGCAGTTTAGAAAGAAAAACTACTAATTTGGTACTTTTCCAAAATGTTGAACCAGGCAACCCTGTGGTAAACGTTCTGGTCACGGCTTCCAACAGTAATTTATTGCTTTTATTGACCGTTAGCGCTGTTAAGTACGACCCTGGAGTTCTCTCAAACGTTTTCTTGGAGTATTAACTTGTTCTAATTTAGTGGTTGAGTTTTTACGTGAATAGTATGTTGTAATAAAACATATCGGTTGTTGCCAAGTTTCTGAGTAGATCGGAACTATGTTAACGAAACTTTTTGGACTTCTTAAAGTTGTTGGGATGTCCTCTTTTATGTTGATGGAACGATAAGCTATCGATCAAGTCGAAGGGGAATGTGAAAACGTTGGTAGATGACCTGTTTAAGCACATTTGAGAAGTGGTAATTTTGGAACGGAGCCCTTTTGGATCGGGGTTGCGGAATAGTCTAAACAGTTATCTGTTTAGACTCCGTGACCCTGGAAAGTAAAGGGCTATGGAGGGAACACCGTGATTTAAAGTCAGTAGAGGCCTGACGGTCCTTTCCGCTCCACCCAGAGTGGAAGAACTCATTTGATGATTTTACCAATGTAAAAAATTACTTTTGGACATGTTATGTTAGTTTATTGATCATGTAGTTAGCAGTTATTCATACAAAATGCCTTTGACTTCTCAATAATATTTCGTTATTCTTTTGGGTTTCTTCAACAGATCATCTGCCATAGGACGTCCACTGCTGAACATAGGCCTCCCCTTTAGATCTCCACATATACCGGTTGGAAGCGACCTGCATCCAGCGTCTTCCGGCGACCTTTATAAGATCGTCTGTCCACCTTGTTGGTGGACGTCCTACGCTGCGCTTGCTAGTCCGTGGTCTCCACTCTAGTACTTTTCGACCCCATCGGCCATCTGCTCTGCGAGCAATATGGCCTGCCCATTGCCACTTCAGCTTGCTAATCCGGTGGGTTATGTCGGTGACTTTAGTTCGTTTACTTATGGATATACATTTATAAAGTAATGAAAAATTACTGTTTTCCTAAATAAGACTTGGTTGTTTTTTCTGAAAGATCAATTATCATCAACATTGTCCTATCCAAAAACTCGTGTGCGAGTATTTACTTATTGTTCCACGATAACTACCTCACCAATACAGAGTTAAATCTTCACTTACTTTACGGGAAACTTATTTTTATCTACACTTAACAGTCTGCATATTCCGTTAACTTAAATCTAAACTTCAACAAAGTAGCACCTTGACTCAGTAAACTGCACAGTGTGTCATCAAATTCAACTTGCCGTTCCGATGGGACACAAAAGGGATTTTATCACCCCCTAACGTGTGTATAGTGCAGCTAAAATGGCACACTGTGCGTTCTAAACTTTAAAGTTTGTGTGACTTTTGAGTGTGATATTTTATTTAAAGTTTTGTGTCGAAGAAATTTGGGTACTGTACTTCTTCTTCTTAGAAAATTTTGACGTAGATTTTTGTAACTTTATGTCAAGATTGGTATTTTTAGGAATGTTTTAACAAAATATTCATTTGTGAGTCTTCACACTGTGGCTTATATTACTATCCTGTATAAGGTAGACAACGAATGTTTGACCAAAATGGAAAATTTATTGTTCAACAGAGTAGTATAACTTTTTAATAGCACTAACCTAAACACTTGATTTCCCTGTATCATGGAGACTAGTATTTTTCGGATCAGATAACGACACCACACTCCATATTTTCATATGTCTCATACTCTAAAATATTTGTGAGCCCTAAAGTCTTTGTCAAACAGTCAGGCGTTGCAAATGCGAAACATGATGTGTTTATTTGTAATGTATGGAATTGTTTGAATCCAGTCACATAGAAAACCGAAAGCGATCCGATAGCGTGATAGAACTATCGGACTGACGTCTCGCTTCGGTTCGGTATCGCTTCGGAAACGCTTCACTTTAAGGCATAAGAGTTTCATAAAGGCTGACTTGAAAAGGGTAAACTAAAAATTATGAATGAAATGCCCCACACTAGGAATGTCTCTTGTGTCGTGGGTGCGTTTAAAAAAATAGAAACTCACATTCACAAACACCTAGAACAACTGCTTGTAGGTCATAAAAATATTTCTTTCATGCGGAGGTTGAACCCGCGACGCGTTGCGCAGCAGTCCAGTCGCTCAGCCACTGCGCTAACCGTGTATTACAAATTAAAACTAGCTTACATAGTAACTGTTATGGAAGATATAACAAACGGCCATGACCCAAAGTAAACTGGGGTGTAAATGTAAATGTAAGAGAATTATGATGAAAGAGGCTTACAAATAAATACCTTAGGCATGGGAGTAGTAAAAAAATTCATCTGTCTACAAATCAACATCAAAGATCAAAGGGTCAAGTACTCAAACCTACCTTTTGTTTTTTTTTGCGATGATGATTTTACCACGATAAAAATGAAGTAAAAGCCGTCACGTTATCCGCATGCACAATAGTCGCTGAGCAAAAATATGCATTCGTATATTAAAAAAAAAATCCGAGCTAGTATCGAAACTCATACGCAGCACAGCAGCCAAATACTCAGTCAATGTGCCAAAGTTGCCGTCAAAAAAATTTTGAGAGATGATACCTGAGTGGACAAGTGAGAAACATTTTTTTTAGCGTGGTAAAATCATCAAATGAGTCCTCCCACCCAGGGCAGAGCGGGAGGGACTGTCAGACTCGTACTGACTAAAATCCACGATATCCTTCAATATTCCTTTACGTTCCGGGGTCACGGTAATTCGTGAGTCCCGCGATCACTTAGACCTACCTACCAGAAACTTCAAAAAACAAAAACAGTTCAAATCGAATCACCATCAAACTTTATCTCGCTTTGATACCAAAAGATTTAGGGTGCGAACAAAGATTTTGTAGATACCTACCTTATACCTATAGATACAGGGGTTTTATCACATTGCCAACATGTGTTGGTCTCATAAGCCGTGGAAGTAAGCGCGCTGCCTCCGAGCCTATAAGACCCGACGGTCAGCGTTCCGACTATTTATTGTTGGTCAGTAATGGTTTATTGCATATCGCCTTTTATCGTAATATATTGCTTACTTCGCCGGTTCTGAGACGAAACTTTTGGTACGGATGTATTGGAACTTATTGCTTACTCTGTGTTTTTGGTAAGATTTTGCGTGATTCTGAGAAAGTGATCCACCAACTCGCATTGGGTTCTTGGGTGGATTATTGTGCACTATCTCACAGAAAGTAGAATTAGGACCAAGAATAGGCAACTTTTTGTTATGTTTAGGCGAAGCGAATTCTAAAACTTTACTGTGAAAAGAAAAAAGACCTACGTAACCAAATATGTATTTCCCTTTAAGACCTATGTAACTTTTTTTTTTTACGTGGTAACATCATCACATGAGTCCTTCCACCCAGGGCAGAGCGGGAGGGACTGTCAGACTCGTACTGACTAAAATCCACGGTGTCCTTCAATAGCCCATTACGTATCGGGGTCACAGTAATTCGTGAGTCCCGCGACCCCGAAGACCTATGTAACTTGCTTATGTATGCAGTTTCATTTAAATCGGTTCAATGATGTCGGAATAATATTTCAAATAAATAAATTAACTGTTTTTTTTTAATGAAATTCCGTACGTCGTATTTGCTCTACTGTGGTTTCCATAGTATTTAAATCAATCAAAACATACAATTTTCATTTACAAAAGTAAACCGCGAAATGCAATCATTGCACATTTAATCTTAGCTAAGTAAGTGAGCCAATTCGAGACAGTTAGAACGTCTCCAGGCTATTCTCAACGTTTTAGAGTAATCCGTTTACCAGAAAGAACATCGTGATACCCGAGGCAGAGATCAGAGATGTACTCGTAGTTAGAGGAAATCCTTAAATGCGTTTTGTCGTTGCAATAAGTAAGAGGAGGAAGATTGCTTTTCAGGACGAGATACAAAGGTTCTACGTTTGTCTGTGAGCTTGAATATCTTTCTGTTTTTGAAGAGGTGGTAGTACAAATAACTTTACAACTTTGTGGAATAGTAAAGTTGGAATTTAAAATGGAAAAGGAAAGTTTTAGTACCGTACCTAATTTTCACCAGTTTTGCTTATACCTAGTTTAAATTCACATGAATACAAAAACTTCAAATATCTCAAGAATTAAGCCCTGAGAAGCCAGGTAGATGTTGTCGCAGCAGTCCTCAGAGAATATGGTGAGAGGCCTTAGATTATTTCATCTTGAATTGGCAAGAAGAAGCATACCGATGAAAGAAGTGTAAGGAATTCGGAGAGGGCTTTGCCTAGGAGTGTGACATAAGGGCAATTGAATTAAAAATCCACGTGCCTCCCGTGATATCGACTACACTGTACGGCTTATAAATTTATCAATCCAAAAGTAATAGATACCGAAACAGCCTTGTCTACTCTTAATAAGAGAACAGAAAAGACTATTTCTATGCTGCTATGTCTTTCTACGTGGCTTTTGATTTCATTTTCGTAACATTTTTTATTTATTTTTAAATCAAATTTTAAAAACCGTTCCACTTATTCGAACACAATCATTTTCAAACTTAAACTTTAGACTATATCCCTTTGTAGCCGCTTCAAAGATAGTCCAATTACACATTTACAAAAAAAGGTCAGAATTTCACAAAAGGATCTTATCTCATAACATTTTAGAAGTTCAAAAGAAGAAACGACGCATTTTAAATCTATTGCTAAAAATTATACATGGAATTATTCATTTAAAAAGGCCGGATGAATGAAATGCTCAAATTTCTTTTTGCTCCCAAGGGGAATCGCTTTTCATCTCTCTTTCTTATCTTTAAATAATTAAAATTTGAACGGCTCTGTCGGCGTATTGGTGTTATAGGATTCTGAGCGTAATCGTGAGCTTTTACATGTATTTCAATGCGAAAAAGAAATTATGTGTAAGAGGTACCTTTTTTGAAAGGTCAGTTGAATGAGTGACGTACTACTAAAGGTATGTGAAATTAAATGTAGTCGTTTGAGACTTGATGAATTCAAAACGATAATTATTAAACAATTCCAACAAATAATCACACTAATTTTTTACTAGCTGTTGCTAACGGCTTCACCCGCTAAAATTCAGAAATTAACCCACGGGAACACAAAAATGGGATAGAAATTATCTTATATGTTAATCCATATTATGCATTATCTATACACCAGATTATAATAAAATCTTATCAGTAGTTTTTGCGCGTAAGAGTATTTTTTTTTTTGTTAAAGGCGTCTCGCCGGTCAACCTAGAAGAGGTTCTGGGCTGCTTAACCGGACTTTTGACTTTTTGAACGTGGATGCCTTAAATTACTTAAGAGTAAAAAAACACACTTATATAAATACTCACAAATCTCTCGCATTTATAATATTAGTAAGTTGAAATCTAAAACAGTTACTTTTGAAGTTGGAATCAGAAAGAAAATGCCAACGATTATACAAAAAAAAACTTCAACACACCCCAATTACAAGTTCACACACACAAAAAAACATTTGACACAAGCGAACTTATTCGGAAAACATCACATAGTTCAAACGAGCTGCGAAAAAACGGCTCGTGTTTGAAGTACCCGCGAAGTAGAGACGGGGGGTGGGCGGGGACAGGGGCGGCTCATCACATAACTTTGTAAGATTTCGCGAAAGCACTTCTTTTGTAAGTAGCTGCTTTTGTCATTCGCCGTCGCGTAGTTCCGAACTATCGTTGAGCACGAATACACTTGTTTTGTTTCATATATACGTTAAGGAATCTTTTGTTGGTGTCGGATGAGTCAGGTTCAGTTTAGATAGCAGTTTGTAATTACGCTTCCTTGGCTTGGTCACATATTCGAATTTCTATTCTCTTCGTGGATCATTTGATGGAAGTCACAAGCTAGTGGTAAAATGAGGTTGTGGAGGTTCGATTCCTAGTTTAATTAAAGTATTGCTGGCTTGAACTTGCCAAATTAGTAGACTTTACTCTTTTTTCTTTGAGAATTTAAAATCATCGAATGATTCCTCCCGCCCTTAGCGGATCGGAAATTACGTGTTCCTTCAACTTTCCTCTGAATTTCACCGCCACTGGCTGCTGTGCTCTTTTAAGGCAGTCTTAAAACCATTATAATAGCCCTAAGGCTAAAGTTATGGGTGGACGGCGCGTTACCACGCGCGCCTCAAGGAGCGTCAGCATAGTGACGGGGCCTGTAAAGGGCCAAAGCCTGCGGAGGTCGCGGGTCTCAAGAATTACAGTGACCCCGGTACGTAAAGGGCTATTGGATATAGTCCCTCCCGCTCTGCCCTGAGTGGGAGTACCCATTTGATGATTTTACCACGATAAAAAAATGCCTAAAGGTGTGCCCAACTTATTGCTAATATGCGTATCCTCTAAATTAAAACTTGAAATCTCGTAAAAATGTGCCTCCCTTTGCATAATGAACCCTTTTAAGAATTACCGATAAAATTACTGTAAAATATCGTTCCATGTTATCATAGAATTTGAAGCCTAGTTTGTGGACTATGGGACCTATGTTACAGTGGAACCTCAGGGCTTAGGTGCGGCTAAGATAGCCTTGTAAAGCGACTTAAACCTCTTAGTGCTAGGACCGGGACCCGGTTCAAACAGTCTCCATGTAATACCGTTTTAGTTCTATTCAGTACCTCGATCAATATAGATTCGAATCATGTTTACGAAAATAAACTTGTTTGTCTGCGTCGTGTGTCATAAGTCTTTGAAAGATCTTTATATTCTGCTCCTTTAGTATCTCATTTTTTTCAAAATACCATGATAATAACTTCAGATTGAAAAATATATCTATTTATGTTCTTACAAGAGAGGAGTTGAAACTATTTAGGTTCAAAAAATGCTTTTTAACAACAACAGGGTGTTGATCAGAGTGGTTTTTAGTTAGTACTAGCGTCACGTCCCGGCTCCGCACGGGTGCAATTTCTACAATACGAGTATTATACATGTTAAATACATAATTATAAACCTTCCTCTTGAATCCCTCTATCTATAAAAAAACCGCATCAAAATCCATTGCGTAGTTTTAAACTGACGGCACGGTTAGCGCATTGGTTGAGCGATTGGACTGCTGCGCTGCGTGTCGCGGGTTCGATTCCCGCACGTAGCAAATATTTATATGATCTATAAGTAGTTGTTTCTGGTGTGGGCGTTTGTCTATGTGAGTTTCCGTGTGGGTGCGTACCCACGACACATGGGAAATTCCTAGTTTTAAAAAACAAAAGTAGAAAGATTCAAGCATACATATTGACAGACAGACAGCGGGATGCGACTTTGTTTTATACGTCGTCGTCGTCAACGTCCCACGTCTCTTGTCTCGAGAAAAAAGAAAACGGCACAAAATGTTGATCAAATTCGTTTTTATAGAAGCTCAGGTTGTTCCCAAACCACAATAATATGTATTATAATGGACTAAACCAAAATAGGTACACATGAAAATCGTAGCTGTTCTGTAGTTATACGGATTGCTATAGCCAGCGGCTTCACCAGTATTTAACTAGACATGTATCCCAAGGGAACTTAAGACTATTCTAGATTTAAACAATAACCCATATCTGAAGGTCCATTCAGCCAATCTGACGTGATTGATTAATATAATTATCCATTCAAACATTTTTATCGTATTTAGAATATAGGCACTCGTTAGTTTGGAGTTGTAAAAGTAAGGTTTAAGTAATTCATTGCTTTGTTAACCGACTTCAAAGTTGTGTTTTTCATGTATTTTTTACCGATTATTCGATGCGGTGTACTTGTTTATCATTTAGTAGCATTTTTCGCTTATTTATTTATGTTATACTTAATCGATGTTATTACCTGCCCTACGGATTACATAGTTGTAGTGTGCATGTAGGAAAATTATGTATGAGACATCAATTTCGGTTGGATGTTTGAAATAAAAATGGTGGATGACAAAAAAAAGTAACCGACTTTATTTAACGAAGTTCCTACATTTAATATCTTCACTTTCCGAAACAAATACACCAAATGGAAAGTGCAACATCAACTAAAATCACACTAACATTATTTTGCCGGCTTTCAGTGAATGTGCAAAATTATATCCTGGTTCGCGGTGGACATTCTACCTAATTTCATGTTGCTACTAAAACAGTGTTAAATATTTAATGCTACCACAGCTTGTCAGGTTTAAAATGGGGGAAAAGCTGATGGAAATGAGCGAATACTAGCTCATAATGTTTCTGTACATTAAGGTTTTAGAATTGAATATACACATAATTATGCAGGCCACATAGCAACGCAGAATTTAGGCCGTATACAGAAAGAAAGCTGGAAACTTATAAGCGCTTACCAGCGCTTGACAGACGCTGGTAACCCGCGCAAGAAAATATATGAACGCGCGCCGATAAGCATTGAACGGTGCCGACAAGTTCCGACAAGCTTCAACACGCGCTGGTCAGCGCTGGGCGCTGACATTTAAAATTAATAAACAACTCGATTGGTCTGCTTCAATCTGCTTCCTTTGTGTAGAACGGACCAGCACTGTCAAGCACCGGTAAGCGCTTATAAGTTTCCAGCTTTCTTTCTGTATACAGCCTTATGGTCGAAGTCGCCGAAATCGCGAATGGAGACCATACACTGTCAGGCGCAGTGAAGAATGTCACCTACAAGATGGACAAAAGATCTGAAGACTACAGGATCGCGCTGGATGCAAGCTGCTACCAACAGGTCCTATCTATACATATAATAAATCTGTAGAAGGGTCAATTCTGTACATTGAAAATATTGAAAAAATAAATAGCGGGGGGTGTTGCTGGATCGATACCAAACCCAAATATATGATGATGAAAATTTTTGTCTGTCTGTCTGTCTGTCTGTTTGTGCAGGCATCACGTGAAAACTAACGGTTCGATTTCGATGAAACTTGGTATAATTATTCCTTATTATCCTGGGCATAACATAGGATACTTTTTATCCTGGAAAAATACGTAGAAAAAAAATCTTATTTTTTAGTTTTATTCATAGACGTTGTTCTGTAGAACCGCGAACACACGTTGCGTTACCCGCAGTGGATTCAGCGCCGTAATATTTATAAGATGTCATTGTCAGAGTTACTCAAAATGGGGAAATAAACCATCCACGCGAAGACCGACATCCGCGCGGACAGAGTCGCGGGCGGAAGCTAGTTAGAAATATTCGTTTAGTAGTCGTCCTGCCGCTTATATAATTATTACATAATTATGATAACTCACTGACACTTTCCTGTCTCGTTGGTTCAGAGGTCGCAACTGCAACAGTGTAATATTATAATTCCGGTAAAACCATAACAAGCAGAAATCCGTTACATTATGTGTGTCTGATCCTGACACCCACTTACTTAGCCCCTATACAAGCTTTAAACCTCCGTTCAAAGCAAAATATAATCTGTGGCTTTATTTATAGACTCCATTTTCCAATACTAGGTTATCTGGTCTAGAAATATTCATACAAATATAGATATTAAAATGCAGCGATCTCGTAACTGGATCAGCTTTAAATACTATTAAATTTTGAAATAGAATATAGTATTTGATATCAGTTTCTATCAGATATGTTAGTGTTAAAATTAATTACGACCCGCTGACTTATTAAGCTTTTGTTGTCAAATTCGACGATGCCATTACAAGCTGGATTCTGTTTAGATATTAGTTTTAATCAGTCTGATAATTGCAGGTCAAATTCGATTTGATTATTTATGACTGTTGTACAGTTTTATGTTATAAACTGTACTATTTATAAAGTAATAATAAAAATAGAAATGGTCGTTGTTCCAATAGTTGTATACACTAAAGAGCTCAATTGATAAGAGCCTTAAAAAACACCTGAGGAGACTCTCGTATGGCAGTGATAAAAAAAAACGTTAAATGGCATAAATCCTCATCATGGGTCAAACAGACAGGCGAGTCCGAAGCGATACCGAACCGAAGTGAGTCCGATAGTTCTGTCATGCTATCGGATCGCTTTCGCTTTTCTATGTGACTAGATTCAAACAATTCCGTACATTACAAATAAAAACGTCACGTTTCGCATTCGCCACGCCTGTCTGTTTGACAAAGGCTTTAGTGCTAAAAACAGCCTTTTTGAAATGTACTACTAGTTGATACAGTACCCACCGATCACTTAGTACTGCACAACATTAAGGTCCAAGATCGTAAAGCTAAATTCCTCCTTATCCTTCTAGAAGTTTATGACTAGCGTCATCCCCTATTTTATGTGCTGCCATCTAGCCGCCGAATTCCGAAGCTCTTGTTACGTCATAGGAATTTGCGAAGTTTTCTTTGTAAAAGGATCAAGGAAGGATATTAATCCGGGAAAGTTTGAGAGCGGATTGTGAGCTGCAGGAGCATTGACATTTTGTTATCGTAATATTTTTTTTTTCTTTTTGCTATGTAGTTTGGTGGAGTTAGTCTAAATTTGTATTGTTTTTTGACAGCATGGTTGGTGCAGTGTCTGAGCAATCGACTAATGCGCAGCGTGTCGCGGGTGCGATACCCGCACAGAACAAATATTTGTATGATGATGACCTACAAATTGTTGTTCCGGGTTTGGGTTTGTGCATGTGTGTTTCTATGTTTGTAAACGCACCCACGGAGCAATACTTAGAGGGGAGCAACATTAAAAAAAAATCGGAAGGAGCTGAAAAATAATATATTCTCATATTGTAAAGAAACAAATTTCTGAGTTTTGAAGGAAATTTCCGAGACTACTTTTCTAATTTCAAAAATTCTTTGACTGTTGGAAAGTTTACTATTTCCAAGAACCATAGGTTATGTTTCTTTGGCGTAAACAAATTCAAAAAAAATGTTGTCGGTTCTTTTCTTGCGATTGATGACGACTGAAATCGAAAAAAGTAAAATCATCTAGCACTACTTTATAATACTTATTTCGGTAAAAGTATCAGCAGTTGTCTTATGTATAACTTTCTGTGCATACAAATGATCCCCAAACAAGCCGAACAAACCACAATCCTCGCTGATATATTCAAGTAATCCCACATTGACCCATCGTGATACGAAACCCAATACATCAAAATTGGTCGAACCGAACCCACCATAACGAGACCTCTTCAACCCCATTTCATTAACAACTACGTCCCAGAAAATCCAGGGAAGCCCATATTTAAGAGAGATCACATTTCCTGGCCAATTTCAAAAAGATGGCCAGATTAAATGGAGCCGTTTGCCCGTGCATAGTGTTGGTATTTACAGTTCTTATGTGTGGTCGTTTACAAAAACTGGGCGATGTAATATATAGGTCAGATATATTTCCTGTTATAAGTCAGCAGAGCGTTTTGCTGAATCGCTCCACTAAGCTTGGGACTGATTTATGTTGGGTATTGGCCGACAATAGCTACGCCTATATGGGTTACTATTTATCCTAACTTTGTAGATCTGTATCTAATTGCTTTTTGAGTTCAACATTAGTTCGTCTGATTTATGAATTTAATACTAATGGATGAAATAATAATGATGAATGATCAGGGAGAAGGAAAGAAAAAGAAACATGTTGCACCGAGTTCGAGTAAAATTAAATAAGAAGACACTGATGGTGATGGATGAAACCTTCTGTCTCTTGTGAATACTTGACGTGCAATTCTAAAAGCTTTCCGGATACATTTCTTTGGCATTTACATTTCCAAAACTTAGAGCGAATTTCATTAACAAGACACAACGATACCTTTGTGCCAGTACAAATACGAACTAAACGTGTATGGTTTGGAATAAGCGCGTCAAACTCTAGATTCCAATCTATACGCAAGCAGTTGCATGCTCGCCATTTTGATTTGCAGACCTCTCTTTTTATTCCATGGTAATGATTATCTGAGTATCTACTCTAAACTTTGCATCATACTTCGGCACATTCCATATAAGCCCAATGTGTAACGATAATGAACCCGAAGAAGACAGTCGACGTCAGGGGCACCCCAAGGTTCGGTTTGGTTAGGTTCTTTTAAATTTTGTAGATGAAAATAGGAGTCCCGCACAGCGGGGCTCCCTCGGCCTGACTGAGTTTAGTAAATGATTGTATCGCGTGGATCGCTTCTAAATCGTTTGCAACAATCAGCACAAAATTAAGCCTATTCAACTGCATTCAGTCACAAAGCAGGTGCTAATTTACATTTGTCCCTATGGCCTCTCATACATCTGCGTGGTCCCCAAGCGATAGTTTGGCAGTCAAATATCCTGCCACATATTAATGATAATAACCCCTAATAATGTAACGAACGGTACACGTTATTGTGGGATTGGCCCGATATACCCAATGCGGTGAATTATACTAACATTTGGCAATTTTGTGCCGTTAATTATTTGGTATTAAATTTCCATGCAAATTCTGACTGTAATACTTAAGTTATTAGGTTCGAAATTGAACTTGGAGTACGGCAGGAGTTATGTAACAATAACGGCTTGAATGCATTTTGTTTTAGTATAATTTGTGCGAACGACGCTTTTATTGCGTTCTCTGATATATTAGGTGTTTGTTTATTGTTCAGAAGTTGGGTTAGTGTGAAGTGGACCTGATGAAAGTTAATAATTTATTGAATACTTTAATTGTTTCTACTTAACTTTTTTATTTGTTTTACGTGTTTACGCCTTTTTCTAATTGTTAAGAAGATAAAATTGTGCTTATTTCCAGAACCGACAATACGATAATTATAATATTACTCGTCATAATCTCAGTTATAACCTCATTTCCGTTCCTTCCTTCATTAACAGTGTTTGGTGTTTCCTTAATATTGTAGCTATTCACATTGTATATGCATATAACTAATCAAAATTTACCTTACGATATTTCCTTATTCTTCCACATCACATAACTTATTATAACAGGACTTCAAGTTTCAAGTACTTTACTACTACATTTTCTTGCATTCCAGCTACAGTAACTTCTATTCCAAAATACTCATTGCGAGGTCTTTAGCCAGTAGATAAATTATTGTGTTTAGAAATTATATTAGTAAGAAAACAAACGACTTGCACTTCGTCTTTTAATTTTAAGAAGAGGAGACTTGAAGGACTTTGAGGAGACTTATCCACAGAGACCTCGGCAAGAGTTACTACCATCTGACGGCTCACTCAATCACCTCGCACTTTCATAAAAACATAAAAGTGGTTAAATCAAATAGCGCGTGCTATTTGATTTGA
This sequence comes from Agrotis puta, assembly GCA_943136025.2. NCBI lineage: Eukaryota > Metazoa > Arthropoda > Insecta > Lepidoptera > Noctuidae > Agrotis > Agrotis puta. The sequence continues at coordinate 2,911,495 of OW964182.2, forward strand.
CCAAACCTGCGGCCGTATTATGACGGCTTAAAACCAGGCTTGTTCCAGTGAGTGAAAGAGACAGCGCTATACAAGTCATCTAGCGCCACCTCGTTCACTCACTGGAACAAACTTGGTTTTAAGACGTCATAATACGGCCCCTGTTCTACTTTCGTTTACAAACTTAAATTTTCCGAAAATACACCTACAAAAGCGGTAGGAAAGAATTTAATTACCAGAAACGAATTTCTATCTCGTCAAATTTACCACTGTTTGGCTTTAGGTTATACAACATTATTTTTTGTTTATGCGAAACCCGATACACCTGTCTAGTATTTTTATGTAAAGAATTTATGTACAAAATTTTAAAACCGTATCATAAAAAATCACAAGGTTACAAGTTTGTATATTACCTGGTTGTCCGTTCAAAAACATGCTCATTTCGCAGTACACCCGCGTAAACCGCGTCTCCTGTGTTATACACTCGTGATAATAGCTTGGCAATAGGTACCTAACCGTACGGTGATTGTATTGTAATTATTAACTGGTAATAAAATTTAATTAAAATATTTTTGAAAAGAAATATAACATGGTTTTTTTTTTTTTTTTGCGTGCTAAAATCATCAAATGAGTCCTCCCACCCAGGGCAGGGCGGCAGGGACTGTCAGACTTGTACTGACTAAAATCCACGGTGTCCTTCACGAGCCCTTTACGTACCGGGGTTACGGTGATGGGTAAGTCCCGCGACCCCGGCAGGCTCTGGCCCTCTACAGGCCCCGTCAATTTGCTGACACTCTTTGAGGCGCGCGTGGAACACAACGCGCCGTCGACCCGGGCAAAATATAACATGGTGTAAAAATTATTGGAATCAAATCATTTACTGATTCTGAACAAACTATATTCAGGTTTCGCATATACTAAAAATAATGTTGTATACTATCATCTTCTACATCCCTAGTAACTGAAACTACAGTTTAAAGACCCACTTCAAGGTCCTTAGTGGTATGTAGATTTATCATCATCCACAGCCCGTCTTCACCCATTGCTGGGTATTGGCCTCTCTTTGCTTGTGCCAAGCTCCACGGTAGGTAGATAAGTAATTGTTAATTTTCTTAGCCGCCTCAGCCGTGTAATTAAATACGTAATTAAATATATTAATATTATTATTATTGTAATTGAGTATTTTTTAATGATTGCCTTTTTTTTTAAGTAATCAATGTTTATAATTTTATATTTAACAATTTTCTTTAATTAAATCTAACTGACTGTGTTGTGCCACTGAACGCTCGCCTATTTAATCTGTTTTATCTACTGCTACTTTTGGGCCACCAAGATACAGGCTGAGCCTAGTTTTGGGCCCACAGGTATTTCTCTCTGTTATCTAAATTTTCATTGTGCCTGTATGTAAGGTCGCGGGACTAACGAATTACCGTGAACCCGGAACGTAAAGGGCTATTGAAGGACACCGTGGATTTTAGTCAGTACGAGTCTCACAGTCCCTCCCGCTCTGCCCTGGGTGGGAGGACTCACTTGATGATTTTACCACGATAAAAAAAAATGTCTGTATGTAACCTAACTTGTGTATATAAATAAATAAAACTAGCTTTCAGGTGGAAATCATTGGCCGTCTCCCTAATGTCTAAAATCCCTTAGCCACTTCTAATAGCGCTTATGGCATGTAATGAAGTGGTCTTTGTATCCCGAGCTATTACCCTTTAATAGCCCTGTGCTTGCTCTAATTTAATGGACATAATTAACCAAGGGACAAATAGCTTAAGCATTTGAAGTGTTGTAAGAGATAAACTGATGATACGGAGCTAAAAAGATTTTAGATGTTTTTTTTTTTTGTGGTAAAAACCCTCGGCTTACTTTGTTGTAAATTTTGTTTTTATTTGATTATTGACGCAGTAGTTGGACTTATCACTCTCTTAGTCACATGAGTGTCATGTAACTAAGAGAGTGATAATTATGAATGTTGATGGATGGAGAGGAAGAGGAAGGCCAAAGAAAAGATGGATGGATGGTCCAAGGAATAATATGGAAGAAAAAGGAGTAAATGATACTGTGCCGTTTGATAGAGGAGAATGGAGGAAAAAAACGTGTTGCGCCGACCCCAAGTAAAATGGGATATGGGCAGGAAGACGATGACGATGATGCAGTAGTTGGCAGAAATTACAGATCGCCTTTATCACTCATCCTTTCGTCTCGTCCATATAAACACGACAGTCGCGAATACCTCAGCTTTCTAAAAAATCAGTACCAATAAGGTATAACCTCCTGGTTGTCACACAGATCATCATTATAGTAACCTTTTTTATCGTGTTGAAATCGTGAAATGAGTCCTCTTACCCATACTGTCAGACTTGTACTGACTAAAATCCACGATGATCCTTCAATAGCCCTTTAAGTTCCAGGGTCACGGTGATGAGACAGTCCGGCGACCCCAAAAGGGTTTGGCCCTCTAAGGGAGCTCTGTCAAATTTCTGACAGCTCTTTGAATCGCGTGTTTGTACGCGACACACGCGCCGTTGACCCGGTCGTGGTCCATGATCGGACGAAGAGTCACCCATTACTCACCGTCTACATGCCCGTGTTGTTGTTACCTTACCGCAGTACCCTTTGTTAGTCGCCTTTCACTGACATATTTAATTGAACCTAATTGAGAACACAAAAGTCATTGTACTAGTGAAGGCTATTTTAGTTAATGGACAAAATTTGCCAAAACTAAAACAGAATCATAATCCATCATCCCAAAAACAAAGATTTCAGTAATTACTAACTGTAATTCGATTTTATACAACCCTATGATGAACGTGGCCGTAGGATATAGTTAATAAGGGACAAAAATGGGACAATATATTAGTTTTATATGTGTTTCGTTCCCCAACGGGTCGTATTTACGCGATATCCCAGGAAAATGGGCCTCAATGAGATTATGTCCACTGCTTTCAAACGATATAAGTTTATTTATTACTGTTTTTATGTGTGCTTCTATGATATTTTCATTTTCTTGGAGTGATGTTCCTGCCTCTTACGTTTTAATTTCAATTCTGCTATTTATTTTATTTTTTGAAAACGTTGCCCCACACTAGGAATTTCTCCTGTGTCGCACTAACACCCAGACCCGAAACAACTACTTGTATTTTTCTCTTTTATTCTGCATTTTATTGTGTATGCCCTGTTTCTGTACCAATAAATATTCTTTCTTTCTTTCTTTCTTTCTTTGTAGATGCAAATATTTGTTCCGTGCAGGAATCGAACCCGCGACACGCAGCGCAGCAGTCCAATTGCTCAGCCATTGCGTCAAACTTGCCGTCTATTGCTGAAAGAGTTCGCTCTTTTCTGTTTTTTTTTTTTAATATTTGACCTGTTTGGGCGTATTTGAGATAGGTTATCTTTGACTCTATTGACTTGAGTCTCACTCTAGAGATCAGGGGTGGCAAAGATAACGACTAATATAGAGTGAGCGTACCCAGATTAAGCCTGTTTACTCTAAATTTGAAGAGGGTTGTACTCGTATGCGTTCGAAAATACAGACGCAGGTGTGATGTGGAGGCAGTGAGTTCCACTCTTTTGCCCTGCACATCAGTTCTGTCATACTTAGGTTTCTTATAAGTCCACTGTATTATCGGGATAAATTCTATCTATCCAGCATTATTTTCAAACATGAAAGATAAAATCAATAAGAAGTGTGCCTTAAAGCTATGCCCACAAAATTCATTTAGTTATAGAATCACTGATGACAATTCATGCACCTAATATTTAAGACCTCATTTGAAAGTTACTAATGCACAATAAAAGTCAAATACTTGACTAAATCCCAAATGGAATAACCGTGAGCTTAACTTCAAACGCTACACCCAACGCCATCTAGCGCCGCCAAGACCAAAACACACGCGTCACCTTTTAATTAATTTCAACGCGTTGGTTGTCAACATCTTAGTAACATAATGCCGTCCAAAATGAAAAGGCATTTCACATAACGTGTACGGTATTTCCTTACCTCAAGTCCTGTGAAAATTTTCAATTTTCTCAAACAATGTAACCGCGTTCCCTGTGTTTACAATTTGGTGTGGTGACATGGCGACAAGGCGACGTGTTTCTGTTGTTCTGTCAAATAAATTTCTTTTACGAATAAGTGTTTTTGGAGTGTGTTTTCTTTGTTAGTTCGTCTGTTTGAAGTTATTTGACTCGGTGAATTTATTTCGCTGTTACTGCATTATTGTGTGAATCTGTTAGTTTCTGAAGTTATGTAACAAAATGTTGTAGTAGATTAGTTTTTTACTGTTTATTTTTCTGATTCCTTCAATTTATTCTGCCAAGTCAATTGGACTCCTATTTACATTTAATTTAACTTCGGATTTTAATAATAACGAGTTAAATTATGAACTCAAAAAAATAAATTGTTGATATGTTACATAGGTTTTGGGACAAAATCATAACGCCTAGCTTGTTGATTGATGTACTGATAATTAAAATTGGACCTTAACTGTCACCTAGAATTAATTTTACCGTAAGTTCCCACCAAAATCCTCCAAGCCCATCACCACGTGATAAATTTACACCAGATATAAGAGTAGTTACAGAATTTCAACTTAAGGCGACACGTGAAAATGAGAAACTAGAAACTTTAGTTGCAACCACGAGCACTCAAAAATGCTTTGTCACTAATTATTTATTGTGCTTAAAGGACAATTTTCGTAATTTTTTTTTTTTTTTTTTGCGTGGTAAAATCATCAAATGAGTCCTCCCACCCAGGGCAGGGCGGGAGGGACTGTCAGACTTGTACTGACTAAAATCCACGGTGTCCTTCACTAGCCCTTTACGTACCGGGGTCACGGTAATCCCTTGGTCCCGCGATTTTCGTAATAGGAAAAGTTTGAACGTGACACGGAATTGGTTAAAAAATTGTTTCATTTATCTAAAATGGTGGAGAAAAGAGTGACAACCAGTTTTTCCAAGGAGTGTCGTATTACACAGTGACTAGGTTGAGGAGGTTAGATAGGCAGTCGCTCCGTGTAAAGTTATGGTATTTAGCTGCATTAAGCAGAGCTGGATTGAGACTACATGATGCCCTAAGCAATTCAAGCCTCTGGTGGGCACCAGAGGCTAGAGCACCTAACCTAACCTAACCACGGTAAACTAGTTTTCTGCACTTACGAGTATTTATTGGTGATGAGGATGGTGATATGTAGGAATGCTCTTTGTTTAGTAGGCAAAGCAGAACCTATTGAGATCCAAGGGGATGTAAGAGAGAGCGGAGCGAGGTCAAATTTTTTTTGCACCTTTTCGGAAACAATAAATAAGTTGTTTTTTCGTTTATTCATACCAAAAAGAGATCAAGAAAAACTTTTTAAAAGTATACAGAACTAACTTCACCCATTATACAATAGTGAGAGCTTTAAACTTTAAGCATATAAGGTTTTAGACTGACATGGTCACTATTGTAAATATTAGAGTTAAAAACCTGGATATTTACCATGTTTTTAATTTGTTTTGATGTTTCGGCACTGTTGCAAACGCCACGAATTAAAGCATTCTGCCTCGGATAGGTTTAGTTTCTTTACAGGTGTCAGAGATTTTAGGGGGTTTGTAATAAAATATAATTTCGGTTCGGTTCATGGTGCTCTCTGAGACGTGATGCCCTAAGAAATTGCTTAATTTGTGTATGCGTTTATCCGGAACTGGCATTGGCTTATAGTGGAAGCAGAACCCAAAATACAAGTGGGAAAGGCACGGCAAATATTGGTCCGTGCTGCAGTGTTATTCTCTAAACATAGTAGCCTAGCGTGCCATTGAAGTTTGTTGGTATTCACTAAGTTACTGACAGCGACGAGTTTACTTAAAAATCACTATCTCAATACTATTTTCAACGACTAGCTCGTCATAGCTTACAACCTGGACAATTTTAGAGAAAAGCATAACTAGACCAAACTATATGCTAAATAACGTGTATGTATAATAACCTAAATACACACTAATGTTATAGTAGTAGTTTGGCTATTAATATTAGTAATTTCAATTTATTATCACTTTATTGTTTAATGCATATCGCACACAATTCTAATTGTGTGCGATATGCATTAAACTATTATTTATTCATAATAATGAATGACACCATTTTTTAAAGGAAATGATCGCTTTTTTAAATAGGAACAAGCATTTAAAATATTAAATTAAACATTCACCAAAAGTAAACAAGAAAGTTTAATTTTTTTTAAATAAAATGTAAATATTCTAAGAATGTTTTGCTAGAGGTAGCCGACGAATTATTACCACGAGGCAAAACCTTCATTTGCACTTAAAAATAAAGACTTGAGACGTTATTGTGGAATTTAATGGATTTTTAAGCTCGTATTTTATGTAAAATAGTCGTATTTTTTATAACCGGTATCTTCTCTGCTAGGTCTTTTATGTAAGCATAATCAACCTGTTATATTCCAGCTCGCGGGACACAGGCCTCCTCTCCGTAAGAGGGCATCAGCACCACGTTGATAGGATGTCACACGTCTTCTTTTTACGATTTGTTCTTGTTTCACCGTTTGGGAGTAGTGGTTCACCACATGAACAAATTATACAAAGCCTGAATATGAAACCATGACCTAAAACTCGTGAATATGGGCCGTTTGGCCATCACTGCTTACCGACATCAGTCTCCATTATTAAAGTTCAATATAGTATCTCAAATTATAAAATATTTCAATTATGACTGAGGATAACCAGGCAGGCATCTTAATGGTCGAAACAACACATAAAAACGATAGTAAAATTATTTTAAGTCAGACAAAAGTAATTTCAAGTTTTCAAAAATAAAACAAATGCCTAAACATTAAAAAAATTCAAACGAAAATCCCAGAACAGAAAATTCACGTGAACTAAATCCATCGTTTCGTGGAATGAAGTAATTACGTGTCTACTACTAAGTACAAGAACAGAAAAATTTCTCAGCGCAGTGTCGGCTAAATTCCCAGGGAGTAGGCGAACGAGGAATTCCGAGGGTGGAATGTTTCCCATTAACGCTAACTGCACCAGAACTGCCCAGTTGGGGGAGTTACTTAATTTCGCGTAAGCTCTAAGGTGCTTCTGAAGTGCTGGTACTGCGCGTTTAAGGGATTCGTAAAGTGTTTACGAATTACTGTTGGGTTCGGATCGATGGAGGGTTTTATTGGCTTCCTGGGGGTAGTTAAGTCTTTATTGTTCGTCGTCATTGGCAAAACATATACTGATGATTATAAATGTTTTGTTTATGAGACCTCTTTTTCACCTTTTGCTATGACTGTAAAAAATTGAGCGACTAATGACTTTTAATTCAAGGTAAAAAAGTATATTTGGGTTAACCAAACGCACGTAAAATTGAGTGCATAAAAATGAAATTAATACGTATAAACCTTGTGTATTTCAACGAATACAAAGTAATTATTGAGTATTTCGACACTTCTGTAAATTACTTCATTAAAATTATTTTCACCAATTTTATTGCAATGACTCCTCTAACTTTACATGCTGTGAAATTTATACACATACATAGTGAAAAAGTTTTATAATACTACGAGTACAATTAAATTCACTTCTTAATTCCTAACTTATCCTACTTCATCACAACTTTAAATTCTAGCAATTCCTATTCTTCCACAAAATTGCTCCACCACAAACTCATTACTCCATTACGATGTAGCTACACATTTTTAATTACATTCTCAAGACGTAAAGCCCGCATTAAGCAAATCTAACGTTTCTCCATGTTTCCCTGGTGAGCCTTACCGCAAAAACTTACATAATTACGGAAACCTCAGGCCGTCTTATATGGTAGAAAGTGTTTTAAACCCTTTTGGACGGCCACAGGGATAATTTCTTGCCTCAAATAGGATGTATTTGGTCATACTCGTAATATACGTTACGTCCGTTCTGATCATAAATGACAATGTAGATTTAATTATTTTTAAAGAAGTATTTTTATACTATTTGTTGCTAGTTTAACTCGAAAATTATCTTACGGAAATGTTTTACCGGGATAAACGTCATCTCATATGTTATTACAAACATATCTGCATAATTAATAACCTTATAACACAATGTAACAATATATCTAAATATACATAAATATAAAAATACAAACTATAACCTATCTTTGAGTCAAATTTCATCAAAATCTGTGCAACTGTTCTGACTTTCGCATTTATAATATTTTAATTAGATAATTAAATGCAGGAAGTATGTAATAAATTAGAGTTATTTTATTACTTAAAACGTATTTATACAATTATCATTCTGAAAAACGATTTCCTGTATGTATGAAAATTCTTAGTTTAGTTTAATATTAAGTTTAGAATCGTGAAAGTAAACGTATAAAATCTTTAGTTTTAGGAATTTGCATTATTGACGAGAAGTTTTAATGCTTTTAGATAAGGAACTTATGTAAGAAGATCTAAATAGTGATAACTAGACATTGTTTTCAGATTATAAAATATACAGCTAAATTCCAAGAAGTATTCACGTTTCTAAGTTCTTGTCGTTTTAATACAATCTGAAATATTCCGCTATTCTTCGTTTGTCTGACAGATAAAGTTTATCTTAACCGCAGACTTCAAGCCAACTTCACACTTCTGCGTCTAATTCTCAAAATTCAGTGAGCTGAAAACCGACAAAGGAAAAATAAAATGTTCCTGTTCATGCAACGAGTGGAGGAAAATTAAGTACATAAAAGCCAAAATGATGTCGAGAACTCTGTCAGTGGCCTCGCCCGCTTGGAACTTGATTCAAATTTGATTGTTAGTAATTTTTCTACGCGACTGCTGAAAGCCTGGTAACGATGCGCCTTCAATAACCCTTTACGTTCCAGGGTCACGGTTACCTGATGAGACTCAGTTGGAGTTCTCCTGCGTGTTGGCATATCAACCTGTAAGACTATGAGAATAACTAAGGCTAAATGCACCTGAATCCACAAGTTAATGTACCTTGGTAACCTTTCAAGTCACTTGCTCGACTCTGGCAGGCTTTTGTCCCAATAGGATCCGAACAGTTTGTTGGTAGCCCCTTAAGTGTGGAACAGCCTTGATCGGATGGTGCGATGATTAATTACTCGCCGTTCACGTAACTGCCAAACACAAAACGTATGAAACTTTTTCACGCTATGTTTATTAATTTACCTATAATACGAGTATAGCAAGCAATAAAAAAAAACCAACAAAGTAAAATCAATTCGTCCACTTTTCAAAAATCCATACTTTTTCAAGCTCATTCTGAGCTTGTGACAAGAACACACAAGCTCGGTTCACGCTCTATTGAGAGCACGCGTTTAAGAGCCGGCAGCGGTATAAATCAAGAGGTTTGGCTGCACGGAGCCGATTGTTCGCCACAACTTGTATTGTTACTAGAGCTTATTGATTGAAATTGTGTTTATTCGTTACCGTTATTGTGTTATATTTGTGGTATTGTAGATTTTAATGTTGTTCTTTACTTTTTGTATGTTATAATTAACACACTTTAAATATTATTTTCGTCAACACGTTTTCTTAGGAAGTTTTTACTTCTTAAGCGGGCGCGCGTAGTCGAATCGACCGCGCTTAATACATTTTCGTTCATATTGTCATTATTACTCATCACATGTATTTCTAATTTTTAGTAGCCTGTCGTTATGTCATTGGGAGTAAAAAAGGATAGATTTTAAAGACAATCACAATATATCTGCGAATATAAATAAAAAAAAATATTTGAAATTTAGTGCTTTATTTCTCGTATTCATCCCATAGGTCTTTTCGGTTACGCGCGCCCGCTCCCGTTACAAAAGACCACGCGCCCGCTTGAAGAACACAGGCCTTAGGCGCCTTTATGATACATTTTTTCGTACGCACTTAAAAGTAAAACAATAATTATAATAAATTATTTGATAACTTTTTTGTTTTAAAATGTCTCATACTTTTTATGTAAGCTCGTGACAAGCTTAGTAGACGTAGACGCCCACGGCGACAGACGTAGCAAGACGATCTCCGGCCACTGTAGGCGCGGGCATGCGGGCGGCGAGTAATGGGCGACTCGCTGTCCGACCATGGACCATGCCCGGGTCGACGGCGCGATGTGTTCCACGGGCCTCAAGGAGTGTCAGCATAGTGACGGGGCCTGTAGAGGGCCAAAGCCTGCCGGGGTCGCGGAACTCACAAATTACCGTGACCTCGGTACGTAAAGGGCTATTGAAGGACATCGTGGATTTTAGTCAGTCAACTCTGACAGTCCCTCCCGCCCTGCCCTGGGTGGGAGGACTCGTGACAGGCTCGCACGTTTACTTTCAGATGCTTATAACTAAGGTTTATGGTGATTTATTTTAATTTTTTATGCTTCAATAATGTCAAAGCAGAAAGGAAATACTTGAAAAGTGAGTACACACATAAAAAAACACCAATTTTTCATAGGGTTAGGCAGAATCTACAAAACATCACCTGCTACGATTCTTACATACTCCATTCGCCTCGTAAAACTTAGCAAATCTACTTAATTAATTTTAATTTCTATAATAAATTATGTTCAGAAAGCAAAACTTTAACTATACATTTATTTTAACTCTGCAACATGTTACGGAACTAACCACATCATAAGCTGAACCCATGAATGCAGTAATGCATAAGTACGGAGGGTCTCAACTGGTTGCCATAGCAACCTAGTTTGCTTCGTTGAGTACGCTTGTGTGTGAAAATAAGTAGAAACAGACGGTTTAATTATGAGAGGATCTTTGGATACAGATGTTTTCTGAGATAGGAATTAATTGTCTTAATTGATAGTTATTGTGATTAGATTCTGTTTGTGTTATTAATTAATGATATTATTGTATAATAATAGTTTTAAAAAAGCTATAACTTTTTTAAAATTTATATATTCGTAAAATTTTTGATTAGAATTTCTTTAGGTGGATTAAAAAAAACTTTTGCGTTATTTTAATACCTGTACAGTATAATATACAGTATTTTCGTTTTATGAAATTTTGCCTCACTATAGCAATAAATTTATCCTGTATCATGGCTGCGTTTATAAACATTAAAACTCACTTACATAGTGACACCCGGAATAACTGCTCAATCAAATAAGTGACGTGCAGCCCAGTTAATCATTAAACCACTGCGCCAGTTTACATAATACATTAAGTAATTTGATGTCAACGACTTATTTTTCTCTTGGTAAAGATTTTTTGAAGTGAAAAATTCTTTAGCGGCGTTGTGCACTTTTTTTGGAATGGGTAAAAAATTAAACTCGCGTCAGGACACGTGACTTGATCGAAAATTCGTAAGACAGCGCAGGGCGCTTGCGCGAATTTTCGTGTGTGTTTATTACTATTGAAGTTTTCACTTCTGCTGGAACTGCCAGAGTGCAACCCGTCGTTTTTTTACACCTTAGTTTAGACACTTTTGATCACGTTACTTTAAAAATTATCACCATCATCATATAATGTGCCCACTATTGGGACACAGGCTTCTTCTCTGTGGAAGAGAGAGGGCCATAGTCCACCACGCGGGCCCAGTGCGGGTTGGGAGATTTCACATGTCTTCTAATTTTATGGTTCTAGGACATGCCGGTTTCCTCACTATGTTTTTTCCTTCACCGTTTTGAGAGCAATGGTTATGAAATAAATTACACAAAGTAATCCACCAGGCTGAGTGCGAACTTACGACCTACAGCTCGTAAGTTGACCAATACCACTGGTCCAAAATTGCTCACTCACCAAAAATTATTTAAAACAAATTGACACAGCAACCTCAAACTTGCCTTCACTTTAACTCAACTCTAACTGCACAGAGAGAATTACACCAACAATTTTGACAAAACATAGTCAGCATATTTCCTGATCCCCCTTGCATAGTCCCCCTTCCTCCTTGCCGTCCCCTTTTCCCCGAAACTTCTGAGATAACAAACAGCGTTGACATTGTTACAAGACAGATTCCGTTAAAGAATTTTTGTGCCAACTCAGTGGAACTTACTGTGTACAAGGTTCATATAGTACAAGACAAAATATAAATAATATCGTGTTGGCGTCACAAGGATGAAGTAAACGACTGTAAAATATCACACATCGAAAAAAGAACGATGCTGTGCAGTATTATTTTTGTTGCGGGACTGTCTGCAAAGCTTATCGCGGCCCTGGAAAGCACAGTGCACCCCAAAAATATAGAATTATAAAATTTTCCGATTTTTGCTAAAACTTTGTCTTCTCGGCAGAGACACTGTCATATATAAGTACAACAATGTCTTTCTATGATCTGTTGTACAGACGCTAGCACATCAACGTATCTGTCAAATTTTACCCGAATCTGTCAAATTTTGCCAATTAAACGTGAACCTTCTTGTTTTGTGAAAAAGTTGAAAATCTATTACAGAAATTTGACAGACTGCGGTAGCTTGATATGCTGTCGTCTGTACCATGTACTCTGAACTGTGACTGATATGATAGGAATAGTGAGTGACGTCATAATGACTTGTTGTTTTCTTAAAATAAAATATTGTTTTCTTCTTTTTGTGTCGTCTTTTGTTTATTTGAGAGTGGTGATGTGGCTTTTAATTCAATATTTGTGGGAGAAATTGAAGTTGATTTACTTGTTTTTTCTCTTTATGCGAAGCGTGACGTTTTTATTTGTAATGTATGGAATTGTTTGAATCCAGTCACATAGAAAAGCGAAAGCGATCCGATAGCGTGACAGAACAATCGGACTGATGTCTCGCTTCGGTTCGGTATCGCTTCGGACTCGCGCGTCTGTTTGACAAAGGCATTATAAAGAACTATTACATAATTATTAATTAACTACTTAATTAATTATTAAAAAACATTTAAAAACTAAAAGTAAAATATGTACAAAAATGACTAAATTAAAACTAAAATAAAAAAAATATAAGGCATCAAAAAATTTAAATCCTTTTTATTTGAATTACTTTTATTTTACGTCACACGTTTGTTGTGCATGAATCCAGTATTATAAAACAGAAATTATGGATGGTTGTTTGTTACTGAATTACGCCAGAACAGCTGAACAGATCTTGATGAAAGGCTCAAAGATAGATTATAGTCTGAAATAATATATAGGATACTGTTTATCCTGGTATTACGTAAGTACCACCAATTTTCAGGAAAAACATGAGAGAAGCCGCTGGCAACACCATGTAATAATTATTTTTAAGAATTTTAGACAGATAATTTACATGTCGGACAATACCTGGGTCCCGGGACTGTACGAATTACCGTGACCCCGGAACGTAAAGGGCTATTGAAAGACACCGTGGATTTTAGTCAGTACGAGTCTGACAGTCCCTCCCGCTCTGCCCTGGGTGGGAGGACTCATTTGATGATTTTACTACGTAAAAAAAAGGACAATACCTGAGGCTTCGTCATAGAGAACAGACGCCAGCAGGTCAACCTTCCCCAATCTGTCCTATTTTATCAATCGAACCTTCCACTTCTGCGATAGGTTGATGTGCTGGCGGCTGTACATTTATTTTATTGTTCGTGATGATGAATTCAATGTCATATAGTTCAAAAGTTCAGAGAGAACTGAATACGTGATGTGTAATATAGTGAAATAAAATTATTTTTGTTAAATAATTGGATTATATCCGATTGCATAGCAAACAAAATAAAGACACAATTTATCTCCATTTATTTATCAATATTTGAAATTAGCAATAAGTAACTCATTAACACCACACAAAAAAATAAAACAAATTAATATTCTATGTATCGCAATTTTTATACAAATATTTACTTTTACAAAAGCTCAAAATCAATGTTCACGCTACATATCGACAACACGGTCCATTTACTTCAATTCTCGTACTGTCCTCCGAACGAACAAATCATGGTCACTCTACAGAAATGAAATTGTCCCACACAAAAGTGTGGGCACTGCCCGGGACATTTTGTCTTACTTTATGACGCAACGTATTTTTCTCGCTTCAACTTTGTATTTACCGTGTTGAGTACGTCTTTTGTGTTCTGTAGTATCATAAGGGTTTCTAAGTTTAGTTTTCTTATTTATTTAACGTGTGTGGATGGAGTGGCTATCTTTATACCCGGTTTACTGATAATAGGAGACGCTTAAACAAATGCTTTACCCATTTTTGGATTTACCCATTTTAACTATTATAGGCACTAGCTATTTCCCGCGATCTTGCTCACGTTTATGCCTTTGTCAAACAGACAGGCGAAAGCGAAGCGTTTCCGAAGCGATACCGAACCGAAGCGAGACGTCAGTCCGATAGTTCTGTCACGCTATCGGATCGCTTTCGCTTTACTATGTGACTGGACTCAAACCATACATTACAAATAAAAACGTCACGCTTCGCATTCGTCACGCCTGTCTGTTTGACAAAGGCTACTGATGCCAAAAATGCAATCAGAGTCAATGCCACATGCGCAGAGTTGTTTTTTTACGTAGTAAAATCATCACATGAGTCCTCCCACCCAGGGCAGAGCGGGAGGGACTGTCAGACTCGTACTGACTAAAATCCACGGTGTCCATCAATAGCCCTTTACGTACCGGGGTCACGGTAATACGTGAGTCCCGCGACCTCCTTTCGCAGAGTTAGGCTGAAAATAGCAAAGTTTAAGGAATGTTGAATAGGAGGAAGGCCTTTGCCCAGAAGTGGGACAGAATATAAACAGTGTTATGATTTAACAATTAGTTATTTAAATGCCCAGTCTCTGTGTACTTAACCTTACCTTTGTATCTTTTCCTTCAACATTATAGTTTTAGTAAGAAAAATACTTTGTCTGACTAAAATCTTGCAACGCAATCTAAATTGCCTTCAAGCTCCATTCAAACTATATTTAATTGCATAGTAAACATTGCTTCAGTTAAGGCATAAATGTTCCTGAATACGGATTATCGATACCAGGGTAACATGAGTCTGTAATAACCTAAGCTACCGTGTTAATCGACTATCAAAATGTTGCAGCTCTCAATTCCTGTTGTGCGCCTAGTACCAACTGTGCTAGTTAAATGAATTTACTGGTATGCGATGTGAGATTATCGACAGCATTGTTGGTAAGTAATTTAATATCTGGGAGTTAAGCTACTAGCGAGTGTTGTCAGTTGGCTTGTACAGTGTTCATTGTTATTAATTGAACATATTGAAACAGGAATCGATTCGACATCGAGTAATTAAAGTAGCTTACTATAAAATTATTTTACCAATATTATCATATTATGGTATGATAATTATATGTATACAACATTATTTTTTGTTTATGCGAAACCCGATACACCTGTCTAGTATTTTTGTGTAAAGAATCTATGTACAAAATTTTAAAACCGTATCATGAAAAATCACAAGGATATGAGTTTGTATATTACCTGGTTGTCCGTTCAAAAACATGCTCATTTCGCGGTACACCCGCGTAAACCGCGTCTCCTGTGTTATACACTCGTGATAATAGCTTGGCAATAGGTACCTAACCGTACGGTGATTGTATCGTAATTAACTGGTAATAAAATTTAATTAAAATATTTTTGAAAAAAAATATAACAGGGTGTAAAAATTCGATAGTTTGGTATTCCATTTATATTTGCTACAGCGAGTTACAACTCGACAATTATCTCACGGGAACACATAAACATAACATAAAATCGGGATAAAAGTCTCAAAAAATCCTAGGTGTTTATCCAGGTTAAATTATGTTAAATTATCTGTGTACCATATTCGTTCAGTAGGTTTTGCGTGAAAGAGTTACAAATATCCGTCCTCACATTCTATTGCATTTATAATAATTGTAAAATGCTTTGAAGTAAATCTCAATTTTGAAGAAAATTAAAAAAAAAAACCTTTTTTTTTTGTGTATGGCATCTCACAGGTCAGCCTAGAAGATGTTGTGGGCTGCTTAACCGGACTTTCCTTATTTCGTTTACAATATATATGGTACTTAATCGCTAGATATTTTAGCTCTTCATGTACGACTATTAATGCTGAGGTGATCGTGGAAACCCAACTGTGTTTGATAGTTCTATCAAGCAACACAAACAAATAAAAATTGTTTTGAATTACGATTAAAACAATATTGAAAAAAGAATTAAAGGCTTTTAACACCTGGAAAAGACGCCCTAAAAAAATAGGATGTGCGTGTATGACCTTTGTAAACTTGGACGAGGCGAAAGGAGTATGTAAGGATCGTAGCTGGGGGCATTCTATGGTTTTTGTATACCCTATGGGAGAAAAGCATTTGTAAACATATAAAAAGTAAACACTCCATTTGAAACATAGCCTACAATATTTAATAGAGCGTGTCTAAAACACATATTTACAAGAACCTCGATGAAAATATGAAATTAATTAATTGTAACATTGTATGTCCTGACCTACTTGTAACTCCACTCTCAGGGGAGCCCGAGATAGCTGACGCCTAACCAAATAACACGAGGTACGATACAGATGAGCTTTGTACTTTAAAATTAAACAGCGATTCTTAGCAACGGTTTATAATAATACGAGGCGTTCGTTGAAATTTTGTTTTGTAATGAGAAAATTGTTTTCAGAGGAAATATAATAAAAACAGGTGAAGAATGAAACTGTACAAAAGTAATAATATAACATGCTAAATTTTTTAATGTTTTTATTTTAATACATTCTTGTATTTTAAATATCAAAATCACTAGTTCTTGTCTCCGGTTAGTTTTGCATGGAAGTCAATAATTATGCTGCAGTCGTTACTATTTAAATTTTTCATTTTTTTTACCAACTACGGCAAAGCCAAAAGGAGGGTTATGATTTTGTTTGGTTATGGTTTAAGTTATTTTTAACTTATGTTTGGGGTGTTAAAATAATCAAATGAATCCTCCCGCTCTAGGTGGAAGGGAATGTCTGACTCTTACAGACTAAAATGACACTGTTTCTTCACATGTCCTTTGGCCCCGTCAGTTTACTGACAGCTTCTTGAGGCTTTCAATGTTTTATTAACCTGTAGTCTACCTATGCTTCTAATTTAATCGAAAGCATGGAAGGGTTTCTTTATAATAATGAAGTGTGAAATTAAAAAAAATGCATGATGTTTTTCTATTCTACAGTACCATTTTACATTTTTCTCACCTTTTACAGTAGAATGTCACCCGTTCGAATTCAAGCCTTTGTCAAAAAGACAGGCGATAGCGATAACGAACCGATACGAGTTCTCAAACTGGGTGGAGCGAACCGAGGCGTGGCAGTTGTATTATCTGGCTTTTTATGAACGAGGTCAAACAGTGCAAATACGCCTTCGCCACGTCTTCGCATCGGTTCGTTCACGCTATCGGATCGCTTTCGCTTTTCTAAGTGACTGGATTCAAACAATTCCATACATTACAAATAAAAACGCCTCGCTTCGCATTCGTAACGCCTGTCTGTTTGACAAAGGCTTTAGGAACACCAAATTGTAGATTCAGAACCAGACGCTTTGAGCACAAATACCTCTGTGGTTTTGCGTGTTCGCGGCAGACTTGCATGAGAGACATGAGGGTAGTACTAATAAAGTTATACTGAACACTGCAGCTGTAGTTGTTGGTACTGAATCTGTTAACTTCGATGCAGATGTGTATAAATTGGCAGTACAGACGTATTATCAAATACAAAGTCACAATCCATGAAACACAACGAAACACAGTTTACAGCAGAACTCATTTGTTTCTTCAAATAAACATTCGTTCAGTTTTACTACAAATTCCTTCCTTCTTTTCTGCAGTGTACATTTCCAAAGACAGAAACAAAATTGCGTTCAAAATCTTTGCAGTAACAGACAAAAATAAAAGAACATCTGCTAGTGCTGCAACTTCTAAATTTTGTACAGTCGACGCAGTAGCGCCTTCACTAACGCCATATGTCGCAATAAAATACATCGTGCCACCGGTTTGGCACTAAGCCGATAGTACATCGTGTGTGGTGTTTTTACTTAAGAAAATATCGATACCACAAATATCGAGATTTTCTCCACCCAAATTTATATGTTTGCTTATTCACATGATACGTTTTCAAGACTTGCATTCGGTTTTACTGCTTTCTTGAACGTAGATTTCAGAATTTTTGAATGTATTACTTGGAACGCTTTGTGAATAATATTTGAATAGTTCAAGCCCATGTGCGACTCTAAAGCAGTTTCTTTTACGCATTTCATTCGGCAGAAGTACCTTCGAAATATAGAATTTTAAATTTCATCTTGGCGTTCTTGTTGGCAAGGAGTACTGCAGTGCTTCTGTATTGAGTACTATTTATATGTATGTATATGCAGGCTTTAAATTCTGTTTTTGAAAAAGGAACACTTAAGCCTCTATCAAACAGACAGGCGTCGCGAATGCGAAGCGTGACGTTTTTATTTGTAATGTATGGAATTGTTTGAATCCAGTCACAAAGAATCACGAAAGCGATCCGATAGCGTAACAAAACTATCGGACTGAAGTCTCGCTGACGTCTCGCTTCGGTTCGGTATCGCTTCGGAAACGCTCCGGTCTGTTTGACTTAGGCATTAAAACTGGCTAGGTAACAAATCTTCGAGGACACCTAACATCTACTGAACCCGCACCTGGCCCGTGTGGTGGGTTACTGCCTAATCGTTCTTACAGAGAGGACGCCTGTGTGCCATTAGTGAAATCTTTAAATCTAATTTGGACGGCACGTTGTGCGCAGTTGCTGAGAAATTGGACTCCTGCACTATGTGTCGCGGGTTCTATTCCCGCACGGAACAAATATTTGTATGATCTACAAGTAGTTGGTCTGGGTCTGGGTGTTTGTGTATGTGAGTTTCTATGTTTGTAAACGCACCCACGATAGAGGAAAAATTCCAACAACGAGGGGCAACGTTTTTTTTGTTTTAAAAAAAAAGGTAATCCTCTGCTATGCAATTTTTGTGACCATTGAATTCAACTCTTTGCCTAAAGAATAACTTTCGTCCTTGACTGCGTTCAAACCCTCGATTGTTCAGGAAGATGAGACATACTGTGTGGGGGATAGGACATAAGTTGTAACACTCTTGACAGAGTAGGCGTGCTTCACATCAAGTGTGATGACTCGCTCTAAGATCCATTCTTCTCCCACCGCTGTAATCCTGGTACGTTCATATTGAATTTTAAGTAGTCACATTATAAATCACAATTTATTAATCATTTACATAACTAAATTATGAAATGAATCATCTAATTAGAAACTAATTTGATATGCTCAAAGAAATTGCAAAAGCTATCATAAAAGAAGATATAATATATCTTTGTGTGAGACAAGAACATAAAATGAATACTAAACAAGCCTGCTAATTAAGTTCCTTAATTGGTGATTTGTTCCAATTACAGCTGGAGGAAAATTGAGCTTTGACGGCGTCTAAAAGGACCACACTTTTTTGAGAAAATTAAAATGCTACCATTTTGTGCTAATTACGTAATCATAAATTTAAAATCCACCACAGTATTTCTATTTTTTGTTCCTTTGAATATTTATTATTCAATTTTGAATTCTTCCGAACATTTAAATGTCTGCCATTGAGATTTCACACACAATTCATGGAGTTTTAGGTGAATTACTGGATATATTTCTGTATTGGAAATCAAATTGAATGGGAATACGATTGATTATGTATTTGTGATACCATATTGAAACAGTCTGTTAATTGACTATGTAGCAATATCCTTTCGATGACATTTTCATCAACACTGCCGTATACCGTCACAATCAATGAAATGTATACAGGGAGCAAAATTCTAAAATGGTTTTCGAAACAGATTTTAACTCGAAATAGAAGCTATATGAAGAGAAAATTAACAAATATGTTTTCATTTTCATCGCTTTTGATTTATCTCCACTTAACACGAGTGTTTCTATGGTTGGATGGATTTTAATTCTCTTTGGTACAGAGGTAGATTATAATCTGTATTAATACTTATGATACTTTTTATCTCCGTGATATAATCACATGGGGTAATCACCAAACTCTACACAGATGAAGCTACTGGCATAATTCGGTTGACGTACAAGTAGTATGTACTTTAATAATCACATTATTTTTCTTATATTTGTCAGGTTTAGAATATTCCATTCTCAATATTCATAATGGCCTGACTAAAACAAAAGAAGGCCGTGACTTTTTAAGAAAAATAAAAATAAGGAAGGTCGTCAAAAACAGTACCTATCTATCTCAAAATCACGGAGACTGCAAAACTTGGACAAAACAGCCCTTATCTTAAACTTTTCAGGGTTAAAGAATACAGAATGATCGACCATCGTCACTCAGTTTTAACGGTCATGGAATTGATTAAACTTCGCACCATCCAACCTCGTTAAGTCCAAACTAAGTTGAGTTTTTATTGTGAAATAAAATGGCGGAAAGTTTTACTTAGAGAGAAGTTTTCGCTATTCTATAAAGTTAACGAAGAATCGTTAATTCCGTCCTTCGGTTGTATTTATTGTTATTTTTTCGTTTTAATTGTTATTATTTTAAATTTTTAGTTTCTTTTTCTTCTTCTTCATTTTGTTGTTTAGGTTTTAATGGTTTCATCAGTCTTAGGAAAAAGTATGTCGGATCTTGGTTGAGTATAAGCCTTTGTCAAACAGACAGGCGTAGCGAATGCTAAGCGAGGCGTTTTTATTTGTAATGGAATTGTTTGAATCCAGTCACATAGAAAAGCGAAAGCGATCCGATAGCGTGACCGAACCGATGCGAAGACGTGGCGAAAGTTTTTTCTCTGTTTGACGTCGTTCATAAAAAGCCAGCTAATACAACTGCCACGCTCCAATTCGCTGCACCCAGTTTGACGTCTCGTATGGGTTCGTTATCTCTTCAGATTCGGTCCGATTCGCTTTCGTCTGTCTATTTGACAAAGGCTTAAAAGAGAACACAAACGCCTTTGTAATGGTGTTATGCTGAGATAGGTGTCTGATAAGCACCACGGTCCCATGGATCAACAGTGATCTTTCAGACGTGATGGTAGTGACACATACTGCCCTAGGAACAGCTCTGTGTTTCCTTTTAAGGTCAGAGTATTAATTCGCAAAGTTGAGTTAGTATCAGACTATGTTACATATTACTGTGCAAATGTCTACTAATATATGCTACTAATATATCTGTCTATTAATATATGTCAAAGTAGTTACTTCTCTCACGTACCCGTATCCCACTCTGCGCCCACAATTAATGCCACCATGCATGTCACTTAGTACTCTTATAAATAAATATTCCACAACTATCACACAACGCCATCTAGTGCCAAGCTAAGCAGAGCTTGTGCTATGGGTACTAGACAACTGATAAACATACTTATATATTTCTTAATACATACATATTTTAGATAAATGTTATTATTCTGATAATAGTATATGTCTCACTTACTTTTTCCTTTACATTCCAGCTTCATATTTTCAGTTCTTAAATTCTCTATATTTTTATACCTCCCCTTTGATTTCCGGCTCATAAAACTATAAGCACCACTCCGCAACTCTGTATTTAGATTCACTACAACCGTTGACATCTTAACATCACAAATGTAATTTCCGCTTTCTACAAAGTCGGAATCTAATAATACAAGTCCCAGTCGTATCTGTCGATAGTATTCGGTTTTATGATGTCCACATTATAGTGCATCAAACATAAAGCTGGGTACAGATTGAGACATGCAATGTAACGCGTCATGCAACAATTTACTTAAACCGAGTTAAAGGTGGAGTACTAACACGCAGTCGCTTTTAGAGTGTCCGCGAGCACAGTAAAATTATATAAAGTGTTGCATTCTCTGTTGCATAACATGTTGCAAATAAGCTGTACCGAACCTTATGTTGCCACGTTATGGCGCAACGTTGCACAAACGTCACTGTTATTTTGTAAAGTGCAGTAGACTTCACTTTATGTCGTCTGCTACATGTGCATGACCATAAATTTAACATTGTACAACTTAGAGGTTTTGGCTTCGATGTATTGGACGATAAATAAAGCTAGTTTAGTGTGATGTTCGCACGGTTTGTAAAGTGAAATGTAGACTGCTTTTGACTTATTACTTCGAGTCTAATGTAATAATATAAAAGAATTTCTGTTTTTTTTTTTATACATTGCCACATAGTTATTTATAACTTGTCCCGCCTTTTTAAAAATATGATTCTTAACTTGATATTATGTTTCCATAGTATCGTTTCTGAAATCCACCTGTTCTCAAAGTAATTAACGTTTGGGAATCAAGAAAAAAGTAATCAAAAGTAAGGAACAAAACTGAATTAAAAATAAACGTCGGGTTGCACTCTAGGAGTGCCGGCAGAAGTGAAAACTTGAATAGTAATAAACACACACGAACATTCGCGCAAGCGCCCTGCGCCGTCTTACGAATTTTCGATCAGCTCACGTGTCCTGACGCGAGTTTAACATTTTTTACCCATTCCAAAAAAAGTGCACAACGCCGCTAAAGAAGTTTTCACTTCAAAAAAATCAAGTAAACATTTCAAATACAAAATGAAAATCCGGTATAAATATACAAACACACATAAGTGACATACAGTTTTAACAAGAATTAAGCACTAAGCAACATTGCCTTTGACACTTCAAAAGTCCAGAGTAACAAAAACTGTCAGAGGCCCTTTACAAAAATATTCTAAAAACGGAACGTTAGCGGGAGAAGTGTTAAAACTTTTCACAGGGACAAGCCTCTTTTTGACATGTCTGCCGCTGTCCCAGTGTTCCGAGTTCAGAGGACATGAGACATGTCCGATATGTATTGTGTCGGATGTTTCATAACTGTGTTTCAGTCGTGAGCTGTTATTTTAGTGTGTTTCGTTGGATTTTGGGTGTAGTGGATATTTATGATATCATGGAGAATGGAAATAAACTGGTTGTGGTATTCTTTGTTGTGCTGTAAACCGTAGTTTTACGAAATTTTAACCTAGGTTTTTAGTTAAACCCCATTTTGAAATAAGTCAGATTATGTTTTTAACTCCATGTAATGGAAGCATCGGGGTCACGGGACTCACGAATTACCGTCACCATCGGGGTCGCGGGACTCACGAATTACCGTGACCAACGCAAAGGGTTATTGATGGACACCGTAGATTTTAGTCAGTACAAGTCTGACAGTCTCTCCCTCTCTGCCCTGGCCCTAAAAAAATATATAACAGGGAGCAAAAGTATTCCCACTAATCAAAGGCCACACAAATCCAGACTCGGTGGCTGTTCCTTTGAAATACTCAATAACACTCAGTGACATTACCTGAGAATCGAACCAAGATCCTCATGCTCAGCAACAGCCATTCTAATATTCTATTATTATGTAAAACTCAGTAGCCACGGTCCTCTGCAAATATAATAAAATCATTAAGCGATGTTAATTCGCTTAGTGACCACAGTAAATATGATGAAAATATGCAAATGTACCAAGTTCCCGGGTTGCTTTAGTTAAAATAAATTGCGACTGGTCTCCCTGTACGGGATTTGAAGATGACAAAACATTTAATTTATGGTACACTTGTTTTTGGGGTGGGGCAGAACCTCGTGTGTTTTTATTCACTGAAATATTAAGATCCAAGGTGTTGTTTTTTTACCTATTTCAATTGATACAGAAACATCAACGGTAGTTTTTGCTTTCAATGAATAAACAGAAATTTATATATCCCCAACAAACTATAACAAGACAATATAATCGAACAAAAAGGGAATGCTGGTTTTTCATTTATTACCATGAATTAATGGAATGTTTATGATTAATTGGTGCAAAGGATAATCGGCAATAACTTTACGAGATGCATTAACGAAATTAACGACTTTATTTTTAGCAACACCGTTTACATGATACAATTGCCACTGGCTATTAGGTCACTCATTTTGATGATGAAATTTCAAATTTAATCTATGTATCGACAGCAATCTGATTGTTTTTTAAGCTTATTTGTATTTTGAGACATAAGAAGATTGCGGAATCTGGGATGAAAGTATGTACATTATATAGAGCAGGTAGAGAGTAGAGAGCTTTCATTTGAGGGATCATCCTTATTTTCATCAACCCGGAGAAAGTAAAATAGGCTGAAACAAATATTTTATTAAATCTGAATAACTAAACGCAATTTATTCGCAATACCAAAACGGACATTAAAGGAAAACGAGTGTCTGTCATACTGGCACAAAGAAAAAGCCGTGAAAAAAATATTAGTTAGAAAAAAAAAACTTGTGTCGTACTTAATGTCTATGTTGTCAAATCTTTCCGCCGTCATGAGGTTTCAAGTCAATATTCAATGTTGTTGTTGTTGTTGTAGTTTGTTATTTTTCTGTAAGCTATTCCAGTAAACTGAAATAACTATATGGAATTGTTCATACTGGAGTGAATAAGTAATTGACACCCTGGTCCGTTAACCGGTTGAACAGAAGGATCCCCCACGATCTTCAATGATGAGACGAGACTCTCGCTTGGAAATTCGGTGAAGAGCTTGAATTAGAAGACAGAACTGTTCGATAAGGCTTACATTATGAAGAAATTCTTAATTAAGGTCCTATTAGGAATACATTGAACTATTATTCAAAATCAAAATAAAATGTGATCAAATCAAATCACATCGAACTGTGTTTCAAAACAAAATGTTTATTTTGTATTTTCAAATGTAAATGTTTTAAATTCTTATTAGTAAATGCGAATGTGAGTTTGTTCTGCTTTCACGTTATACTGGTGGACCGATTTTGAATAGCACAGAGTTAGTGGGGACGATGATAGGCTAAGGGGCATTATTTTGTTTTCACATATTTAATGTAAAGTGTATGTAAAAATAAAGAAAAGCTTTATGAATTTTCTGTGTTTGATGATTTTATTTATTTTATTAATCATGACAACAATATCAATCAATAAATCAAGCAATGACTGACGGCCAACATAATACGGTTGCTAAAAGATCTATGTAATCCTGTCATACTTACCGCACTCGACATTTTTCATGTCATGTCAAGACAAGAATGACAGTTTACTAAAGCTCCGTATACATTTTCCATAATTATGTGCCGATCAAGGTCACGTTTTTTTGGTTTTCTATAAAGAAAATATTTTCATTTCTTATACTTTTCACTAATTTGAGAAAATAAATCAATATATCCATTTATGCGTCTTATCAAAAGATCATTAAGATTGTTTTGCACATTCGTACAGGGTGGCGTTTTTGAAGATGGCTAATGTGTTGGGATCCTAACAATTTGATTCGACTACTAGTGCCATTTTCCTGTACAGTGATCATTATTAAAACTAATCATTTCCACCATCTTTAAATCTTTTCTTCTGTTTACTGCATATCATACTCTTTGGTCTTCTGTGATGGGGTCCGTCTTTAAGGGCTAAATCTGCTCTTTCAACAGCGATTCCTAGTGAAACCCGGTAATTAAAAAATATGCTGTGATTAACTTATATCTTAATTTCGCCGAGACCTATCTTTTGAGGGTATTTTCATGAATGAACGCGAGCTCTATCTGTGGAACCCAGACTCCACAGGAAGCTGCCATTCTTCTTTTCTTCTTAATTGTAATTCATTGTAGGTTTAGTTTTATATTACTATATTTAGGTTATATTTCAATTTCTATTTTGTCTTTTACGTTTACTTCTTTTTCTTACTCTATTCTCAAAATTACATTAGCTTTCAAAACTTGAACACGACCTTCACCAAATTTTTCACATTAAAAAACTTTTGTCATGACTAAATTGTGTTTTACTTCTTTCTTATTCTTCACATTACCATGCAACGACCTCAGAACTGCTGGAAGAAAACACATCACTCACAATATGAATTCAATATGTCGCAATGAATATATCGTCAACCATAACTCGCGACCACGACTTTATTAAAGAAGTTATTGCTGTTAAATTTCCCCTATTCGACATAAAAATGACTTATTTCCCTAATACGTCGCTTCAGCGGACGTAACACTTAAAGATGATATCATAAGACTCAATATTTATGATATGCGATATGTAAAAGACTATATCTGACGTTTAAGGCACAATAATGTCGATGCTCTCTCCCGAAATTGGTATTTGAAAATGTTTCTAAGTCACCCGAAGTGTCTATAAATGTTTATGTTCACCATTTAAGACCAGAGTAGATAAGCAAGATCTTTTAATCGCTGTAGATGGGAATTTATATAACTCAGAAGTAATTCGCGACGCAATTAAATACAAAATCTTCTGCGTTCATTATTGGCTTGGGAAAAAAAGTGTCCGTAAAACTGACCTGGTCCCTTTCAGCCGTTTTCGAATAAAAATGCAAATCTACCTTTGCGTCATCCTGCTGGGTTGTAATTGCAAAAAAAAAACCCTTGACCAAAAGGCTACTGTGCTGGCCATGCCAGGAACAGGTGCTTATATAGAACCCAGTTTTGCATCACAAACGTGTTGACATCCAATTTATTTTAACTAAGGTCTGAACTAGCTCTACCAACTTTTTCGTTCACAGTTTTTGTTGATTTGCATATTTTCACTTTAATGAAAGTTGGGAGTTCTATAACGTGTGTAAATACATTAATATTTATAGTTGATTACAATACAGAACCTTTGGGACAGTCCACATAGCGGTTCCTTTGAAACGATTTGGGTTTGTAATTAAGTTAGGATTTGATTATTTGCATACGAGTGGGTGACTTAATTTACAGCGGGTCAAAGGAAAAAGAATTAATATCTTTATTACTTGTATAATAAATTCATTGACCAGCAGAAATTAGCATTCGACGTAAAACGTTGATTCAAAATGACGCATGATTCATACATCTGCTAAGCCTTTTCCAGGGTCCATTTCCGGGTCGACGGCGCGTTGTGTTCCACGCGCGCCTCAAAGAGTGTCAGCAAAATGACGGGGCCCCCTCTAGAGGGCTAAAGCCTGCCGGGTTCGCGGGTCTCACAAATTACCGTGACCCCGGAACGTAAAGGGCTATTGAAGGACACCGTGGATTTTAGTCAGTACGAGTCTGGCAGTCCCTATCGCTCTGCCATGTGGTGGGAGGTCTCATTAGATGATTTTACCACGCAAAAAAAGTCTTTTCCAGGCTATGTTTGGATTAGGCTTCATTCTAACCAGATGCAGTTGAATATCAACATTTCACATTGTCATTGATGATGTGACTTAAGATTAACTATTCATTTTAAAAAAGAACAGGATATCTCAAGATTTCCGTATTTTACCTACAGCTTACTTGAAATATATACGGCGTTTATTGTACGGAAATTGAAAAAG
The DNA here is from genome assembly GCA_943136025.2 of Agrotis puta. Taxonomy (NCBI): domain Eukaryota; kingdom Metazoa; phylum Arthropoda; class Insecta; order Lepidoptera; family Noctuidae; genus Agrotis; species Agrotis puta. The sequence continues at coordinate 2,938,624 of OW964182.2, forward strand.
CGCCTCTTGTGTACAAACGAGGAACAATTTGTGTTCACCAAGTTAACATCGAAGTTCCCGTTTACTTCACGTCAAAAAAACGTGAAAAGAACCGTAGTATAAGGCTATTGAAAGATGATTGATAGTTATAAATAGATACTTTTACATAAAAAAAGAAGTAGTAAAATACGATCTCGCTCAAAATTCTCGAAGTAAAATATTCACCGTTTTAAAACGCCAGAGTAGGTAGGCTTAAATGATAAAACGAAACAAACAAAACAAATTCATTTAATTCTAAATGTCTAAAAAGTTTGCTACATTTTCTGAAAACTCCCACTTCACCCTTAACGTTTATTGAAATTTCCGGGGATTACGTCATTGCGTCGAGTTTCAAAGAAGTCAACCGAAATCTGGGACAAGGCTGATAAAATGTTTAAAAGGTTTTTGATAAAATTAAAACTCTTACTCGTTTTGATGGTTTGGTCAAGTTGAGAGGATGAATTATCGGCGTGTTTTAATAGGTACTAGATATACGAATATGTCAGTGGAAACGGGGCGCCCTGGTATGGTGAGGTTTAAATATTATTGATGAGATTTTTCAGCTTCAGGTACGTAATACCTACTTTAAACCAGATAATTTGTATTGAATTTGAAAGACGTGAGGATCCTCATGATATCAAATAATAATTACTTACTACAAGTGACTTTATAAAGGTCGCCGGAAGACGCTGGATGCAGGTCGCTTCCAACCGGTATATGTGGAGATCTAAAGGGGAGGCCTATGTTCAGCAGTGGACGTCCTATGGCTGAGATGATGATGATGATGATGACAAGTGACTTTCAGCCTACACTGTCCCACAGCTGGGCAAAGGCCTCCCCCAAGTTTTTCCATGTGTTCTTGTCCAACGCCACTTCAAACCATCAGTGGGACAGTGTAGGCTGAAGAAAAAAAAAGTGACTTTTGAACACACTTTTGCATGTCTCTTTTTTTGAAGCACCCAGGTTTCAGGGTTTTAGAAGCCCAAAGTCTGCCGTGGTCGCGGGACTGACTTATCAGGTAACCGTGGCCCCGGAACGTAATGAACGCCGTGGATTTTATTCGGTACAAGTCTGACAGTCCCTCCCGTCCTGCCTTGGATCCAATCTAATGATGAATGAGGATGAGTGTAATGTTTTAATGTTTAAATCATGCAATGAGTTGCATGATTTCAACACATTAAAAAAATGTGAACTCTCTCATAAGCTATGAGTGTTTTGTTTTGAAGTGAAAACTTCTTTAGCGGCGTTGTGCAATTTTTTTTGGAATGGGTAAAAATGTTAAACTCGCGTCAGGACACGTGACCTGATCGAAAATTCGTAAGACGGCGCAGGGCGCTTGCGCGAATGTTCGTGTGTGCTTATTACTATTCAAGTTTTCACTTCTGCCGGCACTCCCAGAGTGCAACACGTCGTTTTTTTTTAATCTTGGTAAAATCATCAAATGAATCCTCCCACCCAGGGCAGAGCGGGAGGGTCGTTCAGACTCGTACTGACTAAACTTCACGGTGTCCTTCAATAGCCCTTTACGTTCCGGGGTTACGGTAATTCGTACAGTCCCGCGAACAAGCTATGAGTGTAGTATAAAAACGTGGTAATAAAATAACTAATTTCTATATGTAAGCTCTCCCAAAGTAGCTCTTAACATTTCCATCACGCTACTCGTGGCAAATTTAACTCTTAAAATATTCAGAGTTACTTTGCGCGTCTAGTAACATCATCAAAATTAGCAGCATTACTCATAAGACCTCAGAAAGCAGGCAAGAGTAGGCAAATTCGGTATTTTTTTTCTCGTCAAAATTTTCATTTCATTTATGGGCAAGTGGAATCCGCAAATTACTGAGGATTCCTTTTTTTTGGCTTTTTGTAAAATTGCCTACGTCCACTTTAAGATATTAAAGGAGAGACAAAGGAGCAAATGTAAGTTAATCGTGAGAGGTACTCGTTCCTATTTATTTCTGTTACTTAACTTTGCGAACGGTTTCGTGACCGCCGCCATTTTATTTTTTTAAAAGATCGTTGCCCCACACTAGGAATCTCTCCTGTGTCGTGGGTGCGTTTACAAACATATAAACTAACATACACAAACGCCTAGACCCGAAACAACTACTTGTAGATCAAATCACTTTTTTTTACCTAATTACTTATTTTTCTTGTTACTGTGTATCCTTTTATGTACCTATTTGTTTTTGTGTCTCTATTGCACTGAGTAAATCTTTTATCTATCTCTCTATCTATCTATCTAAATATTTGCTCCTTGCGGGAATAGAACCCGCGAAACGCAGCGCAGCAGTCCAATCGCTCAGCCACTGCGCTAACAGTGCCGTCATTGTTCTTTTTATGACCCATTTAAATTTCACGTAATTAAACAAATCTCGGTTATGATAGCTCGTTATTGGTACAAAGTTTTTAATCAACTAGCTTATGCCTGTGGCTTTGTAACCGTCCCAGGAGTTTGTACTGCCGGTTTAGGAAATATCCTATACAGTTATTACATTTTAATCCAGGTTTACAAACTATCTGTGTCTGTATTGTATGCAAATTCGTTCAGTAGTTTTTCATTACTCATACTCTGAAAGTACATTACATGTCTGATCAGCGATTTGAAAGTTACCTATTGCAGGCCTAGGGAGAATCGCTTTCAACTGACAGCTGCCAAATTTAAGAAAAAAAAAAACTAGTTCTATTTTGACATTTTTATGACCCATGTTGTAACTTTTTATACAGCCACTAAATTATAGCGCAATAAAAAAAATGCATACAATTAAATATTAAGAATAATTATTATGACTTTATTATAATTCAGTTTCAACTCTTTCTGTTCTGATAATTATTTATGTTCTTATTTTTAATTTCCTCGTATTCGTAATGAAAAGCACAGTGTTTACCTCGGGTAAATTACTTATTTAGTCCCTCGAACTATTATAACTTTACGGGCGCCAAACACCGTCTCGGCACTAAATAAGTAACTTTCACCCCTAGGATAACAATGTACTTTTTGTGTGAAAGAGATACATCATATGTACATTCATCTTTACAGACTTTCACTCTCGTGCCCATAATTATAATGGTACCAAGCACATACTTTTAAATTATCAGCTAATGCAAATTTTGAATTGATATGGAAAATTCAAGAGTGGAAAAAGTAGAAAAAAGAAACTTAATAAAATTCTCAATGATATTGCAGTTTTCTGTTTCACCGCATCTGAATGCCAAGCTTTATTAGAAATGCCTGCTTGTAAAAACAAATTGGACCGTAATATTTTGCATTCCTTTGTTATAAAATGTCTTCTTAATTTTTGAAGAACGTTAAGCATACTTTCATATTAAAATAAGTAAACAATAGGTACTTACTTATAGGAATAGGATGCTTAAATCCACAAACAATAATTTTAATGAAAATGTCAAATGTCTGTATTCATTCAAAGAAGAGAGGCAGGTAGTAGCTACCTATGTAGGTTTGCCACTTATTTCTAAGTACTATGAAACATATTTTGTGTCAAGCGTATGGCCATAAGCTCGACACAAATCCAAACGTATGAGACATTATGCTGAGAAATCCGTAATAGAAATACCTAATGTTACTACTTTGTCATATCTAGGAACTGAAACTAGCATTATTTTCTCGCGGTCGCGGGTTTGTACGAATTACCGTGACCCCGGAACGTAAAGGGCTATTGAAGGACACCGTGGATTTTAGTCAGTACGAGTCCGACAGTCCCTCCCGCTCTGCCCTAGGTGGGAGGACTCATTTGATGATTTTACCAAGATTTAAAAAAAACATGTTTTGTCACAGTTATAACGAACGACAACAATGAAATCATATTTTATTAATAATGTTTTATTTACTTTGTGAATCAGTGGATAACACTTCGCTACTCATGCACGAGATTCACAATTATTTAAACCCGGGTGTACAAATGTGTCTTTTTAAATGCAATTTTGTACTCTCTAAGTTTCCTAGATAAACATAGAAAGTAGATATGAATTAAATATATATATATTGGTACCTACTTAACTCACTGCTTTAAGCAAATACCTGGACTTATATGTAGGTATATAATAGTCAATATAAGTCCAAAGATTGTCAGAGGCCTATAGTGTTGCCAAAGGTGGTTTTTTTTATCGTGGTGAAATCATCAAATGAGTCCTCCCCCCCCCCCCCAGGGCAGGGCGGGAGGGACTGTCAGACTTGTACTTACTAAAATCCACGGTGTCCTTCACTAGCCCTTTACGTACCGAGGCCACGGTAATGGAAAAGTCCCGCGACCCCGGCAGGCTTTGCCAAAGGTGGTATAAAAAATTACTACAGACGTTTACTTTGGCACAACCATAATTTATCTGTAGCGGAATTGTATCGTAATTTTTTTTGGTAATATACACAAAAAAAATTAAAAAAAAAAATGGGAACATATTTTTTTTTTGGAATACATTTTGTTTTGGAATTTTCTTTTGGCATAATTTTTGTTCTCAGAATGTTAAGAGTATATGTGAATGTATAGGAAACCATTTCAAGCATGATGTTACGAAAAAGGTCAAAATAAAACTGCAATTACCACTTTAGATACATTCACAGGTCCAGATTTAATTTTCCGCTCCGTAGATTAACGGTAAACAATAATTTTGATGCTCACACCAATTCTATGTGTATGTCGCGGATAAATTTTCAATTACAACAGATAACGGTAATGAATGCCGTGTGACAAAATTGTGTCAATATTAAAATTAAATCAACACTGGACACAAACAGAATTATATTGGATATAAGTTTTTTTTTTTGGCATTATTTCATGACGTTAAATGTCATAAAATAATGATGTTAATTTGATTTTGTGAGTTTTGGTTTGGTGAAAGTTATTTAGGGGAGGAAGCCTGAGCATTAACAGCCTTATGGATCAATTTTTTAAGGTCAATCCATGCTTGCTGACGTTGGTCAGACAACCAGTCTTACCAAAGAGTATCGTATTAACCGGCACTAACTTGTTTGTAAAGGTCAGATAGACAGTCGCTTCATATAAAACCTACCAGTATTTTTTTTTCATCTGCATTTGTTTTACTTCAAGCTTAACCTCAGTGTCTAAAATAGGTTAGTGCCAACAGTACCCAGACACGGGGTGCAGAAACGGCCAGACCAGAAGCCTTATCACAAGATTTCTGTATTTTATTTATAGCGTACTTTAAGTACTTACTGCGTTTATTATTCTTTACGTCATAAAACTGAAAAAATCAAGCTCTGGACTACAATTGGCGCAATCATGGCGCAGTTAAAAAATATCATACTGGGCGCATTAAAGACTAGTTACGGGACTATCTACCCCCATTATTATTGGGAATCGACTATGCAGACGCCACAGCCAGAAGGCATCGCTGTACAAACGGATTAAAGCCTTTGTCAAACAGACAGGCGTGTCGAATGCGAAGCGTGGCGTTTTTATTTGTAATGTATGGAATTCTATGAATCCAGTCACATAGAAAAGCGAAAGCGATCCGATAGCGTGACCGAACTATCGGACTGACGTCTCGTATCGGTTCGTTATCGCTTCGGACTCGCCTGTCTGTTTGACAAAGGCTTAAAAAAAACTTGACTTTTAGTTTGACCTTCGGTAAAACTAACAGTATCACCATTAACTACACTTCACCCAAATCTCATTCACAACAAAACTCGAATGCAAACTCAATATAAAGCTATCAATAGAGTTCAGTTTCCAACAGGATCAGATGCGGGAGTGTAAACGTTCATTATCAGTGATGAGACGGCATTGACACGGCATGAGTGACAACCTATCGGATTTAGGTGCCGTGTCAGTTCGATCCGGTGTTTGCCAGTGAGATCGGTTCTATGTTTAGTCAAGAGTTCAAAAGCCTTTGTCAAACAGACTGGCGTGGCGAATGCAAAGCGTTACGTTTTTATTTGTAATGTATGGAATTGTTTGAATCCAGTCACATAGAAAAGCGAAAGCGATCCGATAGCGTAACAGAACTATTGGACTGACGTCTCGCTTCGGTGCGGTATCGCTTCGAACGCGCGCGTCTGTTTGACAAAGGCAAAACAGTATGATCCGAGGAGTCGGATATTGGGAATCTAAGAGACAGATGCCTTAAATTTTCAAAATCAGAACGTCATTTAATTGCTGATAAAATACTGCTTTACAGGTGCACACGATTAGACTGGAACTCGAGTTCAACATAATTGGGAAAAGGCTTTTAACAAAATGATGATATAATCACTGGTGTACGACAAAACATCAAACAGTTTCAATTTCAAACACATTATGAAGCTTACACATTTGTTGATTCTAACACCCAAAACATTAGAAAGGACACAGGCAAAATTACCTCCAGAGAAACATAACTCAAAAACCCGTTAACAGTAAAAAAATAACCCAATTTCACAAACATCGATAGTAAAATAATCCGATAACATCAACAGAACGATCCCAATAATACCAAAACAGATTATAAATGCACCGTTTGAATTCGCAATCAGTATTGAATCGTATCTGAATGGAAAAAGGTGTGAAATACAAATGGAATTTTAATACCGGCCAGATTTAGAGTTATCATTGTCGGAACGGTTCGGCAGGTGTCGACACATATCCGAACTGAATGGACACTATGGACAGTGTAAACGTTCATTTCAGCTTGATGACGTCACACGGTCCATGCATTCGATGCCGGATGTCGGATTTAGGTGAAAGGTCCAATTTGGTTAATGTCTATCACCTCACAGAAATGAAATCCCATTTTAAAAAAGTTTTTAGTTGGTGTTGTGAATATACATAGTTGGTCGATGTTGTGGTTTTCTCTGATTTTCTGACGGTAAAGTAGATTAATTATTTTTAAATGCAATAACGCAAGCGACGCGCATCGCAAAGATGATTTTTGAGGAAGAAAAAATTCAGTTATCCAGAAGACGCGGGTTCAAATCCCACTTGCAACTGAGTTCTTCTCTCCTCAAAAATCATTTTTGGTGAAAATTTCTTAATTTTTGATAAAGAATAGTATGATTAGTAATAAGTTTTACTTCTTCTTGATAGCTTGATTTCATATAATTATTGTTTGGCTTAAATTTCAACTACGTGAACTCCGCTTCAACTAAGAATTACTACAGATTACGTAGTTTGGCAAACGCTTTCAATCATCACAGCTTTTGTTTTTAATTCAGCCCTTACAGGCATTATTTGATACACACAAAAGAAAAACCTGAAACAAGAAATCCATGGATACTTCTCGACATCAAATTATTCTTACAAAATTTTGATAACATCATTCGTTGTTAGAGTAGCTAAATAACTAAATAACAATAACCAAATATCAATCAAAATATCCTCAAGAAACAAAACCCTCCTCGAATTCTGGAAGCACCAATTAAAACCGTGCATCGAAACGGACATGACGTCACATAGAGCGCTGTCCTATCAAACAAGGGAGTTCATTTAGCATTGTCCACCATATTTGCGTTTCATGTCACAGGATTTTGATTTATGCCGTCTGTCTGTGATTCGGCGATTGTTATGAGTTGAATTTCAAATGGTATGCGATGGTTCCATTATTGTGATTTAATTTACCTGAAGTTTTATATATTTATACGCAATGACGCCTGTGTAAAACGTTCGAAAACAAGGGAATGAAAACTTTAGCTTCAAACTAGCCTAATTGGTAAGGCGTCTGGTGAGCTTATCTAGAAGACGCGGGTTCGAGTCCCACTCGCGACTGATTTCTTCTTTCCTCAAAAATTTCCTTTGTTGGAGTGTTCCTTTTTGAAATCTTACTCAACATACTACACCAGTATATTATTAAACGTGTTAAGTATTCATTTTTTTTAAATGGTTTTGCTCTTAGCCTCGTTAAAGCTGAGAAGCAGAGATGAGGCCTAAGAGGCGAGCTATGAGTCCAATCAATTAATTCAAAAACGCATTAGGTCGTTTGGACCCTCGGGACTTGCCTGAGCGGGGGTCAAACTGTTTGATGCTTGTCTCCGACACGATGGTGGTCGTGACCAACGCGGCCCTGGTGAGCTACAGCCATCACCACAGGTTACAGTTAGCTTGTGATGCTTTTGCCAGTGGACCGCACACACATTTACCAACGGCTCTGGATGGAACCGGGCGGGTTAATGGACATCGAATTTTTCCGAATCACCCAGAAAGGGAGAATTCATTTGATGACTTAATATTACCCAAAAAGGCATACAAATACCGATGATGACAGAAAAACAGGTATGGGGTCGAAACGCTCAAGTCATGGGGTTCGCGTCTCCTTTTTAAAGAAATATCTCACCAACTGGTCCACACTTCGCGTTACCAGAGGGCTGGTTCTTTCTTTGGTCAAAGAATAAGCATTGCCAATCAACGTGGCAATGCAGTCTTCTGGGCACATTCCCGGCTCACAGCGATGCGGAGGAGTACTTTAATGCCTAAGTATCGCTGCCTTTTTGTGTTTTCTTTTCTTTCTTTTTTAATAATAGTTTGAGTTTTAATTTAGTAACATACTGACTTTTAGGATTCACAATGTATCAATATTAATAAACATCCGCCATCTTTAAATCGAAGCCGTTATTTACCTTCGCCTAACCCTAATCCTAAACAGAATTGGCTTATAAATATTCATAATTTATAAAAGAACGATCGTGACTATGAAATATTAAACTTATTGAGACGTTAACTAATTTAAATCGATTTGTATCGCTTGCGAAATTGAAATTTTGATGGTGGGTGTAATTAAATAAATATTTAATTTGGTGGCATTGAAATGGGAGGGTGTATTGACGAGCCCAGCTGATGAGCTTTAGGCAATCTTAGACTTTTATTGATTGAAACTGGGAGAAACCTTTTTGGTGGAATTACGTACTTATAGAAAAGTCTAACCCAGTCATCTATACTTCCAATCAATAAAATTCACAAATTGGGAAGGAAGCGAGGAGGTTTTCGATAGATTTATGATGCTTTGCTTCGTTCATGGCATTTTTCAAACGTATAATTGTACTTTAATGCTAAAGATGTTATGCCTCTTAAATTAATTTTAAGTAACATGTTTATTGGAACTCTACTGAACGTTTTTTGTGGTCAATCTTTGTAAATTTTTCATGTTCAAAAGTCTTTTGGTGGGCGTTTAGGTACGCGTTTCCTGACGACCAACGACTCAGTAAGGTTGAACAATGGACTTAAGTCACTTACTGAAATAACAGAGATGACCTCAGTGTTCACTGTACATCAGGTCTACAATTTTCTAGTAACAATCCTACTGATCTTTGCAAAAATGTAATATTTATTTATTTGACACTTCATGCAAGACAAAAATGGTACATTGGCGGACTTAATGCTTTAGGCATTGTCTACCAGTCAACCAAGGGTAGTGGAGTCATAATAAATAAGGAGCACTAAAAGAAAATTACATTTTATAGTACCTTATTTCATTGTCATTTGTTTCGGGAAAAAAAATCAAATAAATACACCTTCCTAAAGCTACCATTCAAATTGCAATTAATATTTAGGTACCAGGGCACCATATCTGCGCACAGCGTTGCCGTTCCGCTCCCTCAGACTTATACTAAGCCATATAATCGCTGTCTGCACACACTAGGCAATTCCTGGATTGGATTTGCAAAACGTTGTCCAAAGTCGGTACCTAACTGTTATGTTATGGTATCATAAATCGTTATCAGTGATGTATGTGGTTTATGGTCTCGGTTTCCCACCGTATGAGTTTTCTATGGCTGTAGTATATTGACCGTTTTGTCAGTTTATGGGCTTGCAGTGGATATCTATCTATCCTGTGATGGCACTGGAATGGCTTGCATTTGATTTTAGTGCAATTGTGATGTTAAAACATACATGGTAATTGAATGTTGTGGTAGCTTCAATGATTTAATGTGTTTTTCATAATGTAACATTAATTAAATTCTGGTGTTGTGTATTGTGTGGGTTAGTTTTTATTGAAATTAGAATGATTCGACTAAGATTTATGGATGAAGACAAAAGAGTAGATAATGATCGTGACAGCATTCTATTTAGATTATGGGAAAATGTAAGATGTGAGTTGTGATAATAATAAACTAGTTACCTAATGCGTAATGATCCCACAGAAACATTATATTCCTATTAAAATTATTTGTGTGTTATTTCCAGATGAAAAATTATCTGCATCCAAATCCGTCAAGTATTTTTAAGTGAAAAAGTTACAAATCCATCCTCACAAATCTTCATATTTATAATAGTTGTATAAGCATGTCATTTATTTTAATTTATTCTAATCTATACGAAAGAAAGCAAAGGTGATCGCCCACTTTTGAGCTTTTTGATACTTTAAAAAGCACTGTTATTTCTTTACCAAAATATTAATTCATAAATAAATGTAACTTCTTTGGACTTAATTTAGTCAAAATTCCAAACATGTAAAATATTAAAGCATGTTTTCTTCTGAAACACTAAAAATATTATCAAAAGAAAGAAAGAAAGAAAGAAAGAAAAAACTTTTATTGACACATGTCATAAGTACACCCAACATTAACCAACAAAGAAAATATTTAAAAAGAAAACTTACAACTAAACAATAAATATTGTGTGACTCATGGCTGCGCCAAATAGGCCCAGTTCAGCAAATGCCGGACAACTAGTACCCGACGCTGGTTTTCAACTGAGCCTACGTGAGTGCACGGACGAAAATCAGTTTGAGAAATGAGCAAAAAAAAATAAAAAATAAAATAATATTAAAAATTAATAATAAATTTTTTAATATGTAAAATAATATGTTAAAAAAATAATAAAAGATAAATATATGTATATGTATATATAAATATTGTGTACGATGTTTCTATGGACTGTGAGTAGTAAAAATAAAATAAATAATGTTATCACCGGAGCTACAAATTCTGTCAAAACCTAGGCACCTAGAATACCGTTATCTTAACAACGGTATTTGAATACCCAATAGCGACACCATCGTTAGCCCGTAGCATCACACCGACACTACATCGCTCGCAGCCGGGTGTGACGCACTAGTTACCGGCGTAAATATTTAAAAATGCTAGATAACTAACTTGTAGCTGTGGGTATTCTAAAATTTTTAAAATAAATGAATATAGTAAATGATTTTGATAAGGGATATTGATTATAGATAGAACAATGTGTATTTGTACAAAACAGTTAATTTTAGAACATCGAAAGTGAACAAAACAATAGTGAAAAGAATTAAAAAGAAAACGCGGAAGAGGGTAAGTGTCCAAGATTATTCGAGTTAAATTGTCTGTTTGGACAGACTGACTAATTAAAAAATGTATTCCTTTTTGTAGTTGTACGTGGGAAGAATTTCACATATTCAAACAAAAAAAAAAAAAAAAAAACTTATGTTCCGTATGAGAAAAAATAAATGAGTAAACGGAGCATTCCGACACCATACGGTGCAGGCGCATGTTGGCCAGCAACATTAGGTGAGTTTAAGCCACACATGCAGCGACTTGTTGCAATGTAAGAAATGGTGGACCAAACAAAAACTAATGGCATGTTGCCTTGTTTTCCACAGGTCACCAGCATCAAGCATCAAGTGCGTGATACAGAAGACATAACAGTCAACTCAACTTCGGGTCATGAACACGGAAGACAGTAAGAATAACTGCTGGCACGAAAAATTCAAGAGAGTGCAGTCCTTGTGTTAAAGCTATGTATATCTCATAATTTTATATTGTTGTTAAATATTTTTACATTATTGTACATACTACACTATTCATACACCACGTTCTATTCAAGTTGATACTACATTATATTAGCGATAGATTCATGTTGACCATGTCCAGTTTTCGTTGTGCGTCAATCAAGTATTCCCGTAAGCGTTTTTTGAAAATATTGATCGAGTTAGATGAGCGAATGGGAGGTGGCAGATTATTCCATATCTTAGATGCCGCATATCGAAAACTGCCTCTGAAAGCCGCCGTACGATGAGACCGAGACGCAAGCTGCTGCGAGCATTGCCTTCTGCCGCATTCTCGTGTATCAGCTATCCAACTCAGCTTATTGTACAGATAGTCCGGTTTTTGATATTTTATGATCCCGAACAGAAGGCACGCAAAGTGCAACTTGCGTCTCGATTTCATTTTAAGTGTGCAGTGCTTGTTTAAGATTGGGGTTACATGACTCCTAGCAGGAATCTTGTAACAGAAGCGGGCACAAGCGTTCTGTACTCTTTGGATGAGCCGGTCTGTGCGGGCCAACAGGCGCGGGCCGTATACGGTATCCGCATAATTAAGCCTAGACAGTACCAGAGTCTCAACAAGCTGTTCCCGTAGTGTTAAAGACAAATAAGGCCTCATCTTGTACAGAACCTTCAGGCGGTAAAAACAGTTTCGCACAGAATCAGCTATATGTTTCTCGAACCGAAGGTCCATGTCCATAGTGAGACCAAGATTCCGCAAAACAAATTATTGTAACAAGAAAACGTTAAATTCTCATTTAAAGTAGGTAACTGTGTAGTTGGGCGACTCCCTGTCCGACAATGGACCATGCCCGGGTCGACGGTGCGTCGAAAGAATGTCAGTAAAATGACGGGGCCAAAGCCTGCCGGGGTCACTGGACTTACGAATTACCATGACCCCGGAACGTAAAGGGCTATTGAACGACATCGTGGATTTTAGTCAGTACGAGGACTCATTTGATGATTTTACCACGATAAAAAAAAAGTAACCACGTAGTGTAATACTAAAGAACGTTTCTGAGAAATCTCAAAGAAAATGTTAAAAATCCTCTTTACCCCGTATTAGCGGTAGAAGTCGTGTTGAACAAAAATGGAGGCAACCCCTTAATGCGACATCCAACTCTTAAGTTATTAAAAGGCGTTCTTTTCTTAGCTTGTACAAGATGTCTTGACGAATTATTTCGAAGTTAATTCGGTCTTTTTTTTCGACAAGATTATTAGGTCATTTATAATCTGTTTCGTTACCGTGATTTAGCGAAAGTCGAAGCTTTTTATGTCAATCGTACAATGAGATGATTGATGATGGCAACTCTTTCATTTAGCTGCTCGTGGATGAGCTAATTATTTTGACGACCTGATTTATTTAGGTCTCTGTTTAATTCTAATTTGCAGGTTAATGAGATTTTGAGTTAGGTATTCATTTTGGCGAGTCTAGAATATTTTCAGCTCTATCATCTGGTACGTGATTGAGTTTATATTTTTTATACTAGCGTTCCTGTCTTCACACTTAAATGTAGCCTATGTGATTTAAGAATTGCCCTGGGATCTGGAGGCGACTGCCCTCCAGCGCGTCTATGAATGGCGCGTGGAGGCGCAGCGTCGGGGCGAATCCCCGCTGCCTCGACAAGTCGAGGCGCGGCGGGAAGAGCTCCGGCGTGATCTCAGGGCAGAATGGAGGGAGCGACTGTCGCAACCGAGGTCCGGGCACGCCGCAATCGCGGCGGTAAGACCCCTCTTTGAGGAGTGGCTGGATAGGCGTCACGGCGTCCTGACCTACCGCATGACGCAGGTCCTCACCGGACACGGAAGTTTCGGGAGGTTCCTGTGTCTGATAGTGAGGGAAGAAACGCCTGGGTGTCACCACTGCGAGGATCGTCCGGAGGACACGGTGGAGCATACGGTGCAGGACTGCCCCGCTTGGGCAGAGCACCGCCGTGTCCTCACGACGGCGATAGGCGGAGACCTCTCGCGCCCGGCATTGGTCGAGGCCATGCTGCGGGGCGAGACGGAGTGGGAAGCGGTCGCCTCCTTCTGCGAAGCAGTCATGCTCGTGAAGGAGGAGGCGGGCCGCCTGAGGGAGAGGACAGCGTCCTCCCTCCACCCCAGCCGCAGTGGTAGACGCCCACGGCGTCGGACGTCGCCAGACGATCTCCGGCCACCGTAGGCGCGGGCATGCGGGCAGCGAGTAATGGGCGACTCGCTGTCCGACCATGGACCATGCCCGGGTCGACGGCGCGTTGTGTTCCACGCGCGCCTCAAAGAGTGTCAGCATAGTGACGGGGCCTGTTGAGGGCCAAAGCCTGCCGGGATCGCGGGACCAAGGGATTACCGTGACCCCGGTACGTAGAGGGCTATTGAAGGACACCGTGGATTTTAGTCAGTACAAGTCTGACAGTCCCTCCCGCCCTGCCCTGGGTGGGAGGACTCATTTGATGATTTTACCACGATAAAAAAAAAAAAAAAAAAAAAATGTGATTTAAGAATAATGTAGCTTTGTAATAACAAAAGATTTTTCTAAATCGGTCCATTTATTTCAACGATTACTTCTTACAAACTTTACCATTTTATGATTTATATAAAAAAATCTGTACCATAGATTCATTTTCTTTACTTTTCTAAAACAGTTATAATTTGTTCTTGTGTTTGTTGAATTTTCATAACCAACTGTTTCTAAAACAGCATTTTTTTTTCTTTTCAGGTAAGTACCTACCATTGAATCAAAAAGAATCACAAAAAGAAATAACAAGTGAAAAATGAAATAGTGATGTAAGTAACTACTGTAGATATTCGTGCAACGGTATAAATGTTTATTTTAAACATGGCTATATCTTCAAAGGGGAGCTCTTAGCTTCCTCAAAGGATAAAACTTCTAACATATAAATTCTGCAACAGTCTTTTATTACATTTCACCCAAACGTAAAAATAATACAATTTTCATAACGACATTTTTACGTACACATTTTAAACTCTTTCAGTATTTTTAAAACGAACCTTTTATGCTGACTAACGAGATTAAGATCTCTCCACTAAAATTTCAGTGTACCTATTACGTCAATATTTTGTTATTTACGTATTATTTTAACTTAACCCTGTTGATGTGTGTGTTACCCTGTGAAAATGTTTTAATGGGTCATTTTTTTATTATTTAATGAAAGTCGAAGAGCTCGTGGCTAAATATTTACAGCTGCACAGGCTAATTTTCGGCTTAAGCCGCGCTTGCTGAGGTTGGTCTGTGGATGGGTGACCATCTATCATAGGTAGATTCCTCCGTGACTCGGAAAGCACGTAAAGCTTGGTTGGTCCCGTCTGTCATTTGTAGACCTTTGACAGTCGTTAGTCAGAAGCTCTAAAAGTCTGACAACCAGTCTTACCATGGTGTATCGTATTACCTAGTTACTGGGTTGTGGAGGTCCGACAGGCAGTCGCTCCATGTAAAATACTGATATCCAGCTGAATCTGGTTTGACTGGAAGCCGACCCCAATATAGTTGGGAAAAGGCTAGGCAGATGATGACCCTGTTAATGTGTGTGTAACCCTTTAAAAATGTTTTGATGGGCCATATTTTTAATTATGTAACGAAAACATTCTACTAGATTTTGTAATTGTTTCAAGTTTTGTGCTAATTAGTTTAATAGCAGTTTCAACTTTGTGAAACAAAACAATTTTGTTGTGAATGTAAATTATATCATTACTTTTATATTCTAACAATGTGTCGTTTTGTCTCTACACGCGTAGCATGACACCATAGAAACGGGCATTTCAACGGAAGAATAGAAAAAATGACAGAATGTACAAAGATATATACCATCTTAAGCATGGCGATGTTTAAAATGTAGAATACAGGTATTGTTTATATTCTTCGGTCTTCTGTCAGTCTTTGAAAGAATAGAGTTAGAATGGGTTATACTACACGATCATGTTTTGAATTAACTTCAACTTCTTCAATTTCATCTTGCGTTTTATGACTTTCTTCGTTAATATCTTCTTTAGTGTTTTTAATTTCTACAACACTTATTTATACATCACTACACACAACTTCTGTACAATGTCCTCAATTTGTTCATTTGTTATCGCGTCATCCTATGTCCCATTTTTCGTTATTTCATCAAATAAGTTCTCCCATCCAATGCGCGACTGGAGGGACTGTCAGACCAGTACTAACTAAAATTCGCGGTGTTCCTTCAATAACGCTTTACGTTCCAGGGTCACGGTTACCTGATGAGACAGTCTCACGACAGGCTTTGGCACTCTAAGGCCCGTCAATCCTAAGTCTATGATCTCTTTGTAAATTCTTATCTCTTTATTCAACTCACTCTTTTTCATCGTCGTTAGTGTTTCACCCTTCAAAACATGAACCGTCAATATCATAATACGTAAATATTTTACGAGGTACAGTAACGTTGGCTAAACTTTATAGACGCGCCGTCAGTAAGTTCAAAATTTACTGTGTGGGCCCAAACCGCATCACTTATAAACTATACTTGATGCTTCTACTTGCTTTTGATGGCTGCTGCCAAGGAATTTTAGTGCGGTACTCTTGATTAATTTTGTTGATAATAACTCGTTTATAATGTTATTTTAGTATGGTTTCCATTTTGAAGTTTCGAGCGGTTGTTTACCTTTCATATTTTGTGTTTAAGTCTTCTCAAGTCGAGGTTTAATAGGTTTTCTTAATTAGTAACATGAACGTGATTTGTTTTATTAAAGGAACTTTTGAAAATTAATTAACAGTTTTAGTTATTATATTTACAATAATATAAGAACATAATTACAATTTCGTATATAGAACAAAATTATAAATCCTAACTAATAATACAAATGCGAAAGTAAGTTTGCTTATTACCTTTTCACGCCCAAACCACTGGACAAATCATACTGAAATTTTCCATAAACGTTGTCTGGTGTACAGAGGTGGACATAGGGTACCTTTCATCCCGACAAAAGTACTGATCCCGAGAAAAACAACAATAACCTTCATCTATCTATACTATAATAAATCTGTAGAAGGGTCAATTCTGTACATTGAAAATATTGAAAAAATAAATAGCGGGGGGTGTTGCTGGATCGATACCAAACCCAAATATATGATTTAAAAATTTCTTGTCTGTCTGTCTGTCTGTCTGTCTGTTTGTGCAGGCATCACGTGAAAACTAACGGTTAGATTTCGATGAAACTTGGTATAATTATTCCTTATTATCCTGGGCATAACATAGGATACTTTTTATCCTGGAAAAATACGTAGAAAAAAATCTTATTTTTCAGTTTTATTCATAGACGTTGTTCTGTAGAACCGCGAACACACGTTGCATTACCCGCAGTGGATTCAGCGCCGTAATATTTATAAGATGTCATTGTCAGAGTTACTCAAAATGGGGAAATAAACCATCCACGCGAAGACCGACATCCGCGCGGACGGAGTCGCGGGCGGAAGCTAGTATAATAATAAATGTCGCCAAATTTACAATACGAATTGTTTGTTAAATTCGAAATTAACGCGAGTGAACTACAATTTAGCTTTGTACCTTTTGTAAAGGTGCAACGGTATAAAGGACCAGGTAACGGTATCAAACCTTTTCAAACGTAACGCTAACAAATTCACAATAACATTTATTTTTATTCCCGCTAACGTCATCAAGTCACGTTTGGTATTTTGCTGAAACGTGTATTATTCTAAATAATGTTAGGTCTTCAGTCACCTACACTTCGCCGTCTCATGAAACGATATTTTTTTCTAAAAATAATTTCGTCACCCAAACAGAATTTTCATACTTCTCACGGCTCATCTTTTATTCAGCGCTCGTTTAAAACTCCATAGAATGTTTAAGACAACCCGCGTCATCTACAATTCTTTAGCTAGTACTTCTTAATATAATAATCTCTTTAATTTTCTGATACTATGAGTCGTTGAGAATCTAAGGTACCTCTGAACACTCCATTATGGTACTTGTCACAACCCTGTTCCGTTATAATGGAATATTAGATTCTCCATAAACCGAGTCATGACGACGCTACCGATAAAAGTTGATCTTTAAAATTCATAGTCTTTCCCCCGTCTCGTCCTACTTCGCAAAGATTAGAAGGAAGCGAGGTAGGTCATCTCAAACTGGTGATGTGCAATGTGTTTGCTGACGTAAACACCGTTGTTGAAGGGAAATTGCCGAAAGATGTTTGCTTCCACGAAAGTGTTGTTGAGGCTCGAGGGGCGCAAATAATTGGAAAATTCAATCTAAATATCGTTCAGATTTTGTTACCAATCAAACATGGAGGGAAGGACTTTATTCGATAGGATCAGATGCTCCAGTAATGGGAATCAGGGAAGAGGAAAGTAGTGCCAATTAGATTACCGGTGCTGACTGGGTGGATCTATCCGGCGGTTCTACTCTCTGCAGAGGAAGCGTTCCACGTTCGAGTTTATATTTCCTTTTTGATGTTCAACTTTGACAATAATTCTTGCTAATGTAAACCGACGTGGATGAAAGGGAAATAAATCTTTTGTCGTAAAAACACGAATGGTCGTTGTTTTTTATACGCCACATTTTTCGTAGTATTCTTTGTGTTTGTCTAGTTTTATGTTTGTTTTTGTATTAACGTGTAGTTTAAGGGCACTAAAGAAACCATTATGACTATAACTTGCACTTGTTTGTAGTTAACACTTTTATGAATTACTAGGTACTAGATCTTTGTTAGGTTTTTTTTTAGTTTTATATCTCTACTTTTTGTAGTTTAATGGTATTAAAGAAGGAATAGTTATCGCACTCTTTTTTATTTCTAATATGTAACTACCCAATTATTTCTTATTAGTGTTAATTATTATTGCTGTGATAGTGACTTAATTGATTTCATTATGATCTATCTAATAACTTAACATAGACTCACGTCATTCGAATTTCCCATAGGAGTAAGCAGACACTTCAAATCGAAACCGATACGATACGACCTTTACATACTTTGTTCATACTTCAAAATTTATCAAATAACACAAGTCGAACGGAATCGCTGAAAAAAAAAAACAAATTGACTTCCCAAATCGTTTAAACGTCAGTGTCATTTACCACGTTACTCTTCATTTCCGCAAACAAAGAGAAGCGAATATATTTCTAGTAAAAGCGTTCATATGACGAAAGCAGCCCCATATACTTTCTCGTGTAAATCTCTTAAGCCGATGCCCATATGCGCATATTTTTTTCATAATTTATGAGTGTACATATTCGCCTCGTTCTTGAGTAATCTTATACATTCTAGGACACGGCGTTACTTAGGGGCTTCGTCTACTGTGACTTTTTACACCGATGAAAATGCAGAAAGGCCACGATATAGTCGCGAGCGATGAAAATAGAGAAACGCCACACGGTGCGATATAGTCGCGATGTTGTCATTGGCTGTATAACTTTATCCACGCAACTACCTATTTATTACACACATCAAAAAAGTTTGTGATCAAGCATTATGCATTACTTTATCAAGAAAAAAAATGTTGAGCGTTTTCTTTGGATAGAAGTACCCTGTTTGAATTTAAAAAATCAAACATTTTTTTATTATTTAATCCCAAATCGTAACAAAAAAGATGTTTCAAAGTGATCGCATACTTTTTTTTATGTATACCTAAATGTCACTACTACCGCGATATAGTTACGCTACAGTCGCCCTCTCTCTTTCCTCTACTATTTGTTTCCACGATCTCATCATAAATAGTTGTACGTTTGCATATCCGATGCTGATGTGCGATTGGATCGCTTCATTCGCGCCTTACAAATGCGACTTATATGTAGAACTCTCCAATGATGTGACCAGAAAAAGTCGCGTGATTGCATCGATACAAAACCAACACTGCCTTTACATAGCGTCTACCCCGTATTGTAATATGACTAAAGCACGATAGCTATGATGCAGAAACGTGTTTATTTAACTTTTATTATGCGCCTATGTTGTCCTTGGTCGCGGGACTTACGAATTACCGCGACCTAGGAACGTAAAGTGCTATTGAAATACACCGTGGATTTTAGTTAGTACGAGTCTGACAGTCCCTCCTGCTCTGCCTTGGGTGGGAGGACTCATTTGATGATTTTACCTCGATAAAAAAAACTTTTGTAGTCCCACTACATTGCATATTCGAGCGACAACAGCAAAACTGACGCGCGATTGCAACTGTGTTACCGCGCTTTCATAAACGCTATGTACGCTACAAAAAGTCACCGTGGTGAGTGGAGGCCCTTAGATCAGCGTTATTTATGTTCTTGTCATAACGTGCGTGTGAGTTATATGTGGGTTTGTGTACTTTTAGTGTATTTCCTTCCTGAGTAGTTCCTGGTTTTAGTGTGTTTTGTTGAAGAGCTCTTGTGGCTTCTCCTTTTTCCTTTGTACTAGGTTTTTGCAAACTTTCTGTCATTTTGACTAATGTCGTTTCCTTCCCATTTTTAAGTTTCCCATTCTTAAGTATAGTTAAATATTTCAATGTATCTGAGAGGTTTCGCATTTTTGTTTATTAATTCTTAACACTGCTGTCCGCAAATTTTCAAATAAAAATGTGTTTACTTGAAAAAAGTAATATTTTTTTACTACTTTCCACTGTTCCAACGTATTATTCCCATTTCCTTCCCCAAAAATAGAAGCTCAACATTTTCAGTACTTACTGAAACCGAAAAAAACTACCCAATATTCAGAACAAGCAACAATGACCTACTTCCGACCCCCGGGAAGTGGCAGCTGTATCATTATTTTCCTTCAATTTCGATGCTACAGACAAAACCATGAGTAAATTACGAGTATAGTCTATTTCCTTCATAATTGCCTTCTCACCCTACGCCCTGTGCACGATCACTAGCGATACTAATTAAAGACAAATTCTAACGTTATAGAATCACGGTTTTTTTTTTAGCGTGGTAAAATCATCAAATGAATCCTCCCACCCAGGACAGAGCGGGAGGGACTGTCAGACTCGTACTGACTAAAATCCACGGTGTCCTTCAATAGCCCTTTACATTCCGGTCACGGTAAATCAAAAGACCCGCGACCCTGGCAGGCTTTGGCCGTCTAGAGGGGGGCCCACTTTGCTGACACTCTTTGAGGCGCGCGTGGAACACAACGCGCCGTCGACCCGGGCATGGTTCATGGTCGGACAACGAGTTGCCCATTACTCGCTGCCCGCATGCCCGCGCCTACGGTGGCCAAAATCGGGGAACTTATATTAAAATTAACTTCTAACAACTTCCTCTTCTTGTCGAAGTTGTTTAAAACCAGTTTGAGGGTTAGCAAAGTCAATAAAGGTGTCCACCAAAATGGCCGACCAGCATCACTCTTTAGAACAAAGATGGCAATGCAATTTAGAACTTCACTATACAACAACCTAATGCATTGTAGCCTAAGATAACATAGAAGGAGGTACATTGTCAACCGCTCACGGAGTCATGGAATATTATATGTCTGCGAGTTAACTAGCCTCCTTGGATTAAAGGATTCTGTTGTAGCTCGTCAGCTGTTGAGTTAGTGATAGACTTTAACGTGTACCTATCTAGAATCTCTGCTTTTGTAGGGATTTTTTGGGAATCTAGAATAACAAATTCATAATAGACAAAATTTGGGTGTAGGTACAATATTAGGAACATTAATGAGAGTATACCTTTTCGTGTTTCAAAATAATATATTTTTTTATCTACTGCATTAATTATTATCATCTAAGACCTTACAGAAGAAATTAGTTTATTTTAAATAGGTTTTTATCACCAAATTTTCTAATAATCTTTCTTGTTATAAACATACTATTTTGGCATTCATATTATATGAAATTTTAAGATGAACATGTAAAATATTGGTAGTAAGCTCCGATGTTAACACAATCGGGAAAGTCATATAATGATGACTATTATGAAATAAGCATACACAGAACAATCATTTTACCGCGAGAATCGTTTTTAATTTTTGTCACGTAAACCTTAGGGTTCATGCCTTAAGGTATAAGTTATTTTAATCTTTCTCGAGTGAAATTTCCCTGTTATATCCGACTGCCACAAAGTATTACATTCTATAGTTTTGAAATTCTCAGAACATCTTTTGTATTAAAGTTTCGTCTCCCTAACCTTATCTTTGACGTCTCCTAACGATAAATTCTGGAAAACGTCTGGGTTTTACGAAGTAGATTTTTATGAAAAGCCATTCATCTATAAATGAATATAATCTACGTCTAGACGATATTACAAAAATACAGATTAAAGCAGTTGTATAGATCTTAATGTCTTCGAAAAACAATAAAAATAAAATCAAATTAATGATCTGAAAATAAATCCAATCGTGTTCAACTTTTCTACGAAAAACAGCCGTTAAAACTCTAGTATGTGTCAATCATTGGTAATATTCAAAGTCATAAAATCCACTAATAAACTCCATAGTTCCCACAAATACCACCAATATCATTACCAGCATACACAAACAGAAAAGGCAACTATAAAAACGTATTATGGCTCGTAAAGTCATTTTATTCGATTCTTACTCATTTATGACATGTCTAAGAACCTACATACATAAATTAGTTTATCTGTTTTTATTACATATACTTTATTTTACCACTCTAAGATATTATGGTAGGGATGACCGGCCGAAAAAGGGAGTGTCAACTTATGTTGGTATTCATGTTAAAATGTTGAGTTTCTGTTGTAAGTTGGACCATCAGCAATTTGTGATTGTGTATTATTTCTCTAGTTCGCGTTTCAGTTATAATATCGTTTGTGAATTCGATGTCGGAGTTTTGTTGTCTAATATTTGAATATTGTTAAAGTTAAACAGTAAAATTATCTGAAGTGTTGCCATTACTGTTCGTGTTGCCATCTTAAAATGGCGGAACTATAGCAGTATTTGGAATTCTAACATCCTTCCAAATGTTTTCATTTACTTTGCTGAAGTAGTTTTGGTATTTTAGTTTGTTAGGTAAACCTTAAAATAGTCGATTGTCAAGCACTTTTATTAATCAAGTTTTTCACTTCTAACAGCATGTTTCTTTTTAGTGAATGTTGAAAAGAATCCCAAAAACATGCATCACTGAGGTTCAAAATCGAATGCACATGAGCCATTTACACCTAAAATACAATGTGAGTCGAACCAAAAACGGAAATAAAAAAGCAGCCCTTTTTCCGCGTTCCGTATCGCAGCTAGTTTGTCAAAAAGATTAACGTTCGCGGCGTCTGTCTGGCTGTTTGGCGTTCACCTTTGCCACTAGTTACATGTCACTATTTTCTTTTGCAAACATTTTAAATTTCGTAAGTTTTTAATTTAAGTAACTCTTTGGAAAAACTGTTTTTTTGCGGTATACTCGGTTTTGTGAAAATACTTTGATTTGGGTTTAATTAAGAAGGATGTTTGGAATTGTATAATAGAGAGTATTTTTGCTTGTCGGTATGCTTCGAAGCAATTAAAACTAAAAATAATTAGTTTATGGAGTTTCAAAAACAACAGCCAAATAATTAAGCTACAAAATGTATGCAACTTATGAGCTAATATTGAATAGTAACCAGCTTTTAATTACAACAACTTTTGAATGAATATCATGGAATTAGTTGTACTTATTCCTGTTAATTAGCAATCACTCACGGATTTTTCCCACGAAGAAGACAGAAACTACAAAACACCACCTGCTATCATCCTTACATACAGCTTATTGACTAGAACTGACATCCATCTATCTATCATTACCTTCCGAGAAAACTTCACACCCTAACAAAATGACGTGAAACACAAACGCCACTTGACTATCACTTCACTAAATGTCCTTAAATTAATACTTCCATGTGACTGAACGTCAAAATCAAACAACTAAATGCTTATTAACTTCACCCATATATTAATTTTCCGCACGAAAGGAGACTCTAGCAAATAAACAGCAATTAGTTGGATATCTTCCTATCCGTACCATACTACAGACATTACCATCGGAATTAGAATCTGCGAACATGTCACATTGAAACCGCACGTAACATTACCCTTTCATTCAAATATCAGCCTTAATTCAATCACTCTTCAGTCCAATTTACCATGACAACTTATCACGAAGACTCTTCAAGCTGAAGTGACACGTCATTTCTTGAGAATACGGTAGGAAATTGTGTGTTTCTGACGGATAAAGGAGTTTTGCTTCGTAGTGACACTTGTAATGAATTCGTCGCCGTTGATACAGGGCCGCAATCAGTTGTCGGAATGCAAAATGTTAATAAGATATGCTAAGTTAAATTAGATTTACATAGATCATGTCTGGCTTCGGAACTAGGTTGTGTGGCTGGAATTGGGTTGCCTTAAATTATTGTAGAGAACGTTAATGTAGGAGACTCGAGGACAGGTATTTCTCTTTCCCGCTTAAACAGCTTTTTGGTAGTGTTATGGTGGCATTTTGTAGATACGATTAAAGAAATTTAATTTACAAAGCGCTTCAGCCGCGCGCCCTGTGCGTTTTTTACAATTTTACTAAAGGAAATCTAACATTCACAAACAGCCTTACAAAAGGACATAGCGATAACTGGGTAAATATTATGTTGTGACGTTTATCACTCCTATAATCTTCAACCACTGTTTCAAAGTCCACCTCTTCAATCCAAATGCTGCCTTGGTAGAATTTGCATGTGGCGTGCATTTTGAGGCACCCCAGCACCAAGTAGCTGTGCGTTGAAGTAATTATTTCTCCTGATTCCGTCGCTAAATTACACCGTGTAGTTACGTCCAGCACTGTTAGGGACAGAACACCTCTTCATCTCAAATGCTGCCCTGGTAGTTGTATACAGCGTTACCGGCTTGTTAGTTAGTTTCTAATGTATTGTACGGATTATTTTAGAAAAATGTAAATGTAGGATTTGCTTTTTGGTTGCTTGTCTTGCTCTCATGTTGCCCTGGTATAAGGAGGTGGTTTTTGTTAGAACCGAAACATAAAAAAGGTAGGTCAGGACGCCGTGACGCCTATCCAGCCACTCCTCAAAGAGGGGTCTTACCGCCGCGATTGCGGCGTGCCCGAGCCTTTTCCCAACTACATTGGGGCTTCCTGTCGAACCAGATGCAGCTCAATATCAGTATTTTACATGGAACGACTGCCTATCGGACCTCCACAACCCAGTATCTGTGTAAGACGATACCCCATGCCAAGATTGGTTGTCAGACTTTTATGACTTATAATGTCAAGCTCCAAAAATCTAAATTTTTATCATTCCAAGGGGAATCATTCTTATTTCATCAAATATTTCCTCTTCATGAACCGCATAATTTTCACATTCTCACATACACGGAACACAGCCAAGTTACAAAATGGCGGCTCTCAATCAAACTCGGAACAAGTTCCATGATTATCGTCAACTTATCCTGAACTAAGTTTATGTCGCCATTATACCTATTTCCTCGGCAGTTTTGGAGGCAAACAGGCTGATCAATATCGTTATTTTGAAGTTAGTTGTATTTATGATAAATGTGTGTGATTACTGGATTTATTCTGTATTTTCCGGGCAAAATGACCAGCGTAGCACTTTAGATAGTAAAGATTCTATGTTTCTATAAATAAAAATATTTTTTTAAAAGTATATTTAAGATAACCTTCAACATTTATTTGACTTTTGTGTTAATTATGAAGTCCCAACGAATTTTAGATCGAATATTTGGTTTCTGCTAGAAATAGGAAAAAAACTAGTGATAATATTGCATTCACCTCGAAAGAAAATAATTAACTTCACCGTTTTGCATAAAATTGATTATATTAAAGGTTGACCCAATAACTTTGATGCTCCTTGCCTCTTAAATATTCTTTTGAGTAAGCTTACTTTGATTAACTTTGCAAGGAAAACACACCGAAATGGATATTTTATCAAATAAGAGGAATTTTTGGAGTCTGATGTCAAATAAACATTATACGACATAATTTGTTTATTTAATCAAAAAGTACTCTGATTTTGTAAAGGAAGATAATTTTGTTATTACAGGTTCCGATGTTGTTGTTTTTTTTATGTAGATTTTTCTGTAGAGATTTAATTATTCTAATGAAATGTAATAAGACCATGACGAAGTGAAAAAAAATGTAATTATCATTTGTAAACAACTTCATCTATCAATCTTGGGGAGACTTCCATCATCAATTGTAAATAAGCCTTAATATAAGTAAATACGACACTTATTACAACAACACATATCACCAAAAAGTTCAACAATCTTTACACCCAACACATATTGCCGCCATTTTTCAACCAGCTCTGTTACTTACAGACCATGTTCATGAAAAAGTGACTCCGACAAGAATAATAGGCTTGAAAATCACACCGACCGACGCGACGCGAAACATCCGTCATAAAAACAAACAACTTCAAATCACTTTGTATCTTTGGAGAACAAAAACTTTTCAATTCGCCCCATTCGCGACATTTGAAAAGGACAGATGAAAAAAAAATAAAGAACATTGGGCAGTGGGCATAGGGTAGATTTTTGCCCTCTGTTTGAAACATCCGTTCTCTATTTGTAATACAAATAAGCGAAATTAAGTACATGTCGGAATTCGACCGACAATTATTCTCTGTCTGACTTTAACATGTCGTTATTTTTCCCTACACTGTAATTTCGACGTCTGCTGTTTGCATTCACCGTGCGTATTGCGAACTTCTGATAATTTATTGCACCGTATCCACATTTATTGATAAACGACAGCGCGAATCGTGACGCGCTCGTGCAATAACGATTTAAAGCCGAAAGCCTTTTGTTCGTTGCGAATTTATTGTATTGTGAACTGCACGGATTTCGTTCGGAGCTAAAAATTTTTGGTCTGAAACTGAAGTATGGTAGTTGAGGTCTATTATTTATTGCGTTTGAAGTAAACATCTGTTTTGTCTATGAGTGGAGTTGTCAGTTTTAGGTTTTGAGATATTTGGAAGGGAAGTGGCCAATTACTGTTTTAGGAAGTATGAGGAACAGGATGGAAAGTTCCTCGATACCTACTCCAATGAAAAAGGATCTTCCTGATCCTCCAAAAAAATGGGTGTTATGTCTAGTTGGTTACTGACGGACTGTTGTTGTTGGGTTTTTCTATATATTCTGTACTTGTGGTTTACTGTAATAACACCTAGTAATTTTGACACATGACAACGGAGTCCCTTTTTTTCCTGTACTGCATAGCAATAGAACCATAGACACAAACGCTTTCGATTAATTTATTCATTGACAGTAGAATTCGAGTTGATATAAACGTATCGAAGGTTTCGTCAAAATGACTTTGTAAACATGTACTGAGACTAAAAAGGAATTATCTATCTTTTCCCTCACGTACCTCGATATATAAAAAAGAACATTTAGTACACGACACACGTCTAGATCCATTTCGAACGCAAAACCTGATGTCCATTTAGATCTAGAAGATTGCATGTCCAAAGCTGACACGGTAATCAAACGGTGCCTTTTGTAATTCTACACGGCCACTACGAAATATGAAATTGACAATCGCACACACCGCATTGTGCCCAAATCGGGAATTGAATCGATGGATCGTGGAACCGCAAAGCTGGCTAGGAGAACAGAGCTGTCTACTACATGCCCCGGTTTCGGCAAAGAACATTGGCCAATCGCTCCATTAAGCGTTCCGGTTGTCACCGATATCATTGGTCTTTGACGATGATTCACAGGTTTATTGGAGCAAAATGTGACACCAACGTTTATTACGATTGGTTCTTGTTACAAATCGCTGTAGTTTTAATTGAGTTTGAAGGCAAAGGAGCATTTGTGCTCGATTGTGACCAATTTGTGATGAACGAAGGGTAACTAGTGACGGTGATTGCGTTTATGATGCTATTTGGGGCTGATTGGAGTACTGTGTAGTAAAATTGAGTTCCGATAGTATTTAGGTGTTTAATGGGCTAGACATTTTCCCTTGAAAATGTGCTTTTGGCGGTAAAAGGGACAGGTTTCAAATAAACGTATAGCTGAAAAGGAATATTAA
The DNA here is from genome assembly GCA_943136025.2 of Agrotis puta. Classification (NCBI taxonomy): domain Eukaryota; kingdom Metazoa; phylum Arthropoda; class Insecta; order Lepidoptera; family Noctuidae; genus Agrotis; species Agrotis puta. The sequence continues at coordinate 2,966,258 of OW964182.2, forward strand.
TTTACTAGCTAATTCTCGCAACATCCATCGCCCCCGTGGAATACGGAAATTATCCAATAGGATCCTAATAACGAGATAAAAAGCATTCAATGTATTAATCCTAGTTTTAAACTATTTGGGTACAAAGTTTTATCTAAATCCAATTAGTGGTTTTTACTTGAAAGAGTAACAAACATCCATCCATGCGCACTTCACACTTCCGTTAACATGTTATTTTTACATTGGTATCTTGGTACTTTTATCGTCATCTCGGTTTATCTAACAGGTAGGCATATCAAAACGTATACTATTTCAAAGAAATAAGATTCCTTCTCAAAAAGAAAGCACTAAGCATTTAACAGATAACTCACTATCATTCTGAAAAACTTCGCATACTCAGAAAAACATGTATATCTTTTAGAAAATATATTCTTTCATTGTGTCGTAGGTAACGCGTTATACTTTATTGACAGACACCAACAGGTGTTACTACCCTAAATTCGTCACAGCTTTGACATTGTCGAGTAAATATTGAGTTATCATTTTGATACGAAAAGATATACGGTTTAAGAAATTTATTTCGCTCAAAAAGAATACAATTATTCACTTCTATGAGGAAAAACATCACAATTAAGATAAGCGACGATTTCGCTTAGTAATAAACTAAAATTAGGTTTAACAAAATCGGTAAAAATTTACAGTGATAAAACATTAGTCAGGTGGTGTTTTAATAGCCTTTTAAATATCAAGGTAACATTGTAATTCAATGCATGTGATATTTTGTATATAGAGGTCATAAGACCTCCTCCTATACAGGAACTCAGTTTGAAGTTCTTGGTTCGACTCCCAGTTCTGGGCAAGTGTTATTGGATTTTTCTACTCGGTATTCTACTATTGTCCAGTTTAATCGTAAAATATAATGCACACCTCTGCCTAACTCTTTTTTTAAGTGGCAGGCGTGGTATTATGTGCACTGCACGATTAAGATTAGAACAAAAACGTGGTAATTTTAAATGAAAAAAAAAAAAAATTCATATCAATTACATCCATCTGTCAACTGTCACTTAAAATTACATTACGTTTAGCAAAAAAACGACGGGTTGCACTCTGGGAGTGCCGGCAGAAGTGAAAACTTGAATAGTAATAAACACACACGAACATCAGCGCAAGCGCCCTGCGCCGTCTTACGAATTTTCGATCAGGTCACGTGTCCTGAAGCGAGTTTAACATTTTTTACCCATTCCAAAGTGCACAACGCCGCTAAAGAAGTTTTCACTTCAAAAAAATACTTTCTGTAGTAGAAAGTATTATTTTGCTGAATGTACAGTCTGTGTAGTACAGTCTGCATTTCTAAGATATTCGATCTTTTCAACTTTATCACAAGAACAGAAGGTTCCAGTTTAATTGGTAAAATTTAACAGATTTGGGTAGGCTGTGCTAGGATCTGCACTAATATTAACGAATTTTACCAATCGAACATTAATTTTTCACAATGATACAGAATGGTGAATGGTTAGAAGTAAGAGCGACACAGACTGAGGGCGTTTCAATAAATTGCCTCACACAGAATACAGTATCATTAATTGTGTTATGGTTGAAAATCTATTGAAGAAATTTGACAAATTGAAGTAGGTTGATGTGCTGGCGTCTGTACAATAATATCTTATTTGCATATCATTTGTTTAGACGGGAGCAATGCATGAGCGTGCATGACGTCACAATAAGACGCCATTTTGTTCATACGTAACCTCAAATATCCAAAGAGACGACCTGTCTCAGGAGTTTGAGAATATGGAAATCGGTTCCTGATGAGTTGATAAGGCATGCTGGTAATTTATATGCAAAGGTTTTATAACATAACCATTATCCTCATGAAATAAACTATAAAAAATTGATATCTCCCTGTAACGACACGGTTGGTGCAAAGGCCGAGTGACGGGTAACTGTTCTGCGTATCCCGGAGTCGATTTCCGCCGGTGTGAGTTAAATGCCTTTGTCAAACAGACAGGCGAAAGCGAAGCGAGTCCGAGGCGATACCGAACCGAAGCGAGACGTCAGTCCGATAGTTCAGTCACGCTATCGAAAAAAAATTATTTCGCTTTTCAATGTGACTGGATTCAAACAATTCCAAACATTACAAATAAAAACTTCACGCTTCGCATTCGCCACTCCAGTCTATTTGACAAAGGCTTAATGCCTTTGTCAAACAGACGCGCGAGTCCGAAGCGATACCGAACCGAAGCGAGACGTCAGTCCGATATTTCTGTCACGCTATTGCTTTTCTACGTGACTGGATTCAAGCAATTCCACTTTACAAATAAAAACGCCTCGCTTCGCATTCGTCGCGCCTGTCTGTTTGACAAAGGCTTAAAAGTTTGTCAACGTACCCATGCTACAGGAGAAATTCCCAGCGTTGACGTCGTGTAAATTGCTAAATCAAATTAATTGTGACAAGAACTGAGTGAAAATCAATAATCATAATAATATTGAATGGTTGACACTTACGTAGAACTAACAATGTACGCAACTGAACAATATCAGAAAGTTTTATTTATACTACGGTCACGTCAGTAGAAAATAAAAATAAACTTTTAATTTCTACTACGTGATTTCCCCTGGGATATTTGAGGATTTTTGACAACCAACAAATATACGTACTTTCATTTTTGTTATGTAATCCTGGTACTGTATCTTTTATTCAGGAGTGTAAAAATTACTATCAAATGAGTCCTTCCGTCATGGATAGAGCAGAAGGGACTGTCAGACTCTTAAGCCTTTATCAAACAGACAGGCGCGACGAATTCGAAGCGTGACGTTTTTATTTGTAATGTATGGAATTGTTTGAATCCAGCTACATAGAAAAGCGAAAGCGATCCGATAGCGTGACAGAACTATCGGACTGACGTCTCGCTTCGGAAACGCATCGCTTTCGCCTGTCTGTTTCACAAAGGCATTACTGAGTCAAAACAATCCTCTTTCGTTCCCTTTGCGTTCCAGGCCCGCGGAACCATTTTAAGATAAAAATTAGTCAGTGTTTATTCCTCCACATAAATTGTCCTTATTGATTAGGTCATTTGTTAGTCTCCTTTCAGTCATCCGAAAATAATGAAAGTTACATCAAAATGTTTATATTTACAAACATTCGAATATCCAAAAATCTTATGAATCCAATCCCCGTTTAAATTCCTCCACTCCGTTTACTTCTATTTCCATCCGAATATTGAACGAAAAACTATTTCCTTAGTAAAATTATCCCGACGTGGTCCTGAATCTCACGTAGTGTAGAGGGCTGTGTAAATAACGGTTTAATGGATATTCTGCCTCGGTTCGGATACAGGGCCGTATTCTGTACGAAAGTGGTGCTAAATTCTCATAATATCCGGATACTTGCGCGCGGTATGAAAGATGTGTTTCGAGATTAGATAGGTAGTTGTGTTCTGTTTCGTTCTATTTTTTTATTTGTGCTATTTGTTTTTGTTTCTTAACAAATGAAGGTTGTTTTTTTCAAATTATTTAATTAAGGTCGCTTTTCAACATCTAAGGTCATTAGCGACCACAGTTAACAATATATTAATTTATGTACATACAATAGGGTACAATACATTTGCTTAAACAAAGAGGGGCCCAACCAAACGCTAATGTCCCCGAAAACGACCAACACATACAATCTAGTACGACCCAGAGAATGCAACCCAACGTATGTGGCTTAATATTATTGAGCCACACATCAGGCACCACCCGCATGTAGGTTTGGTTTTTTGAGTGTCATATTATTTTTAATGATACAGAATGGCGACTAAGTAAGAGCGACACAGACTGATGGAGTTTCAATAAATTATCACACAACAGAATACAGTATCGTTAATGTAAAACATATTACGTAAAGCAGAAACTGGTTACAAAACAGAAATTAAATATGTATAAAAGCAATGAAATTAGAAGTATCGATAAAATAAATCGATTCATGTAATTTAAAACCTTTACACTTACAAAAAACCATCACAAACCTCATTTAAGTACACAAGCGCCCCAAACGGGTGCATTTATATCTGTCCGACCCTGTTACCGTATAAATATCCGTATCCGTACCGGCTGAGCTACGTGACACAACGCAACACGTCTCCAAATTCGTATTGGCAAAATACGAATGGGTATTTCAATTGGTTTTGCGTATTAACGTCTCTTGTCTTCCCAACACTAGTACAGAATGTTTTATTAAATTAAGGACAAAGGGTTCAGATTCGATCGATCTGTATAATTCAGGATACGGACGAAGGGAGGGGAAGGGGTTGTAGGGGGTGTAATCTTCGCTTTGATGGTATTATGTCATAATCTATCGATGTGCTTTATTATTAATGGGATGTATTGTTAAGTACTAAGTGGATAATGGATTGAATGTTATTAATAAAGAATTTGATTATCATTAGCTAACATAATAAGTCAAAAAGTTACTATTTTTAAACACGATATATAACGATGGATTGTCCTGTTGTTCGTATCTTGGAGGTATCTTTTCAGAAAGCTTCATGAATAATTGAATAGCCCAGGATCGATATACTTAGTATTATAAAGGACAAGACATCAAAAAGATGACTCAGGATCGTCAGTATCTAGAACTAAGTTTTATATTAGTTTGTATTAAACGAACTAATGCCTGCATCTCTGGTGCCTGGTCTCTGGGTCTCATCATCTGCAGCAACGAAGCTTTGAAGGTGTCCAAAGCGCTTATTTTTCGATACGGTATATCATCATCATCATTACCATCATATCAGACGTAAGACGTCCACTGCTGAACATAGGCCTCCCCTATAGACTTCAAACTAGCACTTCACCCGCGACTTCGTCCGCGTGGGTTACGTACTTTCCTAATTCCCCGTTTTCACCCCCTTAAAGGTTAAATTTCCTAAAACCCCTTCTTAGTGCTCCCCTACATTATAATAGGAAGCCGTGTGCAAAATTTCACATTCCTAGCCCCAGTAGTTTCGGCTGTACGTTGATATGTCAGTCAGTCAGTTCTCCTTTTATATATACAGATAGGCCCGGTTGGAAGCGGCTTGCATCCAGCACGGTATATGACAACGTTTAAAAAACAAATGAATGATCATGGTTATCCGTTCTCTTCACATGCTTATGTATGCCTTTATCAAACAGACAGGTGAAAGCGAAGCGAGTCCGAGGCGATACCGAACTAAAGCGAGACGACAGTCCGATAGTTCTGTCACGCTATCGGATCGCTTTCGCTTTTCTATGTGACTGGATTCAAACAATTCCATACATTACAAATGAAAACGTCACGCTTCGCATTCGCCACGCCAGTCTGTTTGACAAAGGCTTTGAAGTTAATTGATAAAAAAAATAGCTTAAAGTCGTTCTCAAAACTCACAAACCTTTCTAAAATAATGCGGTGACCATAAATAAGACGGAATAGAGAAAAGTTTTAATGCAAAAAATCCAAAAAATGCAACTTTCACTCGGCGACAGTCGTTACGCTCTTGAATAAAACATACGAATGTATTTCATTTCACTATTTCATCAGCACTCGCTGCGAGGGGTGAAGGAACTGATTCAGGGCTGCTGAATTCTATTTAGAGGCACTTCATCGCCATTTTTAGAAGAGTCTGATTAAAGAAGATTCTTAAAGGAAAAAAATATGGCTATACCTACTGGCTTTTGGTGGTATCGTCGTGTAAGATCGTTAATCAAATTATTTTTTGTACGGATGTTCAACAAAGTATAATGAGAATTACATAGATAAATAGTCAACAAATTGTTTTGAATGGATTTACTCCTTTACTTCTTTTAGATCACAGCACACCACAAAACTAAAACACTCATTTTAAAATGTAATAAATTTTAACAGAAACGAATAAAAATACTAAACTACAAATAATAGTTTCATTAAATCAATTTAACACTAGTCTCTGGAAACAAAGTATCAATTTATTTCTTATTTGTTTCTAAAATTCTCTTTGTATCTACAAAATCTAACACTCATATTCCAAGACTCATCTTAAGTCAATTGAATTAAGAATCTCTACTCAGCTACGAGTGGACTTTGTCGTCAAGGAACGGTTGAATACCCACCAAATCATATTATTATATATCCAAAATTGGCGAATATTGGCGGATGCTCAAACATAGATGAATCCATAGGAAGGGCGTTTACGTCAATTTTAAAATAAATTCGTACTATAATTAACTAAATTTATAGATGCCAAAGTTATGAAAATGGATAAACTATAAAATATAGTTAATAGCCTGGACTAACAATAAGGACACTTTAATGCCGGTATAAGTTGCCCTCGGGATCATTTTCGAGATACACGTGGGCGAAACTGCTGGCAACAGTTCATAAACAAACAACAGCTGTCACGGTGCCTGTAACGGGACAAATTTAGGTCATATCGACCCTGACTTGAGCTAAGTCAATGACTTAGAATAATAACCTAAAAGCCGTTCAAAGTCCCATTCGACCCAAAAAAGAAAACTGGTAGCCCTAAGACATTTAGTTCGAAATATTCATAATTTTATATGGCCCGGGAGCGTCAAAAGAAACCTTCTTCGGGACTTACATATTTATCAGCGTACTTCGCGAGCCGCGGGCGAACTCCGGGAATTCAATTTGGCGCGCGAGGGTGACGCACGTTCCTTTACCAATTTAAATTTTTGAGACACTCCTCTCTGTGTCTCATCGTGGTCACCTTAGTGCATGACCTGGGTTTTGAAAGTATGTTGCAAAATGTTTTTAGCTTTGAGGAAATGTGTTGGAATTACTTTTATATTAGAAGTTAGATAAGGTAATGGCGGCACTGTTAGAAGATGGGATAGGTATATCTTTACCGAATTTATCAACACGTTAGCGAATGGCAACTATTTATATTACATACTATATAGAGACGATCTTCGGCTAAGATTTAATATGAACTTACATCAAAAGTTACGTTGTTTATTTCGAACTACTGTCAAACTACAATTGCTAGCAAACAAGTAGTAGCTAGTTTTAAACGTTCCACCATAGTCTGTAACAAGGTAAAATACCAAAGGGGTAAGCATATGTTTTTCGTATTATACCGTACAGGGTACTTGAAGTACATATGTACTGCGTTTATTATAGGAAAATCTGTAGTGTACGACCGAAGAATTATTTTTCTCATCGAAACGTCAAAGTTCGCGTACTTTACGTCATAAAACGTGAAAACTCATGCTATTTTGAATAAAATCTCACTGATAATAAAAAAATCTGCTGTTGCTGGCGGTTTCACCCAATAATATCTTATACATCTTATGTCTTAATCTAGATTATAAACTATCTGTGTACCAATTTCATCAAAATCGGATCAGTAGTTTTTATGTGAAAGAGTAACAAACTCGAGAGAGATCGCTTTTAGCGATAAGACCGCCCATTCTGTCACCAATTGGCAAAATTTGTGTCCAATTGTATGTATCTGTAATTTATATGGTGTGCATAATAAAGAATATTCTATCTATCTATCTGACAAACATCCATCCAAACAAACGTTCACGTCTATAATACTGGTAGGATTAACACTAACCCTCATTAGGGCAACAGGAGTTTAAAGTGATCCCTATTACCACAAACAGGACCCTAAAACACTTACCTCTAATATAGTAGAACAATTACAACGTTGGTTATAAAATACGTTTTAAAAGAATTCGGGCGAAAGCCAACAAAAACAATTTTGTGATTCAACGAGTGTACTCCAAAGTTCTTTTTCAATTTTAGGCTCTATAAAGTTTCTCAATTAAGAGTAAAACGATTGTGTGAGACAGTTTAAAGGACACTTTTAAAGATATGTTATCTAAGTTTTCTAATGGAGGTCTTGCGACAAGTTGTATTGATTGATTTAGGGGCCATCTTTGACTTAGGTATATTACGTGGTCGCGGGACTCACGAATTACCGTGACCCCGGTACGTAAAGGGCTATTGAAGGACTGACGGAGTCTGACAGTCTCTTCCGCTCTGCCCTGGATGGGAGGACTCATTTGATGATTTTACCACGATAAAAAAAAGCTACAGGTACAATCGACAAACTTGAATTATGACCCACCATAAATTTATTTTCTAACAGACTGTCAAAAACAATTAAGTACACATTCGCGTAAATATACATATCCATGATCTTTGTTTGACCTTGATCTTTGTCATTTTGACGGATTCAAACGATTTATTGTGAAAATGGGTCATGATTCATTTTTGTCGATTGTCATAAAAAAATCGAAGACATATCAACATTCACCAACCCGCATATGACACGGCGGAGGATGCCAGTATCCCAGCAGTGGGATTTCTTTGCCCTGATCATTATTACACTAATTAATTACTTTTTGTTTCGTCTAATTTATTGACAAAGTACTTTAGTACATTCTGCTTCCATTTCATTATAATTTAATACAAAAATAAATCTGAAAATTTGCTCTTAATTTTCCTGAAAAAATATTCGTTACCTGAATTAATATTTAATATCATGAAGGAAGTAGATTTTTGAAAATCCCTTAGATACCTACTTTTGCTTACAACATGATTGGGTCCGGGGTTACGATTAAATTTCCGGTGATTTAATTAAGCTTAAAAACTTGGCAGATTTTCAATTTTCAGGCTTAATTCACGGAAATCTGTGAATCCTTTTTAAGAGAAAGAATTTCATCAATAATCATGAATTTACATAAAGGATCAAGCATAATCATTCAAATATATCAAATTTATTTTGTACATCATTTGGTAGATCACATTGGTAAAATTGGTACGTTGGTAAAATCTATACTTATAATATTACAACCTGAAGAATTTGTTTGTTTGAACGCGCCAATCTCAGGATCTACGGGTTCGATTTTGAAAAGTCTTTTAGAGTCGGATAGTCCATTTATCGGCAAGGACTATGAGATACATAACATCACGCTACTTCCAATAGCAGCCGAGCAGCGGGTCTGAAACTACGGGCAACAGCTCGTATTTGATACGTGTATTTCCACTGTACTAACTGCACTAATGATCATAACCACATCATTAGTTATGATCATTTATGAAGTCAATACATTCAGGGTACTGGTCTACCAGGTCGCGGGACTGTCTCATCAGTTAACCGTGACCCTGGAACGTCAAGGGCTATTGAAGTATCACCGTGGATTTTAGTTAGTACAAGTCTGATAGTCCCGCCCTGGGTGAGAGGAGTCATTTGATGATTATACCACGATATAAAAACCACATCATTAGTACAAGTAGATTTTCACACGACACGCAACTTGGTCGGAAGCGATGAAAGTCGCTGCATCGCTTCCACGAATGCGATAATATTCGGATTGCGCAGTAGCTGAGCTATCGACTGCTATTCAACTTGTCGCCCGTTCGATCCCCGCCCGGAAAAAATATTTGTATGACCTACAAGTTTCTTTTGTAGATATGACTGTTTGTGTATGTCAGTTTCTGTATTTGTTAACGCACCCACGTCATTGTGAAAATGTTAGTATGAGACGAAGTTAAAAAAAAGATAAAATACAAATATGTTTCAATTTAGACCTTAAACTGCCGTATAAATTGTGATCTAATTCAATAAATCCATCGTGCCGGATGGAATTAACCAAATTGGAACACCTACCACTGGCGCCAATGTAACTAAGGTGAAAATTAAGTTTTCCGTAATAAAATAAAATCGTCGAACAATACGTGAACGCAATACTGCGTTCACGCCAGAAGGTTTTATTGAACTCATAGTTAATGATTCTGAACGAATAATTAACAAAATGGACATTAACGAAATTGAATTCCAGGTGTCTATATTAGTGATGATCGGTGTGAGAATTGTCATTTTGTAGGGCTAGCGATTAAAACTTTTCGATTAAAACTCAGTTTTCTAAACCGGTTTTTTTTTTTGTTAAACTCTAAACTAGAGCGAGCAAAGCTGCGTGCAAAAACTAATGGTTGTATAAACAACGAAGTTTTTCTTTTCTAAAGGGATACAGTTTTTTATTTCTACCATATCATTAACTTCAGCGTTGAGGTTAATTTTTATTCCTTATTTTTCAGCAACTACTTAGGTGGTAGCAATATTTTTTTTTAACTTGCTAAAATCATCAGTTCTCCCACCCAGGGCACAGCGGGAGGGACTGTCAGACTCGTACTGACTAAAATCCACGGTGTCCTTCAATAGCCCTTTACGTTCCAAGGTCACGGTAATTCGTGAGTCCCGCGACAAGTGGTAGCAATCATGGCGAATAAAATTATACTCCAAGAGAATTAAATATTTTGAAACTTTGTATCGTAAATATAATATTAACCCACTTTCCTGTTTAAATCCAAGCAAAATATCATACAGTCTAAAAAATAACACTTATATTCGTAACCAACGTTTACAAAAATAAGCTCCGTCCAAAAACATTCATTACAACCTCTTTTTATTTTTTTCATTTAGCGAGTTTGAACCGGTTTTTGTGAGTGTGAATATACAGACGGAGGTTTGACCCCTCTTCACCCCTCTGCACCCCATTTCAACCCCATCGATACAGATAAAGACCACTTTGACCCGCAAAGATTTGTGGGGGATTATCTCTTTTATCACATTCAGTTCGGAAAAAAAACAATTTTCCTGAAAACAATCATGTGTGTGAACTCGATTGTCGAAACCTTCATGGACTGTTATTTTTGTGAAAGTTTAGTGAATCCGAAAAGGATTTTTTTCGAGAAGATATTGTTAGTTGGCTTTTGTGGAAGAATTTTGAATAATGTTGTGTGGTTTTTTAAATATTTAACTTTTTATTTTACTTTTTTTCCATGACACATGTGATTTGAGTTCCATCATTTGAAAATTAATAGAAACTTGAATATTTATAGATCTTGAAAATGAAGTCGAAGGTCTTAAAGTACGAGAATTTAATATCCTATGGCAGCCACAAACTTCATCACAAACAACGACAACCTTACAATTTCTCACAACCCCTACTTCACCCCTCTCACCCCCAACTATCTCCTATTCTGTCGCGATGTTTTTGTACAATAAATACAGAATAATCCAGTGCGTGAATAAAAAAGTAAAAAAAAAACCATTTGCGACGACCATTATCCTCGGCCAGCATGCTGACGTAAGCTTGAATTAACTGCCTGCCCTAGTCAACAAGCGTATAGAAAACTGGGGGCGAATAAAATGACGCTCGCTGTACATTTTTACCCGGTTCACCCCTAATGGGGGAGATTGGAGGTTATTTTATTAATGACGTTTTTTAATTTGATTTTCGTGTTGGTAGTTGTTGGGTTTATGTGAGGTGCTTAATATGCTGCTGGTACCTAGGTGTGTGTTGATATCCATTGGTATTCTTGACATATTTTTGTGTTACATTTTTGTTCTTGTCGAGCGGTGTTAAAATATTAATGGCTAAAGTACAATTTTGAATAACTGCCCTTGAATACCATAGAATGGTATGGTATGGTGTTGTGCATTTTAATTTCAATGTTTTCTGGTAAATACGTTTACATACAGTGCTAGAGTCTTCGCTTTGGTCGCGAGGTTCACGAATTACCGTGACCCCGGTACGTAAAGGGCTATGGAAGGATAGCGTGGATTTAAGTGAGTACGAGTCTGAGAGTCCCGCTCTACCCTGAGTGGGAGGACTCATGTGATGATTTTACCACGTAAAAATAAAAACGCCTTCGGTTCTTTCTTCATCATTTAGACAAACTACGACTTTATACAATTAAATTCTCTTACGGGTAGGTCCCCATGAGATGTTGCGGGTCTGTTCAAATGGATAACTGTGACCCTGGAGCGTAAAAGGTTAATGCTAAAAAAAATAACAGTGAGGATTTTATTCCGTACGAGACTGACTGTCCCTTCCGGTTCACGCAGGGCTCTAGATCAGGACTTATTTAATGATTTTGCCACTTAAAAAAACCCATGTGAAATAATAAATTTCTCTGTGTGTATGTTAACTATTCATAGATAGTCTCTTGCTTAGTAACAACACCATGATTTGTTCCAAATCCAGTCCAGTTATAACTATAAAAAATAAAGCATACGTTGTCCAGATAAACATGAAATAATACAGTCTCACTAATATTATTAACACAACTTATTTCTATTGTGCGCCTAGATTTATCATCACAGTAACTCCCGTTTGTGACCGTTATAGTGCCTCGTACTATTTTATGGAGTTCCTGCAAACAGTTTTATGTATACTAATCCGAGTAAGTGACTGCTTGTTGGCGATTTATGGCTGTAAACAAGAACTATTTGAATGATGTACTTGAGAAAGCAAGCTGCTTTGTGCCTGGATTTCTTGTTTAGAAAAAACTAAATAAATAAATAAAAACTATTTTGCTGGAGTACTTATACAGAAGACGCGAGTTCATATACCTACTCGCAGCTGAATTTTTCTTTTCTAAAAAAATATCGTAACTCTTTTGCTTCCCGGTCGCGGGACTCACGAATTACCGTGAACCCAGTACATAAAGGGCTATTGAAGGACACCGTGGATTTTAGTCAGTATGAGTCTAACAGTCCTTCCCGCTCTGCCCTGGGTGGGACTCATGTGATGATTTTACCACGTACAAAAAAAAATTCTTTTGCTTCCTACAGCTATCAACTTGCACAGTGTCTTAAGAGTTCATTGAACTTTAGCAGAAGTATTCCAGTATTCTTAGTAATACTGTTGTAAGGAAGACAGATCACTGTTAAGTCAAAAGCATTACATTTATTTCAGGTCATATCTATGTAGTTTCAAATTGTAAACGAAGATACAATCCTAGTCACAAAACCTACTAATGCAGTTTTACATTTAAGAAAAACGGAAAAGAATAAAATTAGGCACAAAGTTAGTTTAGTTTGTGTCCCACTGCTGGGCAAAGGTCTCCCCTTTTTTTCTTCGAAACCACTCTATTTTGGGCAATTTCTGTATAATTTTGTACTACATCTAATCAAAAATAATATAGATAGCATGACATTCTATAACAATCTTCCCAGAATTGTTTTTGTGTAAACTCAAACCTAAATTATTTAATGGGAGTTCATTATTCTTATTTTGCGAGTACTAGTTAATTACGTAGTACTTTCGGGTATCAGTGAACACTCCTCAGCCCATCTGCGTAATGAACAAACGTGCACTCATTATTCACTAGCCAGCTCAAAACCCTATTAAAATCTGTAAAAGAATACGGCTGCAATTTTTCCCCTAATTTAAATGAGTAGCCTTCTCCACTAAAATAAATTGGCAACATTTTAACGGCCTTCCGGGTCTAAACACGATAAATTCTAAATGAACCCGTAAATTATCTTGTTTAAACTCAAAAAAGGTAAAAGTAAATTAATTTCCAAACGGACCACACATTGCAAAGGTGTGTTAAGGGTAATTGAGCAATACTTTATAAGGTTCTTGTTTTTTAGAGATTACTGTAACAGATATGTTGCCTACTACAAAAAGGGGTAAAAGATATGGGGGTAAAATGAAACAAGCTTTTTTTTTTTTTTTTTTTTTTTATCGTGGTAAAATCATCAAATGAGTCCTCCCACCCAGGGCAGGGCGGGAGGGACTGTCAGACTTGTACTGACTAAAATCCACGGTGTCCTTCACTAGCCCTTTACGTACCGGGGTCACGGTAATCCCTTGGTCCCGCGACCCCGGCAGGCTTTGGCCCTCTACAGGCCCCGTCACTATGCTGACACTCTTTGAGGCGCGCGTGGAACACAACGCGCCGTCGACCCGGGCATGGTCCATGGTCGGACAGCGAGTCGCCCATTACTCGCTGCCCGCATGCCCGCGCCTACGGTGGCCGGAGATCGTCTTGCGACGTCCGACGCCGTGGGCGTCTACCACTGCGGCTGGGGTGGAGGGAGGACGCTGTCCTCTCCCTCAGGCGGCCCGCCTCCTCCTTCACGAGCATGACTGCTTCGCAGAAGGAGGCGACCGCTTCCCACTCCGTCTCGCCCCGCAGCATGGCCTCGACCAATGCCGGGCGCGAGAGGTCTCCGCCTATCGCCGTCGTGAGGACACGGCGGTGCTCTGCCCAAGCGGGGCAGTCCTGCACCGTATGCTCCACCGTGTCCTCCGGACGATCCTCGCAGTGGTGACACCCAGGCGTTTCTTCCCTCCCTATCAGACACAGGAACCTCCCGAAACTTCCGTGTCCGGTGAGGACCTGCGTCATGCGGTAGGTCAGGACGCCGTGACGCCTATCCAGCCACTCCTCAAAGAGGGGTCTTACCGCCGCAATTGCGGCGTGCCCGAAAATGAAACAAGCTATGTTATCTGTGCATGTTTTAATTAAATTCATTTTTCGTGCTTTTGCAAATGAGTCCTCTCATCCTCGAAAAGAAAGGTACTGTCAGACTCTCATTGACCACAGAACACCATGTGCTTTCTCATCTCTTTGCGTTCTAGGATCTCAGTATCCTGTTTAGACATAGACAATATCGTATCCACGGATTTTTCCATGCGACCTTGTGAAACGGTGGCGTGAATGTAGTACATTTTTTTTTTTAATGTTCTAGTATCAAGTTTCTTTTCACTATCGATCATCATTATTAGAAGAAAATATTTAATCAGTTTGTAACATATGTAAATAATTCATAAAATTGTGCGAAGTTAGTGGGTTGGTCGCTAAATTCTGTGTATAGCAGTTTATCACTCTAATTACATGAAAGCATTACGTTATCCTGAGATAAAATCGTAAGAAGAATCTGTCCGCAAGATATATCTTATTCCCAAATACTCCTGATACAGCGATGTGTTCCGGAAGGTCCAGGGCGGAGTTTATTGGACTCTTTGTAATAGAACATACATAAAAACATCTTATCCGATTGGTATAAATCCTTAACTACCGGGAGGACGGGCTATAGTACCCAGATTGTCCTAGAATATTTACGATGGTCATCCAATTAAATGGTTTTGTTCGCGCGTCAGACGATCAACGAGGCGGAAACCAGAAATCACCAGTGTTCGTATGACGATTTATTATGTTTGATGATGAGAAATATTTAATAGGGGAACGGAATGATTTGTTGGCATTAATCAAACACAATCACAGGGCCTGACTGTCACAGGAGCCGCCATTATATAAAAAAAAGATGTTTGTAATGGCTAGAAAGTCACTTGGCGTTAGGTAGGTTTGAGCATAAAATGCCTAAAACCACGTCAAAACTTTAACAAATTATATAACACTATCGGTTTCAATGCGTTCCTTATTTAGTTTTTTCATGAGAGAACAATTGCCCTTCACTAAGAATTTCTCCTACATGTTAGTGCGCTGACAAACATTTAAATTCACATTCACACAAACAGCGGAAATCGAATCCGCGACACGCAGTGAAATTGTCGATATTTTCAAAAATCTAAAACTTCAAGTTCCTAACTTATTAGTTTACAATAACAATTAAAAGTTGAGGCACTTAAACAAACGTAACCACCCACGAAGGTCTAGTAGACTAGAATTTTACAAAGCGCAACGCAAAAATTAAATTCGAATCTAGAAAT
Organism: Agrotis puta; assembly: GCA_943136025.2. NCBI lineage: Eukaryota > Metazoa > Arthropoda > Insecta > Lepidoptera > Noctuidae > Agrotis > Agrotis puta. The sequence continues at coordinate 2,981,711 of OW964182.2, forward strand.
AGAACAATCAAAGTCCATTTCTCCTTGATTTCTCCTCTACTCCAGCAAAGGTTTCATCTGAAAGAAATTTCTGATAGATTCATACATTCAAACGGTCCTCCTGTCCAGTCCAGTCACTTCCAATTTGCACAGAGCTTTCAAATCGTTGCGATCTGCCCGCGGCACGTCCCTACATTCGCTTGGACAGTTTTTGATTGATTTTTATTCCTATCTCGGTAACGATTCCCTTGTTTACTTTTAACTGATGTTTGTCTTATACAAGTACGGGGGAATTGATTTGAATGTTTTTTGTAGCTTTTTCTGTATCTGTGTTGAAGTGAATTTTGATGAAAGATTTTGGGGTAGGCGTTTTATTTTGACGGTTAGATTGGTGATTCAAATTACTGTTATTGAACCGTAAACATGGTTTTTACATAGAAAAAAATATGTGAGTATTTCTTAAAACAAAAATATTTTACAATTTTCTTTAGAAAGTCTTAAATTACACAAGTAACTTTAACTAAAAAAATTGAAAAGTCGAGATTCTGATGGTATGTTTATCGACTGTTATTATCGACATAATATATTCAAACCTCAGAGACTCTTTTTTTTTTTTTTTTTTTTTATCGTGGTAAAATCATCAAATGAGTCCTCCCACCCAGGGCAGGGCGAGAGGGACTGTCAGACTTGTACTGACTAAAATCCACGGTGTCCTTCAATAGCCCTTTACGTACCGGGGTAACGGTAATCCCTTGGTCCCGCGACCCCGGCAGGCTTTGGCCCTCTACAGGCCCCGTCACTATGCTGACACTCTTTGAGGCGCGCGTGGAACACAACGCGCCGTCGACCCGGGCATGGTCCATGGTCGGACAGCGAGTCGCCCATTACTCGCTGCCCGCATGCCCGCGCCTACGGTGGCCGGAGATCGTCTTGCGACGTCCGACGCCGTGGGCGTCTACCACTGCGGCTGGGGTTGAGGGAGGACGCTGTCCTCTCCCTCAGGCGGCCCGCCTCCTCCTTCACGAGCATGACTGCTTCGCAGAAGGAGGCGACCGCTTCCCACTCCGTCTCGCCCCGCAGCATGGCCTCGACCAATGCCGGGCGCGAGAGGTCTCCGCCTATCGCCGTCGTGAGGACACGGCGGTGCTCTGCCCAAGCGGGGCAGTCCTGCACCGTATGCTCCACCGTGTCCTCCGGACGATCCTCGCAGTGGTGACACCCAGGCGTTTCTTCCCTCCCTATCAGACACAGGAACCTCCCGAAACTTCCGTGTCCGGTGAGGACCTGCGTCATGCGGTAGGTCAGGACGCCGTGACGCGTATCCAGCCACTCCTCAAAGAGGGGTCTTACCGCCGCGATTGCGGCGTGCCCGGACCTCGGTTGCGACAGTCGCTCCTTCCATACTGCCCTGAGATCGCGCCGGAGCTCTTCCCGCCGCGCCTCGACTTGTCGAGGCAGCGGGGATTCGCCCCGACGCTGCGCCTCCACGCGCCATTCATAGACGCGCTGGAGGGCAGTCGCCTCCAGATCCCAGGGCAGCAATCCTGCTAGGAGGTTGGCTGATTCGCCGGCGATCGTGCGGTATCCCCGGATCATCCGGATAGCCATGACCCTCTGGCATGCGACCAGCTTGAGTGGTCGCGTCCGGATGCTTAGGGCCCACACAGGGGCCCCGTAGAGGGCCATGGACCGCACGACACCGGCGTACAGCCTCCGGCAGGAGGCATTTGGCCCGCCGAGATTGGGCAGGAGCCGCTTGAGAGCGGCTGCTGCCCGGTTCAGCCTTGGGGCCAAATGCAGGAAATGCTCCCTGAAGTTCCACCGGCTGTCGAGGACGAGTCCCAGGTACTGCATCGTCCTCCCGACGCCGATGCGAACCCCCTCCACCGTAATGTGGGACTCTGAACGTGGCGCGTTCAGACGGCCATGAAAACACATGGCCTCCGTCTTGTGCAGCGCCACGTCGAGTCCCAACTGCCGGATCCTATTAGCGACTGTCGCTACCGCCTGCGTCGCCACGTCGGCCGCCGCCTGGTGCGACTCTCCCTTCGCCAGGACGAGCGTGTCGTCGGCGTAACAAATTACGCCGACGCCGTCAGGGAGGTCGCTGCGCAGCACCCAGTCGTAACCGATGTTCCACAGGAGCGGCCCCAAGACCGATCCCTGTGGAACACCGCACGACATCTCTCGCCGGTTCCACTCTCCCCGGTGACCGGGGTAGATGACGGCTCTGTCCGTCAGGTAGTCCTCGACTATACGACGGAGGTAGGTCGGCACCCGGTGATACCGGAGTGCCTCAACCTCAGAGACTCTAACAAATATATAGTTTAAAAAAACATAACCCGCTTTATTACGTTTAGATCTTTTTTCATCAATAATACATGCTTACATGCATAATAAAGCGAGGTCAGAAACTCAGTTGATAAGATTATTGTGTTAACATAATTCACCCAACGAAGTCGGTCTGGTATTTTTACCATACCATTTTCCTGGATATGCTTTGCGTGCATTGACCCACCCACAAGCGAGAAAAATAGACGATATATCATCAACTTCTCTTCCTGGTATTTCCGTAGATTAATTGAGGAAAATGACACAGTATCATGGAAATCCGTGTTTTTGTGGATGTATGATCTCTGGATCACTAATGGAGTTTCTAATTTATGTGTGTTGGTTTTTTGGAGAGCAGTGGTGGTCATGTCTACCGCAGAACCGACGAAAGGTGGATTAGGAAGCTTCTGTAATGGAGCCTATGTGTAGGTAAGCGTAGGGTGGGACGTCCCCCGGCAAGACGGACCGATGACCTGAAGAAGGTGGCTGGCAGTGGCTGGTTGAAAAAAGCAGGAGATCGTGCGCTGTGGCGCTAGGGAGAAGCCTATGTCCAACAGTGAACTGCAATAAGTTGAAATGATAATGATGATGACTGGTGGCCTAGTGTTAATAGCCCCGACTAATAAGTTTCAACCATGTCTTAACCCAGACTGGCTGGTGACTTTGTGTTATTTATTTCATCACCAGTGCTCTGCCTGCCGGGGTCGCGGGACTAACGAATTACCGTGGCCCCGGTACGTAAAGGGCTATTGAAGGACACCGTGGATTTTAGTCAGTACAAATCTGACAGTCCGCCCTGCCCTGGGTGGGAGGACTCATTTGATGATTTTACCACGATAAAAAAAAAATACCAGTGCTCTCAAAATGGTGAAATAAAACGTAGGATGAGAAAACTGGCGTGGTCTAGAACAAAGGAAAAGAAGACATGGATAATGTGCTAACACCATTAGTGGAGTTGATGGGTGTCACGTATCTTCTCGTCTGGTCATTTTTCTTCAATGCGCATATAATTATAGGTTCAAGAAAAGAAAGTAGGTACCCAAACTAAATCCCACAATTTCTCACAAACGTGCTCAGACGATGCATCTCCTCAAAAGAATATGCAAACCTTTCATCGAATTTTTATCTCATATTTTTAGAAGACATACGAGTAGTAATAAAATATTCATTCTTTGACTAGGGCCCCGCTTGCTCAACTTGTCAAGCTTGCTTCGGCATTTCATTTTTTATGCTTTTAAAATATTTGATAACGCTGATTTCAATGTATGACCTGACTTCTCAAACAGATAAATAGGCATTTTTTATACGAATATTTTTAAAAGTTGTTGTTTTGATAATCTGAAAATTTTCGCAAAGGTGGCTACCTGCTTATGTATGCGTCATTCGTATCTCAAAAATCTTCACGCGGTCTTTGACTCTGATATTATTTTTTGAAGAAAGAAAATACGTTTATTGGCACATACATTTTGCGTTACATATTGTCTTGTGGCATGTGACAGCCACAAGACAATATGTAACCAATTTCAGACGTGGTTAAAATTTGTAATACCTATTATACATTTTATTGACGGGCAAAATATAAAAGATTATTCTCTATTTTCTGAAATTTTAATTATTTCAAATCTTTTTTTTTTTCCTACAAGCTACTTAGTGTGGGGCAACCCCCACACTAAGTATTTCTCCTGAGTCGTGTATGCGTTTACTAACATAAAAACTCACACACACAAACACCTATACCAGAAACAACTACTTGCAGATCATACAAATATTTGTTTTGTGCGGGGATCGAACCCGCGACACGCTGCGTAGCGGTCGATCGCTCAGCCACTGCACCAACCGTGTCGGCAAATCAATCCTAGAACTCATCTTGTGCAAAAAAAATACATTTATAAAAACTCAACCGTCTAAGCACAATTCCGTCAGTAGTTTTTATTTCAATGCTGGCTGAATCACTATTAATAAAATTTGACAGTACAAAAACAAAAACCGACGTAGACATTAAGTCCTTAACAACGGATAAACTCTTAATTAACGTTTTTTAATAACGTAAAACATTGTTGTTAAACATGACACAAGTTATGAAAACGACACAACCCCGTTCACATGAATAAATAATTACAAAATAATACCTACCCACTCCGGGTCGCTCATCATACATACACAAACTCCTAAATATGTAAGCATGAACTGTAAATCATTGTCAACATTCTCTATCTGAGAGAGGGTGAAAGAAAGCAGGCTTTTAGGCCAAAGAGTTTGCTTTTGTCAAAAAGTTGGATTTATGACTTGGGTCATCTTTTCCTTATGCGATGTTTGTGGTTATGTGGCTAGAGATAGTAGTTTAGTTTAAGATTTATCTATAGTAATGATACAGGAAGCAATATTATGATGTTGATCTCCTTAGAGCACTTTTTTTTAACGTGGTTAAATCATCAAATGAGTCCTCTCACCCAGGGCAAAACGGGAGGGGCTGTCAGACTCGTACTGACTAAAATCCACGGTGTCCTTCAATAGTCCTTTACTTTCCGGGGTCACGGTAATTCGAACAGTCCCGCGACCCCGGCAGGCTTTGGCCCTCTAGAGGTGGGCCCCGTCATTTTGCTGACACTCATTGAGGCGCGCGTGAAACACAACGCGCCGTCGACCCGGGCTTCATTAGAGCACTTTATAATCTATAGATGTACTATTTTTACTATAATGGACTGGAGCTCCTGACTAAATAATAACAGCCACACAGGTCGGTCTATAAGATTAAGACACATTTGGCGAGGTTGGTCTGTGAAAGTGAAAACTATTTATCATAGTGGGTTTCCTTCAAGCATTGAAAAGCATGTAAAACCGTTGCTCCCGGCTATTATTTGTACATTTTAAAATTTCGTTAATCTAAGATAGTCTTACCAAGAGGTATCGCTATTACCCATTTACTAGGTTGTGTAGGTCAGATAGGCAGTCTATTTATATTATAAAATGCTGATATTCAGCTGCATCTGGTTTTATTGGAATCCGACCCAAATATAATTGGGTAAGGCTAGATGGATTGACTGGATAGGGCCAAATTCAAGGTCCAGACTTTGAAACAGTTATCTTGCAGTTGATCGCGTTTAGATTGCATTGCAAAATACATTTCCAAACATACTTGAATGTACATTGTACATCATCTGCCTAGCCTTTTCCCAACTATATTGGGGTCGGCTTCCAGTCAAACCAGATGCAGCTGGATATCAGTATTTTACATGGAGCGACTGCCTGTCGGACCTCCACAACCCAGTAACTGGGTAATACGATACCCCATGGTAAGACTGGTTGTCAGACTTTAGAGCTTCTGACTGAACTTTCAAACTGTCAAAGATCTACAAATGACAGCCGGGACCAACGGCTTTACGTGTTTTCCGAGGCACGGAGGAAACTCGCTATGACAGATGGTCACCCATCCACAGACCAACCTCGGCAAGCGCGGCTTAACCCGGAAGATCGGTCTGTGCGGCTGTATTTAATTAGACACGGGCTCCTCATACATTGTACATACTACCAACAATTCGCTTAAAAGAAAATACAGTGACAAAATATTTTCATCCAGTTTATTATACTTTGCCATAAAACTTACAAAGTAAGATACTTTAAAGCGGTTCACTCGTGTGAAACCCGATAAACAAATTTTAAATCTAGCGCCACAGTTTAGCACCACATCAAAATGTAATGACATCACTCTTTATTGTTTACTGAAATAAAAAATGGCGTTGCATTATTCAACATTGTGGAGTAGACGAAGTAGTTTTAATATACAGTATTCTTGCAAATAATAAAATACATATTGGATTTGTGTTGACATTGGAAGTTTGGCATCTTCCGAAGTTCGGTATTATGCCTTTGTCAAACAGACAGGCGGAAGCGAAGCGTTTCCGAAGCGATACCGTACCGAAGCGAGACGTCAGTCCGATAGTTCTGTCACGCTATCTGATCGCTTTCGGTTTTCTATGTGACTGGATTCAAACAATTCCATACATTACAAATAAAAACGTCACGCTTCGCATTCGCAACGCCTATCTGTTTGACAAAGGCTTTAATGTAATGTTATTTTCAAATTAAACTTTTACAGATATTCAATACTAAAGTTTAAACTGCGATCCACCAATGTGTCGTATTTGAAAAGCCGAGAAAACTCCAGCTACTTTAATTGTTCATTCTAAAGCGACATTCCGATACCTATGTGTTTTTAATTAAATTTCGCACCCGAAATCTTTTCATTCTTTTGTTACGCCGAACTTAATACTCGTAATTGCTTTTGCAATATGCGACAAACAAGTGGAATTATTGCGTAGAATATTTCAGTCTTATTTGTGTTTAATATATGAATCAGTAGACCGCAGGTGTGAGTGTTATATATATCGTATATATACATAGGACTTTGTTAAACCGAATTTTCGAAAAATTTCTAAGGATATCGCGAAAACACGGATAATTAGTCAAAAATCGGTTTATCAAATTATCTTGCGACATATTATACCCATTAAAACAAAAAATATGTTAAGTAGATAATTAGGTATAATGTAGCAATGATATTAAGTGATGTTTATTTTGCAAGTATAAACGTCATCTGCGCGATGTTCATTATTGTTACATGTTTACATTATTGTTGCGTTACAAATTTTTGGAAAAAAATACAAATTAGGCAATTTCTTTTTAATGCGAAATATTTTTGACTCTGTCAAGAACACTTTTAAGACTTGAAACTTTTACAAAATAAGTCGATTTTAATTATAGAAAATTGAAAATATAACGGTGGTACAGAAACTTGACTACAATCAAAACTAATTAGAAACAATGAGAAATCCTACTCCAATCTATCCATTTTTCCAATCCAACCAGACCTTTCTGCTTTTAAAAATAAAATTGAAAATCTATTATAATGGGACAGATTTTGGTAGGCTGATGTGCTGGCGTCTCTACTTTCAATACTAAACATATAAGACAAGCAAAAAAAACCTTAATAAATAAAAAAAATTCGCTTCACTTCTCCGCTTTATCCGCTCAGTAAGCCATGAAAGCGATGTTTAGTAAAAATAAAAAAAGAAGAGTGGCGTATTACCTTAATGGCGGCCAGCCCAGCAGATTACATTGTACTAGAGATATATTGTAGATTGATGACAGAAATGGGATGTAAATTACGTTAGGTTTCTCCGTTTTTTTCCAAGAGATGGGAGTTTAACGTTATTAGAACGGTGATTGGACTTTATAGTGGAATGGGAGGCAAAATTGTGGTATTAATGCTAAAAATATTTTGTTTTTACTGATAGGGAAAAGCTATATTTTGTTCATACTTTGTAGACCGGTATTATCTTCCGTATATCAGGCCTTTCGTTCGAAGTTGTAAGTTCAAACCTGGGCAAGTACTACTCGTAAGTGTTTTTTTAAATGCGTAATGTACCTACTCTCAAAAGCAATCTGTATCTAAGTCTTAAGCCATTCGGCAGACGATATCCGGCCACCGTAGGCGCGGGCATGCGGGCGACGAGTAATGGGCGACTCGCTGTCCGAGCATTGACCATGCCCGGGTCGACGGCGCGTTGTGTTCCACGCGCGCCCAAAGAGTGTCAGCATAGTGACGGGGCGTCCTGTACACGGCCAAAGCCTGCCGGGGTGGCGGGACTCGCGAATTATCGTGACCCCGGTAAGTAAAGGGCTATTGAAGAACACCGTGGATTTTAGTCAGTACGAGTCTGACAGTCCCTCCCGCTCTGCCCTGGGTGGGAGGAAACAAAAAAGTCTTAATCCATTACAGAGGCCTTTGGAGTTCCTAGAGAAGGCTCATTAAGCTCTGACACCAACTAAACAGAAGAAAAGCTACAAAATGTCTACCACTTTCTGAGCTGATGTCACACGTACTCGTATATCAGCAAGATAGTGGTCAAACGCGAACCAACGCTAAATCAAATAGTAATAACTAAACGGTGCTAGAGACAGCAGGACTGTCTAATTAGGTAACCGTGGCCCTAGAACGTAAAGGGCTATTGAAGAAATACCGTGGATTTCACACCGTATGGGTGGGAGGAGACATTGGATGATTTTACGACCATTCTTTTTTTAAAAGAGTGTCCATGGAGTTTCTTGCCCTTTCTTCTCCATAGAGATCTACTCCTTGGAATGGGCATCTACGGCACTCACAGTTATTATGTGTTGTGACTGGGACTGTAGCAACATATATTTTTTTAATTACTTTGCCCCTGTATTTTTCCTGTATCGTGGGTGCGTCTACAAACATAGAAACTCACACACACAAACACCTAGACCTGGAACAACTACTTTCAGAAAATTTTGTGGTGTTTAATTATATTTTATTTGTCTTTGACAATTCAAAAGTGCCTGTAACTGGCCTACTTGAAAAACGAATAGATGCTTTGATTTTGATGATTCAATGAAACATGATTTCAAAAGACTCACACAGTTTCAGTTACAAACGTTAAACGTTCCAGATATCACAACACCAACAACATTTTCGAATGCCGTAAATTGCTCATACATTTTTGGACAGTTTGTTATGTAACGTTTTACTTAAACGCGTCGTCAAGTTATTCATACCATGCCATGTCACGCCCGAAATATGGAAAACTAACGCTTATTCGTAGTTCGCTCGAAACTTAGTTGAAACACCTTTAACCGTCCGTTCACGTGGCGTGGGGCGGCGACCGGTAAGATCAAATTAATGTATAGAACTGTTTGAAACACGCCACGATTTTTTTATAGATGGGTTCGCTAATGACCACAATCTCGCCTGATGGTAAGCGATGATGTGGTCGACGGTGAAGCACGCTTACCTAGAAGTAACCTATTCACTCTTGACTTGAACACCCCAAGGTCGTAGCTATTGGGAAACCGACCCCGGTAGGGAATTCTTCTCATACTTACAAAGTAATAACGTCTTCGTCGACGCACAATTTTTGACGACTCAAAATACAAGAAATGATAACTTTTGCAAGTATATTTTTAGCAAAAAGTTAAATAAAAACTTGTTTAAGAAAGAATAGAATGCTTTAACAGATTCTAAGTCATGTAAAATAGTAAAAAATAGTTGTAACAGTTTTACTACTATAGTTTAAACAACGGTTGACGTGTTCAAACGTTAACAAGTTTGAGCGATGTGCAGGCAACGTTGCATTGCACGGTTTATGGGGCGTAAACGCGCAACAAGCGGTCCTTGTCTGATAGTCTAAGTAAACTGTATATTGTTATGTACGTTTATAAAGTTTTCACGTTCCCTCGTATTTTGTAAAACAGCTCGACTTTGAAAACTCTGAGATGCGAGACAGACATTTTTTTTAATAAGTTACTTATCTATATATATAAAAGGAGAATTGACTGACTGACATATCAACGTACAGCCGAAACTACTGGGGCTAGGAATGTGAAATTTTGCACACGGCTTCCTATTGTAATGTAGGGGAGCACTAAGAAGGGGTTTTTGGAAATTCAACCTTTAAGGGGGTGAAAAGGGGGAATTAGGAAAGTACGTAACCCACGCGGACGAAGTCGCGGGCAAAGTGCTAATAATGTATATAAGTAGACATTCTTTGACAACGGTATTTTTGGATTTTACTTCTTTGTCTTTTTTTTGGGTTTGAGTGGAGTAAGGTGGAGTGTCCTGGATGAGGCTGGCGCGAGACCGTGGAGTTTAGCACAAGCAAAGAGAGGCCTATACCCAGCAGTGGGTGAAGACGGGCTGTGAATGATGATAATGATGATGAAGGAGGTCACTTGAATTGGAATGATAATGACGCAAATCAAACACATAGCAGTCCATAATTCTTGGAAGTTTCATTTCTTTCTTCTTCTTTACTAAATAATATAATGTTATTTGTTCTTGTCGTAATTTACATGATCACTTCCTATTAAAATCATCTGTAAAAGATTGATAATCTACACCCTAAAATCACCCCGCAATCTTTCATAAAAGCCGATGAAAAATACAGGCTCAATGATGAAAGTACCAGGCCCACAGAGAGGCGAGGCGGTCAAAACTCAAACACGAGCGAGCTCAGTATGAAATAGTAGAATTGAACTGAATAATCTTATGATCCCTAGATTGAAATCGTCCGATGTTCGTGCCCTCACATGGTTCTCCAGGGAAATAAGTGAATAGTTTCCTGTTTAATTTACTACAGACGGGAGTTCACAGTACACTGACTTTGCGATATTAGTGGCCCGCATACACCTCGTATCTCTAAATATGGTTCATGATAATGGCGAGGTCTTTTGTTACGATGTAATAATGTTGGCAGTTTCTATATTTGGACATTTCTGTTGACCGAGGGTTAATATTGGGTTCTTTTGTATGAAGATACAAAAAATAAATTCCATATTGAAGTTAATAGCTATTATAAATCTAGAAAAAAAAAGTACTTGTAAGAATGGCGCCTTTTAATTTTTATTACTTTAAATGATCTTGTTAAAAAAATCACATCACAAATCAAAGTTATTGCAGCATAATTTGTGTTTGGCGAGACGGAGTGGGAAGCGGTCGCCTCCTTCTGCGAAGCAGTAATGCTCGTGAAGGAGGAGGCGGGCCGCCTGAGGGAGAGGACAGCGTCCTCCCTCCACCCCAGCCGCAGTGGTAGACGCCCACGGCGTCGGACGTCGCAGGACGATCTCCGGCCACCGTAGGCGCGGGCATGCGGGCAGCGAGTAATGGGCGACTTGCTGTCCGACCATGGACCATGCCCGGGTCGACGGCGCGTTGTGTTCCACGCGCGCCTCAAAGAGTGTCAGCATATTGACGGGGCCTGTAGAGGGCCAAAGCCTGCCGGGGTCGCGGGACCAAGGGATTACCGTGACCCCGGTACGTAAAGGGCTAGTGAAGGACACCGTGGATTTTAGTCAGTACAAGTCTGACAGTCCCTCCCGCCCTGCCCTGGGTGGGAGGACTCATTTGATGATTTTACCACGCAAAAAAAAAAAAAAAAAAAAAAAAAAGCATAATTTGTGTTTAAACTGAAGGTATTCCTTTGGCTTTATGCTACTTTAGTACATTTAATTCTTATTAAAAAAATTGGTAATAAGGAATGACACACGGTCTATAAATTTATTATCGTCGTCAAAAACACGTCAGAAGATGCCTTTCAATATTTCTCTTATTAAAATATTCTTTTATAAAATTTTAGGATTTTTATTATCAATTTTACATAATGTCAGTCAATATTATGGATGAAAAATGTGCGTCTAATTTATCTGTTCAGTAGACTCTTGTAATTTATAATATTTTTTGTGTGATCGTCTTGACACTTGTCTCCGCCTTAGCTTCGTACAGTTTTATCGACTTGACAAAATATCGAAGTTTCTTTATGAGATAAAACACAGATTTCTTTCATAACATTTTTCGTTGTAAGCTTTGGCGAAAACTGAACCAAAATTGGACAGAAAACCGGATTTTTTGCTTTTGAGCCCTTGCACTTGACTTTTCTAGCCCCGCCCATTCTTCAATAACCGACTCCAACAGAGGTAACTGGTACACTTACCACTTATACATATATCTACCAAAATTCATCCAAACCAGTCCAGCGGTTTAGGCGTGAAAGCCTTCCAAACAAACAAATAAACACAACTTAATTAGATATAAGATATACATGGGTACCCCATCATAAGGAAGTTTCGCCACTAAAGCAACACTGTGTCCCTGCACTATCTAACAGGGATTATTATTATGCTGATGATCTTGTAACAAAGTTCAAAGTCCTTTGTAACAACAACTTACACATAAAAGATCGACTGCCAACTTCGAGGATGTATACCGCAGCATTTAAACACAATACTTACGATGCGGGTACGGATGCGAAGTACATTAACGGTTATAAATGACGTAAGTTTTAGAATTTATTTGTGAACCACGCAATGGAGAGCGTTGAAACGGACTGCATTAAAGTGTCAAAGACAAAGTCGGGACAATCTCAAGGCATGAATTCATTTCCTTGTTGCGGTTGAATCTGACCAGGATAACATGCACTGTGACAGTAACAAAGTTATCTGTGATAATAGCTTTGTGATTCTGGCTTTACGTGAATCTTTACACATTTTCTTTTATGATAGTCTCGCGTTTGAACACACCTCACCTCAATAAGTAATGATGTGGTCGACGGTGAAGCACCTTGCCTAGAAGTAATCTATTCGCACAATTTTTGATCAAGTGTGGAATTTCTATGTTTATGTCAATAAAATAACATATTGGTATAAATAGATTGTCTTTTTTATTGTTAAGAACCAATTATATCCTCGCGCCCTAGGTTGGAACGGAAGAGACTTGATCTGGTGGCCGCTGAGGGAAAGAGACAGGGCCTACTGTTAATATTTAGAGCTAATCCGTAGTCCCATATGTAGGTACATTGATTTAATGTGAAATCTAGATAGATACTTACGTGCACACATGTTTTTATTGTGGCATACCAACATAGAGTCTGTGGTCATAAATTTGCAGCGAATATGAGATTAATCCGCATGGTAGTGAGAGATTACAAAAGCCGGGTGAATATAATTATTCTGAATGAATGGGATCCGATGAAATTGATTAAAATATTTAAAAAATCATGATTCTTTTCGTTCACCTATTGTTCCAACGCGAGCAACTATTGACCAATTTCTTGCGACATTTAAAAAAAAAAAAACAAACCGCTTCTCAAAAAGATCTGAACGTCTCCCTCGGCGGCTGGGTTGTGAAGTGGAGGATCTCATCTCCCTCGTTGTACCTCCTCCTTCGCTAGCATTACTGCTTCGCAGAAGGAGGTGGCTGCTTCCCATTCTCTCTCGCCCCACAGTATGGCCTCAACCAGTGCCGGGCGCGAGAGGTCGCCGACTATCGCCTCCGTGATGATACGGCGGTGCTCTGCCTAAGCAGGACAGACCTGCTCTGTATGCTCCATCGTGTCCTCCGAGCGGTCCACAAAGTAACAGCGCCACTCCGAGGTTGTCACTCAGCTCCAAATAAAACCATTTGGATTTTTATTGTTTCGTTTATTGTTAAATTACTACCTATAATGTTCCTACTTCTGGAATACAGGCCTTCTCTATATAAAAGAGAGTGTTTTTTTTTTTTTTTTTTGGGACAAACCCACCACACTATTCCCTAACCACTGCAACTCCTGTGCGCCAGAATCAACAGTGGCAACCAACCAGAAAAGGGCCGAGACAATGAAGCTCGACGTGTCCCGAAGAATGAATTTACCTGTCTTGGATCCTGCAACGAAATTAATCAGAAAAGAATAGTGGAGGAGTAGGAAAAAATATATGTTTCCACTTCCCTTCATGCAAGCAGGAGACAGAACAAAACAAGGCCAATAGGCACAAAGGGACATTACAACTGGGAGAAGCCCAGTTGCCTAGCACCACGGGTAAAATGACTACTAATATTAATGGGTCCTAAATTATGAGCTGCTAAATTTGATTCCAATAATAGGTATGGCAAAAACGCTTGAACGCACGGAAGTTTGTTCGAGTTTCAACAAGGTCCGAGTAGTAAATGACTCCAGATGTAGTCTGAACAGTGTCCAACATAATATTACGTTCGTTCTGCCAAAGAATACACTCCCATAGAATATAAAAGAGAGTGTGCTGTAATTCACAATGCGGATCTGGCAGGTTGATATGTCAAAAATAAAATGACAACCATTTAAAAAAACTGTATTCTATATCTGGCCGACCACATGCGAAAAGATCATAACTAAATTCTACGCATTCTACTTTTGTTTCTTTTTTTTTATCACAAAACAATAAACTTTTTTACATTTTGTACTCGTACGGAGTGCGAACATTGGCGCTGATGTTTGTTGGGTTTCACACGGATGGTAGTGCCATTTTCATGGTATTTTATTAAACATGTTATCTCGTACATATTGTTTCTTTTTTGGCCCTATCATTGATATTTTTGTTAGTTTAAAACTTGCCAATTGCTGTATTGAATCTTTTTCAAAGGGGTGTTGAAGGTTCTGTATCAAACGGCTGCCCACAACGAAACTCGTGAATTATCCAACCGTATTTTTCGCTATTGTTCATAGTTTCGGAGGCCATCCACGCCCTGTTGGAAAATTTACAATGTATATATTTAGATACTAGCTTCCGCCCGCGACTCCGTCCGCGCGGATGTCGGTCTTTGCGTGGATGGTTTACATGGTGATGGTCATCTTATAAATATCTACTGGGCCCAAATACGGTTAAGCCTATAATAATTAAGGAGATTGGCGGTTCTACAGAACAACGTCTATGAATAAAACTGAAAAATAAGATTTTTTTTCTACGTATTTTTCCAGGATAAAAAGTATTCTATTTTATGCCCAGGTTAATCACATATTTGGGTTTGGTATCGATCCAGCAACACCCCCCGCTATTTATTTTTTCAATATTTTCAATGTACAGAATCGACCCTTCTACAGATTTATTATATGTATGTATAGATAAGAAAGTTAAAAAATATACTTACGATAATGTCCTAAAGCGTCAGATTTCAGGGTTATTATAAGTCGAAAACTGAACCTTGGAGAAACACTTGTTTTGCCTTTTTCTCCCTGCTACTCTAATTATGACAACATAATAGTTGGTTCAACATTAAAAAAAATAGTTTTTAAATGATGCCCCAACGCATCTGTTATTAAGGACAACGTTTCTTATCATGCTTCATTAAAAAAAAAACGTTGCCCCCACTCCCCTCAGGAATGTCTCCTGTGTCGTGGGTATGGTACAAACATAGAAACACACATACACAAACACCCATATATAAATTATAATAAAAGTAATAAAATATATTATATCTAACTTTGAGTAAATTAAACGTTTTTCAACGTTCTTAATCAGGAAGGTTTTTTTTACGTGGTAAAATCATCACATGAGTCCTCCCACACAGGGCAGAGCGGGACTGTCAGACTCGTACTGACTAAAATCTACGGTGTCCTTCAGTAGCTCTTTACGTACTGGGGTCACGGTAATTCGTGAATCCCGCGACCAAGTAATCGGGAAGGTTGAAAAACGTTTCATCTTCTCATCATCCTTCCATGTCGTATCTCAATCTTCCACTCTATAATACATAGTTCTCAACTAACTTGATAGTTGCAAACTCCTCACACGTTACCTAACATCCCTACAATTACTAGCTACACCCTCTATTATCGTAGCAGAACTAATTATTCGTCAATAATGTGCTCTACCTAGAGAGGTAGAGCGTCTCTACGGAGGTAGAGCATTGTTGTGCGTTCATGTGCAACGTTGTAGAGTTCAATGCACACATTAACGTTGATTGTATGCGTTTGTGATGCTCTACATGACTATGAGGATTTTTGTAACGAAATGTAGAGTTGTTTTAAGAGAAATGTTGTTTGCACTTCAGAGTCATTCTGCCATAAATAAATAATAAATATGCCACAACTATCACACAATGCCATCTAGTCCCAAGCTAAGCAGAGCTTGTGTTATGGGTACTAGACAACTGATAAACATACTTATATATTTTTAAATACATACATATTATAGATAAATAATACCCATACATAGAACAAATGATCGTGCTCGTCACACAAACATTTGTGCTGGGTGGGAATCGAACCCACGACCTCCGGTATAGCAGTCAGGGTCACTACCCACTAGACCAATAATATTTATTCTTCTTTTTGAAATTTTGTTTGAAAGAGACTGTGAATTTTTTGATGGAATGGAAATGATCAAATATCTTCTCCCAATCTGTGTGGAGAGAAATATCATAATATCTGACTCTTACCTGCTGATTAAAACTCAGACTGTTTGTTCAACTGTGTGTGTAACTCGTTAAAACAATGCCGAAAATGAGACCTTTGAGTTTGATTCAGACATTTCAGCGTATTACTGCTGATCTAAAAATCAACCTCATCTAGTTCATAAAGGTCGCGGGACTGTACGAATTACCGTGAACCCGAAACGTAAAGGGCTATTGAAGGACACCGTGGATTTTAATCAGTACAAGTCTGACAGTGCCTCCCACTCTGCCCTGGATGGGAGCACTCATAAGATGATTTTACCGCGTAAAAAAAAATCTTGTTCATAAAAAACTAATTACGACTTAAAGGTTTTTAACAAGCTACTTTCAAATGAATATAATTTTATTTCGAATTAAAAATCACACCACTATCCAACTTTACTCACCTTAACTATGATATCATATCCTTCTTATAGAGAGAGAGCGCCACATCGCAAATAATGAAAAAAGACAGCACATATCCATCTACCTACCGTCAAAACCCTTACCTCCAGAAATAATTAAGTCATGACCTTCATCGACCTCATATTGTGACATCCTTATACATACAACCGTATCAATTTCCACCAGACAGTGCGTGAAGATAATTTAAATTCCCACCACATTGTACCACACACCTTTGGGCCTAAATCATGGGCCAAAGATAAGGCCTATATTCTAACCCGCGTCAGATTAAAGGCTTCCAGGGGCCTAAAATCAGTTAGAACGAACCTGTGAATAAGCTTCAAAATGGCACCCATTAAAAATATTTTTAAAGACCCGTCAGACTCCAGATTAAGTCGCGGGTGAGTTATTTGTCAGATAATGCTGTAAAACGGGTAACCTTTTTGGAAATATTTCATCTGCTTCCATAAAAGGCTGTAGAACGATTTTTGAAACAACTGAAATGTTCAGAGCGTGACGGCTTAAATTGTTTTTTTTTTTGAGTTTTAATTTTCATCATCAGGACTCACTTTCGTAGTATTTTTATTTTAAATATCTAAAAATATATTTAAAAAGAATCACTAACTGAAAAGTTAGTTTTATAATGTCAAATGTTTATTTTTGTTCATTATTTTGATAAGGAACCTAAACAAAATCAATATGAGACGAAATGTCTCCGTAAACTAACCCTGTTTTAGAATCAGTCTGGAATCTACATAATTAATCTAACGTTATATTTCTCTTGTTACAGGTAAGCATCACAAATCGACCTGCCCCCTACATACATGACGGAGCGGGTCGCATACTGTCAACATTTCACAGACGGTCGAAAATTCATAAACAAATTCTAGAACGTTGTCCAGAAAACCATTTTCACATTTTGTTTGCAAATAGTTACACATACCGCTACACGAATTACATTTCAAATTCGAACACAAGCTCTCGTTCAGCACGTTCGACTAGAATTTCAATTCGGCATGTTTCGCCTTTACTCGGCTTTTGCCACGTACGGCAACGAGTTAAGGATGAATTTAAAATTAGAATTCCGAAATTTAAAAGCGAACGGTTAGTTTAAGGAGTGAATGGAATTAGTTTTGACTTTTTAAAATAAGATTGGCATCCTTGCATTTTCGATCTTAAAAAATACTCTAATTTTAATTGACAATTGATTTTTTTCGTTTATTCCTACTTATATAAAGCAATAGAGTCTTTAGTTTCAAATATATTGGCTGACTGCAAAAGAGATTTTCAATTGAACCAGCAATTTGAATATTTCACCGCATTTCAGCGGCAGGGCAGCAGTATTTTACGACGACACTGGTAGCATGGAAAACGATTTTGGAACTAGATTTATTTTATTCAGTCAGACCGGCTGGTTTTTATATCTGACGGAAGATTCGATTTGGAAGTCTGCTTATAACTTGATTAGGTCTTCCTCAGCGTCTGATCTTGTGAGTTTTATATTTATGACTCAATTTGATTGATTCCTGTAAGAAATTGCAGAAATTCGATGTTTTTTCTTGTTATTTTTCTGGGGTTAATTATATGGGTCGGTAGTCGATCAAAGTGTGATTGGGTTTTCCTGTTCGGAAGTAATCGATTATTATTAGTCACTAGGTTGTTATTACTTGAAAAATATTGATGGATTTGGGAGAATATTCAGCAAGTTGAGTAACGTGCTAGCTTTCTCAACAATCTAACGAAAATAAGAAATTAAGCATACGTAATTACACTATTCCTATCATCATGAAAAGATGCCAATAACTGGCATATTGTTCTTCGCGTTTGACTTCAGAAACATTTTTTATTGTATTTCTTCAAATATTTTTATTGTAGAATGACTTGTAGGAGCTCGTGGCTAAATAAATACAGCCGCACAGGCCGATCTTCCGGGTTAAGCGGTCTGTGGATGGGTGACCATCTGTCATAGCGAGTTTCCTCCGTGCCTCGGAAAGCTCGTAAAGCCGTTGGTCCCGGCTGTCATTTGTAGATCTTTTACAGTCGTTACTGTTAGTCAGAAGCTCTAAAGTCTGATAACCAGCCTTACCATGGGGTATCGTATTACCCAATTACGGGGTTGTGGGGGTCCCACAGGCAGTCGCTCCATGTAAAATACTGATATCCAGATGCATCTGGTTTCACTGGAAGCCGACCCCAATATAGTTGGGGAAAGGCTAGGCAGATGATGAGTGATTTGTTAAATAAATAAACTTAACAAAACCCAGAGATGTAATAAATAACAACATGCAATCTATAACCATTTTTTGTATAAAATAAGGGCATGCATTCGAACCTAAACTCTATAAAAAAATATCTGAATAGACACATCAACGTCAACAACAAAAGCTCTGTAACTAAAAATACAATTATAACCAGACTCAATATTAAACCCCACGTATAATAACATCGATGCAGCTCACCGATTGAAGATTAAATTGAGGTAATCCTTCAATCCTTACTGTAATGGACCAAACTACTGCAGCACTGACACTTATATTGTTGGAATTTATAAATAATTAAATATTCCACAACTGGGTACTAGACAACTAATAAACATACTTATATATTTCTAAATACATACATATTATAGATAAATTACACCCAGACACAGAACAAATGATCGTGCTCATCACACAAACATTTGTTCTGGGTGGGAGTCGAACCCACGACCTCCGGCATAGCAGTCAGGGTCACTAACCACTAGACCAACAGGCCTGTCAGAGAGATAGCGGAACACAACTGCGTTATATACTTTCAATGGTACGTGTCTTTATTTGACAATCTTACTAGTATAAATGCGAACTTTTAAAATGTGATAATGCATGGCTATGGAACCGATGGAGAAAAGTGGTGGTCTAAGGGGGAGACCTATCGACCATGGACCATGCCCGGGTCGAGGGACTTACGAATTACCGTGACCCCGGTACGGAAAGGGCTAGTGAAGGACACCATAGATTTTAGTTTTAGTCAGTACGAGTCTGACAGTCCCTCCCGCCCTGCCGTGGGTGTAATTGAATGGAAATGCTAAAGCAACAGCTGTGCATAAATCTTACTGATATTATAAACGTGAAAGTTTATTTGGATGGATGGATGTCTTTGTTACTCTTTCCCGCAAAAACTAGTTAAAGTATTTGGATATAATTTGGTTCACAGTAGTAATCTGGATTAACATATAGAATAATTTTTATCCCGATTTTAGGTTCCCGTGGAATAATTTTTATGTCGAATTAAAATGAAGATGCATCCAACTTTATCCATTGTTGCTGTAATTATGACGTCAAGTTTGAGCAAACAATTGACACAAAAAGTGCCTATTCATTTCTGAACACAAAATCGACTGATTTTATTGTTGAAAATAGCACCGTAACCATATAATTCATAAAGTCGTTATTCCTATAAAACTGAAAACGACCAATTACCAATGTTTGCATTGTAGCAGATGGTAGACAAAACATCATCGGTCCAATTATTCAGAAAATATTCCAAACTGAAATAATAGAGAGTCCAAACAATCAACTTTAAAACGATAAAATAAATTGTGGGTGTTTTACCGACCAGAGATCGGTCGATTCCCGCAAATATTTCGGAACAAATATTTGTATGATCTGCAAGTAGTTGTACCGGGTCTGGGTGTTTGTGTGTGTGAGTTTCTATGTTTGTAAACGCACCCACAATACTGGAGAAAATCCTAGTGTGGGGCAACGTTAAAAAAAAAGGACTTACCTTCATTGTGCGCGTAGTATTTAAGAAATGGAATTCCAGAGTCTGTGTTTTCTGATAGCTACAATCTTGGAGTATTTAAATCAACAGTGAATATCTTACCTACTTCAAAGGCAAGCGTGCTTCAAACTTTACCACATCGTTGCTTACCACCAGGCGAGAAAATGGCAAAACGCAATGATATCGTTAAACAAAAATACTGCACGAAAAACTGTCAACAATTTGTCACTGATTTTATAAAATTCTGAATAACCATTGTACCGTTTAGTATCAATTTTGATGGCAGCGTATAAATGTACCAACGTTTATACAATTTCGATGATGGACGTAAAAAACTGTGAGAATACAAAGAGTTGCTGAAATTCCAGGAATATTCGACCAGTTCCTGATTTTTACGAAAAAACTACACTGCGTAGCCTGCTGATCTCCTTAAAATCAATTTCAATCATTCCAATAATTTCGTTAATACTTATACTACGAGTATATCGTCCATTTCTTTACACACCACTTTTAAAAGGGTAGGCCAATACATTTACTGTATGGATTGTTAACCATTGGCCTAGAAAATCTAAAACTACTAATTAACTCAACTTCAGAAATCAAAATAAGCGAGCACAAAGACTAAAATCTCCATTCTCTCTCACCCGACCCCAATTTACAAACTTCATTCCAAAAGATTAACATAGCCAACATTCAAACGAAATTCGCGAACACCGAAGCGTTCTGGAATCTATTCTAAATTTCAAACCGTTCTAGAATTGGAATCCATTCTAGAACAAAGACTCATATTTGGGAATCCACTCCCCGCCTCCACTATGTAGCGGTACAAACGCCGATGGTACTGACTCGTAACAGATATACAGGGCGGAAAATCGGCATTTCCTTATCTGAGACTGGAAGTGAGAAGCGGTGAGCGATGCTTCGCCGTTGGCAACTTTATTGTCAGAGAAATTGATACAATTTTGAATAGAGCTATTCTGAATGTTGTTCTTAATATCGATCGTGTTTATTGATAGTTTAGTTACAGCGACAATAGTATTAAAGAAGGAATTTATAAAAGTAGTAGTACGGAATGAAATAAAGGTCGATTACACATGCACACCCCGATAGACGTTTGTTTTGACGTAAAAACAAGGCACTTGAAGTTGTTTTGAACAAAACTGAACCTCGTCCAAAAAATATTTTTTGTCACTATTGGCTTTATTCCAATAGTAAGTTGGCTTGTTGACATATCGCTTGTATCGTAGAACTATCCACCGTACAACTTTTAGGACTTGTAGATGATAAGCAGTGACATTTATGCTCTATTTAACTTTTGGACCTTGCCAATTTTTTTTGACTCTTGCCTTGCGTCTTGTCATATTTTTGTTCTGAATCAGTCGTATTTGTGGCTTTTTATTTATTTTCATTACTATTGTGTGTCTTATCATTTATTTTGACGACATTAATAGAATTAGTAACATAGTTTGCTTCTGCTGCTTTACCAACATTTTCATTTTCAACGTAATTACTGGTTTCATTTACTTCTACATTTTCAATTTCAATTAATACCATCGTCTTCTAGATGTAATTCAGCCTCTTCTCACTTACGCCGTGCTCCGACAATTCCTAGGATTGTGTGTAATTTGAAACTTGATCAATGTTTAGCCCGATAGTCGAAGATAACTCCTCTGCGTAAATCCCTTTTAGTTGACTATTAGTTACATTCGTACCATTGTCTCTATTGGCTGGCACTTCGTCTTAGTCAAGGGTGGTTCTATTACGAGACATTGCTTCTACTGCTTTATAAGATTAGTTGCAATAAAATATATTTAATTGAAGGCTTATCTCAGTTTGTATTCTTTTTATTTGACTAGTTGTACTTGTTATCATTGTGTCACTGAGGTATACTCAAAATCTGATCAGTCTTTGTGAAAACTACTGTTGTTTAATTAGAAAACGACTAGAATATGACTTTGTAGATGATCCTTGAATAAAAAGAATCATGTTCTAAATAGTTCATCATCTTCTTCTATTATCTCTTTGATGTCGGCGCGTTATGTTTTTTTCTTACTTTTTTTTCCCGCCAGGCATCATTTATTTGGCGTGGTAAAATCATCAAATGAGTCCACACAGGGCAGTGCAGGAGGGACTGTCAGACTTGTATTGACAAAAATCCACGTCCTTCAATAGCCCTTTACGTTTCGGGGTCACGGTAATTCGTTAGGCCCGCCACCTCGGCAGGCTTTGGCCCTCTAAAGGGGGCTCCGTCATATTATGGCATCATCTACGCCATCAGCATTTTTCTTTTATTTAGATCTTACTTAGTACACTAAATATTAATTAAGGAAAGTCAATTTATAAGACAAGAAGTGATGAGTAAGAAGTAACTAATTGAAATGATTAATTGTCTGTTTCGGTCGTTTATTATAAACTCGGGATTACCAGTTTTGGTAACACAATTTGCTATAAACCTTTTAACTGTATATTATTAGGGTTGAAAATCAGTTCTAGTTTATAATTTAATATCTTATACATCAGTTTTAATTATATTCGTGGTACAGAATCTACTAGGTTCAGTGTTCCATCCTTTGATTCTATAATTAATATATCAAAATATTCATATCTATTTTCATAAACAGAATAAACCTTAAATATTCCTTTCTTTCAATTTTACTTTGTAGACTTTACTTGCGACATGAATATATCAAAAAGCCGTTAAAATATTGAATTGAAAATGCAATTATTTTAAATTTGGTTTATTATTTGCATTTTTTTTACGTGGTAAGATCATCAAATGAGTCCTCCCACCTTACTGTCAGACTTGTACTGACTAAAATCCACGTTGTCCTTCAATAGCCCTTTACGTACCGGGGCACGGTAATTCGTGAGTCCCGGGGGGGGGGGGGGCGTCATTATGCTGACACTCTTTGAGGCGCGCGTGGAACACAACGCGCCGTCGACCCGGGCATGGTCCATGGTCGGACAGAGAGTTGCCCATTACTCGTTGCCCGCATGCCCGCGCCTACGGTAGCCGGAGTTCGTCTGCCGACGTCCGTCGCCGTGGGCGTCTACTACTGCGACTAGGGTGGAGGGAGGACGCTGTCCTCTCCCTCACGCGGCCCGCCTCCTCCTTCGCGAGCATGACTGCTTCGCAGAAGGAGGTGAGCCGCACACTATACTATGGGAATACTCATTTGATGTCTTCATTGTCACTGATAAGGTTCCCCTAATTGTGTCGTGGAACTGTCTAAAGGAGAAACTTAAAAGGCTATTGGAACTAAGGAACACGATGAATTTTAGTCAGTACGAACTCATTTACTAACATAAAAAGGCACCCTAATTCAGACCAAAATTGCAACACGAGAGAACAAGCTCCTAAAACAACTAATTAATCAATTTCCGATCCTGAACGTGTAAAGAGAAACCGGACTCCGAAATGTAGTGCAAACTGTCGATCCTAGTTCGGAAAATCATTAGATTGTCTGACACTGTTTACTGGCAAATGTAACGAGAACCTAGGATGATTAATAGACCCGTATTTGCTGTATTTCGTCAAGCCTAGAAGCTAGAGCAGCGTAATTATGTGTAGGATCGACCAGTCAAAGACGAGCGTTTGAAGTGTGTGTTTGCTATGTACATAGCTGTATATGTGTGTGTGTGTGTTTGTACACGCCACAAGCAGGCGCGCCGCATTCCGAAATTGAGGTTTGAACAGCGATTGCAATTTGTTTTATTATTATTTTTTAGGAGATAGGTACATGGGGATTTTGTGGATAGGATGTTACTTAAAAATAAATCTTAATATCCCCAATATTAGGGGTGCTAAGACAGGAAACCTCCACGTGCGCCCGTGGACTGGAGTTCCCCTTCGGATACGTCCGGGGGGAAGACCAGTTTTTCGGGCCGGTGCACCCTGGGATGCGGGCAAAAACTCTTTTAGGCACTGTGTGCCTAAGGGGTCTCTTTGCCCGTATGCGAATAGCCTGTCGGGTGGATGCTCCAACGCGTGTCCCTCTGAACAGCAGAGGGCACAGCGGCGGAGCGGGCTTGCGGACGGTGAGTAATGGGTAAGCTCGCCGTCCGACCAGGGACCAAGCCCGGGTCGGTGGCGCGTCGTGTTTCACGCGTCACCGACGGGGCCCCTTACGGGGCCAAATGCCTGCTGGGGTCGCGGCTTTTTTCTTAATCCAGGATACCGCGGCCCCGGAACGTAAAGGGCATCCGAAGAAACACGGGTGGATTTTAGTCAGTAAGAGTCTGACAGTCCCTTCCGCCCCGCCCAGGGCGGGAGGACTCATTTGATGATTTTGCCACCCTAAAAAAAAAAAAAAAAAAAAAAATATCCCCAATATTAAGATTTATTTTTACTAAATATTAAATTTCACATTTTTATTTATTGACGCAGTACACAAATAACATCCACGAGTAAATATTATTACAGTTTTCACATATGACTATTTTGAGACACGAGTTTTCACGTTTTTGCGACATGAAGTAAACGTAAACTTTGATCGACGAAATTCGTTCCTTGTACACTAAACGCACTTTTTCATATTCCTTACAATTTACGTCGTAAATACTTCAAGTACAAAGTAAAGGCAAATAACTAAAAATCCTTGACCTCCGTTCAAAAATCCAGAAGCAATCTAATGTGACATTACAGAGTCCTTTTTAGTTTCAGGTTTTCTTAGGGCCAGTTTCGCCAGACTCTGTTAGTTAGTTTAATGCCCTGTTACATGTGTTAACCGACTGTTAAGGTTAGTGAGTGTTCCACCACGTGCTAATGGTACTTTAATTTCATTGATCGGCTGTTAAATTTAATGACTGCTCCATGGTTCCGTTACATTGGTAACAGACGATTAATACTGTCAAGATAACAAGTTTGTTTTTTTTATATGGAGGTTTTTACTGATGGCCAGTACGCAGCAGACTAAAAAGATCGCTACTAAAGGAGCACGGCGACCTCACCTTCCGCCTGACGCAGGTTCTAACTGGATACTGTTGTTCCGGAAGGTTGTGTAAGAGTGGTCGTGGCAACCGAGTGTCTGGTACATGGACACTCGGATGTCACCACTGCGTGGACAAGGTGGTGGCGAAAGATGGCACCTATTCAGGCCATGTTATGGAGCGGCGGGTAATGGAAAGCAGTCACTTCTTTCCGAGAAGTGAAGTTAGTGAAGGAGGAAGTGGAATGGGTGAGGGAGAGACAATCATCCAGGTCACACGACAGATCGCGGGTAATTTCTAGCTACCGTAGGCGCGGGTTTGTGGGCGTTTTGTAATGGGTTACCCGTACGATCAAAGACTTTGCCCTAGTCGATGGCACACGCGCTTCATGGTCACGCGCGCTTAGAACCAAATGCCTGCTACGATCGCGAGACTATATAAACTGGATGTCGCGGCCATTGAACGCAAAGCAAAACCGACAGAACAGGATTTTTAGTCAGTACGAGTCTTACATTCTCTTCTGCTCCACCCAGGAAGTAACTAAATATTATTTTAACACGAAAACGATTACTCCAGACTTATTTAAAATACAAACTCTTTACACAACGAAATGAAAAACCTCAAACTCATTTTATTTTTTTATATTAATTAGCTGTATTATTGACATATTATCCAGCGAAACGGAAAAGTAGTTCAGTCGTCTATTGCATCGTTGAGTTTTTCATCTTTTCGTTTTAGTTGATTTATAATGTGACTGAATGGTTTTGTGTGTCATTCAAATAATGATGGATCTAGCAATGGTCTGTTAAATTGTCACCATGGGACACATAACATTATAACAGCGCTGTTAATTTTAAAAGCACATTAGCTAATGTCTGGTTGCAAAGAGTTTGGTGAAATTGGGTCTTAAGATCGTTTACTCAAAGCGGTAGATGTTATGAGATTCTCAATTATTATTACATTAATGTAGTTTCAACTACAACAAAATATTCCTTTTGCTTTGCAAATACAACAGGTACACTATCCAAAATATCATCTACTAAAATACACATCCAACAATCACATTACAGCATGCAATCATTCATACTACCGCTACAAATTGGATTCCAGCACGAAATAATAATTCGATTACAGCCCTGCATTTCGCGCTTTATGTAATTCCAAGTCAAGGGGAAACTTTCGGTACAATAATAATTATGTGCTATGCTAACGAATTCACGTTTATTTCTCTTTTTCTCTTGTGAAATTAATATATTTTATTACTTAAGGATATATAACTGGTAATGCTGTCACTGTCTAAACAGGATACCGCGATCTTGGAACGTAAAGTTTGTCCCTTTCGCACCACCCAGGGTGGGAAGACTCATTTGAAGATTTTACTACTCAAAAAAAATTGCGTATAACAGGGCCGCGGGACTGTCTCTGCAGAATACCATGGCAGGGTTGATTTTCAGTCAGATCTGACAGTTCCGCTGCACCCAGGATGGAAAGACTCACATAAATTATGATTTTTTTTTGAGAGATCGATCGGAGCATTACCAATGTTAACTACTGTAGATATAAGAATTAAGGGATATCGAATCTAGTTCCGAGTTTATTTTTTGTTACTGGAATGTATTATTATTTTAATGCGCGAGTGAAAAGATTAACCGAAAAGATTTACAGTCGAATTACACAATTAAGTCCTACTTGTTGCAATTTTTTTATGGTTGGTGGAATGAAAGTGAATTTGAAATAATATCGTTGCCATAGTTTGTTATGTGTTTATTACATTTATTTAATGGTATTTGTGTTAACCGTACTATTAATATACATACATCAAAAAAAGTTTACGAGCACTTTGCAAAAACTTAATATTTTTGTTACGGTAGATTAAATAATAAAATAGTTTATTTTTTAATTACAAACAGGGACATTTATACAGTTGAATTTAAAAAAAAAAAAACATCAGCTTATGCTAATTACAAACATTTTTTGATGTACAACTGTATCTCTGGATTTTCATTTGCTACAAAAATGAAAGATAAGTATTTAAAAACGTCTGTGTTACGCAAGTTTGATTCTGGCTGGCATCTTCTTATTATTTGAAAACCGTTATAATACCTCCTCGTTCAACAGCACACGAACTTTTTAGTTTTAATTAAACTACATACCTTTAGTTATTAGTTTTATACATATATAATGAACACGCTTTTCATCAACGGTTTCACATAACACATAAGTTTTGCGCGGAATTATGTTGGAATTTTAATGCTATCGACCCAAGAGTGTTAATTGAAAAAGTTTCGTTCCTCCACTGTAGAATGTGCTGGCTAAGTGTTGAATTAATAAACACCTCTGTCAAACATTCCAATTGAATAATTGACGCGTGACGTGAGTTCGGAGCGAGTTTTAAACGAGTTTTCTTAGTACCGCCCTGTATTACATGATTATTTAAATAAGAATATGTCACCGTTTGAGTTGAGATGGCTTTAATTATAATTTAGTTCGGTAGAGTGTTTGTTGATGATTTTAAAGAGCGATAAGTATTTACATACGTACTTGTTACCGATCAAAACGTGGAGATAATCCTTGATTAAAGTTCTAACCCCCCCCCCCAAAAGTAAAGAATAAAGCTTCTTCCACATGTGTGTAGAAAAATATGCAACGA
The DNA here is from genome assembly GCA_943136025.2 of Agrotis puta. Taxonomy (NCBI): domain Eukaryota; kingdom Metazoa; phylum Arthropoda; class Insecta; order Lepidoptera; family Noctuidae; genus Agrotis; species Agrotis puta. The sequence goes on from OW964182.2 coordinate 3,009,499, forward strand.
GATCGCCATACTGGGTTAAAAGGTATCCCATGTGTTTTGCAGACTAGTGACGGGTCCCCTCTATAGTGATGGGGCCCCCCTGTAGTGACGGGACCCCCCTGTAGAGGGCCAAAGCCTGCCGGATTCGCGGGACTTACGAATTACCGTGACCCCGGAACGTAAAGGGCTATTGAAGGACACCGTGGATTTTAGTCAGTACGAGTCTGACAGTCCCTCCCACACTGCTCTGGGTAGGATGACTCATATGATGATTTTACCACGTTAAAAAAATGTATTAAGCTTCATAGATAAATCCTAGATAAATCTAATATTTCATATACAGCCTTTTATTATAACGATCGTGAAAGCCTAACTTTTCACAACTGTATAGTGTATAGTGAAAATAAAAACCATGCCTTGTTTATTTTTAACATGTTTGCCTTTTACATGTTACGTGACGGTGTAACACAGAAAACGTCGATATTACGATTCGGTGTCACAATCGAATTGCTGATTCGCTGACACCATTCATTGATTGTTGCACATCGCGGCAATGCATTTCCACGAGGCGTCGACGCAGCATTTTTCACAAACGTGGGACCAATTTGCAACACCGTTTTCCACACTTCGTCATTCTTGGTACAACCATCGACCAATTGTCACCTAAATTTAGCCTTAAGCATTATTGTAATTTTATTTCTAATAAATTAATTAAAAGTAATTGGTTTTTTTTGCATCCTCCGGCTTCAGCCTTCGTAATTGGCGCAGTCGGTAGGATACTCGCGGGCCGGTTCGCGAGAGTAATTGCTAGGATCGAGAATAAGATCGCGACTCGCGGGTCACCCGGGTGGCTTCTAAGCACCATACCAGAGTATCCGGATCTACAGAAGCTGCGGCCAGGAGGTGTATCAAGACATAGATACCGCAGAGAGACCAGTTATGTGTATGTAAGTACTCTAGAATAGTTCTTGAGTTGCTTTCCCGTATCCTTAGTGTGTTAATATAAAAATCCAAGATTTTCCATCCCAGGCAATCAAGGACCCTTAGGTTAGATAGATCTTCCAGATCAGATTTAATTGATTCATTTAGACAACTAAGTAGTAGTGAGCCACCAAGAGAAATGGCAGCCATAGATGAAATATATAAGGCCTTACGCATAGTTCCCGAATTCGACGGTAACACTAATGTTTTAACCAGGTTTATTAAGCTGTGTGATCAATTAGTTCAAGCTTATGTGTCAAATGAACCAGGGCGTGAATTAATAAACTTAGCACTTCTAAATGGTATCCTTAATAAGGTCACCGGACCTGCAGCTCGTTTGATTAACACCAATGGTGTACCGGAGAACTGGGAAGGCATACGCAGTTCATTAGTGAATAACTTTTCCGACCAACGCGATGAGACCTCGCTCTATAACGACATGGCATTATTAACTCAAGGTTCTTCCACACCTCAGGAGTTTTATGAAAAGTGTCAAACTTTATTTTCGACAATTATGACTTATGTCACATTACATGAAACTGTTCAAAGTACAATAGACTCGAAACGTTCCCTGTATAAAAAACTAACTCTCCAATCATATCTGCGAGGCCTTCGTGATCCCCTAGGTTCACGTATTAGATGCATGCGACCGGACACGATTGAGAAAGCGCTAGAGTTCGTCCATGAGGAAATGAACACTCTTTATCTACAACAACGCAATGAACAAATACCGGGTAAGAAGCCCCAACCTCAGCTACCAATTACTTCGATCAAACCTTTCATTCCTGTCATACCGCACGCTGCTGCACCTATGCAGAGGCAATTCAATTTTAACATGCCCGGTCCCTCTCGTCCAAATATACCTATGCCATTTCCACCGCAACGTCCACCGCAAATGTGGCGACCAAGTTTTAACCAACAGTTACACCAGCATGGGCCGTCGCGCACGCAACAGTTATTTGGGGCGCGTCCTTCCAATTACAATCCACAAAATAATACATCCGGGAATCAATTCAACAAGCCGAATACAAGCGATACACCAAAACCAATGAGTGGTGTATCCCATTTTGTGCCAAAACCAATGCCATTCCGTGGTAATGATTGGTTTAGGCAGGGGAATCCACCCCCTTCTAATTATTTTAAGAGCAGAGAAATGAATTTTAACGAATGTTACGAATATCCCGATATGTTTGAGCCTTTTTACGAAAATAACTTTGAACAGTATCTGTATGATTTTTACGGACAGCCTGATTATTCTTATTATGACGCATTGATGAACCAGCAAGTAGCTTCATACCCAGATGAAAATCATACAATTCCTGAGGAGAAATCCGTCACGAAATCATCGTCTCCTAGCCAGGAAAATTTTCAGAAGAGTCCGGGTACAAGCGAATTAAAATAGAGGTCAATTTACAAACGCAACGTTACCTACCCTACATAGCTATTTCAGATCCACCGTTAAAATTACTTATTGATACGGGCGCCAACCAATCCTTCATTAGTCCTGAAGCTGTAAAAAAAAATTACTCACACCTACCATGGAATTACGATCCTTTTGAAGTGACCAATGTGCATGCCACTAGCCGTAATGATTATTCTATTAACTTGCCTTGTTTTCAGGAATTCAATGACAGTAACGATTTAACGTTTTATATTTACAGATTTCATGATTATTTTGATGGATTGATCGGTTTAGATCTATTGAATAAATGGGAATCGAATATTGATCTTAAAAATAATAAATTAGTTACAAAAAATGCAGTTAATCCGATAGCAATGTATAATTCGCGTAATTGCAATTTATATGAAGACATTATCCCAGCAAATTCGTCTAAGTTAGTCAAAGTCCCAGTTAATATACGAGATGGCGATGCTATAATTCCCGATCAGATAATATCAAATTGTTGCATAAACGAGTGTATTACGAGCGTCAAAAATAATCGTGGTTATCTAGAAATTTTCAATCCAACTTGTAATGACTTAATATTTTCTATGGACCAACCCGTTAAAGCAGAGACATATAATATGGAATGCACTCAACAATCACCTAGATCCCGCGTAGATGAAGTATTATCTCGGTTACGCACTGATCACATGAACGAAGAGGAGCGAGTAAATTTAAAGTCTCTGGTTTCAGAGTACGCCGATATATTTTACATCGAAGGCGAACCACTCACCTTCACCAATAAAATAAAACACAGTATTCGTACTACGGATGAAGTACCAGTTCATACTAAAACCTATAGATACCCTTTTATACACCGCCAGGAAGTGCGCAGTCAAATTTCAAAAATGCTAGAACAGGGAATTATCCGTCCCTCAGAATCGGCTTGGAGCTCGCCCATCTGGGTAGTCCCAAAGAAAGCTGATGCATCCGGTAAAGTCAAATGGCGAATTGTAGTAGATTTCAGGAAGGTCAATGAAAAAACAATTGACGATAAGTACCCCATTCCCAACATTACAGATGTTTTAGATAAATTAGGAAATTGTCAGTACTTCACAACTCTTGACCTAGCTAGTGGATTCTATCAGGTAGAAATGAATCCAAATGATATATCCAAAACTGCATTCAATGTAGAACATGGCCATTTTGAGTTCCTACGCATGCCGATGGGACTCAAAAACTCACCATCAACTTTCCAAAGAGTCATGGACAATGTCCTCAGGGACCTCCAAAATTCTATCTGTCTAGTCTATTTAGATGATATAATCGTGTTTAGCACCAGTTTACAGGAACATATAGTAAATTTAGAAAGGGTTTTTAAAAGACTCAGGGACTCTAACTTTAAAATCCAAATGGACAAGTCTGAATTTCTAAAATTAGAAACGGCTTATCTTGGACACATAATCAGTAAAGACGGCATCAAACCGAACCCCGATAAAATTGCAGCTATCCAAAAGTTCCCACTACCTAGAACCGCCACAGAAATTAAAAGATTTTTAGGGTTACTAGGGTACTACAGGAAGTTCATCCCTGACTTCGCTAAAATCACTAAGCCGATGACACAATGTTTAAAAAAGGGGTCAAAAATAACATGCGACGACGTCAACTATGTTAACTGTTTCGAAAAATGTAAAACGTTGTTAACCAATGATCCGATATTACAATATCCCGATTTTAATAAAGATTTCCTACTTACAACAGATGCGTCAAATTTAGCAATAGGAGCAATACTCTCACAAGGCCCAATAGGGTCAGATAAACCCATAGCCTATGCTTCGCGCACATTGAACACTAGCGAGATCAATTATAGCACAATAGAAAAGGAGCTTTTAGCTATAGTCTGGGCAACCAAATATTTTCGGCCATATTTATTCGGACGTAAATTCAAAATTATTACGGATCATAAACCGCTACAATGGATTATGAGTTTAAAAGAACCTAGTTCGAGGTTAACTCGTTGGAGACTTAAGCTTAGTGAATATAATTATTCGGTAGTCTACAAGCAGGGTAAAAGCAACACAAATGCAGATGCCTTGTCTCGAATCGAAATTTACAACGAAGAAACAAGCTCTGTCGTAGTTAACGTATCTGAGAGACCACCTTCTCTAGTAGGCTCCTCCACGCTCACAGCTCATACCAGTGCCGAAAATCCGATATTAGAAATACCAATTTCAGACGAACCCTTAAATAAATTTAATAGGCAAATATGTTTTACGGTGGTAGGCGATATAAAGAAGCGCCCGGCAGTTTCTAAGCCATTCGAAACTCATACCCGCACCTCCATTCAACTCTCCGAATCTAACCTAGAACAAGACATAATAAATGCGATTAAAGAATTCGCAAATCCGAAAGTTAAGACAGGTATTATAATACATCCCCCATTAGCAATGTATAAAATAGTCCCAATAATTCAAGAAAAGTTCAGAAGCTCTGCTATGAATCTTGTCCTAACAAAAGTCGAAGTAGAAAATATAAAAGAATACCTGAGATGTAAAAGGATGACCACAAAACACACCGAATACACAGCAATATATATTTATTTAAATAATGAGCCACTGTTTAAACACAAATACCGCAACACTTGGTTTTAACTTTTATTCACATTCACAATTATAATTGAATTAAATCGAAACTATTTTATAACTGTTAGAGAGATGTTGCTAGTTCTGCGTTCGCCAACCAACTGAACTAGTTCGTCTCTCCGATTATTTAAGTAACGTGTCGCCCCGCCATTACCGGAAGTTTACAACGGACCAATAACAGCGCGACACCAGTGCTGCCATCTTAAATACTTAATAAATCGTATTCACGACTTTTAATCGTTAAATCTATTTAAATAAAAATAAGTTATAATATAGTATGATTATAACAAATACATCAATAATAATGAAAACATAATCAAAACGACTAATTTTACGCAAAAGTATAGAAGTCCGGCTTCGAGGCGACAACATCCGGCCGTCCTGCTCACGCATCCGTCCCCGGATAGCGTCCCAGTCTGGTGCAATTGCTGAGAACAGAGTACAAACAATAAGTCCCAATATTATACAGTTACGCTGTAAGTACCACGTACTGTCAATCCAACTGAGCGTCTACCTCTACTATTCCATCAACGGCCAGCAGAAGAAAGACCACAATTAGAAAGACCCGTTAACATGACATATTATTGGATTTAGAGCATTGTTTTCATAACTGTTCCATCAGCGGTCAGTCATTGATAAGTAAGGAGCTTGTAGTTTACCCTAGGCGATGCCTTTGGCCAACCCTAGTTGCATGTCACTACAAACCCCAAACCAAATACCACAGATTTATTTTACACGAATAAATACTGTGACTAAGCAAACACTCTCCAAATATCAAAAATATGTTTGAAGCAAATGCACTAGACAGCATATACAAGTAAATAATGTAAAGATAAACTTTAAATAACTGAAAGCATTTACTTTCAATAAATACCTGACAACATCTTAGGCCATTTCTAAGCCATCAACATCTAGATCTGCCAACTGGATCCAAGGCTTCATATTTTCAGCACACGTGGTTCCCTCATAGCTCTTACTTGTTCTTTCAGCGCCACGCATGTCCTTTACCTTGTAGCGGTCATGGCCCAATACTTCAGTCACTTGGAAAGGTCCTTTAAAAAGCGGTAATAACTTGGTACTCTGCCCGTCATTGGATTGACTGGGAATTTTTATGACTACCAAATCGTTGACATTGTATTTGTGAGCCTCTTTTCTTTTGGAATCGAAAGCCTGCTTCTGTTTGTCTGCACTGGCCTGAATGCGGCTGTTTACATTATCTCTTAGCGATGTAACATCAATAGTTTGATCTTCTTGCACAAATTTGTCAGCATCTGTTTGGAGTCGATATCCAAAGAACACTTCACTAGGAATGGCTGAAGTGGTTTTATTAATGGTACTGTTAATACCTTGTTGGATATTAGTAATATGAGTGTCCCATTTGTCATAGCTCGTATTAGCACCCATACTTCTCAACGCGTCAAGAATGGTACGGTTAAACCGTTCTACTTGACCGTTTGAGCGTGGAACGGCAGTCGCTATAACATGATGTCGTATATTTTTATCCTGGCAGTACTTGACGAATAGCTTGGATGTAAAAGAACTGCCAGCGTCACATATGAGACGCCTCGGGTTACCAAAAACTTTAAATATTTTGTCCAATTCGCTTATAACAACTTGACTTTTAGTATTACGAACAGGAGATATAAACACAAATTTTGTGAAAGAATCAACAGTAACCAGGAGGTAGGAATTTTTACGCGTGGTTTTTACAAATGGACCCAGGTGGTCTATGTGAAGCGTGTGAAAGGGTTTTGCATATTTAGGTATCGGAAACAATTTGCCTTCCTTTTTACCGTGGATATTTTTATAGTAAATACAGTTAATGCAATTTTTAATATATTTTGATACTACTTTCTTAATTTTAGGAAACCAATAACAAGATTTTATTCTTTCAATTGTCTTATCCACGGCAAAATGGCCAATTTCGTCATGATTAGCTCTTATTATTTGCCAAATACATCTTTTAGGGACAACCCATCGTCTACCATATTCAGTCCGACGGTACACCTTATTACCTAATAACTCATACTCATTATACACTTTCTTATTAAGCTCGGCCTGACCTGACTGTAATATTTCTCTAATAGCACAAATATTTGGGTCTTGCAACTGGACCGATAATAACCAATCTGCTTCTGTTATAGCCAACACGCTTTCATTGCACATGGGGGTGGAATTTGTATCGACTGGGTTCCGGCTCAAAGCGTCCACATGTTGCATTTGAGTCCCTGGTTTATGTATCATTTCAAACGTAAATTCTTGAGTAAGTAAAACCCACCTACCAATTCTAGAATTAATTTCTTGTTTATTAATTGTGTATTTAACAGCATTGCAATCTGTATAAATTTTAAAAGTGGACCCTAATAAATAGTGACGGAATTTTTGAAGTGCAACAATTATCGCTAAAAATTCCAGTTCAAAAGAGTGATACTTTTTCTCCTCATTAGAGGTTTGTCGACTATAAAAATGAATTGGTTTTTCACCAGAATCAGTAACTTGTGTTAATATGCAGCCTACACCATCACGACTAGCATCGGTGTACAAAATAGTGGGTAATTTGGGGTCATAAATGTTTAATAATGCATTACGTAATAATTCGTGTTTTAATGTATTAACTGCTGAAACTTGATCGGATCCCCACTCCCATGTGGCATCTCTTTTCAAAAGCTTTGTTAAAGGTTTTGCTATAAGAACGCAATTCTTTATAAATTTTCGAAAATAATTAATAAGACCTAAAAATTGTCTTACTTGATGGACATTTTTGGGCTCAGGATAATTTTCTACTGCTTTTAATTTCTTTTTACCTGGACGTAAACCATTTTCTGAAATATCGTATCCAAGAAAACTAACAGAACTCTGGAAAAAGTGACATTTCTCTAAATTTACTGTCAAGCCATTTTTTTGCAATATTTTCAATACTTCGTCTAATAGTCTAGCATTTTCATCAAACGTTTCAGTAGCAATTAATAAATCATCCATGTAACATATAACTTTATCGAACCGTAGTTTACCTAAGACGGTGTTCATTAACCTTTGGAATACAGAGGGGGCGTTGCATAAACCAAACGGCATCCTTTTAAATTCATAATGGCCATCAGGTGTAATAAATGCGGTTTTAGAAATAGAGTTCTCACTAACTAAAATTTGGTAGTACCCACTTTTTAGGTCAATAGATGTGTACCATTTACATCCTCTAAGTTTGTCTATAAGGTCTTCTACAATGGGCATTGGGTATTTCTCTTTGACTGTAATTTTATTAAGAGACCTATAATCAATGCACAAACGTTTATCACCTGATGGTTTATCGACTAATAGAACCGGACTAGCGTATGCGGAATTACTTTCGCGAATTATTCCGTTTTTTAAAAGCTCATCAATTATATCTCTAGTCGCTGCCTTTTCGGATTCAGACATACGATAGGGTCTTTGGTATACAGGTTTATTAGTTATCACCTCTATATCCAATTCTACACATGAAGTCTGTCCTAATGATTTTAAATCTTTTGAAACAACCCGAGGGTATCTAGAAAATATTTCATGTAAAACCGAGATGTGTTCAGAATCAGTATTGAACATAAATGATTCTATTAAGACCACGTGGTGGTTGTTTATGGGGCAAAAGGAAAGACTATTTCCTACACGTGCATACATTATCTTTTTGTCTTCGGTGAAATTCCTTCCAATTAATATAGGGCAACCCGCTAATTCATCACAAATATATATAATTACACTAAGCATAGCAATATCGACCATAATATCAACTTGTGCCCCATGTGTGACCTCAGAGCAAGAATCAGTTTTAAATCCAGTCAATACAATAGGTTTATTTAACTGGAACAAAGTTAAGTTTAACTCTCGTGCTAACGAGGACGTTACTAGAGAACAACTACTACCCATATCTATAAAAGCCTGTCGTTTACATCCATTAATCATAATTTCTTTATAAAATTTATCCTTAGGTGTAGGTTCAACAATTAATTTAACTTCGCTATCTTTTTCAGGTTTCATTTTAGGTTTAGACCTACATGCAAGTTCCAAATGACCAAATCTGCCACACGAATTACATTTGACATTATCTTTCTGACTGCAGCTGGTCTTTTTATGACCTGGTTCACCACAACGAAAGCATGTAATATTTGTACCCGCGTTTGAAACTGAGCTATGCACTACTGCTCCATTAGAAGAATTATCTGTCTTTCTTTCTGAATTAATGTAGCGATTTGTATTTTTATTATGTACATTATTTTGTTTCTGAATGGACTTTTGTTCCGGGTCGACATGAATTTTTCCGTGTAAAAATGAAGCCAAGTCATCACAATATTTAAAATTACCAGCGTCTGCTGCAGTTAGAATATTTTTATCACCAATTGATCCTACGATTATCGAAATAATGTCTTGATCAGAAAAGGCTAGCCTCATTTTATCAATTTTCCCTTTTTGTACAAAATAAAATTCGTATAATGATTGGCCATCTAAAGGTTTTGTTTGGACCAAATCTTTTAACAAACTGTACATATTACGCTTAACTTGGAATGTATCTAATAATGTATTTCGCCAATCTTTCCATTTCCAGGTAGTCCATCGAGTTTTATTTTTTTGAAGCGAGTCGTACCATGTCTTGGCGGTATTACGCAATTTTTGCAACGCTTGATATTGAAGGACTCGATCCGACCAACGAAAAGCATGAGCATTAGCTTCTACCACATTTATCCACATTTCAATATCGTCTATTAATGGGTCAAAGTCAGGAATCACTGATGATAAAATAACATTTTGGCTTACTGCGGGAGACGCACGCCTGGTGCGTCTCTTTTTCCTGTGCTTGTGCCCGCCAGAGCTGCTGCTGCTCGAAGAATACGAGCCCGAGCTTGATGACGAGCTACTTGAAACACTTATTTTTGAGGCACTCCTTCTCCCTCGAGTGCGCTTTCGGCTTCGCGGCATGAGGGCGCGTTTCACTTCACACTTCTGATGTAAAAGGATGACCACAAAACACACCGAATACACAGCAATATATATTTATTTAAATAATGAGCCACTGTTTAAACACAAATACCGCAACACTTGGTTTTAACTTTTATTCACATTCACAATTATAATTGAATTAAATCGAAACTATTTTATAACTGTTAGAGAGATGTTGCTAGTTCTGCGTTCGCCAACCAACTGAACTAGTTCGTCTCTCCGATTATTTAAGTAACGTGTCGCCCCGCCATTACCGGAAGTTTACAACGGACCAATAACAGCGCGACACCAGTGCTGCCATCTTAAATACTTAATAAATCGTATTCACGACTTTTAATCGTTAAATCTATTTAAATAAAAATAAGTTATAATATAGTATGATTATAACAAATACATCAATAATAATGAAAACATAATCAAAACGACTAATTTTACGCAAAAGTATAGAAGTCCGGCTTCGAGGCGACAACAGAGACAACAGGAGATCATTCAGAAATACCACGAAGGCAAAACTAATCATCGCGGTATAACTGAGTGTTACCTAGCCTTATCTCATAAATACTATTGGCCAAAGATGAAGGAACAAATTTCAAAATATATAAGCGAATGTAATATATGCGGGCAGGCCAAATATGACCGAAACCCGATTAAACAAAGATTTTGCATAGTTCCACCACCTTCAAAACCTTTTGATACCGTTCACCTTGACTTATTCACGGCCCAAAGCGAGAAATATCTGACTATAATCGATGCTTTTTCTAAATATGCTCAAGCATATCATCTTAGAGATGGCACAGCAGTTAGCGTAGTTCAAGCTTTCCTAAAGTTCTGCTCTCATCATGGCGTTCCGATATCAATAGTTACAGATCAAGGACCTGAATTTACCAACCAATTATTTACTGAATTTACCCGTGTTCAAAAAATTCAACACCATAAAACTCTGGCTCATACTCCCAATGATAACGGAATGGTAGAGCGCTTGCACTCCACTTTACTAGAACATTTGAGAATTTTAAAATTACAGAATCGTAATGAACCAGTTGTTAATCTTATGACATACGCTATATTGGCATATAACAGTAGTATACACAGCTTCACGAAATGCAGACCACTTGAAGTAGTTACCGGTCATACAGACCCTCGGGATCCCTTAGACATAGATTTATCTGTGCACTTGCTTCAACAATACGTGCAAGAACATCGAGATAAGATGTCTAGGGTATATGAGGCCATTAACAAAACATCTTTACATAACCGAACAGAACTAATAGAAAATAGGAATAAGGATAGAGAGCCTGAAAAGGAATACGAGCCAGACCAACAAGTATTCGTTAAAAACCCATTAGCTAGCAGACAGAAACTTGCACCCCGTTACACACATGACACGGTATTAGCCGACCTGCCAATTCACATATACACGAAAAAGAAGCGGGGTCCCGTTGCCAAATCACGTCTTAAAAGAACACCTAACATGAAACAATTGTTGCAGAATACCACTGACGATATTGCTCCACCTGGTCCGAGCGGAGGACATATTACTTGAGCCCCTGGAAGACGGACCCGGATTACTTCCCTTTAAATTGGGAACTACAAAAATTGTGTCTCACTATCATTCTTTTCTCCTTCATATAGATCTAGAAGATATTCAATCCAAGGTTGATTTAGTTAAGGTACAATTAAAAGAATTTAGGCCAGTAATTAATAATAAAACATTGTCACTTTTTGAACCCCATATTAGTTACCTAGGGGACAAGCTTGAAAAGATATCCCGGCAGCTAGAAAGCTTTAACCCTAGTCGAGCCAAACGAGGACTCATTGACGGATTAGGGTCAGTTATCAAAAGCATATCAGGCAACCTAGATTACACAGATGCAATAAAATATAATAATGCCATCCAAGTTCTCGAAGGTAACGATAATAAATTGGAAACGGAACTAAACCGTCACATAAGCTTAACTAAAGAATGGATGTTAGAACACTCCAATGTGTTAAAAAATATAGTGGACAACCAGAACATAATTGCTGATAAACTCAACGAAATTATAAAACAGGATGTGTCCACACAGGCAGACTTAGTTACATTTGCCCATTTGGCACAGCACCTACTAATTTTAAATGATAACATAGAGACGTTATCAGACGAGTTAAATAAGATAGAACTTATGATAGCTTTCATGCGTACATCTAGTACCACACATTCTGCGATTAGCTTAGGTAATCTTAGAAATATGATAAGAAAATTAGAATTATTATATTCAAAAGATGAGATCATTGACATAGATCTTCGGGAGTACTATAACATTTTAAAGTTAGGATCATATTATATGGATAAGAAAATAGTTATAGTAATAAAGGTACCAATTGCTTTGCCAAAAACCTATATCCTATACAAGTTGTCCATTATTCCCAACAAAAATAATATGGCCCTTATCCCTACCTCACCTTACATAGCAATTCAGGGATTATATTCTATGTACATAGAGACAGAATGTCCGAAGTTAAACTCATGGTACCTCTGCGAAGAGAAAATTGGATACAAAATTACAGAAAAACCAGATTGCGTACAGCAGCTCATCACTAAACAGCATATCAACTCCTGTACCTTAACACCGGTCGTTCTACAAAAGCAAGCTCTGGAACAACTTGATGAGAAACACTACACGTTAAGCTTCCCTATCCCAGCTAAAGTACAGATGTCCTGTGGACAGGAACAGTTTAAAACACTACAAGGAAGTTACTTAGCTACGATACCGCAAGACTGTCTGATAAAAACTACAGAATTCACCATCGCTAACATCGACAACCGAATTAAGGGACATGTTCTCAGAATCCAGACAGCATTGGACCAAAATACTACAACAGGAATTAGAGGACCATTAGTACAGCTCAATTCTATTAATCTTGAGAGCCTTCATGAGAGTTACAAGAAAGTTTCAGTGCAGCCGTCAGTAAAACTTGACAAGATTTCCGATAGAAGCATTTATCATACCACCATACCTGTATACCTAATACTACTAGCTGCAGTCATATTAACCATTGCCCTAACATACCGGTGGTATTGGTTTTTTTTTTTTTTTTTTTTTATCGTGGTAAAATCATCAAATGAGTCCTCCCACCCAGGGCAGGGCGGGAGGGACTGTCAGACTTGTACTGACTAAAATCCACGGTGTCCTTCACTAGCCCTTTACGTACCGGGGTCACGGTAATCCCTTGGTCCCGCGACCCCAGCAGGCTTTGGCCCTCTACAGGCCCCGTCACTATGCTGACACTCTTTGAGGCGCGCGTGGAACACAACGCGCCGTCGACCCGGGCATGGTCCATGGTCGGACAGCGAGTCGCCCATTACTCGCCGCCCGCATGCCCGCGCCTACGGTGGCCGGAGATCGTCTCGCGACGTCCGACGCCGTGGGCGTCTACCACTGCGGCTGGGGTGGAGGGAGGACGCTGTCCTCTCCCTCAGGCGGCCCGCCTCCTCCTTCACGAGCATGACTGCTTCGCAGAAGGAGGCGACCGCTTCCCACTCCGTCTCGCCCCGCAGCATGGCCTCGACCAATGCCGGGCGCGAGAGGTCTCCGCCTATCGCCGTCGTGAGGACACGGCGGTGCTCTGCCCAAGCGGGGCAGTCCTGCACCGTATGCTCCACCGTGTCCTCCGGACGATCCTCGCAGTGGTGACACCCAGGCGTTTCTTCCCTCCCTATCAGACACAGGAACCTCCCGAAACTTCCGTGTCCGGTGAGGACCTGCGTCATGCGGTAGGTGAGGACGCCGTGACGCCTATCCAGCCACTCCTCAAAGAGGGGTCTTACCGCCGCGATTGCGGCGTGCCCGGACCTCGGTTACCGGTGGTATTGGTTAGGAAATAAAACCAAGAAGGTCAACTCTACACCCATAGAGATGGAGGCGACCCAGGACATATCTGAAGTGGAACCGAGAAGGAACATTCATCCAGCTGAAATAAAGATAGACTCCAGTCATCTTACACCAACATTTTTAACAACTGTTAACAAATAGTTGCTGTTCTAAGGGGGGAGGTGTTACGTGACGGTGTAACACAGAAAACGTCGATATTACGATTCGGTGTCACAATCGAATTGCTGATTCGCTGACACCATTCATTGATTGTTGCACATCGCGGCAATGCATTTCCACGAGGCGTCGACGCAGCATTTTTCACAAACGTGGGACCAATTTGCAACACCGTTTTCCACACTTCGTCATTCTTGGTACAACCATCGACCAATTGTCACCTAAATTTAGCCTTAAGCATTATTGTAATTTTATTTCTAATAAATTAATTAAAAGTAATTGGTTTTTTTTGCATCCTCCGGCTTCAGCCTTCGTAATTTACACAATAACAAACGTAAACGTTGCAGCGTTGTAATGAAAAAATAAATAACACATCGCGCACAGTGTTTCAAAAAACAAATTTCGTAGTCAAAATATTGGTGACGAGAAAACAATAAAAATTAACTTTTATCATCGAATTTTCCTGAATGTCCGTTAAATTGTAGCGTCTGCCGGCGATGTTTATACATCCCGGGAATTTGACAAATCGCTCTTTTGATTAATTAACTCCATTTATTTAATAACACGATGTTGGTGCTTCTGTAACGTTAACATTAACTAAATAATTTTCAAATATTAATTTAATTAGTGGCAACACCTGTTTCGATGTTAATAGTGAAAACAACATTTTATAATTAGTATTTATAACGGGATACTAGTGCCGATGTATAAAGGCCAAAACAAATAATGCACTTTGGTAAAAATCCCGTCATCATCCCGACATCTGACTGATGTCGGACGCGTACGGTCGGTCACGTGACAATAAGCAACGTAGTAAGCGCTGACGTCAGCGTCGCAGTATGGTGCTGTATAGAACATATTGTATATTCATACGCGCGACCGACGTACGCAACCGATATAACCATAACATAAATTCAAGCCTTCTAATGGTTGTACTGTTCTATGAAACACTATCCAGTTGTAACACGGCACGTTGTTGACGGCACGGTTAGCGCAGTGGCTGAGCAATTGGACTGCTGCGCTGTGTGTCGCGGGTTCGATTCCCGCACGGAGCAACTATTTATATGATCTACAACTAGTTGCTTCGGGTCTGGGCGTTTGTGTATGTGAATTTTTATGTTTGTAAACGCACCCACGACACAGGCGAAATTCCTAGTGTGGGGCAAGGTTTCAAAAAAACAAAAAACAATATCGTAGTTTTGAACACAAAACAGCTCCTATTAACTTCTGTTATACTATAGTAGATAACCTTCTTACAATTTATGACAACCCAGCACCTATTTAATAATGTCTCACAACATATATTCTCCCACTAAAATATCCTTTCAGTTTTGTTATATCGCCGAAATAATATTGGAACTAATATTTCATAAACTGCCCGCTACAGACAGAATAAATCAAAATAGTTTTTAATAAAACTTGCAATACTTCATGAGGATACATAAAAGTTACAGTGAAATAGTCGATCTGATGTTTAGGTAGTTGCTCCACCGCCGCCGGCGAGTAAGCGACTGACTACTGACTTTTCTCACTCAAGAAATGTTTAGTAAGACAGATATACATAAATATGAACAAAAGAGATGCATATATTATCATTTTTCACTAACTGTTCACACTGCCGGCGAACACTCGCTCCATTAGACTATGACGGAGCGATAGTAGCCTTAAAAATCACTTACTCGCTCAGCCTACTAGAGACTAACCTCGGGGAATAAATCGAAACTGAGCGAGTAGTGCGAGTAATCGCCCATCACTCGTGGACACTCGCTAATAGCTCCGCGACAAAACTATTGGAACTGCACACTTGATGCTCGTTGCTCGTCAACTCGTTTTCAGTTGCTCTCACTACTCGCTACTATATAGCTTACCGCTGGCGGTGGGACAACTGCCTTATATAGGTAACTTCAGCGTACTTCAACACTTTATATTTTCTGTATAAAATTATGTTTGATTTACTGCAGTTATGTTAACTCAGTTTGTTTTGTTTTGCCGTTATTTTTGTTTAAATTTTAATGTTAACGTTTATTTGAGCTAGCTACGCTTTTTATTGTGTAACTAGTTGTGCCCTGGGGTGTCGCTCGCCGTTACTTAGTATTTTTTTTAGTAACTTCGTGAAACATAACGTCACGCCTGTAGTGATCCCGCACTAAGAAGAGTGGAACGGACGGCTAGTTTTCAGATGGTCGTTGTGTTCCAAGTCCACGGTAACCTTTTAAAACAGTCCGGCGACCCAATAAAGCTAAGCGATTAATACTCAATGATACTGAAGCTTCGTATTAGTAGAAAATCGGAATGTAATAGTTCCGAAAATTAATTTCTACCTTTTTTACTATTTAAAATCATCCAATGAGTCCCTCTCATTCACTCTGGAAGGGACTGTCAGACTCGTACTGACTAAAGTCCACGGTATTCCTTCACGTCCTTTACGTTCCAGGGTCAGGGTTACCCTGTTAGGACAATCCCGCGACCCAGGCAGGCGGTTCGTAGATTATGTACACAAAGTCACAAACTTTTCTTTTTTGATAATTTTAGTACAGATGTGGTGTAATGTTGTGTTTTGTAACGCTGTTCATATAACCAAATTAAAGTGCATTAGTGGAATGGAATTAGGTTTGTCTAGAGTTCTAGACTAACGTTTATTCGCTTAAAATAGCACAAATTAACTTGTGTTGTAAAATTAACTTGCAGTTGTTGTGATGATAAAATTGTGTGCGTTACAAACCAACATTATTAAATTTGACGCGATTCGCACGTTCTGACGCGAACTCCATAAATTAGTATTGAATTTCTGATTTTGATCATCTACTTACTTTTGGTGTTGACTGTACCTATATATCTCTGGTACAATTTAAAGAACTCCACGCGTGCAAAGCTTCTATCAACAACTAGAAAGATTATAATTTTCTCCTTGTAATGCGCTACTAATTTATTATTTTTTATTTATAAAATCGAGAACCAAAAACAAACAAATATTTTTTTCTAACTCGGACAAAAAATCACCAGTGGGGACAGAAGATTCATAGCCAATGTAAAACAAGAGATATTCGCGCCAACTTTTCCCGTCTGATTAATTAGACAAACTTTAATTAGCGGGCACCCCATAACTCATGACGTAACGCGTACAACGTGACGTAGCATTGAGATATTATGTTTTTGTCATTAATTATAGCGTCAGTTTTTGCTTGCCGAAAAAGGAGCTGGTTTCGAATTTCTCGCAAATATTTTTTTGAACAATTTTAATTATGTACTTTAAAATAATATGTTGAGGATCAAATTGTTTTATTGTTACGTTGTTTTAGGATAATTATTGTGAAAAGAGAGTAGAAGAAAAACATAATTTTGCTGTTAAATTTTTCCTTCCCGTACTACTCGGGGCAAAGTTTTAATAAATTTAGGTTACTAACAAAAACTACCTACCTAAATATCCCTTTAAATAACATATTAAAAACTAAGTTTGACAACATTATTGAGTTTTATACAAATCTAAGTTTATTTATCAAAAATATCATTTGATTTTTTTTTATTCCGAGTAAGGCAGTTGACAATAATTAACGAAAACGAAGTCTTGAAGAAAATAAAACCTTCCATTATCCAAGAAAACATAATAACTCAGATTCACCGAGCGCTAGCTTGCTATAAACTGCAGGCCCCAGTGGATGGTATACCCAATTTAATATGGAATATTCCACTCGTCCCAAGCGTGTAGTCGCTTCAAAGATTCAAACCTAACCTGTTAGACTGGAACTTTGAATTTAACTGGAACGTTATCTGGATACGTTTTTAGAATAACTTTGTAGGATATAATTTAGTTGATTCGTTTTTTTATTCTGAGAGTTTTAACTAGAAAAACATCTTATCAGATACGAATCGGTCGCGGGGCTAACGAATTAATGTGACGCCGGTACGTAAGGGTTATTGAAGGACACCGTGGATTTTAGTCAGTGGGTACAAGTCCGACAGTCCCTCCCGCCCTGCCCTGGGTGGGAGGACTCTTTTGATGATTTTACCACGATAAAAAAAAACAGATACGAAACAGATTTAAGAGACAATGAATAGATTGCGTGAAGAATCACTTGGCTAGGTTAGCTGACACCTTTTTTTTAAAGTGGTAAAATCATCAGACGAGTCCTCCCACCCAGGGCAGAACGGGAGGGACTGTCAGACTCGTACTGACTAAAATCCACGGTGTCCTTCAATAGCCCTTTACGCTCCGGGGTCACGGTAATTCGTACAGTCCTGCGACCTAGGTGACTGACACCTTAGATGACGAAAAATAAAGAAAAATGCATGGAAGCAGAAGATACTTTGTAAAAACTTAATTAATAGAGATGAAGGCAGGACACTAATAATGATGAGAAAACTATATTTACATCGATTTTACACAAATTATATCGTTCAATAGAGCGTGGTCTCGATGGACTTAACTTGCGCAATATGACTCGGTGTCGCGTAAACAGGCAGCTTATAAAGTCTTTGTTAGGAAAACACAAGCCTGCTTAGACAAAAGATAGACAACTAAGTTGTTTTTGTAAACTTCAGGTAGTTTCGACTAGAAAGTCAAGAATATTTACTTTAAACGGCTTTTGTCTTTAAACGGCGTTCAACTCTATTTTTCATCTTTTATTAAAACATTAGGTGGCTTACCATGTCGTTTTTAAGCGAGAGTAATTCCACTGTGGGAACGAGATAGCGCTAGACGACTTGTACAGCTCTGTCTCTTTCCCACACTGGAATTACTCTCGCTTTAAAATGTTATGTTAGGCCACCTGTCCTACGGCGCGTTGTGTTCCACGCGCGCCTCAAAGAGTGTCTGCAAAATGACGGGGCCCCCCTCTAGAGGGCCAAAGCCTGCTGGGGTCGCGGGACTGTACGAATTACCGTGACCCCGGAACGTAAAGGGCTATTGAAGGACTCCTTGGATTTTAATCAGTACGAGTCTGACAGTCCCTCCCGCTCTGCCCTTGGACTCATTTGATGATTCTACCACGTAAAAATAAAATGTCAGATTCAGTATTTTTAACTGACCATACTCTAGCTAAAGTACACATCTCCAGGTTCATTAAGTCATACATTGAGGGCATTAGATAAAATAAATCACACAATATTCATACAATGAATAAGAACTTCCTATGTTTCCTTTACGCAATTTCGCGTTTTCAAAGGACCCTTATAATTTCGTCATGTCCGTTCCGTACAGTCCATCCGTTCGCGTTTCCGCTTGTCCGTTCGTTCTCGTGCCAGACTTTAGTAGATTATCGTAGCATCTCGTTATGGGAGGGAAAGGTTCTGGAATGGAAAATGGTATAAAGTTATATTTAGTGCCCGCTTTTGTCTCTGTTTTTAAATACATCTTACTTTTTTTTAAGTTAAAACTAAAATTATCAGTCTTAAACCCTGAGAGATTACGCAGTAAATGTTATGTATCGTTTTCTTTTTGCACCAAGAAAAACCAGGAAGTAACACAAGGCCTTATAAAAAAATTGTCTTTTGAAAGTTGATTTTTATTTTCTTTATTAACTCAATATCACTTTGTAGTCAAACTATTAGTGGTTAAATTTTTTTTAATAACTTTTCCCCACACTAGGAATTTGTCCTGTGTCGTGGGTGTGTTTAAAAACATAGAAACACACATACACAAACGACCAGAAAAACGACTTGTGGGAACTAATATTTGTTCCGTGCGGGGATCGTACTCGCGACACGCACGACTACTCAGCAGTCCAATTGCTGAGCCACAGCCGTGCCGTCAAATATCTAATAACCAATTTACACAAGTGCCATAAATTGACCGAATGTTTTGCTGTATCAACCATAGAGAAGCGTCAAAAGAACAAAACCTATGTGCATGCCTATTCGCCCATCAATCACTCAGTCTGCGCTCGACA
This sequence comes from Agrotis puta, assembly GCA_943136025.2. Classification (NCBI taxonomy): domain Eukaryota; kingdom Metazoa; phylum Arthropoda; class Insecta; order Lepidoptera; family Noctuidae; genus Agrotis; species Agrotis puta. The sequence goes on from OW964182.2 coordinate 3,029,363, forward strand.
GCATTCATCAGAAACGAAAAGGTTCGTCAAAAGGAATACCAATACAAACATAGATTCAAATTGACTGCATCGCATGCAAAAAGTTAATTGTGATAAAAGTTTCAATCGAATTTTTTGAGCTGTCAAAATATTCGTACGATTTTTCGACTCGTCTGCCATATTGTCGCACAAATGAAGTTTACATTCGTTATTGCAAACAGTGTTACTGAAAACATCAGTCATTTTGTATGAATTTAAAATAATGCAACTTTAATAATAATAATTAAACAAGGATTTTTGCACACAAAAACCGACTGCTGTTTAAAATTCAATCCGCTACATTTTTCATTTCAACGCAAAAAAAAAAACAATTCAAATAGAGAACAAATGCGCATTTAACGGGAACGTTATGCAAATGAATGAACGCCCCCGCCGACGTATCGAACAATTTGAAATTTAAAAAAGTATTCATTGAATTTTATACGTCGTAAAATCTAGGAGGGTATCTCATAACTGGCATTCCATAGTTAGAAATGAAATTTTTGAATTCACGCATTTTGATGGAACAGCGGTGTCGATTGGACGTATTTTGACATTGAATTAATTGGAAAACTTTACTGCCAGGTCTTCAAGAGTTATCTTGTTAGGCGTGCCGTTCGTGAATTTTTAATTTGAATGCTTAAGTTTGCCTCCGTTTGATCTGTGTAGTAGGTTTGTGGATGTGTTAGAACTTCTTGTAATTGTGTTTTGGGGTGTCATGATGATATAGCGAGTTTAGAATTGATCAAATCGGTATGAAATATAGATGTTTCAAGTTAGACTAGGTCGCTGTTGATTTATGGCCTTCGTAATCTCAGGCATTCATTGTTATGCAATATTATTAAGTACGATTCTAATTTTACGATTGTTTAACCGTCTTCTAAAAAGAGGATGTTTTAAATTCGGTTGGTATTTTTTTATTATTTTTACGAGCTCAATTTACTCTAGTAAATTCAAATCTCGATAATTATACCGCAGTTATAAACAAAACCAACCAAAGCACCAATCACCATAACTTACCATTAAAATCACCAACAGATCGTTCCCGAAAAATAAATTACTCCACCAACAATAGGGGAATACTCCACCAAAATATAGGCAAACATAGGCGAGGGGTTAATTCGCGTTACGTGTACTAAAACGACATTTAATTAAAATCAGAAGTGGTCCAGGAGCTTGACAAATTGCCCTCGACGTCGCCAGCAGCTGAGTTTAAAACAGAACGCGTTTAAGACTAACTAGCGTTGATTTGGTTTAGGATGTACTTAAATGAATTATTTTGTTGGTAATTTCGTTTGCTTTTATACAATTTGATTTTAGAATTGGGTTTGTAAGGAATTGAATAGTTTTACACGACTGCCCGCCCAAAAGCCTTTTTGAGTTTTGTGAAAGATAAAAATGAAACTACATGAACTAAAAGAAAAAAAAACTGCATGTTTAAAATTTACTGTCAATCAACTAAGGCTAATTTCATTAATCCAGTAGCTGAATCCAGCGTCACCAGATTCATAAATAATAACGTGCTGTATTCCGATCCAGGATTTGAAACATATATACATTATTCCATTGTCAATCCAGCGTTGGAATCTTAAATTAAATTTACATTGTAAACAATGTAAATGCAACTCGCTGTCCGACCATGGACCATGCCTGGGTCGACGCGCGTTGTGTTCCACGCGCGCCTCAAAGAGTGTCGGCAAATTGACGGGGCCCCTCTCTAGAGGGCCAAAGCCTGCCGGGTTCGCGGGACTCACGAATTACCGTGACTCCGGAACGTAAAGGGTATCGAAGGACACCGAGGATTTTAGCCAGTACGAGTCTGACAGTCCCTCCCGCTCTGCACTGGGTAGAAGGACTCATCTGATGATTTTACCACGATAAAAAAAAACTACTTCAAACATTATTCAGACAAAACAATTATTCCTATCGTTCTTTAAACTAAGGCCCAAAGTACAATCAAAAACTGTCAAGGGCTTGAGAATATTCGCGAAATTCAAAGGCAAATTTTAATTATGCTTCCCAACCGTATGCGGTATTTCTTTGACAACACGTCAGTGTATGAAGAAAGTCATTATTTCGTACTGAGACGTATTCAAGGTACAAATGTAGGTATGTACGTAAGTATTAATTAAATTACTGTAGGAAAATGTACCGAATGTAAAGCTAATGGAAATGGCAATGATAGTGATGTGAAAGGAAATTTGGAATGGAATCTTATTATTGAAGCATTAAGGTTCATGATAGTTCATGTTGATGCATTATGAAGAATGAGCTTGTGAAGATCCCACTATCGAGACACAGGCAATATATCTCTAAGAGGTTGTAGTGCTGGCTTGGTAATGTGAGAGAAATAAAACAAAAATATAGTATTAAAATCGCAGCGATAATTCAAATTGTAAAAGTTCTTGATAACATAAAAGAAATAACAGAACCAATCATAAAAAATGTAGTAAAGAAACCAATCGAGACAAACACAAAGCAATTGGCACAATCCATACAGTTGAAGCTATAAATCTCTTCAATAATACATTCAAAAAGTCAACAAGAAACTCGTGACTTTAAAACAATCTCAACAATAGTAGCTCTAGTATCAGGAGAAAGTGAAAAGTCAACAGAGTTAAATATTCAGAATAGTACATACCTCGTCCAGTTGTCGAGATCTCCTGAACGCGAGCATTCGGTAAATTTATAGCTCCAAGCAAAAAGAGGTGTCTACCAGGAGCTGAAGTTGTTATATTTATGCTCGTGCTTGTTTGAGCAGAAAGGTTTTGTACATTTAGAGTTCCAGTATCTCTTAAAGTCTATATCTCTGTAGCACGTGAAGTTAGAATGAAAGTAGGCAACAAAAATAGGATAGTAAAGGATTTTTGATTTATACACAATAAACTATAAATTGAAAATGCTTTCGTATACTTTTGTTGTTTTGTGGTAATGCAAGCCAATTCTGATAACATTATACTTTAGTAATCCTTTGGTGGATCAATATAGATTACAGCAAATAATTGTGTTGAGGGAGATTTAACTTTTGAAATTCATAACGTAATGCAAAACAATAATAAAATTTTCAACCGCACATTCATGTTGGTATTATCGAATAGTCGGTTTATATAATTGTATGCAGTAATAAAAATTTAAATAAATATTATACGAGCATTCCACTGATAGAAATAATTGAATTAAAAATTCAACATAGACCAGTCTACATTTCCGAAGCGGCACGAACGAATCTCGTGAATGCTGCAGCATTTGCCAAATTTATGGCTCACAGACCAGAAGACTTGGAGCGGGGTTAAAATTTAGCTCTTTTTGAGAATATAATACTTGAATTTAACTTTTTAAGAGAGCTAGAAACTATAAACAGTTTTGTATAATAACGCTTTGTCTGATGAAGTTTCAACAATTTTAAGAAAGAGGGATAAAGCGTATTATTGAAAGACTCAAATCAAGGAGGATTTACTAAATACACCAATAGAGGTCGCGGGACTTACGAATTACCGTGACCGTGGATCGTAAAGGGCTATTAAAGGACACCGTGGATTTTATTCAGTACGAGTCTGACATTCCAGACATTTGATGATTTTACCACGACAATAAAAAAACAACACCAACAGAGAAGTGATGAATCTGTCAACTTTTACACTTCATATGATATTTACAGATTCAAAAACATTAAATAAGGAATGAGAACAATTTAAAACAAATCCCTCTAAAATATCGTCATTTATTACGTTTCTGTTTATACTGGGAGAAGGAGAGGTAGAATTCGGAACTGTGGAATTAATATCGAAATTACACCTCTCCCCGTTTCATTCCGTAGTTCTAGCAAAGATGATTAGGAAAATTAATGCAATTACGGAATTAATGTTCAGATTTCGATATATCAGTTTCAGTTTGAATGTATTAGCTTCCGTTTACTGCTTTATTAGTGTCGTATTTCTAATTGGTGTTTCAAAGTTTATGTAAATTGTTACGCAATTATTAAATAACGTTCCTTCTTAAACAATTTGATTGTAATCAGCACTTAGACTCAACAATAAGGCTTTCAAATGAGAAAAAGCTTCGCGAAACATAAAAACGTTGTTGCTACTATCTTTATTTCAGAATCCAGGTCGGGATTATTAATTTATTCATCTTCAAGCCTCCATTTACAAATTAAAAGTACAAATATTAGACAGATGTATAAATTAGTTTCTTTGTCTAGATGTTTTGAGACTGGAAGAATAACTGGCAGCTTATGAATTTCGTTTCATCTTATTTTAACGTTTTTAACTTAATTCATTATGCAAAGATTGGTGTTATCTGCGTCTTTATCTGTTTTTCGAAATATATTTTTTACTGTCTGGATCTAGAATCGTATTGCATTAATTTACCATTTCAGCATATAATAATATCATCTTATTTTTCATTTAAGTTAGTAATCCATTACCTGTTCATATTTGCTTGATTATCTTCATTATTATTTCTTCTTTTTTTTTGCATGCGTATTCTATTTGAAACACATTTTCTATTTGAAATCCATCTTGCAAATTAACTTTATCAGAACCATTAGCAAATCAAAGTCTATCCAACCGAACAACACACAAATCTACCACATGATAGCTCTATTTTCTACAATCGGGCGCTATTCTACCAAACAATTCGACCATAAAATCCTAAATCCCGTGTTTCCTTGATTGGTTCATACAGTGTAATTCCGACCAGACTCGCTCGTTGGCCGTTCGTAAGATAACCGCCGGTTGCATAAACTTCGTCTGTGTTGCTTTTAACAAAGATTTATACCACGTTGTCGTCCGCCGTAGATTTCTCTATGTATATTTTAAAGTTGAATGTGCTTTACGCTGTTCCTTTGTGGATTATTTCAGATATTCGTATTATCGTTCTGTTTTTGTCGGATGAAGAGATATTGGGGTTTGTTAAATGCTTTGCGTTTGCTGTAATCGTTGAAACTTAAACTAAAAATAACTATGCATAATCGTCGTTTTGTCGCAGCTGTTTATAAGTGATACCTAATGACTTGGCTTGCTTAGTTTCCTCGATTTTATATCAACGATCCTACATATAGTTCGGGACAAAGATTTGCTTGAATTATCTTTATTTTTATTTTATCTTTTAGTCATGCTGTAGTTTGTATCTATGTTATTTAGAGCTGAATAATTTCTCTTCGATTTTCAACAACAGCTTTGCATTTTTATAAAATATCAATGTCATTATAATTTCGTTTAAATATTTTTAAGGTACGAGTAGATACCTACAATTTTGAATATCTTCCTTCGCGTCATTCGGAAACCCTTTCTCTTCAAGTCAGTTTCCTCAATTCAGTTCACGTAATCGAATAACGTCTTCATACGAATTCCTATTGTGTTAATATCAGAAGCAGACCTACATACTATATGTCATAAGACCGGCCATATATTTCTGTTATCTTTCTTGGCATAACGCCATTTTGGTGAAATTCTTTCAAATGTTAAGACATGATAGGAGTTAGGGATAGGGAGAGAGCCTGGTTTCCTGTGTGGAGCAAAATTAAAAAAGATTAGAGCTTAGTGGAAGTGGAGTGTGGCAATCATAGATAGACATTTATCTGCTTATTTAATGTTTTCACACACAAAACTTTATATTTCTCCGATCTACAAGTAGTTGTTCCGGGTGAGTCTAAATGTTTGTAAGCGCACCTACGATACAGAAGAAATGAATTAAGTAGCAAAGTTTCCTGAAAAAAATAGCTTGAAATTAATATAATGACTGTCTTTACACATAGTAATACATGTAAAGTCGCGTATGTGTTTATGTACACCCTGAAATTCCTAAAGTTCATTATTATCAGGACAAGGAAGACTTTTTTACGGAAGATTTTTATTTTTTTTTTGCAAAATTCATCTAGATGTCCGAACCATGAGCGAAAAATATTGCAGAAAGAAACAAACAGCTTAGCAATTTTGACCCGTATAGAAAGCCTGGTTTATTAACAAAAACACATTGCAACCGATAGGCCATAAAGCCTATATCCGAAAGGTAAGACAAATTCTTATAGGGTGAACCGGTCCAGTCGACCTGTGACATTCAACCCTTTCGATTGGATCGCTATATTGAACCAATATGGATATTTCTTTTTCTTTCCTACGCTTGCCCTATAAAGTAGTGCTCTTTACGATGTCTCTGTATAAAAAGATATAATTATGTATATTGAAATTAAGATAATCTTTTTTTTTTCTTAAAGAATTTTGAAATGAGAATCTTTGGTTTATTTATTCTTTGATTTGTTTTTATGTCATTTTTATTTATTGTCTTCTGTGTAAAACTAATTCAGCGAATCAAAATAACATATTTATTATTCTTATTACTCAAGTTTCCTCTTTTATACTCAATCATGTAGGTATCGAATAACACAGGTATTGGAAATCCGAAGAAATCGAGTATTAAATCTGATAGATATTCCTTTGTAACATAAATATCATTGTTTCAATATTTTCTTTACTTATTATTATTTACAATTACATAAATGTTACATAGAACCCAAAATTGTGCAATGCACTACTTGCTACCTTCCACTTTTTAAGTTCGTACAGTCCACGCAAAGAATAAAAAAGTTGTTTTGAAGATATCCTCAGCGATAAGACCGCCATTATTATAATAGTATGAGCAATATGTCCAATGGCTTACTAAGCAAGATACTGTGATTTTGTAACACAAAGGGCAAACCATTTTTTTTTGTGATTGGCATCTCGCAAGTCAACCTAGAAGAGGTTGTGGGCTGCTTAACCGGACTTTTCAGGGCAAACCAAAAGAACAGGTGGATTTCTATTCAGAAGGTGTCTGAGAATCTCTTTCGCTCCACCATTGCACCAGGGCGAGAGGACTCATTTGATGATAAATTACAAAGAAACAGCAAATTTATAAAATAGTTGTGTAACAATTTTGGTATACAATATAGTTTGTCTATCTAACCCTACAACGTCAAAAACAACCCCAAAAACATCAAATAAAAACCAAATCTCCGCTCAATCCACTACTACCAGCGCCATCTAGTGGCAAACGACGCGAAACAAACATACAAACACTTTACACGAAACCAAAGTGTACTACAACAAACTAAGCAATCCCAACACAAATAAATGTATGGACGAGTCTGTGTGTGTGTGAGCTTACATTATATTTCCCGACATCAGCGTGTCGAGGACCGATACCGGAAATCAAATGAACCGGGTCCACGTTCAAGCGGATCTCTAAGATGACGTCATTGACAGACTTCCTGAGAACTATGCGGTGGCGGCGTCTTGAATACGGATAGAAGGATAATGTTTTGTTATTCATAGTCGTGTTTGTGTGAGTGCATTTCTGGTCGAATTGTACCTTTTGGGACAAATGTGGTACGGGAAAACAAGGAGGGAATAGGAATGATGATATTTAGGAAGGTAGACTAGAAAAATATGTCAAAATATTACAATAGCATTTTTTTTTGTTCTATGAATATCAATTTTCATGGTATGGTACTTCAGAGAAATCTAACCCCCTTTGTGAGTAACATCACTACCAAAAGGGGTGAGTTTTCTCTTCTACGAGTAGATTCAAAAGATAATTCACAAAATTTTCATGTTCCTATAGCTGTTCTTTCTACTCAAGTGACTAAGAAAAGCTTAATTTACGAAGCAAGGTTTCGTACACTGAATTTATCACAAGTTTTCACGTTTTTGAAACTTTGACGTTAATTTGATGGTGAATAGTTTTTCGTTCACATACTCGAGGCGTTTTTTAATTATCCATAAAATAAACGCCGTACATACTTCAAGTAAGGAAAATGTCTTCGGAAATCTTGAACTTCCGTTAGTTATTTTTTACACTGTCCAATAATAATATGCCTTGTCTATACATTAGTAGGTAAGTAGGACAGTACAAAAAAAAATTATATACTTGTGGCACTCGGAGACTGCCGCGGTAAAGCTGTTCCATAGCATTTAAAAAAAAAACAAGATAAAATTATCGCCTACCGCGAAAATTTAACGAGAATTTCATTTATTTAAATTTTCCAAACTGGGTCAAAATTTTCAATAGATTATGGGCCCAGCACGCTTCCACTGCACCACTCTGCTTTGTTGTTTTTTTCGTGGTAAAATCATCAAATGAGTCCTCCCACCCAGGGCAGGACGGGAGGGACTGTTAGACTTGTACTGACTAAAATCCACGGTGTCCTTCACTAGCCCTTTACGTACCGGGGCTACGGTAATGGGTAAGTCCCGCGACCCCGGCAGGACTCGGCTTTGTTGTAGGAGAATTTTATAAGAAGGTTTCATTGTGAAAACCTCCTTTTGTATCTGGCCTTTTGTAGTCTTTATGACGGAAGTTTTTATGATTGCTGAAGTCTCCCGAACTGAAAGACGTTAGACGAGTGTTAGGTTTTTTTCCTTACGTATTTTCGTTACGGAATTTCTTGATTCGGTCGCCGCGCTCAGAGCCCGCGACGAAAGCTATGCAATAGCTTAAAAATTAAACATTTGTCGCTTTTAAATCAGATTATATGTAATAAAATTGTACTCGTAATATGTAACAGTGGACATCACCAATGAGCTTACACTAACGGATTATCATAAATGAGTTAGCTGCAATAGACAAATGCAATGCCACTTTTTTTTTATCGTGGTAAAATCATCAAATGAGTCCTCCCACCCAGGGCAAGACGGGAGGGACTGTCAGACTTGTACTGACTAAAGTCCACGGTGTCCTTCACTAGCCCTTTACGTACCGGGGTTACGGTAATGGGAAAGTCCCGCGACCCCGGCAGGAAATGCAATGCCACTTTTTTTTTTTTTTTTTTTTTATCGTGGTAAAATCATCAAATGAGTCCTCCCACCCAGGGCAGGGCGGGAGGGACTGTCAGACTTGTACTGACTAAAATCCACGGTGTCCTTCAATAGCCCATTTTCGTACCGGGGTCACGGTAATCCCTTGGTCCCGCGACCCCGGCAGGCTTTGGCCCTCTACAGGCCCCGTCACTATGCTGACACTCTTTGAGGCGCGCGTGGAACACAACGCGCCGTCGACCCGGGCATGGTCCATGGTCGGACAGCGAGTCGCCCATTACTCGTTGCCCGCATGCCCGCGCCTACGGTGGCCGGAGATCGTCTTGCGACGTCCGACGCCGTGGGCGTCTACCGCTGCGGCTGGGGTGGAGGGAGGACGCTGTCCTCTCCCTCAGGCGGCCCGCCTCCTCCTTCACGAGCATGATTGCTTCGCAGAAGGAGGCGACCGCCTCCCACTCCGTCTCGCCCCGCAGCATGGCCTCGACCAATGCCGGGCGCGAGAGGTCTCCGCCTATCGCCGTCGTAAGGACACGGCGGTGCTCTGCCCAAGCGGGGCAGTCCTGCACCGTATGCTCCACCGTGTCCTCCGGACGATCCTCGCAGTGGTGACACCCAGGCGTTTCTTCCCTCCCTATCAGACACAGGAACCTCCCGAAACTTCCGTGTCCGGTGAGGACCTGCGTCATGCGGTAGGTCAGGACGCCGTGACGCCTATCCAGCCACTCCTCAAAGAGGGGTCTTACCGCCGCGATTGCGGCGTTCCCGGACCTCGGTTATGCAATGCCACTGGGAATTAATTAGCAAATATCAGAGTCAAACAATTTTAGCTATCAACAAAACTGATTATGATTCTGAACTGCCCGGAGAATCGATCAGATTATGAATCGACTTGTATTGCAATATAGGAAATAATGATTTAAGTGTTATAGAATTTAATTGATTGAACAGAATCTCTGACTTTTCACTTATCGTGGGATTAAACAGATACCTTGAGATACCGTGGCCCCGGAACGTAAAGGGCAACCAAAGTAACAGGGTCGACTTTTAATCAATAAGAGTTTGACAGTCCCTTCCATTCTATCCAAGGCTTGATTACTCATTTAACGAACGGTTGATGGCAGATTTACCACCTTAAAAAAGAAAGACTTTTATCTTCCGGATATAAAGGTAAATTCTCTGAAATATATATATAAACACTATATAGTCTATTCTCTACCTTTGATTTGGAGAGACTGAGTGTATAGGAAGATAATAAGGTACTACAATAATTAAAATGTGTATTTCTTTAAAAGCCAAGCAGACAGGCGTGGCGAATGCGAAGCGAGGCGTTTTGATTTGTAATGTATGGAATTGTTTGAATCCAGTCACATAGAAAAGCGAAAGCGATCCGATAGCGAGACCAAACTATCGGACTGACGTCTCGTATCGGTTCGTTATCGCTTGGGACTCGCCTGTCTGTTTGACAAAGGCTTAAAGGTTTTTAAAAAATAATTTGTTTTTGCCGATGTAAGCATTTTAATATTACCTAATGTTTTATTTCTGTTTAGTATTGATCTTTGTCCAAATCGGGGCTAAATGAGGCGTTATCCAAAACACGGCCAAATGAACGCTCTGTTACTTTGTGAAAACATTTATGCTGAAGGAATTTGGTATTAAACCTTTCAGTACTACTTTGGAAGTAGAAACTTACCGGTATCATTATCTACTTTTATAATGGCTATCAAATAACACTTTGCATAATCCCCATTTTTTTTTAGCGTGGTAAAATCATCAAATGAGTCCTCTCACCCAGGGCAGAGCGGGAGGGACTGTCAGACTCGTACTGACTAAACGGTGTCCTTCAATAGCACTTTACGTTGCGGGGTCACGGCTTTTTCGCGAGTCCCGCGAACCCGTCAGGTTTTGGCCCTCTTAAGGCACCCGTCATTATGCTGACACTCTTTGAGGCTTTTCCCGTCGCGCCTCGATTTGTCGAGGCAGCGGGGATTCGCCCCGGCACTGCGCCTCCACGCGCCACTCATAGACGCGCTGGAGAGCAGTCGCCTCCAGATCCCAGGGCAGCAATCCGGCAAAAAGGTACAATCAGGCAAGGAGCATAATCCCATAAAATAAAATAGCCACATTGCAACCGATCAGCCTTAAAATTTTCAATTTTTGTCCTGAAAAGCTTTTTGCCATTCGATAAAGGGTTCCCTAGAATGTGTACCAAATTCGTGATTCCTTTGTGGCGGATTTGAGGCGTAAGAATCCAATATAAATCGGTCGACAGTCCTCTCTTACTGTACATACATTTGCAATACAATTTTATATAAAAAGCTGTTGAAGATCTGATAGAAATAAATGCTCGTACAGTAAGTAGGTACAAATAGAGCATTTAAAAAAAACACAATCGAAATATATCCCCCTTTAAAATCATCCTCCTTTTTTAAATTGTACTACTTTTACATTTGGCTAAGTTCTTTTATTGCCAGTAAATGTTTACTGCCGGTTCTTTATAGATATCCTATAGACAATGATAACTTTTTATTTGATTATGGATTACAGCTGTTCCCGGGTTGTAAAGTTTTAAATTTAGATGAAGTATTTGAGGGTCTGTCAAACAGACAGGCGTTGCGAGTGCGAAGCGTGACGTTTTTATTTGGAATGTATGGAATTGTTTGAATCCAGTCACATGGAAAAGCGAAAGCAATCCGATAGCGTGACAGAACTATCGGACTGACGTCTCGCTTCGGTTCAGTATCGCTTCGGACTCGCTTTGCTTTCGCCTGTCTGTTTAACAAAGGGATAAAAGTTTTTCAGAGGATTCATTTGATACTAACTTAGATTATAAATGCGAAAAATTAAGTTAATGTGCTACCTTTTACGCCATTGAAATTTTGCATTTACGTTGGAGGGTGTAAAGAAACGGACACAGGGAAAGATGATCTTTCATACTGAAACAAATACTGTTCAACTGTAAAATACGTTTTTTTGTTATATAAGATGACACCGCGTGTCGCCGAATTTATTGTCAAATATTAAATGAACACAAGTAAAGCCACGATCAAAACTAAGTACTTTAATAAATAAAGCTGAGTTCCCATTTCAGCATTGACGTGACTTTTAGTTCAACATCGGGCTTAGTCAAAATTTCTACTGCAAAAATATTAATTTCAGAATTTCCATAAAATAAACAACATAACAAAACAAAAAGGAATGATACCAACCGTGCCAATTTCAAGATGTCCCGTTATTTATGCCAACTAATTAAATAAAATATCCATTCAAATTTGTTGGTTAAGTTGAAAATGTGCGTCAAAACTGGCCGCCTTAATTAAACAAAGAGGGTGGAAATTCAAATGTACCCTTAAATAAATTATTTTGTACAGTATAGCGAGGCTTGTTTTCGATAATAAAATGCTGAATTCAGCAAAAAATAGTTCATAATACTGTTAGTGATCCCATATTTTGTAACTGATTTACATTTTGTCTATGCTACGAATTCATTTCTCACACGAAAAATGTTTTTTTGTTCATGATTCAACTAAAAAACACTTTATTTCTTATATTACATGAGACTGAAATATCACGTCAGAAAACTGAAATTAATAAACTTATGCACCACTCAACAGCGTTACAGATTCACAGTTTTATTTTCGTCTGTGCACTCTTCTACTTTATTGTTTTTGTCCTTGTTTTTGGTTCCAATAGTATCTTACCTATTTCTTCGGATTCTTTTTAATATAAAAATAGCTTTTGCGAGAGGCTTCGTCCCCCCCCCCCTCGACCCGTGCCTATGTCACTCAGGTCCAAAGTAGCTTTCACTAAAAGCAAACAAATCACACACTTAAAGCAAACTTAACACAATATTAACGTAGCGCAACCGCCAGCAGTACGCCATTTGTTAATGGCCGCTTGCAAATGACGTCCTGATGGCGCTAGCGCTACGTTAGTGTTGTGTTAAGTATGCCTAAAGAGTGTATGTTCCCATTATACCTCGCGTCCCCGTCTTATACACTGTTCCACTAGTTGTGGACCCTATTCAATACAAACAAACAATCAAATCTTTCCTCTTTATAATATTAACTTCTTCATCTTTTCTAGCAATAAATTGATCAACAATGTAAATAAACAAATGACAATACTCAATTTAAGCAGAAAATTACAAGCACCATTGCACGATAGATTTTCGAACGATAGAAATTCAATTTACGGTCTATAAATTATTGTCATGTCCTTAGGGAGGCTATAACAATGAAATATAGGAGTGCTTGGGAACTCTGCAGATTCTGACAGTGATAAGACGATACAGAGATAAGAGGTACTCGATTATGTGTTATACTATCACGGTGTAAAGGAAAATAATGGAGGAATGATGTTTATTATCTCAGATATAAAAAGATCTGTATTTTCGGATCTTGTAAATTTTTTCACATGTGTGTTTTCCACAATTAGAATAAACAAATACAATTTCATTTGTAATGTATGGAATTGTTTGAATCCAGTCACATTGAAAAGCGAACGAGATCCGATAGTGTGACAGAACTATCGAACTGACGTCTCGCTTCGGTTCGGTATCGCTTCGGAAATGTTTCGCTGTCGCCTGTCTGTTTGACAAAGGCATTAAGGTATTTCTTCTGTGTATTTAAAATTAGCTTAATTGCTTAACCAGTGCTCCAGAGTAATTATTCCGTTTCTGAGAAACAAGATTTGTTGAGAAAGAATGAATTCTCAGAAAAATCTCCTTGATTTAAATGAAATTTCCTTATGAAAAGTAGCACCATTAAAACACGCTAAAAATGACGAAAGCAAGAAATCCAATTACCATTTACAGTAACAAGAATAAATGTCACCAAATAAAATTATATTCAATTTCTAAACCGAAAGATTATTCATCATATCGACATTACTCAAAAGAAAAAAAAAATCTAATGAATAAAACACATTTATTGAAGAAATCAAAAGAAACGAATCTTTTTACCACAATCACAGAAGGACGTCCAAAAACCGTCAATAACTTCATAAGAAACTCGTAATTATCACGTGTTGTCTGGTTTCCCCCCCCCTCTCCCCCGTTCTTTTTTTCTTTTCTCCCCCCTTCTGCCGGATATTTTAATTCTAAACGAGGTATTATATGCTCTCAAGTCGGTTCGGGTCCTATTACTGATGTACTCAGTACCTTGGCTTAAGCCAGAGGCTTATGGCGGCAAATAAACCTATTTTATGATATTTTTGCCGTTAATTGGGGGCTGTTGCCTGTAATTACTGGCTTAAGATTGTTGAGAAGGTATTAAAAGAAAGTTATTTATGATGTCTTATAATGCTGTGAAAAGCGCGTTACAATATTCAGTTTAATAAACATCAGTATTTTTTTTTTCATAATTCTCCAATTATAGGTGTTTAAAAAAATGCCTTAATTATTTTCTTACCTTTTTTCTCTCAAATAATAATTACTAGTCACTACTGGATTTAGCTCAGGTTCTTAAGTCTCTTTGAATCCTTCTTATACCCTAACAACTTAGTACTTATCCATGTAAATTGTAACATAATATTTACTTCTTAACATACCAGCAAATCGTGTTTACTCTCATTTGCACCACGCATCATTCAAGTAAAAGAAACTCACGCGTACATACGACCCTAAATCTTCAAATCAAATTCCCCTCACTCCCCTAATCTTGCCGCCATGTCTCTTGAACCAGGGCAATGCTCAAAGCCTCCAGAACGCTCATTCATATTTAATCTTTACTAAGCCGATTTTCATTTTGGTAATCCCTGAATTCCAACGATTGTACTTGCTAGCCTAACAAGACCAGTAATTAACAATAATTTATATGGGGTACTGAACTTATTTTGAGGTTATCTTTGAAGTTAATCACTTGAACATGAGACCCTTGGTATTGAGCTTGGGGGTAGTTAATAATTCTGAACTGATTAATCTTAGTTTTGATGAACGCTACCTGGTAAACTAAGGTTTGGGTTTTATCTTGGTTGCGATAAGCAAGCGTCTGTGGTAACAACTAGTAGGGGAACAGTGTATAAGACGGGGACGCGAGGTATGATGGGAAATCACACACTTAAGGGAAACTTAACACAATACTAACGTAGCGCAAACGCCAACAGAATGCCATTTGTTAATGGCCGCTTGCAAATGACGTCCTGATGGCGCTTGCGCTACGTTAGTGTTGTGTTAAGTATGCCTAAAGAGTGTATGTCCCCATTATACCTAGCGTCCCCGTGTTATACACTGTTCCCCTAGTTGTGGACCCTATTACATACAAACAAACAATCAAATATTTCCTCTTTATAATATTAGTATAAATCTCATTCATAACTTCTTCATCTTTTCTAGCAATAAATTGATCTACAATGTAAATAAACAAATGACAATACTCAACTTAAGCACAAAATTACAAGCACCATTGCACGATAGATTTTCGAACGATAGAAATTCAATTTACGGTCTATAAATTATTGTCATGTCCTTAGGGAGGCTATTACAATGAAATATAGGAGTGCTTGGGAACTCTGCAGATTCTGACAGTGATAAGACGATACAGAGATAAGAGGTACTCGATTATGTGTTATACTATCCCGGTGTAAAGGAAAATAATGGAGGAATGATGTTTATTATCTCAGATGTAAAAAGATCTGTATTTTCGTATCTTTTAAATTTTTTCACATGTGTGTTTTCCACAATTAAAATAAACAAATACAATTCACATTTAACGTATTTCTTATATGTATTTAGAATTAGCTTAATTGCTTAATCAGTGCTCCAGAGTAATTATTCCGTTTCTGAGAAAGAAGATTTGTTGAGAAAGAATGTGAATTCTCAGAAAAATCTCCTTGATAAGTAACACCATTAAAACACGCTCAAAATGACGAAAGAAAGCAAGAAATCCAATTACCATTTACAGTAACAAGAATAAATGTCACCAAATAAAATTATATTCAATTTCTAAACCGAAAAATTATTCATCATATCGACATTACTCAAAAGAAAAAAAATCAAATGAATAAAACACATTTATTGAAGAAATCAAAAGAAACGAATCTTTTTACCACAATCACAGAAAGAACTTTCGTTCAAAAACCGTCAATAACTTCATAAGAAACTCGTAATTATCACGTGTTGTCTGGTTTCCCCCCCCCCCCTCTCCCCCGTTCTTTTTTTCTTTTCTCCCCCCTTCTGCCGGATATTTTAATTCTAAACGAGGTATTATATGCTCTCAAGTCGGTTCGCGTCCTATTGCTGATGTACTCAGTACCTTGGCTTAAGCCAGAGGCTTATGGCGGCAAATAAACCTATTTTATGATATTTTTGCCGTTAATTGGGGGCTGTTGCCTGTAATTACTGGCTTAAGATTGTTGAGAAGGTATTAAAAGAAAGTTATTTATGATGTCTTATAATGCTGTGAAAAGCGCGTTATAATATTTAGTTTAATAAACATGAGTATTTTTGTTTCATAACTCACTAATTTATGGAGTTTCAAAAAAAAATCTTAATTATTTTTTTACCTTTTTTCTCTCAAATAATAATTACTAGTCACTACTGGATTTAGCTCAGGTTCTTAAGTCTCTTTGAATCCTTCTTATACCCTAACAACTTAGTACTTATCCTTGTAAATTGTAACATAATATTTACTTCTTAACATACCAGCAAATCGTGTTTACTCTCATTTGCACCACGCATCATTCAAGTAAAAGAAACTCACGCGTACATACGACCCTAAATCTTCAAATCAAATTCCCCTCACTCCCTTAATCTTCCCGCCATGTCTCTTGAACCAGGGCAATGCTCAAAGCCTCCAGAACGCTCATTCATATTTAATCTTTACTAAGCCGATTTTCATTTTGGTAATCCCTGAATTCCAACGATTGTACTTGCTAGTCTAACAAGACCAGTAATTAACAATAATTTATAAGGGGTACTGAAATTATTTTGAGGTTATCTTTGAACTTAATCACTTGAACATGAGACCCTTGGTATTGAGCTTGGGGGTAGTTAATAATTCTGAACTGATTAATCTTAGTTTTGATGAACGCTACCTGGTAAACTAACGTTTGGGTTTTATGTTAGTGCGATAAGGAAGCGTCTGTGGTAACAACTAGTAGGGGAACAGTGTATAAGACGGGGACGCGAGGTATGATGGGAAATCACACACTTAAGGCAAACTTAACACAATACTAACGTAGCGCAAACGCCAACAGAATGCCATTTGTAATGGCCGCTTGAAAATGACGTCCTGATGGCGCTTGCGCTACGTTAGTGTTGTGTTAAGTATGCCTAAAGAGTGTTTGTCCCCATTGTACCTCGCGTCCCCGTCTTATACACTGTTCCCCTACAAGAAAGCAGCCCTAATTTATATCTTATGTAGTTCCTAATTTAAATCTTATTTGGTTTAAATTAGGAACTACACCAGACCAAGCCAATGTAAAAAAGTGAGTATACTGTGTGCTAAAAATATGTGTAACTGCTATACGTCATAATTATCTTGTGGTACGGGAACGTCCGTGTTTTAGCTGACATCACAGTCATATGTTTGAAAGAGCAATTCACTATTAGTTTTAAGAATTGTTAAGGAAGACTCCACTTGCCTCTGGGATCCTTAAAGTGACGAGCTAATCTTTATATTCTTCATAAATCACAATATTTTTTTATTAGGTTTACAGTAGTTTATTAACACATTTTTAAAAAAAAAAAACGATGCCCCACACTAGGAATTTCTCCTGTGTCGTGGGTACGTTTACAAACAAAGTTTACATACACAAACGCCCAGACCCGGAACAACTACTTGTAAATCATCCAAATATTTGCTCCGTGCTGGAATGGAACCTGCGACACGCAGCGCAGCAGACCAATCGCTCAGCCACTGTACCAACCGTGCCGTCAAAACTTACACTGAGAGATATCAAAATGAACGCCTAATAGTATTTCAGGATGATTTTATTTATGAATTTATTTAGTTATCGTCTAAAGTTAATAGATAGTACATTTAATAAACCTGAAAATGATCTAGACCAATACTGCAAGACTTCCATTACGAAGCAGAAAGCGTTTTATTGGACACGGCAAAGAAGATTGATGATAATGCACTTTCTAGTTTCTTCTTTTGAAAGACTGATTGAAATATAGCTTCCGACTTCAGGGTTGAAAAGAATTTGGAAGTTTTACCAAAGTCTTTGGAGTCTTGGCTATAGCTCGATCGCAACGAAAAGAAAGTGTGACAGGGATTTGCTTTTATGGGTTAATATAACATCAAAATATTAACCAAAATAAGTTATTTTGATTATCGCTCTATCCTCTGTTAGTATATTTTATAACGTGATACTTGCTAATGTTATTCGAACTTAACCTCTTCACATTTGTAAAAAATACAATAATTAACCAAATAGCAGTCAAATAACGGTACATCAGATGACGACTATTGGGCTGGCGCAAATGCTGAGCAATCGACTGCAGCACAGCATGTTGTGGGTTCGATTTCTGTGCGAAACAATTATTTGTCTGGCCTACAAATAATCGTTCCGGGTCTAGATATGTGTGTAGGTATTTTAAAATGAATTCAAATATCTGTAAACGTACCCACGATACAGAAGAAATTTAAATTTAAAACCAGAAAACATTAATGGAAGTGGAATTATTTTTGATTTAATAAAAACTATTTTGTCCGACCGCTTTTGGTCTAAAAACAAAAAAGGAAAGAGAACGTAGACCGACATCCAAATAGAATTTGGTTTTAGTTCGTCTCGTAAAAATAAATCAAATGACTTTAAAATCAGGATTCCACGTAATCTCTCTTTCTATTACCCGAAGACTTCCCGGTCCGTTCTAAAATAAACCTTGGATTTATTGAGCTAAGAATCAAAACGGCTCTACATGACACCGATTCAATTTAACTCCAAGGGAAATGCTTAATCGCAAACATGTCTCTATTTTATAGACGATAAAGTTCAACTTTGAATATTTTGGTTTAAATGTTATTATTTTATGAGTACACAATTTTGGTGAATTACCTCATCTTTTATACAGTCAATAAAAAAATCCTAGTTTATGTTAAAGACGCATAAACATTATGTTTATAATAAAGTTTAAGGATATCTCTATCTCAAGATAACACTTAAAAATTATATTTTTCAGAATTTATGTTTATTTTGGGGTGGAAAAATTAAAAGTTTAGATGTTACCCCGGGTGGAACAGAAGGGGCTGTCAGACTCTTACTGATTAGAGGTCCACCATGTTCGTTAGGTTGCCCTTTGCAATACAGGGCTGCGGTGCCCTTTGAATACAGTCTCGCGACCCAAGCAGGCGTTTGACCCGTCCAGTCCTAAGAACAGACTGCTTAAAATAACCTTTAAATCAGTATTTTAGCCTTTGTCAAACAGACAGGCGTGGCGAATGCGAAGCGAAGCGTTATTATTTGTAATGTGTGGAATTGTTTGAATCCAGTCACATAGAAAAGCGAATGCGATCCGATAGCGTGACAGAACTATCGGACTGACGTCTCGCATCGGTTCGTTATCGCTTCGGACTCGCCTGTCTGTTTGACAAAGGCTTTAAATATCTAAAAAATTGTCTCAAAAAAGAAAAAGCGTAAAACGAATGTCTCAACATGTCTAATTTTATTCACACATTTTCGCACATACTTTTCCCAAATTGCGATAACAACACACATTACTGAGACTCAAATAGAAGAAGTAAATGTAAAATAAAAAGTAAGCTATTTACAAGAAATATGTACCGAGGATCCCCAAATTATACATGGTGCTTAGTTACATTTTTTGGCAGAGAAAACGTTAGGTGAAAAAAAGAACGTATAAAAGAGTTTATTTGGTAAGATACAGGGTGTTACTCTGTTATAACGGCGTGGTTCGGTCGTTAGTGAGATCCCACCGCGCGATATGTTTAACGTAAATAAAATTACTTAAACATAACAGTGTTCTGTTTTTATACAATAGATAAAAAACTTCGTTCAAGACTGTACACGAAATATTATGAAAGTAAATAAATAATGTTCTTACTTCTTTTTTTTTTTTCGTGGTAAAATCATCAAATGAGTCCTCCTACCCAGGGCAGGGCGGGAGGGACTGTCAGACTTGTACTGACTAAAATCCACGGTGTCCTTCAGTAGCCCTTTACGTACCGGGGTCACGGTAATCTGTGAGTCCCGCGACCCCGGCAATGTTCTTACTTCTAGAATACTAGATGTTGCCATATGTCGAATATTATTCCTCGGGTACATAATACCGAGATAAACGGTATTTCATGTGTTATACCAAAGTATGACCAAATTTAATCTCTTCAAGGAGCTGTCAGCAAACTACCCCCGCCCTCCCCCCTCCCCTAAAGGGTCAAATACCTACAAGAGTCGGAGGACTGTCTTAAGATTTTGTCAGTCCCTTCCACTTCGCAGTGGTAGACGACGGCAGACGATCTCCGGCCACCGTAGGCGCGGGCATGCAGGCAGGAGTAATGGGCAACTCGCTGTCCGACCATGACCGGACACTTCGGCTTGCTTATGCTGTGGGTTATGTTGATCACTTTTTATCTCTGTCGGATAATTTTTTACAAATTCGTTTCCGCAGAGAAACTCCAAGCTTCCATAGTTCGCAGAGTGACTTTAAACTTGTGGACCTAAACTTGAAATTTTAATGCTCACACACTTCTTATATAGTATTTGTAAAATAGCTGTAGATAAATGCAATATTTTGTTAAAATGTGAACACCATGTACCTTTTTGCTATTTTTTTTTTTTAATTCTTATTATTTAATTTTTTTAATAATATTTAGATTTTTAAAGTACATTGTTTTCACATTATTTGTGTCAAATGATGTTATAAAACATTTTTAAAAAGAGTAAGTATGGAGTTTCTTGCCCATTCTTCTCCATACAAACCTACCCTTGCGAATTGGTGTAGAATCAATCCCATCCCATCCCATTTCCTTTAATGTTAATATTCGACGTTTAAAAGTGCCTCTTTGATAGCCTAGTTAAAATAAATGATTTGACTTTGACTTTGGACCAGCCGTATCGTGAGTGTCCACGTCTTAATTTCTCGCTTACTAATAATGCTAACGTACAATGCTGATTCCTACAACAGCATGTTTGTTTTTCTTCGAATTACCCTCCTTTTTGCTTCCCAACAAAACTATCCATCGTTTCTCTTTGATGTTATTATTTTTGTTTATCCTTATACTGCTTACCGATCTTCCACAAAGCTACTGGCCACCAAAAAAAATGGGAGTGCCAAAATACGTCCGAATTTTCCTTAAGCGAACTATTGAAACGAAACACTATCCGGGCCTCTTTTATCTAAGTTCTACTGGATTGATTTATAGAGATACGTTGTATTGTGGCTTATCCTTCTTTATCCGGTAATTAAGTCGGAATTTGACCGTAATCTGGGCACTGGGGAGTCAACCTGTCTGTTAGTTAGAATTGTAATGACATTGGAAACGGCAAAACAAAGAATGGTCCTTGATTTTTTGGGATTAGGTAGTATGCTTTCGTAAAAATTCTAGAATTAATTTATTTAAAAGTCATGTTGTTTTTATTATTTTTTGATTGCCAAAAATTTTTCTGTTTGAGGAAGAAAAAGGGAATTAAGTTTACTCTCGAGTATTTTACGGTAACTTTAATCAATGGATATATAACGCTTAGTGTGTTAAATTATGTTTATAAATATAAAATCATTTAAGTAGTAGTAACTAAGTGTAAATATTCCTTTTTCTCATTAAATTGAAAAAAAATGAATTCTATTGCTGTTTTTACTACAATAAATAAGTCAGGCTTTTAAGCCATAGTCGGAACTTGAAAACTCCCTCCATTCTTTTATTTTTAATACAATCATGGCTTCTAACAACAATCCAAAAATAAAACAACAGCAACAAGCAAGCTCTCTTTCACATTAAAATAATAAACTTACAAAGTTTGAGCATCATAAACATTTCACCAATATAACTTTGATTATTATCATAATTTCGAGTTGGTTAATGGTTCACAAACCGGAAATACCTGTTAATTAACAGGGAGAAACTCATTGTTTTCTATTTGAAAATTAACAATTAAATAATAAGTTGTAATTGTAAAAGCTGCAAAATAAATGAGTTTCTTTGAAATAACTTTGTGATCGAAGTGGAGGGATTGTTTGGGCATCTGTTTAACCGGATAATATTGTCTTTATTTAACAGGTATATAGGTAAAAAAATTGCAAAACCTTCTTTGAAAAGAAATTACCCGCTAGTTTTTTTTTTTGCCTGGCATCTCGCCGGTCAACCTAGAAGAGGTGTGGGCCCTATTACCCGCTAGTTTCAATATGCATTATTTTTGCAACGCTTGTTTTTACAACATGGTTAAGGCTGCGGTTCGACTGAGGCAGAGCGGAAAGCGATTCACCAATCACATGGCTTGAGTGGAGATATGGATTTCAATCCATGTGATTGGTAAATTGCTCTCCGCTCTGCCCCGCTCTGCCTCAGTGGAACCGCAGCCCTATAAATTAAATTTTGTTTTTATTTTTCAATCACGTTGACAAAGACAGTAGAACATCATGACGGTGACATGTTTTTACAGCTTGATATGCTTAATGCCTGATAAGAGTTGGGTATCAAAATGTGATAATTTATTAAATATCTGTTTTTTATTTCACAGAATCCTTGTTTTAAAATCAAAACCGAATCCCCTTATATCTTATCTGCATAAAACAGTATTTTGACAACAATTTTCTAAGCAGGATTAAATAAACAAAAACATAAACACAAATATTCTATATCACTTCCAGTAACCAGTCCACAAACTCAATTCCATTTAAACTAAAGCCCCACACGAACAACCAACCAAATATTCAAACACAAACGTTCTAAAATCAACTACATTTACATCCCCAGAGACACACTGTGCAAGCAAAACTACAATAACGATATTTCCTAGACACACCACTACCTGCACCCCATGCCTGGTACTTAAGTCGTATGTGACTTCTGCACACGACTTCATTCAGTATTGAATCTGCTAAAAGCTCTGTTCATGAGGGAACTCAAGCGCGAGAGGCTAAGTATTGTGTATCCTAGATACTAACGCAACGATGTCCATGTGTGTGTGATTTTGATGAAGAACAAAATGTGTTTTCGCTTATGGTATGGAGTATGGGAGAAGATGTATTCGGATTTTGAAGTATTTATAATTATTTACATATTCTTCGAAGTGGAAATAATCACTAAAAAAAAAATTGTTTAACTACGAGTGGCTGGATAGGCGTCACGGCGTCCTAACCTACCGCATGACGAAGGTCCTCACCGGACACGGAAGTTTCGGGAGGTACCTGTGTTTGATAAGGAAGGAAGAAACGCCTGGGTGTCACCACTGCGCAGATCATCCGGAGGACACGGTGGAGCATACGAGCATGGTATTCTCGCACATTCTACACATTCGGCCGAATTTACCACTACTGTTCCTACTCCGTGTAAACTGGGCTGCGGACCAGAGGCGGGTTTCCGCCTAAGCCTAATAGTTTCTGTAAATATGACACCCACACATGAGTTATTAGAACTTCCAATGTTCCAACAAGTGTCCTTTTCTGTTTTCCCAGTTCTTTAACATTCTAACCTTCTGTTCTCGTTGTTCCAGGGGTGGTGTTAGCCTAAGATGGTGTTGGCGTTGGTGGTCGGAGTTCTGTGCGTGTGGGGCCGCATAAGCGACGCAAACCCTGAAGCGAAGCGGCTGTATGACGATCTGCTCTCCAACTACAACCGTCTGATCCGGCCCGTCGGCAACAATTCTGATCGGCTCACGGTCAAGATGGGGCTTAGGCTCAGTCAGCTCATCGACGTTGTAAGTACACTTATTTAGAACTGAAATATGTTTGTTCTTAACTGTAATGAGTTTATTGAAAAGATTTGGATTCAGTTAATAGTGGATCTACTTTTTTCCTACAAAATCTAGGTGTTACGAACTTGGGAGTACAGAATTGTGATAAGGTTGAAAACCTATTCATTAAATTTGTCTGTACAAAGAATTGTGAATTTACAAATGAGAGTGAGTGACCTTCTTATAAGGAACAATGACCTCTAAGGAAAAATGAAGGAATGTGCTTGCTCAGATACTACTTTTAGAGATTTTCATTAAAAAAAAAAAACATTTAAAATTATAAACTCAGGTGAAGAGGACACCAACCATTTACATTTTAAACACATCAATATTTTTAATGCAAAAATTCCTTTAAACTCTAAATACTAGCTTCAAGGGACCATTTACGAAACTTAATTCAACAATCTCGTATTCAGTGTTTTGAAATGCCTGAATAATACGTACTAAACTCCTAATAAAATCACATTTAAACTCTAAAATTGTATTAATCACAATAAAACCTTTTCCGTACAACTGAACCAAAAATCTGCAATTACTCTCAATCGTTTTGCAATTTAATTTAATTTATAATTCGTTCACGTTTCCCGCTATATTATTTCGGAATGAGATAGCTGGCTTATCCGGACATGTTCGTCAAATCCTTTCATTTAAAACAGGCTTAGCTGCACTATCGTGATTCGTTTCAATTCTACTGAAATTTGTGTTCGTTATTTCAAAAGAAAATTATAAAAACATTTGGTATACTGGCTGTATTCAGAAAATAATGTAATGTAATGAACTTACGAATTAGAGTGACGCCGAAACGTAAAGGGCTATTAAAGGACATCGCAGATTTTGGTTATTACGAGTCTGACAGTCCCTAACTACTAATTTGATGATTTTGCCAAGATAAAAAAAATATATATAATTTATTTTTAATTTATTATTATAAAATATTATATTTTGGTATGAATGAAATACTTTGAATATTAAATTCACCTTTCTGGGTAACCGAAAATTCGAATATTTTTGAGATATTTTTCTAAAATGAAATCAAATGAAAAATCCATTACCCATATTTTTGCATCAATTAACTATTACGTTTAGGGACCACACAATGACATATAAAACCTAAAATAACCATAGATTTACATTTATTACATAAATATGATGATATTTTTTTTAAATCTTTTTCCGAAGCTTTTTAGAAGAACTTTCAACACCGCCAGGATCGGAATTATAAAACTATGCCTTTTTATCAGCTTCCAATATATCGGCAATGTTGCAAGCGTCATAATCTCAAAACAAATAAAAAAATAGATAAAATAATGTTTTAAAATGATGGTGAAACTATAAAAGTTTATATTTTTTCTAAACAGAATTTAATACTGCATAAACACGTTATGTATTTTCATAATTCCTGCTCTTTTCACGTAGGTATCGGAACATGTTTGGCGACAGATTTTCATTTTGTTCCCGTAACTTTTGTTCACTGAAAGTTATAACGTTTGAGGGAAACTAGTTCAACGAAAATTTGTTTATTTTCGGTTTTCGAGTTTCATAAACGGGTGTTAACTTTGTGTGGTTAACAAATTCCTACATCAGTGTTTTTTTTTTAGTTTTAGAAACCAGACACTCTTTGATACCGGGTTGTTTTTGTTCAGGTGGTATAACTCTTTATTTAACAGTATTTTTTGTATATTTTTTGCGATCAATCGTGTGTTTGTAGTTTTTTTTAGATAACATTCTTTTGTATCGTGAGTAACGTACTCAAAGTTAAACATTGAAAGTTAAATACAAAAGGAACCGAATCCGCAACTACGACACGGTTAGCGTAGTGGTTGAGCGATTGAACTACTGCACACCGTGTCGCGGGTTCGATTCCCGCACCGAACAAATATTTGCATGACCTACAGGTATTTGTTCCGGGTCTGGGTGTTTGTGTATGTAAGTTTCCATGTTTGTAAACGTCTAATTTACTTTAGCTTTTCTCTTCAAATTTCTTCAAAAAAACCAATTATGTAGAGTCAATGTTTAAATAATTAAATGATAGACATTGTGAAAGCCTCCAAAAGGAAATTCTCATTAAAACTAATACTAATACTAGTACTATCCAATCACAAATCAATCTATTTAAACCATTCTAATGTATAAATTCCTGAACAACATAATTCCATTTCAACAAATTTCGATTCTATCAGCCAGTTTCTATTTAACTTGGCTGTTGACACATGACCAGAACTCATTGGACTAAGCCACAGCGATTTAAATTGAACGTGGCATCGATATGCATTTGTAGATTATACGGAAAGTGTGGAACTTTGCACGTACATACGTGTGTTGTTGTAGTCACTACATTGTATAAAACAAAATCGCTTCGCGCTGTCTGTCCCTATGTATACTTAGATCTTTAAAACTAAGCAACTGATTTTGATGCGGTTTTTTTATCAAGGGTAAGGTTTATATGTATAAAACGTGTATAACATAGTAGTGATTGCACCCGTGCGGAGCCGGGGCGGGTCGCTTTTTGATATAAGTTGGGTCAGTTATTTTGGCACGTACATGTACAATATTAAGAATATTTGATTGCCATAAAACACACGTTCTTTATATATATATATATATTTTTATTGTCCGACTACGGCGAAGCCAAAAGTAAGGGTAATGATTTTGGCAGTCTATTTATTATGTTTGTATGTTCCACAGTAGCGCCTAAACGACTAAATCGATTACTAATAATGGCCTGGGTAACATAGGCTTTTTTTTTACGTGGTAAAATCATCAAATCAGTCCTTCCACCCAGGGCAGAGTGGAAGGGACAGTCAGACTCGTACTAACTAAAATCCACGGTGTCCTTCAATAGCCCTTTACGTTCCGGGGTCACGGTAATTCGTACAGTCCCGCGACCCCGGGAGGCTTTGGCCCTCTAGAGGGGGGCCCCGTCACTCTGCTGACACTCTATGAGGCGCGCGTGGAACATTTTCGTAGTACCTATGTATTTCTGGATTTCTCTTGGAATTGTTTCAGCCTTTTTAGATCAAAAGTAAAGCATAAAGTAAGTAATATTGTCGGGTTTTAAAAGATTTTCCCTTTTCGATATTTCTCCTATATAAGTACCTGTTTGAACTCACATTGGACAAACCTTGGCCATAGTCTACCTACCAGATGGACCCAATTTTAGTTGAGCACATTTATAAGAGTATTTCGGGTATTTTGACCTGCCGGCTTAGTTATTTTTTCTAATTTTTTGTTAACACGTGGTTTCCATTAAAGATTTAGTTTTCTCCAAGAAAATGTTCAGTTTTATCTCAGACTACAATAATATTTCGCGGGCATGCGGGCAGCGAGTAATGGGCGACTCGCTGTCTGACCATGGACCATGTCCGGGTCGACGGCGCGTGGTGTTCCACGCGCGCCTCAAAGAGTGTCAGCATAATGACGGGGCCTGTAGAGGGCCAAAGCCTGCCGGGGTCGCTAAAGGGCTATTGAAGGATGACGTAGATTTTAGTCAGTTCGAGTCTGACAGTCCCTCTCGCTCTGCCCTGAGTGGGAGGACTCTTTTGATGATTTTACCACGATAAAAAGAAAACTACAATAAGACACTACTCAATCATTCTTACGTCTCAAAAAACAAAGAAGTAACCGTTGCGAGGCAATTTATTCCAATAATCTTTGGGAGTACAATAAAAATATATTATTGTTTAGATTCTGTAGACCTTCGCTCAAGTTTCTTTTGAGTAAAGTTCGAAATCAAATAAAAACAAACCTCTTTTACTTGGAGTAGTATCGTCTAAAATTACAAGGATAACAAGAATATAACTATGTTTTTGAGTACCTGCCTATGTAAGATATTATTTTTCGGGAGAAAAATGCTTATGATAATTTTGGTCCTTAGAAGTAGGTAAGTAATATTAAATCATAATACAATACTTATCTGTACATATCTTACTTACGAGAAATAAGCAATCGGTATATCGATTTATCAGTCTTTGATTTTGCCCGCCTAAGAGCAACCGTATCTAGGATTCTATTACTAAAAATCATCAAAATCGAGAAGAAAGGAACAGTTTAATAAAAAAAAACTAATATTGCTAATATAAGTAGCCATACTTGGGCAAGTCTAGACTTGTTCAAACACAGGATACAGGATTCCCACACACAGCACAACATACTTGCACAAGTCTAAACTTGTGCAAGTCCGCTAGGTGTATGGCTACCATGATCAAACAGTACTTCGATGCAAGTTTTTGAGCTAGATTGCATTCCTTTTTCAAACAAGTCTCTAACTGATTGGGCCTTACTCTCAAAGGTATCACTCTGATTGGTCGGTTATTTTTTTACTTCTAACATTCTAGAATCTCGTTTGATTGTTTTAAACGTTTAACGGAATTTTATTATTACGTAGAAGAATTCGTTTGAGATTTTCGTAAACAAAAATGCTAGCTCTACTGTTCCTTGGAAATTGTGTTAATAAATTATTAAATAAAAACGCCTTGGGCTGCTTCTGTGAAGTTATGGCAAGGAATATTGATAGCCATATTGCTTTTACGGTGAAAGTCACAAATAGTATCGTAAACGTTCTTTCTAATTTATTGCTTACGTTGTTGGTAGTAAAATAAAATTATGAAAACAATTGAGATAACCATGATATTGCTAAGTTTATTACAAAATGATTTATAGCTCTGCTCTTCTCAATAAGCACGACGAAAGAACTTTACATTTAATTTATACATCTCTAATAAACGTTTTTTTCTATCCAGTAGGTAAAGAACAGATCCCCTGATTCGTCAATTTGAATATCGATAAAAACGGAGCTACGATATTCCAAATTTAAAATTCATCACGTTTTGCCCCCTTTTCTTGTAGTCTTCGGGGCGCAGTCTTTGTGTTTTTTATTTTTATATTTAACGCGAAGTGACAGTTATTTTAATTTATTCAAAAAAGAAATACTTAAGTTTACTTTAGTTTCAAGTACAAACTTCTAACTACATACTTTTGAATCCTGCATCTGATAAATTACATTATTAAAGCTTTTTTGACAGGAAAAAACGCAACCGTTTTCTTAATTGAACCTCCATTTTACACATTGTAAGTAAAGTAATATATCCGGAAAAAATGAGCCCTAGGCTGAAGCCAGGCGAACGTGAATTTTTTAATTCTGAGTCGCGTATTTTCGGTGGTTAACCAGAACACGAAATTAAGCAACTCTAAAACTCAGAAAATTACCTATCTGAATTAAGCAATACCAGCTCTATTTTTCGTTAAGTAAGGCATATTTTTCTTTGATTATACAGATTTACCATAAACACAACGAAATAAAACTGTATGCAAAATAACTACCATTATCTCCGCAATACATACGAACATTACACTACATGGAAGCGAAAAGTAAACACCATAAATATGTAAATAAGTGGTGCTCGTTACAAAGCAAAGAGAAATAAAAATAAGAGATGTAACTTACGAGATTTTCTTAACAAAGGCGAGGACGATTTAGTTTTAAGCACTGCGCCAATTATATTTTAGTACTGCTGGCCGGTCGGCGGGCTATGAGATAAGCGTTTTGTGACAAAAAAAAAGATAAATTCCAACTGGTTATCTCTTTTAGTTAAGTACCTAGTTAGTCTTGATATGCATATTGTTATAACTACAGGTTGAAAATACTATTAATACTATATTTTTTAAATCAAGTAACACTGTTTCAAATAAGGTGAGGCAGGCAGATTTTACTCACTGATTCGAAGGAACATTGGCGTCCGCCTGTATAATAAAATAAATAAGTACCTAGCCTTGAAATCTATTAAATCGTCAACATCCATTATTTGGTTAATTAATTAAGCATGCATTTATAGATATTGCAGAGATAAAACTTATTTAAGTTAAATCTATAATTTTATACTACCCCAGAAACGCTACATTTATAAACCCTATATGCAAATAATAATCTTCTTCTATTTTGTGTGTATTTGAAACAATTTATGCTCAATCTTGTTTCATCGCTACTCGCTACCGCTTCCGCTATTTTCATGGCCACACAATACTCGTACACTAACCCCACACTTCCTCATGACTGCTGAAAGCGGGACATTTGTGTAATTACACCCGAATGTGCTGAATTTACGCGTCGCCTGTAAAAGTGACCGGACGAAGGTTACTGCACTTATTATATTCATGTTGAAGTAGTTATGAGATGGAAAGTTGCGCATTTAATTTCAGGCATCATTAGCATTGCGAAGGTATTTTTGTCTATCTAAAAGCTGATTACGACGTACGGCAATGCACATTAGGTATATGGTGAACAATCCACCCACCCTTACGTGCAGGAGTGGGATACTTAACTTCAATAAAGCAAAATACTTTCATTGTGTTCACAGCTAAGGAATGGAATTCCCTGCCAGAGTTTGTATTTCCTGATAGCTACAAATTGGGGTCTTATGCCTTTGTCAAACAGACATTCGAAAGCGAAGCGTTTCCGAAGCGATACCGAACTAAAGCGAGACGTCAGTCCGATAGTTCTGTCATGCTATCGGATCGCTTTCGCTGTTCTATGTGACTGGATTCAAACAATTCCATATATGACAATAAAAACGTCACGCTTCGCATTCGCAACGCCTGTTTGCTTGACAAAGGCTTTAAAGTCAATAGTGAATAGGTTACTTCGAAGCAAGAGTGCTTCACCGTCGACCACATGGTGGTAAAACGTGAGCCTAACATAAATAAAATAAAACTAATTTAAATGTAGTCGTAATCTCGTCTTAGAGATAATAAATTATCAAATAAAAAAAATGAAGCTAGTTTTGTCAAATTATTACAAGTGGTAAAATAGGCCAAAAGTCAATAAATAATAAGCCAATTAATGTTAATGTAAATCTGTAGAAAATATTAAACAGTCTAATTATACATAATCATTTAAACCATTCGTTTCGAGTTTAAAAGATTTTGCCACCCATTCCCAAATGTTTAAACATGGAATGCTTACTTTTAGTTTTGGCAACGATTACTCTCTTCTGGTAACAATGTGACTTTTTTTTCACCCAAGGCAGAGCGGGTGGGACTGTCAGACTCGTACTGACTTGTCCTTCAATAGCCCTTTACGTTCCGGGGTCACGATAATTCGTACAGACCCGCGACCAACAATGTGACTGTAAGATAGATAGATAGATAGATTATACTTTATTGTACACCAACATTTTAAAACTACTGTTTACAATATTGCTTAATTTATGGTTACAATGGCGGTCTTATCGCTAATAGCGATATCTTCCAGACAACCTTTGGATGGACTATATGTAAGGTGATATTTTAAAACAGCCACGTAACTACAGCCACAATTTTAATGTAGTATCTTTTGTAAATATTTAGATTTAGTTATGTATATGTAATTTAAGAATATTTAAGTAATATTGTAATAAACCTTTCATAAATAAGACACGTATTGTAGCAATACAATACAAAATTCACGAAATAAGTACCTTACTTAAATACATAACCCTATAACACCGCAAACAAATTGCCATTATTTTCTCTAACTTCGATAAATGTAGCACCTCAATAGAGGGGGTGCATCATAAACTACCTTCGAGTAGTGCCTGAATAAGAGATCTGCTATAAGAGAAGTGCATGCATTACTATTCAGGGAACTTAGCACGGTGCAATGAGTGGAAAAATACTGGCGGTGTCGAACGTATGCTGGGGATTTTATTTCTGATTTTGGTTCTTGTACTTATCTACACTTAAATAAATACAAGATCAATAAATAAATACAATAATAGATCTTTGACAGTCGTAACTGTTAGTCAGAAGCTCTAAAGTCTGACAACCAGTCTTACCATGGGGTATCGTATTACCCAGTTATTGGGTTGTGGAGATCCGACAGGCAGTCGCTTCATGTAAAATACTGATATCCAGCTGCATCTGGTTTGACTGGAAGCCGACCCCAATATAGTTGGGAAAAGGCTAGGCAGATGATGATATTTATCTACACTTGATATTAGTGGTTTAATGGAAATAAGTAGCGAAAGAGATAGTGAAGCTTTTGTGGAAAAAAAAACGATTGTAAGCAGGACTTGAACCTGCAGCCTTCTGATTGTGTGCACCGAGTGGCCTAGTGTGGGAAAGAGACAGAGCTATACAAGTCGTCTAGCACCATCTCGTTCCCACAGTGGAATTACTCTCCCTTTAAGATGTCATGGTAGGCCACCTGACGCCTTATCAACTAGGTTCAATTCAAGCTGCAGGCGCTAATGCGTGGGTAGCTTGCCGCCCGATGAAGGAGCAGGCTAGGGTCAACTCAATTGTGAGTAATGTGCTGCAATACGTTTCAAAATTAAGAAATTGAGGAACTTTCCCAATTTTAGGATAACTTTGAGAAAAATCTTTAAATCTGGTAGTGTATCAAAACCTTGAAGCCTTTGTCAAACAGACAGGCGTCGCGAATGCGAACGTGACGTTTTTATTTGTAATGTATGGAATTGTTTGAATTCAGTCACATAGAACAGCGAAAGCGATCCGATAGCGTGACAGAAGTATCGGACTGACGTCTCGCTTCGGTTCGCTATCGCCTCGAACTCGCTTCGCTTTCGCCTGTCTGTTTGACAAAGGCATAAAAGCTTGTGTGCTATATAAAGTTTCTTCAGTATCCTCCAAAACCGGCTTTTACTCCGCAAACAAACAAAAACCTAGACAATTTACTTATCATTACTGATACTTTCGTTGCGTACCAACTCACATGACAACATACAGAGATATACTCAGATATGATTACGTCACATAACATCGTCACGAAGACTTGAAACCCATTACGAAGCCACAGCCACCCCTCCTCTTACCTCCTCCCTCCCCTCAAGTATAGGATAATCCAATAATCTGGTAGCTAAAAGAAAGATTTTGTCTTTAAGAAAAAGTTCTTTTATTATTTTGTTTACGATAAAGAAGTTGGTAAAAATAAACTATTTTTTTTTTCTTTTCTATTTTAAAAGTGTATTTTACTTAAAAGTGAAACTGTGTGTAAAATCTTGATTTTTAAATAAACATAGTAGTTATAATAAAATTAGCACGATGCATGCTTTTTCTGGTTAAGCATAATAAATAATTAATAAACTCGATTTTTAATGATTTGATAATTATTTGAGTAAAACCAGCCTTTTACTAGTACCTAGTAGGATGAGGCACTCGAATATTTTCAATACTTATTTCGATCCAGACATTCTGTAACTGCTAATTTTATAATTGCTAATTTTAGTATCTCTCACCAAATGTTTCCCATACTTACCGCATCCAAGTTAAATGAAGAAAAAAAAGTATATTACAAGTTGGCTACAATATCGGCAAGTCCTTTGAAAACTACTGAAAATTGACACCAAAAACATCAAAACACAGTAAAAACAAAAAAGAAAAACACTCAATTTACGTAAAATAAGTATCTTCTGTCCTGTGGAAAAGTACACCGATCGCCTTTGATCTTTAACTAAAGGAAAAATATATATTTACAAAGGACAAAATCTGTTTGGAGATTATTTTTGTGTCTTGTGCCTGTTACAGCGAAATAATTAGTAGTGATTATACAATACCAATATTGGTTTTAGCAAATTAGTTTTGTTATGCGGTAATAAAGAAATGGACATCACAAGGACACCACCAGCAATTTTAGTGAAATATTGTGTTGATTTGATCTTTTGTCCTGCCCAGTAGGCGAACAGGATCCCATTGGAGCATAATATCAGGATACAAATTATCTTATGTGTTGATCCAAGTTATAAATTATCTGTGTATTAAATATCATTCAAATCCGTTAAGTGGTTTTTGTATGAATTAGTAACAAAACGTTTACCCATACCCACAAACTTTCGCTAGCCGAAAGGTGGTGGTCGCAGGACTGTACGAATTACCGTGGCCCCGGAACGTAAAGGGCTATTGAAGGACACCGTGGATTTTAGTCAGTACGAGTCTGACAGTCCCTCCCGCTCTGCCCTGGGTGAGAGGACTCATAAGATGATTTTACCACGGTACAAAAGCTGAAAGGTTGTTGGAATTTTAATACGCTACTTATTGTGCTATCAAAATTAGATTATAAAAAAAGAAGAATTGTCGCTTAATCCATGTGTACGTAAACTGGGCATTTGAATCGCAGAACCACGTTATCCTTTTCTCACCAGTTTTTGAAAAAACGATTTTTTAAATAACGAGCTTTATTACATCACAAAAAAAAAATACCGCCATAATACAGCCGCCATTTCTTTGTAAACCCACAACATTATCCTCAACGACAATTCTAAGCTAAAATAAATAATATAATGGACCGATTCTATTCCGTCCGCATTTCAGAAGCTAACGAAAACCTTTCTTCGAAGCGCGTGACTGCGAATAGCAATGTATTCTGCGCGTTGTGGCTAGGAAAACCGCTAATTTGTGGCTCGGATTCTAGTATAAATATTTAAGGAGCTATGTTAATTTGTTGTAGTATTACACTGTGTTGAATTAAAATTGTTGCTGTGGTAGTAAGTTGGGAATTATCTGTTTTGTTTTATAAGCTTCGTGAACTTTGCTTTAGAAACACAGAATCAAATAAATAGAATAAATGGACAATTGTAGTATTGATTTGTTTTTTAAGTAATTAATATCACTTTGATGAACAAATACGGTAGCGAGATGATCTAGATACGCACTGCGAAGGGAATTATAATCTTTCCATTTTTTTACAAAATTACTTTTACTTTTTTTTAAATTTACCTCTGCCTAAACTTGACCAAAAGCAGCAAAAATACTTGACTCCACTTGATTGCACTTTACCTTTTGCGTAAGAACAATTGACATAAAAAAGTATTAGACTTTTGAACATAACATTCAACTGCAGTAACATAAACTATAAAAAACTGAATGTAATATCATTGTCCAAACACAACAAATGCATTTTAATTTAAAAGCAACTCACAAACGTAATCCATTAAAAACAAAACAATCTAACACAACACGAAAACAGCAAGCACGTGCAACAACAAACGCCAACATAAAACTCGCAAACAAATCGCCCGTTTCCTGGCCACACAAATTCACATGCATTTCCTTATCGGAATTCGTGCGAGTTTTCGCGTGAGTAACTGCCGTCAGTTAACTGAGTAATAGCACTGTACATAATGTCGAGTATGTTCTTACTAGATAAATGAGCTGCTTTGAAAAGTGGAGAGAATTCCTCAAAGATTGAGTGGTTATTTTGTTTCGTTTGAGAGGCAGATGGTGTCCACGTAGGGGAACAGTGTATAAGACGGGGACGCGAGGTATGATAGGAAATCACACATTTAAGGCAAACTTAACACAATACTAACGTAGCGCAAGCGCCAACAGGACGCCATTTGTTAATGGCCGCTTGCAAATGACGTCCTGATGACGCTTGCGCTGCGTTAGTGTTGTGTTAAGTATGCCTAAAAAGTGTATGTCCCCATTATACCTCGCGTCCCCGTCTCATACACTGTTCCCCTACGCCGTACATGTACATTCGGCTGTATTATTATAAAAACTTTGAATGTTGAACGGTCTCAGCTTTGGGTCACTGGACTGTTTGAGCACGCTACCGAGAGCTTGGAACGCTAAGGGGCTGTGAAATAACAGGCTGATTTTTAAGTAAGAGTCTAACAGTTCCTTGCACTCGACCCAGCAAGGGCGGAATAATTTAATGATTTTTTACACGACAAAAAAAAAGGGATCACGTCAAAACAAAAACGAACTCTTTACCGTTATATTGAGAGTATAGATAAATGGCAAACGAAGTTGAACCCTAATTAGTTTTATAAAAACTTTGTTTGTAACCTTCTCACACTTTAACCACAGAACCGATCACCCTGTAATTTTTCATTTACGTCATCAAGTGCACAGTAACGGACGCAGGATATCTTTCGTCTTACTGTTTCCGAGGAATACAACGCTACGTGTCGGTGAATTGATTGCCAAATTCTAAATGAACGCGAACCAAGTCGCTTGCAAAAGCTAGTGTATATGTCACGGCTAAAGGTAGGTGTGAACCTAAACTTAAGATTAGCCGGCTAAACCTAGGTTTATCTTCGACGAAATGTTAATGTTAGTTTGTTCTATCTTTAGCCGGCTAAACTTAGGTGTAGCTGCAGGTCCTTGGCTAAAAATGTAGAAGGAAATGGAAAAGGAAACAATGTAATAATGTTTACTATTTTGACACGAAAACTTTATTAAAAAATAATCACTTTCATTACACATGAGCGAGCGAAGCGAGCTCGGGACTCGCTGGCACCCCGACTCGGACAATTTAGGTTAGAAGAGGATGGCGGGGTCTGAAAGACCCCGCCATCCTCTTCGTGGTTATTTTTTTTTTAAACCACTCAGAAGTAGGAGCCCCGCGAAGCGGGGCTCCGTCGACATGCTGGGAAGCGTGGACGCCCCGCGAAAGCAAGACCATTCCATTTCCTTCTACATTAGCCAAGGACCTGCAGCTACACCTAAGTTTAGCCGGCTAAAGATAGAACAAACTAACATTAACATTTCGTCGAAGATAAACCTAGGTTTAGCCGGCTAATCTTAAGTTTAGGTTCACACCTACCTTTAGCCGTAACATATATATAAAGCAGACCCGTTTGTCTTAAGTTCCATTTTAATAAAAAAGTACCAAAACTTCAACTCAAAAATATTGTAGTGACTACATACATTACAGATTTCATTTTATAGGAGCGGCTTTCAGATTCAAGAATAAAGTCTAACAAAATGTGCCAGTCGAAGCAACATTCTAAAATTTAAAGGTTATAGCAATATTATGTTCGATGTAAAGTACCAACTATAAGTATTTATACCCCATTCAATGATACCTCAGACGCCTCGCCTTAGGCAACTAGAATTTAGACACGACATCGTTTAAAGTTAGTATCTTCAGATTTAGCATATTTTGCCTAAATGTTCTTGCTGCTGGAATATAGGTCTCTTTTCTGTGATAGGATAGGGGATTGGTAGATGGCATAATCTTCAATATTTTGGTTCCACGTAGCATGCACGCATAGTCATATCTTGGTAGAATAGAGCTAGATATGTGCTATGCATGTAAACATATCACCTATCTATCTCTCTCTATTCTACTACGAATGGACAAAGTGTGCGTGAGCTTAGTAAACGATTTAAGAATAGAAATATTGTTTTTCCTTACGTCGACAAAACCTGTTTCTTTTTTCAAAATGTAGCCACGAACTATGAATTTCACCTATGGATGCGTTAACAAACATAGAGAC
This sequence comes from Agrotis puta, assembly GCA_943136025.2. Taxonomy (NCBI): domain Eukaryota; kingdom Metazoa; phylum Arthropoda; class Insecta; order Lepidoptera; family Noctuidae; genus Agrotis; species Agrotis puta. The sequence continues at coordinate 3,066,243 of OW964182.2, forward strand.
TCACATACACAAACGCGCAGACCAGAAACAATTTGTGCCTTGCTACGCATATTGGGGCATGTCCCAGATTTTGTATGTCACGATATGCATCTTCATCGTTTTGAGAGCAATGCTGGTGAAATTCAAATTAACGAATCAAATTTTATGTCGAGGTCACTTCTACTCCTTCAAATTTCACATTCTAAAAATCGCACATTTTTATCCAAAACCCTTTCCAGATTAGTTAACAAAAAACAATTATAAAGATCGGACTAACTTACCAAGTGACGTCCGATCCTCAATTATGTGAAGTAATGTCGTCTCCATAATTTTATACAGTAGTATGCAAATCTTTGCATGCGCGTTGCCACATTATTAAAAGATGAAGCGAAAAACGCCCATCTCTATTTCAAGGTAACATCCCTAGTGCTCCAACTTTATCTGTCATTGTTTCAAAGAATTCACAACTTTCGTGCAGGGTTAGAATCTGAAACATATTCTGGGTAGGGTCGGGAATAGGATGGAGACGACATTACTTCACATAATTGAGGATCGGACGTCACTTGGTAAGTTAGTCCGATCTTTATAATTATGTTCCGTAATGTCGTCTCCATAATTTTATACAGTAGATGTTTAAAGAAGAAAGTTGTGATAACACGTTCAAATTATTTAACCACCCTTTCATAATTTGAAGACTATTATAATTAGTCAACATAAAATTTGCCTTCTACATGTTGGCTAAACATTTAAATTCTTGTAATCAGTCTTTTGTGAAATATAATTTAAATCGTCCGATAACCGCTTAATTTTTTCGTTAAGATCTAGTACAGTTTGGCTGGTATTTAATGATGTGTTTGGCAGACTCATCATAGTCGCATCAAATAATGTCGAACTGTCTTTGCTGATATCATTTAGAGAACTGGTTCTTTGTATTTTACGGTATGTAATATTATTGCTTTCTTCCCTTATAATAATATGCCAAAATAGTAATATCAAATATTGCAATTTAAATCTATGTGAAATGGAACGTCGTCCCAAAATGCTGATACTCAATACAATACAGTTAGATTTCCGAACGAAGATAAATATGTCCGATCACAGCCAACTTTGACAACAACTTACACAATGTGAAGAATGTTACAATCAGTCAACATAAAATTTGACTTGTCTATGTTCTACATTGAAATACTTATAATCAATCTTTTCATTTTACACCATAACATCTGAATCATCATTAAGGCCACACCAAGCAAAATAGTTTGGATCACTTATGATAAGCCTTTTACAAAATATAGTAGATATTGAGTTGTTGTCCCAACCTGCTGATTTTTTAATTATCTTAATATTAGCACCTGAATCAGAAGCTTTTGGAGTGGCAGTATGCGTAAGGCATGAGCTGCATCTGCTATGAGCAGCATATTTAGTGACATCTAAACCACTAACAGATAGTATTTGTTTAATCCATTAACTAATAGATGTTGATGAAGCTGAATGACAAGGTTTCTTAATTAATGTTGGTAATAATATAATTATGGTAATATTATTAATTATCACAATTGTTAATTCTTATGTTTTTAGTTGCATCTAAGTAGGGTAACAATATTGTTTGATAGGACAACAGGACAGTCATTTGTTTTCTTAAAAAAAAAAAAAAATGATAATGGTAAAAGACATCTGAATTACAGTCATATGTCTTAACAGAGGCTAGAATCTTAATTCAAAAATTATATTATATATAATAAAATTCCTTCATTTACACGAATGTTTTCTATCCTTATAAATGGTAAAGTTTTGATTGACATCATCCTTTGGAAATCTTCCTTCTATCATTGACTTCTATATGTGTTCCTATAACCAGTTGTTGCTACAATGTTGATCTTATGGAATTGAAAGGACTATAGTACAATGTAATTCCTCTCCTCATGAAAGCTTCCCTGATAATACAGTTGCTGTATAAGTATCAAGTGTAAGGGGAACTCTGGAAGGATATTGCAAGTCTGGTGAGATGCAAGGACAACGTTCACAGATGTAACTATAGATTCAAAAGGTGGATACAAGGTTGTGACAACCACCTCACTACATACTACTACACCCCCCCCCCCTCTCTTTTTATTTGAAGGGACCTACTTAATAGGGCAAACAGGGGAAATGTATTAAAGAATATTGCATCTCACTTGATGATTAAATCATCAATGGATAAGGTATCTAGTCCGAGTATCATGAAACATGATTTTGGTACTTAGCATTAACTCAACTGGCAAATAAGTCAACTTAAAGGCTACCTAACTTTTCAACAATTGTATTTATTTATTTTTTGTATTTATATTTTTAAGACGTTGCCCCACACTAGGAATTTCTCCTGTGTCGTGGGTGCGTTTACAAATCACATACACAAACACCCAGACCCGGAACAGCTACTTGTAGGTCATACAAATATTTGTTCCGTGCGGGAATCGAACCCGCGACACATTGCACAGCAGTCCAATCGCTCAGCCACTGAGCTAACCGTACAATGGGTTTGTATGCTTTAAAAGAAGTTTCTTCAAAGCTAATAGAACATGCTAATCTAGACTATAAGATGGGGCGCTGTGTTCCACCTATCTTATTGACATGATATGGCTGTAATGTTGTCTATACTCAGCAATATTTCACAATTAGATAGATTTGACGCAATGTTTTCAAGTCTATAAAAAACTGTAATCAATTCAAGGTAATTGATGTGATACATTGTGTCATGGTCTGTCCAGTACTCCATGACTCTTCATGTCATTACAACCAAGACCACAGTCAGTTAGCAAGGAATCAGAGGAAATCTGTGATATAAAGTAGAACTCTTTTATTTTGCAATTAGTGAGAAAGTAGGATGTCCACCGTTGTAAATCCTTTATGCCTTTGCTGTCTAGGTAACAGTTTGCAAAATTGTTAAACAGGGCTATTGTTTTATTTCTTTCAAGAACTTTTGTATATAACCAACCATATTCCGCTGCTGGGCATGCTGTAATAAGTAATCCAAGTAATTCTGCAATATAGTTTTACACTTGAGATCTAATTTTATATTTTTCAGAGCTTTCTGTAATTGTTTCATTTTCAGTCTCAGGAAGTGATATAGAAAGCAAGATGGCACCTAAGAATTTATATTTTTGCTTGGGTTGTCAACACCTTTTCTCCCCATTTATTATGAAACCTAAGTTTTTCAGTAACTGTACAGTAATCTCTAAATTTGACATATTTACTATCAAAACTTATATATTATCATCTAGAATAATCTAGGTGAAAAACTGGCTTAGGTCTTTGGGACCACAAGTAGGACATAATTTAGTGAAAACATATGATGCTATACTAAGGCTAAGGAGAAGAGAAGTAATTTCACATATCACAATATGAATTTTAACCCTTAAATATTCCTTGAATGTTTTTCCACAGATAATGAGCAATATGCATTTTTTAGATCCATGTTTGTCATAAAACCATTTAGACTTATCAGTCTGGTGGCCATTCTTATGTCCTAATTTAAATGTGTGTGTATTAATACTTATGTATTGATATTAAGTTATTAAGCTTAAAACGCCATGTCTCCTCTGCTTTAGGATGAAAGAAAAAATACTAGAAGGAACTGGTTTTATATGGTTTTACAGCAACACTACTTCCTTTTTGGAAAAATTATAGATTAGCCTTTGTGAAATTTGAGTGTTCACATTCAAATGCGATTTTATATCTTGGTCACAAGTAGTGGGACTAGTGTTGATACTATCCCAATGACAAAGAAATGGTTCTACGGTGTGTCTGGTAGTGCTGTTGATGTCTCAGTAGAGAATGCCCACTCAATAGGCAATGGTAGTCATTGAGAGCCCGGGAAGCTTAAAATATTGTTAAACTTGAGTCTTAATGGTTTTGATTTTAGCAGCAGACTTCTTTACTGTTTGACAGACAGCCAGCTTATCTTGTAATTTGTCCTCAGATTAATTCAGAAATTATTGAATTTTCCATAATTCTTTTAGTTCTTTGTTTAGACCTAGGGGGGTTAGTGACCTTCTAGTTAGGGTGTCACTGTGTAAGATGTTACTCACACTAAATAGTGTGAGTAACATCTTTATGTTCCCTCATGTTCTGTTGAGATAGTATATATTAACTATTTAACAGTTGCCCGATTGCAGACAGTAGCGGTCAAGATGACTTCTTTGACACTTAGTCTCTTGTTTAAGCCCACTGTGAGTCATGGCTTCAGCTAATTCTTCAGTATTCATCAACAATCATTTAGGATGTCATATTCCTTCCATAAAAAAGGGGAAAGAAGAGATTGAGGAGGCTTTAACCCTTGGGTACAACATATGAGGAAAAAAGCTTAATAATATTTTTTTTTCTTTACAAAATCTTGCGTTTCCTTTAATTTAGCCTGTAATTTAAGTATTCTCCTTTCTTTCCCAGTACTAGACCTTCCTTTTTCAGGATCTTGCAGATTTCTTCAGTCTCCGGCATTAACATATGTACACATGAATGGTTGTTGGATCCACCGTGGCTCCGAGCGTGTGTAGGGCTCCAGGTACGTGAACTGAATTGAATATTAAGGTAGGTACAGCCACACTGCCGGCTAACCTCTCGTGTTAGCTCTCTTGGCAAGTGTTGAGTAAGTACTCATGGCTTCCCACGACTGAGCTCTCATAAAAGCTCTAGGGCACTGAATTATGTCAAGGTGGGTACCTACAGTTACACCGCCGGCTATTCTCTCGTAATAGCTCTTTCTTGGCAGGTGTTGAGTACTCATGGCTTCCCATGGCTTACATCTCGTAAAAGCTTTAGGGACACTGAATTGAATATTAAGGTAGGTGCAGCCACACTGCCGGCTAACCTCTCGTGTTAGCTCTCTTGGCAAGTGTTGAGTAAGTACTCATGGCTTCCCACGGCTGAGCTCTCGTAAAAGCTCTAGGGCACTGAATTATGTCAAGGTGGGTACCTACAATTACACCGCCGGCTATCCTCTCGTAATAGCTCTGTATTGGCAGGTGTTGAGTACTCTACGTACATATAATGAACACATTAACTTTATTGTTTTGCCGGTTAATTTACATATCCGAATAATGGACTCGCCCATAGTCTAGTTAATTGCATTAACAATTATTATACCCATGATTAGCCTCTCGTGATAATTCTAGGGTTAATTTGCCGTTAATTCCGATGCTTAATACGTTTAAGCAGATTTTAGCTTGTTTTGCCGGTTAATTTACATATCCGAATAATGGACTCGCCCATAGTCTAGTGAATTGCATTAACAATTATTATACCCATGATTAGCCTCTCGTGATAATTCTAGGGTTAATTTGCCGTTAATTCCGATGCTTAATACGTTTAAGCAGATTTTAGCTAGATCAAACGCTTTGTACGACTTACCGGAACAGCGGCACTTGCGACTTCGCTCAATTCCTTTTTTGAGTCTATTTAGTTCTTTATGGAGTCTTTCGATGGAGAATTTGTAGTCACTGGGTCGTCGTTGACCCTTTCTTATATCCATTACTAACAATTTTCACTTATTATAATATATATTTCGAGAAAACTTTGGATTGACGTGACAACGCAACGCACAAAAAAGTACAATGACAGATAAAGTTGGAGCACTAGGGATGTTACCTTGAAATAGAGATGGGCGTTTTTCGCTTCATCTTTTAATAATGTGGCAACGCGCATGCAAAGATTTGCATACTACTGTATAAAATTATGGAGACGACATTACGGAACATAATTTATTTATCCACACCGCTAAAATTATGTAAATCGGTACATTTTGCGATAATAACAACAGTAATATACAGAATTTAATACGAAACTGTATCGGATGCCATCTGGTACCGCTTACAGATACATATAATATACGACTGGAAGAGAAATAGGGAAGTCTGAGCTTAAACACGCAGCTTGGAGGAAACTCCGGGGCATATGCTGCGTACTGTTATATTCATAACTTGTACGCGGCTAATTGCTGACCAAACATAATATTTTCTATAAAAACATTTACGTCCATGCGGACAGTTCAGTAGCAAATTAGCAACCAATCCGCGTTCCCGCGTCTTAAATTTCATAAAAAAGAAAAGTGAGGTTCCAAACGTGACTGTAAAATCTTATCTCAATAAACTCCATGAAAAGAACTTGGTGCAGTTTTTGTTTAAAGACAATCAGCGGCTGCCGCCTAACATTGGTGTCAGAAGTGCGATTTCGAAAAGTGGTTTACGCTATAAACCCCGAAAATTGAACCCGTGGTCGTCGCGTTTGTCAAGTTGATCGACGTTCAGTCTCAGCCCCTCGAGTTGAGCCCGCATCAGCCACCTGCCCATTATCGTGGTCGACAGTAAGTCTCCTCCTGCATCGAGCCTGCACCACTGCCGGACCTGTACCTGTGGTCGACGATAAGCCTCCGCCTGCGTTGTGAGCCCGCACCACTGCCACACCTGGCCCTCTACTTTCTTCTCTCCATCTTCTCTTCGGGTCAAGTTCTGCTACTGCTACTCACCACCGACCATCATCTGCCTGAGCCTGCGTCTCTGTCCAGGCACCGCCTACAAGCAAGCCACGTGATCCTATTCGCCGCCCGCCACGTGACCGTCCTTGGTCGCGCCAACGTGTCGTGTCCACCCAGTACCACATCCCAGGACTTTAATTTTAACTCATTAGTGAAATGCTCCTGACTGTGCTAATTCTGTAAGTAGTCTAACTTTTTCACTTTCTATTCCTTTTGTATTACTTTCAATTTTTTTTTTTGTGTGTAAATCTGTGTATCCTCTCATCCTACTTACCTACATAATGTCATTAAAACAAGAATCTTTAGAAAAAGTCACCTTAAATGTTCTCACAAAATTCATTAGGCCATACTCAGGTGATCGAGAGACTCTTCCAGCATTTTTAACAAATTGCGACAATGCTATATCACTAGCAGCACCTGAACAGCATGGTATATTATGCAAATATATAATATCCCAATTAGAGGGAAAAGCACAACTAGCATGCAGTCTTAAAACATTTACGACATGGTCCGAATTAAAAAGTTTTCTAAAAACCACATTTGGTGAAAGAAAACACAGTTCTCATTTATTAGTAGATTTACAAAGCTGCAAACAGCAAACATCAGAATCCGTAACGCAATTTGCTCTTAGAGTTGAAGCCTGCCTAACACGTATTCAAGCAGACATTCACTACTCATGTTCAAATCCAGCTGAGCTTATTGGCAGAATAGCTGCTATGGAAGATCTCGCTTTAAACACATTTATATTAGGACTTAATTCTAACATTTCTAATATAGTGCGATGTCGGAATCCTTCTTCACTAAACGATGCCGTGACTCACGCGGTGGAAGAAGAGAAATTATTCAACTTAACGCGTATATCTCAACGAACTGGCAAATTCTGTTCTCATTGTAACAAGCAAGGTCATACCTCTAATGAGTGCTTTAAGAAAAAGCCTAATTCTAATACTTCTTCCAATCCACCATCCCAAAAATCTTATCACGTTCCCAATCCATCATCCTCAGGTAACGGAGAAGGTCAACAAAATTCCAATTATAACTCAAAATTTTGTGCATATTGCAAAAATAAGGGACACGTGATTAGTGAATGTCGCAAGCGTCAATATAATAATCAACATCGTTTGCGTAATTCGCAACCTGAAGACACTCAAAGCCAAAGAAATTCTGCTAATTCCAACGCATTGAATAACGATGCACGTGTTCATTGCTGCCAATGTAATTGCATTAATGAATCTAAAGATGATCAGAAAAACGATTTAAACGAAGAATGATTTCGGATTCGTGCCTACCGAAGTCTAAAAGTAAAAACGGCACAATTCCACGTACTAAATCTTCTCCACCTCAGGAACCTTGTAATCAAGGACTGAGTCATACTAAATCCTACTCATCTCGACTGTCCAATGAACAATCGAGTCTTACTAATTCTTATAATTCATCTCAGGATAACCTGAGTCTTACTAAAAATAAATGCTCTACTAAATCTTATAATTCATCTCAGGATAACCTGAGTCTTACTAAAAATAAATGCTCTACTAAATCTTATAATTCATCTCAGGATAACCTGAGTCTTACTAAAAATAAATGCTCTACTAAATCTTATAATTCATCTCAGGATAACCTGAGTCTTACTAAAAATAAATGCTCTACTAAATCTTATAATTCATCTCAGGATAACCTGAGTCTTACTAAAAATAAATGCTCTACTAAATCTACTAAATCTTATAATTCATCTCAGGATAACATGAGTCTTACTAAAAATAAATGCTCTACTAAATCTTATAATACATCTCAGAACAACCTGAGTCATAATAATATTTCAAATAAAATACACCTCCCTTCTACTAAATCTACACGGTCTCAGAATGAGACTCAAAATCATATACAAACGCCTAATAACTCAAAAGTTTCAATGCCTATTTTCGAAACAAGTATACATAAATACAAAGTGTCTCTGCCTTTTACAAATCTCATTACTAAATATTCGAAAAAACCTCTCAGTTTCCTCATCGATACCGGTTCTAGTGTCAGTATCGTGAAGGAATCGAGTTTGTCGTGTAAACCCCAACTCAGCAATGAAATAATTCAGCTCAAAGGCATAAACAATGCTGATTCTTATAACGAAACCTTGGGCACATTTCAATTCGAGTTCCAAGTATGTAAAGATACCTTTCAACACAAATTCCACGTCATTACAGATGAACTAAATCTTAAATATGACGGCATAATCGGTACAGACTTTTTACGCATTTTTTGCGCCAATATAGATTATAATTCTAAATACTTGAATCTTTGCGGACATAATGTACCTATTTTATTCAATGAACCAACATACATCATACCGGCACGTTCTGAAGCCGTAATTGAATGTATGGTGTCAAATGACCCCTCGGAATTGCACAACTTACGCGAAGCGCTTGTTTTAGATCACGTTGTAAGCGAAGGTGTCTACTTAGCAAATTGCATTGTGACACTTAAACAAAATAATCGTGTCAACATTTCCGTTTTAAACACGACTGAATCTGATGCTCAAATTCATGATTTTAAAGTCAAACTTACTCCTATAGACTTTTCTAAATCACGTCAATTTCAGGAAACAATTCACACAGTCTCTTTATCTGCGTCTGATCGACGTGATCGCGTCCTTAAACAAATCAGATACGATCATCTTAACTCTGAGGAGAGACAAGCCTTATTAGAATGCTGCGCTGATTTCAGTGACATATTCTACCTCGAGGGCGACCCTCTCACCTGCACTAATGCTATTCAGCACTCAATTAATACAGGTAATGCACCGCCCATCAATGTAAAATCCTACCGCTTTCCAGAGTGTCATAAACACGAAGTGGATAAGCAAATAAAAAAGATGCTCGATCAAAAAATCATAAGGCCGTCTAACTCCCCTTGGAGTGCACCAGTTTGGGTGGTACCTAAAAAAATGGACGCATCGGGACAACGAAAATGGCGAATCGTCATTGATTACAGGCGACTTAATGATGTCACTGTAAACGAAATTTATCCTATTCCTCTAATCTCAGACATCTTAGACCAGTTAGGTCACTCCAAATATTTTTGTGTTCTTGACCTAGTATCAGGCTTTCATCAAATTAATATAAATCCAGCTGACTCAGAAAAAACTGGGTTCACTGTTATTAACACAAACGGAACCTCGGGACATTACGAATTCACTCGTATGCCATTTGGGTTAAAAAATGCCCCTTCAACCTTCCAACGTCTTATGAATACAGTTTTATCCGGACTTCAAGGTCTTCATTGCTATGTATATTTAGATGACTGTATTGTCTATGGAAGTTCCCTTACTGCAGTGATAGAAAAACTAAGACTCGTGTTCGATAGACTTCGTCAATTTAACTTAAAACTTCAGCCCGATAAATGTGAATTCTTAAGACGTGAAGTGAATTATTTAGGTCATACTATCACCGATAAAGGTGTTTCTCCAAACCCTGACAAAGTGAAAGCTGTCTCCGAGTACCCTGTTCCTAAAAATCCAAAAGATATTAAATCTTTCCTAGGTCTCATCGGCTATTATCGTCGATTTATTGAAAACTTCTCAAAACTCACTAAACCTCTAACTTCCCTTCTAAAAAAGGACACCGCTTTTCATTGGAATGTAGAACAACAAAATGCATTCAATATTTTAAAAGAAAAATTAACTACAGCTCCTTTGCTCCAATACCCCGATTTCTCGCAACCCTTTCTCGTCACTACAGACGCAAGTAATTACGCCGTAGGTGCGGTTCTCTCACAAGGCCCAATTGGAAAAGATAAGCCAATTGCATATGCATCTCGCACACTCAACAAAGCCGAAGGAAATTATTCTACTACCGAAAAGGAGTTATTAGCTATTCTTTTTGCCGTTAAAACTTTCCGCCCTTATCTTTACGGTGACAAATTCAAAATCATAACCGATCACAGACCACTTGTTTGGTTATTTAATGTCAAAGACCCCGGTAGTCGACTCATTCGCTGGCGCTTAAAGCTGGAAGAATACGACTACGAGATTGTTTACAAACAAGGCAAACTTAATTCAAACGCGGATGCCTTATCACGTCACCCGATACTCGCTTTAACGCGTAGTAACGCTCTGAATAATCAATCTTATGAAGAGTACTTAAAGTTGCAATTCACAAAATCCATACCTACTACTAACACAACCATTGAGGAACACTCGCAAGCTCTACAACTCACTAAATGTAAATTGATAGCTTGTCCAACATCGTTAGATTTCGATAATTCCATGCCACACTGTGAAGATCTTCTTTCTCAAATTAATAATTCTTCTGAAATAATTGCAACTGAACGCGAATCAGATTCGGTATTTGCAACATCTTCCAACGGAAAGCATTACTATTTCTTATTCACTAAGGTTCATCATTACGAAGAAGTTAATTACAAAACGATTTATTCGCTTTTAATAAAATTACGCAACTCAATCATAGATCAAAATACAAATGAAACCGAGCTCGCTATATCAGACTTTAGTGAACCTTTTTCCAAGCTTTCTTACAGTAAAATATATAACATGCTTATTTTTATCTTTCATAACACTGATATTAAAATTCATATTTATAAAAATCAAATTATTTACCCCAATCCAGCTGAAGTACCTAAGATACTTCAGGAAAATCATGATTCACCTATCGCTGGACATCCGGGTATGAAGCGTATGCTGAGTCGTATTAAAGCATCGTATTATTGGAAATCAATGCGTACAGATATCGAAAATTACGTAAAAAATTGTAAATTATGTCAAACGAATAAGCCGTTACGCCTATCCAACAAAGCTCCTATGGAAATCACCTCTACTAGCACTAGACCTCTTGAAAGGTTGGCACTAGATATTGTAGGCCCTCTCCCAGAAGCTGGTTCTCAGAAATTTAAATATATCTTGACGTTACAAGATGATTTAACTAAGTTTACTTGCGCTAATCCTATGATTTCCTCAACTAGCGACGAAATTGCACGTAATTTAATACATTTTATGTCACTATTTGGCTTCCCTAAAACCATACTTACCGATCTAGGTACATGTTTCACATCTGATCTTTTCAAACAAGTAACAGCAATCTGCAAAATAAAATCTATCTTCACTACGCCTTACCATCCGCAGACAAACGGAGCTTTAGAGCGCAGCCACTCTACTCTTAAAGAGTACCTGAAATCTTTCGTTAATGAAAATCAGAATGACTGGCACTGTTACTTAGCTACTGCTCTCTTATCTTACAATACTACTCCACATACTACTACTCAGTTCACTCCCTTTGAACTCTTATACGGTTACAAACCGATAATCCCAAATTCTCTTTACGGTGCTAATGACACTAACAACTATCACGAATATGTTCGCGCTCTACAGTATAGGATGAAATTTAGCCGTCAGAAAGCTATAGAGAACATCTTAAACAGTAAAGAAACTTCAAAGCGATACTATGATGAATCTAGTCGTAGTGTTACATACAAAAAAGGTGACATGGTATATGTAAAATACCATCACCGACTTAGAAAAGCCTTATCCCCGATTTGGAAAGGTCCTTATAAAATAATAAAAATTAATGGTAAACATAATGTAACTATTTGTATTAATCGTAAACACGTGAAATACCATACCAATGAAATAAAACCCGCTCAAACATAAATAAGAAACGAGTTGTGTTTGTCATGCAAATTCCTCTTATCTCAACTATTAAATATAATGTGTATAAATTGATTCCATTACCTACTCCACCTGATCATTCTAATCCAAATACCTTTGCCCTTATTCACCCAACAAATCCTTATCTTGCTATCACAGATGATAGACTGAATTATGCAATGTTATCTAGTATCAATGTCAAAGAATGTCTTAAGATAAGTAGCGATTATTCAATTTGTCAATTGTCAACTATTTATTCTAGTAATTCTAATCCATCCTGTGAAACTAAGTTGTTAACAGAAGTAGTATTGTCATTACCCAGCGAGTGTGATTATAAATTATTGTATGGTCAAATTGACATTTGGCATAGATTGCATAGTGATGAATGGATTTATGTACAATCAAATCCAAATAAATTAACTGTAAAATGTAAAACAGACATGAAAGATTATTCTATTCTTGGAACCGGATTGTTAAAGTTAACTCCTGATTGTACTGGTTATTCTAAAACTTTACAGTTTATTCCATCAACTACTTCAACTTCTGAATATAAAAATAATTTTGTAATTGACTTTGATATAATAAAGGATGATTGTTGTAACAAAGATATAGTTAATAAAAGTATTCCTTTACTCTCACCACTATCTTTAAGTAATATAGATCTAGATTCATTAAAGCATACATCTCATAAATGAGACCATCTCGAATTAGAGATAAATCAATTTCAAGAGCAATCACACTTTGTTAAATATGCAACTTATTATTCTGGATTCACGTATTTAATTGTTACTGTTATATTTTTGCTAATTCTGTATAAATTATTTAAATGTTATGTTAATAATAAAACCCGAAAATCATTGTGTTGCATCCCAATCTTCAATCTATGTAATACAAAAAGGTCAGTACAACATGAACACAGGGTAAACAATTCTATTGAAATGACGGAACATTCCTCTAGTGATAATGATCAATATTCATCAAATAGAAATCTTAACAACTAATATTTTTTACAATAGTCTTAAGTTTAGTTTATAGAATGTTTAATATGATTTATGCTTATGGGTATTTTAAGATAAATCTTTGTGTTTTTAATTTTCTATAGTTATCTTATAATTTTAATATTTTTTTATATCATGTCTTAGTTTTAATGGGTTATTTTATTCCTCTTTGAGTTATGTGTTTTTATTTTTACTATATTCAATATTTAATTTTAATTATTCAAATTCTGTAAAACCTCATTCTTCTTTTTCTCGATTCCGCTTAATCATTTGATAAAGCTCCATCTTAAGGGGGGAGATGTTATATTCATAACTTGTACGCGGCTAATTGCTGACCAAACATAATATTTTCTATAAAAACATTTACGTCCATGCGGACAGTTCAGTAGCAAATTAGCAACCAATCCGCGTTCCCGCGTCTTAAATTTCATAAAAAAGAAAAGTGAGGTTCCAAACGTGACTGTAAAATCTTATCTCAATAAACTCCATGAAAAGAACTTGGTGCAGTTTTTGTTTAAAGACAATCAGCGGCTGCCGCCTAACAGTACGTTTCCGTAGTAACGTGTGAAATTGATATTACAAGAAATATTGTTGGGATATTTAGTTGTAGGTGTTTCTAAGTTGGGGAGTGCGTGTTTCTTACTTTTGTGTCTTGTTCTTCCGAAGAGATATTGGGCTTATGGATTATAGTTTGTACGCTACGATGATATTTATACTTTTTTTTTTTCAAGTTTTATCTTTTATTCTCTTATTAATTACGGTTGCGAGTAAGTTTGTAGACATGGAAAGGTAGTTATTATACCTAGATTTATCCTTTTTATCCTTGTAGGATCTCGTCCGTTTAAAAATTAATTAGTAAGTAAGCCCGGCACCCTAGCGAAATCACGAGATTTTGCTTGTTCTTTTGTACCACTCACTCATGTAGCTTCTTAAAACACTTCGAAACCATCATCATCATTTCGGCCATTGGACGTTCACTGCCAGACCTATGTGATCCAAAAATCTACTATGACTGAATTTCTTGCCTGCCGGGGTCGCGGGACTCACGAATTACCGTGACCTTGGAACGTAAATGGCTATTGAAGGACCGTGAATTTTAGTCAGTACGAGTCTGACAGTCCCTCCAGCTCTGACCTGGGTGGGGGAGGACTCATTTGATGATCTTACCAAGTTAAAAAAAAAACAATGACTGAATTTCTTAGTAACCACCTTACGGTCTACAACTTTAATACATATTTTCTTAACTATTTCGCATCTTAAAGAATATCATTCTGGAAAGTTCTAAAGTAAGTACATCTAATAATATTAAACGACAACGGAGCATAAGCGAAGGCCTCGCTTCCAAATATTCAGAGGCGACGTTATGCAAAATGCAGGAACTCTACACCTATTTCGATAGCAACGTGAATAGCTATTGAATAGCTATTGAATTTACCATTGAAAGCTCTTAAGATACTACTCTACTGAATCTGAATACGAAGCTTTTATATACAAATATTTTTGGTGTGATCATCTGTATAGCTTTTTCCCAACTATGTTCGTGGCGAATGCGAAGCGTGACGTTTTTATTTGTTATGTATGGAATTGTTTGAATCCAATCACATAGAAAAGCGAAAGCGATCCGATAGCGTGACAGAACTATCGGACTGTCGTCTCGCTTCGGTTTGGTATTCGGAAACGCTTCGCTTTCGCCTGTCTGTTTGACAAAGACTTAATTGAATTGTAGTTTCAGGTTCCATTCGGAGAATCTTTGCTTTAGTCTCAAACAATTTGGTTCATCTACACTCGCCCTTATTTTTTCTGATAAATTGGAAATTATTTTTGCTTTTGTTGACCTTTCTTCGTAATAATTTATCGTAAAGTTCCTTTTTGTTCTTTTGCAAGTGCGTTTGTTTATTTTTATTTCTTAACTTACTTTTATAACAGTTTATTTTGTTTACTAGGGCATTCAAAATAATACTGGCACTTACGTGGATCGTCTCGTCGAGGGTTACTTACAAACTCAACACGGGACTTGAGACGTTTTAGCTTTTCTCCGTACAGGCCCAAGTGTTGGAAGTGGTGAATACGACATGACACAATTTTGTAAAAGAGCACAAAGTGAATGTGGCCAATGGCATCTCGCATGGTAATCTTTTGAGAACACTCCTCGAAGGGGCTCGCACGAAATTGAGCGGAGAAGATTCGTAAGGAAATTTGATTGCGAAATAAGGATGCAGTTTTATTTCTGAAATGGATCCAATAAACGGAAACGTAGATGAAGAGACCTTGGAAACAAAAGTAAAATAAAAATCGACGACAAAAATTGTCTTATACTCATTTTCAGTACCATTAAATGGCGGCACGGTTGGTGCAGTGGCTGAGCGATTGGACTGCTGCGCTGCGTGTCGCGGGTTCGATTCCCGCACGGAGCAAATATTTGTATGATCTACATGTAGTTGTTCCGGGTCTGGGCGTTTGTGTTTGTGAGTTAATATGTTTGTAAACGCACTCACGATACAAGAGAAACTAGTGTGGGGCAACGTTTAAAAATAAAAGAAAAAGATATTAATGTCTCAATATTATTTTACTGTTGGAATGTCAACTCTAAATACTGCACAGGAGCATTCAAAAACAATTAACGCGTTGAATTTTCATAGTCGTTTTTTTAATTGCAGCCTTGTGTCAAGAAAAACTAATAATTCGATTTTTATTGAAAAGGGTTAAAGGTTCCCTAGAACGAGGCAAGTGAATTTTCCGACTTACATTCAAACCTTATCCTGACAGTAATGAACACAACAAAAATAATATTATCTAATTTGGTGCAGCCGTTCGGAAGTTATGTGTGTACAGACAGATACAAACGACTTTGTGTTATACTTTGTAAAGAACAAAAGATACAAACCAATTTATAGTTATTGAGCTAAAGGGTTTAAATGCAAACAATTTTAAATATCAAACTATATTGTCTTGTAGCACAAGGAAGGAGGTAGTAACCTCCTCCCATTTCCAAGTCAGAAATGCTCATTGTGATCATTCGTCCAAGTCGTCCTGAGTAAAATATTACCTGTCCTCAAAAGCAATTTCGAGCTACATGAAAAATACAGTGTGGTACTTTGCCGGGTGGTATCACCGGTGTCATGTTGGGAGCCATTACTTAGTGAAATGCAGCTGTTACCCCACTTGCAACAGCAGAAGATGCATGTTCTGCAAGTTTCTGTACCACGTGTTTAGAAGTTTCAAATAATATGTTAGCAGGTACATCGATCCGGGTTCGCGGTCTGGGGAATTGTTCAGTAGGAATTTATTAGGGGTTAGTTTCTCCTATGGGGTTGTTTTGTGTCTTGCATGATGTTTAGAGTTGGGGAATTCAAGTGTTTGAACACTGTTTTAAGTTTTAACGATTTAAAATTCAACTTTATACGGGTTAGTCAAACCGCAATCATGGTGCTTGCAATAGCGTCGAAATATCGGGATACATACCCCGTAGTTTTTATTTAATTCAATATGTTTAAAAAATATATATACTTAATGAAATACGCGGGCAACTGCGCTTGAAATACGCCAGTGAAGTAAGGATAAAAATCTTGCAAACAAAACCTAAAATCTGGACATATTATAACAAAAAAAAAACATTTGAACACATGTAACGTTTTGCTACATGCTTATTATATAATAAATTTTGTATATTTATCAAACCACGAAAGGAAGAGTGTCAGGATTGACGAAAAATTCCCAAGTCAAGGCAAAAAGAAGAAAGATAACCAACAATAATAATTTTATATTCCCGAAGACGGACGGCGAATGATGTAAGAAAATGAATTAAAGCGAAAGATGAATTACCATCACATCGTAAAAACAGGTGACAGTTTATTATTAAAGATTCTTGGTAAATTGGGTACTTGTGATGCTGAATATTTTATTTGAGCACTTGATAAATTCATTATCTTTACAACTTTTATTGTCATAGTGTTCTTAGCTTTTGTTGTTTTACGTAACTTTACCCTTTACATTTGTATTTGTCGATTATGAGACTTATTATAAATTTAAAGCCATTGAGTTTTTTTTTAATTTCATATGTATTGTTATTCATATAGCTTTACAAAGCAGTAGCTTTATAAACGTAAATATTAATGTTGCGTTCTCAACATCTCAGCCCTCAGCCGTACAGCAAACTGACCTCTATCGACCTTTGCAAACTTGCTTCAAAAAATATTTTACAAAACTTCCAACACTACAAATCTAATTATTTATTAGATGCAACATTTTTATTCAAGGTCCTGCGATATCAAATTGACTGTCCGCAATTGTTGAGCAGGTTCAAACTTCGCGTGCCTACAAAAAATCCACGAGCTCCTATAACCCCATTACGTCTTCCTTTGCGTAGAACCGTTCTAGGTGCTAACTCTCCTATACCCCGTCTGTGCAAATTATTAAACAACTGCAGTGATCTGGTCGATGTACACTCGGACTCACTTAATAAGTTCAGAAGTATTATAAGTAATGTGTGAAATCTATATTCAATTTGTATTTTAATCCTTTGTATTTTAATCCTTTTTATGATTTCGATTTTAATTGTGTCTGCAATTTAATTTGATAATCATACCTGTTTAACTGTAATTCAAGGATGTTTTTAGGTAAAAATTTATGTTTTTATTTTAAATATAATTCTGTTTAATTCCATTCCAATTATGTTTCTGACTGATTTTAATTTTGATTATGATTATGATTTTATTTTAATTTTCTTATGATATCCGTATGAATTTAGTTCGATTACGTTGTAAATTTTTTTTTTTTGTTTTTAATTATGATGCTTTTTAATTTATTTTGATTCTATTCTGTTTAATGATAATTTTGATTTTGTTATATTTAATTTTTAATAACTATTTTGATTTTTTTTAACTTTTAATTTTATTATGTTTTAATTCAATTAGGTTTTCGATTATAATTTTATTTCGTCCTCAACTTTGTTTATGTCTGTGATTTTAATTCAATTTTTAATTTTAATTTGGCCTGAGGAGCCCGATTGCTCTATGTGTATTAAATTATACATTTAATCAATATGTAGTGCATGATGTGCTTACCTGTAAGAGATTGATACACCTGACCCGATTTGATTTAATGTAACCCATAATTGTTTGAGTGTACTCAATTGTTGGTGAGCCAAATAAATAAATAAATTATAAAAACAACAATGACCAACCAAAAAGCCAAATAAATTTCGACCACAAAACTCAATTCGAAACAAAACACGATCAACAAAAATAAAACCGAGGTTCAAAAGTCAATCAAATTGGGCACACACTCGAGACATCAATGAGATAATGGCGAACTCAACCGAAATTAACTTTAGCCATTAAACAGGACATTGGGGCATTTATCACGCTCAATTTAACTACGAAAGGGAAAGCAGGAAATGGATTCAATCGATCGAGTCGGTACCTGTAGGGTAAGTTTAATCAAGATAAGTGTTCTGTACTGATAATGGATGGGATTGGTCATCTATTGACTACTATAGTGGAGGAAATCGTTTCTAAACATTTTAGTAGTGTATCTACTAAAATGTTTAGAAACGATTTGCTCAAAGCTTCAAAGGACATCAAAACCTACTGTTGCAAAGGTTGGTTGTTGGTCGTTGGTAGCTTTGTTCCAAGCACTGTTGAGTATGTGTAATTTGGTAACCTTTTTATGGCATGCTGCCCTAGTACTTGCGGGTCTCATACATAGCCCACCATAATCTTTTTAAACGTAAACCAATCCATTTAGTTTTTGGTCAAATAATTCTCTATTCATTAGATCTCGGGAACCATCTTATTATCACTTCACAATACTGTAGTTAGTCTAGAAACTGTCACATTGTAATAACTTGTTGGAAATGAATACAGTTAGTTATGTACACAACGTAGACTGTTTTATACCATACGAACCAAAACTACGGTTTTGAATTTACGTAATCATTTAAGCCTTTGTCAAACAGACAGGCGTCGCGAATGCGGAGCGTGACGTTTTTATTTGTAATGTATGGAATTGTTTGAATCCAGTCACATAGAAACGCGAAAGCGATCCGATAGCGAGACAGAATTATCGGACTGACGTCTCGCTTCGGTTCGGTATTGCTTCGGAAACGCTTCGCTTTCGCCGGTCTGTTTGACAAAGGCATTATAGATACGCAAAATAAAGTAAACTTTAGACAAACAGTTGCGGACATCAACCCAGGATACGATTCAATACATATTAAATAAATCATTTTAATTTTGATTCACTTAATTTAACCCATCAACCCAACAATTACGATCTCAAAACAATTGAAAAGGTCGCAACCCAAATGACTCCCAGCAACATTTAAGGACTAAAATCCATTGAACCGTTCAGAGTAACATTCAGGAATTAATTGAGAAATTAGTTCAACGGTCATTAAGAGTATATAAACTATATATTACATCCGAATGCTAGGGACAAGATTAATGATCTGTCATGTAGAGCTTCAGATTCGTTGACGAACAAACTGAGCTTTATCTTCAGGATAATGGTGGGTATGTTGCTGGTGGAACATTACCACATTTAATATTTTTTAGGTAATGAATGCTTCGCGTTACCGTCTGAGAAAGTAAACATCTCTGGAACGCAAAAGACAACTGAAGGAAGAGTCTAACGGACCTTTTCGCACCATCAAGAACGGGAGGACCCATTTGATTTTAACACCCCAAAAAAGGTAATGCTTAGCTTACTGGACAAAACATAGCCAGCACTTACAGTAAAATCAAATGATTAATTTGCTGAGTTACCTTATCGAAAAACGATTACTAAACTGAAAATTGTTGCATCCTATTCATTTGTATTTTAACAGTAAATCACAAAAGACATAACATTTATCAGTGCGAATTTGTTATCAATGGGTATTCCCATATCGACAATACCGTTAATTTTAATCGCATTGTTAAAAGCTGTCAGAGGCTATTAAAAATTTATGACAACAGCTAACAAAACCACGCAGTTATTTAGTCAAAACAACCGAGTCGGAACGTAACTAAATGCGGTTAGCACTTTAAATATTAAAACTAAAATTAGAAACTTTGCTTTCACGTTCGTCTGTGTTTAGTGTTGCTTACCTGTTTTGGTTAGTACCTTCTTTCGTTAATATAAATGCTAGTTCTGATTTGTATAATTATTATACAAGAATTAAAGGGCTATTGAAGTATCGCCGTGGGTTTTTGTCAATACATGTCTGACAGTCCCTTCGCTCCGCCATGGGTGGGTGGACTCATTTGATGATTCTAATACGATAAAATAAAATGCAAGAAGGCAGGTTCTACAGAAGGCCACCTGCTACCATCCTTACATACTCCTCTGGCCTCGTTCACGTTCAAGTACATCTGGTGATATAAGCACACCGCTTGCAAGTACTTATGCACCTGAGCTTTCTGAAGAACCTCAACAATAAGGTCCTATGTTATATATTATGGTGTATATCTTCCTAGGGCGTTGCCGCTGCGACTCGCTGTCCGACCATGGACCATGCCCGGGTCGACGGCGCGTTGTGTTCCACGCGCGCCTCAAAGAGTGTCAGCTTAGTGACGGGGCCTGTGGAGGGCCAAAGCCTGCTGGGGTCGCGGGACCAAGGGATTACCGTGACCCTAGTACGTAAAGGGCTATTGAAGGACACCGTGGATTTTAGTCAGTACAAGTCTGACAGTCCCTCCCGCCCTGCCCTGGGTGGCAGGACTCATTTGATGATTTTACCACGATAAAAAAAAAGGGCGTTGCCGCTCACATCTGCTTTATAAATTATTGTTTTTTAATATTAATACGAGTCTTGTAAAGATTCTTTTAGCCTCACTCAATTTATAATAACAGATTATTACTTCTTCAATGCTGGGCAAAGGTCTCTTTTCATTCAGACAAACAATGGGTTGTTAATTTTATAACAACTGAATAGATTTAAGCAATTATTTATCTAAGTTTGTTTTGTACTGATACGGAAGTAAATATATCTAACAAATATGGTTGAGTAAATACAAATACCTACTTACCTGAATAAATATTTGGAAGCAAATATTCTTTTACCTTCTTAATAAGTATAACAAATAACATGTAACTGTTTATGCCAATCTCCGAAATCATCCAATCGATTTCAGTGAAATTTTCTGAGCGTTTTATTTACCTCCAGTTTGAGACTGTGGTCGCTAATGACCTTAGATGTTGAAAAGCGACCTTAAATAAATAAATTTAAAAAATAATAATAAGTTGGTGTTACTGTTACCTGCAAAAACTTATTTTTTTTTACTTTTATTCAAATTGATTTAACATTATAATGGCAATTCGAAATACATTTTGTGAAATTTAAAACCTTTTTCTTTCATATGAAAGCAATTTTAATATCCTTCTACCAAAAATACAAGACCAAAGTTTCTGCCTTTGATTGTAGATAAACATTCTAACAAAATTAAAGTATCTAAAACATTAATTTCGCCCATCCGCATTTATTTTGCAGCTGAAAATATCTCTTTGATCTTTTATTTGACGCAGCACAAAATGAGACTCAAATGTAACTAAAATATTTTATCTTTTCTTTACAAAAATTTATCAAAATATAAACGGTTTTAATCCTGTTACTAAACCTAGATGCGATATTGTACGAGTATCACATTTCAAAATTGTGAGTTAGAGAAACGGTGATATAAAAATTGTGACCAATGTATTTAACAATACATTATACTTCTCAAACATTCTTTTATCATGGTGTTTTGAGGACTTCAGAACATTGCTACGTCATCATCATTCTGTCCTTATCCTATTTTACTTGGAATCGGCAAAACACATTTTTTCTTCCAGTCTCCCCTGTCAGCCGTCACAGCTTCATTGACTCCTTTTTAGGGTTCCGTAGTTAACTAGGAACCCTTATAGTTTCGCCATGTCTGTCTGTCCGTCCTCGCTTAATCTCTGTGACCGTTAGCACTAGAAAGCTGAAATTTGGTACCAATATGTATATCAATCACGCCGACAAAGTGCAAAAATAAAAATTGGAAAAAAATGTTTTTTTAGGGTAGCCCCCCTATATGTAAAATAGAAAGTGATTTTTTTTTTAATTTCAACCCTAACGTGTGATATATCGTTGGATAGGTATTTAAAAATGAATAGGGGTTTACTAAGATCATTTTTTGATGATGTCAATAGTTTCGGAAATAATCGCTCCTAAAGTCAAAAACAATGTGTCCCCCCCCCTCTAACTTTTGAACCATAAGTTTAGAAAATATGAAAAAATCTGGAAAGTAGAACTTTATAAGGACTTTCTAGGAAAATTATTTTGAACTTGATGGAAAGAACAGTTTTTGTGCAAAAAAAACAAGAAGGTGGTACAAAATTCCTGGACTAAGTTTGTAGTATAATCAATTATTTAATCATATATACAAGCATTTTTTTTAACTTCGTTTACGTATTTCATTATTCTGAACGTATCTTCTTTCAAACAATAACGGACGGGAAACTACGGAACCCTACACTGAGCGTGGCCTGACACGCTCTTGGCCGGTTTTCTTTTATATAATTCCTCACACAATCCATCTCATCTTTGGCCTACTTTTCCTAATTCAACAAATAGAATCATTGACGTCTTTGAAATATTCATAACAAACACTTTTAATTCATAAACAATATTTATTTCAATTTAATTACACTACCCAATATTTGCGCAAAGTACCAGGGGACCAGAAAACTGACGGAGGCCGATCGATAACGCCAACACTTAAAGCCATCATAACGTACAAGCCCGTCAATTTTGATAGTTAACGTATTCCCTAGCAGGACATGTTCGTCGTCGTTAACAACGTCTGCAATGTCCCCCGAGACATGTTTGGGAACAACATGTTTAACATACGCCATTCATAGACTGACTGCAGTCTTGTGTGATACTAGATCAACAGAAATATAGAGGAGGTATACCTTTGTGAGTATCGATAGTGGCAAAGGGCACACTGTTTTAATTATTGTGCTTTATTTGTATAATACTTCATTTACGGCTGGTTTTAAAAGGCGCTTGAAAATTGTACTAGGAAAAATATAGCCAGCAAGGTGACATCAAGAGGATAATAAAGTAAATATTTTTATTTTCATTTTATTCTTATTCTTTATTGTACACACATTTAAATAAAATAACATTTAACAATAGGGTAATTTATGTACAAAGGCGAGCTTAACCCAGAATTGGGTTTAGAATTTTACATTCTTGATTTAGACTAATATTGTGGGTAATTGCCCAAGTAACTCCATAATATTGGCATGACACAAAAAGGCAGACAACCGTCTGATTGCCATTTTATCTCATGCCTTTTCACGGTTAAAAATATTGTGATGTAAGCTAAATCTGTTTTAGGAAGTAGAATACTTTTTATTCCGGTAATACATTTCCTTAGGATACATGCATTGACAGCCAAAAATACCCATATTCAGATTTCGTTTTCATTAGACCTCGTGTTACCTTGTGACGCTCGAATATTGCTAGTGTAGGTATTCGTTTCTAAGCAAGTCTACACCTCCCTTTTAAAAAACCAACACCGTATCGTACATGAGGTACTGTAACAGACAACTTTTAGAATCCACTCGATCTAAACACCAGCATCAGGCAATGTTAAAAGCTACTGTCACAGTATACTCTATCCGTTGCCAATATCACACGACCGCAGCGCAATTCACTATGTATGAGACCACGTTCAAATGTGTACAGTCACTCTAAGCTAGCAACTTTTAAACTTCTCTGAGGGTAGCTCGAATGGGATTTTTATTACCTTTTATTTATCAGCATTGATATACCTTGGCAGAAGTTTGATACTGTTGTATCTTCTGTTGTGTGTACAAGTTTTTCGAACAAGTATATTGTTGTTTCTTTGTCTACGTGATGTGTTTTGCCAATGTGTTCATCGTTTTTCAAAGGAGACGTGTTAATGCTAAGGGATTGTAACTCTGTTGCGTTTTGTTTCTAATTATCTTCTTTGTTTGTTATTGCTTTGTTTGTCTCGCGTTTAGGTGGTATGTTTCCGTTATGGGTAATTTTCCCTTCGTCGCCAGATGGTCCTCGTTCTTTTATAGAAATATCTTCAATATTTAGGATCTTTTTCTTTTATTGTTGTGTGAATGTAATAGGTAAGTCCTTTTTCCAACTGGAATGAAAGTTATTATAATTAAACTCTAAATAACACAAACGTTAAAGTAAGGAACTAGTATTTTAACTGATATTTTTTATTTGCATTTGCTACCTTTTTAGAAGTGTTATTGGACTTTTCTATGAGGAATTATTTGTAACATATTGCTATAATTATTGCAATAGGCTCGACATCCATTACATGGTGCTTATACGTAACTATCGAAATGTGGATACTACTGTGTGTAACTACTATAGGCCCATCTCCGCCTCTCTGAATTACAAGTATCGTATTTATGATACTTAAAGAAAAAAATTGGGTCCATGTTAAAATATAGATAACAAAATTAGTTCCTATGTCTAATGTATCTGTGGTTCATATGTGTTAGTGGCGCCATCTACGTGTGCTATGTGTAGTTTGTTAATTTTGAAATAAAGTTAGTCTATTGCGGAAAACCAACGTGTTTCTTATAGTCCATAGTACTCGCAACCACCGTGCTTGTATGAATGTAGATATAGATAAAGGAATTGTAAAGATCGTAGCAAGTGACGCTCTGTGGTGTCTGCCTAATCCCGTACAAAAAACGCGTGAGTTAATGTATGATTTTTTGAAGAAAAAAACCAATGTCATGACATACCAAAAATATAAAAATGCGCTCCCGCTCCGCACGGGTGCAATCTCTACTATATGTATTATGCATGTTACATACATATAAACTTTCCTATTACGTAAATCACTCTATCTATTAAAAAAAAACCGTATCAAAATCCGTTGCGTAGTTTTAAAGATCTAAGCATACATAGGGACAGACATACAGACAGTGGGTAACGACTTTGTTTTAGACTATGTAGTGATTTATCATAAAATCAATCAGATAAGAGGTCAAATACCGTCTCAAAAATCACACAGTCCTAGAAATAATCCCGGCTTCACACGTTGTGAGATCTTGGTTCTAACAAAATAAATCACATTTACCCACTTAAGTAGAAACTTACGTGTGCTCCGACGTTCCTGAACAACTAATCAAAACAAACATGTACCTTAGTCCTGTATTGTTAGGAGGTACATTTGTGTGGCTGGCTGTGTATGTAGTGTCTTTTGTATTCAACATTGTGCCATCTAAGGGTTGTATTATTTGCGATTCCATAGTGTCTATAGAAAATATTATATGTTGATTTGACCAGTTGGATTATTCTCTTCCCTCCGTATTATACTACCGCCTCAGGGGTCCCATTTATTTCTGTACCCAAATTGATCAGATTTATGCATAAAAAACTCTAAAAAAGTGATATACATGTTTGGTAGCAAAGAGCCTCGTGTTTCGAAGCAAATATGTACGCGCTTGAAAAAAATAAGTTTCAGATCTCCAATTTTCGAGTACTCTACAATTTTTTTATTTGATTTGCTTGCTATAGCAATTTCGAATAATATATTTAAGTTTGAGTAACTGAAAATCGATACACGCAAGAATTTTGGTCGTTCACCACACAACAAAAATAAACCTTTCATTGTCCAGGGGCCGCATTATGACGTCTTAAAACCAGGCTTGTTCCAGTGAGTGAATGAGGTGGCGCTAGACGACTTGTATAGCTCTGTCTCTTTCACTCACTGGAACAAGCCTGGTTTTAAGACTTCATAATACGGCCGCTGTAGTCATTAGCGCACAGCGTTCGCACTAACCTGTCTTCCTTCCATCCGTCAACAATAATTCCCACTCACTCACTCATATTCGTTCCACTCTTTGCATTTTAAACATCAATTCTACATCTTTATTATCTTACATCATTTCTTAGACACGTGTTCGCTAACGTCAACCCACACTAGATGCTATTATCATTTGTTTTGTTAGTACAGTATTACTTTTTACCCCTAGTTCGCTTGTAGGACGTAAACATTTTGCTCACCTCACGCCTCAGTAATTAAGAAATGAAACTTTTAAACAACTACTAAGAAATGTGGTGCAGTCTAAGAATGATAGTCTTTTGTCTTTCGAGGGGAAAACTTTCATTTGTTTTGTTAATGTTGACCTTTCTTTTATGTCGTTGAATTCTTCGTTGGTCGGACATCAGTGTGAATGAATATTTCCATACTATATTTCTCAGAAGCAGTCATGGATTTGC
This sequence comes from Agrotis puta, assembly GCA_943136025.2. Lineage (NCBI taxonomy): Eukaryota > Metazoa > Arthropoda > Insecta > Lepidoptera > Noctuidae > Agrotis > Agrotis puta. The sequence goes on from OW964182.2 coordinate 3,092,612, forward strand.
CTCTATTAAATGAGACTTAAATTGTGAAAATACCAACTTTTTGTCTACTATTAGGTTTCGCCTCTGCCCCCTTTGAGATATCTAACCTAATCTTATTTTTTTTTACATTTAACAAACATTAAAATATTATTATAAACGCATGAATGCCCGCGAAAACCAAAAATCGTAGGACTCTACTTTCGGACGCAAATACGAACTGAACCATCGTAATCTTGCTCGGCTATTTTGATTTTTTCATTCTCTTCCTAACGTTTTTCGGTGATGACGTTTAGCGCCACATATAACCCTATTATAGTTGTTTTTAACAAAATACCTGTTACAAAAGAGGTAACAAATACCACAAGAATTTTTCCACATTAATAAACGTTAGAACAACCACTATTATTTCTACTATCTCGCTAGTATTCTAGTACAGTAACTCGCCTCGTGATAAAAAGCTACGCAACACTTACTTGCCTCAGTTTCTGAACTTAATGAGAAAATGTACGCGCCACGGAAACTTTACCATCCTACTGTTTTATAGTTTTAAACGACTTACCCGAGTCCGTAATTATGACTAAACAAGCATCCTTCGCTGCTTTGTCTACATTAGTGTTAGAATTTAAGTTTGTAACTTTGTGAGAATGTTTTTAAAAAGGTAGATAGAAATTTAAATTTAAAAAAGGTTTATAAGTAATAATAATAATATAAATAAACTAGCTTTTGCCCGCGTCTTCGCTCGCGTAGAATTTGGTCTGCCTCATTAAGTTACGTGACATTTTTTTTAATACTTATATTTTTTTTATGTAACATCACATCGTACATCCCAGATTTCTAACTTCAAAATAAGTTTCCATACAATCTTTGAACACCTTTACCTAATATTTAGAGGGAATCTCTTGAGGTTGGAATTATTTGAATTCCTTTCTAAGTGCTCATTATTTTAGAGGGCCAAAGCCTGCCGGGGTCGCGGGACTTACGAATTACCGTGACCTCGGTACGTAAACCGTAGCACTGGTAATAACATCCCTCATGTACACAATAAGCTAATAAAATTCCCTGTCTCAAAAACTACTGAACCGATTTTGATGAAACTTGCAGTATTCCCTAAGTTGAACGATACCTAGCACAAAAAAAAATATCAGTCGATGCCTACTCCTTACTGTTAAGGAGTTGTACCTTCCATCATCAGCTCAGCTACATAAGATGATGATTAACATACTCAAGTACTTAAATTACTTCATAAAATTTACGAAAAACGATGCGTGGGCCTATAAAATTTGAGGGTTGCCCTCAATTTCTCCAAGATCCAATCATCAGATCCTGATTTGGTGACAATGGGACCACACGGGAAGCACCAGCTTTCAAAAAAAAAAAAAAATGAAAATCGGTTCACCCAGTCGGTCGTTATTCGGTAACAAACTACTGTTAAGGATTTGTACCTTCATCATCAGCTCAGCTACATAAGATGATGATTACCATACGCAAGTACTTAAATTACTTCATAAGATTTACGAAAAACGATGGGTGAGCCTATAAAATTTGAGGGTTGCCCTCGATTTCTCCAAGATCCAATCATCAGATCCTGATTTGGTGACAATGGTGGTCCCACGGGAAGCACCAGCTTTCAAACAAAAAAAGAATCATGAAAATCGGTTCACCCAGTCGGTCGTAATGCGGTAACAAACATAAAATTGATAACCTCCTCCTTTTTTGAAGTCGGTTAAAAACTATCCTATGTCCTTTCTCAAGTTCCAAACTATGTCTGTACCAAATTTCACACAAATCGGTTCAGTAGTTTAGGCGTGAAGAAAAGACAGACAGACAGACAGACAGACAGACAGACAGACAGACAGACAGAGTTACTTTCGCATTTATAATATTAGTTTGGATATTCCACAACTATCACACAACGCCATCTAGTCCCACGCTAAGCAGAGCTTGGCCTATTTTTTCCTATGAGAAACATATTATAAACCTGAAAAATAATCACAAAGGGGTTGGTGGGGTCAGAATAACCTGACCAACACCGCAAAATCAGAATCCCTTTAACTCTCGGAATTTAGCGAGCCAAACATTGTAGAACCATACCATCATGGCCGAGAACTAGCCATCTACTCGCTAAACAGCATTCCACACCGAACCACCAAGTTTGAATTATGTCTTAGCATAAACTAAGACATTATTCACAAGTTAGAGGAAATATGTTACTTAGACAACTCTCAAGTTATTCGAAACGTCTCCTGTCGTGAAAATAATTTACAGCACCCGTCTTATTTGGAGACTGTGGATATAATAACTTGGAGATGTCAGTGATGGTTGACATTGTGTGCATTCTGAGTATTTGCTGAAAGGAAACATACGGGTAGTACTTAGTTACTGTTGGGTACTTTGCCGCTACAGTCAAAATTGCGAGGTATTCCCGTTTGAGCAATTATTTTCAGAGCACCTAACTTAAGAGCAACTTCTTATTTCCGATTGAGCACCTATCAACATTTTGACAAATTACTCAATCGGGAATGATATTATACTTCAAATCGATTCCCATTAGAGCCTACGGTTTGATAGCTTGTAGTTATGGGGTAGTTTTGCTGGTAAGTGTTTCAGTTAACCTTCCCAGAATTATTTAAGAACATACCCTCTAGAACCTATGCTAGCCTAGTACTTTTGCTTGTAAGTAAAAAAACATGAACCTATGCCTATTATTTTGTACACAAGCCAACACTAGAAACTACCGTAGTTGTTCTAATAGGAATAGATTTGAATTATATTTCCGTTCCCGATTGTGCAACTCGTCCAAATTTTGATAGGTGCTCAATCGGGAATAAATAATTGCTCTTAAAATAGGTGCTCTAGAAATAGTTGGTCAAGCGGGAATACCTCAAAATTGCAAGCAATTTTAAAGACATCTTTGAGAATAATTGTAGTTGGGTAGTGTCTACATTTTTCTTGGGTGTAATAATCGCCAAACGTACGAGCCCTGGTTGGAGCGGAAGGGATCCCTGACAGACTTACTGACCAAATTCGCCCTGTTCTTTCGGGTGTCCTTTAAGTTCGCGACCCAGCAGGGTCTCTATTTAACCCTTTGATTATTTATTTTTCTAATTCACATATTCTTAATTTTGGAGAGTAATTTATGGTACTGTTGTTCAAATTACAATAAGTAATAATATTCTCGTTTTAGTATTCGAAAACACAGATTAATTGTATAGCAAGCATATGACAGGGCACACTCTTCATTAGATATTCTGCGCCCAAATTCTCATAAGCCCAAATATGAAACCGAAAGCCGCAACACCTAAATCTGTACACCTAATTTTAATACAAAACAGCAAATATTTGCCGTCACCGAAATTGGTGCTCATATCACCCATCGTGTCGTCGCCGTACGCAATATATAACCGTATATTTCCCACATTTGCATCCCTAGGGCAATATTATATACAACAAACATTGTATATGAGATGCATTCCTCATTCTGCTTTGTTGATTCAATGGAAATTAGGATCTGTGCTGGTTTTAATAAAGACGCTTTCGCATAATGCTAGTGTTTATTAATAGTTACGTCATTTGCATCCCCGGAATGAGTTTTTGGTGTTTGCCACCCTTTTTTATGGAAATCGGCTGCGAATAAATTGATTTTAGAGTGGGTTAATTAAGAAGGGATCTAGAGGTTCTTCGAGAACTCTTCGGGCATTTTGTTTTTGCATTTTGTTGTAGTTTTCATGAAGAGCTCTCATGACATTATAATTATTACCATTCTTTGTTAAATAATCATCATATCTTAATTGTCTACTTGTCTGTTATAGTTAGTTATATTTATAAGTCTTTACTACACACTAATTTACCAGATTTATATAATTATTTTACGCAGTAGATTCATTGTTATTATTTTCAAACCATTCTTTAGCTTCTTTTCTCAGAATATTCTGCATTTATTTAATAAAAGCTGTTTCCAACAAATAAAAGAATCTTCCTTAGTCGTTATTTCTACTTATCACGGGATGCAAGCTGCTTATCTTATCTCACAACAGCTTCTTCCTCTTCCACTTAATTCGTACTTTTTACAAAAAGCTCAATGTTAAATTGGATTAATTCGACCACATAAATCCTTTTTAAGGTCAAAGATGGATGGTGGTTGGAGTAAAAGATACGACTGACCTTTTTATCTTGACTTGTCACCCTTCTGACTGGCTCTGATACGAGTAATGTCGACATTACACTTCTTTGATTACGAATGTTATCTATTACTATACATCATTAGCCTATAAAATGTCAGAGTGAGTGGGTCATAATCCACCGCGCGAGCCCAGAGCGGGTTTTGTTGATGTCACATGTCTTAAAATTTTTGCTTCTAGTACATCCCGGTTTCCTCACTATGTTTTCCTTTACCGTGTTGAAGGCAGTGGTGATGAAATAATTTACACAAAGTAATGCGCCTGGCAGGGTTTGAACCCACGACCTACAGCTCGTAAGTCGAGACAGATACCACTGGGCCACCACTGCTCAGTGTATCTATTACTGTAATTATATACTTACACTGACCTTATTGGTGAAGTGCTTCAGAAAGGCCGAGTGCGTAGTACTCGCAATCGGCGTGCTTGTATGACTAGATGTGTGAATGTGGACGAGGCGAAAGATTAGTACCGCTCTATAGTTTCTGCCTACCTCCATGCGAAGAAAGCGTGATTTTATGTAGTTTTTGTTTTCGTAATTACACAATATAAAATTCATGGAAGTCAGTTGTATTTTAATACCCAAAACCAGTTGTTTGAGAAAACTTATTAGTAATAATGTCCAACCAATATGTCCCTGCAACCTTCAGATAACCACCCAGTAAGTAATTATTTACCCCTCTCATAAAAAAGCGGGCAATAAAACGCAATCAACCGCACCAACACAAGATCCCTTGTGAATCACCCTCAACCACAATGATCCGGAAGTCAATGGGACGATATACCCCCGGTCCGCTGACGTCGATCCCGTGTGACAGCACCCTAATTAAACCCGATGGCTTTGCTTTCTATTTCAACTGTTCTAATTGTTTTAGTCAGTAATATTTCGTTTTAATGTACCTCTTGTGTTCTGACCTTAGGTAATTAGATCTTTGATGCTGAAGAAGGGTCGCCCGGTCGGTGTAATGGAAACCATTTGGTTGGTGGAACAGTTGCTATGGAAAGGTATACGCAACTGTACTCTTTGATAATGTTCTCCCCTGGCTGGAGGCCTTTTTTTTTTTATCGTGGTAAAATCATCAAATGAGTCCTCCCACCCAGGGCAGGGCGGGAGGGACTGTCAGACTTGTACTGACTAAAATCCACGGTGTCCTTCAATAGCCCTTTACGTACTAGGGTCACGGTAATCCCTTGGTCCCGCGTCCCCAGCAGGCTTTGGCCCTCTACAGGCCCCGTCACTATGCTGACACTCTTTGAGGCGCGCGTGGAACACAACGCGCCGTCGACCCGGGCATGGTCCATGGTCGGACAGTGAGTCGCCCATTACTCGCTGCCCGCATGCCCGCGTCTACGGTGGCCGGAGATCGTCCTGCGACGTCCGACGCCGTGGGCGTCTACCACTGCGGCTGGGGTGGAGGGAGGACGCTGTCCTCTCCCTCAGGCGGCCCGCCTCCTCCTTCACGAGCATGACTGCTTCGCAGAAGGAGGCGACCGCTTCCCACTCCATCTCGCCCCGTAGCATGGCCTCGACCAATGCCGGGCGCGAGAGGTCTCCGCCTATCGCCGTCGTGAGGACACGGCGGTGCTCTGCCCAAGCGGGGCAGTCCTGCACCGTATGCTCCACCGTGTCCTCCGGACGATCTTCACAGTGGTGATACCCAGGCGTTTCTTCCCTCCTTATCAGACACAGGAACCTCCCGAAACTTCCGTGTCCGGTGAGGACCTGCGTCATGCGGTAGGTCAGGACGCCGTGACGCCTATCCAGCCACTCCTCAAAGAGGGGTCTTACCGCCGCGATTGCGGCGTGCCCGGGCTGGGGGCCTTAGAGTAATTTAAGGCACCCACAGAAAAGTCCGGTTAAGCAGCCCACAACCTCTTCTAGGTTGACCTGCGAGATGCCATTCATAAAAAAAAATGATAATGATCTAATCTGACTACTTTTTTAGATTTGAAAGTATGTGAGGATGGATGGATGTTTGTCTTTCATGCACAAACGGCGAAACGGAGTATTTAGAAAACTTACGGCCTGAATTAAACACAGAGGATAATTTTGCAAATATTAAGTTCAGGTGGGATAATTTTCGACTACCATGCGAGCGAAAAAAGCTAAGATATCTATAAATTGTTAAAAGGAGCAGCAAAACAAAAGGGCCTGGTGCTTGATCAGACGGCAAGCTAACCATTACTTGCCGTCCGCGAGTAAGCGTTATACTCATTCTTATGGCAATAAAGCTTCAGTATGTTAGTCTCAGCAAAACAATCTTCAGTTTTACATAAGAATTCAAATACGTTAATAACTTCTGCTTTTGTTATATCCAGTATGCCAAAAGTTCGTTTTGTTTCCTTGAAATCATTCAACTGTTTCTGGTAGTCTGTCGGTCTGTGCACTCGCCACAAATAAGTTATCCAACATCAATTTAAAATCACAATGAATACCTCAAAGCAGTTTATAACTAAATCGTGTTCAATATCAGTAACTTAACCAGCATTCACGATGCAAGCGTAATTAATTCATACTTAGTTTACAAACTAACTTAGTTCACTTAACTACAAGCTGTAAAGGGATTGGTTTAATGTTTAACTTTTAATCTTGGGGAATTAAATCTTAATAGAAATTTGTAAAGACACGTTCACGTAATAATGTAGGTGAATTAGTTTAGTTCAAACTGTTTTATTCATTTCGAACCTTGTTCATTCACTACTAATAGAACCTAAATGCGTTACCATGTTTATTGTTTGTTTGCGTTATTATTTAACACTGCATTAGTCGCGCGCTCTACTATAGTATATTTACTATAAAGCTTTTGTCAAACAGACAGGCGTGGCGAATGCGAAGCGAGGCATTTTTATTTGTATTGTATGGAATTGTTTGAACTGGATTCACATAGAAAAGCGAAAGCGATCTGATAGCGTGACCGACCCGATGCGAAGACGTGGCGAAGGCGTATTTGCTCTGTTTGACGTCATTCATAAAAAGCCAGCTAATACAACTGCCACGCCTCGGTTCGCTGTACCCAGTTTGACGTCTCGTATCGGTTCGTTATCGCTTCGGACTCGGTCCGGTTCGCTATTGCCTGTCTGTTTGACAAAGACTTATTAGTTTTGGCGTGAAAAAACTAACAAATGCGGTTGCGCAGGTCGCTGCAGGGATGCTAATTGTGATCACTAGATAGTTCTAGAGAAATACTATGAGTGGGGGCTTTAGATACACATAATTCGTGTTAAAATTCCACCAAATGCATCTGTGTGTTCTACAATAGTAGAACGCGCGACTAATGGAGTTTTAAATGTCTCGTTTTAAATTCTAAAGCATGTCAGGTTAAAAACTGATTCATTCTATTGCTGAGTGCTTCATCCCATTTCTGCCATGCTTTCCTGGTTTGTGTAAGTCTCATGCAGCGGTTCCTAATCCCCACATGCAATCTTCTAAAGTTCATCCACCTATCTGACTGTTGGTATGTTCAATTTTCAAGTCAGAGTCGAGTGTCAATTTTTTTTAACTACGTTCCATCGGTGTGCAGGAATTTTGGTTTTTCTTTTTGGACGAGCTCGCTCTATCTTAGGACGCATTTTTTTTTATGCTTAATTTTATTTATATTTTATCTCTTTGAGTGGCACGGTGTCCTGACCTACCGCCTGACGCAGGTCCTCACCGGACACGGAAGTTTCGGGAGGTATCTGTGTTGGATAAGGAGGGAAGAAACGCCCGGGTGTCACCACTGCGAGGATCGCCCGAAGGACACGGTGGAGTATAAGGTGCAGGACTGCCCCGCTTGGACCTTCACCGCCGTGTCCTCACGATGGTGATAGGCGGAGACCTCTCGCGCCTGGCATTGGTCGAGGCCATGCTGCGAGGCGAGACGGAATGGGAAGCGGTCGCCTCCTTCTGCCAAGCAGTAATGCTCGCGAAGGAGGAGGCGGGCCGCGTGAGGGAGGACACAGCGTCCTCCCTTCACCCCAGCCGCAGTGGTAGACGCCCACGGCAACGGTCGTCGCTAGACGATCTCCGGCCACCGTAGGCGCGGGCATGCGGGCGGCGAGTAATGGGCGACTCGTTGTCCGACCATGGACCATGCCTGGGTCGACGGCACGTTATGTTCCACACACGCCTCAAAGAGTATCAGCAAAATGACGGGGGGCCCCCTTCTAGAGGGCCAAAGCCTGCCGGGGTCGCGGGACCTAAGAATTACCGTGACCCCGGAACGTAAAGGGCCATTGAAGGACGCCGTGGATTTTAGTCAGTACGAGTCTGATTTGACAGGCCTGTTGGTCTAGTGGTTAGTGCCCCTGACTGCTATGCCGGAGGTCGTGGGTTCGATTCCCACCCAGGACAAATGTTTGTGTGATGAGCACGATCATTTGTTCTGTGTCTGGGTGTAATTTATCTATAATATGTATGTATTTAGAAATATATAAGTATGTTTATCAGTTGTCTAGTACCCATAACACAAGCTTTGCTTAGCTTGGGACTAGATGGCGTTGTGTGATAGTTGTGGAATATTTATTTATTATTTATTTATTATTTAATTTCTCCTGGTCTGCCCCGGGTGGAGAACTCATTTGATGATTTTACCACGATAAATAGAAAAGCTTAATTTAGTCAAGATTCTACTGTGTTTTGAGACTCTCGTGTTGTGACTCTCTCAAAATGACTACCGATATTTTGTTTGCACTTCAGATCAAGTCTATTTAATGATACATTATACTATTTACTTCCAATTCACTAAACGACCACAAAAATAAGCTAAATCCACAGTACTAAAATGATTATATTTTACATGAGAAAAAAACTACTAGGAGAAAATTCGAAGCTAAAATGCGGGAGGCAAATCAGCTTGTAACCCTCAGGCAAACAAGGGCCGTATTATTATTTATTTTCGGATATTTTAATCAACTCTATCTGCAAGAAAATATAAGTCAAAATATAATATTTTAGAAATTGATGATAAGGCAAATAATAGTGTATCTTTTTGATGAGAGCCTGTTGTTCAATCTCTCTTTTGATCGATGGGTTTTTATATAAGCTCCTCTAAGGGGAAAATATTCATGAGATTGGGGAAAATCTTAGCAGTTTTTTTCCTGATTTCAACCAATATTCGAAAATCCAACGCTGTTCTGGCTGTATTTACGTATAGACAGACGTTAGTACATCAACCTACCTTAATCCGTAATTTTTTTATTCAAAATATAACATGAACCTTATGTTTTTGTGATAAAGTTGAAAATATAGTCAATTTTGACAGATTAGCTTTTGTCGGGGTAGCTTGTTATGTATAGTCAGACCTACTGATCTTTCCAGAATAATAAATCCAAAAAGCGTTTGTGTTGTGGGTATCCTATACTTGGCCCCTAGAGAAAAAATGCACAAGTTAATGTATGTATTCTTGAATTAACTTTAACTAGGTTTAAATGAACTACTAACTACAGTCACCAAAATTACATAAATAGTTTTAAAGCCCTTACCTGCTAACTATTTTTAAAACCAACAAGATTTTAATCCCTAGATCGCAAATAAACGGTCTATTACAAAACATTGCCTCACAAATGACCTCTCAAGCGAAAGGTCACCAAAAATACTGGACGAATTTGTGACCGCAGTTAGTATTTATTAGCGGACGGCAGCTCACTGCCCACCTCTTTTAGTAATCCCTACGATGCCTTTACGACACCCACGGGTTTTACCGTGACCTGTTCTACCCAGAACAATAAGAATCAATTTAAAACCTTCAAACTAGGTTAACGCAAAATTAGAGTAGAGGCCTTATAAAATAAAGGTAGAATAGTAAGCCTTTGTCAAACAGACAGGCTATAGCCAACCGGACCGAGTCCGAAGCGATAACGAACCTATACGAGCCGTCAAACTTTGTGCAGCGAAACGAGGCGTGGCAGTTGTATTAGCTGGTTTTTTATGAACGACGTCAAACAGAGCAAATACGCCTTCGCTACGTCTTCGCATCGGTTCGGTCACGCTATCGGATCGCTTTCGCTTTTCTATGTGACTGGAATCAAACAATTCCATACATTACAAATAAAAACGCCTCGCTTCGCATTCGCCACGCCTGTCTGTTTGACTAAAGGCTGAAAGGTATGTTCGCACAATTAGCTTACATTTTTAGAATTTTGATGTTTAATAGTAACCACCTCTATCGTATCTATTCTAACATGCAACAGTTCAGTTCATTCAACAGCTTTTTTACAAGCTTTTATTTTTGTATTTGTGTTCGTTTGTAGGAAGTAACTTCTGGAACTACTAAATCGATTTTGAAAATTCTTTCAGTATTTGAAATTTACATTATTGAGTGAAATAGGGTATCTTTTTTTAAACTGCACCTGTGCGAAGCTAGGGCCAGTCGCTAGTATCATTATGTTAACACTGATCTATGCTTCAAATTGACGATACACAATTATGTATAAATCAAAATTAAAAGCTATATCTACAAGAAGATATCTGAGCAGTACATTGAATATTCGAGTACCAGCATTGATATACGTTCTGTAGTTTTTGTATGAAAGAGTAATCAATATCCATTCATCTATCTACACAAACTTTCGCATTTAAGCCTTTGTCAAACAGTCAGGTGTGACGAATGCGAAGCGTGACGTTTTTATTTGTAATGTATGGAAGTTTTTGGATCCAGTCACATAGAAAAGCTAAAGCGATCCGATAGCGTGACAGAACTATCGGACTGACGTCTCGCTTCGGAAACGCTTCGCTTTCGCCTGTCTGTTTGACAAAGGCAGTTTGGTATTAGTTAGATAAATATTTAAATTAATTCTTCATCGAGTTCGAAATTTGAATCAAACGCTCGCTGTCGGTTACCCGTTTTCGAACACTCGCGAGCTCCACCCGGTGTAACCTCACCTCAGAACAACTTTCTATGTTACATTCCCCGGAGGATAACATACAACCCTTTCATATACAGCTAATAGGTGTAAGTAACTTTTACCCGACTTAACAGAAAATATCGACGTCTCTAGGCACTCGTAAATTCTTACAGGATTCTCAAATAAAATTAGTGGGATATATTCTGGACAAAGGTATTTACGGAACGAATGGTGTTCATTGCGTGTATTTTGTTTTGATAAAATTATTTCTATGTAGCTATTTGTAATGAAGTATTTTTTTTTTATTGATACAATCCAAATTAGATGCGGCATTTATATTAGTTTTATAATTAAAAATCTTTTTTTTTTATGTTTGTGTTTTGATCTTTAATTCTGAATACTGATTTTCATTTTTTTATTCTGTATGCTATTTTTAACTTATTTTCAAACTAAATAAACAATAAAGTACGTACAGATACCGAAAAAAACGGGAAAATAAAAAAATAACATGTCTTCAAAAAATGCATTCACATTGTTGTCAGCGGGAAAGCAGATTTCATTTAAAATACCAGATCATTTAGAATAATTGATTCTTCGAGTTACAGGTAGAAAATGGCTGCATACGTTTCCACGTATTTCTCAACCACGGCAACTAAAAGTCGTAACTGGTCACAACAACGTAAAACAAAGAATTCCTTTTGAGTCTCGTCCACCGTACATTTTCTTCTCGATCGAATCCTAAAAAGTAGGAGAAACATTCCTTTGCCATTCAAAGAATCGAAATCAAAGTATCATGGCATACCAGGATAGCAGAAATTCTTGAGTCTGCATTCTGCATCCATATTCAATATTGAAGAACAAAATAGGGAAAAGGAGGTAGCAAAAATCCTCCTTTCAAACAAATCGTTACCGTTCAAGACGGCATAATGGGAGGTCGTACAATAGTGCAATTCTGGCGCGACACTGCCAGTGGTGGCCTGTGTACTTATTCAAGATTCTGTTGGTTAGTATTTTTCTGAGTGTTTTTCTTTCGGTTCATCGTGGAGTTATGATTCAATCTTGGTTCTTGACTTGTGAATGAGTTGAGATTAAGTTTTATGTTTTTTTTTTTCTGCTCAGGGATCATCTTAAATGCGAAAGTCTATGGATGAATGTACACAGGTAGTTTATTACCGGAATTAACCCATAGGATACTTTTTATTGCGATATGACGTTTCTGTGGCTTAATTACCAAAGGGGTAAAATAGCGGGTATTGCCTCGAGCATATGCTAGTTCGGTTACATAACTGATTAAAACATCGTTTATACTTCCAAAAATCAGTTAAGTAGCTACCTGGTCATTCAGGATTTCAACTCTCATAACTGCATAGATTAAATAGTTAAATAGATTGCCTACAGCACGTGAATACTTAAAAGAATGTGTAGCCATTTTATTTATAAAAATATCGGGTAACAAATTGTTTTCCGTATTCAGCGTCTCGCGTAGACTGTCACGTCAAACGCTACAGCTTATTATACGAAAAAATAAATTGCCGAAGACGCAGAAAATACAACAATAGTACATACTCGTTGTCAGCCAATTCTCGATCTTGTCACCCTTTCGAGAAGCACCAGAAGGCAATATCGATGGGCTATATCGCCACCCTAAGGTGAAACGACTTCGGAAAGATACAAGTTTCAATTTCCCACCCTCTTCGAGGACAGGCTATAAATAATATCCAGCAAAAAAAAAGTTATTTAACACGTTACCCGGGGTTGGTGAACAGTATACGTTGCCAATTCCCTGGCTTGACGAATGAAGCTGGAATCAAGCCAGCCTATTCTACGTACAATGAAAAATCTCTTTATTGCAAGGTTCGTGTACATTCGTATAAATTCGGCGTTATGTAGCACAGTTCTTGAATCTGGGCACGTATTTTGACCTGGAAGAAGAAGTTGGGTGGGTTTCAAGATAGAAGCTGATGTTGATGTTCATTAACTGGTATTTTGGTAAATCTGTGGCCAATTTGCTGTGAATTATAATAGTAGGTACTAGGTCATGTCGTGTGAACTAGGTTATGTCCGCTGCGTTGCCCCAGCGAAGTTTGATAAAAATCCTACGAGACGTTATAACGGGATAAAAAGGATCCTGCGTTAATCTAGGTTATTAAATTAATAAAACAAATTTGACAAGTAACTAGCATTAGTATACTACTGATTTTATTTCAAGTTGCAATCGTGCTTGGCATTCAGGACGGTACGGTTCGATTCAGCTCGGCCATGATCGGATTATGCTGCGGTGGCTTACATAATGTACTAGCCCAGGGTTAATTGATTCTATTGAGAGACAATAGGCTCGCTTTCTAACACATTTAACCTAATATCGGCATTGATGAATTTTGGATGGGAGAGATCGCTGTAGGTAAAGTCACGAGCAATAGTATGTATACTCTACAGTATTCAAAAGCGATGTTCTGCTATCATATTGTTTAAAATTTTGCCATCTCATTAGACTTCTATTTTGGAAGCCATACTATTACGAAATAGATCTTATTTCTAAATAGAAACCAGTATTTCACTAGTAAATTGGGTTTGAATTTTGTTAAGTGTATACATGTTTATTGCTCGTGACTGTACGGAGACGAACTTCATATATTAACACAGAGTACCTTTTTATAAATGATTGCTTTGTTGGTTTAGTGGTCAGAAACGTGACAGCTAAGTAAGAAGTCCTGGGTTCGACTACCGAGATGGGCAGTGTTCCACCAGTCATTTATCAGTAACAGTCACGGAGGCTTTTAATATAGGTATAATGCAATAGCATAATGATTGCAATTTCATGTTGTCAAGAAAAGTTGCAGGGCCGGCACTGCGAAGGCGATACCTCTGGTGTTCACGATAGACCGTATGTTAATTTGTCACATTTATGGTATAAAACATTCTAAGTATGAAATAGGTCTTACTTCAAAATTATTTTAATATCCAAGAGGAAAACGCTTTTGGATTTATGTAAGTGATATTCATGTCCTTAACTATTTCTACCTATTCAACATTTTCGAAGATTGATTCACCTAACAACTAGGTTCTAATAGGCTTTTGTCGAGTCCTAACAAATTAATTCCTATTACGTGCGCCAAAAATTTATTCCTCAAAAGACTATCGCCTTGTTGAAACCACACCCGGGTCTTGTATTTTATCATTTAGACCCCGAATGCTAAAAAAGGCAAAGTCTTTTGTCGCAGCCCTTGTTAAGTCCAACAGAAGAAGACCCCTACTGTTAACTTATTAAACGGGATTTAGGGGTCTTGTTAGTATGGCGGTTGTAAACTACCCTTAGTCACGTGTGCAACAAAGGAAACTATGATGGAGGTCCCGTTTTTATTAAAATGTCCAGTGCTCTTAAGCCGATTTTATTTATACCCTCCCTTACAAAGTTACTTTATTTTTTTTGCCCCACACTAGGTATTTCTCCTGTGTCGTGTACTCAAAACTTCTGCGTATATTTCACCTATTTATCGATGACTTATCTAAGATTTTAATTTTTTAAATTGTAAAATCATCAAATGAGTCCTCCCAGGGCCGAGCGGGGGGGACTGTCAGACTCGTATTGAGTAAAATCCACGGTGTCCTTCAATAGTCCTTTACGTTCCGGGGTCACGGTTATTCGTAAGTCCCCCAAAATATCGCCGGCTGTATGTGACCTCCATTTTGGGGTCAATTGAAACGTATTCGTTTCTGTATTTTTTTCTGGGTAACAAGGAAAAGAGAGTAATGTGTCATCCGTAAGTTTTTTTAGTCTAAGCGAAAAACAACATGAAAGAGTATCGGTTGGAATAAAAGGAAATCCACAAGAATATTTGACGTTTTCTATAAAAAGATCCTTGTATTTTTTTTTGCCTTTCAAATTGAATGGAATTCTATTAAAATTTATTTATATCACAGTGGTTCATCAAATTAATACTATATTACATACTATTTATAAAAAAGTATTTACATAACTAAAACTAGAAATTTAAGAATAAAACTAAATATTTACAACAAAATACTAAATGTAAACTAAAACTGAAATAAAATTATTAAAAAAAAGGAAAAAACAGAAAAAGGCACAGTCACTCAGGCGTCAAAGTACTCCTCCGCATCGCTGTCATCTGGAAACGTGCCCAGAAGACTGGCGGCATTGCCTCGTTGAATGGCAATGCTTATTCTTTGACCAAAGAAAGAACCAGCCCTCTGGTCACGCGAAGTGTCGACCAGTCGCCGAGAAATTTCCTTAAAAAGGAGACGCGCACTTGGACCCCATGACCCGAGCGTTTCAACCCCAAACGGCTCAAAACTGTAGCAACCATTAAGGTTACAGTATTTGCGCCGCTTGAGGTTCTCAGCAGCCGCAGCTGCGGCGCCAGCACAGCCCGCCGTGCTTGCAACGTGGGATGGCGCAAGGGTATCGACACAGGTAGCGTCCCACACCAAAGGTCTACCCACCTTCCAAGGCACCAACGTCATTCCGTCTGGTCTTTTGCCATCGTCACGTACCAAGCCGTTTGGTTCTAAAACTGCTGGTACGCCGGCGGAGGCAAAAGCTCGACGAATAATATCGTTGATGCTGGCGTGACGAGCTATGCGACCTGCGCTCCTGCTGCAGGACAGGCCATGATGTCCGAGGTTGTCGACAGCTTCACCACAGTGGCAACGATGCGGAGCAACACAAGGTGCGCCTAAACGAAGACTTGTAGCGAGCCGAAATGAAGCATCATCCATCATGGTACCAATAGTGGATGATGGGAGTGCTTGAAGCCATAATCCCGACTCCCACTCCCCCATTCTATTAAAATAAACTATAATATTCATGGAATTATTAATCTTAGTTTTTTATATGATTCAATACAAAAATATTAACGTGTAACATGTATGTAACATTAATTTATTCCACCTCATAATAATTTATTATTATTTTCTTCCTTAGGCAGTCGTGTAAAGTAGGACTCATTTATTTATGAGGTCGAAGATTTCAATTCGCTGTATGATTTTATCAGAATAAGTAATGTGCCTTAAAGTAATCTCTTTCTTTTTATTATTGTCTTATGTCATGGAAAAAATACAGTTTTGTCCCGAAATTCCCGGTATTTCCCGGTTCCATGGAGGCCTGTCCTGAAAATCCCGGTTCTTTAAACAAGAACCTATTCTCGATTCCCTAGTCGTGACGTTATCATCTAATACACAAGCGCCTACTAGATGTTACCAACCAAAAATGGGCTATCTTTCTCATACTTGACTTCATTTCCAATTACTAGTAACACCATCAATCAAATCCATCCATCCATAATACAACTGCCTCCATAACTGAACAGACACAACATCTAAGAAAATATTAATTCCTTACAAAGCTTCACTATTAATCCCAGCTCAACTATTACACGAAATTCCTACTAATATTATACGTGGCGGTCATGGAGTATAGAGTTATGGAGGGCTATCTTTGTGTTTGAGAAGTGTCGCCGAAATGTGTTATAGTGGCGCTATAATCGCATGACGGTAAATTTTAACAACATGGCCCTGTAGAACAATAGAAATAACAGGGTGGATTTTTAGTAACTTAGAGTCTGGCAGTCCCTTCCGCTAAAGGAAAAAGGTATTAAAAAAACAGCGCCAGTGGTTTTATTTTTTTATTTTGAACTATGTAAAAAGTGGGAATTTTGTATGCTGTACTATACTGTCACTAACTACTACAGTCAAAAGAAATTAACTTTAATCTGTCTACAACTGCTATATACAGCTACGCTAGCACCATATTTTAAATTTTATTAATTGACTACAGTAGAACACTTTTTGAACGTATTCCTCCTTTAAGACACTGCTCTTTACTTCTATACTCCATGCGACCAACATAAGACGCAACGTGTACCAACATTAAACGTTAGCTACCAACATAATACAACGCAGTACCAACATAATCTTGGAATCCGGAATGCTAAATAGAGATTTGTTTGTTGTCTTCTATCTAGCGTCGCGTTACTAAATAATGTTATATAATATAGTAATTTGTGTATAATTCTATTTCATTCAGCCTGGCTTGTGGTGTTTGTTAGATTTTAAGGATATAAGGGGATATAAGTTATACTTTATGTATTAATATAGTCTAATGTAACATTTGTAGTATAGTCATAGATACCGCATTAGGTTTAAACAGAAATGATTGTATTATTTTTTATGTGGTATTTTTTGATGTAGAAATTAGGCATAATTTTGTGATTGACGATTAATAGTCGACTGTCGAGCGCCTTATTTCATTTTAAATTGTCTAAGTCCTTTAGTTATTTTTGGTCCTCCGAATTCAGAGTCTCAAGATATTCTTCTTATTCTATTAAAAAATAAAGTGCAAATTGGAATGTGTCAAATGGTAAAAAAAATCTAACAAGGTACAGTAACATGACACAAATGAATATCACACAATACAAAAACTGTTGATCTTACATCACCTAGTTTTTCTAAAACAAATTCTCGCATCTAATCCTTTGTCAAACAGACAGGCGTGACGAATGCGAAGCGAGGCGTTTTTTTTTGTAATGTATGGAATTGTTTGAATCCTGTCACATAGAAAAGCGAAAGCGATGCGATAGCGTTACCGAACCGATGCGAAGACGTGGCGAAGGCGTATTTGCTCTGTTTGACGTCATTCATAAAAAGCCAGCTAATACAACTGCCACGCCTCGGTTCGCTGTACCCAGTTTGACGTCTCGTATCGGTTCGTTATCGCTTCGGACTCGGTCCGGTTCGCTATTGCCTGTCTGTTTGACAAAGACTTATTAGTTTTGGCGTGAAAAAACTAACAAATGCGGTTGCGCAGGTCGCTGCAGGGATGCTAATTGTGATCACTAGATAGTTCTAGAGAAATACTATGAGTGGGGGCTTTAGATACACATAATTCGTGTTAAAATTCCACCAAATGCATCTGTGTGTTCTACAATAGTAGAACGCGCGACTAATGGAGTTTTAAATGTCTCGTTTTGACGTCGTTCATCAAAAGCTAATACAACTGCCACGCCTCGATTCGCTGCACCCAATTTGACGTCTCGTATCGGATCGTTATAGCTTCGGACTCGGTCAGGTTCGCTATCGTTTGTCTGTTTGACAAAGGCTCTAATTTGATTACAGTATCCCCGCAGAAGACAGACATAAACAGAAAATATAAATACAGTTCATCCACTATAATACTCCAATCAAATTCTTCAAAAGCAAATAAACGCAACTCCTCAAATAATAAAATACAGCGAATTTATTACCTTTATGCCTTTGTCAAACAGACTGGCGAAAGCGAAGCGAGATGTCAGTCAGTCCGATAATTCTGTCACGCTGTCGGATCGCTTTCGCTGTTCTATGTGACTGGATTCAAACAATTCCATACATTACAAATAAAAACGTCACGCATCGCATTCGCAACGCCTGTCTGTTTGACAAAGGCTTTATTGAGGACCAATAACTTATTAGTTCGTTCTAGGACTTCAAGTTTATTACTATAGAAATTACTAGCTATTATGGACCTCCCTTAATCCTTTGATGGATTATTGGTATCAAATCTGTTTATTAATGCTGTGTCGGTATTAAGTAATAGCGATTAATTTGGTAAATCTTATCCGATTTTGTAAGATGGATTATTTTATATTTTAAAATGCTGTATTTTGTAGTTAGTTTCGGTATTTTGTATGTCATTCATATTTAAAGACTTAAGGGAACGTTTTGAAATTCATAAAAGTGATTAAAATCTTTGTGGTGAGTTAACTAAAAGTTGACGGCACGTTTGGCGCAGTGGCTGAGCGAGTGTCGCGGGTTCGATTCCCGCACGGACCAAATATTTGTAATATCTACAAGTAGTTGTTCCAGGTCTGGGCGTTTGTGTCTGAGAGTTTATATGTTTATAAACCCACGACACAGGAAAAATACCTAGTGGGTGTTTTTTTAAGCAGATAAATAAAATTAAAAAATAAATTGACAACACGTTATCCATTGCAATCAGAATCAAACTTCCAAAAGTTCGAAATTTTGTTAGCCGTAGTAATAAAATATGGGTAAACCAGTTTTGAACTTGATTATGCTAATACCTAAGTACTCTGCCGCGGTCGTGGGTCTCACGAATTACCGTGACCCCGTTATGTAAAGGGCTATTGAAGGACACCGTGGATTTTAGTCAGTACGAGTCTGACAGTCCCTGACATGTGATGATTTTACCACGTAAAAAAAAAGTACCTAAATACAAGGATATTTTTTCGTGTGGTAAAAGTCACACGCATTAACTTTATTGCCTGTCTGAGGCACTATCATGACTTTTTTGTGACGTAAAGTATGCTGGAATTTGAAGTTAATTTATTGGAAAAATTCTTTTGTTGTACACTAGAAGCGCTTTTTTTAATTTTCCATCCAATGGCTTGATCAGGTAAATCATCGCCGCTGTATACATATTCTCGTATTAACAAATTCGATTGCTTTAAAACATATTAACCTGAATATCTACAACTTACTCGTATAAATCTCAATAGGCCACGTTGACATCCCCGCCCGTCAGTATTTAGGGCACAATAATCTGGCCATTATGTCGAAAACAATGGGATACAACCTATTTGGCTATCTATAAATAAATAAATATTCCACAACTATCACACAACGCCATCTAGTCCCAAGCTAAGCAGAGCTTGTGTTATGGGTACTAGACAACTGATAAACATACTTATACAACATTATTTTTAGTATATGCGAAACCTGAATATAGTTTGTTCAGAATCGGTAACTGATTCGATTCCAATAATTTTTACACCATGTTATATTTTTTTTCAAAAATATTTTAATTAAATTTTAATTACAATACAATGACCGTACGGCTAGGTACCTATTGCCAAGCTATTATCACGAGTGTATAACACAGGAGACGCGGTGTACGCGGGTGTACCGCGAAATAAGCATGTTTTTGGACGGACAACCAGGTAATAAACATACTTATAACCTTGTGATTTTTTATGATACGGTTTCAAAATTTCGTACATAGATTCTTTACACAAAAATACTAGACAGGTGTATCGGGTTTCGCATAAACAAAAAATAATGTTGTATATTTCTAAATACATACATATTATAGATAAATTACACACAGACACAGAACAAATGATCGTGCTCATCACACAAACATTTGTCCTGGGTGGGAATCGAACCCACGACCTCCGGCATAGCAGTCAGGGTCACTAACCACTAGACCAACAGGCCTATCTATGGCACGGGATCTTGGATTTGTAATAGTACCAGCTGCGAGGTAACAAGGTCGTAATTTTGAATAAAAAATGCAATTAATACGGTTGGAGTAGGACTTTAGTTGTTAGTGAATTCATTAGTAAGTATTCTTTATTCGGGTGTATATTTCTTTGTAGGCACATATTATGTGTTATCTAAAGGAGTTCCGACACACGCTGCGATAGGATATTGAATTTGACCTAAGATCTAATGTTTTTCCATACCGACACCAATCTAAACACACATACAAAAAAAATTGCAATCAGTAGCATAAGTTTAAAAAAAAAAAACAATTAAACTGTTTTACTGGTTTAAATTCTAAGGCCCACTTGCACCACAATCACTAAACGGGTTTAGCGCTTAACTGCCTTAGAATATGACTGTATACCTGTCAAATTGTTTGAAGTTGACAGAGACAGAACGATGTTTTAAATCAGTTTAGCGCTAAACCTCTTTAGTGATTGTGGTGAAAGTGGGCCTAAATCTTTATTTTTTAAATAAAGAATTTAAAAAACAATTGTTCTATCTATTTCTAAATCAATCTATTTCATCTCTGCGATGTAGAAATAGACAGAAAATACGAGTGATAACGCAGAGTCAAAACTTCATCCGTACGTCTAGTCATCTCTGGGTCGACACACTAATTATTTTTCCACAAGCTTTTGCCCGTACTGGTTCATGGAACAGTTTAAAATCTTAAATAAAAAGCAGTACGTCTTATAAACCAGGGTATTACTACCAGTGTCCCTTCCATTCGAATCTGTTCATCCATGAATAAAAAAACAGACTTACTTAAGAAGCTTCCCTTTTATAAAACTGTGGAGCAGTCAATTCTAAAACATCCCGCAATTGCGAATTGTTGACTTTAATCTACAACGATTACGCTAGCATGTTAACAAAACCAACCATAGAATTGAAAGTACAATAGAAAATTTTCCGTATCTTAAAAATACCTGCCTTACATAACAATTCAAAATTCTAATATCCTAATCACCTGCTCAAACCGACGACAAAGAGAAGACGCGACGCGGCTCAAACCGGCGACACAGATCCAACGCTTATTTGCGATAACAAACTCTACAAAAGATGACTTGGTCGAGCCATTGTTATTAAAAATGATGTCAACTTTACTGGCTCCGTTGATTTATGATATGCCTTTGTGGCACATAATAATGGGATTGTGTTATGTAACGACTAAGAGCTCATTATGGCCAAGTAATAATAAATAACACTGGAAATTGGCCGAAACACAGAAGTTTCGGTACTAGCCCCGGATCGGACGGTTTTATGCTCATTTTAAATGGCTAATTGCTGAATTCACCAAGGCTGCATGTGAATATTTCACGTTATTAACATCAAAGATATTTCCGTAGTCTATTTGGATAATTTCGTGGGATCTCTGCTGTTTATCTTTGACAAATACGAGTCGGAAACGCGGTCGCTGCAAGGACTTAATTAGCATTTTTAATAGAACCTGCAGGTACAGCATACACCTATTGGAGTACTGTACTGTTTCAATTTGCATGTGTTCGTATTATTTTAGAGAAGCGTTTTTCAATTAACTTATGCTATGTATACACAAGTAACTGAATGTTACCGTTTTAAATTTGCGGTACCTACTTACTATTCCTCACCAAAAGTCGGAGTGTTATTTTCATACTGATCTAAATGTTTTAACTTTTATAGGAGTTTTAGTAAAGCTTTTTGCGAACTGAATCGAATGGTCCCAAATTCAAGTACCAAACTTTGATCAAGATTTATACACAAATATTATAAAATACTTTGGCTTCGAGTAGTTGGATTTTTTCAATTGACAAAGAACCTGATAGACACTGAGATTCTGCAACTTGCTCAAAAGAACTTAATTAAGGAATAGTATAACGAGAAACAACCTGTTGTAACATCAGAAACTTTACTAAATATACAAAAGCAAAAACTCTTTCATTAATTGAAGCCCAACTTTGAAACCAATCCCAAAAGTTACCATTTTCAGCAATTTTGTTAATTTTCAACTTTATTCTGTGAACCTTAATCGTTTTGCTAATCTAAAATATTTTTCGCACCAATCTCTGTGGTGATTACTCGCCGAAATAGCAAAATGACTTTAGTGTCAAGTCAGAGTTGGTTGGTGTCGTCCAAACCAATTATAAAGTTTAATTACTCATCGCTCCGCGGACTAGTTTAGTACAAACAACAGATGTCGCTAGTCATGCTTGTTACTTGTATACGTGGATGTACATACGTGGATGAGGCAGCTGTAATGTTGTCCATAGTTGATGTACTTTGTGCTGGAAACTGCTGGAGAATATACCGTTGATTATGTTCATACTGCGCAACATACTATAATGCATTGACTGCTCTGATAGGTTTTGTGGTATGTAGATTGAAATAGTTTGACGATAAACTTTTGCTAGCGATTGGAACGATTGAGTTTATTATTGATTGACGTGATTTTGTCAGTCAATTTGTAATGTTCAGTGAGTTGGGATTCCATTTTTACATCTTCTGAATTTTATTGGTCTAGTTATTAAAACATGATTTTTTTGGTAACACAATTTTTTTTTTACGGTTTTGCAAATCTTAATAAATGCTTTATCGTTTGTGAAAACATATTGCTATTCTGCGCTATATTTTTTTACAATTTCCGTGACATCATCTTAGAACATGTCTATTTCAGTAACATTTTCTAAACTTACTCCTCCATCTTCAATATCACCCATTTCCATAATCCCACTTTTCAATTTACCACCCACACAATTTTTATTTGGTCTCAAAACATCTAAAAGTTCTTCTTATGACGTAACAAACTAACACTCGCATCCCATTATACGCTGAAGGATTTTATGAGGTAATATATAACCACGACCTAAAT
The DNA here is from genome assembly GCA_943136025.2 of Agrotis puta. NCBI lineage: Eukaryota > Metazoa > Arthropoda > Insecta > Lepidoptera > Noctuidae > Agrotis > Agrotis puta. The sequence continues at coordinate 3,115,715 of OW964182.2, forward strand.
CTTCTTGATCTCGATGGTAGAATTGAGTAGGGTGTGTGACAGTTCGGATTATGGGAAACCGTCAATGTATAGTTGAAGATAGGGGTGGCACGATCTAGGAATTCATTATGCGGCCCGCGCTATGCGTGATGACGAAATGAGATATCTTGAGAAACTTGTTGTGTTAATTCACTGTTTAATAAGTTTACATAGTCACAGACACACTAGACATTAGAACTTTTCTTTGGGTTGGTAACTATCACAATGTTTTCGAGGCCTGGATGGATCGGAAGGGACTATCAGGCTCTTACTGACCAAAAATCCATCCTGCTTATTACCTGAAACATTAGATCTTAAAACAGGATATTTACCGTGTAGGTTGTTATGTGTTTATTATTTGTATTAATTTTCCGATATAGTAGGCACTGTTAGAACCGTCTAATCTTGTGACATAAACTACATAGTTCCTGTTTTTTCTATATTAAGTTCTGTCGCTTCCGATCTTTTGCAATGAAAATCCAGCTTTGCTGATAAAGTACCTAATATAATCGCTTGACCAAATTCAACAGTGTCATCTTTTTTTTAGCGTGGTAAAATCATTAAATGACTCCTCCCACCCAGGGCAGGGCAGGTGGGACTGTCAGACTCGTACTGACTAAAATCCATGGTGTCCTTCACTAGCCCTTTACGTACCGGGGTCACGGTAATTCGTAAGTCCCGCGACCGACTGTGTCATCTAAGATAATTTTAAAAAGGTCAACTTTACCCATTTTTAAAGCTCAACATCAAAGGTGCCTTCTTCATCACATTGCAATTAACACCTTCTGTTCCATCTGTGACCTTAATCTTTTACATTCAACATAATTTAAAGCATTTTATCTTTAATACCCATTTCACATACGATATATCTAATTACAAAACCTAATTTGCATCCCCCAGCACATCTGTACGGTGAAATTGTGATAACGCCAAGTATTTTCTAGTTCGTCTCCTCTCCGTCGCTTCGAAGCCAATTATAAAGTTTAATGAAGCGTCAGGTTGTCCCTTTTACACTTGCATACTTACTTCACATTATACGAATAGTTAAGGTTACGAAATTAATGGGAACTGGCTTATGTAACAATGGAAATTAGTTAATGTTTACACGTTCGTGAGCTTACGCTGAAGGTAGCTAATTGGATCTTGATAATTTGGGAAAAGAGCATGACGTTAATTTTGAACAGGTGATAAAAAACACCGTTAAGCTGTCATCATCTTTTATGAATCTTTATTTGGAAGTAAGGAAGAGTAAATTTTATATAATGCAAAAGAATAACACAATAACAATTACAATACAAATAATCTAAACAAAAACAACGTATGTTCTTAGTCTCGTAGTGACATCTAGTGAGACAACTAGCGTTTGACAACAGTTTTGGGTTGCCTATTCTCAATTTCTGCGTATAGCGACATCTAGTTTGCATTTTAGTAAACTGTAACGAGAATCTTTCTAGGCGCGTGTTATATGATACGTCAAAATGGTGCTGTATTTATTTCAACATGGTGCTCGATACATTTTTTGGAGTGATTACGCGACCTGTGACACGATCAATATTAGCTCCGCGTATTTTAAATCGTTAAAAATAGTAAACAAACAGTTTATAACAAAACAAACCGTGCAATACGACAGTTATAGTCCAAATATATAGTAACAGTGTTATTTCTACAAAACTCTTTAGTAAAGTGCATAAATTAGTGTAAAATGAATTAGTGATTCGAATTCAAAATCTAATAAAGATTTGTGTATGTAAATAGTAAAAATTCCGCTAAACTCCTCACAATAAAGTATCACGGCAGTGCAGTGTATAAAACAAAAACATTAGTGTTAACATAAAACATAAACAGTGCAAAAATTGTAAAAAAAAAATTAATGTGGAAAAATTTGCTAACGGTCTTTGTTCCAAAAATTCTATCTACCTGATTCTTTATTTTGGTCCAAATCTACTGTTAAACAAAGACGATAATTTTGGAGTGTTACTCAAAGACCAACTGGCGCAGCGGTTAAGGACTAATCGTCGAGACGTAGTCAGAGAGGCCTGAGTTCAAATCCTTGACAAGTGCAAAACTTTTTGTGAATGTTTCTGACAATTGTTCAAAGAATATTAACATTTACAACAATAATACGAGTTTGTCATACATTAGTATTGTTCTGTTACAATTTATTTATTTTTTATTTTTTTTTCTTTGAAAACATACTGTTTGGAGGTCACCGCATCATTAGCCCTCCGCACATTACTTGTCCTCACATCGAAGAGATAGTGTATACATACACAGCTGTACCTTTGTGTCGCCTACCTGCTGGCCACTACTCATCACTAAGATAGGATGGATAGAGTAATAATGACAAGAGGAAATACTACACGCCTAATGGAATCGAAACTGCAATTAGCTCTAGTTGAGTTAAAGAAATATAAAGATTTGTGTGAGGAATTGCAGAGAGAACAAAGTGACAATGAGAGGGAAGTTCTTCAAAATCTACAAATTAATGCAAAACTCAAGAGAGAGATGGTAGAACTGCATAGTCGTCTAATTTCTACCTGTGAAGAAAGAGATAAACTACAGCTTATAGTAGACAGCTTCGACCAGTGTAGCAATGAGTTTGATATCACTATCAAACATAATGCCGAACTGAAAAGCAGACTAAGCGAAGCTCAAGACACCATTGACAGAATGGAGAATGCTAGCCGGGGACTACAGGTAGCACAGACCCATATGTTGTTTGAGCAACTGGTTGGTAGCACTGGATTGCATTCTACTAACTCAGCTTCGAGTAATGTAAATAATGACATTGTAACTATTGACCTCACTTGTAATAATAGTGTCATATCAAACCCTCAGGTCAGGCTAGATAATTGTAGCAATAATAAATTAAAGAAATATATTAAAATAAATAAAATGATAAAAAAGACACAAAAATTGATTAAAAATAATAAAAAATCCTTTTCTAAAAATTATAAATCCTTCAAGAGTTGTAAACAATTAAAAGAACAATTAGGTCACCATATTAAAGTAGCAGATAATATAAAAAATAACTATGAGGCTGAAATACAACTATTGCAGTCAGAGATTATCCATTTACAGGATTCCCTCGACTTTATTACATCTAAATATGATACTTCTCGAAAGGAAATGTCGGAATATATACTGGCAATGAACGATTTGGTGGATCTATGTAATGAAAATGAAAGAATGTTCAACTCTGTAACAAACAGTCTAACACCTGATTGTGATCCATCAAGTTGTTCAGAGCCAGTCGCCTCTTACGAGCCTGTACAGTCTTTTGAGAAGTTTGACAGCCTTGCTAATACTTCCCTTGCCACACAAAATAAAAAAATATTGTTAAATGATAATTTGTTAAATTACAGTTTGTTAAACGATAGTGACCAAATAATCATGTACTGCGATGAGATGGGTAAAAATATCTGTTATAAACTACAACATCGTTTAAATAAAAGGATTATTAATTATTGCATGCCTGATGCCAGTTACTGCGATATACTGGAAAAGGTAATAAATAGTAAATATAGCCCATCAACTACTATCATCATTTTGGTCGGGAGAAGGGGAAATGCAAACAGTGAAAAAATAAAAACCTATTTCGAATATTTAGCTCAGTTAAATGTTAATAAAATAGTCTTGTTTGCATTTCCTTATTGTAATGGTTTGTCACAGACTGAAAATAATATTAGATATAAGTATAATATTAAATTACAAACTATGACATTTTATAATGAAAAATTTAATTTTATTGACTCTAATGTACTTATTAGTAAAAATTACTTTACGACCGAAGATAATTATTATCTTTGTAATTTTTTTAAGGGACAGATAGCAGACTCGCTATACTATTGTATTTTTAATTGTAATAATTCAGCCAATTATTTAGGTAACTTTACTGCTTCTATTGAGCAACTTAGTGACAGACTTAGCGTGAATGCGCAGGACTTGGATGTTTCTCCAAATAATTTAAATTAATTCATGAGACAACAGAGTCAACCTCTAGCAGTAATTATATTACCGAGATAGACTTAATCACTCTTTCAAGGGACATTGAGACAACAGAGTTAAACTCTAGCAATAATTTCAACCAGTGTTTGTTACCACAAAGATTGAACTGCAAAACTAAATTAAATAATAATCCTTTAAAAATAGTTCATCAGAATATACAGGGTGTAGGAGGTAAAGAACTGGAATTGGAGTTGTTCTTGAACTGCAATTGTATTGACATCTTATGTATAACTGAACATTGGCTAAAATGTCACCAGTTTCTATTTAGCTTTAATAACCACCAGATTGCCAGCTCGTTCAGCAGAGTCAATATCATACGTGGTGGCTCCCTTATAATTGCACGTAATAATTTGAAATTCAAAGAACGTAGTGATATTGTGGATCTTTCTGTTGAGCGAGTAATCGAAGTAGCTTGCATTGAGCTTGAGCAGTATATTGTAATGAGCGTGTACAGGCCCCCATGTGCGCCTTATGATATTTTTGAGCAACATTTGGAGGAAATTCTATTAAAGACATGTAACAATAATAAAACAGTTGTTGTGTGTGGAGATTTTAACATTAATTTACTTGAAAAATCAGCTACAGTAAATAAATTCTTGACATTATTAAAATCATACAACTTGCATAGTAATTTCTCTGAACCGACTAGAATAACTTCCAATAGTGCTACCTGTATAGATAATATTTTTACAAATCTCAAACCATTGATCAATTTAATTTTAAATGACTTAGACTCAGATCACTGTGGCCAGTTAGTAGCTTTTCCTCGGCAAATAGTCAGACCTCGGAAAAAAAAAGTGAGTTTTGTTCCTGTAAACAAAAGCCGTCTAGACCGATTTAAGGATAATTTATTGGAAAAACTTCCCGAGTTGCCTTATCACGATAACGCAGATCAAGCATATACTTTGTTATTTAATTTGATTATTTTAGAATTTAATAAAGTATTTACCTCCAAAACATTGTCTGTTTGTGATCGCGTTTTATTCAGTGACTGGGCAACACCGGGTATTTTCAAAAGTAGGCGGAGGTTATATGAACTATATAATGAAAAATCATATAATCAAGATGAAAATTTTAAAGAGTTTGTTAAAAATTACTCAAAAATTTTTAAAAGAGCATGTTCCTCTGCTAAAACCATTTATATTAAAAATAAAATCAAAGTATCTGATAATAAAATAAAAACAACCTGGAATATTATAAACTCGGAAATGGGAAGGACCACATCACGAAACCGTGACTTTCATTTAAAAATAAATGATGTAGATATTAAGGCAGACATGGAGGTTGCAACAGAGTTTGAAAAATTCTTTACTAATATCCCCATTGTAACAACTAAAACTTTGTCATCGTCTCCCACTTCTGCCTACTCAATTTTGCAGGAATGTGTACCAGAATGCGTTGAAACTTTTAACTTTATGGTTGTTACCCCAAAGGACATTATACAATCTTTTAAAGATCTTGATGTCAAAAGAACTGCCGACCTTTGGGGATTATCGGTACATACCATGTCAACAATTATTGATATTATTTCGCCTTTCCTAGCGATTATTTTTAACTCGTGTATCGATTCCGGTGTATTTCCTGATTTGATGAAAATTAGCAAGGTGATTCCACTGTTCAAATCTGGAAGCACAACCGACCCTACAAACTTTCGGCCTATTTCCATATTACCTACGTTGAGCAAAATTTTTGAAAAATTAATTCTGAAGCAAATGTTAAATCATTTCAATAAAAATAATTTACTTCACTTGAAACAGTTTGGTTTTACAAAGGGTCGGTCAACTACAGACGCGGGCGTGGAGTTACTTAAGAGCATATTCGAGGCCTGGGAGGAATCGAGGGATGCTCTTGGTATCTTCTGCGACTTGTCCAAGGCCTTCGATTGCGTGCAGCATGAGACGCTTGTCAGGAAACTATACCATTATGGTATGAGGGACAAGGCTCTCGACCTTCTGACTTCTTATTTAAATAGTAGAACTCAGAGGGTTGATGTTAATGGCAAGAGATCTTCAGGGTCTGCGGTCAGTATGGGCGTTCCACAGGGCTCAATTCTAGGTCCATTCTTGTTTTTAATATATATAAATGACTTACCATATCATGTAAAGGACAATCACAGGATTGTATTGTTCGCGGATGACACATCTCTCATTTTTAAAATTAAACGACAGTTAGTAAATTATGACGAAGTGAACAATGCATTATCTGAGGTTGTCCATTGGTTTAATGTAAACAATCTACTCCTGAATGGAAAAAAGACCAAGTTAATTAAATTCTCAACTCCAAATGTGAGGCAACTAAGTACAAATGTTCAACTTAATGGAGCGGAATTGGAACCTGTTGAATCAACAGTTTTTCTTGGAATAACTGTTGATTCAAAATTACAATGGGGCCCACATATTGAAACATTGTCAAAAAGACTTAGTTCGGCCGCCTATGCTGTAAAGAAAATACGACAAGTAACTGATGTTGATACGGCCAGAATTGTTTATTTCAGCTACTTTCATAGTGTCATGTCGTATGGGATTCTTCTATGGGGAGCCTGTGCGGACATCAATGCTATCTTTGTTTTACAGAAAAGGGCTGTTCGGGCCATTTACAATCTAGGTCCTAGGGATTCCCTCCGAGAAAAATTCAAAGAGATTAACATTCTGACCGTAGCCTCTCAATACATTTTTGAAAATTTATTGTATGTTCAGAAAAATATATCAAATTTTAAGAAAATGACCGATGTTCATAGCTTGAATACTAGGAATAAGCACAACCTCGCTGTACATCGCACTCGCCTCCACAGAGTAGGCAACTCATTCATGGGTCAATGTATACGCTTTTACAATAAACTTCCCATTGACATTAGAAATTTATCAATTAATCGATTTAAAATTTGCATTAAAACCAAACTATGTAAGAAAGGGTACTATAAAATAATTGATTATTTGGATGACAAAAAAGCTTGGGATTGAATTGCTCGCTCTCGCTCGTAATTATTATACAATACTGACATTATAATTATTATCCTTTTCAAACTTATTTGTTTACTTCCTTTTTGTTTTACAAATTTTGACATGTAAACTTGACATTGTTATTTATTATTATTTTATTTAGTATTTTCAAATTATTATTTAATTTATTGTTAAACATGAAACATATTATACATGCTCTAAAACAGACTTAGATCCCTGAGTTTGTTTCGCCATTTCTTCTCAGGGTAGTCAGATATGAAATGTCGACCCCATCTAGTCTTAGTTTAAAATGTGATGTATGACGTGTAAAAGTGATATCTTCATCCTATTTACAGAATAAATCATTTCATTTCATTTTCATTTCATTTCATTTTGTTTACTAACCGTTTTGTACATCATCATACATTATTAAAAAAAGATAAACCCAAGGATACTGCGAGCAAAAATTCGAAACATGTGACATTTACCAACCCGCATTGGGTTTGCGTGATGGATGACTGTACAGCCAATTCCCTTGCATAAAGAAGAGGATTGTGTCCCAGCAGTGGGAACATTAATGAGCGAAATAAGCGATACCGAATCGAAGTGAGATATCAGTCCGATAGTTCTGTCACGCTATCGGATCGCTTTCACTTTTCTATGTGACTAAAAAAAAAAACAAAAAAACAACAACAACAAACAATTCAAACAACTCCATACATTACAAATAAAAACGTCACGCTTCGCATTCGCCACGCCAGTCCGTTTGACAAAGGCTGAAAGGCTGATTAAGCAAAAGACACTAGTTCAATATTCCTAATGGCTCTTTTACGTCAACAATTTTATGAATCGTTCCCATTTAACGACACTTGAACTAACCTAGTAACGATCGACTCCTAACAAACAGTTAAGGGCTACCTAAACGGTAAATCGGTAATAAAATTATATGGTAATATTTGTTCGAGTACCTTATACTGTGTTTAGATGATAGTGGTGATTGGTTAAATAATGTTGTAGTAAATAGCTGAGTGTGGCGATGAAATATTTACTTTGAATGAACGAAATGAAATTGTATGAAGCGACCGATTTTGCTGCGTAATTTTGGAAAACGTTATGATCTTATTTAATGAACGTGTTTTTTTGTATATCGATGCAATAAAAGGCATTCGAACTAAGTCTCCAAAGGATGGATGAAGAAGAAAGAACAAAATTTTAACACTGATCTGACTGGTCAAATCATTTGACGATAAATGAAAGAAAAAAACAATTGTAGAAGATAATGATTGAAAATTAAAATCGTAGTATTCAAAAAGAGTACATTTTCGTACAATTAACAAATGCACTGACATACAAATGGAGTATTACTAGACTAGTAGTATTATAGTATTTGCTCGAAATTAGCACGCTTTTGTGCTCGTGTAAATCAGACTTAATGTAGCAAACCAAAAAAGCGCTACCACTAGACGTATTCAGTGATTTGTGGCGCAAGCGAGCTTAGTGCAAAACTTTAAAACATCAAGTAAAAAAACACCATTAAAACGACCCTTTAAATTCTAACAAAGTAAAGAACATGGGTAGGAAACGCAAAATTACGTGCAATCCAACAAGAAGTAGGAACAAATGAGCAAACATAATTCGGATTCCGCAGCTCCGGCTGATGTTGAACGTTCAACTAAAGGAATGCAATTTTATCTGATGCCGTCCGTGAACTGAGGGTAATTAAAGTTAAAAGGAATCCGAAAGTTTACGGAGTGCAGCGAACAATGAAACTTGTAGTTCAACCTGTGTTTCGTAACAACTTTAGTATACTGTGAAAGGTAAGCGCACTTATCAGTTTAAACACCCGGGTCGACGGCGCGTTGTGTTCCACGCGCGCCTCAAAGAGTGTCAGCATAGTGACGGGGCCTGTAGAGGGCCAAAGCATGCCGGGGTCGCGGGACCAAAGGATTACCGTGACCCCGGTACGTAAAGGGCTAGTGAAGGACACCGTGGATTTTAGTCAGTACAAGTCTGACAGTCCCTCCCGCCCTGCCCTGGGTGGGAGGACTCATTTAATGATTTTACCACGATAAAAAAAAACAGTCTAAACAGGTATTTGCGGTTGTTATAATAGGCTTGATTTTGAGATTTTCTTTTGATTTTTCTGGGACAAAGGCGCTTTTTCCGAGAGAGAGTCTATGTGTGGTGTTCACGGACGAGAAGACGCAGCGTAGGCAAGCCTCCCAATTTCAAACGTATTCGCCATCATTGTGCCACTTATATCAACTAAATGTAAATGATTGAATGAATGATGCAGAACAATTTAAAGTTTATGAATGTCATGCATTTTTAAATACACTTTAAATGTAATTAAATAAGAAACAGAAAAAGAGTGCAGACATTTTGATTGGAGAATTGTAAACTGCTTAGGATTTGTAGAATAAAACAAAGATTGAAAATGTCATAATAATATGTCCTCAAAGTAATAAATGTCTCATCTGGCTTATCATGCCTAATGACATTGTGTCAAAACTTATTGCAACCCCAGAGAACAAATGTAACACTAAAACAATCCATTCAAAACCAAACTCATAATCCAGGTGCAACGTCGAACTTTGTTTGGTTATTGTTAGAGCACAGTTAAGTGTACTTAACTTCAGCTATTTAACTGTAGGTATAATTGAATTAAAAATAAGGTATTGTTCGGGTCGTTCAACTCTTTTGGTTTGTGCTGAGGTATTATGATGACTGACCAAAGCGTGCAAACTTAGAACAAGTCCAATCAAAACTGTATGGTAGTTGTTACAGATGATATTTTTCAATTAACCTGTATGATTCTCACTTCATCACACATATGTATTTATTTATGTAAAAAAAATGAAAAGAATTGAAGAAAATTAAAGACAAGCAATTTTTTTTTATCTGTCTTCTTAGATTAATAATAAGAAGATTCTTTATATCAATTCTTAATAAGAAGTCATATAAAGAAGATTATAAAAAGCCAGACTTTCTGATTAAAATAACAAAAAAACTCTACAGTGCTTGTTAGAAATCTTGTTGAAAAAAGTTCATCGGTTACCGAGCCCCTACAGGAATGGGACCTAACCCAGTTGGTACACTTCGGGTGATAAAAAATAGGAATAGGTCTCATTGCTGTCAGTAGTAAATTGTGTATAGACCGTGACCCTTTTTCTTTGGAACTTTGTCATTTGAATCTAACTTTGAGCTCTGACTCTGATTTATTGTGTTGCTTCTTTTGGGATAATCGAAGCTGTCAGACTTATAAAAATAATGTTAAAAAATATTGTTTTCGATCAACGATCGACAGGCCTGTTGGTCTAGTGGTTAGTGACCCTGACTGCTATGCCGGAGGTCGTGGGTTCGATTCCCACCCAGGACAAATGTTTGTGTGATGAGCACGATCATTTTTTCTGTGTCTGGGTGTAATTTATCTATAATATGTATGTATTTAGAAATATATAAGTATGTTTATCAGTTGTCTAGTACCCATAACACAAGCTCTGCTTAGCTTGGGACTAGATGGCGTTGTGTGATAGTTGTGGAATATTTATATTTATAACATGATATATAGGTATTCCGATGGCATTGACAGTTATGTTATAGGATCAGGCGTTACTTTACTAGCTACAAGCTCCTTTAATGTAATTAAACTTGTGTTAATGTTATTGAGAAAAATTTTAATGGCTTATTTTATCATTATTTGTCTCTGTTTGTACTGTAACCATCTCCTTTAATACCTCATTTATTCTCCACTGATTAATAATTTCTCATAATAATGTTGTTTGAAAACATGTATAGACACAAATAGTTGAAAGTTTCCTAATAATACGTTATTAATATGTAAACTCCACTTAGTAAACAACTTGAGCTTATTGATAAGTTTGTTAAACTTATACAGGCTTATGTATAGTGTCATGTCTTTGTCTATGTATCGAAGTTTTGTGTGCCAAATATTATTATGTAAATTAAACTTGGAAGATATTGTTATAGAACAGATATCGGTAAATAGTTGAAAAGCTCTATCTAATTTAAACTTAATTTCAATTTGTTGACGTATGGTAATCGAGATTCGGTTTGGCTAGATTCTGAAATTGAAAGTTAAGGAGTTTTGTGACCCGCCGTTGGGTGGTTGGGTCGCAGTTGGGTGACCCGCCAGTGACGCGGGAATGTCTCATAAGTTAACCGTGACTCTGGAACGAAAAGGGCTACTGGAGGATCACTGTAGATTTTAGTCAGTACAAGTCTGACAGTCCCTCCCACCCCGCCCTGTGAGGACTCATTTGATTATTTCACAACAATTAAAAACAAAACCTTGACAACGTTCATGCGATAACACAAAAAAAAAACGAATTAAACCACGTTTGTTCTTTGGCGTAGTATGATAAAAACGATCCAAACCTCCAACATTATCTATATCTATACCATATAATAAATCTGTAGAAGGGTCAATTCTGTACATTGAAAATATTGAAAAAATAAATAGCGGGGGGTGTTGCTGGATCGATACCAAACCCAAATATATGATTAAAAAAATTTTTGTCTGTCTGTCTGTCTGTCTGTCTGTCTTTCTGTCTGTCTGTCTGTTTGTGCAGGCATCACGTGAAAACTAACGGTTCGATTTCGATGAAACTTGGTATAATTATTCCTTATTATCCTGGGCATAACATAGGATACTTTTTATCCTGGAAAAATACGTAGAAAAAAAATCTTATTTTTCAGTTTTATTCATAGACGTTGTTCTATAGAACCGCGAACACACGTTGCATTACCCGCAGTGGATTCAGCGCCGTAATATTTATAAGATGTCATTGTCAGAGTTACTCAAAATGGGGAAATAAACCATCCACGCGAAGACCGACATCCGCGCGGACGGAGTCGCGGGCGGAAGCTAGTGTAGTCTAAAGCTGTTAATCCCAGTAGGATTATCAAACAGGACAGTATAGCCAGGGTTGTGTTTTCCCACCTACCTGCTCCAGGGTGTTATCGTGTTTGAAGCGGTGGAAAAAAAGGGTTGGACATTGAAAAACAACAAGTCACACCGTCGCCGTCAACAAGCTTCCTATCTGCCTCCCACTATACCTGTTCTTTAATTCAGGTTATAAAACAACACTTTATCTGGGTTTTTAGTTAGCTTTAACGTGATTTAATTGAATTAATACATAAGCCTCCACAGTGGTAGACGCCTACGGTGACGGACGTCGGCAGAAGATCTCCGGCCACGCGGCCATCTTTTGGAACTCACACTTTACTTCCATAAAGGTAGTGAATTCTCGCGCAAATTCTTCAACATTTGCGGTTACTAAACCTTGCGAAAGTTCAGATGAACACTCACTATGTAATCCGAGTTGATATCTTAATCGACATCTTACGTATGCCTTACCTTCTGCAGATCATGGTGACCTAATTTAGACTCTGTGTTAGCTTGATTATAGTTCCATTTATAACATAACGAAGTTACGTTAATCCCGTAACTGGATATAACACAATTATGAGATTTCGCGTTATTAACATCTAAAAATATAAATTTTGTTTCTAAAATTAAAGTACGTAATGATATGTCTTGCAAATATCTTTAACAGTATTTTTTCTAAATATTGTGGTCGCTACCCAGCCTAATTAAAGCTGACACGACGAGTTCCATATCATTCGAGTACCATCTGTAACCAGAGAGACTATCGTTGTATATTTGGCATAACCATTAATGTAATGATGATGAATGTTTGGGTGGATGTTAAACCTCAGAATGACTGAATCGTTCTATCTTTCTGTCTAGGTTAAAGTCTGGAACATCACATAGTAACATTTATTCGAAGATACTAGCACCATCTTGTACCATGTTCGCTTAAACTCGGGTGAGTTTAGTACATAAAAGTGGCATAGATGGTGCTTACGCCAATTTCAATCGCCGTATGCTTTTAATAAGCCTTTAAGAAAATTAGTCAAAATACTAAACAGAATTAAACATTTACCCACTTTTTGATGTATTACGCTCTTGGCGATTGGTATTATGTTCCCGTGATAAAAATATCGAGATACACACGAACGAAGCCGCTGGCAATAGCTAGTAATTCTACACGAACGCCTATTTAATAATACCATTCAATTTTGTAAGATGTCTTATCAAAATATTCACCGTAACTAAGAGCAACATAATTTACGTCAATGTCTTCTAACTTCTCAAATACCTTGACATTAATAACATCCTGTATAGTTGGCTTAGTTCAGTTAAGTAGCTAAGTTTCTAGAAAATTCCACAACGTCACTTCCTATTGGAGCGCGGCACCGTCAAAGGCAATTAACGAAGTAAACAAATTTAGATTAAAGTTTCCTGAAACTTGGGATCCTCTTAAACAAACTATTGAAGTGTTAAAATTTTAAAGAGGTTTATGTTTAAAGAGTAAAGTAGTTTGTGTCCACCTGAGTGGGTTATGAAACCTTTTCATAAAATTATAAACGGGTTAATACGAAGCGTAAGGGGACAACGGGTCCCGGATCTGCCTTTACAGGTTACCGTGACCACTGGAACGCAAAACGCAACCGAAGGACAGATTAGTTTTAGCCAGTCTGACTGCCGATAGTCCCGCTTCATCCAGGGCGGCAGGACTAATTTGGTGATTTTCCCACCTACAATAAAGTACAACATGACTACCTTCTATGGAAGCTTCTTCTACGAAATTGCGGTGTACGTAATTGATTAAAACTGGTTGCGTAATTGAGCATTTTTGTTTAATTTTTACCTCGTGGCTAAATAAATACAGTACATAGGTTTCGTGGGTATAGCCTATAACGGTTCGTACCAAAATATTAATTAAACAAATTTAATTATTGCGTTACAAAATAAAGTGAAAATAATTTCCTCTTTAAAATACTTTTGAATATGATTGAAGTGGAATTTATTTATTTTGAAATCTGTTTAACTTTATGACGTACTTAAAACACTTAAGAATGAAATATTGCAAATATTTTGAAATGCATTTAACTATAAGTTTGTCATCTTAATGAATTTAAAACGTTATTATTGTTTTATATAATTTTGTTCTGTTTTTCGAACAAAAAACGATGGATTTCTTCTTAATGATTGATAAGTGTGTTTTTAAGAATGTGTTATTAAATCAATCTTGTCTTTTGTTTCAGAATCTTAAGAATCAAATCATGACAACGAACGTGTGGGTAGAACAGGTGAGTTGAAAATTAAAATATCTAAAATATGGAATCACTTACTCCGATTCCGCGTGATTTTGCGTATTTAACCACTATTTAAGAATAATAAAAATGGTATCATTTTAGAGGTTAAATTATTATCTTTAAATTGATACAAAATTCATTCAAAACACGCCATTATTTAAGGAGCTATCCCGGATCAATTATAAGTTAGTGATTCCATACTTTTGCTCGCAAGTGTATTTTCCAAAACAATGAGTTTTGTTTTGGTTAAGGCCCTGCTTAACGCCATTGATCTAGATCGAACGGGTGTACTGATTTCAGTTGTAATAACATTTAAAATGGCAATACATTTAAATCTCGTGTCCGCTAAAATTAAAGAAAATCCTTTTTTTTTGCATTTTAAAATATTACTTTTGTAATACTTACAAAATGTGATAAGTTATCGCTCAAAATACTAAGCAATTTGAGATTAGAAAGTTAATTCGAGCTTTCAAAATTCCGAATCAGAAAATAATTGTATATTATTGTTTTTTTCCCACATGTGCCCTTTCTGTTTTACAATGTATTACTTATTACTGTTTATAATAGGTAAAAATATGGTTTACTGTGGAACGAATGAGTGAACATTTTACAGTGGTCCTCCATGTGCATGTACTCCTTTCGCTCAAACTTTAAATACAATGAATGAATGTCTACTTTAGGCAGGAAAGTACACAAAAAAACACTAAAAACAATTTAAACCAAAGCCAACAAACAAAACACAAAAACCAAAACAACCATAAAAACGAACATAGATCTCAATACAAGTCAAAACGTTACAAACAGGACATGTCTCATTTCCCCCATACTATACTATACAACTGACAAATGGCTACCCGGAAGGGACATCGACATGTCACCGTAAAGACAAGTAGGGATTGTCATTCTTTCAGCGGGCTGGGACGTGGACACCCTCCTGTCAATTCCATAGTGATTAATGTAAAAAGATGTAAAGGTTTTTAAACCCTCCGGATAGAAAACCGGCCAAGTGGGAGTTGAATTCGCGTACGAAGGGTTCTGTACCATTATATTTAAAAAACCGGCCAAGTGCGAGTCGGACTCGCCTTTAAAGGGTTCCGTAGCAGCAAGTAACATTATATAAAAGTTGGTTGTAACTTTGAAAGATAAATTGCGGTTTACGATTTATGACGTATTAAAAAAAAAATGTAAGTTGGTACGCACAATATTGAGTGATTTACCATGTTATTTTAATATCATGGACTTCTTATAGGTTTTCCTATAATCTATAAGGAGAAAACTAATTTCTGTATTTTTTTCAAAATTTTAGGTTCAGTAGTTTCGGAGATAAGGGGAGGGAATGGTCAATTTTCGTCTATTTTCTTGAATAACTTAGAAACTATTTATTTTAAAATTACAAAAAAATACATTTAAGATCTTCTCAACAAGACCTTTCATTTGAAAGCCACACGATGCAGTTTTCAGAATATTTTTTTTTAATTTTCCCCTTCCCCCCCAGAAATGACCCCCCATATACAGATTTCATCTGCTCACGTCACACCTCTGTGTTTGGGTCACAGGAATTGATATGTGTACCAAATTTCAACTTAATCGGTCTAATAGATTCGGAGATAATTGACTGTAAGCGACGGACGGACAGACACACGAGTGATCCTATAAGGGTTCCGTTTTTGTATTCAGACGTACGGAACCCTAAAAACGGTGAAAAAGTCACGTTTATTGTATGGGAGTCCCCTTAAATATCTGTTTTATTTTTAAAGTGAATATACTCGTATGTGTAACTAAATATTCTGTGAATATTTCAAGCGTCTACCTGTTACCGTTATCAAATTGTTGTATAGGGGCCCCTTAAATATTACTTTTGTTATTTTAATTTTTTGCTTTTGTTGTTATTGCAGCAACAGAAATACATCAGTAAAAATTTCAAACTATCTAACTGCCATGGTTCATGAGCTACAGCTTGGTGACAGACAGACAGACGAACTTCGGAGGATTCTGTTTTACCCTTTGGGTACGGAACCCTAAAAAGTAAAATTTCTCTTCGTTCCCGCTTGTAGCTCTTTCGAAGAAATGAGAACGTGTTTTGTTTCTCGTTTAAATGATTGTGGATTTCGGAGGGATAATGTAAATTAAATGTTTTCGCTTAAGGAAAAAGATTTTCGTATTTTTTGGCGTGTGGAGTTTTTTGGCTGTATCATTACTTTGTGTGTGTATTAGATAAATCAGCCTAAGTAATGTTAAAATGTTGCTGCGTATATTTTCTTTTTGCTTTTCATAAACTCAGAATTTTTCATGAAACTTCAATCTTTGCGGTTATCAACACATAAAAGTCATGTGTTGATATCGACATTCAAATTAGATCAATTTTTAATAACGATATATTAATTGACGACACGGTTGGCGCAGTGGCCGAGCGATAGACTGCTGCGCAGCGTGTCGCGGGTTCGATCCCCGCACGGAACAAATATTTGTATGATCTGCAAGTAGTTGTTCCGGGTCTGGGTGTTTGTGTATTTAAGTTTCTATGTTTTTAAACGCACCCACTATACAGAAAGAAATTCCTAGTATGGGGCAATGTTTTTTAAAAAAGAAAAAGAAAGAAAGAAGAAAAAAATCCACTATACCTACCAGCTAACCATTTTATCGGATTAAGCGGACATGTGACATCTATGGAACAATAGAATAACCAAAAATCTAAATCCTTCATGAACCCAACACTTTATTCTAGATGTTCTCGGTCATCATTATAACCGTGTGACCTACACTGCTGAACATAGGCCTCCTCCATAGATTTCCAGTAGGAACGGTTGTGACCGACTTACATCCAGCGCGATCCTGGGGTCTCACAAATCTTCTGTCCACATTGTAGGTAGACGTCGCGTCGTTCTAAATCAATATCCATCATCATCTGCCTAGCCTTTTCCCAACTATATTGGGGTCGGCTTCCAGTCAAACCAGATGCAGCTGGATATCAGTTTTACATGGAGCGACTGCCTGTCGGACCTCCACAACCCAGCAACTAGGTAATACGATACCCCATGGTAGGACTGGTTGTCGGACTTTAGAGCTTCTGACTAACAGTAACGACTCTCAAAGATCTACAAATGACAGCCGGGACCAACGGCTGCAAAATCCATTATTTATTAATTGTTAACAACTATAATATTAATTCAATTATTCTACCTTTATGCTCTAATGGAATAATTTCAAAATACGCTATTACCTTCCCAACTACTTCTATAACTACGCATTTATCTAGTTAAATGGTCGTTTTAGAGCTTGCATAATTTGCGATAGTATTGGGAACTAATTTAATTAACATTTCCATTTGAGACTTCCAATTAAAGCGATTACGATAACCAAAAGCTGCGATAAATTTATAAATAATCACCCGCGTATTCATTTACTGAATCAGTAACTGTTTAAAATAATCAACATTGCTAAGAATGCTAAAGTCGGGCATGCAGGCAGCGAGTAATGGGTAACTCGCTGCCCGACCATGGACCATATCGCGTTGTGTTCCACTCGCGCCTCAAATAGTCAGCAAAAAATGACGTTGCCCCTCTCTAGAGATTACCGTGACCCCGGAACGTAAAAGGCTATTGAAGACACCGTGGATTTTAGTCAGTACGAGTCCTATAAGTTTCCCACTACTAGGGTGGAAGCCACGGGCTTTTCTGTGAGAGAAAGTGGGCTATGCATTCCTTCAAGCACTACCAGTGCGGCTTGGTAGATTTCACATGTCTTTGAAATATTGATTCTAATTCATGACAGTTTAAATCACCGTTTTGTAAATTTACCTTATTTACTCTGCTTATCTTAAACTTTCTCTTTTTAAATGCATCTATTCTTACGTATTAAAGAGATGGTCCTGTGTCGTGGGTACTTTTACAAACATTTAAACTCACATACACAAACATCATATCTTTAAATATGTGTACATATATACATAAGTTAGTAAACTGTATGTATTTATATACATATGTATGTATAAGTTACACCAAAGATAAGCAACAAGGAAACATG
Source organism: Agrotis puta (assembly GCA_943136025.2). Lineage (NCBI taxonomy): Eukaryota > Metazoa > Arthropoda > Insecta > Lepidoptera > Noctuidae > Agrotis > Agrotis puta. The sequence continues at coordinate 3,133,888 of OW964182.2, forward strand.
CTTGTAAACATTATTTTCTAGTCCATTGAGCAGAAGAAAAACATAAGAGATTTATTTATTAGACACTGTGGCAACTTTTGGTTTATTATGCGCACTTACTGAGGCTGTATTTGTATCATTACTGGCTTGTATATCTTTAACCAGGGGTAAAGCCTTTGTCAAACAGACAGGCGTGTGACGAATGCAAAGCGTGATGTTTTTATGTATGGAATTGTTTGAATCCAGTCACATAGAAAAGCGAAAGCGATCCGATAGCGTGACAGAACTATCGGACTGACGTCTCACGTCGGTTCGGTATCGCTTCGGAAACGCTTCGCTTTCGCCTGTCTGTTTGACAAAGGCATAAATGTTTTTCTTGAATTCTAAAAAACCTCTTTCATCAAAATAGGCATTTGTTTTTGAATACTGAGCTTTTCAATTTTGACACAGAGTGAACCTTAATTATATAAAAAACAGTGGGCCTATGGTGTTAAACAGTGATGTAAAATGGCAGAGACTGTTTATAACGATCTTTTTGTCATTGTGCAGTGATAAAAGACTGAATAAGGACAGTCTTGACTCCATTTGCACACAGTACCCTTTCACTATAATGTACATTTCCAGAAACAGCTGTCAACTATGACCTTTCCTCTCCTCGCCAGCCCTCCCACTCATTCGAAAATTTCTCATAATTTACAACACAATTTGTTAACTCCAACCTCGTGCCGAAAACTGGGACGGGTCCTTGAAAACTTGGAAATATAGTCATCCCTTAACAAAATATATACGGCATTCAGAACTATCAGCATTCCAACAAATAAATCGTAAACTTACTTATGTGATCATAACATTTTTATTATCGCGAGACCAACTTGTTTGGTAGGAAAAAACTTTGGATCGTTAGAAAGAGATGACGTGTATTTTCTCGTATGAAAATAAGAGATAAAAGTAAGAAGTTGTTGAAGAAAACGAATAGAGCAATCGATATTGTGTGATAGGGTAATAATACGCAAATAATGATGTGGAATGGTTGCTAAGAATTATTTCTTGTTCTTTAAGCTGCTTAGGAGAGGCTCACATCTAATAGTCGACTGCGAAAGACAGATAAGATTGATTAAAGAATTGAATATTCTTATTTTATTCAAAGAAATGTGCATGATTTATTGATAAAAAACATTGTATGGTAAACTGTTCTTGAAAAGTGCGTTTATACTTTGAACTACTCAAGAATAACTAATAAAAGGCAGTTGGAAAATTCGAGCGATTTTCAAGTAGATAACTCTCTTTGTACACTTCTTATTTGCTTTGGAAATGTGGCATGAAAATGTATCAAGAAAGAGAAAAGGGAAGGTCATTAAAAAAATCGCAATAAAAAAAATCTCAATGTAAAAAAAAATCATGTGAACTTATTTTTACACTTCGAATTTACTTTCACTGTACGCATTCGTCCTTGTTTTGCTACTAAAAAAATAGTTACACTTCAAAGTCAAATGTTACCATATAAGCGCGGACGAATGTACTAAGGTCAAACATTTGCCACAAGACCGTAAATAAAACCTCTTTTCTATCCAATCATCCACAAACTACTCGAGCCGATTGAAACATAAACCTAAAACTTCAAACCTTTTTCCATTTCCATTATATTTGAAGGTTTACTATGAAACTGGCAAGAAACGCTGACGATGAAAGAATATTTTTTGATATAAAAACAAGTTTTCGATGTGTATTGGAACAGACCGCTGTTTCGAAGGGTTTTTACCCGACCGTCCCCTGCAGGGCATCATAAATCATTCCCGTTTGCGCACCTACCAGTTAACACGTTTTTGAACTACCCTCAGGATATATCCTTTTGCATATTATGTATTTTATGTGTGGCTTATATGCGTTATGTAAGATTATCGCGGTATCTGGTAAAAGTCGTCTGTAAATGGGTTTTTTTTTCTTATTGTGGTCCGAATAATTGTAATCCAAAACTTAGGTACTTAAAGAACAGTTAAGAGCGCGTATTCTGAAAGTTGGCTACGTTGCAAATAGTTGTCAATGTTAAGAAGTTTTAATTAATTTGGCAATGTTACTGTATGGAAATAAGAAATATGACTGTAGTGCACTAAAAAAATTAAAAGGCAATGAAATAATTTATTTATTTATTTATTCATCAACTAATTCTAACATCAATTAATATCGTAATACCGAATATATAGTTTTAGATGTAAAAAAAAAGTATTTGGGAACCTTCCAAATGTCTTTTTTACACCTGAAACGGTCACAACATCAAATTCAGTATTTTAGTTGCATTCTTATATCTATTATTTAGTGCACTACAGAGCCATACTTATTATTTTCGTACAGTAAATTTACCAAATTGAGTCCCGTGACCCCGGCAGGCTTTGGTCCTCTAAAGGGGGACCCCGTCATTATGCTGACGCCCTATGAGGCGCGCGTGGAAGACAACGCACCGTCAAACCCGGGCATGATCCATGGTCGTACAGCGAGTCGCTCATTTATCGACGCACGCATGCCCGCGCATACGGTGACCGGAGATCGTTTAGCGATGTCCGTCGCCGTGGGCGTCTACCAACGTGTACGTGTAACTTACGAAAATAAACATCAAATTCCAAAATGTATTCGCATAATAAATTTCTGTGGAATCGCTTTGATGTCGGTCGAAACTTTTAAATAGAATCCAACTTGCCAGTCAAAGTTCGGCCACTTTAAGGTGAAATTGGCTTCAAGAGATTTTCTATAATTAAAAGTTCTTCCAATTTTTCTCGCCATCTCCCTCTCTCATTGTGTTTTGCAATCTTTGTTCTTTTGTATTCCTAAATGAATTTCCTTCCGACGAACTTCGACATTTTTACGTGGAAATTGTATTCGGGTGGTATAGTTTTAGGAATAAATATTATTAGAAGAATCGAAAATGGCCTACGATACCGATTCTGAAAAGATTTACAAAAATAACAGCTCATTTATGTTTATGTAGCGTAGATCAGTAATGTAATATAGATGCGATTCAATGTAAATTAGGAAATTTAAAATTTCCGTAGACAAAGCGTAGTCTTTGAAGGCTTGCCAAATTTTCCCGAACGAAATACCCGATTATATCATAAAAAAATTCTCGGTAAAATTTATTAAATAACATTTTAAAAACATCGCATCCAAACGCATACTTGTGTCGGATTCTTGCCGACTTGCCGGCGAGAGCCCTATAACAACTTTCCATGATTTTTGTTACCAACAATCTCTCGTATTATCGTTTGTTTTTCGCTTTGTTGATGATATTTTGGCTTATTCGCATTGGAAGTTATTTCATTACTTCGTTATTTCATCGTTTGCGTAAACAGCAAAACAACACTTGGTCTGAACTTTTTCATTTGATCCATTCCGTTTGAAAATTTCGGCAATAAACACATTTCAATCATAGCAATATTCTGTTCATTTTGCTACAAACAAAGCCGAGTACGAGTTTAAATTATCTGAAATTCACCAGTTATCTTTTTCTTTCTCATTCGCTGTTATCGTATAATGTAATTGGAAACGTGTGTGTATCTCCAAATTCGTTGTGATCTTCCATATAACAAGCCTCTTCAGCAGCAATTTCGTTACCACCTAAACATTAACAAAAAGATCACGCGCGACATTTACAAACAACATTGATACGAACCTCGAAAATAAACAGTAGCATCCCACTTCCCATCACAAAAGTGGCCACGGCCCAAAAGATCCGGTGAAAAAAACACCAGGAAATGGCAGGCGCGGTCAATTGAAACTCTTAACAATTTGCTCGCCCCGAGGGTGTGTTAAAACCTCCGAATTTTTAATATTAGACTTCATTTTTTCTGTGAGAAATACAAAGCTTTTCATGTTTGACTGGTTTTGATAATTTTGTGACGAAATGTGTATTCAGTGAACTGTTTCTGTTTTCATAAAATTCATTGTTGCAATGCGTCAGATAATTATATCACTCAACATATTTTTCACCGAAAATTATACAGGCCCCATTGTCCCTTAATTTTATTACTAGAATAACGGCATTACCTCACACTTAAAGCTTTCACAAAGTCTTAACACCAGTATATCCGTAATATGCGTAAATTAAATTTCGTTTTAATGAATCATAAACCTAAGGTATTTTGGTTAAATCTCGTAAAGCAAACGTAGACCTTTATATAAACATTTAGTAGGGTTGTTCACAGTTGGAAATATAGGCAGTCCTATCATAATAATATAGTTTTAGTATAAGGAGTATTTTATTCAAAAATAATGCGAGCAAGAATGACAGAGATAACGATGTCACAAATGAGGAAGAGGACAAGAAAAGTGTTAATGTACACCAGATTTGTTTTATAAATTCCGTGTTGAAAAGAAGACAACGTTACGACTCTGGAGGTTGTAGTAATCTTTGATGTTGGTCTGATAATAATAGCCACTCAAACCTATTATCCCAAATATCATACATTTCGAATATCGGAAACGGGTTATTCAATAATGTTAGCAATAAGCTAACAATCCGTTAGTAATAGCACATAATTGCAAGGTTGGAATCTTGTATATCATCGTAGTAATTAGTTCCTTTGGTATAAACCTTGTATAGATACTGATTCCAATTAATAGCTTATTCGATTATTTTATTATTAAAAAGAATTTTTCAAATCGGTTCAGGCGTCTTCGAATAATCGGTGAACATACATAAAAAAAAAAAAAATACATACAGTCGAATAGAGAACCTCCTCCTTTTTGGAAGTCGGTTAAAAACAAAAAACTGCGTCAAAAAGAAAAACAGGTGTAATTTTTATTTGTCTTAATGTCTTTCTGAAACAAAACTTGAGCACCAATTGCCTCCTACACATTAATTCCCCGCAAGACGATCTCCGGCCACCGTAGGCGCGGGCATGCGGGCAGCGAGTAATGGGCGACTCGCTGTCCGACCATGGACCATGCCCGGGTCGACGGCGCGTTGTGTTCCACGCGCGCCTCAAAGAGTGTCAGCATAGAGACGGGGCCTGTAGTGGGCCAAAGCCTGCCGGGGTCGCGGGACCAAGGGATTACCGTGACCCCGGTACGTAAAGGGCTAGTGAAGGACACCGTGGATTTTAGTCAGTACAAGTCTGACAGTCCCTCCCGCCCTGCCCTGGGTGGGAGGACTCATTTGATGATTTTACCACGATAAAAAAAAAAAAAAAAAAAACACATTAATTCCCAAAGCAACTTTCGCAATGTGAATAGAATTTGAACTAAAAGAGACATTACACAGTGTAGAAAATGTGAAACGCAGCTTCATATTAAAGATTATAGCCAAGAAAACGACCAAAAATCTCGCGTCACACGCATATTCCATTATGAGACTCAATTAAACATTCTACTTTGGATTGAGGCTGTGAAATTGGTGGAAGCTTGAATCATTTTGAGCACACTGAGTATGTGCACTCCACATTGTGCTGCAAAGACTGGAGAAAACAGTATTGGAACAGTGTGTCTGTATTGTACGAAATAGAAAACACAGGAGTGGTCGATAAATAGTAGCAACAGCTATTAATAGTTAGTCAGGTACCGGGCAATTCAGAATTGCATTTTGCGGATCACTGTAATTGAAAGACTATTCAAACCATGTTCAATTATTTTAACCATATTTAACCGATATCACATCAGCCGAAAAACATAATTTATGCGTCATTGATTGTTCAAGAGATTTGTCAGTCCACGGCAGTCACTGACGTCGCACCGTGGAAATCTGTATAATTCCCTTATGTAATATTATCTTCGATCCGCTGAGTGACTGAAATTATAACGTATGCGTACATTTTGCCATGCCATGAAGCATACGTTTCCTTTATTGTACTCGTATTAGTTTTCTCTAAAGCCAATATTGTATTTTAAAATACTTATAAATTTTATGGATGTAAGTAGTGGGTACAAGCAAGTTTCTGTATCCTAAAATAAAATTTAGTTCTTGTATTGGCAATGCGGATTATTTAGTGATAGCATTAAGAAGAATACAATTAAAGTAGAAACAGGATAGGCAGTACAAAACGTGTGCCATAAACGTTATTGTTATTTATTTTAGATTACAAATTAAACATAATGGTTGACAGTTTTACTTAGATAGATTTTGATTGAGATTCTTGGTATTTATTCTGTTCTTATGAATTAAACGAAAAAAATATCATGCAAACAATTGATGAAACCTTTCAAATTGACATAAAAATTAAATAATAATCTTTGAACCATTTTTATTTAAATTTCTTCTTTACACCGTCCGTCATCGTTGTTTCAATTTGGCTCATCGCGGCGACATTATCATCGTCGACGACAGAATTCGAATTCGAATTAAATATGTGTAGACAAATTTAAATTGAGTTTTAGCGACAGTAATTCAGCCCAAAAGAAACTACAAAGCCCGCCAAAACAATAATTGGTCCGTATAGTCTTGAACGATTCATTCCCCGTGCCAAACGTTTGAGGTTATAAGTTCCGTCGCCAAATATTTTGGGCACTATAAATTATTTACATCCTTGAGTTTGTTTTTTATATGTAAGTTTGTCGAGATGTTTAGCGTTGTCAAAAAGTTTGGAATTATGAGTATTGGCTTATCGCGTACTCGTTTATGTATTCTCTAACATATAAGATAAGATAAAGAAAAAAAAATGGATTTGTTTCTTCTCGTTTTTAAATTAATGACCTATTGCTGTACTAAAGGATTTTCTGAACATTACGTAAAACATGTATGAACCTTCATTCGTCTGTATTCGAATTCAAATTAGGCAAAGATCGAATATTTTTCCCAAAAAATCTCATTAGCTTGTTTAGTAGTAGAAGACTTTCCTTATTCAATTTATCTGTACAAAATAACATAGATAAGTTGGAAAGTAATACAAAGTCCCCAAAGAATAGAAAAGGTCTACCATCTGTCACTGTGGCATAATAAAATCGCGGCTAAAATAACAACCAACATATACGTTTGTTATATATATTATTATTATTTGTTTATTATATTTGATCTGTACGAAGAAATACTAACGGGGAATTTTGTTGAATATGAAACCATACTTTACAAACTACTTTCTGCACGCGGTTTCGCCCGATAAATAATAAAAAAGTGAGTGTGTAGAATCTCTTGAAGAGGACACTTTGAAATAAACTAAGGTAGCTCCAACACAAGTGCTTTTGTAACTTACCGGAGCTATCTCAATTTTATGTATGTTAAAGCAATGTCTAGATAACTAAAAACACTTTTATTTATTTAATTATTATTAAACTCGAGAAATTCGCACTCTCACTTTACAATTATTATATTAAGCATATAATATATAGATAATTATTAGCATAAGCTTAAGTAAAATTGTGAAATAATAAAGAAATACAATTACAAAAGAAAAATGTACCCAATGCAGCGAACCAGTAAACTTCAAGTAAATCTACTTTACGACCACGTTTTCTCGAGCCACGAGTTAAAATTAAAGCTCTAACTCATATGGATACATATACCGCATTTGTGGCAGAAAAATCTAATATCGTTGTTATTGGCGCCCGACGTGGGACACAAAATACTTCAATGCTCACAAATGAAGCCCTCCACGAGACCCAGGAACTCCAACGAAAGCACAAAACAAACCTCCTTCGGGAAATCAGATCTATATTCACTCAGTTACTTTATAACATTACTTAAAAATAGAACCTACAAATAGAAAATTTCATTACGCCCCCGAGGTACTACTGACATTATCATTTAGGCAATCTTTTAAGACGTCATGTAAACTGAATTATATATAATATGGTACATTGATGTCATAGTACTTTTTTACTCAAATGGGCGCATTTGGAAGAAAAGCGAAATAATAAAGACACAAGAGATATTATCTTGTAGATATTTCCAAGAAGCCAAGAAAAGTTTCTTCAGTTCAGTACGGTTTTCATTCAGCATTTAAATACGAGATACTAACAATAATTTTACAAAAAAGTGACTTAGGTAGCTGTGGTTAAGCAAGTAATTCAAGGTGAAATCCGTATTTGCGCGACTGGACACTAAGTGAGAAGTGGCCAAGTCGATTTTCGCCCACAGCACCAGATTTTCAATAGACCCTCCCGCGACCGGAACCTAATAAGCCACCGCAATTTCCGACGTTCAGCAACCGGTCTCAGTCAACAACACTGTTTTATGCCGCCTCCAAGAAAAGTACTTTCGGAAATATCTCCGAACCGACTTTAGTTTGAGAAAAAAACTTCTTAAGAGGATAAAAAGGCTAATAGACATTTTGGTCGGGTCAGTTTCGACCCCAATTTATGTGGCAAGACAGTTTAATAAAGTTAAGAAATACGAAAGTCGACTAAATTCTTTCAAAGCGAAGTGGCTTTTTGAGCTTAATCTTGAAACTAGCTACGTAATACTAAGCCCCAAGGCTTTGTCGACTAGAATTTTGAGAACACAAGATCCGTTTAACCCAGATAGTAAAAAAAGCCGTTGCGATTTTCCAATTTTAAAACAAATTATACTCAAACGAACTGTTTTTCTTTGAAAACTTATGTGGAATACGAACTTTACATAGTTCACTATTTTGTACTTTTACTCTCAAAAAGCTCTTTCATCATGTTTGTAAATTGAAAAAAGTCTCGCAAGAATCTTCCTAGTAACACCTACCGTAGAAAGAGTTCTATAAAATGTAGTAAATTAATTTATTTTGTTGCAGGAATGGAACGACTACAAATTGAAGTGGAACCCAGATGACTATGGTGGTGTGGAGACACTGCATGTACCTTCTGAACACATATGGCTGCCAGACATCGTATTGTATAATAAGTGAGTTCAAATTCAAATATTTTATTCAAATTCTATTCCAGATTTTATGTAGAACATACAATTTTATGAGCACTTTAACAGAGAACACTCTTCGACCATAAAGATTGCCATTTTTGTGTTTTTATCGTCATTATTATGAAAATCGTGATCCAAATTGTATCTTGACTACATTAAATTTTAAATGGGTATTTCAATTTTGATAACAATTTTAACGCTATCAATGTTCAAAGATTACCAAAATGGCTTCCTCTGAATAATTACATTGTTAGAAAAATGATATTAAGCTGAAAAATAATTCTCAATAAAATTCACCAAGTTAATAATTTTCCAAATCACACAGTCTTTGAAACAATTTGTCAAAGCTGATTGGATTAATAGAATTTCAACGAAAGTCTTTCATTGACTGCTTAAAGTAAAATAACACAATCAATCTTAAGAATAATTTTTTCCAACTTGAAATCCATTATTCTTCTTGCAACACGACAATAAATCGAATACACTTAAGTTCTTATAAATGCCAGCGATAAACATTAATCTCACTCCCGAGCCATTTACGGTGGAATCAATTTAAGAAACTTGGAACAAACCTGTGTCCACAAGTTTGACACTATCCCCATTCCTTCCAATGAAACTTAACTTTCTTACTTTTCTTTTGTTATAAACTCTTATAAGAGCCTTATCTCTTCATTTCCGGTTTGCGGACAAAAATCCCATTACTTTGCATTATCAAGACATCTTGACGAGACTCCTCGGTAAAGTCAGATGTTGAAACAAAAGTATGTACCTAACTAATCTTAACTTGTGCTTCACTGGAAGCGTACATATTTCGCTGTTAATGATATCTCTTTGTTTATATAGCCCTTTTTTACCCTCAAGCTAGTCAAAGGATAAACAGCCTAACTAAAAACATTCCAAGCTGGATTATTTCTATCCTACTCTATGCAAATAACATTAAGTCAGAATGAATAATATTATGTTTTGGTATATGGGCAATGGGCGACCAAATACGAATAGTAATGTGTTTCAGATCACTTCCTGTAAATAGTGAACGATGAAGTATCGAGATTCTTTCAGCATAATTGAAAACTGCAATCGTCGAAACTTACAAAAGACGCAATCAATAACCACACTTGGCAGACACTCAAGACACCAAATCGATCCCAACGCCCCCCTATCGCAAAGCGGGACCGCCTTAAAAATCCTTATACTTGCAACGCTAACCATTATCAGTGGCAGTTCACCGCATTTATATGCATTAACGCCACGTAAGCTCTCCACTCTGCAGGATTTAAGAGCTTATCTTCTTTGAAATAAAGCTGAAATTTGAATGGGTAGCTGGTATCTAGGTGAGGCAGAGAATGCGCCCGAAGTTGGCCAGGCGGAAGGCACGATAAGTGCGGGCTTTAATCTAAATAGCATCAAGGTAGCGTATCGTACTAAACACGCCACGGTAAGCATTCATTATTAACAAACGTTAGACATTGAAGTCTCTTTGATGCAGTTTAGTCTCAATTTATATCAAAGGAACTGAATCCTAAATGAAATTGAAGCAAAAATCAATGAATAAAAGTAAATCTATCATTTGACATTGTTTCTAGTTTCGACGTAAGCAGATTGCTTTTTCAATAAATGTTTTCCTCTTTCCGTCGTTTTGTTTTTCATATAAATCGGATTGTAAACGAAAGAATACATCAGCTGCGTAACCTCGCACGCAAATCTAAGAGCTACTCAAGGCAAATTGATTGTTCTTATTTGTAAAGAACACATTAGCTTGCTTTTGATTCGAACGTTCAATACCGCTGCGACCTTTTTGTCGGCGGAATTGGAACAAAATAGTCCGTAATCATTGTTTTTACTAACCCTTACATTCAATTTTCTTTTCCAATACTCCTATATAACAATTTCAAAAAAAGATTCTAGAAATAAATGAATTTCTAGAATATTTTAAATGTTATCAATACCTTTCGAAATTAACTTGATATTTAATTTCTCGTTTTAACCGTCATCATTAGTAAAGTACTTAAACTTGATATGCATAATATTTTCTATCTACATCTTTTCCCATTTCACTCATGAAACAGTCGTTTAAATATTGTACCGCAGGAACAGTTGCCCTAATTTCTAAATTGCCTGTCGTGGTGGATTGCTCAATTCTATCTATTTTATTCAGTATTTCATCCCACATTGGGAGTTGTCGTAAATTTTTGAGTAATAACATCTGTACTTCTATTGTAAAAGCAATTTACGTTAACTAATCTATTTCAGTGACTTTCGTCACTGGCCTTTTTAATTGAGTTAATATTCCTCGTTATTATTTAATATTCTTCTCTGTTAACTTAGTTTATATCTTCATCATATTCTCTTATTAACTTTACTTTGTCTTTATTATGTTCAAATTCATAATTACCATTACCACTTTACGCAGTATCATTAAATATTTTATTAACAAGATCAAATTGACGCTCTAAAGATTTCCCGGAATCTGGTCCTGTTTGATAAAGTTTCATAATAAGCATTCAAATTACGCGAATTGGGTTCAATTCCCGCTCGACACAAGTTCGCGATTGGATTAATTTTGGATTATCTAAGTTTGATACCAGGAACTGTTAAACTCCGGTGCCAAGTTATTTTAACTTTGTAGTTTATTGCAAATGGTCTCGGTTTTGATTCCTCCGCTTGGATTTGATCTATAAATAAGCGTTAAGACTTGGCTGTGGTCGCTTGCTCCAGGTGCCAATAGGATTTGCTAATTAGATGCAAGCAATATGTTTTGGCCACTTACAATAATTGCTATTGGCAAAAGCTTTAACGAAGGTAACTTTTATATGTAGACTTAACTTTTGATATCTCTTTCGCGAAAATAACTGCAATAATTGAAAACAATAACTAATGAATCGAATTCACTAAAGATAAATTTTTCAATTGTAAGAATTTGACCTTAAAGTTTAGGAAGCTTTTAAGGTTTTAATTTGTATAATTTCAACACTTACTTTAGTGAGGGAAACTTTACATCAAATAAAATATACATTCTCTTAGCTCTACTCATATATTACAGCTGTTAGAAGCTCGCTGTTGACGTGACTGTAATATTTTTAAATTTAACCAAATAGAGGTAACACTCTAATGCACCTGTGACTTCCCCTAAAAGCCCACTCCACGAATATTCAGTGTTAACTTTATTTTTAATGGTACAACGTTGGCTTAATGGAAGACAAGGCGACCTATTTTACGGGACAATTTTCATGAATGCGCAAAAGTTGGTTATGACAAAGCTTTTAGAGGTTTCAACGTCAATTTTGTACCGACATCGAATGGCGGGATCAAAAGGAAGGGTGATGATTTTCATATAGATGTTTTGGTAGACGTTTTCAATTTTAATTATGGTGTCGATTTGATTGAGTGGTTTTGTAAGTGAAGTTAGTATTCTTATTTTACTCGTATTGCGATGTGACTTCGTGTTTTAGAAATGAGTAATTAAAAGAAATCACACTGCTTGGAGAAAACGTCTGATAATGAAAATGTATGCACATAAACACCTCGTTGCAGTACACGCAAGTAAGCCAAAAATAACCAGTTACCCGACGAGACCGAAAAACTGCCATAAAAAAGGAAAAAGACATGGACTTGGGCGATGATCTATCACACATCGATTTTCATCCAAATTTAGTTGACAAAGCTTGAAAAGCAACAAATAGATTGAGTCACATACGCGTTTACAACATTAGTATGGATACAAAGGAAACAGTATCCCATTACACACAGATTGTAACAGATCCTAATGTAGTAAAGACAGACAATCAGATTACAGTCGGTGTGTAATTAGCTGTGAGGCAGTAAATCAGCCACTTTAGTTTGACACGTACAAGGATCAAGTTGATGTACTGACGCAGTGAACTACACTGTGGCAAGTAGCACATAAATAAGTTGCCGGGCTTAATGAGTAGATTTGTGATCTTCATTGGATTGTTATACTTTTTGATCTATTGTTCTTTAGAACAAATGTTGATATCAGGATTCGAAACGACCGCTATCTAATCGATGTTTAAAAAAGCTAGCTAATTATTTATTTATTATGATTTAATGATTTTTGTTGTTTTTTTTTCAAATAAGAATTTAAAAATAAACTTATCAGATTCTCTTACTAGAATATCGATATGATTTTTGATGATGAATTAAATATTTCCTATTAGAAACATAGTAGTTCTCATTTACAGTTCATGTGCTCTAATATTTCCCTTAAGAAAAGTTGTAATTCTCATCCTTACACTTTTGTATTTCTTATAGAATATAGCAATCTCTGTCAATATTGTTTACTTTTAATAAAATTGAGTAACCGTACAACGTATACAGAGAAAATTACATTGAGGAACACAACACTTACCTTATCAAAAAAGTAATAAGTATACGCAAAATCCCAAGGAACATGAATATGGATTTAAATTTTCCTATTAAGTGTCGTTACCTGAGCAGGGTAGAAGCTTATAATAATTTCATTCATACCTTCTAAAGCGATGCAGTATATTTCCTTCTTACTCAGTTACGTACGTATTTTTTTTTTCTTTACAGCTCAGAATGAAGACGGATTTGAAACAATATTACTGTTTGCAAAATAAATATTGACTTGAATTACCCGCAATACATGGATTATTAATTTTAGTGCAAACTAATCTATCGATTCTAATATTTTAATATTATGTATCGAAATGACCTTGATGCTGTTTCTAAGAACATTTCAAGCATTTATTTCAGCTGTTTGTCGGGGGGTTACACTTTTGAAATATCCAAAGATAAAAATAAAAATAGGAAATAATGGACTAGCTGTTACTGTACCTAGTCACAAGATATAGTTACTGTAAAAGTACTGTAAATGTCTATTCCAAAGCTAAAGAAAAAGGTGCAAGACACTTAATGGAAACTCTTTTTCAATCAGGAAATTACAATATACTTTACCTCAGAATCGAATGAGCCCATAACGAGCACTGCTAGGACACAGACTTCCTCTCTGTTAGTTCCTCTCAGGGCCCATTTCTCGAGCCCAACGCGGAATGGTATCAATAACATTAATTACTCAAAATGTTTACTTCTAGAAACTACCACCTTACCCACGATGTTTGTCTTCGCCTAGCTATGGAAGGACCTCTATTAATATCAAAAATACTATTTACTAAACCGATGCTATTATTTCCAGCGCCGACGGTAACTATGAAGTGACAATCATGACGAAAGCGATCCTGCACCACGACGGCAAAGTAGTGTGGAAGCCACCCGCCATCTACAAGTCCTTCTGCGAGATTGACGTGGAGTACTTCCCTTTTGATGAGCAGACTTGCTTCATGAAGTTCGGATCTTGGAGCTATGATGGCTACATGGTGAGTTGGAGATTTGTTGTCAATAGTTATCTGTATGTTTACAATGTTTTCAACACTTATCTGGAGTATACCATCTTTGAAAACCAAACCAGGAGGAAAAAGTCACTTATTTTCAGTTGGTACTCAATCTTAAAAGTAATCTTATGCCAATAGAAATCTTATGCCAATACAAATTTTCATTTTGACACAAATAATGATACAATTTTATGGAACACCTACTTGGCAAAGCAAAGCTCAAGTTTATTTTGTCCTTAATATGCTACCATTGTCATAGTTGCCAGTTTTAATTATAACTGCTGTATGACGATAGCGCTTCCTAATCTCTCACCTAGTTCCAATGTGACTTTCAATAAAATACTATAATAAAATATATTCTTACACTACACTAATATTATTGTGTCACAATCTGCTCACTGATTTTAGTACCAAGAGAGCATTTAAAGAATTTTCCAACAGCTTCAAAATCTTCAGAAGATGTTATAGTTTCTGCACCAAATAGCCTACCTTGGCAAATGCTTCTCTCTAAATTACTAACTGCTTCGATAAATATCTCAAACACGGATGCAGCGATGGATGTTGAAAATGTGCCAAAGTGAGCAATTCGGTCCAGGAGTCATAAGGGTTAACTGAGCGAGGTAGTTTGGAGGCGGGCTTACAATGTGAAGCGAAGCGTGTTTTGAGGTGTACTTAGGCCTCGAATGTGTTTGATTGGTTCTCTGTCTACCTAAAAGGCTATTTGTTCTCGAAGTGCTATTTTCGTGAATCTACATACCCTGTGCTCTTTGAGTAATAAAAGTACCTACGCTAAAACGACTAGATCAAAATCGGTTTTCCTTTTTGCCTACAGTGCATTTCTTTTGTGGGCAAATGTCTTTCTTTTCTTTTATTGAATTTCTTGGTTTCCTTTCCTTTTTGTTTAATCATAGTTGGTTTACTATACGGTATAATACAATGGATTCTATTACATTCATCCATTTGATCACAGTTCAGTGGATTTATCATAATAAATAGTATAATAAAACACTCTAATAATAAATCACAGCGTATGACGTTACGTAATGCCAGAATATTCATTCCAATTTACATTTATGGGAAATTGACCAGGAAACTATTGCATTCAACTAGATTTTTATCTTGGAAAATCATATTTTATAGTGATAGTCTGTAACGATGGTAGAATATTTTTATTTTTTTCATAATGCCGATATAAAGAAATAAAAATAAATTTCAAGTGAAAACAGAATGTCAGCAAGAAAAAACAAATGTAACATTTTATTAATTTACTATAAAAACAATTTTCCCGAAAGCTGACGATTTAACACGAACCTCATAAAAATAAAAATATAAAACGAATACCTCTCAAAATTAAGTATCTGAAAAATCTGTCACCGAAAATTTATTTTCGCCTAATATCATCTTTTTTCACGAAAGTCCTCGACCCCTAATAAAATTGTATGAAACACAAAAAAAAAATGGTGCCTCAAACGAATTTCGTAGCAAAAAGCTTAGAGCGAATGTAATCGAATTCTTTGCAAAAAGCCTTTTCCAATACTTAGTGTCAAGTGAAATATTTATATCGCCCTGTATATAAATATTTGGAGATAGTTGTATAGTGTACTATTATATCAAAACCCAAGTTTAATATCACAATATTTATACTAAGGCTTATATTCTGGGAAGAATTCAAACGATAGTGTATAAAAAAATATAGATATTGGAGCGAAACACATAATTTTACCTAGTTTCTAAATAAAAAGTTTTGTCAAAAGATTTCTAGAACTTTTTTCTCCCATTATGTTTTACGTAACAATATGATTGCTGTATCAGTAACTGAACGAAAACTACGAAAGCCTGATTAGTTCCTTATAGCAATGTTGAAGATAAAAAAATAGCTACAATCATCAAAGATTTGATAATATAAATGTATGAAATAGTGGCTTCTCATATTATTTCACAATATACAATACACAAAACGACTGCACACATACTCTACAACTATAAACTTCAACTATCCCAGTATATCATAATATCTATAAGAACAGACCTTCTTCCAAACAGAGTCACGTAACACAAGAAATTTATGGACCTCTGTTGCGAAAACTTTGGCCTTCTAATACAAGGAAAATACATACACGAATGAAAAACGAGAAGCTATAGCTTTCAAAGACTTTGTAACTGGAGGCTGAAATGTACAAAGTCTTTGAAAGCTCGATACAGACGCATTCATCTATCGCACTAAGGAATCTAATAAATCTGTGGTCACCTACTTTCACATAACTTACGTTTACGCCTTATATCGCCGGGTTAAGGTTCACGAGGGAATTCAGGTGTGCTCCATCCCTGTCTTACTTTAGATAGTTGTATGAGATAGCAATAACAGCTATTTGTAAAGCTTCACGTGAATGGTTTGATTCCTTAATAACGGATTGCCTTATTTCGGGTGTTTTGTAATGCTTCGTTTTCATACTGTGGATAGCTCTTTTAGCTGGTCTTAATGTCTCCATTTTGGTGGTGAAAATGATGGTATTATTAAGTTTTAGCTGTTTACGTACAGTAAAGTTTTCTACCTATAAAACATTTTCTAACCTTATTTTCTTTTCTAGGTGGACTTGAGACACTTAAAACAGACGCCAGACTCGGATCGCATCGGAATGGGGATCGATCTGTCGGAGTACTACATCTCAGTCGAATGGGACATCATGAGAGTCCCGGCCACGAGGAATGAGAAGTTCTACTCCTGCTGCGAAGAACCGTACCCTGACATCATCTTCAACATCACTCTCAGAAGAAAAACCCTCTTCTACACGGTCAATCTCATCATCCCCTGCGTTGGGATCTCATTCCTCTCAGTACTAGTATTCTACCTTCCCTCAGATTCCGGAGAGAAAATCTCGCTCTGTATTTCGATTCTTCTATCGTTGACCGTGTTCTTCTTGCTGTTAGCCGAAATTATTCCTCCGACATCGCTAACGGTCCCCTTGTTAGGCAAATATTTGTTATTCACTATGATGCTAGTTACATTATCAGTAGTTGTCACTATCGTGGTGCTAAACATAAATTTTAGGTCGCCAGTCACCCACCACATGGCCCCGTGGGTGCGGAAAGTCTTTATAGATTTTTTACCCAAAATATTGTGTATACAGAGGCCAGAGAAACCGCCCGATGACGACGACGATAACGATAAACCAAGCGAGGTAAGAAATATTGATTCTGCAATAAATCACCAACATCACGAAATAAGAACTGAACCGGAACACATCCCTCGGTAAATCATTAATCATCCGCAAGGCATCGGATTATCTCACACCAAGACTGGAAAAACCACACACTCTCGCAGCGTTTTAATTAAATTTGTAAAATAAAAGCGTTCACAAATGAAGTTCTTCAGTGAGAACCTCTTTCAGTACGAAAAAACAACACGGCGCCTTTTCTCATTGAGTTTCCTCCATTCAAAACATTTTCCATCGGAACGGATTCAATACAAACAGAACGCTATTACAGCGGAGTCGAAGCCGCCCTCAACAATAACCATTTTAATTGTCCTCAGCCGCGGGACTCTTCTGGGAAACGCTTCTTTCAACGATATTCTAAATCCATTGTGCTCTGTGTGTATCGCGAAAATATCGCTTCCAGCCCAATTTCATTCCATTTCGATTTTCCTTTATTACTCAACGCCGGGCGGGCTTAACGAGCGCGCGCGGCCTCTGTTATTTATGTTCCCCTGGTGGCTGCGGACGGATCGCGCGATATATACGACGCCAGCAGGCACGGCCCGAGCCGAAACCTCCACTCCGGCCTAATTGTGTGCCGGCTTAAGCTGCGTCGATACACTGGCCCTCGCGGAACGCGCACTGACGTTTTAATCTCCTGGCATTTCATCCGACTCCCATTATTGCACTGAAACGACCTTTAACTCTACACTCAATTTCTTTCACTTCCTTTACATTGAATGTATTGCCGTTTTCAAATAGTTATTTTTTCACAGATTCTCACGGATGTCTTCGGCCCGGATGACATGGACGGAAAGTTCAAGGAATGGGGTTGTGAGGAGTATGAACTACCAGGCATGCCTCCCTCCCCGCCTCCTCCACCGGGAGGTGATGATGAACTGTTCTCCCCTCCTCCTGGATCCCCGTGCCGTTTAGACTTAGATGATGGTAGCCCATCTCTAGAAAAACCTTACGTGAGAGAGATGGAAAAGACAATAGAAGGTTCTAGATTTATTGCGCAGCATGTCAAAAATAAGGATAAGTTTGAAAGTGTAAGTATTTATTACCACTTTTGTCTTGTGTTTTTACACGTACTCTCCTTATGTATGATATTGTTTGTAGGTGGAGGATGACTGGAAGTACGTAGCGATGGTGTTGGATAGAATCTTCCTGTTCCTCTTCACGATAGCCTGCGTGCTGGGGACGGCGCTAATCATCTTCAGGGCACCGACCTTCTACGACAACACGAAGCCGATAGACATTCTGTACTCGAAGATCGCCAAGAAGAAGTTGGAGCTACTAAAGATGGGGTCGGAAGGTGACCCGGGTCTCTGAAATTCGTCTTACGTCTTCGGCCACTCGCCGCCGAAGACGTTCTGGGAGTTGATCGTCATGTGGTGGCACGGATGATCTATTTAAGACTCCCAGGTGGGGACTGCGAGGCGAGAACTATGTGTTTTTGTGCTGTGTGTGGTGCCAAGCGCCCGGTGCGCCCATGGACGTGTACACGCCGTAAGCGTATCCTAAGCCGTCTTTTTATATAGAATCATTAACTCGATGTCGAAACTGACCGTGGATGATCGTCAGCTACTTCGAGCAGCGGCCGTTTTGTGTTGTCGCCGGACGCCGGACGCCGGACGCCGGATCTGCCATAACTATTTTTATATTAGAATCGCTGTATTGAACGTTTATACTTTAAGCGGAACGTATTCATTTACAATTATTCAACGGGACGATTCTTTTTCGAGTAATAATTTGATATGAGCGCACAAACATTGTACAGATTATCTTTAGGTGTTTGTATTAATTTCTTGCGATAGTTGTATTCATTTTCGGGGGACATAATAATGTAATAGAATTATAACTATAAGATTTACTTCGAATAAATCGAGCTCAAATTCGTAATATGTAAGTATTGTAAAGTGGTAATATTCAAACTCGTCGATTAGAATCAGACATTTATAATAATAGTTACGTGCAAACGTCCCCGATGAGAGCCGGACTATGTAGACTATGTACTAAATTATTATGAAATAAATTTGAATTATACATTATATAATATTTGATAAACTGCGTACTCGCGTAAAAATCATAAGGACAATATCGATACTGACGAAATGTAATAATTTCCCTTTAGTAGTATGTCATAAGGGATTGTAGATACAGTTAGGTTAAAAGCCTAGTCATCAGTATAGTAAGGACACTTATCATAATGCCAGATAGTTAGTCACATCGCGATCGTGATAATTCTATGATTAGATGTATTTGTGTAACACAATTGACTGCCAATTGTAAAGATATGAAAACATTTTTATAAAGGTCGAGTATTCTTAGGTAGTTCGATAACTTGTTTTAATAGATTTTTTAAAACAGAGTGCCAAACCCATCTGCGAGACTTCATAGAATAGAATGATTACAAGTCGACTACGTTGTTTTTCTATTGTGCGCTAACTTGATTGCCGTTAGAAGTATCTTTTTGGATTCGCTTAAATATATTCTGATGTATTTATAAGTAAAACGAATGCTTGCCCAAAATGTAATGACTGATCACTTCACGTTCTTAAAGCTTAAGTTTGGATGCGCCTTCTTATCTGCGGAGAGAGAAGGCGCGAGGACACACTTCTTCCGTAATGTTAATATTATCAGTATTCTCACTATAAAACCTAGAGTACAGGGTAAATTTAGTACACGAATGTCTCCTGATTTATATTTCTCACAAATCACCGAATGTAAAGTCTTTACTCACTTTTCGGCACTTTACCACTAACACTACTAGATAATAAAATCATTGTTGAGGTTTGTGACTTTAGTAAGTAAATTAGGTAACATTATATTAATTTGTACCTAGACTAGACTCGTATTAGATGTTTACCTTTCGTTCTTAAAGTCATGACTCACTTTCTTTTGATAGTTAATTATTGTTTCAGACGGACGCGTCAGGCGTTCTTACCTCACTTCAATCCATTCTGTAGGATATTTGTAGCAGTCTAAAGTAATAAAAAAAAATATTTCGAGCCGCGTATTTGATATGTCAAAGTAAATCATGATAATGTTTATTAGGTAATTACTTAGATAAAAATTCAGAGTTATTGATATTAATGATGAATAAAATCCACAGCGAGCAGTTAGGAAAACAGGGATGGATAATGTAAAATAAATAAAAAAAAATCAAATTGTTTTGTGTGGTTCGTCTTCGTAAATATAAGTGTTATTGAATGTGTATAGCTGTTTGTGTCGAGGGTAACGCAGAAAAATGGCTAGTCTAGACTTAGATGATACGTAAATAAAACTAGAAAATGGTCTAACGTACTAGACGTGGAAAGCTCGCTAAAGGTTGCAAGATGTTAAATATTAGCAGAAGTTTACGATAACACGCTGTATCACATACGAACTGGCTCTAAAGGAATTATTGGATGGAATTGTAACGAGTCCTCAGAAATACGAATAATTTTTCTAATTGAAACATTCACATAAACAAATAGGAAGTAGGATCGTGCTATTGCACCACCGAAATACACCAATTTAGTGTTATAAAGTATTTATTAAATAATGATTAGTTAAGTCCACTGGCTTGGCACTGCTCCGTAATCATCCGAACTTTTATTGTAGATATTTACTAGATGACACGGTCTGTTGTTATTTTTATATGACTGCAAATTAATAATAGTTAGATTTTCTATAACACCAAACACCATTTTTAGAATGGATTAACGTTCAATGGTGGTTGTTAAAAGTTAAGCAAAACATTGTACATACATTTTTGGAGCGTGAACTATGGAGCTAAGTGTAGTTTGATCAGATCTGGTTCTATATTGCAACGACATAGAATAAAAAGAATGTAATAACTTCTCTTGGTGTACTGCAACAATTCTCTGTCGTATACTGTTAAAATTAATGAGCTATGTCGATACAACGATTAATGGCCAAGTACGTATGCGGTGGAATTATAATTTGGCTGGTTTATACATCTTTCGTATTGATTCTGATTTTTGTATCTTATGGACAATACCTACCTATTAAAAAGTTACTTGTAAAGCAGATGTGAGTGACAACGTGAGAAAAGAAAGCCCTAGATGAACACACACTGTTCAAATTGGTGAGGGTCTTTGGAAAAGTCAGGTGCGTAGTACTCGTAACCATATTGCCAGTTTGTATGACAAGATGAAACGTGGATGACGCAAAAGGAATTTAGTATAAGGATCGTAGCAGGTGACGTTCTGTAATTTCTGCCTTTTTTCCATGGTTACATAGTTCTTCCAGGTGTATAATATTCCTAACCAAAATGTTTCTAGTTAAATCCCTGAAAAATTACCTAACCTGTTAAAAAATTGACACGAAAAACTTTCCTAGTTTTTAGTTACCTTCTCCATTTCAAAATCGATACAAAAATCAGAATTTATAACCCATTTTCTGTTAATTTCCAACTTAGAAGCGTTATTCCAAAACCTGTAGCCTTACTCGAAGTAAATGCATTTAGCTCAACATTACGATTATCATCGTTACTATGATCTCAGATCTCAATTTGGTACTCCTTGTCTTAAAGACCTGAGGACCTGGACAAAATGGCACCAAAGTTTCAATTTTAATGGACAAATCAAAAATGGATGAAAGTTGGAGTGTGGAGGTTCGGAAAAAACGACGTTAGGGCAAGTTTTGGATCGAGCTCAGGGGCCGCCGTATTATGACGTCTTAAAACCAGGCTTGTTCCAGTGAGTGAACGAGGTGGCGCTAGACGACTTGTATTGCTCTGTCTCTTTAACTCAATGGAACAAGCCTGGTTTTAAGACTTCATAATACGGTCACAGGGCACCCAACTACACCGGCAATCTTCGAGACTGACTCAGCTTAAGCTCAACACGCCGACTCCACCCCTAGGCAGTTATAGTATGTTTAAATTTGACAGAAACGCC
Source organism: Agrotis puta (assembly GCA_943136025.2). Classification (NCBI taxonomy): domain Eukaryota; kingdom Metazoa; phylum Arthropoda; class Insecta; order Lepidoptera; family Noctuidae; genus Agrotis; species Agrotis puta. The sequence continues at coordinate 3,156,146 of OW964182.2, forward strand.
CACGATTTGACAATTTTCAGATGGAATCATCAGTCAAATTTGAGTATGCGTGAATGGCGGTAAAGAATGCTATTTAGTGGGCGTTTTAAACTAACATTTTTCAGCGGAATTTCAAGGATAATAACAGATGAAGTGTGAAGTATCCGTCAGTTTTCAGTGTCCACACTCGGTCCAGAATCTGTCCATTTCGATTCGATGGAACCTTTACATAACCTCTCTTAAATGTTATGTCAGTCCTGTTGAAGTCCTTGCAAAGATATGAAACGCTTTGAAAGCGATTGTTACTTGTCTGGGTCGCACGATTCGTTACCGTTCTTGTCAAGTATTGTCTTTCTGAAAATTGATAGCCACAGGCTATTCGTCTGTTTAATATTATAATATTTCGGGTGATAAACGGGTAACTGAACGTATAGGATTTTGTCATATAATTGACGCTAGATAGGAAATAAAAACAATAAACACAATGCTAGTACACTCGTCAATAAGGTAAAAGTTATGAAATAATGTACTTAGTGTTAAGGTATGTAATAAATGATTAGCTTCTCAGTGTTTTTAGAGTTAGTCGACGAATGAGTCAACTTGGCGACGCGGTGTCAGATAAATTTGTTATTTATTGTCAACATTGTGTTTCGTTACTTTTGAATTTTTAACGAAAAAGGTTGGGATTGTGCCAAATATATATTTGTTATTCTTAGGATCGCAGGAGATTAGAATAGACTTATTGTTATGTTTGTGTATTGCGTTCGTCAGTAAATACTAAGCTTATACTTTGTCAACAAGTTTGTCTACATCGGGTGACAGAGTTGTGAACTCATAGTCAGCTATCACATGGCTGTCAATAATTTTAAGAATCAACTTAACCGAAATGTTGACGTGTAAATATAGCAGATCAACATAGAAATTTAAATAATATTTATAATTGACAAGTTATTTTTCTACGTTCCTTTCGCGTTACCCTAGAGCTAACTTAGGAGTAGTGGGTTGGACGAAGTAGTTGTATTGACATTTGCTCGTCGGTGAATGTTGATACAGCAATAAGATCTTTGATACTTTAGTTAGATTTGGTCATAAAGCATTTAATTTGACTTACAAATGTAAATTGAATATGTTTTGGAAGGAAGTCAGTAATAATCCGTAACGCTTTATAATTAGGTTCAACGAAATCTAGAATTTCGAATAGTAATTTCTTCTATGACACCTTTTTGGATATGCTTTACTGCACGTTACCTTTCGTTTGCTTTTGGGATCGTTTCTCTTAACATTACTAAAGAACTCCTTATCTATAAATATTAGTAAATTAGTCGTATTTGCATGGTTAATCAAACGTCTTCCAAAGTGACGTAAGGTATTGTTTTGTTTCTCTTCTATTTGTTGCTTCATATTATGTTTTTTGTTATGGACTTCATAAATAATTTAGTCTTCTTCGGCTGAACTTGTGATTTTGTGTGTAATCTAATCGCTATTGTTACTTTCACCGAACTTGCAGTGGTTCAATAGTAAATTAAAACCCGAGCTCTTTTTCTGAATAACTCAAGCTATAAAATATTTCATTAAGATCAAATTACTGGATATTTATACAAAAGTCACGCAAAAGTTTAGTTTTCAGTTAACTAGTCAACAACACCTACATATTTTTACAAAACGTCATACAAAAGACATACATATTATCACGCCTGAAAAGCTCGAATACATTCTTTCGAAATACAATATGCAGTTACTCATTCGGAACAGAATTCAGTATTCACAAACCGTTCCTAGTTTGTGTGTGCAAGAAGAGTGACGACCTTAATGCTAGACCACCAGCAAATATAACTTACAATGTCATCAATGGTGTTCTTACATGACTGTTTTTTGCTCGGGATTTTTAGGCAAAAGCTGTAGCAATGCGAGTCACTGAAGAGCACACGAAAGGGCAGCATATCAAAGCCCTCAACCACTTTAAAAAGCCACCGATTATATAGACAACCATTATATAAACTTTGAAAAAAAATTGAACCACTGCAAGTGAATCTTTCAGGCTGTCTTTATATGACTTACTAATTGGAAAGTATTTTCACCCAAAACTACTTTTATTATTCCGAGTTCCTATCAGTAAGGAGGGATAAAATTATGTAGCAGCTGTTAAAACAAATCTCTTTTTGCAACTTAGGATCTAAATCACGTTGTGATTGAAATCATTTGGTGTCTATCGTTATTAAATCTTCGATACTTAAAAGCAGACATTTTAGGTCGAAAAATCATCAAAAAATAAACCGGATACAATTTTTATTTTTATATTTAAAAAATCACCCCTGTAATCCCCGAAGGGAGAGTTGCAATTTGTAGTACATCATATGCTATGCATCGAACATGAATCTTCTGTTTTTGAAATAAAGTTAAAAATCTATTAAAGAAATTTGACATATTGGGGTAGGTTGACATGTTGTCATTTCGTCTGTACAAGCCCTATTTAAAAGAGATCTAGCCTATTTCCATGGATCGCGGGGCTCACGAATTACCGTGACCCCGGATCGTAAAGGACCATTGAAGGACGCCTTGGATTTTAGTCAGTACGTGTCTGATAGTCCCTCCCGTTCTGCCCTTGGTGGGAGGACTCATTTGATGGTTTTACCACGTTAAAAAAAAACCTATTTCCATCGATCGGTCAAATCGAGGTCCTTAAAATATTATGCTTCTGAGAAAATTTGATGGAAACAGAATCACTAGGAAAATGTCCTTGTATAACTGGCTGACTAATATAAACTCTCAATTTGTAAGTCATATTTCGCCACAGCCTAATTCAATAGCTTACTTCAAGCTATTATATTCTTCCTGCCTGTCTTTATTTTGTATTACCTTGATAGTTTACTGATATAATAAACATAGATATTAAAAAAAGTGTAATTAATAGGTAGATGAAACCACACGAAATTTGCGTTGAGCTTCCAACACGATTAGATGTAAATACAGAAATAAATAAACCACTAATCACAATTATAGACACTTCCTTCTTTCGTAATGAAACAAATGGATGTATTAATTAGTATAGCCGTTTATGATGCTGACTATTGAAATAAAATAGGAGAACATACTTCTTACAATCCAAAATATACCATAAAATCACAAAATTTCCATATTTAAAAACTAGCAAAAAAAATCCGCGTATATATTATTACGTTTTTTTTAAACAGAAATAATCTTCAACTTAGTATAAAGATACGGACACACCACACGACGATACAACGCGAGAATGGCTGAATTAATATTAACGCACACTACAAATTGAATGCTGGCACTGCCATAAATTAAAACACAGAGTCCTCTTGAGTGGTCTCGTCGTGTAAACCAGTAAACCTTTTTTAAATTTTAGGTGTTTAAAAAAGATTTTTGGTCATCAGTAAATAAAAATATGAAGAGCGCGGTAAGCGATTTTTATAATGAATCAATCATTGTTGATAGTCAGCATCTATCTACGGCTTTCGTTTACTTGCAATAACTATTACATTATATTTTAAGTTGTGTGTGCCTTATTTTGTTAGTTCTTATTGGTCTCATGCTTTTACCGTGGGGAAGACTAAAACAAAGTTGAATCGAATTAATTTCTGGTATTTTCTGCGTCATTTTGCTATCGAAAATCTCAACAGCTCTTGTAATAGTAGTAAATATGACTGGAAAATAATCTAAAGTAAAAAAAACATCTTTCATTTCTTTTTTTTTTCATAAAAACTTTGCCCCACACTAGGAATTTCTCCTGTGTTGTGGGTGCATTTACAAACATATAAACTCACATACACAAACGCCCAGACCCGAAACAACTAATTGTACATCATACAAATATTTGCTCCTGCGGGAATCGAACCCGCGACACGCAGCGCCACAGTCCAATCGCTCAGCCACTGCGCCAACCGTGTCACAAAAAACTAATATCAATCCATAGATAGCCTATGGTAACAAATCAAATTTTATATCACCCAATCAACCAATAAAGGTTAGTGCACATTATACTGGGCCACAAAGTCGCAATGCGGCGCGATAAACCGCGCGGGTAATTCTCATACATTTGTTATGGTCTATTAATGCTTGTGCATAGTACAGCAGCTCAATACCACGCAAGGGATCGCCAAGCAGTGAATCGCACAGCGCGTTGTCGTACGTTGAAACATGTTCAGTGTTCACTTATACTGTAACAGACAATTTGCCGCGCGCTGCGGCACGCATTACCGTGCCAAGTTTGGGTTTCGACGCTGCAATGCGCTTTTCGTGAGTTGACATAATATGCACTTACCTTTATATAAGTAAAGTTGATGTTAATAGAAAATGTTTGAGACACGGCTGCATAGGAGCACTTACGTAAGATAACACCTGTAATTCGTGTAGGGTATAAAATATATTACACAGACATTTTAGCCAGTTATGTTCTGGTTGAGATTTTTTAAAATATGAACTTGAAAAAAACTGTTTTAATCTTTACCACGGTAACACGCTACTGAATTGTTAGTAACTTTTGTATCATAATTATACCTTTATGTGCTTAATAGAATTAGTTACCTTAGTTAACTAACCAAAGTTAGTTGAAATAATTTTATCGATGTCTCGACGGACTTGTATTTTAGGTAAAATTGTGTATATCTTTAATTTAAACGAAAGCAATCGTACTCATATTAAATTTGTGTAAGTTAAAAATTTTATATTGTCAGATCATTGTAATAATTTTGGTGTCGCAACGACATGTAGGTTAAGTGTATGTTCGAAGATTTTCGTCTTAATGTTTAAGTGTAATTAATGTCCTCGACTAGTTATTAATTATGATAATTTTTTGTTTGTTATTGAATTGTTTTTCACCTTTCTCGTCACGAGTAACGGTGTTTGTTCTGTGGGAATTGAAGATATGACTGCAATAGTATTTTTTTATTATACTAAATTTTACTATAATATTTATAATAATACCTTTCGATAAAGGCTGACCTACCTAGTAAATGTAACTTTAAAATTGTGAAAATCAATCAGAACTCTTTCAATAGTGTAATGTCTAATTACATCATCAAACCAATTTTATGGGCAATTTTTCTCAATCAAGACTTTGGACGAACTTAACAATTATTTAATAACATGTAAAATCTTCATAGAGATTACGAAGGTTATTTATATTTTTCATAATTTTCATAGTACTGTGAATTAATCAGACACATGTTAAAGTTTATCAACAATTCCTAAAAAACAAACCGACCAGTGAAAATGGCAGTACGCAAACGAACACCACACTAATGATACAAATATAGATGATAGATAGTTACATGAGAGGAAATTCCTAAATTATTTTAATATGTAAGGTATTGTAATATTACGTCATACAATAATAGACTTCTATGGGAATCTTGTCCTCAATAGTATTAGTCTTAGGAAAATAGTCGACTAGAGGCGTGGCTTAACTAACGTGACAATCGCTCGGACGTGCGGTCGACTTGTTAATTACTGGAACAGCTGACTGTAGCGCCTAATGGAACGAGTAGAAAAATAATAAATAAAGTTACATTTTGAAGAAGGTGAATTTTTAAATGTATGTTGTAGGCTAAGTTCAGAATTATCGCGCTGACAGTCAGCTTTGTTTGTATTTATAGTGTAATTCGTGCCGTGACGACTTTGCGAGTCGCAATTCACGTTAGTGTAGCTGCACCTTAACTGTTCAGTCACTTGTATCACGAATCATTGCCACTTACTACTTTTAAGATTTATGCACTATGCTATAATATACATATATTATATAAATATAATAATATTCGTATAGTACGTTCTAAGTCATAATAGCTCAATAATTTATGAAATCCGTAATTGAAATAATTGTAATAAATAGTTAATAAGCAATTATTATAAAGAATAGGTGAATGCAAAGTTAGGTTTAAGGCGAAATAATATACATAATAAAAACATAAATAATTTAAGTGGTAAGGTTAATTGATTAAGTCCCATTTTGTAATGTTAATTAAAAATCAAAAATCAAGCACTACCATTACCATTATGAATACACTCATGACTTCTTACTGCTAACATTGAAATGTATTATAAATATGAACTATAAATATTAAATGTTATGCGTTAATAATAAATGTGTGTGTTTTATTCATAACGATTTCTTCTGCAACTCCCTTCTTTTTTTATCGTGGTAAAATCTTCAAATGAGTCCTCCCACCCAGGGCAGGGCAGGAGGGACTGCCGGTCTTGACAGACTATAATCCACGGTGTCCTACAATAAGCCTCTACGTACTGGGGTTACGGTAATTTGTGAGTCCCGCGACCCCGGCAGGCTTTAGCCCTCTACAGGCCCCGTCACTATCTGCAACTCCCTACATTACACAGATAACAATACACACGAGATTTTTACAGGATATAATTGCCATATAAATTAATTAGTCATATTTTGGGACTTATTTAGAATCTGCCTGACTTAAGGAGGAGGCCTGTGTCTCATCAGTAAAATTATAGGCAAATGATAATGATATCTTGAAAACTGTAACTAGCATAGTTAGACACTCATCAATTTTGTTTAATGGCTATACAGAAAAATATTCCATTGAAAACACCAGTTTTTTTTTATTCTTTGTAAAGTTGGTTTCATGGTAATAGTTGTTTATAATCATAAATTCCTTCAGGCCATGAAATGTTTTACACATAACCCTGTATACCGTCACGTAGCATGCCAGAGGGCCAAGAAAAGTTAAAAAATAACACTTACTAAATTTGAAAATCGTTGCAGAAATGCAAAACTTATAGCTATTGTCAATGTCTGCACAAAACGAAGGGCGAAATAAAGAAACATTTTTTATAATAATTTATTTTTACCCAAAACTACTGCTAAACAAGGCCCAGGGATTCAAAGCAGTATCCAATTTAGGAGATGGAGCATTATAGTAACCTTGTACTAAGTCCAGTAAAGATATCGGGCAGGCGAACTGGTCGCAATTCGAGAGGATGTGGCCGAGGCGGTGAGCAGCGTCATAGGTTGCTTGTTCGACTGGTTCAGAAGCTAGAACTTTTGTCATAGGTAACCTGGAACGAGATGATGGAAAAAATGGTAAAGTTAGGTATTAGAGGTGATTAGACTCGTTGCGGAACTGTACAAACAGGAAACCATAAAGCCTTTGTCAATCAGACAGGCGTTGCGAATGCGAAGCGTGTAGTTTTTATTTGTAATGTATGGACTTGTTTGAATCCAATCACATAGAAAACCGAAAGCGATCCGATAGCGTGACAGAACTATCGGATTGACGTCTCGCTTCGGTACGGTATCGCTTCGGAAACGCTTCGCTTTCGCCTGTCTGTTTGACAAAAGCATAAAGGGCTATTGAAAAAACACTGTGGTTTTTAGTCAGTACGAGTCTGACAGTTCACTCCACCCAGGGCGCTTCTCATTTGATGATTTTCTCACTTAAAAAAAGGTGGTTGGACCCGAGGCCCTAGTTTAGTTCAGAAATGACAAAGACATATTCGACCATTCAACCTGTTCACTCTGACTTTGAAAAGACAAGGATTGTATGTATTCGGAAACATAGATGCAGAAAAGCCTAGTACGAATTGGTGGAATAGTAACAATTATATATAGTGAGGGACTAATCATCATTTTACAATTAGCAGCTTTCCAAATAAATTGGGGTTAATTTTTTGTGTAACTGAACGCAAATGAATATCATCATTTTACACGGAATGACTGTCACTATTTGACCTCCACAACCCAGTTACCACTGGGTCAAATGATACCCATTCATAAATCCCTGTTTTTCACACTTTCGGGCCACCTGTAAAGACTGTCAGTGATCTACAAATGACAGCAGAGATCATCAAATAAGTCCTCCCGCCCCGAGTGGAGTGGTAGTTGTCAGACTCGTGGTGACGTCCACCGTGAAATCCACCGTGTTCCTTCAATCGCCCTTTACGTTCCTGGGTCACGGTTGCGTATTTGAACAGTCCAACCATCGGCTTAACGTACATTTCGAGCCATGTTAAAGACTTGGTCTCTAATGGATGGTCACCCATCTTCATACCGGCCAGGGTAATGCAACCATGAAGATGAATCTGTGCGGCTGCTATCATTTAGCCACGAGCTCGTTAATTAAAAGAGTCATCATAAAACTAATTAAGTTTGTAAGTAAGGCTATCCTACAAGAATATTCACAGTAGCGAAAGCCAAAAGCTGAAGTTGACTGATGGACTCACTAAATTACCGAAACTCTTGAGGGTTAAAAACATATCTTGAAAAAGATTTAGACACGCAAGAAAAAAAAACGCAAAATTGAATGATGATGTAAAATTACTTGATAACAAAACCTTGACCTTATTTTTGGGTCGCAAGACTGTCTAAGCACAATACCATAGCCCTAGAACGCAAAGGGCAACTGAAAGAACACGGCACGGCTGGCGCAGTGGCTGACCAATAGACTACTACGCAGCTTATCGCGGGTTCGATCACAGAACGGAACAAACATTTGTATGACCTACAAATAGTTGTTCTGGGTCTGGGTGTTTGTATATGTTTGTTTTTACGTAAACGCACACGCCAACATTGGAGAAATTCCTAGTATCAGCGACGTTTTTAAAAAGACAAAAAGTATACAGAATGGATTTTTAGAAGAGTCTGTCTCAGTCTTTTCCGCTGCATCCAGGGTAGGAGGACTCATTTGATAATTAAACCAACCCAAAATAATTATGGTATCAAAATTTATATGGCTAGCTCTAATCTGCATATCGACGCAAGAAAGCAATCTTGTAGTATCTCGAAAAGTTGAACTTTACACCAGAGCCAAAAAACTATTTAAAAAATTCGTTAAGAAAAAGTCAACGTCGTATCATAATAAAAAAACGTCTTAGGAAAACATTGATAAGATTATTTTTTTTTATCTGAATACAAAAAAGAAATAAAAAGAAGTTCCCATTTTTCGAGATACGACAAAATCGTAATGTAATTTTAAGTTTGGTTTTCTTTTTAAATTTTGTGCACAATAAAGAATATATATATAAAATCGCTTTCTACCGTCGATATGGAGATAGGAGTCTTAACAAAGCAATGCTTACGTAAATAATGTCCTGAACATCTCTTCAATCATATTCTCTCCATGAGGCACCAGTCTTTGTGTTGTCTCACACAACGTTTTGAGGATGCACTGCCTTCCATTGTAGCCCATACTGGAACAAAAAAAAGAACATCAAACATGCAATAAAACTAATATTGAACATCCCATAAGGCAGGCAAATATTGTCATAACTATTATGTGTATCTGGATGTTTGTGCTGATTATTCTAAATACCTGAACTGACTGACTGCGGTATTTTCTTTTACACTAGGAATTTCTCCCGTGTCTTGGGTGCTAAACGCACCCACGACACAAACATATAAACTCACATACACAAACGCCCAGACCCGAAGCAACTACTTGTAGATGATACAAATATCTCAGCTCAGCCACAGCGCTAACCGTGCCGTCAATTAAAACCTATGTAAAATTATCTGCAGCCGATCGTAGATCCAATGGACATCAACTAGTGGTGCCAATTACAAACCTACAAAAAAAATACTAACCTCCATTTATCCTGGTGGACGCCCACGGCGTCGGACGTCGCAAGACGATCTCCGGCCACCGTAGGCGCGGGCATGCGGGCGGCGAGTAATGGGCGACTCGCTGTCCGACCATGGACCATGCTCGGGTCGACGGCGCGTTGTGTTTCACCCGCGCCTCAAGGAGTGTCAGCATAGTGACGGGGCTACAGGCCCCGTCACGGGGCCAAAGCCTGCCGGGGTCGCGGGACCAAGGGATTACCGTGACCCCGGTACGTAAAGGGCTAGTGAAGGACACCGTGGATTTTAGTCAGTACAAGTCTGACAGTCCCTCCCGCCCTGCCCTGGGTGGGAGGACTCATTTGATGATTTTACCACGATAAAAAAAAAAACCTCCATTTATCCAGTCAAACCCATCTATTTGAATTTTGTGGCGCAGTAGCTGAGCAATCGACTGCTGCGCAGCGTATCGCAGGTTTTATCTTCGCACAAAAGAAATATTTGTATGACCCACAAATAATTGTTCTGGGTATCAGTGTTTGTGTATATGTGTTTCTACGTATGTAAATGCACCCACGATATATTATGAGAAATTCCTAGTGTGGGGGCAAGATTATTAAAAAAACAGGGTTAAGCCTTTGTCAAACAGACAGGCGAAGCGAATGCGAAGCGTGACGTTTTTATTTATAATGTATGGAATTGTTTGAATCCAGTCACATAGAAAAGCGAAAGCGAACCGAAAGCGTGACATAACTGTCGAACTGATGTCTCGCTTCGGTTCGGTATCGCTTCGGAAACGCTTCGCTTTCGCCTGTCTGTTTGACAAAGGCATTAAAGTTAACACATCATCCTCCACCTCCATGACCAAAACTTACTTCTCCATAATCGTCTCCAACTTTCCATATAGTTCTCTCCTGCTCCTCCTCTGTTCTACTGGTTTGCTCAGCCTGTTGTATCTGCGGTAGAACCTGGACGTCTCCGTGGCGTTGGGCAGCTCGTACGCTATGCCCCAGTTCATGCCCCAGGTGAAGGTACCAGGTGCTGACGTTGGGGAGGGCTGGCCAATCACACCTACTGTCATGCAGCCGGCGCACTGGAAATTAGAATTAAATTGAAGGGTTTCATTTATAGGTACATACCTATTCTAAAATGGTGGGTAAGTCAAAACTGACCATTGAATATTTTTTAAAAAGAATACGCGGAGTGTGATCTACAATCGATACCGAAGCTAAAAATATAGTTTTTAGAATTTTTGTCTGTATTTATGTCCGGGATAAACTCAAAAAGTACTGCATGGATTTACTTCAAATATGGCACGAATATTATAAAGAAGTCGAGACAACATATAGGCTACATAATTATCACGCTATCACCTACGGGGAACGAGCAGTGAACCTTTATTCCTTCAACGCATTCACGCAGACGACGTCGCATTCGCATTGAAAGGAACATTGACAAGAAGGGAAAGGAATTCAGTACATACAATTATCAGGGTTGATTTTATTATGAAGAACAACAAGCTTTTCTACAAAAGACTTATACACGTTCGTATGCAGTCAAAATGGATGGAACAGCTGATAACTTTGATCAATTCATGAAAATAGGTTGGTGATTAATTCTTCAAATGTTCTGAAAATGTTTGAGATTCAGCTGAGTTCTTAGTAAAAAAAAGAAATTCAACGTAAATCCATATAGCATACGACTCAAAATGGCGACACACGGTCGTCTTCAAATAATCTTACTAAGTTATTCAGCTCTCATACGACCATCAAATGGAGCTCCTCTAAAAATTATGTACATGTCTCATAAAAGTAAGCTGGCCACCTTAGTAATAACAAGTCTTGCGTTAGTAAGCCGTCTGCGAGCTTCACAGGAATTTTAAATCTACTCCTTATGGCCACCAACATCAAATGGATAATAATTTATTCCTACATCACCATGGAAATGTATGTGAGGGAAAAACGACACTCATAAATCGTGGATAAGACATAAAAAAACTCTCTTAAAATTTAAGAGAGATAAAATTCCAAAAAGTACGTAATCAACCAAGTTTTATGTGTCGGGATGATACGTTTTAAGGCTCTGCATCTAATCTAAGAGCTACTCCAAAACATACGAGTTTCTCCACAATTTTACCGGGTTCTGTTTTGAATTAAAACTTTTATCATTAAATTTTACAACTCTGTTTATTGTTGTGAAAAAACACAGCTCACTTAAGTTACTTTCAAAAATCTTGCTCCAGAACTAATTTGTGCAATAATCAAAATTCAAACTTACCGAAAAACTGGAACCTTCTGGAAATGCTACATATCTTTTTCTTCTCGATAACACTTTAGAACCAGCCTTAGTGGCGTTCAATTCACCATAAAAACATGCCAGTACCATAAGAACAAACACCTTTGAATTTAAAACCATTTTGTGTGTTCGTGTTCGAACCTTCATACATGAATACAGCAATGACTGGGCCTACGGTTTATCCGTTAAACCGAGTTTAAATAACGGTTCTAACAATTTTCATGTTATTATTGAAGCTAACTATAGTCACACGAAGCGACATACTGAACTAAATAATTTAGTCATATCAATCACGCTTGACTGTCAGTAGTTTCATTTGAAATCCAACAATTACATTCGTGTTGAAATCAATTTAGGTGGAAATTGTAATTCATTTGTATGAGTGACGAACTGATGCGGATCTAAATCTATTTATTATGATAATTATTTTAGTTGATCTCTGTAATTTTATTACATGAAATCATATTTTAACATATAAAAACCAACAATCCACATTTTACAATACGTTAATCATAAAAGGTTTACAGAATAATTATGATTACCCACAAAATTATAGAATTATCCTATAGCTTTAATTCCTATTGTATACAATTTCACACAGTTTTATACACTGAAAAACAACCCTCTCTCACCATTGGACAAAAATGGTTTTAACAATTCGGCCAAGACACCCGTCAAAATATGAAAAGTTGATTAATTAACCCTGAAACACACTGAAAACCTTTCACAGCGGTTTATTGAAGGTCGATTCATTTGCCTGTTAACGTGGGTTCCGTCAAAATTGGGAATCAATTATACCCAAAAGTTATCACGGAGTAAATGCTTTTAACCCTTCATATCTCTTTTAGTCCATTGTCGGATTATATTTTGAGATGGATTGTGAAAAAAATGTTTTAATCTGGAGTAACATTTTAGCTTTATGGATGGAGCAAACTGGTAAGAATGAAGTAAAAACAAGATAATCAATGTTTTATTTCAGATAAAACATATTATTGACAGTTTACTACAATATGTAAACTGTCAATTACTACAATATACATACAGACTTATAGTTAACCGTAACAAATGCGTACGCCACACTAAGCCACATCAACGGAGGTGCGGACCAACACAGGCCGCATAAATAAAAATGATTTTGACAGTTCCTCCATGTCATAGATGTAATGCCTTTGCCAAACAGACGATAAAAACGTCACGCTTCGCATTCGTCACGCCTGTCTGTCTGACAAAGGCTTAAATGTGCTGTCTCTCTACTCGGCTAAGTTATGGACATCAAACAAGTGGTATTATTAATAAAAATAAAAGAATACAACATAACTTAGCCTAATATAAATAGTCCAATATACGAGTATATCAACACTTCTGTTCTTATAAGATTTTCGTCACAAGAAAAGATGTGTCAAAAGTCACAAGTAGGCAGTATATAATATTATGCAACTTTTGTGTGATTTCTTCCTTTGTATTGTAATTTTATGTTTTAAAAAAAATATGTAAAGTACCAATCGACGATCAACATATGAAATTCGCTGTGAAACCGTACTGATTCCAGACATTTTGTAACTTTAGACTGTATAATCTACAAAAAATCATTTAAGCCTTTGTCAAACAGACTGGCGTGGCGAATGCGAAGCATGTCGTTTTTATTTGTAATGTATGGAATTGTTTGAATCCAGTCACATAGAAAAACGAAAGCGATCCGATAGCGTGACAGAACTACGGGACTGACGTCTCGCTTCGGAAACGCTTCGCTTTCGCCTGTCTGTTTGACAAAGTCATTAAACTAATACTAAAAAGTACATATTTTCAAAACAACTTCAATTATCCGAAATTGCTACTAAATAAAGCCCAAGGGTTCCTCCCAACATCAACCTTCGGAGACGGCGCATTGTAGTACCCCTTAATCAGATCAACCAATGAGATTGGACATCGGAATCTGTCGCAGGAGTCGACAATGCGACCTAGACGATGTGCTGCGTCGTAGATCACATGTTCTAGAGGTTCTGTTTGGAGTACTTTTGTTGCTGGCATTCTGTGAATAATAAAATAAAAAATCATAAATGACCCATGAAAAAAAAAACAAAAGTACAGGTAAAAAAACAAAACAAATTTATAGTTGCATTCTGAGCGTCTCTGGGGCCGAGATCCATACTGATTTAGGCAACGTCCTTTCAATCAACTAGAAAAATAATTCTTGTCGGACACTTAAGACCAACGTCATCACGAATATTCGATGTCAGTATTTAAAGATCGTACCTTTTTCCTGATATTAGTCAGAGTTTAGGACTACAATCCATGTCTGTTTTAGTATAAGTTTTTATTAAATAAGGATTGATAATGACTATTCTTAGAAGGATTTTTCTTGGAGGGTATAAGTATTTAAAATTAACTTGGGACTAAACTGTACCTACGCTACAGCAGAACTTTAAAGTTCCATCAATTCTTTTTTTAGGTTTAATATTTAAGAGGGTAAGAACCAATGAACATTAATGCTTACTATACACGGTTTACATAAAAAGAACTTACGAGAACAAAGTTCTGAACATCTCCTCGACGACGTTATCTCCGTGAGGAACAAGTCTCTGAGTCGTCTCGCATAATGTCTTCAGGATGCACTCCCTGCCACTGTAGCCCATACTGAAACATTAATAATTTAGAAATTGACCCGTCAATAAAAATTTTATAATAAAAAATTAACCTCTGTTACCTTTAGGAGCACTCCTAAAAAAACATAATAAAAAAATAGTTGACCAGTGAGTTAAAACAAGTGATAATCATATTCAAAGGTTGCATATTACGTTTAGCTTTTCGGTAGCATAAGCTACTTTGACGGGGCCTGTAGAGGGCCAAAGCCTGCCGGGGTCGCGGGACTAACGAATTATCGTGACCCCGGTACGTAAAGGGCTATTGAAGGACGCCGTGGATTTTAGTCAGTACAAGTCTGACAGTCTCTCCCGCCCTGCCCTGGGTGGGAGGAGACATTTGATGATTTTACCACGATAAAAAAAAGCATAAGCTACTTCGTACACTAGACGAGGCAAGACTCCAAAGTCTTAAGGTATCGGAGACTTGTGTCGCCTATTGTACGAAAGGGCTTAGTCTGTCCAAGAATTGGCATTTTTATCACCATAACGATGAATAATGACACAAACTATAGCATTTTAGGGAGTATGAGGAACATCCTGTTTAAGTTTCTTATTCCCATTTAAAAAAGGACAACCCTCCGACAAGGCGGAAGTTATGTCTTGTTTTTCTGTTTTTTTTTTGTGGTGTAAATCATGTTTTCCTCCACACTGGTGAGAGGAATGGACTCTCAGACTCTTAATGACTAAAACAACCCTGTTTCATCTTCGTCATTTGCGTTCCTGGGCTACGCTATCCTATTTAAACAATCCCAAAATAAATATAATTATTAATACCCTGACTCACTTATCTAAAATAGTCTCCAACTTTCCATACAGCTCTCGTCTATTAATCCTCCTTTGTAAATGCTGTTTATATTTCTTCTGTCTGTAGTAGATTGCTGTCTCTGTGACGTTGGGCAGCTCGTAGGCTATTGCCCAGTTAAGACTGAAGGTGAACGTGCCCGGGCTGGTTGATGGAGCTGGCTGGCCAATCACACCGACTGTCACACAACCGGCACACTGGAAAAAATAATTAAAGTAATAATCATTAAACTATGCATGATGGTATATGGGAAATCTATACTATATAATAAATCTGTAGAAGGGTCAATTCTGTACATTGAAAATATTGAAAAAATAAATAGCGGGGGGTGTTGCTGGATCGATACCAAACCCAAATATATGATTAAAAAAATTTTTGTCTGTCTGTCTGTCTGTCTGTCTGTCTGTCTGTCTGTTTGTGCAGGCATCACGTGAAAACTGACGGTTCGATTTCGATGAAACTTGGTATAATTATTCCTTATTATCCTGGGCATAACATAGGATACTTTTTAACCGACTTCAAAAAAGGAGGAGGTTATCTTTTTTTAAATTTTGTTACCGCATAACGACCGACTGGGTGAACCGATTTTCATGATTCTTTTTTTGTTTGAAAGCTGGTGCTTTCCGTGTGGTCCCATTGTCACCAAATCAGGATCTGATGATTGGATCTTGGAGAAATCGAGGGCAACCCTCAAATTTTATAGGATCACCCATCGTTTTTCGTAAATCTTATGAAGTAATTTAAGTACTTGCGTATGGTAATCATCACCTTATGTAGCTGAGCTGATGATGGAAGGTACAACTCCTTAACAGTAGTTTGTTACCGCATAACGACCGACTTCGTGAACCGATTTTCATGATTCTTTTTTTGTTTGAAAGCTGGTGCTTCCCGTGTGGTCCCATTGTCACCAAATCAGGATCCGATGATTGGATCTTGGAGAAATCGAGGGCAACCCTCAAATTTTATAGGCCCACGCATCGTTTTTCGTAAATCTTATGAAGTAATTTAAGTACTTGCGTATGGTAATCATCATCTTATGTAGCTGAGCTGATGATGGAAGGTACAACTCCTTAACAGTAAGGAGCAGGCATCGACTGATTCATTGTTCGCATATCTCCGGAACTACACATCCGATTTAAATATTTTTTTTTGTGCTAGGTATCGTTCCACTTAGGGAATACTGAAAGTTTCATCAAAATCGGTTCAGTAGTTTTTGAGATAGGGAATTTTATTAGCTTATTGTGTACATGATGGATGTTATTACCAGTGCTACGGATTATATTATATGTATTTGGCAAGAATTTGGGTTGAATATTTAAACTAAAAAGAGAAAAATAAAAAACTTTTTCAAAAAAAAAATGCCTTCAAAGTCGTCGGCAAAAAATAAACAATGAAATAAAAAATAACAAAGCCATCGACTTCCGAAATAAAAGTTATTTTTTAGATTATTTTACCCTTTTTTGTGGTTCTTTTTGAAGGCGGTTACATATTTTTTTGAAAAAGTTTTTTATTATCCTGGAAAAATACGTAGAAAAAAAAATCTTATTTTTCAGTTTTATTCATAGACGTTGTTCTGTAGAACTGCGAACACACGTTGCATTACTCGCAGTGGATTCAGCGCCGTAATATTTATAAGATTTCATTGTCAGAGTTACTCAAAATGGAGAAATAAACCATCCACGCGAAGACCGACATCCGCGCGGACGGAGTCGCGGGCGGAAGCTAGTTATATACTATTTTTTCTTTGTCTCTCGGAAGAAAAACAAAATATTTTTCCTAACATTTTAAATATAGGTAATTGCTTCTTTCCACAAAAAGTGAGGCTTAAATTTGGTTATAAAGGATTTTCTACAATTACACTTTACTATTTGGGACAGCTCTCGTGATTTTACCTAAATAGTTATAAATTGAAGTTATTTCGCATGAAAGATTTAAAAAAATCTATTGTGAAAATAGTAGTCACGTCCAATAAATAACTACATAATTATAAAATATTTTATGAAATTTTATTATTTTTATAAACATGTAGGCGTCATGTTTATAAAAATAATAAAATTTCATCACGTAGCGATTACAAAATCTATGCTGTAGCAAGAAAAACTGAAAGCAGAATTTTAACCTGCGGCAATCTCATATTATAATACTGAAAAACTTACTGAAAAACTGGATCCTTCAGGAAAAGCCACATATCTTTTTCTTCTGGACAAAATGTTTGACTGAGACACATCACTTATATTAGACAATGCACTGAACTGTACACAACTTAAAAATATTACAACTAATAAATTAATATTTAAAAACATTTTAAAAGATTAAAGACAAATTAAAAGATTAATAAAACAAGCCAACTGAAAATTTAAATCGAACAAAAGACGACCAATCAGAAAGAAGAGACGGCCATTTTTCTTTAGAATGATTTTAAAATTCGAACTGTCAGATTTAAAATTAAACAATCGAATGAAGTTCAATCACAACTAACGGGACATTGGTTCGCTTCTTTTGTTCAAATGTTATAACTGTATACTTTAAATAAGCCGCTAAAAGACACAAATCGATGTGTCACATTTGTAGGAAAGTGCCCCTTATTTGACAAATTAGTATCTATAAAGAATGTTCTCATTGTTTGTCGAAACGGTCATGAAGACATGCGTGTTTGGAACATTATGAGATGTGAGGAGCTACTCATTTTGATCACTTGAAATAAACACAAAAATTAGACAAAAAAAAACACAATAATTTCGAAACATCTTCTGGGTAAGCTCTTTGTTTCTTGTAAAATCATGAAATGAGTCCTTTCGCCCTGAGAGAAGTGGAAGGGACTGTCAGACTCTTAATGATTAAAAACAAGCCTATTTCCTCGATCAGTTTTTACGTTCTCTGTTTACAGTCCCGCAATCCTAATTAATTCTGGATAGCATTCAAATCATAAATCCTCAGCACCACTTAAGAACAAGGGTGAAACATTATCTGAATGATTAAAAGTCTCTGCTTTGAAATATTCCGTTATATTTTTGCACTTTTGCACACAGAAAAGGACACAGTTAAGACTAAATGTGTGCTGATGAAAATACAGATCTAAAAGATTCTCTCAGCATAATTTAACTTGAACAACATCAAACAGTACTCCAAAAAATAATCGTGTGCAAATAAATACTTTTACCCGCCGTAAAAGTAAGCTTTAGGGTAAAAAGAGCCCCGAGTTTTGCATATTGTTGGAGTAAAAACCTGAACACGGTGACTGATAGCAGACATTCCATTAGGCTTGTAACGCGACGGAGACCGGAATATGGTAGCGCCATTACCCCAAATCCGTTGGTATACAAATCATGCCTCTATTGCGTTTGTGGACGAAATCGATGAGATCTTTACGGTTTACGATGGGTTAGCTATGGGGATATTATGAGACATTATTTTTATGGTATGTATTCCGTGGTGACAATTAAGTTTTAATCAAGTTTATTTTTTCTTTTAAAGTGAAACGTGTACTCGGGCACGCCGCAATCGCGGTGGTATGACCCCTCTTTGAGGAGTGGCTGGACAGGCGTCACGGCGTCCTGACCTACCGCATGATGTCCTCAACGGACGCGAAAGTTTCGGAAGGTACCTGTGTCCGATAGGGAGAAAAGAAACGCCTGGGTGTCATCACTGCGAGGATCGCCCAGAGGACACGGTGGAGCACTGCCGTGTCCTCACGACGGCGATAAGCGGAGACCTCTCGCGCCCGGCATTGGTCGAGGCCATGCTGCGGGGTAAGACGGAATGCGGGCAGCGAGTAATGAGCAATACATCGCTCTAGCTTATATTTGGTCAATATTTCGTTAGATTTCGATTTGAATAGGGCTGCCTTTATGCAATCATCCTAATATAATTGCTCAGCTCAAATAGACTCAGTCCACTAAGGTTTTTGAATTTAGTTCTTATTTGATACGTTCGTGTTAAATGAACCAAATTTCCGCGCGTGTGCCTTCATATTTCTGACTCCCGCCCATCTTTCTTCTTTTATAATGATTAAGCCTTTGCATGCGCCTCTTACACCAGTTCGCTAAACCATGAGTTAGAAAGATAAGAACTCCTTCAAAAGGAGTTCTCGGTTAGTAATCAAGATTGAAGTTGTAATTGATAATTTCTTATAAATAAATTCTCGATTATTCGATCGATCGATTATTCAGTCAATTTAAATTACAGCTTTCATTGTGTCTAATGGGATGGAGTAGAAACGTGTCGAGATAAATTGTTAGTACACGTTTCACTTTTTTAAATTTTTTAGCGTGTTAAAATCATCAAATGAGTCCTCCCACCCAGGGCACGGCGGCAGGGACTATCAGACTTGACTGACTAAAATCCACGGTGTCCTTCAATAGCCCTTTACGTACCGGGGTCACGGTAATTCGTAAGTCCCGCGACCCTGGACAGATGTGTATGTTAACAAAAAAGAGATCAACTTGAAATCAAACTTAATATTTGCTGCTGATTTCAAAAGTCTTCTTAATACGATTATACCGATATTATATCACAAAGTGTGTGTGACATTACCACCCCTGTAGCCAATGTCAGTCTCATAATCCCTTTTCTCTCGCTCCTATAATGGCACTTGAAATTCAAGTCAAGATTGAAAGCAATAAAATTTAACGATTTTATTCCCCCGTGCAGTGAAGGTTGATAACTACTGTGCTCTGAAATGTCAGCTGGATTTATTGTAAAAGTAAGTAAAATCGTGATATAGCAAGTTTTATAAGACTTATTGAGGATCTTGTCATTTTTGAAAGAGATGATGGTGATTTAATGGGAAGAGGTATCTTTTAAATTTGACACCCGAAATCCTTGGGGGAAACCTAGTACCTCGTTACATCATTACATCACATTTACAAAAACGATTCCCTCACACCAAAAAAGGCCTGAGTTGGGCCCAATTTTTCATAACATGTTCTGATATCACAGAGAACATTTTATAACACATTTGCCAGTCAAGACATGATTTGTCATCCCAAGATCAATCGCTTCTTTTACAACCCGTCCGCAGTAAAAACAAACGCTGATTTCCAATCTATTTCGTTCAAAAACCATAAACACAACGAGTAGCAACAAACATTTTCTTCACTTACGATCCAAAACCCTGTATTTAGCAAGATTCCGAAAACTAAGGTCTTTACCCCCTTTATCCGACCAGTCTGAGCGTTCAAAAGATTTATGAAAACATACATCACGGTGGCGACTTGACCTCCCCTACTAATGGCTGACGAACTATACTTATGGCCATCGTTATTATTTGAGGACAAAGGCCCAATGGCTTGGACAAAAACTTGACAAATTCTATGCGTGTTAGGTGAATGAGGTCATTGGTTGTTTTTCTGTGGTTTGGTTCGGTTTGATACTTTTTCGGGGTCTGCAGATGGATCGGGTTGGTTTTTTGGTGATTTTACCGGACCGATTTGGAAGGAGGATTATGTTTTTATTTCATTTAATTATATTTTTGTTTCTATGTGAGCTTATAGATAACACAATATAGTTGGGCCGTCGCGTCGTCGATACGAGGTGAGCAACGAGTCTGCTATTTTTTCTGTGTATCGTAATTTATTTACCATGGGATACAATGTTGTGGAAGTAAAAAAACTTTCATGATCATTTATCATAAATAAGTAGTTATTTTAAAATCGTTCTAGAAGTGGGAAGAATCGGCAAATATACCAAAAACAAATGCAGTGTACGCTTCCAAAAAGTTCTTGCTTACAGTCAATTTAAATTTGTAGATCAATTTCCACTATATTATAAAATAATTACATCATACAAAGTTAACATGAATAAAGTTTAAATACAAATGGTAGGGTACCTAAAAGCCACCGGTGTGTAAGGCGATAACCGTTTTCGGGATCCAGCACTAAAAAGCATTTGCCAATCGGTAAGAACGTGTTTTGAGCTGAACTTAAGCTGAGCTTGTGTTGAGCTGGCTTATGTAAGTAACCAGTTTTTGTTTTAATTTAAGATGAAGGCACTTGGATAGAAATGACCATCATTCATCAGTTTTTTTTGCACTGACCATGCAAAAAAAACTGATGAAACTGATATAAAAGAATGACTGGTAATCTGACGGATCTATGTACTTACGGCTGAAACCGGTAAGTCTAGAAGTATGATATTTTACACAAGCCTTCCTTAAATGCAATTAGCTCACTCTCCTAAACTAAACATATTAGTTATGCCATTTTTCGACGGCCCCTTTAGGACTCTAGAGCACGAGTTTGTGCATATCTCATCCAAAGTTTTGAGACAAATGGCACATGTTTTTAATTGTTCTGTATTTCTACGATGTTTTCCAACAGATTTACCATGTCCTTTGGTAGATTATATCAATTTAATATTAATTTGCCTAATTGATCATCGCTATCGCTGATAAATTATTACTTTTTCCAGGTCCTCAAATATAACTGGCCACGTTATGTAATGTAACTATGTTTTTTTAATACATTATAGCCTAAGCTCTAATAATTTCATCACCCTGGTGACACAAAATCAGCTCTATAAAGTCTACATTGACAACTAAAAACATCACTTTTATTTGAAACATAATAGCATCATTAAAGTTATGTATGTTTGCAAAAATATCAATTACGCTTTCAAAATAATCGAATAGCCATTTTCTAAAATATCTGGCGAATAATAAAGAGCTAATTATAATATAGAACGAGCCAATGATCGATATCTGATGCAAATGCGCGTTGCGTGTTATGGAATATGATCGATCCTAATGTATGCCTCGATACGAAGGGCTACCACAACCCTTTTGCTGTGTGGTCCAAGTTCAAGTAGTTTAGTTTTAACAGCGACTGCTGAAAAGCAGAATATGGTCGAACTGTGTTTACATGTGTATAGTGTCGGTGCAGCTTTTTGCAGACGCGTTGTAGTTGTGGTTGCAATTTGTTTACCGCACAACTTAGCGTAATACTTCACTACAATCCGGGGTCGCGAGACTGTACGAATTACCGTGACCCCGAAACGTAAAGGGCTATTGAAGGACACCGTGGATTTTAGTCAGTACGAGTCTGACAGTCCCTCCCGCTCTGCCCTGGGTGGGAGGACTCATTTGATGATTTTACCACGTAAAAAAAATACTTCACTACAATACAGAATGTATGAATACGAAATTAGTTCAGAGTCATATTTGTGGTTCAGAATTCGCTGCAGTGGTTTTCTTCTTTGTATAGCTAGCATGATATCACTCTATTGGTTTAAATTGCCACAACTATTTATTCATCGATGGCAGTGCAGAATCCGATGTCGATATATTTGTAAATATGTTTTGTGTGCCCAATGATGAAATAGATCGATTAATCTTCACGGTTTAGCTGTCGGGGCGTGCTTCAGATATAGTTAGCCAGTAAGCGTAGTGTAGCCATTTTTCCAGGTTCATAAAAGAATCAAAGCTATATTTTCCTTTCTAAGCTTGTCATTTATACCATACACACTCAACCGACTTTATATCCTTTCTAATGGAATAACGACATTATATAGTAACTTGATGCCTAATCGTTCAAATTCACACTGAACTGAATCATTAAAAATATTTTAATATTCAGTATGTTAACTGGTGGTCCAATTAAAATAATGGGGTGAAAAAAGGCTTCATTGTATAGCAATCATCAGTTAAATATGACCTACAGTCCCCCCCCCCCGTTCCCCAATGTCATTAGGTGTCCAAAATCATAACTAAACTAAAATATTTATAGTTGTGAATTAAGAAAAGGCTGTCCTTCCCAACTATGTTTGATTGGTTTCCAGTCTCAGTTTTTGATTTTAGGACATTCCGATTTCCTCACGATGTTTTTTTTTTCATAATTTTAAGAGAAGTGGTAATGGAAGAAAATACACAAAGTAAAGCGCCCAACTGAACCCGAAGCCACGACCATACAACTCGTAAATCGGACCTGTTACCACTGGACCCTAATGCTCAGAAAAAAACTTGGAGGTAAAAATAAAACGACAGCATAACAACAAACAATCTATTAACAAACCGTTATCTCATCTGATTCAAATCCAATAAAAAGCCTAAAATAGACAGTGGACAATCGTTGGCTTTCTCACAATAGTCTGGTTCCAATAATTCACTATATGTCAGTCCCATTTCTTCGACAAACTCGTGTTCCTGCAAAGGCGCCCTGAAATAAAAATAATTTATGAAAGCTTTCTTCAGGGAATAGTGGGGATTCATCTTGGAAAACAGTTTCTGGAAGAAAATGGCGGCACGGGTGGTTAGATGCACCTGTTAAAATGTCTGAGAACCTGGTAGGTTTGGATTTTTACGTCTCATGAACTTTTCTGTTAATCTTTATAAATGTATTTTTTTTTATCGTGGTGAAATCATCAAATGAGTCCTCCCACCCAGGGCAGGGCGGGAGGGACTGTCAGACTTGTACTGACTAAAATCCACGGTGCCCTTCACTAGCCCTTTACGTACCGGGGTCACGGTAATCCCTTGGTCCCGCGACCCCGGCAGGTATAAATGTAATTTAGTAAAAAAACGCTGAATTTTTTAAACATTTTTTCATATTAGGCAAAAGATACAATTTGTATTCCTCGAAGACAATGTTTTCCATTTAAAATCGAAGTATTTGTATTATTTTTCCCTTGCACTTAGAGACTTATGCCCCTCAACGTTCATGCATGACTTTCCTCACGATAATTTAATGATTCCTCTTCATCACATGCAAAGATAAAGAAGTATGAATATTGGTGGATGAAGGGGGAAGGAAGACTAAAGACAAGGTGGATGGATTATGTGAGGAATTTATTTTTATTACATAACTTGGCCCACGCTACGAATTTCTAATACTTACATACACAAACACCCAGACCCAAAACAAGTACTTGTAGGTCAAACTGATTATGTTTCGTACGGGGATCGAACCCGCAATCCCGTTCCGCATGCCTTGTCAAAAAGTGAACAGGAAATAACAAGTCAATAACACAAATTAAAAACTTGTTAATTGTAGTCGAGGTCACACCACTTAAACTCCTTTTTTGGACTGTCATGTGAAAAGGAGTATAAATATTTGACGTGAGAACAGACAGGGCAGAAGAGAGAAGTAAAACACGTCGCGACGACCTCAAGCAGAATGAAATAAAAGCAAGTAAAAGATGACGCAAAGACAAAGCAGCACATTAAAATACAATACACGGAAGCTCCCAGGTTACATTAAGTATTTGAAACAATTCCTGTCTTCACAGCATTGGCTAGTATCACCAGATGTTTCTACATACGAGCTATGAATAGTTTATTGCCGATTATTCTATCGTTACCAGCTAGATTGTGGAGCAACACAGCTGTGAGCCACCCACTCCAATATACTCGTGAATTTTATGCTTTTGACATTTTTAGAATTACTGTTTCTGTTTAATATTTATGGAATTTTTGTAAGGGATCATATTTTTCATTCACAATAATCAGCATTTGGGATGTTACCCTGCGCTGAAAACAAGGTGCATTCAGTATCAATCGGAACTTGTCTCCTAATAAACAAAAAAACGAATTCCTGCTGCATAATATTTTTAGATAATATAAACTCCCATGGGAAGAAGGCATGAGTTTATGATTGTATGAAAATGTATAGGTAATAACAGATTAATAAAGTGTCTACATAGGTACCGGTATCGTTTTCGTGAAATCGTCTTTGAAGGACATCGTGGTCTTAGAACGCAAAGGGAAACCGAAGGAACAGGGACTTTTAGTCAGTGAGAGTCTGACAGTCCCTACTCCGCCCAGGATGCGAGGACTCATTCGATGATTTTAACACACAAAAATTAAGATATTGATATCCCATGAGCATGAGTTCTTTCTTTCTGTTCTATTTTTGCTTTGTTTCTTTTATTCCTGTTAGTATTATTTTTTGTACGTAATTACCGGCACAATATGGCGACATGTTTGTCCTATTCTTATATGTAACACATAGTAGTATTATTCCTATTTTATAAGTACATAATCCGATAAATTCAGTTCGTAGCGGGAGTCAGCGCCTCTCAGTCCGAGAGGTGTACTTGTGATACATTGCTAACCACAGCTTCCATGATTTATTGTTGGTATTATTTTAGGTATGTTCAAAAAATTCACGATTTTCTGTATGTTTGGACTTTATTATTGAATAAAATTGAAAGTTTTAGAACAACTAGTTTGGACTCTAAATGAATACGTAATCGAAATTACAGCAACGCTTTTTTTTGCAACGCTCTAAATTATTTAAATAATAGAACGCATAGTTTTTCTGGGTATTCGTTTATTGTGTAGATGTGTAAACAATGTTTATAAACGCTAACAAGATACAGGAGAAATTGCTAGCGTGGTGCAACGTTTTTTTTTTATTAACAAATAAATAAAATTTACATGATAAATGATAATTTATATGATAAATTTTCAACCAATAGTGCCATTTATCATACAACATTAATCAATGAATAAGCAACTAATACGTGTCAGTTATAGTTGAGTCCAAAAACTTCATGTAGAAAAAAATAAAATTATTATCTTTGAAATTAAATTTTAAACATGATGCAAAGTTAATCTACTCCCCTAATTATTTTAACTGCCACTCAAGAAGTTGACAGAAACTCACTTCAACCCAACGTTGTTACGACACCCAAGGCGATCTTTCCAACAAGGTTCACTTATACTATCTATTAATTACTGCCATATGACGTCACTAATTTCCCTTCACAATACCACTTATGAAAGTTTAAAGGGAATTTTAACAATGAGGGCAGCCTATGCGTCTCTTCACTAAACCCGAAACTTCCCCTAAAAGATTTGTTACACATCCATTGCGCGCGTATATAGAGATAAGATTCTGCAGGTCAAACAAAACCATCAATGGCAGTTTGGTAGTAGAAAAACTTCGTGAATTGATCGTTGGTGGTTTCAGTGTCTTCATTTCATAGTAGATAATGTTATGACGTAATCCCACGACGTATAAACGTCACGTATTCGGATTATAAGGCAATTAGCGTACACGAACATTTAGCAATGAACCGGTTATCTTATACCAGTTATTATCTGTACTTTGAATAACGTATACATAAAGGTTTAGCTTTACATAATTTAGTTATGATAGAACCGGGATTATGTATTGGAAGTCTCTACATAAATATTGGAAATAGGCCGATTATGATATTGGTCGGCTTGCCGACTAGTCGGCTACAAAAAACCGAGTGACCGACTAGTCGGCAAAACAGGCCGACTGAAGTACAGCGCTCTCACGCATCGACTGTGCGATCATAGACATTCTAATATAAAGTATTTTTCTATACGAAGTTTCTCGGTTCTAATTCAATCATTACCAAAGGACAGTTCAATTATTCAATAAGATTCGAGATTCGATAAGTCAGCACTATTCACCGACTAGTCGCCATCTATTCGCCACATAGTCGGCTTTCCCAACTAGTCGGTTACTCGTTACATCTCTAAATAATTATGTAGGTCTCTAAACGCTTCGACTGTAATACGTCGGTTAGGCAGTGTAATTGGAAGTTGGGTAATCTCTACTTAAGACGAGGGTCTTCAGTCGGTAATACACCTAACTTATCTTGGTAAACCGTCTTGGACTATTTGTTGATTTAAAATTGATCAGCTCTGTACAGACTTTTAGTACAATAACAGCTCAATTATTATTATTTGTTTTTTATAGTCCCAATTCAAAATAAATTAAATAAGAAGAGATAATAAATCTCGCTAACATTATTTAATTTTCAAAATTATCCCGCACAAAGCATTTGTCCTGTGCCGTGTGTGCGTTTCCGAAAATTTAACCCTTTGTCAAACTGACAGGCGATAGCAAACCGGACCGAGTCTGAAGCGATAACGAACCGATACGAGACGTCAAACTGGATGCAGGGAACCGAGGCGTGACAGTTGTGTTAGCTAACATTTTATGAACGACGTCAAACAGAGCAAATACGCCTTCGCCACGTCTTCGCATCGGTTCGGTCACGCTATCGGATCGCTTCCGCTTTTCTATGTGACTGGTTTCAAACAATTCCATACATTACAAACAACAACGCCTCGTATTCGCCACGCCTGTCTGTTTGACAAAGGTTTTAAACTCATGTTTTTTCAAAGAAAAAAATATATAAATACTTCTGTGACACTGTGCTAATCGTGCCGCCACGTCACTTTTCTTTAGTATATAATTCATATTATATTTTCTCTCTTATAATGAAGCCTAATACCCGCCAAAAAACACAAGAATTATTTAGATTAACTCTATGAAAACGATTAAAACCTTAACAGTCTTATTACAAAATGGGGTTTAACTAAAAACCCAGGTTTAAATCTCGTAAAACTAACATTTACACAAACGTTTTATTATTACAAATCGTGGTTTTGCGACAACTCATGGTCTAACAGTCGTAGCTGTCAAAGCTGTGTCGAAGTCTCCCATAGCAACTTTTACATTGTGTTGTTAATTTTGTATTATTTTTAAATAAAATGGATTTAAACATAGTTTTTTACACATAGTTACATTGTTTTTACACATAGTGTATTTAATTGTTTAGACAATGGTTCAAATGACGGTACGAAGGTCCACGTTTTATCTAAGTTTTGTAATACGGAGAAATTTAAACCAAGGTTCTGCAGATAAGCCTGGATAGTCACGGTTTAAACCAAGGTTTATTTATTTTTTACCGTAAAAGTTTCCTATGATGGATATGCCACAAAAAAATCTTCGAAGATCTTGGACTTCTTTACTTTGAGAGAACAAAAATCTAAATTTAACCTATGAAATGAATTAGGCCAGGCACTTTTGAATTGCAAAAAGCCCAAAAATAAAATAGTATTATAGAAAAATTGGTGGCCTTGTCACAGTACATAATAACTGTGAAAGTACTCTAGGTGCCCCATTCCAAAGCATAGATCTCTACGGAGAAGAACAAGCAAAAAACTCCATGGACACTCTTTTTCCGAGACTAACTTATGTCGAAATAAAGTATTAATACTTACGTAAACATGGCCCTTAGTACGTCATGAACTAGAGACTTCCCTTTTGGCATCAGATTCTTCTGTGCTTCGCAAATTGCCCTGATGATGCATGACCGACCATTCATGTTGCGTCTGAAATTGGAAAATAAATACATAATCATTCAAGTATTCAAATTAGTAAGATCACGCAGATCCGCCATTAAATTGGATCATGAGCATCCATTAAATTAGACTCTACTATGGGCATGGGCATCCCGTAATTGACACA
Source organism: Agrotis puta (assembly GCA_943136025.2). Taxonomy (NCBI): domain Eukaryota; kingdom Metazoa; phylum Arthropoda; class Insecta; order Lepidoptera; family Noctuidae; genus Agrotis; species Agrotis puta. The sequence continues at coordinate 3,184,634 of OW964182.2, forward strand.
CTCCTGCATTAAATGGCGCAACGTCACCGAAAGACGTAGATTCGACTCCTGCTCGCAGTCCAATTTTTCTTTCCAAAAAAAAGCTTTGCGAATCATGACACAGATATTATTGAAAAATTAGAATCCCCTAAACGATCAACCTTTGCTATTTAGTTTAAAAATGTACTTTTGCATCCATAAAAGTTTTCCCAATAATTTAGCTTTGGTATTAGTTTACTGGTTGCTAACACTATTGCTCTACATAAGGTCATTTGGTTCTTTTTAGATGGCGAGCAAAAGATTTTGAATTTTGTTTTTATGTCACGAATTTCTCAGTGACAGCCAAAGGATATTCATACTTGCCGATAATAAAACAAGTGCCAGAAAAAAAAATATTGTTTCACAATTCAAAACAAACCACCAAGGCATCAGTTCAGTTTTAAAAAACGTTGCCCCACACTAGGTTACCACACACACATCGAAACTCACAAACACTAAAGCCTTTGTCAAACAGACAGGCGTGACGAATGCGAAGCTTGACGTTTTTATTTGTAATGTATGGAATTGTTTGAATCCAGTCACATACAAAAGCGAAAGCGATCGGAAAGCGTGACAGAACTATCGGACTGACATCTCGCTTCGTATCGGTATCGCCTCGGACTCGCTTCGCTTTCGCCTGTCAGTTTGACAAAGGCATAACGCCCAGTCCCGGAACAATTTATTGTGTAGATCATCCAAATATTTGCTCCGTGCAGAAATTGAACCCGAGACTCGCAGCGCAGCAGTCCAATTCCTCAGCCATTACGCTAATCATTGATTGTCTGAATACATTTATACAGCCCGGTCAGTGTCACACCATATCAAGACTTTCGGAAAAGAAAATACACTCACTTCTCCAAAACATCCTGAATAGTTTCCCAAATCTCCTTCTTCTGTCGATGATGCAGCTTCCTCCTACTATGGGCTGCCACGAACTTGTGATCCGGCAGCATGTACACGATCTCGGCTTCGACCACCACGAACCAGCCTGATGGTGCGTGCGTCATGAAGGTTTTGACTACTGATAAGGTTATCTGAAATTATTTAATTGTGGGGTTAGTCAATCTAAGCACGGGATAGGTTAGATTGGTCACCTTTAGGTGCATTCACACATATCAGTCACGTCACGTCACCGTCACGTCACCGACAACGGATCGGTGACGGCTTGTGCACGTCGCCGATTTGACTGAATCATTGAACAATAACATCAGTCAAGTTACGGGTTGGTCACACGTGTAGCAATGACGGTAGCACGACGCTGACTGAACTGAGACGTGACGATCCCGGGTGTGTGGGGATAAAAGTATGAAACTTATATGGAAATATTATTTGACGTGCTTGATCGGTGACATCACAGATCACGTGCCGGTGACTGACCGGTAACTGAGGTGTGGGAACAAAGTCATACTAGGAGTATAGAAACATTTTTTTGTAACCGGACCGGCGACGTGACGTGACTGTGACCGATGTGGGTGAATGCACCTTGTCTATGCCCGATATTATATTTTTGCTGGGGAGTTTATTCCACCATTTCTTCTTCTCAGCCAAAACACTAGGATATGCCAAAAATTTACCTTCCAAAAGTCCTGATAAATCGGTCTATTTTAAATAAATGACTTAATTTTGATTATTTCAATTGTATGATTTGCAGGCACTTTGTAAAATAAGTTAAAAAAGAGAATTGCATTGAATTCGTCATTATTACAATGTCAATATCAAATACTGATAACAATGTTAAAGAGGTACCTACCCGTTTTCAGCACAATATCTTATAATACTACTAAGCAACGGTAAAGTAAGTAATTGGAAAAGCATATTGGATTCTTAATGGAAAGTTTCTAAGTATTTATTTTTATAATTTATAATCAATGGAAATATCAAGGTGTATTTTTGGGAATAGTGTTGTGGGAATGTTCGAAAGATTAACTAACCGTGGCTCTAGAAAGTCATGAAAGAACAGGTATGGTTTTAGAAAGTACGAGCCTGACATCCTTTCAGCTCCATCCTGAGCAGAAAAGTCATTTGATGTTTTTCCCACCACCAAAATGACTTTTTCCAGCTAATATTATTTCATCGTATATCCGAAATCACTTTCCTACAAAGTCAACAAGATGAAAGGCCGTGCTCAAAGAAAGCAAAGATTGTTTCAATCAAATCTCAACGAAAAACAAAAGCTACAATCTTTTCCTTGTAAATAAAAGTTTATGTATACAAATACTGTCCCGTAAAATCAATATCCTGCCTATATCTAGAGTGAACGGCAATCTTGAATGAATTTACCTGTTCGAAGCAACTTGTCAAAACAACGTTACGTGGGCCAAAAGCTAAGTTTTGGCGCCCAAATGAACTTTGCACGTAAGTACATGATGGTTCGTTAGTCCTAAAGATTTGTTCTTACTGTGTAATTCTAGTAGTTGATAAGTAATTCGAGTCAGTCACATTTTTAGCTAGTGTATTTAAGGGCCCCGGGTCGACGGCGCGTTGTGTTCCACGCGCGCCTCAAAGAGTGTCAGCATAGTGACGGGGCCTGTAGAGGGCCAAAGCCTGCCGGGGTCGCGGGACCAAGGGATTACCGTTACCCCGGTACGTAAAGGGCTATTGAAGGACACCGTGGATTTTAGTCAGTACAAGTCTGACAGTCCCTCCCGCCCTGCCCTGGGTGGGAGGACTCATTTGATGATTTTACCACGATAAAAAAAAAATGTATTTAAGGGCACTACAGATCTTCCAGAGACCGAAATTCGGGTTGGTTTCATCCACCTCGCTGCTCCCGGCCCGCCAACGGGGTAGATGAGAAAAATTGTATCATCGACCCCGCTAGAGTCAGTGTCAGCCTGTACCGGATTGAGACAATTTTTTCAATCTACCCCATTGACGGAACAAGGGTAGCTGGGTGGATGGGAAAAAGTTCTTTATCCTGTGTTATCAACCCCGTTACTTGCCGATGTCGAATCTAGCGGGATCAATTATAAAAAAGTCCCATCTACCCCTTTGACGGGACAGAGGCAGCGGGGTGGAAGAAAGCAAACCCGAAATTCGACCATAACAAATTTAAAGTTTGAACTTATTTTAAGGTTCTATTGTTGCTTTGATTGTTGATTGATACTAATTTCAACACCATACATTATACGTCACCAGGCGCCTTGTTAGAGTAGTGCTAATAACTCGACCAAACAATGAAGTGATAATCGCAATGTAATATGGATTAACTATTAAAGTTTTTGCAAGTTTTCGGTACAAATCTTACACGTCGTAACAGCATGTCAAAGTTAACCCTTACCCACGTTGTTTCGTAACTTATTATAACAGTGTCTTCGGATTGTGCATTGGCATCTAGAATTTACAAAATAGATACGTAAAGAAATAATTGACTAAAATATTCAATTTTAATAAAAAAATAGCGCAAAGTAATTCAAAATTAAAAGCCCCACTAGGATCAGGCATTTCAATCTATCTAATTAACGTATTTCATTATCTACCGAGTCTCGTCATAACTCTTCTATTAGTCTTCCAGCCCGGGGTCGCGGGACTGTACGAATTACCATGACCTCGAACGTAAAGGGCTATTGAAGGACTCCGTGGATTTTAGTCAGTACGAGTCTGACAGTCCCTCCCACTCTAACAATTATTGGTTCAACAAAATGGCTTCACACCCATACGAATCGCCTCCTACATGCAACACTGCAACTCCCTACCTTATGCCATACGTGGCTTCATGCATAAACACATTCTGTATTGCCTCGAATGCTCATACCATTTGTAAAATGGCTGAATGGTACATTACGCTTTGACTGATAAAGGAAAAGGTGAAACAGGTGCCAGCGTATAAAATCAATGTCTGGAAATGTGAATTGTTATTATATTATGTGGACGTGTTTCAGTTTCTTTTAGCTTAATAGTAAATCCTGAAAAAACCAAGTTAATTTATGAAAATATCGTAACTTAAAATTACAAACATTTCACGCCTAATCACCGATCCGATCATCCTGAAAGTTTTACATGCGCATTGTCAGGCACAGAGACATAAGAAGTCTTTCCCGAAAAAAAACTGATCCCGAGAAAAATAGCAATAACGTTCTTATGATATGATAGATGGCGTCATGTATCGCCGAATCAGTTGCCAAGTTCTTAATTAACTCGAGCAAAGCAGTAGGTAAAAGCTAGAAATTAATAACACGCAATGTAATTGAAGACAACGAAAGTAATTACATTCTCCCGCGTTTGCAAAGGCTTCCTGGTGTGTTTTTCAGATGCCGCAAAAAATCTTCATTCATGGAAATATACCTACATATTACTACAATAGAATTTCTACACGTTTCCAACAACTTTTGGAATCGGTAACTCATGCAGATATTCTACCACTACATTCACATTATTCCTTATGTAGAAGAAAGAATTAAGGATAGAAGATAAAATAAATAAAACTATACTCACCGAAGCAGCAGATCCTGTTGGAAATGCAACATGGCGCCTCTTCCTCACAGACACCAATGAAGTTTTGACATTAGGACATTGTTCCTTCAATGTTGAATTCAAAGAGAACTCACTAGAAACATTACTTACAAAAATGAACACTATCAACAAATAAGATTTTAAATTCATTTTAAAATGGTTAAATTTCAATAAAAATCAAATTGCCTTTGGTTTCTCTAGTTAAAGCTTTTAAATTACTGTCAATATTTGCTCTAGAAGTTTTAATTTAGTTTATTTATCCATCTATTTCTATTACCACGTCTATAAGTTTTTGTCGTGCGGCTAGGTTGTACCAGATACCGTCTAATAATAGTTGGTAATAAGTTATATGTAGCATGACGTGTGCGTTTTTCGTTACGTTTTCACACATTGCACACACTGATCGGATGGGATAAGCTGCGGTGATGGCTTAGTATGGGTGTTTTTGGGATCAGTTTGAAAAAGTACGTTGGTCGTTTGTGAATAATATAATATATAATTTATTTTGTTCTGTGTATGTACAGACATCATCCTACCGCGATCTGTCATTTTTTTTTAATAGATTTTCAACCTTATCACAATAGTGGAAGTTGACAGATTGACAGAGATTTACATACAAAACTAGTAAGTATTATTTGAAGTGTTAGTCATTGGAAAAACCTACTCGTGAAACGATTTTTATTTTACGAAATGATGCCTTTTAGTTTATTTCTGTAATATTTTTATCTAATCTTATCCAGTAGTTATTCATTCAGGGGTAACTCAAGGAATTATATTTTCTCTCAAAAAACTTAAATTATGTAATCCTGTATAATTATTGAATACCCAAAACTAAAAGCCCCGCTTCCAAGTTTCGCATTTACTGTATGAAAACTTTGAAAGGACATCAATACACAAGTTGAACTACAAAGAAAAATTAAGTAAAATTCATTTTTTGTTAAACTTTTGCAACGTGAATAAATATTACTGCCAGAGTAGGTAATAAAATCTACGATACATTAAAAAATGTTCACGGTAGCGTCTAAATCTACGATACATTAAAATATGTTCACGGTAGCTTTTTATTGGTATGGATGTGAATTCACGCAAATAACTAAAATAAGGTAACAACAATATTCTGGCACTTATCTGGGACTTTGTACATATCTTCTAAGGGCTAATGTTAAGGGTTAAAAGGGCTTTTTGTTAAAAATTATTTACAAAATAGAGTGAAATTTAGTAATGGATGAAAAAAATTACCCAGCAATGGGTGTAGGATATATGGCATCAAACTTGTATCTATTACTATGAGTTTAATTACGTGTCTTTTAATTGATATTAGAACCATAGAAAATAAAAGGTAGCCCACATAATCTATTAATTAATCCAACCCATAAAAAATGTCGTACTATCTCAAGAAAACAGTATTTGATATATCGCTACACATTAAGGGCGTGTAACCAGAAAGTTGGCAACGTGGCAAATAGCTGTTAACTATTTACAAGTTTTAATTAATTTGTTAAAATAAGAAATATGGCTCTGTATTGCACTAAAAAAGTTATGTAGGAATCCAATTAAAACACTGAATTTGATATTGTAACCGTTTCAGTTGTAAAAAAAGCATTTGGAAAGTTGCCAAATGCTTTTTTTACATCTAAAACTATTTATTAGGTGTTACAATATGAATTATTGCATTCCCTAATCTAAAAAATATAAAAAATAATAAAAAGTGCGCTACAGAGCCATATTTCTTATTTTCATACATTAACATTGCCAAATTGAATAAAAATTTGTAATATTTGACAACTATTTGCGATGTTGCCAACTTTCAGAATACGCGCTCTTAAAGACCTACCCTAATCACTAAGCCTTTTACCAAAGAGCCAAAAAACGGAATTGCATGCAAGCCTTATCTACACAAAGATATCGTAAAATGTGATTCGTGCGCGTTTCCAGCGTGTTCAGTGACCCGGGATGTTGGATCAAAGAATTAGAGCCTCGCCTACCCTCATTAGCTCAGTCACGAGTCACACCTCCTTGGATTCTGACTGCTTTGCTACAGAAAATTCAACCCTAAATTTTCAAGTTTACGGCAGATTTGGTACTAGCACATTTTTTCCGCTCAGTCATCGACCACAGAGTTATGCGTGAATGGGAATAGTATTTAAAGTTGGAGTAATGGATGGCCTTTCATATCATTCATATGATATTACACTAGGCAGGTTTTACGACATTGATAACTTTATTCAGTGACAATTTAATTTTATAATCGGCTGCGGCATTTTTATCGTTGGCTGAAATGATTATACTCCGTGAAAGGCTTCTCAAAGACTGTGTCATGCACTGAATTCATGGTAAAAATAGGTGCATCGACCTCCCATCCATCTTCTACACGTATTTCTTAACCAACAGCAGTGGAAGTGGTGCACAGCTCGCCGTCCAATCAAGGCCGAGTCGACAGATAATCTTACTCCACGGGCACCTCAAGGACCCTTCATCACACTGACGAGCCTTATATGGCCAAATGCCTGAAAAGGTCGTGGGTCTGTTTAAATAGGATACTTTAGCTCTGCCACGCAAATGGCAACCAAATGATCAGAGTGATTTTTAGGCAGTAATATTCTAAATTTTTCTTCCGCTCTTCCCAAAGCGATAAGACTCATCACAACTCAAAAATAAAGTGGTTGTTATACACATCTCCCTAATTACGCCTTAACCTCCGAAATTAAGTTTACATCAAATCTCCAGGAAATATAAAAGATACAATTACTCACGTAAAAATAAAACCAAAATCGTTCATTGAGCTATATGTAGCTATTTTTATTCAAACCCAATACAACTTCCAGTAGCGAAATGGGGCAATCGTGGATTCTTTCGCAGACGTTTGGTTCCAATAACTCGTAATAAGTCTCATTAACTTCCTCCTTAAATCCGTTCTCGTGAACTGGGGCGCTTGAAACAAAACGAACAATTTCTATTACTGGCCAGACCAACTTTTAAACAAGGGTTTATGAAATTTTCGTCGATATACTTAACAGGGTATCGGAAGTTATGATTGGTGGAGCGATTTTAACGGTTCTGGCTGGTAGTAACTGGATAAAGGTAGTCTGGGAATAGCTTTAATGGTGTCGGATTGTGGAGGCATTTGCCTTTATATAGACTAATGATGCTGATAAAATGATGGAAGTTTTATAATGAATGTTTTGATGGGAATGAGTATAATTATCTTTGAGAGTGATAAAAAGATGGGTTTTTCGGGCGAAGCTTATTCAAATTGAAATTGTGACATCGATGTGACAAAAAAGAGAAAAATAAATGTTTTGTATTTTTATGCAGTCGCATTTAATCTTCATCATGCAAAACCATTTATGGTCTGGCAAGACCGATAAGTTGATCAGTAATTCTATTAATTTCACCCAATGGAAATCATCAAATGATGAAATGACAAGCCAATCAAATACATTCATAGAACGACAATTATTAACTATTAATTGAAACGTTCAAAGAAATGTTTATACTATACATAGAGTTATCAGAGTAATTCCTCACATCACTCCAAAGATGAAAAAAAACTTACGAAAATATTGTCCTCAAAATGTCATGCACCAAAGACTTTCCCGGTGGAGCCAAGTGTGTTCTCGCCTCACATATGCTTCGATAAATACACGAGCGACCGTTCAAGTTGTAACTGAAAACAAAATGATTTACTGAACACTTGTTACGGGAAACTTAGTCTTATGGAACGGTTTTGTTATAAGTAAGTGTAAGTAATGGTTTGGACCTTACATAGTTCTGAGACAACGTATAAAATGAAGCTAGAATAAAAATAAACTCGCAAGAAGAATGGATATTTATACGGGTAATCTATACATATTATAAATCTGTAGAAGGGTCAATTCTGTACATTGAAAATATTGAAAAAATAAATAGCGGGGAGTGTTGCTGGATCGATACCAAACCCAAATATGTGATTAAAAAATTTTTTGTCTGTCTGTCTGTCTGTAGAGGGATCTCCTTAATTATTATAGGCTTAGCCGTATTTGGGTCCAATAGATATTTATAAGATGTCATTGTCAGAGTTACTCAAAATGGAGAAATAAACCATCCACGCGAAGACCGACAACCGCGCAGACGGAGTCGCGGGCGGAAGCTAGTCAATCTTAAATTTAACCGAAGAGCTTGCATGAGAAATCGTAACAAACATTTACCGCTAAGTAGGTAATTGTTAATTTCTCTCAATCTTTTAAAGTTGACAGAGAGAGAACAGTAGGGGAACAATGTATAAGACGAGGACGCGAGGTATAATGGGGATATACACTCTTTAGGCATACTTAACAAAACACTAACGTAGCGTAAGCGCCATCAGGAAGTTGCAAGCGGCCATTAACAAATGGCGTCCTGTTGGCGCTTGCGCTAGGTTAGTATTATGTTAAGTTTATTTTTTATTAAAAAAAAAACCTTGCCCCACACTAAGAATTTCTCCTGTATCGTGGGTGCGTTTACAAACATAGAAACTCTCACACACATACAGCCAGACCCTTAACAACTGTCTTGTAGATCATACAAATATTTGTTTCATGCGGGGATCGAACCTACGACACACTACGCAGCAATCGATCGCTCAGCCACTATACCAATCGCATCGTCAATGATGTCTTTTAACGATTTTTTTACGATCAAAGTATAGAACTCATCTCATCAAGTATTTTATATCCAGAAATCATATTTACTTCTCAAGTGCCGACTCCACCCTTTCCCAAAACTCCCTCTTCTGTCGATGATGTAACTTCTTTCTGAACAAGGCGTTGGTCATCTCTGCACTCAGGAGTGGATAGAGCACGTCAATTTCAACCGCCACGTTCCAGCCTGAGGGTGCGTGAACCATGATCGTTTTCAGCACCGACATTGTTAACTGAAAAAGAAATCAATTAGTTTATATTTTATCTATTAGAAAGTTACTTTTAACTGTTTTATTTGGATAATAATAATCATTAAGCAATTTTTATAAGCTATCTCTGAGCCATTTTTACCATTATGTGTTCAATCTCTCTAAGGTTATTTAATAATAAAATTCCATCCATCTGTTCATTCAACCATCCAAACTTTCGTATTTATAATATTAGTAAAGATATGATGCTCTAACTAAAATATACAGCCGGCATAGTCTCACAAATTATTTAAGTTAGTTCAACACAGAGGACAAAAACAGCAATACGTCATAAATTGACATATTTTGCGTCCAAGCACAACTATATTTTTTATTCATACATTATAAAGACCAGAATGCAGGTATAGTTTCTATCATAGCATTAAAGTTTAAAATCGTAGCCATTATACAATATAGCGAAGACTGAGGAAGTCGTTTACCATAAAAACTTCAGAATCCGTGCATTTTATATGAGAATGTTATTTCAAAGTTGGTCTTTCAGTTAATTCCGTTTAAATGAAGTTAACTTCTTAAAACCGGTACTGTTTATGTTCTGTGTACTTTTATAAAGAAAACTATAGACTTAATAATTGTATGTACAGACTACATTATCTACAAAAAAATTAAGAGAAAACAATCATATGAGTATTTTGTGTGACAATTAAAAACTGTGGAAAAATATGAAATCAGCAGTTGTGTATTGTATTGATTTTCCAGAATGTTTAGAATTTTGTTATTTCGTTTTTTTATTATATATTTGCTTAAAAGTTGACGGAAAGTATTAAAAAAAACGACGGGTTGCACTCTGGGAGTGCCGGCAGAAGTGAAAACTTGAATAGTAATAAATATAAAAAAGACACACACGAACATTCGCGCAAGCGCCCTGCGCCGTCTTACGAATTTTCGATCAGGTCGCGTGTCCTGACGCGAGTTAAATATTTTTTCCCCATTCCAAAAAAAAACGTGCACAACGCCGCTAAAGAAGTTTTCACTTAATTTTTTTTTTGAGAAAGCTATTTTTTTAAGTGTTTTAATAAACTCTATATTTTGTGTCACCAAAATAACACACATCTCTGATTTTTCCGACACATGTCTGTTTCTTAAGGATGTTTTTAATTTTGAGAGCAATACAGTAGTAATGAATTAAAAAGAGCTTAATTACCATTGTTCTAATTAGTTAAATCAATGGCTGTACTTACAACCATGTTCGTTCCTTCTGGAAACGTCAAATACCTCCTCTTCCTCAAAACATTCAATGAAGTCTTCACACTGTCACAACGGTCTTTCCTTTCACCATTCACTTGAAAATAATGTTCATTCACTGCAAAAACTATCAACAGAAAACGTATCAAATTCATATTTCTTCTAGAAATGATTTTAAAATTTAAACAATGTCAAGTCCGTTGACATAGTCTCCACCAATCACAGGGCTTGAAAATTCAAGATGGCGTCGCATGGATTATACTGTATTCATTTTTATTTCACACTTATTCATATTCGTAAACTTCGTGTATCCAATAGATGCTTGCATTAAGTCTGAAGTCAAAATAAATAATGGTACCTTTGACTAATCGGTAGGCACATGACTTTTGAGTTCAATGGCCGAATGATTTTAACCTGTTCGTTGTCTATTTGTTAGCACATTGTTAATGCATGTCGACTTAAGTTGACAGACAGACACGAGTGCTTTCAATACAAATATGTTTGTACAGGACAGAATTATGTTGTGTTTCTGTGCTACTCTACTTAATTCTATAGATAGCAGAGGCAAGATGTTTTGTCATGGTATTATGAGACTAATTGGTGCGAAAGTAATAATTAATAGTCTTATGTCGATTACGGCAAAACATTTTTACATTGATATAAATAACAAGTACACTCACAAATAGACACACCCTCATTCCCCATCACTTTATTCAAAGAGAGGTGCAGATTATTAATTAGAATTAGTATTCCTTCAGACCGCGTAGAAGATGGTGGGACGAGCTTGACAAAACCGATGACCAGTGGCCCACTTTGGCCCTGGATCGTGAAAACTGAAAGTCATGGGGAGAGGCCTTTGCCCAGCAGTGGGATGGTGTAGGCTAGCAGTATCAGTATTCCTTTTTCTTTTTTAAATGCTAGTTTTAAGAACTAACTCAACTAAACTCGAAGGGATTGTCGCTGTTAGCCGAAATACAGGTTCCTCCTAGTTTGGTTTAAGATGCTAAAACTTTTGTGTCTTTTTTGTAATAAAATCTAAATACTGTTTTTTTGTGAAATAAATAAATTATGATTACTATTTAGAAATTTAACAATCGTAACATAGTTAGAAAGAAAATTATAATAATATCAAAATTACAATAATATCAGGATGGTCTGTTGATTGTGGATTGTCTATCGCTACATGTAAAATACTGATATTAAATACTCGTAAATACAACATGACAAGTGCAAAGTCAAAATTAAAATTGAAGAAGGTACCTGACGAGAAATCACATGTACTTATAAATCAAAATGCACAACAACTTAATCTACTAAATAATACTAAAACAATGAAGTATCGTATCTCAAGACCTCATCCATACAAAACGAATGCTCCAGTGCAACGCTGCCGTCAAGTTCAATGTTTTATCAAGTAATTAGAGTATGTCTGCCGTCTGCACTTTTGAACGTCGCAGTCTGCCACAAACTTACAGTTATGCAATGTAATTAAGAGTATTGATGCATTAATTGAGCGTTGGTGACGCTAAACTTGGGCTGTTTGAGGATTCAGACGTCAATTCCTCTCTCAAACGTGTTGATGGCAATATAAAGCTGTGTTGAGCTGATCCAAAACTGGGCCATGACTTTGACACCTTCAGAAATGTTCATCGGTTTCTGATATCACAATTGACACAGAATACTATGGTTGCTGTAATCACAAGTGCCATAAAAACTGTTGCTGAATTGGGAATACCTTAAAATTGTTTAGTCTGCAGGAATTGAGAAAAAAAAATGAATGAGTAAGACATCTTTAGACCAGTGGTGTCCCAGGGGTGGGCTCCGACTTACTCCGACGAGTTGTCGGTCATAGGTTCGTAAGCAGCCCGACACATTACTTGATGTAATTTATTTCCTCACCACTGCTCTCAAAACTATAAAAGAAACATCGTTTGGAAACTGGCATGTCCTAGAACCAAAAAACATCCACCAACCCACACTGGGTTCGCGTGGTAGATTTTGGATCACACCTTTCTCACAGAAAAAAGACCTGTATCCCAGCTGTGGGAGCATTGTAGGCTGATGACGATGATGATCGTTATAATTCACCCTCATTTCCTCATGTAACATTGAAATCCAATATTATATATAGTGTGCAATCCATGTTAAAATACAAAGACAGTTTGTCATACGTGGATATCAAAACCCAGACATTTTTAATTATCGTGGTAAAATCATCAAATCCACGTCCTAAGTTAATTTATTTGTATTTGAGTTTCTGCGAATTTTAATACGTAACCCAAAGCCGAAGCATAACTGTTTTTTTACACAAACAGTAAATAAAAGTATCTCCGATTTCAATCCAAACAAACACCAATATAACCAAAGAATCATAAGAAAAACAAAGTATACTTCGATTAATTTTATTGCCAATAAAAATCCATTCATAAGAAAGTGATGTTGTTTATCTCTCTATCTGTTACAGTAGATAGATAAGTAATAATCAGGTAAATACTTAGTATAAAGAGACATTAGATAAAATAACAAGAAATAATTTTATTTTAGTTTTAGTTTACATTTAGTATTTTGTTGTAAATATTTAGTTTTATTCTTAAATTTCTAGTTTTACTTATGTAAATACTTTTAGTTAGTACTATTTTATATTGATTAAATATTACAGACTGTTACTAAAAAAAAAAAAACAAGAAATTGGATTACTCGACGTACAAAAATTTGTTTTTTATTAAAACAAATTTTAATATAATACTCATCGAGTTGACCTTTGAGAGTCGATTTTTATTGGCTGATAGAAAGGATGGAGCTAACCATCTAACTAAAACATGACAATATTAACAATTAAAGTACATGCAGACAAAGTCGCCACCAACACGTAGTAAACAATAAAAATGACTATGGCATGTTAGACTACACTCCTTCAGATAAGTCTCGACAATTCGGGTACAGCTCCGCACAGTTTCCATTGCCCCCCCGGGCGCCGTCGTATTGCTTATGAAGTTCGGACACCGAGCCTGGGACTTCTGGTAATCTGAAATTATGTTCCAAGTTTAGGTACACAAGGAAACGTCGCGTGTATTGTCTGGCACCCATTAGGGGAGAAATCTATGAATATAAAGTTTGTGTTGCATCAGGCGTTTTGGTAGCGTTACTTGAAGTTGAGAACAAGACAAGACTTTAACGTGTGGAATTCGTGTATTTAAATTGTGACTTTATTCACAACAATGTCTATAGGAGAGATCAAGCAGAAAGAAAAAAAATAAGAACAAAATGCACAATAAATCATTTAATTAGGAAGCTGAACTGAAAGTGGGTCAGCCATATTGCAGACGGTCAGACGGTCAATGGAGTAGAAGTTAGATTGGAGACCGCAACCAGCGTCACGCACCCTGTGGCCTGGCGTTTTGCTGAACTGAGCCTAATTGGCACAGGCGTGAGGAGGCACACGGTACCTACTTTTGTGTTCTTCCTTTTCCATTGTCTCGTAATTTCCATTGTAATTGTGTGCTTAAGGCGTGTCAAATGAACCTATTTTCTTTCTTTCTTTCAATGATTTGAAGAAGGGAGCTGACAGCGGATGGATAAGGAATATCCAAGACTAATATGGATGGCGCTGTTTGGAAAAGGCTTGCGACCAGCAGTGGATGGCAATTGGCTCTTATAATCCTTGGTTACTTGGTTTGGCGTTTGATGATAGCAAGTTAGATTGCGCCAACATCGAAAATAGATCCTGGACAATAATTATGAGGGTGGCCTTTGCTCAACAATGCCCAAGGCCGCATAAAAAAAGGTGTTTTCATAATAATGAATGAATCAAAGCAGTTCTTCTGGACACGGCGCGCATTGTAAGGAGGTTCCTTTCTCTGGAGCCCTGACCGGCCGGTGGCTTGGACGCTGTTCCCGATACCGGTGGGCCACTATTATTTATATTTTAAAATGTTTTTTGTTATTTTGTTTTCGTAAAAATATTTAAAAATGTATTTAATATTAAAGGAAATGAATAAAGGACCTTTATGAATCAATCAATGTCAAGCTACTTTATCACTATCTGTCGTCTGTTCACTACTTTACACCGGCCTCTTCCAAGTTTAAACCACTACTCTCGGCTCTCCATTTTTTACATCCAATCAGCTTTAGTACAGTTTAGTTTAGACATTGTACATTTACTAATTATATTGTCCTTACGTAAACACAGCTCGTAGAATTTCTCCCACAAACGACTTCTGTTTGGATACTCCTTTGGCCGTCAAACACAGCATTTTTGAGATGCACTCTCTACCGTTCCAACCTAACCTGTTCAAACATGGATAACACTTTTGGATTTTATTCGACAAAATATTATGTCAATGCTCCAATTCCCAGCTGCCAAAATATAATAGGGTTTTAAAAAAGTATCTAAGCAGCTTGGAGTCGGGCACGCCGCAATCGCGGCGGTAAGACCCCTCTTTGAGGAGTGGCTGGATAGGCGTCACGGCGTCCTGGCCTACCGCATGACGCAGGTCCTCACCGGACACGGAAGTTTCGGGAGGTTCCTGTGCCTGATAGGGAGGGAAGAAACGCCTGGGTGTCACCTCTGCGAGGACCGTCCGGAGGACACGGTGGAGCATACGGTGCAGGACTGCCCCGCTTGGACAGAGCACCGCCGTGTCCTCACGACGGCGATAGGCGGAGACCTCTCGCGCCCGGCATTGGTCGAGGCCATGCTGCGGGGCGAGACGGAGTGGGAAGCGGTCGCCTCCTTCTGCGAAGCAGTCATGCTCGTGAAGGAGGAGGCAGGCCGCCTGAGGGAGAGGACAGCGTCCTCCCTCCACCCCAGCCGCAGTGGTAGACGCCCACGGCGTCGGACGTCGCAAGACGATCTCCGGCCACCGTAGGCGCGGGCATACGGGCAGCGAGTAATGGGCGACTCGCTATCCGACCATGGACCATGCCCGGGTCGACGGCGCGTTGTGTTCCACGTGCGCCTCAAAGAGTGTCAGCATAGTGACGGGGCCTGTAGAGGGCCAAAGCCTGCCGGGATCGCGGGACCTAGGGATTACCGTGACCCCGGTGCGTAAAAGGCTATTGAAGGACACCGTGGATTTTAGTCAGTACAAGTCTGACAGTCCCTCCCGCTCTGCCCTGGGTGGGAGGACTCATTTGATGATTTTACCACGATAAAAAAAAAAAAAGCAGCTTGGAGTGGTCATGCGGGCAGCGAGTAATGGGCAACTTGCTATCCGACCATGGACCATGCCCGGGTCGACGGCGCGTTGTGTTCCACGCGCGCCTCAAAGAGTGTCAGCAAAAATGATGGGCCATCCCTCTAGAGGCCCAAAGCCACGCGGGAATTATGATTTACCGTGACCCCGGTACGTAAAGGGCTATTGAAGGACACCGTGGATTTTAGTGAGTACGAGTCTGACAGTCCCTCCCGCTCTGCCCTGGGTGGGAGGACTCGTTTGATGATTTTACCACGTTAAAACAAAAAAAAAGCAGCTTGGAGTCGAAGATAACTGACGAAAGCTATCTACACCTTATTTCTTCTTTTTTGAAAAAATGCTGCCCCACACTAGGAATTTCGTCCTGCATCGTGGGTGTGTTTACAAACATAGAAATTCAGATAAACAAACACCCGGAACAACTACTTGCAGATCAAACAAATATTAGTTCCGTGCGGGGATCGAACCGCGACACCTGCCACATCCAGCGAGAAATAACCGGGGTTGTACTATGCGACTATAATAAGAACAAAAAACGTCAATGACCCCATGTGTTAACTATGATTTGAATATTAAGTTTGAAAATTTATTTTATCAAAACAATACTAGGCGTCAATTTTCAGTAACCTTTATTAATTTGTTAATATTATTCTGCAATCATGCAAGACGTCACAGTACGCGGACATTAAAGCTTTGTTCATACCGTGGCAGTATATTAAAAATGTATATTACAAAAATACTTTACTACATTTAAAATGAAGAAGATAGCTTCAAATATTTAAAAGTACCTTGCAAAATAAATTCGATTTAATATTTATGAATGCCACTTACGTTTGCAAAAACTTTTCCATTTTTACATAAAGTTTCTGTCGCTCTTCTCTATGGCGCTCCAGTCTGGTTGTATCTAAGTCTTTGAAGGATATTTTATTTTTCTGTGATTTATGCATTTCCTTTCTATTAACCTTTTTCTTGTTTCTTGCCTTTGCTTCGGCAGTATCAACGCTTCTCTTGGCGAACGCTGGATTAATTAGGATTTTTCTGTAAGAAGTTTCATATTAGAAGTGCTTGCTGAGAAGTTTTGTTTAGGGTTTATGATTATCTTTGATAAGACTTTATCGTTTTTCGATAAGCTAAGTTAACAGGCTACAGTTTTTATTTTTAGCGTGGTAAAATCATCAAATTAGTCCTCCCACCCAGAGCAGGGCGGGAGGGACTGTCAGACTTGACTGACTTAAATCCACAGTGTCTTTCAATAGCCCTTTATGTACCGGGGTTACGGTAATTTGTGAGTCCCGCAACCAACAGGCTACAGTTAGTGATAAACTTGTACGAAGACATTTCTTTAACTTCTTTTGTGTGTGCACGAAAGTAGTTAAAGGAATCTGGCCGAATCTGATTTTTTTTTCACCTTAGCCTGTACTGTCAAACTACGGAGCAAATTCTTCCCGTAATTAATAAAGAATATTTAATGCCTTTAGCTTTCTTTTAAAAAAAACTTTCAACTTCTATCCTAACCAAATACAGATGAAAACCAATATTTTACACGGAGCGACTGACTATCTTGACGTGTGGACTAATCTAAGTATAAAAATATTATTAATGCTTTTTCAAAATATTTGAAATACCTTTTATAGTCAAACTTGTCAACAACCTTTCCATCTTCATCGACATAGTACAGCACATCGCTCCTTCTCTTTCCCTCGAACACTTTGTATTGGTCCTTAAACATGTCGAAGTCACCAGGATCTGTCGGCAGTTCCCAAGCCATAGCCGCAGTGGAGCCAAACCAAACAATGTTGCCTATTTGGAGGTATCCATGATTTTGGGTGCAGAATACTGAAATACGGAAATAAGATTTGATTTCAACAATACGGCCTTGAAGATTTTCTACATGAGTGTCTCCGAGATAGGAGTAGGAGAGTAAGCTCTTCAAATTACGGTAGGTATATTCAAAGACAGCGTGAGGGCGAAAATTCAGAAGTCGTCTTGTCTGGGTGTTTGTTAACCGAATACCTAATAACAACAACAACGGCACGGTTTGCGCCGTGGCTGGTGGATTGGCTGTTGCGCTACGTGTCGCAAGTTTGATTGCCGCACGGAATAAATATTTGTAAACGCACCCACGATTTTTTTTTAACGTGGTAAATGATCAAATTTTTTTTTCAGTCTCGTACTGACTAAAATCCACGGTGTCCTTCACGTTCCGGGGTCACAGTAATTCGTGAGTCCCGCGACCAAATGCACCCACGATACAGAAGAAATAGTAATTTCCCCTTTACGATTAAACTATAAACACATTTGAACGTTAATCAACACTTAGTAATTCTACCTCTCTTGAATTTCTCATCATCAACATCATCATCTGCCTAGCCTTGTCCCAACTATATTGGGGTCAGCTGCAGTCGAAATACTTGCAGTTGAATATCAATATTTTACATGGAGTGACTTTCTTTCTGACGTTCACCATCCAGGGTAGATCTCTTGGATCTTTTTGATTATAAAAAGTTACAAATATACATACGGAGATTGACAATATGAAAACCTTATTCATAAATCCACCTCACGATGAATGAATTTTATGAGGTAGTACTGACATTTGTATGAACCACCCACCTATTTGAAAAGAGCTGCCATCAGGAAATATCAGAAACCTCTTCCTTCTAGACAACACCCTGACTGCCGTTTCATCGTCCTCCATTTTAAATTGCGATGATGTCATTGTTACATTAACTTCCGATGTTGAGATATCAACAAACAAGACTATTGATATTATGAAGATGGAAATGGATATCTTCATGATCTGCTGGATGTAAAACATGTTTTAGGCTTTAATAATTTGGGTTGAGAGTTGGTTGCCGCAGCTCTGGAACAAATGGCTAACAAACAGACTGGCGTGGCGAATGCGAACCGTGACGTTTTTATTTGTAATGTATGGAATTGTTTGAATCCAGTCACATTGAAAAGCAAAAGCGATCCGATAGCGTAACAGAACTATCGGACTGACGTCTCGCTTTGGTTCGGTATCGCTTCGGTAACGCTTCGCTTTCGCCAGTCTGTTTGACAAAGGCATTACAGTCCCTTCTGTCCGCCACCAGGAACGGTAGGACTAATTTGATGACTCAATTCCAAAAAAAACATATCTGTAGCAATTTCAGCATTATTCATTGTTATAAAACCTTACTATATTATATATGACACTAACTTTAGTCCACGGGTTCACTCACGTTACTTTAGAATTCGATGACACGTGACGCCATCTATGATGTCCGTTTCTGAAGACCTAGAGATGCTAAATTTCAGAAACGTACGAGTACATGCAAATTTCAGAATTATAGTTTCAGTGATTTAAGCACGAAAATGTAACAATCAATCTGTCATATCAATCAATCAATCTTTCATAGTTAAGGATTAACAGTACTCAAATAAAACGTGTGGAACTAATTAGAAAATATCGTACAAACTAATTAACTTAACTTATACACTTACTATATAAATAGCTCCCCAAAGAATGTTACCCCTTTTGAATTCCAAGAAAGGACTGGCATGCAGCACAAAACAATGGCCTCACGTATTTAGAATATTTGCATAAAATTAAGTACAAGCTTTGTGTAAATAACGACAAATTGTTTTTGAGAAACATGCTAATGAAAACACAACGGACTAATCTGACCCTTATTTTAAATATCTCTTTGTCCGTTTGTTCGTATTTTTGGAATATTCAACAGTGACGCCCCAGGAAGAACTACTTTGAGTGTGACCTTATTTTTGAACGTCAGGTGTAGTACGTGCTATATATGTGTATGGCCAGGTTTACGAACGTGAACAAAGCAAAATGAGGATGTAGAGAAAGTCGCAGGTACGTGGCCAAACACCTGCCAGAATCCCACCAAAAACTTTTTCATGTTAAATGTTTCGAAGAAGAAACCCATGCCAAAAGCCAAGCCTTTTCTTCAACTCTACAAGCTCTAACTTCACAAACTCTAAGCCTTAATCAATCCAGAGCAGACAACTCCTTCTGCGAAGCAGATCACGCCCAGTTCGACGGGGTATCGTGTTAAACGCGCACCTCAGAGCTGTCAGCAAACTGATGGGGGCCCATGAGAGGGCCAAAGCCTGCTGGGGTCGCAAGGCTGTCTCATCAGGTACCCGTGAAAGAGGTACTGAAGGATCGTGGTGGATTTTAGTCAGGACAAGTCTGACAGAAAGTGGGTGGAAGGATTCATTTGATGATTTAAACACGATAACAAAAAATCTATCTAGAGGATCCAGAGACCAGAAACGGAGGGAGCTCACCCAGAAGTGACAGCACGGTTAGCGCAGGGGCTGGGCGATCGGTCTGCTGCGCAACGTGTCGTGGATTCGATTCCCGCGCGGGATAAATATTTGTATAATCTACAAGTAGTTGTTCCGGGTCTGGGTGTTTGTGTATGTGAGTTTCTATGTTTGTAAACGCACCCACGATAAAGGAGAAATCCCTAGTGTGGGGCAACGTTTTTTTAAGAAAGAAAGAAATACTGAGACTTCTGCTCCTCGACGGAGCATATTTAAAACTTGTTCAGCGCCAGATACCTACAGAATGCCACTCGTGATTGCTCAGCAGTCACGGTGATCAGGTATTCTGGGGTGTACCGATGGGTGGTTGATTCCACCCACCCCTAAAAATATGAACATACCTAGGATGTTAATACAAATTCCATTTTTCCAAATGAAAAAATCTGACTAATATAAATATTTGGCTTTAGTATTCCTCACATACCAGCTTAACACAAAGAACAAAACCTCTCATAAAAAAATATCTAAACATTCATTCTTTATCAAAGAAACGAGCAGAGATTTATAAGCGGAAAATTAAAAATATATTAAAAATGTTCTAGCTACTACACAGAAAGGAATCTGACGAGGAAAAAATAAATTCTAAGTAAGACGAGAACTCAAACAGCCTTTGCTTTTCTTAAAAGGTTAAAAAACCGTTTATCTCCGCTGGAGTACAGTAGTTTCTTGAGCCAAGTTCTTGAAAACGTGGATACTGTACGAACTAAAATAGAAAGGCTAGTAAACTAGACCATAATTAATCTTCGATTAATGTACTTTGACGCTTCTTTGACGCCTATGTGTCTCTTCCTTTTTGTGTTTTTTTTTAATTTAACAATATTTTTAGTTACAGTTTTAGTATCTTTTCATATATTCTAAATATTGAGTTTTAGTTTTGTTTATGTAATTTAAGAATATTTAAGTAATACATATTATAATTAACTATTCATTGATAAATAAAGATGTGATTATCTCCGAGCAAATGTGTCAATAAAAGGAAAGGCTGTTATAATAGTTACTAATGTTATTTGTATCTTTATTTTTTTGTAATCAAATCATCAAATGAGTCCTCCCAGCGAGAGCAGGACGGGAGGGACTGTCAGACTTGTACAGACTAAAATCTACGGTGTCCTTCAACAGCTCTCGTTCACGCATACGTACACCAGTTTTTAGTACCTACTATGCACCTGACCTTTCTGCAGAACCTCAACAATAAAGTAGTCTGGTCTTCCTATGTTTCTTCGTCTTCTCCCGGCGTTACAACTCAGACCCGCCTTGTAGTTTCGTTTTGTTAGTCGTCTTGCAATCATCCTCGAAACATTATTAAACTATCTAAGGATATATTATTCCGTTCTCATAAAACTTATTCATGAACTAAAACAAAAAAACTTCTAAAATTGCCAGTTTGTAAAATCCTGCCGATTAAGAACTTCGCTCCATAACTTATGTTTAACTAAGATCCAAAGTAAGCAGATTTTATTCAGATCATTCCATAATATTATATTACAAAAGCAATTAACAACATACTGCAAAACTCCACTTCATTATTTATATTAGCAATTCAACGAAAACGCAGCGCTAACTACATTTTATTAATTAACCGTTAAAATATGAGAGCAATTATTATGTCTCTGATTGGTAAAATAAATAGGATAACTGTAATAATGTTTATTCAAAATAATTCAATATATGATAATGGAGTTAATTTTGTTGGTTTGTAGGAAGTAATCTCCCCCGGCATTGGTCGAGGCCATGCTGCATGGCGAGACGGAGTGGCCTCCTTCTCCGAAGCAGTCATGCTCGCAAAGGAGGAGGCGGGCCGCGTGAGGCAGAGGACAGTGTCCTCCCTCCACCCCAGCCGCAGTGGTAGACGCCCACGGTGACGGACGTCGGCAGACGATCTCCGGCCACCGTAGGCGCGGACATGCAAGCAGCAAGTAATGGGCAACTCGCTGTCCGACCATGGACCATGCCAGGGTCGACGGCGGGTTGTGTTCCTGTAGAGGGCCAAATCTATGAATGAAAATATGAATGTATAAAAACACATACTATGTAGAAAAAAAATGCAAATCGCTATAAACCTCCATTATAAAATCTTTGTATAAGCCAATAAAGCTTCAAACCAAAAGCAAGCAAATCCACAGGAGAACGTAGTATCGTCTAGTGCTTTGCAACTAGATCATAATTAGCGGTAGTCACTGCGGTCGGTCTAAACTGTTCGCCAGCCTCAAACAGAATATATAAACAGGTCACTGATATGTACAGATTTTCTGCTAATAGACAAAATAATGAATTAGAAGAAACTAATTCACAAAATTTAATGAGAACATGACACACTTTTGGAAAAATCATGTTGAGTAAAACTAGTAGGATAAAAAACGACGGGTTGCACTCTGGGAGTGCCGGCAGAAGTGAAAACTTGAATAGTAATAAACACACACGAACATTCGCGCAAGCGCCCTGCGTCGAATTTTCGATCAGGTCACATGTCCTGACGCGAGTTTAACATTTTTTACCCATTCCAAAAAAAGTGCACAACGCCGCTAAAGAAGTTTTCACTTCAAAAAAATTGTATAACAAGGAATGTGTGTCTTTTTATTTATGGCGTAATATCATCAAATAAGTCTTATCGTCCAGAACGGAAGGAACTATCTGGTATCCTCTTCTCCGTCCGCAAACGAGCGCCTTTTCTTTTCTTTTTCTTATGATGGCAAGAAATCGCCCCGCAATCTCCGGCGCTCTTGACGTCTCTCGCAGCGGATAGGGAATAAGGAGGAGGATCGCCTCTCTCTCACACGTTCTGTCTCCTTCTTCGCATTACCACTTCGCAAGGGTAACTGCTTCCTTTGCCTTTTCGCTCTATATCATGTCTGGACTTGAGAGATTGCCGCTGCCTACCGCACCTAATTACGCATGGATGCTACCGTCTAAAGCACTCAGAATTTCCTAGGATATAAAAGCTACTTTAACTAGCAGACAATGGTCTTTCAGCACTGTTGAGGGTCTTTTGGGATTACAAAAAACCATAGTTTTTTTAAACACGAATTGCTTCTGTTTTAACAATTGTTTTATTTCGGAAACATTTTTATCATGGTGACATTTCGATATTAGTGAAATTAAATTACAATACCCGGTAACAAAAACGTGATAATTTTGTTTTGTGATTAAAATGATTGAATTAAGTTAATCACTTATTGTACCGGTAAACTAATTGCAAATATAAATTACAATTATATTCCAAATATTAAGGGTTATCATATTACCATCCAGTACTATTGATTGATTGTAATAGTTAGATAGGCAATAACTTCAATTATTTATTTGACAAAAAATATGCAACACTATGACGCTCAATGCAAACCGCTAATGAAATTCTATAGGCCATGTCCGGCATTGGACATTTTACGGATCAGTTGTGGGCTGAGTCAAAAAAAAATACAGTTATAATTCATCAATAAGAAAAACATTGTTTACAATTTTAAGGGAAATGATGATTTCATCAAATGAGTCTTCCCACCCAGGGCAGGGCAGGAGGGACTGTCAGACTTGTACTAACTAACACTCGTATTCATCAGTATCCAGTTACATACAACAGTAACATAGCAGGAAAAAGTCTAGGCATATAATAAATAAATAATAACTAAATCACCGGATGCCTACAAAAAGTGACAGAGCAAATACTAACATAGAAATTCTAAAAAGGTATTATCTCTAAGAACCTAAAGCAACGTCAAGCATGAGCATTAAAACTGGCAATTCTCATCAATGTAATTTTGTACGTACTTATGTCTTTTATCAGTAAATTTTTACCAGCAGTTTCGAACCTTTACTGAATAATTACAGCAACATGTTACACGCACGAGGCTTTTTTTTTTTTTTTTTTTTTGCGTGGTAAAATCATCAAATGAGTCCTCCCACCCAGGGCAGGGCGGGAGGGACTGTCAGACTTGTACTGACTAAAATCCACGGTGTCCTTCACGAGCCCTTTACGTACCGGGGTTACGGTGATGGGTAAGACCCGCGACCCCGGCAGGCTCTGGCCCTCTACAGGCCCCGTCAGTTTGCTGACACTCCTTGAGGCGCGCGTGGAACACAACGCGCCGTCGACCCGGGCATGGTCCATGGTCGGGCAGCGAGTCGCCCATTACTCGCTGCCCGCATGCCCGCGCCTACGGTGGCCGGAGATCGTCTGGCGACGTCCGTCGCCGTGGGCGTCTACCACTGCGGGTGGGTCGGAGGGAGGACACTGTTCTCTCCCTCACGCGGCACGCCTCCTCCTTCGCGAGCATGACTGCTTCGCAGAAGGAGGCGACCGCTTCCCACTCCGTCTCGCCCCGCAGCATGGCCTCGACCAATGCCGGGCGCGAGAGGTCTCCGCCTATCGCCGTCGTGAGGACACGGCGGTGCTCTGCCCAAGCGGGGCAGTCCTGCACCGTATGCTCCACCGTGTCCTCAGGACGGTCCTCGCAGTGGTGACACCCAGGCGTTTCCTCCCTCCTTATCAGACACAGGAACCTCCCGAAACTTCCGTGTCCGGTGAGGACCTGCGTCATGCGGAAGGTAAGGACGCCGTGACGCCTATCCAGCCACACACGCACGAGGCTTGCATTAACTTTATCATCAGCTGTTTAAACAAGCTTTTTCAATAAACGCACATTTTGGAATATTGCCAAAATATTGTCATACAATTAACTGAAAAGGATTAAGTCGGCCCTGTGGTTTGGTCACAATTTAAGTAAATGTTCGGGAGTGTTCTTTTTAAAGTTTTTCGAACATAAACCACTAAGATATTGGGTAAGGAGATTCTCACACGACAATAGAAGCTAACGTGAACACGCGGACAAGCGAGGTCGTGTCTCCAAAACTTTAATGCTAGTCTCTGTAAAAACGCCAAAGCAACGTTGAAGCTTTGGTTTGTCGTTATATACTTTTCAACTTTACGCTCTAGATCATTGAGCTGAAAATCGATTACAAACGCATGAACGAGCTGCACACTACCCGCGTGGTGATTGCAGCTTTCTAGATCTCACTGAGACACCTGCGTCTCAGGAGTAATAAAATAATATTTGTATATTGCAAAGTAAATTGAATTACTGCTAACGTATTGGTCTGCTCCAATCACACCTATGGGAGAGGACGTTATCGCCCTAAAATATGCACAGGTCTTCCAAAATGCATCAACAATTCCACAATTCTATATTTCATCTTCTATCGAAACAAATGGATTAGCATACAAAATATTATTGACTATCCGAAGAATTGAGAAATTAGTTTCAATTTTCATGGAATTTTATTTCATTTTTACCGCAAATAAATCGATTTTCTTTTTGTATTTTTGTTTACCACATGAAATTGCTTTTGACGAATTAAAAAAGTGACATTTTATAATTATAACAGCATTGATTCGTGTAGGTCTTCACATCCGGGATATCTCGTTAAACAGTCATCTGTTTCCACATGAGCCTTGTCGTACTCCTTTTGTTCATCTTGTTGAAAGTCTTCTCCTTTCGGCAACCTGCAATATTATTGAAATAAAAGTATTATGTTCAAACTATAACAGCATTTTTAAGGACCCATAGTTTGACTACGTGGTCACTTGCTGGGCCAAATATTCACATGAAAACAGGAAGTTATAATATATTTTGAACACAATTATTTAGACTTTTTTTATTACTTCTGCTATCTAAGGTAATCCACCTAGAAGCCAAAAGACAAAATCCATCTAAAGATTCACAAAACTCTTACCGCTTTACCACAAAAAGATAAACATCTGTTGAAAGTTTGTCTGAAATAAGTGTGACAGCAAAACGACAATTTTATAATAATAAATAAATAATAATAAATATTCCACAACTATCACACAACGATTATATTTCTAAATACTTACATATTATAGATAATTTACACCCAGACACAGAACAAATGTTCGTGCTCATCACACAAACATTTGTCCTGGGTGGGAATCGAACCCACAACCTCCGGCATAGCAATCAGGGTCACTAACCACTAGACCAACAGGCCTATCAAATCAGATATATTTATCAAAGTGAAATGTCGTTTTGACATTGATAGTTTTGTTAGACAAGTGTTGAACAGATGTTTATCTTTCAGACGGTTAATCTTTAAAGTAAAACAGCCAATTTCAACACACGTTAAAATACATTAAATTCTTCCACCAACAACAGAGCTAACGAGAGAAGAATTCCCCGCAATACCACTCACGAACACAACAATAGAACACAAGTGCGAAAATCGATACTTACGTGAACACAGCTCTGAGGAATTCCTGCAGGAATGTCCCCTGCCTGTGAGCGCGCTGCGCCGCCTCGCATAGTTTGTAAAGAACGCACTGACGCCCGTCTCGACCCATCCTGCACAGATTACGTTAAGCTGTTTAGAAAATGCTTTATTGTGGCGTACAGTTTACACGCTAAGGATAAAACCGCCATGTTGGAAGTTTTGTAAAAGTTTAACAATGGGTTAGAATTGAGTTAGCGGATGAGAGATTTAGTTTTTGGTGTGGGAATATTGTTTGGAAATGATAAAGCTACCAGTTTTGATGGTTAGACTAATGATATTATTGATTCTACAAAGATTCTTAATACTCCTATGCCAGGGACGCGGGTTCGCAAGACTTTGGGAGATATCAACTATTTGTCCAATCAAGCACATTTTTATAGTTCTAAATTAAATACATGTATTACTATTATTTTTACCTTACAAATGTCCTTAAAGAATATGTTATATTGACACAACTTTAAAAGTTCGTATCTCCGAAAGTTTCATTTGATCATAGTCTTATTAGTCACCAATGAAAACAACGCTATTCAACAGTATATCAAATATTACTACATTAAAGGGTGGGTCCAAACCCCATACATTTGATCCCACACTTAAATAAAATTATGAACCTAAATTGCACACATTACCCTGTTCTTCGATATCTACACCTATGAAGTTGTACTTACGCCGTTAAAAGCGCCTCGATCTTCTGATACAGTTCTGCTCTTTTGACTCTATGAAACTTCACGCTGTCCTTGTCCAAATATTGATTATTCAAATGATTTGTTCTTAAATGTTTTTCATGCATCTTTTTCCTATCTAATTTTGGTGTTGTCTTTTTTTCGTCTAATAACAAATTATCTTTTATACTTCTTTTGCCAAAGGCTGGATTTACAATAAGTCTCCTGAAAGACCTAAATACAATTTAAAAATAAAATCAAAGTTGTCTTATGAATTGCAATGAAAATATTTTTTTTTTCACAAACAGTGAGCTCGTATTTGACAGAGCCTTTGTCATACAGACTGGCGTGGCGAATGCGAAGCGTGACGTTTTTATTTGTAATGTGTGTTATTGTTTGAATCCAGTCACATAGAAAAGCGAAAGCGATCCGATAGCGTGACAGAACTATCAGACTGACGTCTCGCTTCGATTCGGTATCGCTTCGAAAACGCTTCGCTTCCGCCTGTCTGTTTGACAAAGGCATAATACATAAAATGATACTTAAGATCTTTTCTTGTTTCACTCTGTGTTCGTCATACCTTAGACATAATTATGTTGTTATCATCTATTATTTAATCATTTAAGATTTCCAAGTCACTTTTTGACTGGAAAGACAAGTACTGTATTAAAAAAGTTCTAATTTAATTCTAATAACACTTACCTTTTATAAGGAACTTTAGCTATCAGCCTCCCATCTTCATCTAAGTAATTGATAGTCTTTACCACATCACTTCTTCGCAAAGGCTTTTCGAACTCCTTTAACGCATAAAATATCTTCGGGTCTTCAGGCAGAAACCAGGCTAGACCAGCAGTGGTACCCCACAGGAAAATATCGCCGATAGGAATCAGTGCAGGAGTTTGTATAAAAAACACTAGGAAAAAGAAAACGAAAATTGACTTTTTCAAACTAAATACTTTGCCGTGCTGTAAGAACTAATTATACCTGGGTCGGGTGCCTTTACAGTTAACACGCAAACGGCCAGATCCAAAATAACTTCCTGGTCATACAAATTTGTTACGTGCGGGTTAACTCACACAACCAAATGGCCAAATCCAAAATAATTCCCTGGTCATACAAATTTGGTCCATGCGGGAATCGAGCGCAATAAGCAGCGCAGAAACAGATTACTGAGCCACAACGTCTATATTTAGTGGCCAAAAATTTCTAAATTATTAAACCTTATGGGCTAATGCCTATGTCTGTGATTCTATTTCAATCAACATTGATCAATTCACAGCCACAATCATTAATAAAAAAGATTAAAACTGACTTATTGAACTGTCTATAGAAAGCACCATGATCGATGGGTCAGATTCGTGTGAAGAAAGTGGCCTAGAAAATCAAGGATTTAAACGCTAAGACAAGATTGACCGGGGAAAGTTGCAGACAGATAGATTGGGAGGTAGTATGCAGTTTTTCTTTCTTTAGAATGATTTAGTACATGATAAGAAAACTGGTCCTGATGAAAACAATTATCTATTTCCCTTCGTCAATCCTACCTAACTTGAGAACGACTGCATCAAATTGGATAATTCTGTTGTTGTGTTCGTTATTGTCGAGACAAGATTTGTTTGTAAGACTTCAAGAGAATCTGTCGCGATGAACGATAATTTAAATTCATGCAAAGCCGGGGCGGACCGCTAGTTAATAATAATTCAATCATAAACCTACCAAGTTGTAAGGAGCTGCCTTCTGGAAATACTACAAATCTCTTTTGTCTCGATAATGCTCTGGATCTTTCATGTTCCTCGCCAAATTCATTAACTGTATATGTTCCATTATCTAAAGTTATTTCACTAATTACTGTTTTTATGATTAAAAACGATACGATTAACAAACTATTCATAATTAAAAATAAACAACAAAAAAGATTTCAATAAATCACAAGCAAGCTGCACCTTGCAGGTTTGATTTTAGACTGACTAGACGGTCACAAAACTTAAGATTAATATTTAAAAAAGTAGATCTCTTGTCGTAAAACAATAGACATATTCTAGCAACATGGTGTTAATTGAAATACTGTTAGCTTTAAGAAGCAATTGAAGATGTTAAAAGTAATAAATGTTGGCTTAAAACAAAAGAAGCAAATTAGGTCCTATTAGAGTGTCTGTGTTTTACTAGTCTAAATCATACCCGGAATAGTCTAAAAGAAGTCGTCCTGCTACCAGCATCAGCATCTTAAAATTCGGTAATGTTGAAATTCATTTACGCTTTTGACTACATCGATTACGATATTTTTGCCGGAATTCCTTAATTTTTATTAACTTTCTAAGTAAGCATATAGGTATATAGCGTAAGCATTACTTGTATAGAAGTTGAACTTATCTTTGAGGTAAATACAACTTTCAAATACACTTAGATCCTCTTTTTCGCGAGATTTAAGATGGTGGACTTCTTAGTCGTAACACTCTTGTCAGAGTGGTCGTGGTTGCGCAGACGATGTACACGGAGGGATGTTCGGTGGGTCGTTGATTTTCCCGAGGACTGCTCTTTTAGCGATAAGCTTCCATTTTTGCTGGTTGGAGACGTTGCGAGTACATTGGACCATGGTAGACTCAGTAGCTCTTTTTATTAGGTCAGACCAGCGAGTGGGTGATCGGCCTCGTAACCTCTTGCACTCCACTTGGCCCTGAACCACCAGTCTTTCCATCGAATTTTCATTCCTAGAGATGTGACCGAAGAACTTCAATATTCGTAATTGCACAGTAGACGAAAGCCGGTTTTTAATATGAAGCTCTTTAAGAATGGATACATTCGTGCGAAACGCTGTCCACGAGATCTTTAGGAGGCGTCTGCAACACCACATCATCACACATCATAGCTAAAGATCGGAAAGATAAGGCATTTCATTAATCTGACCTTTGTCTTCTTGGTAATCCTCCTGTCCCACCAAATCTTCCTCAGCCGCTCTACTCCCGACCTGGTGATGGCGCACTGTCGTTTTATTTCGTCGCCACATCCTCCAGTATTGGAGATAGTAGAGCCGAGGTAGATATAGCTGTGTACAACTTCGCAGTTAGCTATGTTGTGGACGTTAGCTCTACTTTAGTCATCCCGGCTTACTATCATCATTTTCGTCTTGTCTCGGTTGGTAACAAGTCCGAAATCGAGGCTGGTTGTTTCGAGACGAGTCAAAAGATTTTTCATATCTTCTCTAGACGGCGCGAGAAGGGTTGTATCATCATAGATCCGACAAAATTTGAGAGACGGTCTATGTTATATTCAATTTTAGAGCATCGGTCGATTGTGTTTTGTATTGTATTGTATAACGGGCTGGTATCCGCAATTCCACGTCATATGCGCTTATTTTGCGTGCTGTTGTTCTGTGTGTCTCCTGCTTGATATGGAGGGAAGACGAAAACACTACTTTTTCAACTCCTCTTCTATTCTTTTCTGATTCATTTCGTTGAGGATCCAAGATAGTTAAATTCATTCTTTGGGACACGTTGAACTTCATTGTCTCGGTGCTTTTCTGGTTCCTGAAACTTTGCTTTCAAGAGTTTAAATGACTCGGGAATAGTGCGGTTTGTGTCCCAAAAAAAAATTGTTACTCTCAAATCGTTCATTGAAAATGTCCTCCCTCCACCCCAGCCGCAGTGTTAGACGCCCACGGCGTCGGACATCGCCAGACGATCTCCGGCCACCATAGGCGCGGGCATGCGGGCAGTGAGTAATGGGCAACTCGCTGTCCGACCATGGACCATGCCCAGGTCGACGACGGCGCGTTGTGTTCTACGCGCGCCACAAAGAGTGTCAGCATAGTGACGAGGCCTGTAGAGGGCCAAAGCCTGCCGGGGTCGCGGGATTAACGAATTACCGTGACCCCGGTACGTAAAGTGCAATTGAAGGACACCGTGGATTTTAGTCAGTACAAGTCTGACAGTCCCTCCCGCCCTGCCCTGGGTCGGAGGGCTCATTTGATGATTTTACCACGATAAAAAAAAAAACTCGCTACTAGATTATCGCGACGAAAAAATTTTGACTTTATTTCTTCTATTATGCCATAGTTATTTCTTGTGTTATTTTTGCTGTCAACCTAACTATGTCCGCTACAGTTTACGTAAAACTTAAGTAAAACATGAACTTTATTTTTGTTTATATTCTTTATTTCTTAAATTCATATTACTACTGATTCATCTAGTTCAACACATCCGGGATACCGCGCCGAACAGTCTTCAGTCTTGACGTGTGCAGAGTCGTACTCCTTATGCTCATCGTATATGAACTCTTCGCCTTTTGGTAACCTGGAATTGAGATAATGGTGTTTTAAAATTAAAAGCTCCTTACAGTATAGACTATGGTCGCGGGACTCAACAGCTACCGTGACCCCGGAATGTAAAGGGCTATCGAAGAACACCGTGGATTTTTGACAGTACAAGTCTGACAGTCCCTCCTGCCCTGCCCTGACCTGGGTGAGAGGACTCATTTGATAATTTTACCAAGCTAACCATTACAATGCCAATGGGAAGTTTTTTTCCACACTGTCATTAGTGTCATAATTTTCGTAAACGCCACTGGGAACTTTTCTTCCCAAGTTTACTTCGCAAAATGTTTTTATGACATTTGTTGCAAATAATTGTGCGGATGACATAATTTTAGCATTCAAGTGGCTAAAAAAAAAGACTAAAGACCATAAGGACAAACGAAACCATTGCTGGTTATTGTTTCAGTGGCGGAGCGATTGGCTGCAGCGCTGCGTAGCGCTTCGATTCCCGCACATTTAATTGTTCCGTGTCGGGCTGTTAGTCTACTCGTATGTGAAGTTAAATGCACCCACCCACAAATAAGGACAAACTCTTGGTTTAGAGCATCTGACACCTATAGAACCCCATTTTCCTAAAAAATAGTTGAAGATTTTCAAAATAACATTAATGTCTTTTAATGTGTCTAACAGACACAAGCTTTGTATCAGTTCAAGCAGCCGCTCTCAGTACTAATAGGTTTCGAAGGAACTTTTTGTCACTTTTCAGGATTGGAGACGATGAGAAAGTGGTGCATAAAACCAATACTCACGTGAATACAGCTCTTAAGAATTCCTGCATGAACGTCCCTTGCTTTGAAGACCTCTGTGCTGCTTCGCATAGTTTGTACAGTACGCACTGCCGCCCGTCTCGTCCCATTCTGTAAGTAATGGCGTGAAATCAGGTAAATTCTGTCGTGATGGCCTGGAGGTTTAGTACCGGGCTTTTCATGCATGAAGTTGTGAGTTCAAACCCAGGCAATCAATGTGTCTTTTTCAATTGATATTAATGGAAAACATTGTTAGAAACTCTTACTTATATTTATAATAAACTAGCGACCCGCCCCGGCTCCGCACGGGTGCGACCTCTAATTTATTATGCATGTTTTATACATAAACACCTTCCTCTTGAATCACTCTATCTATTAAAACCGCATCAAAATCCGTTGCGTAGTTTTAAAGATCTAAGTATACATAGGGACAGATAGACAACGGGAAGCCATTAAGTCCAAATCCATGTCAGAGGCCTGTGGTGTTCCCAGGGGTGGTTTAATTAAAACTTATAATTCTGATATCAAAGGGGTGGCTACATTCTCACACAAAAAAGAAAGAAGGTGAAAAATTGTTTGGTTAAGTCAAAATTATCCCCGGAAAGTTTCGTAGTAAATTAACGATAATTGTATTTTTTTATAGTCGACAGGCCACGTTGAACGAATGCATCCAGCAGAAAAGGACATCGCCGTGCGACAAAATTATCATGTTCTCGGGGCAAGCATGACCAGAAATTGCCCAAAACAGAAAGGTTATGAAGGAGAAAGGGGAAGCCTTGCACAGCATTGAGACATAGTATAGGCTATTGTCGTTATGTTGTGTTATCCCAGTCGTCACCATACAAGAGCAATATTTTGTTGTTATGGCAGCACTTACTATTTATATAATTTTATAGATATAACCCTCTACCAACAGCGAAAAATAGTGAGAAATATAGCGAAGCCTTAATAATAAGGTCCCGTTGACACCTATTAATTAGTTTACACCTTAAAATGCTAAACCCGTAAAGAGAACCACTCAACACTTCTCCGATGAACATATTCCCAAGAGGACCTAAAGGTGGGATCACTTTCTTGTAGAAACACATATCAAATAAGCTGTCTCAAGAAGAAAAGGCTAGATAATTCAATAACTGTGGAAGTGTGGGACGCTTAAGTTTATAAGCGATTGCCTGCCAGTGTCGCGAGATCGTCTTAAAGGGACACAGAGGCTATAGAACGCAGAGCTTGCTAAATAGGGTGATTTTTATTTAGTGAGAGTCTAAGAAGAACGGGAGGACTCATTTGATAATTTTGTCATTCAAAGGAAACGGAAATAAACGATTGCCGGGGTCGCAAAGTAAATGTGAAGGGACAGGGTGATTTTTAGTCAGTAATTGAAGTGAAAACTTCTTTAGCGGCGTTACGCACTTTTTTTGGAATGGGTCAAAAATGTTAAACTCGCGTCAGGACACGTGACCTGATCGAAAATTCGTAAGACGGCGCAGGGCGCTTGCGCGAATGTTCGTGTGTGTTTATTACTATTCAAGTTTTCACTTCTGCTGGCACTCCCAGACTGCAACCCATCGTTTTTTTTTTAATTAGTTAGCTCCACCCAGAGATCCATTTGATAAATGCAAGAATACTACTGTTGTATTCTAGGAATTACATTGCTGTATCTACAAATACTTACGCTGATAATAATTTCTCAATCTTCGCATATAGGTCTACTCTATTGCTTCTATGGAACTCTATACTGTTCTTATCTAAATCCTGTGCCTTCAAATAGTCGCTTTTCAAATGTTTCTCGTGCATCTTCTTTCGATCTATCTTTAGTTTCAGCTTCTCTTTGAACGATAGTTTCGTTTCTTCTATACTTCTTTTTGCGAAGGCTGGATTCACTATTAGTCTCCTGAAAAAACAAACAGGTGTGATATTAAAATTCCTCTATTATTATCTATCACATAGCTCTGCGCTCTGAGTTTGTGTAATTTTTATTCACATTTAAATTAACAATAACTTGATTTCATAGACTTCTGAATGCTTTACATATCGTATTGGAATCTTTTAAATTAAATTATTATGTAATTGTGTTAACGTTACGAGTCATAATCACTCGAAATAAATGCAATTTGTATTTAATTATTTATTTAATCATAAAAAAATAAATGGACTGTAATCATTTGACGTGAAACCATTATTACTTCAAAATATCACGGAAACAAAAACATTTTTTCTTGAATTGATCATTTTTTAGTGGCCCCCTAGAATGGTTCTTTACTTTTCAAGCTTTTACTGATCTAATTTTAAAATCATAATCACCTTTTCTTTTAAGAACTTTCTATTATATAATTCGATTACATACCTCTTATAAGGAACTTTAGCAATAATTCGTCCTCTATCATCCAGGTAATTGATAGTTCTGACGTCATCGTTTCTTCGTAGTTTAGCACCGTCTTTAAAGATGTGGAAGATTGTGGGGTCCGTAGGTAGACTCCAGGCAAGACCTGCAGTGTTACCAAACAGGAAGATGTCTCCGATCGGGATTACAGCAGCAGTTTGGGTGCAGAATACTGGAAACACACAAATGTTATGTTTTACTTGTGATGATTCATGATATGATTAGAATGGAGGTGAGATGATCTCAATTAGAGAAAGATATATAGAGCAGAAGAGCTGCGTCCTAATAAATTCAGACCGGGGGCAGAAAAATCATGAATTAACGTCACTATATCTTATTAGGATGATTTTAATTCGATTGAGTTGATTATAGTATTGTTAAGTTAATTTTATGAGTCATCTATACTCACTCGAAATAAATGCATTTTTTTTTTCTTTTATAAATTCGAGACTGACAGAATTTGCCACAACTGGAAATAAAATGGTTTTAAAACTTTAGACTTTTGAATTTCGAATTTCTAGACTTACATTTACAGATTTAAATTAAAATAAAAAAAATAATGGTTCGATATTGTGACTCAGAATGGAAGGAGACTTCCATTCATAATTTAAAACTTTCTCTCATAAATCTAACAGTCTCGTTGCAATAAAGTACAAGTATTAGTCATAACTTTGAGGTTTGCATTCTAATGTAAACAAACACTAACTAAACGTTTCTCACTGAACAGATTAGGTGGGAATTAGCTCTAGTTTATGTAGAACTTCAGACTTTCAACGTAATACCACTTTATTATGACTATTTCAAATATAAACTTAAAAAAATAATATTTATAAACGTTAAAGTGTAAACAATTACAGATAACAGTTACCTTTCAATTAAGATTAATTAACAGTCATATTTAGTTCAAGCGCATGAACTTCAAACAATCGCTAAACATGCATTTACTAACCTAAATGGACTTCTAACGTAACTAAACAAAGAACTACAACTGTTGAATTTTAAATGAGCTTTAAAAGCTGTAAAGTATTATCTCATTAAGGATCAAATGCTAAGCACACATAAGTATTCACCTACCCAGTTGCAGCGAGCTTCCATCTGGAAATATTACGAATCTCTTTCGTCTCGACAACGCTCTTGATCCTTCATTTTCCTCGTGAATTTCATTTACCGTATTATTTCCATTGTCCTTTACATTTTCACTAATTACTGTCTGTAAAACTAGGAGCGTTACGAAATATGAAAAGATACTATTCATATTTGGAACAAAGCGAACAGTTATTCGAAAATGTTTTATTTTTTTAAATAAGAACGCAACCTATTCTTAACGGATTTTATTTAGAACTGGCCACAAATGTCAAATTTAAATATTCTAAAATACGAATTTCGAAACGCGATTCAGAGTTGCCCGTGTAGAATCATAAAATGTACTGTCCCGTTTTTGAACTATTGAAACCCTAATGTTACAAATGAAACTACCAATTAACACTGTGTAAATTGATTTACTGTTACCTTCGTGCGACAAATCAGAACGTTAAAAACATAAAATGTTTGCTTAGAAACAAAGAAAAAATGTAGACCTGCCTTATTAGAGAGGCAGTGTTTTACTGTTTTAAATTCCAATTGAATGAGGGTAAGATGCAAAACATGTTGGGAAATAGTAATAAATAAAACAAAGCACCGATCTATAGTTTATTCTATGACAAAATGATTCAAAATATTCTGAATTACATACATTAAAAAATTAACTTATATTTCTTAACTAAAATCTTTCCTAAATACCAGACAAAACAATATAGATCTTACTATAATGAGGTAAGACATAAGGTCAAAATGTAAAAACACATAAGTCACTCTTTTTCCCTGTGGGATTAGCGATAAGTACAAAAACGCCTCTAAGATCCTTACAGAACTCTTTTAGTTCGTACAAGACATCCAATCTGGGCCCTGTTTGATAAACTTCATAAGAATTTTAAAAGTAAAAACTTTACAAGTATTTTACTTTTTTCAAATTAATAGCATTTTTATGTTACAAAATTAGCATTTTTAAGTATTTAAATGTGCAGAATACTCCATAATAAAACATATTAAACAGAATCTTTGTCCAATATAAATAAAAAGAATACGTTAAAATAAGCATCCGTTCTATTTTAGGCAAGCCGATCGCCAATGATGTATATCGACAAAAGGCTTGCCAAACACATAAATCTTCTTACTTTCTAATACACTTAGGAATTAAACCCTTTCCTTAATACTTTTAGTCCCTTTCTTAACATCTTGACAGTTTTCTGGAGCGATCCAAAGTCAGCTTGAGTAAAAACTGTTGGATTTCAAAAAAATCTCGGATAGTGCAGCGGCTGAGCGATTGGACTGCTGCGCTGCGTGTCGTGGGTTCAATTCCCGCACGGATCAAATATTTGTATGATTTACAAGTAGTTGTTCCGGGTCTGGGCGTTGGTGTATGTGAGTTTCTATGTTTGTGAACGCACCCACGTCACAGGTGAAATTCCTAGTGTGGGGCAACGTTTTAAAAACAAAAAATGTATAAACTGTTGGATTTCAAAAAAATCTATAAGATTGTTTTGAAACCCAGCAGTTTGAACTCTCGCCCATTCAATTATTTATTATTATACGCTGCGTGGCGCTGTATCGATTCCCGGACGGAGCAAAGCAAACATTTGTATGATCTACAAGTAGTTGTTCCGTATCTAGGCGTTTGTACATGTGAGTTTATATGTTTGTAAACGCACCTACGACACAGGAGAAATTCCTGGCGTGGGACGTTTAAAAAAAAACTATCAAGGAGTTCCCGTTTTCATTCACATTACGCGACAGAATTCGCGACAGACGTCAGCGTAGAGGAATCCTAGCCCAAGCTCCTTTAGTTCGACACAAAATTAGTAGAGCGATATCTAGTCTCCAAAGTCTCCCGTCTGCAACTGCTAGTAAGCAAATCTCGCCGATTCTGGTTCAAGCGGGGTCTCTTCACACTCTGGGTACAATTCCTCACAGGACCCAGTTGCTGAGAGAGCTGCATCATATTCACGGTGTTTATCTTCTACACCCAACGAGTTGTTAGGTAAACTGGAAAAATACAAACTGCAATGAATAAATTCATACGTTTTTTTCTTGAATTTAGGAATAGTGTTGGTGTTGTCGCCAACAATTCGATAAAAAGTTTCTAGATCACGGTACCCTTCAAATAAGATAATATTCATAAAACCCAGCCAGCCACTTGTGGCTTGTAACAAAATCTTTGTAATTATATTCTTAATTATTCAATTTCGAAATTCCTAATTAATTATTCGAATATGATTATGAAAATTTGAGCTAAATCTTGTCGACTTTAATCATCTAAATTAATCATGAATAATTTTTTTTATACTTTTCTCGACGTTCTTAATTATTAGTTACAGTCAACAATTACCACAGTCTGCCTTATTGTAAATATTTCGTTCGTTTCGTTATCGTAATTCGATTTTACTATAAAAAAATATATCACCAAGGAATTTTATTATTTAACTATAGATTCGAGTCTGACCACTATCTCGTCACTATAATACCTGCGATAGACCATACACATATACCCCCAAAAAGATACAACTACCTATAATATGAAAACTTTACCACACAGGGTCGTTTTTTTACCACCATTGCCATACTACACATATTTCGCAAACTCAGAAACTTACGTGAAAATAGCTCGCATAATTTCTTGGAAGAACTCGCCTTGAGGATTGTCCCGTGCTTGCCCGACCAGGCATAATGTTTTCAGCACACAATTCTTGCCGTTGACACCGAGACTGGAAAAGGAAGCAGTAAAATTTAAAATACAATATTTTTTAAAACCAAGTTTAGTTATGAAACCTTAATCTTTACTTTAGATACAATAAATAAGAAACATAAATAAGTTAAAGGCTCATCAAAAAAGGAAAACGTTAAACACTCCGAAACTTGTTTTTACATTTAAAAAAAAAACGAGGTGTAAAGAACGAGAATCAAAATCAAAATCTAAAAACGTTTCACACGGCGAATAACCGCGCGACATAATACCGACCCGTGTAGCATCGTCTGTATTTTCTGGTACAACGAGGCGCGACTGCTCCTGTGATATTCGACGCTCCGCTGGTCCATGCGTCCGTTCAAATATTCCCGTTTGTTTTCCGAAGCATGCATCTGTTTCCTGTCTATTTTGAATTTCTCTAAAGTTCGTTTTTTGTCCGCTCCGTCCACACTGCGTTTTGCGAATGCTGGATTTACTATGGGTTTTCTGAAAGTTGTTCATGGATAGTTAATTCCGCATAGTTTGTTGTCTGTCTGTCTGGTAGGGTTTTTAATTTAGTTGGGAGTTTTTAGGTTTCTATTTGTGTTTCTAGTTCAGGAGTTAATTAAAATGGTGTGTTACTGGATATTGGATATACTGTTTTAGAATTAAAGGTTGTAAATTGCCTGAAGTAAATCTTTAATGCAAGTGATGACAATCTTTCAAAGACCATGCTTTTCGTAGATAATTTCTAAATCTACTGGTCACACAAATCTGAGACAGTAACTTAAGTTCCTACTTTTGTAAGTTGGCAAACGCGACATTAATTATTTGCCTAAGTTCGGTGTTAAGGCTGGTTAGAGTGAAGTTAGCCCGTATGTTACAAGTCTGTTCAGAATTCATTTCAGAGACTGTGTTCAGACCATTTACTACCTGATTTCCTCATTTAACTTCGTACGGAATGAGTGTTTTTCTGTGGAATTTACGTGTAACATTAAGTAATCTAGCAGTTTTTAGCAATCTTTCAAAATGTGTACGTAGATTTTCATTTTGTATAATAATTTATAAATAAATACTTTTTATGAATACAGATTTTCGTTTTTTTCTTATCGCTTTTACCTGTGATAAGGCCTCTTATCAATAACATTTCCATACTCATCAGTATAGTATACAGTTTTAGTGTCAACCCTCCGATGTAGTGGATCAGCTTTGTGCATGAAAGGCGAGTAAGGATCTTGAGGCAACTCCCATGCCAACGCAGCTGTTGAACCGTATAGAAAAATGTCTCCGATTCTGAAGATCATGGCATATGTAGTACAGAATACTGGAAAATAAACGTTAAGGTATTAATAACTTGTTGAAATTCAAGGTCAACCGCAGCGACATAAAAGAGAAGAAGACACTGCTCGCTAACTGTCATAATATTAGTTGAAATGAAATACATGGTTTCTAAAAATATAGTTCAAACTAAAATGGCTACCATTCAGTGGGAGTTGGGTTCCGACCTCACAAAATACTAACAGAATTGAGCATTGAATAATTTTATTAACATAATGACTTGGAAATTGACTTATTCTGCACCAGCGCAAATAAAATTAGAAAAATATTGAGCAATGAATATTTTGATAGTCGCAAATAGCTCTTCAATCCTGTTTTTGATGTTGCACGACTTGACATGGTAGTAAATTATTTTGATATAGTAAATTTTGTAACCAGTTAATTGAAGTCACCAACGACCAACGCAAATGACTTATTACTAAATGGACATTTATATGTGGAAGCTTGTCATTAGCAATTGTCCTTATTTATAAAAGATATTTATATTTGTTATTAGTCTGTAAGCTTTCTTTAAAATAAATAAATAAATAATAATTGAGAAAGCTACCTCCCCTTTAAGCTTGTGCAGACTAAAAACGAACACATTGTATAAGTTAAATACTGAATTGAGAACGGTTTTAGCATTTCCATTGAACCATGATAAGCACACTTTTTGGTGGCCCAACAGAACAAAGAAATCCTGTTCGCAATCGAATGTTTCTTTCCACGACAAAATTTTATAACAAAGACAATCACACCAAATCGTCACTAAGGTTTATTTGAGAATTAAACTCTGCTACAGTTAAACAATACTTAGGATTACTACGATTACAGCTGAACCAGGCAGAACTACTGCAACATCATACCTTTTAAACACCATAAGCCTTCAAGAAAATCAGTGCATCTATTCCTCAAACATAATCACCCTAGTTCAAGATTCCACAGTGCTCCAACGTCTCCTTATTTAGACCAGGATTTACTTTATAAATGATACGACTGGATCTGGTATAACAACGTTGTTCTTGTTATGAGGAGCACATTACGTCACAGATCCATTTGTCAGGAGCTCAGTGCAATTGTCCACTCGTAATGGTGAACCATGCAACATCCAATGAACTGTTTAGATGTTGGTGGCTCTACAGATTTGAGCGGACGAGTTGGGAATTAAAAACGGCTGAGCTGGGCATGAACTGGTGACATGTTTGGATGTCGATATTGTGAGTTGTCTTTTACTGACACTGTCGGCCTTATTACAAAAACTAAATAAACCTTGGTTTAAACCTGGTTTATCAAGTCCAGGCTTATCTGCAGAGCCATGGTTTAAATTTGTCCGTATTACAAAACTAAGATAAAACGTCGACTTTAGTACCGCCATTTGAACGATTGTCTATACAATTAAATCCACAATGAGTAGTAACAATTAAATCTACCTTGTTTCAATCCATTTTGGGAAAATAACACAAAAACTACAACACAATGAAAAATTTGCTATGAGATACTTTGACATACCTTTGACAGCTACTACTGTTAGACCATGGTTTATCGCAAAACCACGATTTGTAATAATCTTTGTTTAAACCGTAGTTTTACAAGATTAAACCTGGGTTTTTAGTTTAACCCCTTTTTGTAATAAGGCGGTGTTAGTTTATTTTTTTTCTATAATAAACTCACCAAGAATTTCGTTTGTATCGTGGGTTTACAAACATACAATGCAAAGTTTATATCAATCAGCGGATTCATAAATATTTCTAATGAAACTGGCTTGTACTTTTTTTGTATGAACCGTTTATGTCCCACTGCTGGGCAAAGGCTTCGGGCCAGCGATCAAAGTACGCGTCTAGATCGTCCTGCCACCTCTTTGCCCCATCGTACACTGGGCGACGTTAGTCTCCGATACCTTACGACTTTGGTATCCAGGTGACTATTTCAATACAAATCCATATAGAATCATACACGGGCACGCGTCAATGGATGTCAAAGTCGTAAGGTATCAGAGACTTGCGTCGCTTTATGTACGAAGTGGTTTTTTGGGCCGGCCTCGGCGGCGTCGTCCATTCTCAGTCAGCCATAGAGTGCATATTTTTTCTCAGCGACTTTTGTGCATGCGGATAACGTGATGGCTTGTACTAAGCTAAAAAGCTAAAAATTTCGAAGATTTAAGGTGTTTAAAAACCCGATCGAAACCCAAGTGGGTATTAACAACCCACTGTCTCTCGTTGAGAGAAAGCTAGTTTATCCCAGCAGTGGAGACGTTTGGTATTTGCTGATTATGACTAAATGGACATTTTTATTTTTAAACACTGCCTAAAGTAAGATCACCAGACAACAACAGAAATTATTTTAATTTCAGACTTACCCAATTGAAGAGAACTGCCTTCAGGAAATATAAGGAATCTTTTCCTTCTTGACAAGATTTCACTTTTTTTGTATACTTCTACTTCATCTGTTGTATCATTTATATGTAATTGTCCTTGAACTCCTAACACTGTTATTAGTAATACTGAATTTATTATTAAATTCATTTTCTTTATATATTTCTTGTATTACCTCTCCTTCTTTTAGTTAATCTGTTTCAATTGTTTTTTCTTCTGTATTTTCAACATTTGATTTTGTTTTGTCTTCTTGTTTATTGTAATCTGTATTTTCAAGAATGTTTTTTCTTTTTTCTATTTTTTCGTATGCAAAGCAAAGTATCGCATTTGGTTCTAAGTTGACAGTGTCAAGATTATCCGCGGCTAACGTACCGTTGATCACGACTAACAAATAGTGGTTTACAGTTAACTTTTCTTATACAGGGTGGCTTTATTCATGCATCGTCTCGTCTATATCCAAAAAATGTGTTGGCAGGTTTTGATGAAACTTTATTAATTATAATATTATGATATAAACGTATTTAGATTTATAGTTAAGTACTCGATACATGAAGAAAAATGAGAATGAAAACGAAAAATTAGAATCAGCATTTTTATAGGTATTATTTAGATCTCGAATGATTAAATTTGAAATTGGGGCATTACATGTTTATATTATAGTAAGAAGTTTTAAAATTTATACAAAAACTCCCTGTATAAATTCCACTATGAATTACCAAAAAATGTAATCCAGGTCACAGAATAGGCATATATGAATAAAAAATCAAATAAAACCTACTTTCTCGAAATAGTTTAGTTCATTTTCTCTTGTAGTCATATCGCATGGCGTTTTACTAAGTTTCATATTCCTAAGTTTTGAGCTATTTTTGGAGTGTCAATTTGTTTCAAAAGTGGGAGATAACCAGGTCTATTACTAAAAAATAAATTGGGTGAGTACTAGTTAGTAGATAAATTAGTAGTAACTAACTAGTTAGTTGATAATTTTATGTAACCAAGTAGATACGAGTATAAAAGCGAGCACGACTTATTTGATCTTTAAGAAACGTACAAACGTTCGTTCATCAAAAAATACACTAACACCTTGCTATTTATGACCTGAATCAACATTTAAAATAGGCTATACTTTTCCAAGATTTATTTCTTTGGTTTGTAACGGACTGAAAATCACGACGTCAAGTATATTCACAGAATTTTGTGTCACTGGGATTACTTGATCATATTACGCTGTTAAGTACACATACCGGATTATGCTTACTATCTATATACATATA
Source organism: Agrotis puta (assembly GCA_943136025.2). Lineage (NCBI taxonomy): Eukaryota > Metazoa > Arthropoda > Insecta > Lepidoptera > Noctuidae > Agrotis > Agrotis puta. Next base: position 3,227,833 of record OW964182.2, read on the forward strand.
ATAAATCTGTAGAAGGGTCAATTCTGTACATTGAAAATATTGAAAAAATAAATAGCGGGGGGTGTTGCTGGATCGATACCAAACCCAAATATGTGATTAAAAAAAATTTTGTCTGTCTGTCTGTATGTGCAGGCATCACGTGAAAACTAACGGTTCGATTTCGATGAAACTTGGTATAATTATACCTTATTATCCTGGGCATAAAATGGGATACTTTTTATCCTGGAAAAATACGTAGAAAAAAAAAACTTATTTTTCAGTTTTATTCATAGACGTTGTTCTGTACAACCGCGATCTCCTTAATTATCCTTAGCCGTATTTGGGTCCAATAGATATTTATAAGATGTCATAGTCAGAGTTACTCAAAATGGAGAAATAAACCATCCACGCGAAGACCGACATCCGCGCGGACGGAGTCGCGGGCGGAAGCTAGTTTATTAATAAATTACTTTATAAGCCGTTGTTATATTTAAATTTCTATTAACTTAAACTTCGCTCGCCTTCGCCTAAAGTAATTCTATAACCGTCGCTAGAGTATCATCTACCTGTTTATAAAATATAGGTTCCGCGTTTTTAGCTTAAGAATATTAAATATTAAAATTACGATTTATAATTTACGATATCCACACATTATTATTTACAGGAAAACATAAAATGGTATTGCTATAGACCTACATAAACATCGGCGGCAATCTACAAAAAAAAGATGAACAAATTCATCCCTCTGCTGTTGATATGCTACCTAAGTATAGTAGCATTCATTCTAATCGATGTTGGCGAGGCTAATGATACAAAGGCGGTGCTTCACAGGAACAGGCGGTACCTATCCTTTATGAACATGACGCGGTTCTATGTGAGTATTTCAATATTGTATTTTATTATTACTGGAGAATTAATTCTCCAACACACGAGTGTCATGATGTCCTGGTTTGGTTACTTGATGATGTCAACAGGATACTTGAAAAAAGCTCAAATCACTTTAATGCCTTTGTCAAACAGACAGGCGAGTCCGAAGCAATAACGAACTGATACGAGACGTCAGTCTAATAGTTCTATCACGCTATCGGATCGCTTTTGCTTCTCTATGTGATTGGATTCAAACAATTCCATACATTAAAAATTTTGCCTCGCTTCGCATTTGCGACGCCTTTCTGTTTGACAAAGGCTAAAAAGTTCTCAAAACTAGCGTTTAGGTGTCTGGCTGAACTCTTCAAATGAACCTTTCAATGAACAAAAAATGGTGAACAACGATCCACTCCTTCCTCTTCCTCCAATCCAATCCTTCATAACTCGGTCGCGGGACTAGTGAATACCGTGACCCCGGAACGTAAAGGGCTATTGAAGGACACCGTGGATTTTAGTCAGTACAAGTCCGACAGTCCCTCCTGCCCTACCCTGGGTGGGAGGACTCATTTGATGATTTTACCACGATAAAAAAAACCCAGGAGTGGTGACGATCGACGATCGCTAATAACATTTTGTTAAATTTCAGCTGAAATTCAACTTCAAAGCGAACATAATTCCTTGGAACCAGCTGTTCGCGCAAGCTCTAGGGTTCCGTATGAACTGGGATGCACCAACGCCTAATTTTCGCACCTTCCATCGCATACACCGCAGGGATATTTATGACTACGTGGAAACGCTTCTGGATAGGTAATTATTTATTATTGGTTAGTTTAATTAGCAGAAGTAAGGATGGGCAACTCGCTGTCAGACCATAGACCACGCCCGGGTCGACAGCGCGTTGTGTTCCACGCGCGCCTCAAAGAGTGTCAGCAAAATGACGGGGCCCCCCTCTAGAGGGCCAAAGCCTGCCGGGGTCGCGGGACTGTATGAATAACCGTGAGCCGGAACGTAAAGGGCTATTGGACAAGGACACCGTGGATTTTAGTCAGTACGAGTCTGAGAGTCCCTCCTGCTCTGCTCTGGGTGGGAGGACTTATTTGATGATTTTACCACGTAAAAAAAAGGCAGAAGTAAGGTATAAAATATTATTCTGTCCGGCTGACACCGGCCGCCCTTGGACATGGTGTACACATATCAGCCCTAAGAAAAAAAAATGTCCCGTTGTCTTTAGAACAAAGTCAAAGTCAAATCGTGAATTTGAATTAGGCCATCAAAGAGGCACTTTTGAACGTCGATTATTAAAATTAAAGGAAATGGGATTGATCTTACACCATGGGATGGAATTGATTTTACATGCAACAAATACAAGATACGTTTTTTGAATTTTAAAATTCTCAGAAAATAATACAAGCATGACTGTAATTTGTACTGTAATTTTTCACTCATAAATATTTGAATAAAACCAGTTAAAATCCCTTCTATTTCAGGAACGGTTTGGACGGCTACCATTGCGTACGACGCGCCATCTGTGAGATGCAAATGATCTCGGAACCCAACGTTATATACCACAGACTTTTAAAAATGGTTTTTAGGTAATAAACTTTTTCATATGCACGTTTTATAAAGGGAATTATTTATATGCTAATACAGAACCAAAAATTAAAGAGAATTTTTCTTTCTACATTTCGTGGTCTCTGCCTATAACTCATACTAACCTTGAACATATTTGTGACTATGGAACAGAGTTAGGTGTCAAATGGTGATTCTTTTCTTGTACAAAAAAGAATCATCTATAGGAAGCTGTCAGCACCCTCAAGCAGCTGTTAACAAGCAAACTAACTGTTCCCATATAGAACCAAACTCCTGCCAAGATTGCAGGATTGTCTTTTTTTTCGCGTGGTAAAATCATCTAATGAGTCCTCCCACCCAGGGCAGGGCAGGAGGGACTGTCGGACTTGACTGACTAAGATTGTCTTAGTGCAATTGTAAGAACAGAGTGGTTTTTAGTCAGTTCATACAAGTGGGACTCATTAAGTCTCATTAGGAATTATTAATATCGTCGTCGATCGTTAATCTGCTCACAAAAGCTCAAACATCCTCGACATACTTCCATCCATGTTGATTCTAGTCGTATATCCGTCTCAAAAACATAGTTCTTCTTCTTCTTTTCATGTTTATTTAATCATGTATCCATGTTTCAGGAGAATATCATCATCAACAGAACGATGGCATAACACAACCACAGAAGATTGTAACACGTCGCTGTCTACGTGCCCTTTATCGCTGTTACAAGTGGCTCCTTACACGGATATAGCTTAATATTAAATTTCTGTATACCATTGTTTCTTTTGTAAAAAGTAAAAATAAAATAACTACCAAATGATGTTCTGTTTTACTGTGGATACACCTACACACAAAACAGTTGAACAGTAGTCTTTATTCCTGCAGTACTTTCTTTCGACGACTTGAGTTTTTCGATAGCTTATTTCAATTTTATAGGTACACATAATTTATGATACGAGTAGAATGACGCATTGCTAAAACTCTCTTGTTACGATGACGATACAAGTGTGTATTTACGAGTATAACACATACCGAAAAATAAGGAGCGTGCACACTTACTCAGTTCGAGCACAATAAGAAAACCACCAAACATGATCAATGTATTTAAAAGGGATAAAAAAGTCAAATAATGAACGAGCATTTCCCAGGGGTTTATTCAAAAGCGATTAAGGCGGGACAACTATTTTGTTTCCATTACTGTATCTGTTGGTGAGCAAAATGGACTGTAGGTAATTTGAAATTGGAGGATGATGGAAACACTGATAGAATGAATAATTAAATTTATTAACAGAAATAACTTGATAAACTATACTTGCAAGGCAAATTGGACACTTGACAACAACCACTGACATTTATTTGAACAGACAAAATCATTATAAAAAATAGTTCTTAAAAAGAAAAGGTGGCATCCCAGCCAGTCGCCAACATACCGGACCCCCAGTGGAACACTAACAACCTGTGGCTACTGGCTGGGAAGCAGCTTCCATTAACACGAGCTTACGGGCCGGTCGGCGCAGTATGCCGCCCCTAGTGCGGACGTCTGCCACGCGGACCGCTCCGTCTGGCCCTGGGTAGATCGACACTATTCTTCCTAACGGCCATAAGCCGCGAGGAAGGGTAGGGTCGGCGATTAGAACCACGTCTCCCTCACTGAAACTGAATGTGTTGGTGGAGGGTCCCCTTGCTCGGAGCGTGGGCAGGTACTCGCGCAACCATCGTGCCCAAAACTGATCTGCCAGACGTAAGCTTCGACGCCAGTCACACCTTCTGTCTAAGTCTGCGTCTGTGAGCGTGCTGGTCCAAGGTACGACTGAAGAGGAACCCAGGATAAAATGGAAAGGAGTGATCGCTTCTGGTGAGTCGGTTGAAGATGGCACATACGTGAGAGGTCTCGAATTTATTATGGCCTCTGCCTCAAGGAGTAGTGTGGAGAGTACGTCTTCTTTTAAAACTTTTTCGGCGAGGCAGGCTCTCAGGGCTGTTTTTACGGTTCTTATCAATCTTTCCCATGCTCCGCCCATGAACGGTGATGCCGGTGGGATGAAACGCCATTCAATCTTGTGGTTTGTGGCGTATTCCTGCACTGTGTTGTCTTGTAACGAGCGTAGCTCTCGGGAGGCTCCGGTGAAGTTGGTGCCATTATCTGTAAATATTGTTGAAGGCGATCCTCGGCGAGCTATAAAACGTCTTAGGCTCATAATGGCAGCATCGGATGAAAGTGAGGTAACAAGTTCTAAGTGGATGGCTCTCGTTACTAGGCATGTGTACAGCGCGACGTAGCGTTTTTCATGGCGTCGGAATATTGTGACAGTGATCGGACCGAAATAATCTAGGCCCACGTGCGTGAACGGCCTCTTGTGATGGTCGAGACGCTCTTCCGGTAGATTGCCGATTTGAGGTTGAGCAGGTTGACCCTTCCACCTTCTACATTGGAGACAGGCTTTGGCTACGCTACGGATGCTGTTTCTTGCTTTGAGTATCCAAAACTTCTGCCTGAGCTCATTAAGGACAAGTTCGTTGAAACAATGTGCGGCGTGAATATGTTCATGAAGGATGATGAGTCGTGTGACGTGATGGCGACCATCCAGAATTGCAGGCGATATGGCTCTCTCACTCACTCCTGGCGCATACTTTATCCGTGAGTCCAGTCGCAGCAAGCCATCCTGGTCAAGAGTTGGCGCGAGTTTTGCTATTCGGCTGTTTTTGGGCACGGGCTGTGAAGATTCGACTGCTTTCAGCTCATCGGGGAAGCTGTCTCTCTGAGCTCGTTGGAGTATCATCTTCTCAGCTGTTATGATGTCCGCCGCGTGAAGTTGTGAAGGAGATGTGGTGCCGTCGATGTATATATTAGAATTTTGATCTATTGGCCGAGACAATTTAAGCCGGAACAATCGCGCACCCTGGAGAACACGGGCGGTAGCGCGCAAAAGGCGCAGCCAAGAGCTGAAACGCGTCGCGTCAGGTACTGGACTCGAGAACGGAACGTCGAGGAGCAACCCCACCAGCTCCGATTTTAACTCGAGGTCTGGTAGAGTCTCCTCGATGTCAGCAACTCGCTCGGTCGGCCAGGCGTATGGCGGCTGTAACAGAAACGGAGGACCTGTAAACCATCGATGAGACTGTGTGAGGTTTAATTTTTTAGGTTTTGTAGCATCGTCGGCGACGTTGAGAGAGGTAGGGATCCACCTCCAGTTGGACGGGTTGGTGGTTTCTAATATCTCTCCCAACCTGTGCGCCACGAATGGTTTAAACGTCCGAGCATCACTCCGAATCCACTTAAGGACGGTGGTTGAGTCTGTCCAAAAAGTGATCTCGGAGGGCTTGATTCGATGAGCTTGCAAAATTGTTTGCGCGAAACGAGAGGCTATGAGCGCAGCTTGTAGTTCAATGCGTGGAATTGAGACCGGCCTTAAGGGCGAAACGCGTGCTTTACTGCCGATTAGAGTCGTAGACACGGAGTTGTCATCGTAACTAAAACGCCAATAGGCAGCACATGCATAAGCTTGTTCGCCACCATCGGCTACTACATGCAGTTGGGTATCCACTACATCTGTCCTAGTCATATACCAACGAGGTATTTTTATATTGGATGCGACCTGCAATTGTAGAAACCAGTCTTTACATTCATTTACGTACGTATCGGGAAACGGTGAGTCCCAGCCGACCCCTGCCCTCCATAGTTTCTGTATCAGAATGCGGCCCCAGATGATGACCGGCATTAATAAGCCGAGTGGGTCATAGACCTTCATGACGTTTGACAGGAGACTACGTTTGGTTAAGGTGTCGGCCGGTAACTGCGAAACTGCTCGGAAACCCAGCGAATCCTGACGTGGGTTCCACTTAACACCTAATACGCCAACCTCGCTACTAGGCGGTAAATAAACGTCGGAGGTTGCGTCGCTTCGAAGTTCCTTTGGGATGAGTGAAAGTGCCTCCGGAACGTTTGACGTCCACGCGCGCATCTTAAAACCACAGGCTTTGTGAACGGTGACTACGTCGGCGGCCAACTGCGCCGCGTCGGTGACACTGGAGTGGCTACCTAAATAGTCGTCCATATAGTGGTCGTCAATTATTGCCTTACAGGCGGCAGGGTAATCAGCTTGGAGTGTTCTTGCATTTTTGTTTTTAATGTAGAGTGCGATGAAAGGACTCGAAACCGCGCCGAAAATCATAGAGGACATACGAAACTCTTTCAGTTCGCCTTCTTTGTTACGCCAGAGGAAGCGTTGGGCGTCTCTGTCTCTTGGAGCGATTTTTATTTGAGGGAACATTTCTTTTATGTCACCGTTTAGAGCCACGGCGCCTTCTCTAAAGCGGAACAAGATATCCAGTAAAGAACAAAGTAAGTCCGGACCTTGTAGGAGCAGGCTGTTTAAACTTACACCCTTCGTTGCCGCGGCGGCGTCGTGGACCGCTCTGAGTTTCTTCTTTTGGGGGTGAAATACGCCGAAAATAGGCAGGTACCAGCGAATACCAGTTTCTACGTCAACGCAGAAACTATTTGGTGGTTTTCGATGGTGATAGGTGATCGGTTCGCACTCCTCAGCGTAGCCTTTTGCGATAACATCGTCTATGAATTTGTTAAAGGCTGTGGCAAACGATTCATCTTTTGCCATCTGGCGTTCGAGGGCCTTGAAGCGCGATAATGCCTGCGGATAGCTGTCAGGTATAGTCTTCGGCAGTTCTTTCTTCCAGGGTAGGCCAACTTCAAAATGTCCGTCATCAAGTTGGCGCGCCGATGATTCGATAATATCTACGGCTCGTTTATCGTCATCGTTTGGGCGAGGGGCGCTTTTCGTTATGCCTAAGGCATCGATGTCATATTGACTTTTGATGAGAATGTCTAAATCGTCCGATACGAGGTTCACAAATTCGAGTGGCTTAGACGAAACGGAAAGCGCGCCGTGAATTACCCAACCTAACAAAGTTCTCGAGGCGACGGGATCACTCTTCTTGCCACATCGCACTTCGCGACTTAGAGACAGGTGCCAATCGGGCGCACCAATGAGGACAGTAGGGGTGACGTCAGTGAATGAAAGTTCGTCGGATAAATCTACTAAGTGGTCATAGTCTGAGAAAATAATTTTGCCTGGGTGTTGCGCGCGCAGCCCCAAAGGTTTGATCGCCCGCGCGTGTTTCACTAAATAACGATCAGACAAATTTCGACCTCGAACATAAAAGTCTACGTAACTTACGTCAACTTCTTTTGTCATACCACTGACGCCTTCAATGCGCAGCCGTTCCTGACAGGTGGGTTTGGCGCCGATGCGCGCAGCAACCTCGCCGTCAATGAGCGTCGCAGTACTGCCCTCATCGAGTAACGCCGTCGTCTGGAACTCGCCGTCAGGACCCTCGAGCACGATCGGGACTACCTTCAGCAGCCCGCGAGGGCGATCTGTTGACTGTGGAGTCCCTGTGACATTTATTAAGATATCTGATGTATTTCCAATTTTGACAGATGGTTCATTTTTGTTGGTTAAATTGTCCACGTTGACAAGAGTGGGTGGTTCAGCAAACAAAGTTTGAATGTTGTTGCATTGGCTGCTGGATGCTACGCTAGGTTTGGAGTTTGCTGTCGTTGTGCCGTGCAGGAGCGCGTTGTGACGTTTCGGGCATCCGTCTACTCCACAACGTTTGGCGCGACAAAAATTCCAAGTGTGTGGGTTGGACTTCAAACACCGGTAGCATATTTTTGTTTCACGGACCCAACGCCATCTGTCGTCTAATGAAAGCGCTAAGAAAATTTTACAGGTTTTTATGTTGTGAGATCCTTGTTTACAAAAGGTACAACGCTCGGGCACTTTGTCGTTAGATACGGTAGCATGAATTGTTTCCTTCTTCACTTGGAATTTAGAAGGATGCGTTGTGTTCTGTGCCTTAACCGTACTGTCGGCAACAAAGTTATATTTTAACTGTTTATCAGCCTCTACTAAAAGAAATCGTGACAAAATATCCAATTTTGTGAGGTTTGGTTGGTCGGGTGCATAAACGGAAGCAAAGTCCGTAAAACGAGCGCGCGTGTGCTCGCTCAACTTCATCAATATGCACCGAAAGAGCTCTGGTGACCATAAATATTCGCTCTGATTAAGTAGCTTAAGCGTTGTCACGAAGTTGCGTAATTTATTTGCTAAACGGTTTAATTCTTCGGGAGAACTTAGCTTGTGACTGTTGCGCAGCTCGGTGACTTCGCGGGCGATGAGAAGTTCCGGGCGCGCGTACGTCTGCTCTAGGGCGCTCACGATGTCGTCCGGTTCCCCAGAAGTCCACAAAAGAGACGCCACGGCCTGGTACGCCGGACCGCGCACAGCGTTGTTTAAACGATCTAAATTATCTGACGGAGAAAAATTAGATTTAGTTCGTTCATAACTTCTCTTGAACGCCATCCACTGACTAACTTCGCCCGAGAACGTGACGAGTTCCGGTCTCTTTGGTCCGTTGGAAAGGGCGTTTATAGCTTGGGTAAGCTGAGTTACGGGGTCTGAGATAGGGCGTTCAGTCGTATTTAACTGTTGTGTTGTATCGTTGTGGTAATTGTTACCGGCGGCGCATGTAAATGACGACGGGGCTGCATGGTTGACATTCGGTACACAGAACGATACCGTGTTGGTAGGAGCGGCCGGCTGTGAATGTTGTCCTTGGGGGTTGCCCAAGGTGACAGTCGGTGCCTCACCAGGCATGTTTGCGTTAGTTACCGTGCTCATGTTCTGCTCGTGGACCCACGCCGTGGTGCGTTTTGTGGAATGAAAAGACAAACGTGAACAATGGGATTTAGAAGACTTATCTGATGCTTCCAAAGCGGCTAGACTGGCTTGTAGTTCCGTCTCTTGCGCCTCAGCTTCGAGGCGGGCAAGCTCACGGTCACGTTCCGCCTCACGCTCAGCTTGTTGTCGTGCACGCTCCACTCGGCGCCGCATTGCGTCAGCTTCGATGGCCAGTTTTTGAGCGCGGATGGTCGCCGAAGACCTCGAGGAGTGAGTGCGTTCACTGCACGAATGTAAACTATGAAAACTATGTGCGCTGCGTGAGGGTGCTTTTGCATTTGCGTCTAAAACCGAATTAGATCGAACGCTTGGACAAATTGCGAGGCTAGGTTGTGCCTGGTCGCAAGGTTCAGTGCCCGCGGGCTGTGTAGTCGAGCTAATTGGTAATGCGAAAGCATCCTCTGTTGCTGTTGCCAAAGCCGGCCGGGCGCCGCCCCGTGAACGTTCGCGACGTTCGGGCTGCGTCAGATCGACTTCCGTGGCCGTAGTATCCTTGTTTGCCTTGCTTTGACTACGTGTTTCCACCATGGTTAATGAATAAGAATGACGAAATGAGTGTTTACTAAGCGAAATGAAAAATTGAAAAAAACTTACGTCAAAATGAAAATGTTGAAAATGGTTTGTTTTTAGGCGAGAATGGACCAAAAATGTTGGTGAGCAAAATGGACTGTAGGTAATTTGAAATTGGAGGATGATGGAAACACTGATAGAATGAATAATTAAATTTATTAACAGAAATAACTTGATAAACTATACTTGCAAGGCAAATTGGACACTTGACAACAACCACTGACATTTATTTGAACAGACAAAATCATTATAAAAAATAGTTCTTAAAAAGAAAAGGTGGCATCCCAGCCAGTCGCCAACAGTATCTATACGGAAGGACTAAGTCCAAATCAATTAAATATATGATATGTAATTATTATCACTTGTTCTTTAATAGATATAATACTAAAGTAGTTTTTTTTTTGGATATGGAACTTTATGCCATAATCGTTGCACAAACAAACATTTTAATTTAAAACATCAAAAATTAAATCAATTCTGTCAAGTTTCTTGAACCTTTGCTCCACTGCTGGGCAAAAATCTCCCCATAGTCTTCCACTTTTTCTTCTGTCAATTTTCTCTAAACTGTCTAGGTCCTAGAACTAAAACAGTTAATAATAATTCCGTGGATGTTTTAAATATGGGTCGACGGCGCGTTGTGTTCCACGCGCGCCTTAAAAGAGTGTCAGCATAGTGACGGGGCCCCCTGTCGAGGGCCATAGCCTGCCGGGGTCGCGGGACTCTGGAATTATCGTGACCCCGGTACGTAAAGGGCTATTGAAGGACACCGTGGATTTTAGTCAGTACGAGTCTGACAGTCCCTCCCGCTCTGCCATGGCTGGGACGACTCGTGTGATGATTTTACCAAGTAAAAAAATTTAAAAAGTTGTTTTAAATATGACTCGGTCCTAACCTTAAAACAATTCGCGCTTTCTTTAACACATTCTAAAACACTACCACAACCCACATTCAATAAACTAGTTTACGTTGTTTAAACACAATAATTGTTGATAAATAATATATCAAATATGACCTTCTTTTGGGCCTAGTACGGAGGCCTTGTAGAATATTGTCGCTTTTATTATTTCTATGTTACTACTCAACTTTACTGTGTGCTGTGAAAACACGAAAATTGTGATAAAAAACGTAATCGAAAAAATGCCATAAATATTAGCAAGGACATTATGTGCAAGAACTTTATTACTGCTGTACAAGTTAGAATTAGTGATCATACTAATAAAATTGAAATTTATTTAAACCAATTAGATCGCACTACTCATTGACTTGAATATAAATATAAGTGTGAAAGTGAATACTATTTGGAGAAAGTATCACACAGGGCAGTATTTTCGGCCCACTTTTTATTTTTAACTCTCAAGTGTAAAACAATATACATAAATGATAACGATGAAGTAAATTTTACTGTAACTGCCTGCTTAATTGAAGCGGGTATCAAACTTTTGGTTCTAAAATTAGAATTCTGTTTTTGTATTTATTATTAAGTTCTTTTTTTGTAACAAAATGTACAAATACGTGCATGTGTGTGTGGTGTGTTATGTTTGTGTCGTAGTGTTTATACTTGTGGACTTTGGTAAGGCTAATGAGACTATTAATCATCGGCACAGAAGGTACCTGAGCTTCAGGAATATGACACATTTCTTCGTAAGTATAAATTTTTCATATAACATTTTATTTAAATTCTTCTGCTGTATCGTTTTTTATTTGTTTTAAATTTTATCGAGAGGTTTACCAAAACGAGTGGTTTCTTTTAGAAACATTGACGTGTGTGTGACCTAATGAAATGACAGTATCTAAATATCATCTCGAGTTTCAAAATTAAAGGTATCATCTATTCTATTACTAATAAGCCACTTTCTTTTTTGTTTTTGGTCGCAAAATTACCAAATGATTCCCCATTGTGTGAATCGGAAGGGACTGTCAGGCTACTACTGATTAAAGTCCACCGTATTCCTTCAATAACACTTTAGGCTCCGGGGTCACGGGTGTTTAGAGTCCCCCGACCAACTTAGGGCACTTTGTATAGATGCTCGAGATCTTACGTGTATAACAAAATCTATAATTTATGCCGTTGAACTGATTTCAGCTGCGTTTCAACTGTAAAATCAACATGGTTCCCTGGAATCAGATCTTCGCTCAAGCTCTCGGGTTCCGTATGAATTGGGATTCTCCGCCAGACAATTTCCATCCTTATCGAAACCATTACATTCATAGAAGAACCATTTATAGTCATACGGAGACACTATTGGACAAGTAAGAGCCATTTATGTATAACTACTTTTCTTCTATTTGCGTAGAAGCTTTATATTTATGTTATCAACGCTGTTTAACCCTTCCAACGTAGTTACGAAAAATATTATTTTCTGTTGTCGTTCTAAATTCTTATTTATGGCCTAGCGCGTAGGGTAGCTTATCATCATTTACGTAACACACTCATATTCGCAATTGCTTTCTTTGAGACACTCCACTTCGTAAACATGGATAGTATTTCATTTTAAAAATGCGGTTCAATTGGAGGTAGATATTTTTTCTTTTTATTGTAGATTTTTGTCACACCTCCTTTTCTCTTCTCGGAATTTTTAACTCTTGTTGTAAATGACTTTCACAAATCTTCAAACTCTTGCTCTCAGTCTTGTATGGAGATCAATCAATATCTCTTTATATTTGGATTGCTCACCCAAAAAAATGCTAACTGACACGAATAACATTAACCAACAGATAACTTTCTCTTAGAGCAGAAAGGTTTTTTTACATCCACTTGTACGTACCTAGTTATATTTTATATTAGAATGGCTGACAAGTGACAATGATTCATTCGCAGTGCTTATACAGTCACATAATAAATACTCAATATAATTCATTATTATCAATGGCAGTATAAGAATATGGTCTACTGGATCAGTGGAACAGAATTTATAGCTGCTCTATCAATGTTAATTCAATCATAATAGCTCGATGTTCGTAAATAACATTATTTCTTATTTTTTTTATTAATCTGTCTACAATAGGCTAGTTTACTCAAAAAAAAATATTATTATTCCGAAAGATATATTATTAAAAAATATTTGACAGTATTTTTTCTTTTGTTACGTTAACCAAAATTAACGAAAATACAACGCTTCTAAAAATTTTACAGGTTGGTATAATTTTACAGTCGTTATGACGTTTTCAAAGCGTCTTCATCATCATCTGCCTAGCCTTTTCCCAACTATATTGGGGTCGGCTTCCAGTCAAACCAGATGCAGCTGGATATCAGTATTTTAAATGGAGCGACTGCTTGTCGGACCTCCACAGCCCAGTAACTGGGTAATACGATACCCCATGGTAAGACTGGTTGTCAGACTTTAGAGCTTCTAACTAACAGTAACGACTGTCAAAGAGAGAGAGATCTACAAATGACAGCCGTGACCAACGGCTTTACGTGCTTTCCGAGGCACGGAGGAAACTCGCTGTGACAGATGGTCACCCATCCACAGACCAACCTCGGCAAGCGCGGCTTAGCCCGGAAGATGGGCCTGTGCGGCTGTATTTATTTAGCCACGAGCTCCTCAAAGCGTTTCAAAGCGTTTTATCTTTGTTAATAATCAATGATTGAAAAAAAAAGAAAAATAACTGTTTATTAATTTTCAATACTCTAACTGACGGACTAAACAGATTTTTAATTTATTTATGCCGTAAAGTACGCTATTGTAAGCACTAACACTAAGCCAAAACTTTGTATACAGCACTCCCACTTTATTCCCCACCACATACATGTCAATAAAAATGCATAAATTCATAAAATATCATAAACATTCACCAAAAACAAATTGATTGCTACAGGAACGGTCTGAATGGCTTCCACTGCGTCCGCCGAGCCATTTGTGAAATGGAAACGATACCTGAACCGCGAAAAATATACCACAAACTTTTAAAAATGGTTTTCAGGTAATATAAAATGACATTTTTAATGAAATTATGTTCTTAAGTGACGCCCGTTGAAACGCTGAAATGAAATTACGAGCGAATTTTACGCTAAAATGGACATCGCGTTCGGAAATTAACGCGGGTCTGGCTGAAACAAAAGTTAAAGGTTCGGCTCGAACATTGTTTCTGGGAATTAGATTTTGAAATTATTGTTATTAAGAATTGTAAATTTTATGAAATATATCAGGAATTCGTGTCTATCATAAACATTTCTATGAAACAGCATATACAAAAAAAAAAGAAACAACAAAAATACATATTATATTTTAAAAGTAATATTTTAGTGTACAGAACTATATTTTTTTTACTATTAACTTCTTGATCTAGTAATCTTATCTTTGTTCTTATCTAAATTATAATCAATCCTCTTCTGTTTTCAGGCAACAGTCATCTTCCACGGACAAATGGCACAATAAAACAGCTGAAGACTGTAAAGTTTCCCGGTCATCATGCCCGTTTTCATTTCTAGATGTATCTCTTTACACAGATGTTTAAAATAAAGTCAGTTTAAATCGAGGCTCGTGGGTTGAATTTAGAATTAAGAAATCCGCAACCAAACGGTTCATGTTAGGAAAACGGTAAGCGACCATCTTTAAAACCGCAGCATTGGAATGCAAAGGACAACTCAAGAAAAATGGTAGTGATTAATCTTTCAGGTCTGACAGTCCCTTCCAAATACCATTTGATGAGTATCCACCCCAAGAAATAAGACACACATGTGACGTGTGCCCTTTATAAAATCCTATAGAAAATATTGTCTTTCTTTAATCGTTTCTTGCTTGCTTGGAAACTGGATTTAAATGTAATAACTAATCAATAAAATAGTGTAACTTATATTATTGTCAAAAACTATTTTAATAGCTACCTTAAGACCCCTCTTTGAGGAGTGGCTGGATAGGCGTCACGGCGTCCTTACCTTCCGCATGACGCAGGTCCTCACCGGACACGGAAGTTTCGGGAGGTTCCTGTGTCTGATAGGGAAGGAAGAAACGCCTGGGTGTCACCACTGCGAGGATCGTCCGGAGGACACGGTGGAGCATACGGTGCAGGACTGCCCCGCTTGGGCAGAGCACCGCCGTGTCCTCACGACGGCGATAGGCGGAGACCTCTCGCGCCCGGCATTGGTCGAGGCCATGCTGCGGGGCGAGACGGAGTGGGAAGCGGTCGCCTCCTTCTGCGAAGCAGTCATGCTCGTGAAGGAGGAGGCGGGCCGCCTGAGGGAGAGGACAGCGTCCTCCCTCCATCCCAGCCGCAGTGGTAGACGCCCACGGCGTCGGACGTCACAGGACGATCTCCGGCCACCGTAGGCGCGGGCATGCGGGCAGCGAGTAATGGGCGACTTGCTGTCCGACCATGGACCATGCCCGGGTCGACGGCGCGTTGTGTTCCACGCGCGCCTCAAGGAGTGTCAGCACATTGACGGGGCCTGTAGAGGGCCAGAGCCTGCCGGGGTCGCGGGACTTACCCATCACCGTAACCCCGGTACGTAAAG
This sequence comes from Agrotis puta, assembly GCA_943136025.2. Taxonomy (NCBI): domain Eukaryota; kingdom Metazoa; phylum Arthropoda; class Insecta; order Lepidoptera; family Noctuidae; genus Agrotis; species Agrotis puta. The sequence goes on from OW964182.2 coordinate 3,243,028, forward strand.
GGCTCGTGAAGGACACCGTGGATTTTAGTCAGTACAAGTCTGACAGTCCCTCCCGCCCTGCCCTGGGTGGGAGGACTCATTTGATGATTTTACCACGCAAAAAAAAAAAAAAAAAAAAATAGCTACCTTATACCTTATATCTTTGACTCTTCAGATCAAAATGCAATACACAGGTTTAGCGTCCTAAAAAGTAATTTCCTTGCTTTATTTTTCCCTTGATGCTCGTAAATGATGGGCCTAACACATTAATAGCAATCTGTTACTGTTAACTTACCTACTTATATGTTTATACTAGCTATTCCCCGTACGATACGGAGTGGGAAGCGGACCACTGCGGCTGGGTTGGAAGGAGTACGCTGTCCTCTCCCACACGTGGCGCGCCACCTCCTTCGCTAGCATAACTGCTTCGTAAAAGGAGGCAACCGCTTCCCACTGCGTCTCGCCCCTCAGCATAGCCTCGACCACCACCTCTAACCAGAACATACATTTAAGAGAGAAAACATTTAAATCACATAGAACTTATAATCGCACCTTTTTCCTACCATTCTCAACAATTACATGCATCTCTCATCCAAAGACCGCAAATCTCAAATAAAAATAAGAAACAACTTTCAGGTCTTGTAACCAACTTCAGATGCTGTGCCACCAAAGAATTCAACTAGTAATCAGCCTTCATTAATTAATGTTTAAATCCTTTAATTCTGTTCTTAATTAAGAAGAGCCTAAACCCATCTGCAAGTGCTGTCTGAATTGATAGGAGAAATAAATATTAGTAATGGAAAATACATCTGTACAATTAATGACGCTCATTGCTCATACTAAAGATTTCAATATAAAAAATATTGAAATCTTCAATATTAAAGCGAAATTTTAGTTTTTCTAAAAAAATAAATAAATTGTATACCTATCTAAAGAATTTTAATATCTCAAATCTCTTCATAACTCCTAAAAATATACAAGTCAGTGATATGTAAGTTATAAGAATAAATTATATATCACTGATTCTTCCACTGATACTTCTAAAACTTAAAAAAAAAAACTGGCACCTAAGAATGAGAAGCTCGCCCCACCTAATGATGTCATATAATAATGTGATGCTAACAAGCTGCTCCCGGATGCCAGCTGACGAGCGCAGCCATTTTTAATTAAATTATTCACTCGGAATTCTAGTTTACTTTCATTGCAGGTTTTATGTAAAATATTCAAGTTGTTACGTTGTTGATGTTAATAAATTGAGCATAGCACAGTAGCCGTCCAGAGTTTTGATATTGTATGCCCGAATATAATATTCCACAACTATCACACAACGCTATCTAGTCCCAAGCTAAGCAGAGCTTGTGTTATGGGTACTAGACAGCTGATAAACATAATTATATATTTCTAAATACATACATATTATAGATAAATTACACCCAGACACAGAACAAATGATCGTGTTCATCACACAAACATTTGTCCTGGGTGGGAATTGAACCCACGACCTCCGGCATAGCAGTCAGGGTCACTAACCACTAGACCAACAGGCCTGTCCGAATGACAACAATATACTTAATTGCATATATCTGCAGTGAATATATAATACATATTCATGTTTAAACGATAAAAGTAATATGTAAGTTATAGTCCATGAAACTCATATCATTTATGTTAATGTTAAGTAATTCTTCAGTACATTTACATTTACATATATTTCTGTTTAAATCCTATACAATTGGGGGCGACGCCATTTATTATACTTTATCCAACCTGAGAATTGACTCCGGAGCCTTATGCTCAGTTGTCGGACTTGTGATCACCAGACCAATAAGGCAATACTTAAAAAGTTCACAAGAATTTTTCAACACTTTCATGAACATTTTATCTTATATAATATTTTCTGAAGACGAAACGTGTTGAATTTTTACTTGCATGCTTCGAAAAAACTATAAAAAAAAACCTAAAATTGACTCGCGTGTGTGTGTTGTGTCACGTGTTTTAGGGGCCAGTACGTTGTTTACCCTTATTATTGTTGTTCTCGACTAATTTGGTCATCATAAAATTAAGATATTTTCCCAAGAATAGAAATCAGAAAGTTTTGCTTTTGCCAAAACAAAATCATTACTAGATGCAAATAAACCAATACCTATCTCCCTTACACCCCTAAAATCACCCTATTTTCGTCTCTATCAACGCCAAAGACTGGAGTAATGAAAGCTCAGTGCGTGGTTAGCACAAAATAAATCCGGTTAGGTACCACTGGACCTCTCAATAAATTCTCGAGGCATCTAAATCGGCTACTATTCAGCTGATTGCCCAATAGGGCCTGAGGGAGATAACTATTTTTAGTCGAATAAAATGGTGGTATTTTTCATTTCCTGAGATAGATTGCATGATATCTTTAAGTGGGATAAAGAAATAAAACATTCATTTTATTTAGGACACCAAACACCTCAAGATCAAGTTGATGTTCTTAATGGAATACTTTTGAATAAAACAAAAGTGTTAAAAGTCAAGAATCGTCAACAGTATTTTTATCTACGTATTTTTTTTTAATTTTGTCATAATTCTCTACTTTGTCCTCCCATCCTGGGTGAAATGGATAGGACTGTCAGAGTCGTACTGACTATATTACTGAAATTGATGGTCTTCTTTCAATTGCCCTTTACGTTACAGGTTCCACCTGTTTTAGACAGTTCTTTCCGCTCCATCCAGGGCGGGTAATCGAATCGACCATTCGATGGTTTTAACACCTTTTTTTTGTCGTGGTAAAATCATCAAATGAGTCCTCCCACCCAGGGCAGGGCGGGAGGACAGTTAAGGACAAAATAAAGTAAAGACACATATAAGTTTATCTTTAATTGCTTTATGGTAAGTTAGTTGTAATGATTACTAAAGTATTCCCTTCTTTCACTTCTTTAAAGGCTCAACGGGTACGCTCACTCCAAACTGACACACGGTTGACGAAGTGGTTGGCGTAGTTTAAACGCACCCACGATACAGGAATAAATTCCTAGTGTGGGGGCAACGTTATTTTTCTTATAGAAGAGGTTTTGTTAAAAAAAAAAACCTCTGCAGAATGGGAAAAAAAGCATATCAAAATCCACCAGCACGAAACTAACATAAAACCAGTAGGATCTTGATTCCACTTAGATTGGTTCTCGATTCACAAACTTTTACGACCCACAAACAGTTCAGAAGCCAAATAAACATAGAAAACCACAAACAAATCAAAACGGTGCTAACATCCTAACACAAACAGTTTTAAACCAAATGCAATCGAGAACCAATAGTTGACATACCACTAAGTCAATGTAAATATTGTAAGGAAAAGATCGCCCGTACGTGACCGGCTTCACATATGAGATTTACTTAATTTGTCGCAAGCAGCGGTTCGGGCAAACAGCCGAGCTTTGCTCCGGACGCTTTATAACCTCCACTGCTCAGGATTACTGCTCTTCCAGACATTTCTTTTGAGTCACATTTTCAGTCTCTTGGTCTAATTCTTGAAGATGTATTGCTGGTTTTAAGATTGCTGTTTGTTTTAGGATTTTGAAGATTCCAGATGAGTTAGGACTCATATCAAAGCAGTTCTCTTTTGAACTCTTTAAGAAATGTTTTGTAGTTTAACAGATAAGTAGTAATAATCAGTTTTGTTCTTCAAATGAAGGATAAAGAAACGTATCGCCAATAGCTTTTAGATGTTTAACTGTCTACCTTTGAGTAGGCAGTCAAATATTGACAATTACCAAAACAAATACACAAGAAAAACTTATATTATTAGTACAATATTTTTCAACTAGAAACATAAGTAATTTTTATATCAAATCAGTAAATTAGAAAAATGACGACACAAATCTTCTAATTATGCATAATATTTCAGAAGCACCAACACCCAATAAACAAAATGATTCGTAATTTCCTCATTCATCTTTCAATATACTAAACATTTCCATCAACCCCTGACCCTCAGGACATCCGGAGTAGATAGACACACAGTTGAACATCTGCCGACCAGCTACGGCGGCATCATTGTATGCTCCCATCAGGTCTTCCCAGTCTTCATCCTTCTCATCAAACGGCGTCCTTCCATAGTCAGGTCTGAAAAACGCAAAATGATTACTGAATATGGGAAATATACGTACTTTGTCTAAATCCTGACATCTAGGTTCGACTGCTGTATATACACAGCTCTTGAGAGGTGACAACTCGCTATTGATTACAGTTGTTAGAGTGCAGAAATTGAAATTTTAAAGACCAGCTCCCATCCCATCCGTTACTAAGTCCCTCAGCAGAAGCACCGAACTTCGGCCGAGGGTGGACAATGACCTCTTTTAGTCTTTCTTTAGTTTAGTTTTTCTTTAGTCTTCTAGACCTGTAGGCCTGGAACTGTTTAAGGGGACTTAAACAGTTCCAGGCCTACAGGTCTAGAAGACTAGTCCGTCGAGCGTAGCAGTCTGATGTAGTTTGAGAGTCCCACATAAGCTAAAAGATAATTTATAGGTCCAAATACGTGCATATCGACAACAGTAATTTAGATTTAAACTTGAATTTGGTATTTGATTTACTAAAATTTTAACCAAAACAGTCAGACGGGCAAAACTGACAGTCAGACGGGTAAAACTGCTAATTTATGACAAGAATAGGCATATAAGAATAGGAACATATCAGACGGGCATATTCCTGTTTTTATTTTTGTTACAGTTTTGCCCGCAAGCCACTACTTCCAGAAGAGACTGTCGGGTAAATCCGTACGTGCATGTTTTGTTTTACAAATACATATAATTTTCTGACTTACGTTAGCAATATGTGTATTATCTCTCCCACCAGACCATTATCTTCTACCGGAAACTGTGCAGCTTCACAAATTGCTCGATAAACGCACTCCTCACCATTTACTCCTTTCCTGAAAATGATAACAGTAACATATTTATAAACTACGTCAAAACTATCTGCAATACCCTTAAATAGCGGCCTTCCATTTGATTCGGTAGGATTTTAAAATGAAACTTTAAAAAACAATAGTAAAATTGAACTTTATATTAATGTTTATTACCAAAACCAGATCTTTCCTTGCAAGTTTGATAAGTAAATTGCGAACGCAATTTATATCATCCTGGTCCTCATCCTTATGATAAAATCATGTGTTTGTAGAAAATATACTCACGATTTCAACATATCAGCCACAGAAGTATAGAAGGTAAGTCTCTCATCCCTCCTGGCTGCCCATTCAGCCTCTCTCTGCTGCCTAGACACGGTCTTGATGAAGTAATATTGTGACACCTGGGTATTGTTTATTAACTGCGCGTATTGGTACTGGAAGTTGGCTGAGAAGACTACGTTCATGTAGTCCTCAGAGTGGATGGGCGATGTAAAGCCTAAGACGAGCTGGGGAGGAGAAAATGGAAATATAATGATACAGTTAGGCATCACCAGATGTCATGACTACAGTCTACTGTTTAAAATTTCTCTGCCACGATATCTTTCTTATTAAGAAGATTACTAAGACTGTTACCCTTCATCGCCAATTTATCTACAAGATTGACATGTCCAACTTGACCCCTTTATGCCTCTCTGTCTAGGCGGCACGGGAGAGCCAGAATTTTATGCATAACATCAAAAGGAGCATTCAAAAAGAGAGGCGCGGCAATGGAGCAGGTCACTGTTCCGCCGACGTGACGTGGTCCGCCGCCGCCCATCTCCGCGGAAAATTCGAGGCAATGGTCTTATGCTGGGCACGAGAGGTCGCCGCCATCTATCGCCTCCGTGAGGACACGGCAGTGCTCTGTCCATGAGGGCCTCCATTGTTTTCTCCACCGTGTCCTCCGAGCGATGGGCTCGCAGTGATGACATCCAAGCGTTTCCGACCGCCCAATCCGACCCAGGAACCTTCTGAATCACCTGCGTCAGGTGGAACTTGAAGACACCGTGTCGGCTCTACAGCCACTCCTCAATGAGAGGTCTTGTCGGGACTGGCCGCGAAGTAGCATATCTGCATTTCGTCCGTGAATGCGGGTGATCTATAAAATGGACTGCCATTTATCATGTACATTGTTGGGCACTTCTTTTACTCCTGATTTCAACAGTTTACCATAGATCGGTTCACATTTGTAGCTGTTGAAATTAGGTTTTATACACTTTAATACTAACACTGGATTTGGACCACGTGAATAAGACTTTAAAACACAAAATTTTGAATTTAGACGAATAATTAATTTCTTTTTACATGCAAAACACGCCTGGTGGTGATCATATTTTAATTTCATACCTTATAAGTTCCTCCCTGAGGGTATACCAGTGGAACACTGTTGATCTGTCGCTTCATCACCATCGCTTTGTGTTCCTCTTCATCATCGGTGGCTGCATTTACTGCGATCGCCAGCAATGCCGGAATAATCCAACTCAAGCTGGATTTTAAAAATATTAGAACCCAAACTCAAATTTCAGAAAACAATAACACTGCACTCTAAAATAATTAGTAGGTATGAGTATATGGTCATCTGTCAAAATATGACCTCATTTCTCTGCAGACAGTATACAGCGTTAAGAAGATACATTAACTTTAACTAAATTAACTTGTTGATTTCCTTAAAAAAAAATATTGTCATTCATGTTTCTACAATATTGGAATGAATAAATGCATGAATTACGTTTGCGACAAGTTAAAAAGTAGCAAAATAAGCTCTTCTATGTTTTTTTTCTAAATTCAACTAAAAACAAAAATCTATGAGACAGAGAGAAAAAAAATTATAACATAAACAACTTTAGGTATCTTACCCCATTTTTCCGGATTAGCTTTTAATCGTGAACCAACCAATGAGGAAGCGTGTAGGAGTTACATTTTCAACGTGTGTCGGCTTCGCGTATCAGCGTCTTGTTGATGAAAAAAATGTCAATGCACCCAGTTCGTTTGTAGCCGGTATTATAAGGCTGTGTGCATACTGCGAAATTGATCCGGATAATTCCGGATTCTGGGTGTTAGAAATATCCCTTCTTTTTAGACGTGTTACCTTTAAGTCTCTATTTCTTGCAATCTATGTGAGTGATTTCATTAAACGGGATGAAAGTATGTTACAGGTAGACTGGGAAACGGCCTTCTGTCTGTATTATGTGTGAACTTGCTGGCGGATCTCATATGACAGTCGATCCAGTACTAGTTTTTTGGTAACAATTAGACTGGTGGCCAGCCTCGCCTGGCGATCATGATGATGATGACATGGTACTAAATTAATTCTAACTCGGACAAAGATCTTTGACGGTACGGTTATTGCAGTAGCTGAGCGACTGTCTATTATAGTGTTTGATTCCCACACGGAACAAATAAAGGCGAAACGTGTATGTTTGTAAACGCACCCATATGACACCAGAGAAAGATCTAATGTTGGGTTATATTTTATTTAAAAAAAAAATAGACCATGATGAACACAGCCTTAGTTATAAATCTGTAAGTCACATGACTCCGCCCACCGGTACTAATATGTATATCCAACAACAATCGGTCACAAGACAATACCTTAAATTTGACGTATTACGTGTCCTACTTTGGAATTGAAATCCGGATTTACCTAGTTTTACATCCTAAAAAACAACCTAGAATGTTTTTAACTGTTTTTAACATTGTTTATGTTATTTTAAATAAGATTTATTTTTGTATTACGTATGCAAAATAAACTATGGAAACTTGTTGTTTTTTTTTTCATGTCTTTGATGCGGTTTGTAATGCAATTGTTTTTTTTTAATCAACCTTTATTTTTCGTTGCTTAACTACTAAAATAATAAATGTCAATACTGATTATTTTTGGTTTGATGGTAAGCGGATCCCAAAATAGTAAATGCCAAGCAAGAATATTTTTTTTCCATCAAAACCAAATATTTTCATTACAATTAGGGTCTTAAAAAATACAAAAAAATAGTACTAAATTGTTCTCGGTCTCATAATTTTATGAATTCCATCAATTTCCTTCATGGAACGAAATTGTAAACGTGAAGTTCAAACTTCATTGTCTTTAGTGCCCCACTCCACTGTGATCGGCGCAGACGCACAATGCTTACTTCAACTGATATTTTGACGTTTACAGTAATAAACTCGCTGTGTTTTGTTATAAATGCTAAAGAATTGGGAGTTGATGAGATTGTGTATAGAGAGAAAAGACAGCTGCAATTATTGTATCTTAACAACTCGGTGTTACAGGTATGTTAAATTTTATTCGTGCTTTAAACGCGTGCATGACGCAATTGACACATTAATTATAATTAATTAACTCCGGTCTATCCCGTTTATTGCCAGCGTTTGTTAAGATAGCGTTTGTTTTTTTTTTAAATAGATGGTGAGATTGTAGTAATTAGTATTTAGTTAGTAAGTACTTTTTAGCAGCACTTACTTCTAATGCAGGGGGCACGCTTTCGAGAAACATCGATAATGGATTTAACTGTCTTTTTGCATAATATGGGTTAATAAAAACTCAGTTTTAAATATCATAAAACTACAATTTAAACAAAACATTATTACAAATCGTGGTTTTGCGACAAACTACTGACTAAACCATAGTCTAACAGTCGTAGCTGTGAAAGGTGTGTCAAAGTTTCTTATCGTAGCTTTTTCATTGTGTTAATGTGTTTGTGTTATTCCCGCCCATAATTAGGTAAACGTTGCTAGATTTAATTGTTATTAAACATTCGGCCTTATTACAAAAAATAAATAAACCTTGGTTTAAACCCGGTCTATCAAGTCCAGGCTTATCTGCAGAGCCACGGTTTAAATTTGTCCGTATTACAAAACTAAGATAAAACGTCGACTTAAGTACCGCCATTTGAACGATTGTCTAAACAATTAAATCCACAATGAGTAAGAACAATTAAATCTACCTTATTTCAATCCATTTTGGGTGTAAATAGCACAAAAACAACAACACAATGATAAAGATGCTTTGAGAAACTTTGACACACCTTTGACAGCTACTACTATTAGACCATGGTTTATCACAAAACCACGATTTGTAATAACGTTTGTGTAAACCGTAGTTTTACAAGATTTAAACCTGGGTTTTTAGTTAAACCCCTTTTTGTAATAAGGCGGTATAAATTTAATCATTTATACAACGGTTCAAATGACGGTACTAAGAAGTCCACGTGTTATGAAAGTTTTGTAATACGGAGTTTAAACCATGGTTCTGCAGATAAGCCTGGACTTGATAGTCCAGGTATATTTAGTTTTAAATAAAACTGTAAATGTACGTTTAAACATTGTCGTGATGGGTCGTCAAAGATTACTTCATCTTCAGTTTATTTACGATTTATTAAATAATCGAGAAATGACAAGCGTCATCTTAGCGAGAAAAACATAAATACGGTATGTTCACATCAAAATTGCTACTCATTGTCACGTCAACTTTTGCCAATCGAATATCAACCTTCTCTTTTTGTGATAAAGTTTAAAATTTATTAAAGAAAGACATATTAGGGTAGGTGGATATGCTGGTCTGTATTTTCAACTTGAATGTTCTCGAAATCAAATAGCCGTTTTTTACCATATTAGGATAAATTAATTGTTTCAATTTTTACCTTTGTTTTAAAATAGATCGTTGGATAATCGTTTATGAATCACAAGTATTTTTCTAGACTTGAGAAAAATTTGTGGTTAAACTGTAATAACAAATGTGTGTAAAATTGAGAGAGAGCAATAAAAGAAGAGCAATAAAACCCACAAAAAAGATTTTGTCATTTTTGTCTGTCTGTTCGCGTTAATCTCAAAAACTCAAAAACTAATCAAGGACAATGTCAAGAATTCTGTCAATATGTAAGGGAATACAAAAAACACAAATGTTTTAAATTCAAACGCGAACCACACACTTATGAAATATAACGGGTAACATCTACATAATTCTTCAAAAGTACCCCTACACATTAGACCAAATGAACATTAATACTCTTTAGATTTCTCATCCATCTTTCAATATACTGATCATTTCCATGAGCCCCTGACCCTCAGGACATCCAGAGTAGATAGAGGCACAGTTGAACATCTGCCGGCCAGCTATGGCTGCATCGTTGTATGGTCCCATCAGGTCTTCCCAATCTTCATCTTTTTCGTCAAAAGGCGTTCTTCCGTAGTCGGGCCTGAAATATGCAAAATATGAAATAAAGCTTCAAGAGAATAGCAGAAATTCTATGACTGATTTTTGACATCTTTTTGGGGGGAAGGAGCAATATTCAAACAACTTGTCCTGCAAAAAAACGACGGGTTGCACTCTGGGAGTGCCGGCAGAAGTGAAAACTTGAATAGTAATAAACACACGCGAAAATTCGCGCAAGCGCCCTGTGCCGTCTTACGAATTTTCGATCAGGTCACGTGTCCTGACGTTTGTTTAAAATTTATTACCCTTTCTAAAAATAGTGCACAACGCCGCTAAAGAAGTTTTCACTTCAAAAAATGACTGCCATTCAGTACATGTTGGTTTCCGACCCCACACCATCATCTGCCTAGCCTTTTCCCAATTATATTGAGGTCGGCTTCCAGTCAATCTGGATGCAGCTGAATTTCAGTATTTTACATGGAGTTACTGCCTATCGGACCTCCACAACCCAGTAACTGGGTAATACGATAGGTATCTGACCCTACATGTTGGATTATTTTACTGACAAAATTAAGCAATCTACTTAGAGCTTAACTTTGTACAGACCAAAACCAGACACATAGTACAACAAGATTTGATTCCCCAAATGCCTTGATGATAATGTAAAAAATATTATTCATATCATATTCTCACTTACGTTAACAATACATGTATTATCTCTCCCACCAGTCCATTATTATGTTCTACCGGATACTGCGCAGCTTCACAAATTGCTCGATAAACGCACTCCTCACCATTTACGCCTTTTCTGAAAATTATTTTACATTAACGCGTAACATATTACAAAGCCACACCATGATTGTATTTTACTCCAATCGTCCCTCTTTTAAGCTTTTCGGTTTTGAGTTTTGACAACTACGCCGAACGAATGCCCGCCGCTCTATCCAAAAGTATAAATCGACAACTTTTACCATACAGTGTAGAAAAGAGATAGAGCAATCTAAGACTAACACTATTCTTATACGATGACGCTCGTCCGCGCGGCTGGGCGGTGCTGGCAAAGCAAATGTATTGGGGATTTCATCACGTGGAGAGACAACCCTCTCGTCCTCGCAATTGGGTGGTGTAAGTGTATTAGGTATCATGGATCCCGGGTCGACGGCGCGTCGTGTTCCACTCGCGCCTCAAAGAGTGTCAGCAAAATGACGGCCCTCTACAGGGCCAAAGCCTGCTGGGGTCGCGGGATTTACGAATTACCGTGATCCCGGAACGTAAAGGGCTATTGAAGGACAGCATGGATTTTAGTCAGTACGAGTATAACAGTCCCTCCCGCTCTGCCCTGGGTGGGAGGACTCATTTGATGTTTTACCACGAAAAAGGTATCATGGATTTAAAACAAACCAACGCTACTCGAGATCCGCCCGTCCATGCGGACGAGCGGTTTCGAGAATCACTGCATAGCTGCAGGATTCCTATTTCGAGTAAATAATAAATACACTCACGAGTTCAACATATCAGCTACAGAAGTATAGAAAGTAAGTCTTTCATCCCTCCTGGCTGCCCATTCAGCCTCCCTCTGTTCTCTAGACACGGTCTTGATGAAGTAGTACCGCGAAACCTGGGTATTGTTTATTAACTGCACGTATTGGTACTGGAAGTTGACTGCAAAGGCTAAGTTGATGTAGTCCTCAGCGTGGATGGGCGATGAGAAGCCTACGATGAGCTGGGGAGGTGATTGTGAATTAAAAAATGACACAAAAACGTAACTTTTGAAGTGAAAACTTCTTTAGCGGCGTTGTGCAATTTTTTTTTGATATGGGTAAAAAAATTCAAACTCGCGTCAGAACACGTGACCTGATCGAAAATTCGTAAGACGGCGCAGGGCGCTTGCGCGAATGTTCGTGTGTGTTTATTACTATTGAAGTTTTCACTTCTGCCGGCACTCCCAGAGTGCAACCCGTCGTTTTTTTTTTTTGTAGTAAGACGGTAAATATTTAGATCAAATTGACAATAGTTAAGATGATGACTTCTCAACTTCTTTCTTATCAAGAAGGCTACTAATCCTGATATACTTTATCGCTAATTTAGATCAGGTCAAGCTCGATATGGCCCATGATACATGGGCTATAGTTTGTTGATTTTTGACCCATATTCATACATACCCAAAAAAAAGAAAGTTATTTTCTTTTTAATACATATTTATTTAGCTACAGAGTTTATGTACTAAATGTGCAGTATAGAAGTGTAGTGTGTATATTCTAGGATTTTTAATTTACTGAATTATTTTTAGTTTCATTGGATGTGAACCGGTTTGTTTACAAACATTTAAATTCACATTCACAGACCCGGAATAACTAACATTTGGCCTTAAAATATTGATAGATTTGTTCTCGTTTGATGTCAGTCAGTGAAACTGGCTTTATTGGAATTTTAAACATAATTATTATTGAAATGTAGGTGAGCAATAAATACTCGTACATACATTTTAATATTTTTATCATATTTAAATTTTATTCTATTTCTTACCTTATAAGTTCCTCCCTGGGGGTATACCAGTGGAACACTGTTGATCTGTCGCTTCATCACCATCGCTTTGTGTTTTTCTTCGTCATCCATGGCTACACTTACTGTGATCATCACTAAAGCCCGAATAATCCAGCTGAAACTGGATTTTCTTTTGTTACTAAAAGGACGTAGATAGAAAATCATTTACTATAGAGCCTTAGGAAGATAGACAAAAAATAACTTTTACCTTCATTTAATTAAAATTATAAATAAAAATAAAAATAGAAATAGGTAAATGGTTCGATTCGGAAAAACAAACTATAATATTTATAAAGCACTCTTCACTTCAATAAAAGTTTAAAAATCTTTATGACTTTAGGTATCTTACCTCATTTTCCCGGATTATCTTTTAATCGTGAAACAACCAATAAGGAAGCAGTGTAAAAAGTTACATTTTCTACGTGTGACAGGTACGCATATGAGTGTCTTGTCGATGAAAAGGTGTCAATGCACTCAGTTTATCCGTGACCGGTAAGCCGTATAAGGCTGAGTGCATACTGCGAAATGGATTTGGATAATCCTAGATTAAGTTTTTTTTTAAGTTATATTAGCAGCGTGCGAAACGATTAAAGTTCTAGAGAGGAAGACTTCAAAGGAGTAAGTGGCATGCGGATAATACCTACATAAAAATCAGAATACGATTACAAGTGTCGATGGAAAGCCGTTAAATTAAGGTGTAATATTTTTTTCCACATGTAACTTTTGGCAGTTAAGTTTTTTGAGGTGGATGGGATCCAACTCCTATCGATCCACCCCAGGTCATGGAACCGAAGAGTGCCTGTAACCTTTTTTTACATGGTAAAATTATCAAATGAGTCGCCTACCACTCACACACGGGGCGGGACGGAGGGACTGTCAGACTTGTACTGATTAAAATCCACGGTGTCTTTCAAAAGCCTTTTACATTTCAGAGCCACGGTTACCTAATAAGATAGTTGCGCGACCGTGCCTGTATTCTACAGTGACAGTTGAGCGATCCCACTGACCGTGGGAGTGGGAGGGCTCACCAGCGCCACCTGTCAAACAATTTTTACTGTGTTCCATCGGTGCGCAGGAGTTCCAGTTCATTCTAGGTGACCTCACTCGATCTTTTGCCTCCTCTTTGATGTCCTGATGGCGCTTGCGCTACGTTAGTGTTGTTTTACTTAAACCTAAAGAGTGTATGTCCCCATTATGCCTCGCGTCTCCGTCTTATACACAGTTCCCCTACGATGCATTTCACAATATATTTTAAATAGTGTAACACAATAGTTGGCTGCTCTGATTTAATCTGGCTTCTAGGCTAATTTAAGACCAAGAGAAAACGCATTTAAAAATAAAATTATAAAAATAAAGTATCTCTCTAACTCAGCCCTAAAGACTAACGATGCACATAATAGCCTTCATAGCCATAGCCTTCCTGATGAACACAGCCTTACTTTTAAATCTGTCAGTCACATGACTCCGCCCACCGGTACTAATATGTTTATCCAACAGCATGCGGTCACGAGACAATACCTTAAAATTGACGTATTAAGTGTCATATTTAGAACGGTTAGCCATGCGAATTTGCCTGAATTCCGTAAAAAAAAATTGTTTTGTTCTCTGCAATAAATATTGTCGCTTTTTTTGGATTTTTCTATACACATAATGATGATAATCCAAATAGGTATATTTAATGTCTTTATACGGCTGATCCCGATAGAAAAATAAAGTGTATATTTTAAATATCTGTCTTAATCCTTAAAACACATAGATTTCAAAAATTTAATTCTTATTTAAATTAGGTAAATGATGAGTATTATTTTTAACCTGGCTTGTGGGACAAGACAGGTTAAAAAGTTTCAATGTTGGGCAATGATCTCCTAGATTGCATTCCGTTCCTTAATGATGAATGTGCCTGCATTAATTTTGTTTACCAAATTTTGTTATCCACTCAAACGTCCAAGTTAAGAAATAATATATTAATATAAGAAGACTGAAATAATTTAAATAATATTCATTAAAAAAATACGAACCTCACTTTTACATTCCTGTCTTATATTCCTTCTTGATGGCCATCGGGTACCGTAATTGTAAACGTTTGAACTTCATTGTCTTTAGTGCCCCACTCCACTGTGATCGTCGCAGACGCACAATGCTTACTTCAACAAATATTCTGACGTTTACAGTAATAAACTCGCTGTATTTTAATATAAATGCTAAAGAATTGGAAGCAAGTGAGATTGTGTATAGAGATAAAAGACAGCTGCAATTATTGTATCTTAACAGCTCGGTGTTACAGGTATGTAAGGCATTATTCCTAATTAGAACATAATATTATGCATGATTTTTAATAGAAAATCAGTCTCATGCATGATTTTTAATAGAAAAGCAGCCCAGACTTGGAAAATGACGATATAATAACCACGTTAAGCCGTCAGTCTTACGCCTGATCACTGCCCGGAAATGTCACATTGCCGTCCCATTGGACTATGTGAGTTAAGGAACAAAGAGTTCACCTGTGCCTGCGCACACACCTGTGCACAATCATAGTGTCCGCGCAGATGGTTAATCTAAATGACATTGGCCGCCGTGGCCGAAATCGGTCATGAGGATTATTGAACACAGTGTATTTAATAAATTTACCTCTTGCCGATCCCTGTAACTACTAGCTCTTGGTAAAGATAGCAGTAATTTGTTTTTGATATATAATATCTTTTGTAGTTCTTCTGCGGAAGTGATTTTGTGAAATGTAACGGAAGTGTGTAAACGAAAGTGGAACAGGATTGGTTAAATCAAATAGCATTCAATCAAATATCCAATTTTATTTAATGAGCGCACGCAGAGCAGCCGTCAAGCGGCAGCAACTCTTGCTGAGCTCCTTTGTTTGGATGGGTGAGGATAATAATAATAATAAGTACCTGCCTGCTACAGAAGAAAACAAATATGTATCGGAATACCTTAAGAACCCCTTTTTTAATTTATTCAAAAGCTCATAATTACAAATCCAGTAAATCTTAAAATTCAACAGCATAAGACCATGAAAGGCATGTACTCGTACTTCATAATATTTCAAGGCACCTTCGTCCTTCACCCAGTAGAATCATAGTCCATAGATTCCTCATTCATCTCTCAAGATACTGAACATTTCCATCAACTCCTGACCCTCAGGACATCCGGAGTAGATAGAGGCACAGTTAAACATCTGCCGGCCAGCTATGGCTGCATCATTATATGCTCCCATCAAGTCTTCCCAATCTTCATCCTTTTCATCAAACGGCGTCCTTCCATAGTCAGGCCTGAAATGTGCAAAATGGCTGTATCTTGAAATGTGTTTTGGGGGCTTGGAATATCTTCTCCCACTTTGTGGGAGTGGGAGTGGGAGAAGCGTTGCTATTGTAACAATGGGTTTTGAACGGATTTCAATTTATGTTTTTCCGAATTTCAAACATTTATTGCCGTTGATAAGCCGTTATGTCTAGGTTCATTGAAAAATGTCCAGATTATTGAAAGAAGACATTTTTTTTAGCGTGGTAAAATCATCAAATGAGTCCTCCCACCGAGGGCAGAGCAGGAGGGCCTGTCAGACTCGTACTGACTAAAATCCACGGTGTCCTTCAATAGCCCTTTAAGTTTTATCCCATTCGCAAATTCACTAGCGTGTCCTTAAAACACACTAATTAATACTCTTCATTACTCCGTTACAAACACCATATTTACACATTATTTAAAGCTGATAGTTAATTAAGTGTGAAATATTCTTAATGGACAGAACGCTATCACTGACCCCAATGGAGACTGACAAATTAAACAATCTGATTATTTTAATTTTCATTCTTTTATTTTAAGTACAGGGTACTTTCAATTTAAAAACCATGTAAAATGTTAATGTTCAGTTGCGTCTGCACTGGAAGTCAACGTAGTCAGGAAAGGGCTAGGCAGATGATGATGATTTAAAGTACATTCTTTAACAATTTAAACATTAACGGGCTTTTTTTTAGCGTGGTATAATCATCAAATGAGTAATCCCGCCCAGGGCAGAGTGGGAGGTGTGATGTATTAGGATTAAGGTAGATATAAATTATTGTTAAGAATTATTATGAATATGTAGGTAGGTATCAAAATGTAGCCGAGCGCTCTCGTCCTTGTGAGTGTCAGTCGGATTAAATACTTGTAACCGTGAACAGCTGTTTATTTCCTGGACTCTGTATCCCGACATCCCGTGTGCTCCCAACACTTCAGTGGCGACGAGGACTTTAAAAACCTTCGTGTGTATTGTTTTTTTTGTGAACGTGTTAGCATAAACGTTACAATGACTATCGGCAAAATTGGAGAGTTCAAAGTACAATCGGACGACTGGAAATTGTACGTGGAGCGTCTTGAAAATTATTTTGTGGTCAACGATATCAAAGATGATTTGCGTGTGGCAACGCTGATAACGGTAATGGGAGCGGAAAGTTACGAGTTATTAGTTAATTTGTGCACTCCGCATAAACCAAGCACAAAGACATTTGAATATGTAACGGCCATCATGGAAAAACACCTACAGCCAAAACCGAGTGTGTTAGCAGAGCGATTCAAATTTCACCAACGGAAACAAAATGTGAACGAGAGTATTGCAGAATATATGGCTGTTTTGAAGAAAATGACCAAATCTTGTGAGTTTGGGACCTGGCTCGAAGAAAGCATTAGGGATCAGTTCGTGTGCGGGATAAGCAGTGAAATAATAAGACAGCGTTTATTCGCCGAGGATAAACTGGACTATACCAAAGCTTATAGTATGGCCATGAGTATGGAAGCAGCAGAAAAAAATGCAGCAGTTGTCGACAGTGGTACTAAGTACACGGAAAAGACGAACACAACGAGTGATTGTCTAGCGATGGCGTCTACGAGTCAAGTTGGACTTCGCGGGGAGGCGCGGTATAGACAGGCGGCGGCTGGCGCGGTCGGTGACAGACGCCGGGGCAGGTGGGACGGACAGCGGCGCGGCGGCGGCGGCAGCAGTAGCGGCGGCGGCGCGCATAGGCCGCGTCATGTGGACGGGCCACAGGCAGCGTCCGCACCGGTGGAGCGAGCTCGGCTAGACCAACCATGCAATGCGTGTGGTGCATTGCATGATCCTACAAAGTGTAAATTTACACGATACGTTTGTCGAGTCTGCCACAAGCAAGGACACCTTCGGCGTGTATGTCCACTAGAAGTGGGACATCATCATCTGTATGAAGTTAAAAATGCAGATAGCTTGTCGGAGGACGAGCGAAGCGATGAGGTAATGACTGTCGATATAAATAATTTATCCATAGCTCAGTGTCCGCCAATATATTTGGTATTGAAAGTGCACGGTACAGATTTAAAGATGGAGTGTGACACAGGTAGTGCCATATCATGTATAAATTACCATACATACAAAAAATTGTTTAGCAATTTACGGATCGATTCCTGTAATCTGAGGCTAAGATACTATACAGGGGAAATGGTAAAACCTTTGGGAGTTATTAAGCCGGAGGTTAGGTACAGAAACGAATGTAAATATTTAGATTTATATGTAGTCAGTGGTGGAAATACTGTATTAATCGGTCGACAGTGGATGGCAGAATTGAAAATACAGTTATTTCCTGACGACACTGACGGGTTAGCTTCGGTTAATAGTATTCAAAGCAAAAGGTTTGACATGTCTGAATTTAGTTCCAGATATTGTGAGGTGTTTGCGGACGGTTTGGGTCGATTCACCGGTGGCGCGGTAAGCATCCACGTGCGTCCGGGAGCGCGGCCCGTGTTCATGCGTGCGCGCCCGCTGGCGTACGCGCTGCGTGAGCCGGTGGAGCGCGCGCTGGACCAGCTTGTGCGAGACGGCATCCTCACGCCTGTGGACCGCTCAGACTGGGCCACACCGATCGTACCCGTGGTAAAAAAAGACGGTACTATCAGAATTTGTGCAGATTATAAAATTACTTTAAACAAGGTTTTGGAAGTCGACCGTTATCCCTTGCCGCGAGTAGAAGATTTGTTAGCTCGTTTACATGGAGGGGAATATTTTAGTAAAATTGATTTATCGCAAGCCTATGCGCAGTTTGAACTGGACGAATCAAAGAAATATACGGTTATAAATACGCATAAAGGTATGTTTATGTTCAATCGGTTGGTGTACGGGTTATCCTCGAGCCCCGGAATATTTCAAAGACGTTTAGAACAATTGTTTGCCGATTTGCCTAGTGTGGGGGTATTTTTAGATGATATTATAATTACGGGGGCTACAACTCAAGAACACATAAGCAATTTATATAAGGTCTTCGACCGATTACAGTCAAGTGGTCTCAAAGTAAAAAAAGAAAAATGTAGTTTCTTTTCTAAAAAGATAAGTTATTTAGGGCATATAATAAGCAAAGATGGGGTACAAACGTGTGCTGATAAAGTAAAGGCAATAATTGATACACCCGCCCCCTCAAATGTATCGGAGTTGCGAGCATTCATCGGTATGACAGTGTACTATGCCAAATTCCTTAAGAACGTTAGTACAATTCTTTCGCCTTTGTATAGACTACTCCGGATAGATGTACCTTTCAACTGGTGTGAAAAATGTGAAGACGCGTTCAGGAGGGTAAAGCAGCAACTAGCTTCAAGTGAGGTGCTAGTGCATTATTCACCAGACCTACCGCTCGTGCTGACTGCCGACGCCAGCAGCGTCGGGGTCGGCGCTGTGCTGTCGCACGTCACAGCGGCCGGGGAGCGACCGATAGCGTATGCGTCGCGATCATTAGGCACGGCCGAGCCATATATATAGTCATATATTCACAAATAGACAGAGAGGCACTCGCGATTGTTTTCGGTATCAGAAAATACCATCAGTATTTATACGGGCGTAAGTTTGTTTTAAGAACGGACCATAAACCATTAACATACATTTTCGGTGATAAGGTAGGCATTCCTGTAATGGCAGCATCGCGGTTGCAGCGGTGGGCAATACTTTTGTCAGGTTATAATTACGAAATAGAATATGTGTCATCTAAGAAAAATTGCGCAGATTGTTTATCCAGACTACCTCAAGGTAAACAGCCGAGTGTGAGTACGGAGGTCACATATGTTAACTTTGTGGAGGATTTTCTGCCAGTGACGCATAGCGAAGTTAGGAAACAAACAATTAAAGATATTTTGTTGAGTAGAATATTGCTATACGTACAATCCGGATGGCCGTTGTCGTGTTTGGAGGAGTCGATTAAACCTTATTTTTCTCGACGCCATGAATTGTATGTTGAACGCGGTTGCTTAATGTGGGGATACCGAATGGTAATACCGCAAATATTAAGAAAGGATATATTAAAGCAATTACATATTAGTCACTTGGGTATCGTCAAAACGAAGTCATTAGCGCGCAGTTATGTATGGTGGCCGAACATTGATGGTGACGTAGAAGCGTTGTGCCACAGTTGTGAGACGTGTGCGATAGAGGGCGCTGCTCCACCGCGAGCGCCGCCGCAGCCTTGGCCTTACATCATACAGCCGTGGAGCAGGCTACACATAGATTTCTTAGGACCATACCATGGTAGCACATTTTTGATTTTAATTGATGCAAGTTCCAAGTGGTTAGAAGTTTTTGAAATGCCACGTACAAATGCACAACAGGTTATCCGCGTTTTACGTAGCACTTTCGCGCGATTTGGTCTACCGGTAGAAGTAGTGTCAGATCAGGGCCCTCCCTTCACAAGTGTAGAATTTTGTTCTTTCTTAAAAAATAATGGCATACGACAGTGCTTTTCACCGACTTACCATCCTTCGTCAAACGGTGCAGCGGAAAACGCCGTAAAGTTATGCAAATCAGCTATTAAAAAAGCCTACAGGGAGAACAAAGACATAGATGCCGCTTTACAAACATTCCTACTCAATTATAGGAACACAGTCCAAAGTACGACCGGGGATACACCTGCGATGTTGTTACAGAGGCGGTCATTACGAAGTCGTTTAGATTTGTTGCGTGCAGACCGCGCTCTAGACGATCGGGTGCGAGCAGCACAACAACGACAGGTACAAAATTCCGGTGGCGTTTTACGAGATTTAGCACCACAAGACGAGGTGTGGATGAGAAACGGTGCGTTAGGGGATAAATGGTTGAAAGGTACAATCCAAGCCAGAGCAGGGTCGCGCGAATTTATCGTCAATAACGGTGATGGACGAGTAACTAGGAAACACATAGATCAGGTAAAACGTAGGTCTCGTATGTCCGATTTCATGGGTTCTGATAGTACAGTCTCAGAAAGTTTGCCAACACCAACTCAAAGGTCACAGGCGGAAGATGTGGTCCCGATACCTGATGGTTCAGGGGAGGAGAATGAGCCGAATTTGGTTGGGGTTAGGGAGGATGAAACAGAGAGGCTAGATAAAGAATGTGGTGTCGAAGCCCTATCAAAGCCTGGACTGCCACCACCAACACCACCGGAGGATCGACCCAGGCGTACTCGTAAACCCGTAATTAGATTTAGAGTTAATTAAATATATTTTAAAGAAGCTGTAACTTTTAGTACATAAGTTTGAGTAAGTAAACGTTAACCAACACTGTTTAAAAAAAATGGTATTTTGTTAATTATTAGATTGTTTAAATGTTTTGTGTATGATCAGTATCGCCTAAATTAAGTGGTGAGGTGTGATGTATTAGGATTAAGGTAGATATAAATTATTGTTAAGAATTATTATGAATATGTAGGTAGGTATCAAAATGTAGCCGAGCGCTCTCGTCCTTGTGAGTGTCAGTCGGATTAAATACTTGTAACCGTGAACAGCTGTTTATTTCCTGGACTCTGTATCCCGACATCCCGTGTGCTCCCAACACTTCAGGAGGGACTGTCAGACTCGTACTGACGAAATCCACGGTGTCCTTCAATAGCCCTTTACGTTCCGGGGTCACGGTAATTCGCGAGTCCCGCGACCCCGGCAGGCTTTGGCCCTTTAGAGGTCCCGTCCTTTTGCTGACATTCTTTGCGGCTCGCATGGAACACCAACGCGCCGTCGATCCGGGCATGGTCCATGGTCGAACAACGAGTTGCCCATTGCTCGCCGCCTGGTGATTAAGGTTGTATGCGTTCGGAAATACAGACGCAGGCAGAGAGTTCCCCTCCTTCGCCGTTCGCATTATAAAAGACGTACGATTAGTGCGAATTGGTGAACGTAAATTCATCGCAGGTAAAAAGCTATGTCAGTATTATACTTCCACGGACCAAAGTTTTACTAATTTCATAATTTACTCTGGCCTAAGCAATGCCAAAAATAAACGAGTTAACGTCAGCCTCTTGGGCACATTATAGATGACAACGTTAAAGAGGATTTTTTCTTTTTTTCATAATATTTCAGTAATATACAGGGTGAATTTTTCAACCGGGCAAAATCTAATCCGAAACTATGAATTTCGTAAATATCGAAAGGCATCGCAGCCAATTTTCACGAAAACTAAAACTGCATCCTTAGATTTTGAAAAATCAAAAGTAGGCCAGAAACCGAACCCGTTGGTTTTCACGCAATAAAAACTCATAGGTCTAGTCATTTTTGTGACAACAATAATAAATCAAGAAGAAAAACTCAAACAAGTGTCGAGCTTTCATCGAATAGTACTTTTTTTGTTTTTTTTAGCGTGGTATTATCATCAAATGAGTTCTCCCACCCAGGGCAGAGCGGGAGGGACTGTCAGACTCGTACTGACTAAAATCCACGGTGTCCTTCAATAGCCTTGTACGTTGCGGGGTCACGGTAATTCGTGAGTCCCGCGACCCCGGCAGGCTTTGGCCCTATAGAGGTCCCGTCATTTTGCTGACATTCTTTGCGGCGCGCGTAGAACACAACGCGTCGTCGACCCGGGCATGGTCCATGATCGGACAGCGAGTTGCATTACTCACTGCCGTTAAAAAGTTGTAACTTACGTAAGCAGTATGTGTAGTATCTCCCCAATCAATCCTTCTTCTTCTACTGGATACTGCGCAGTTTCACAAATCGCTCGGTAAACGCATTCCTCACCGTTCATGCCTTTTCTGAAAATTATTAGAGTAATACATTTACTTTTGGATGACCAACATTACCTGCCAAGCTAACCATTCCTGATTTTAAACAGAATAAGCAATAAAAACATCAAATAAATTAATCGCAAAAATAGTTTTTAAACAGTTACGAGTATTTGAGTTCCTTTATACCTTGTATGCTCACGAGGCAAAGACGAAGGAAGGGTCACTAGCTAGCTCGGTAGCTTTCAATTTGTTGAAGAAAGAAAAAATCGCTTGAGAGCAGGATTTGAACCCACTACCATCCGATTCAGAAGCCACTATCAACCGGGATGTTATATAAATAAACGAAAAAAATGTTACTCACGACTTCAACATATCAGCGATAGCAGTATAGAACACGAGCCTCTCATCCCTCCTGGCAACCTCTTCAGCCTCCCTCTGTTCCCGAGACACGGTCTTGACGAAGTAGTACTGGGACAACTCAGAAACATTCGCGAACTGCACATATTGCCACTGGAAGTTGGCTGCGAAGGCCAGGCTTACGTAGTCCTCAGAGCGGATGGGAGTTGCAAAACCTAGGATGAACTGGGAAAATAGAAAAATTTTAGTTCAACATCTTTTTTTTTTTTTTTTGCGTGGTAAAATCATCAAATGAGTCCTCCCACCCAGGGCAGGGCGGGAGGGACTGTCAGACTTGTACTGACTAAAATCCACGGTGTCCTTCACGAGCCCTTTACGTACCGGGGTTACGGTGATGGGTAAGTCCCGCGACCCCGGCAGGCTCTGGCCCTCTACAGGCCCCGTCAATGTGCTGACACTCCTTGAGGCGCGCGTGGAACACAACGCGCCGTCGACCCGGGCATGGTCCATGGTCGGACAGCAAGTCGCCCATTACTCGCTGCCCGCATGCCCGCGCCTACGGTGGCCGGAGATCGTCCTGTGACGTCCGACGCCGTGGGCGTCTACCACTGCGGCTGGGATGGAGGGAGGACGCTGTCCTCTCCCTCAGGCGGCCCGCCTCCTCCTTCACGAGCATGACTGCTTCGCAGAAGGAGGCGACCGCTTCCCACTCCGTCTCGCCCCGCAGCATGGCCTCGACCAATGCCGGGCGCGAGAGGTCTCCGCCTATCGCCGTCGTGAGGACACGGCGGTGCTCTGCCCAAGCGGGGCAGTCCTGCACCGTATGCTCCACCGTGTCCTCCGGACGATCCTCGCAGTGGTGACACCCAGGCGTTTCTTCCCTCCCTATCAGACACAGGAACCTCCCGAAACTTCCGTGTCCGGTGAGGACCTGCGTCATGCGGAAGGTAAGGACGCCGTGACGCCTAACCAGCCACTCCTCAAAGAGGGGTCTTACCGCCGCGATTGCGGCGTGCCCGTAGTTCAACATCTAAAGCAAAATATCCTCTTTGGTTTTTTTTTATTACGAGCAATACATCAAAAACGCTTTCGACTTTATTTGTACATTTCTAAGTATATCAACAACACGTTAAAAAATGGCTACTGTCAGGAGAGGTTGGGTTCCGACCGTATATGCTGAATAATTTACCTAAAAGAATTGACTTATTCTTCACATGTTTATCAAGCTGTTTTCTAATACAGAAGTATCATATTGATCTGATTAACATAATGAACATACTCTTCACCACGTGTGAAACCAATTCGTACCTTAAAAGTTCCTCCTTGAGGATATACAAGTGGAAGACTGTTGATCTGTCGCTTCATCACCATCGCTTTGTGTTCCTTTTCATCAAATGCAGCTACGTGCACTGCGATCACTAGCAGAGCCGGTATAATCCAGCTGGATCTGGTTATTTTCCTGTAATTTTGCAGAATATTAACTGAAATCTTTACAATTTTATGTATATTCATTAATAGAGTGAACCAAAACTTTATAGAATTCATTTTACCCCATTTTTCCGGATTAGCTTTTAATCGTGAACCAACCAATGAGGAAGTTTGTAGGAGTTACATTTTCTAAGTGTGACAACTTAGCGTATCAGCGTCTTGTTGATGAAAAAATGTCAATGCACCTGGTTCGTCTGTAACCGGTATTATAAAGTTAAGTGCATACTGCGAAGTAGATTAAGGTAATTCTGGATTATGTCGGTTCAAACTGGATCAGTATTATTTTTTGTGACTATGTAACCTTTTTTTTTGATGGGCTATATCTTGTGGAGTATATTCACAAGAAAATGTCATTTTAATCCTGTTTAACAGCGACCATGAGGTTTTGTACTGTTATTTTCGATCGATAGAATTTTGATAAGGTTAGTCAGATGCACGGAATGTTCAAAAATCAGTTTTACCAAAAGCATATTACGAAGGAAACCCCAATATTGCATTGTTCAGGAAACCTAGGTTTTGTTCTTTATAATATTTTTTTAATAAAACTACAAGTAAGAGTACACTTTATTGTCTACTAAAATACCAAATAAATCTTGGACAATATTGAACCAATTCTTTGCAATTTACAAGACTTCCTGATTAACCCATGATGAACACACCCTTACCTTTAAATCTCGAAATCGACTGGCTCCGCCTACCGACACTAATATGTTTATCCAACAATAAACATTCAAGATACAATTCTTTAAAATCGATGTATTACGTGTGCTGCTAGGAGTCGCTTGCTATTCGGATAGACTTAGATTTTTGTTTTTAATTCCAAAGAAACTGCATTGCGTTGTATTAGACACTAAAAACATAAAATAGAGTTTTACGTCTCGTGTCCTTTTTTGATTCCCGATCGCAGTAAGGCATTCAAAAACACCGAAGCGATTGAGGTTTGAGTGAACACCAAAGCGATTGAGCTTTGAGTGAACACCGAAAAAATTCAGTTTTGAGTGAACACCGAAGCGATAAGGAAATATTACACATAATATAAAATTAAAGATATTCCTTTGGGACCAATTTGTGAACTTTGAATTCAAGATAGGTTGGATAAAATCACAAAAAAAAACATAATATACAGAATCTTTCTTTCTTATGTCGGCTAAAAAGATTAACGTTATCACTATTAGTTTCCATCGGTTATCCAAAACGATTACCATCACTTAGCACAGTGTGTCATCCAAATTCGGCAACTCATGCGCACTCAAGACGTTTTCGTTGAAAAAACATCATGTTTGCCAAAGATCTTCTTTTTTTAGTGTATATTGCTTGCAACCTGCTTTTCACCATAACTGGGAAAGATATAGAACTAACCGATGGGATATTAAACAGGAGTAAAAGACAGTTATTATGGCCAAATAGCACCCTTTTGCAGGTATGTTGTTTTTCTTCAAAGGTTAACAATAAAAAAGTTTTTAGTCGGATGTTTTGGGGATTACCGTTCGGGTAAAGACTTCAAAAAGTTTCTATCAATGTGGCTTGATGCCTAGCCAGTTTCAATTATATAATTCAGTTTTAATTATGTTAGGAACCTATTTTATATGATATCAATCCATTCTATCCTGTAAGGTTTTCTTCTTAAAGTCTACATTAGTTAACTAGCCCATTAAATAAGCCCTACGATCGAAGCCTTAAGTTTTTATTTAGAACCACCAATGATCACGAGTTCAATCTGATCCTTGTCTATAATACCAAGTACTTGTGTCGCATATGATTGATAGTTGTATAAAGCCTAACGATGGTTTCACATACAAAAACGAACTATATTATAAATAGTTCGTTTGGTAAATGTACCGGTTTTTTGCATGATCAGTCTATAACGCCCTGATTGCTGATACGTACACCTTTTTTTCGGGAAAAGAAAGCGCGTTCCAGGGCCTTACTGCGGCCCTGTGATGGGTCTGAAAGGGGCTTTATAGGCCCTTTTAAGATACTCTCGAACCCCGTCAGTTCAGAAATCGTTGCCCCAGCAGTGGAATTACTATAATATAGGCTGTAAAATAAAATGACGGTTTTGCTCAAATTATAATTATTGGTTTGTTTTTATATTTCATTTACGAACTTATAATCTCATATTATAATAATATTCTACCTTTACACGAGAAATGAAACAATGTATCCCTACCCGTGTCCATAATACAAATACCCTTTCCTTAACCCCAATCGTTCCAATGTCATACCAAACACGTGTAAGAATCATCGGAAAACATAATTCTATCATATTTTCCTTCAATTAAGTATCGTAATATAATATAATATTATTGCTTTTCAGTATTATTATTTATTAGAAAATTACTCTGCGAACATTTCCGGAAGATAAGTCTGTTACTTGTGGGAATTCGCAGTAAATTATAAATGTTGGAGTATACAGTGTAATTGATTTTGACGCTTAATTTGTGGCTGCGTTAATGAAGTGTTGGTTCGAGGGTGCTAAATTGATCCTTGGGCCAATTGGAATTCAGGTGGAAAGAGATCAATAAAATTTTAATTAGGGGCATCTAATTTGTTTTAGTTTGGTTGAAAATTTACGTAATATTACGACCAGCTTGTTTTTTACCATAGCAGTGCAAAGGTTTTTCTTAGTAAAATTTCGTGTAGGTAATAGCAGTATTTCTGGATTGAGCGTAAGAGAGAGGGGAACTCTCTCCCTCTCTCTCTCTCTCTCTCTCTCTCACACTCTCACTCTCACTCTGCTATTACCTATACAGAGAAATAGTATCAATAAGGTCGTAAAACGACATTCATTATTCTTAAAATCCAACACATAAACAAAACATTTTTTTTTAATTAGCCGTTTATGTCCCACTGCTGGGCAAAGCCCCACCCCCATATCCTTCCAAGTACCCTTTTCTAGTGCCACTTCGAACCAAATAAAACATATCACAACTTAAATACGACACATTCGGAACAATATCGGCTGCTAGCTTTTAATATACTGAGTTAGGAGAGTCCTTTTATCAAAAAAGGGGGCGAAAAGGTAACTGAGTTAGGGGTCCCTTTACGACGAAATATAGCAGCATAATCCGATCGTGTGGTTCCCGACTAAAAAATAAGCGAGTTCATCGTATGGCGACGAAGTGAAGAATTAATCGCATTTGTCGAATGGATGATCAACCGCACTTGTGAATAAAATGCGGCGAAGATTGAATTTAAACTGTGTGAAAGTCGATTGTTGTTCTACCCTTTTGTTCCGCGTTTTTTCTACTAACGATATTGGTTGGTTCAAATGAGTTAAATTTTTAATTTAACGTACAGTCAGATAGACTAAATTACAATAATTGCCGCAGTTAGGTGTAGACTTAAATGTTAGAATAAAGATTACGCCGCGGGAGACACCCACGGTATGGTCTGACGTTGCGAAGCGATTTCCAGTCACAGTACGGTAAGGTAATAATGGGTGACTCGCCGTCCGATCATGAACCATGGGTCGACGATGTGTCATGTTTCACACGCGCCTCAAAGAGCTGTCAGCAGTCTGACGAGGCCCACCTTAGAGAGCCAAAGACTACCGGGGTCATAGGACTATCTCATCAGGTAACCGTGATCCTGGAACGTAAAGGGCTATTGAAGGATCACCGTGGATTTTAATCAGTACAAGTCTGCCGCCCGCTCCGCCCTGGGTGGGAGGATTCATTTGACGTGTATCGGATCAGTTTTTCACCGCAAACTAAGTTGCTTTTGATTTTCATTTAATTCCTGATGTTTTTTACAGTTCAACGCCGGCTTTGGCTTCCCAAGCGCAGCAAAAGGCATCAACGTCAACTACGCATTCCAAGCCAACTTTCAACTGCCCTGGAATCGAACACAAATACCTGTCGACATCTTTGGAGCCAACACCGGATACGTTGGCACTGCGAGAAAGAAAAGAGAGTCAGGAATTCGAGATAATGAAAATGGTGATTACCACGATGATGCCAAGCTGTATCATTTCTATAAACATGTTGAAGCTGTGTTAGATGGGTGAGTTATTGAACCTTTTTTTATTAGTTTGTGCTTGGCTGCAAGCTAGCCGAAAGGCAAAGAGGGGCCTATGATCGAGCCAGCTCACACAGAAGGAATTTTCCTGCTCTTTACGAAACACAGTAAAAACTCTTTGGCGCCTAACTCTGGATGGTGCCTATGCAGCTAACCCTGGTGAGGTTCTTATCGCCGCCATGTGGATCGTTCAGAAGACTGTTAATAATAACCATAACACATATTGGTACAACGATATTTCTCGGTACTACAGGATGCAGTAGTAAAGAATTTTTAAACGTTTATGTATGAAAACAATATTGTTATTGAGCCTAGCTACTAATGTCTCACTTTAAGTTAAAGCACTCTCTTTTATTTGATGTTTTTCACAAAGACAATTGGCGGTTTTTAAATACTGTGACTTCTGCCTCATATGAAACTCTGGCCTTCATTTTATGTTTACGAGTAAATAACTACAGTGTTTCCATAAACAATTTCCTTTCGTTTTTTATCACTGAGCCATGGAAGGATGAGCGAAGTGCCTTAAGATTTAGCACTGGGCAATTTTCTTTTCTAAACTAATTTTTCACATTTAGCTTTCCTTCCATAATTTAAGTCCACGGCTAACATAACCCTCCAGGAGTACTCAGTAATACAGAATTCCTAAAAACCCCACTCAAATTCACACATAAACAGTTTAAATGAATGAACTATTAAAAAGAAGCTCTTTACGCTTCATGTTATCCTAGTACACCTGAGTGAAAACATTATGTCTTTATAACTAACTACAGCTCTACGAGCTTTCCAAAGCATTGAGGAAACTCGCTATGATAGAATAGACGGGCACTTCCGCAGATAAAACTCGGCATCCGAAGCTTAACTTTAAAGATCGACCTGTGTAGCTATAATTATTTAGCCACGAACTCTTCTTAATTTCAAAACCGAGAAACTTATATAAACCTTTTAAAATTGCACTTCCAAAACACAGTGCTAATTCATAGCCATAACGTAAAAGCATAAACTATTAAAAAGATGCATCCTCTTTACATCTCATGTTATCCTAGTACACCTGAGTGAAATGTCTTCGTAGCTAACTACCGAGGTAATTGCTACTTAACGTGTTCATAAGTCAGCTGTGGTGGAGAGTAGTTGTAAGTTTTGTGACAACATTAATGCCGTGTGTCGTTTATTAGAGGATAATGATAGTAGATAATGTTTAAGAGAACGTTATCTGGTTGTGTGGTTTGTTTGAGGGGAAGATGTGCCTGTGATTCTAGTTTGATCAAGAGTTTAATGGATGATTTATGAAAATGTAAGACAGCGGCTCAGAACGGTTGTTTTGTTTTATTCTTCAGTTTTTTTGTTTAATAAACATATGAGTAAGGTAATGGCATCAGTCTGAAGGTTGAAATTAAAGCAAAATTAATTACAAATTAATTACGACGATGATAGAGACGATAAAATTAGATTAGTTTTTGAACAAAACACACAAGTCAAATCGATTTTTTCTCTCTTTAATACTCGGATAATAGTAATGACAATACAAATATTTTGGAAAACACGTGAATTCATATTGGTCCTATACCTAAACAAGAAAAGGCTTAAAATGAAATGGCAATAAATACACTGCGATCGATTTCATCGTCATTCAGTCTTCTCTGAGATTTACAAAAATATAGTCAACTAGCTTTTGCCCGCGACTTTGTTCGCGTGGAATAGTGACTTCCGGCAGATTTTTGTTTTTATTTTTATTTTTTGTAATAAAAACTATTCTATGATTTTCTCAAGTTCACTACGCAGCCAGGCGCTAACTATGTCTGTACCAAATTTCACATAAATCGGTTCAGTAGTTTAGGCGTGAAGAAAAGACAGACAGACAGAGTTATTTTCGCATTTATAATATTAGTTTGGATTTAGACGAATTCCTACTCCTTATCAGTATAATCGGCACTGTATCAGCACAGAACGTAATATAGGCGACCAGCTGTAACGCAGTATACATTGCCACAGACAATATGTTGCACATTACAAGCACTCCCGCTAACCTGTGTGCTGAATTATGTTTGCATAAGGATCGGGTTAACCACCATAGTTCAATGTATTAAACCTACCTATTTGAACAGATAGAAAACGGGAGTTCGGCATTCAGTATGTATTGGAGAAATTACTAAGTATTTTGGTGACACCAAGAGGTAGAGATTTTTTTGATTTTTTTTTTGCTGACACTCTTTGAGGCGCGCGTGGAACACAACGCGCCGTCGACCCGGGCATGGTCCATGGTCGGACAGCGAGTCGCTCATTACTCGCTGCCCGCATGCCGCGCTATTGGAGAAATTATTAAGTATTTTGGTGACACCGAGACGTAGAGTTAGGCAAAATTAACAAATAACCGAAAAGAGCAACTAAACTTGGTTGTTTATGGTCGGTACGAGTCCGACAGTCCATTTCTCCACATAGGGCGAGTGGAAAATGAGTCCATTTGAGGACATACCAAGAGGTACCTCCTACTTTTTCACCTGGGGTACTGGACTTGACATACCAGTTGTAATTGTGGATTCAAATCCAACCACGCGTGTACTCTGTACTTTGTATATTTTATTTCTTCACCATTGCTCTCAAAACGGTGAAGGAATCATCATTGGAATGCGGCATGTTCTGGAGCCAAAAATTCAAAGATATTTAACAGCTACCAACTCACACTAGGCTCGCGTGGTGGATTACAGACCACTCCTTACAGAGAGGAAGCCAGTGTCCCAGTGGTATCATTATAGGCTGGTTGTGATGATGATATTGATAGGAACTTCACAGCTTGTTCCTCGTTCACAAAAATCAAAACCAATCACGCTCTACAAGAATGCAATATGGTCGCGAAACGATAATCCAGTTACCACCCAATCACGGTTCTCGCAAGTGATTCCAATACCGAAGTAAGTGTGAACATTAATTCGTTTGTCGCACCGCTAATTGTGCTAGTTAAGTATGGAACGATTTGTTACAGAATTAACACTTCTGCGTGTTACTGTACCTTAATCTGTACTAATAAGTTCTGACGTCATCAAGTCACGATTAGAAATTAGTATTAGGCCTTAAAGCTTATGACAATTGTGTCATGGAGGCGATAGCATTTTATGCGCGGAGGTGGGTGCATGGGAAGTAGTCACCTCTTTTTACGAAATACTTTTTCATATACTATCGGAGGAGGATACGATGCATGTAAAGGGGAGAACATCCTCCAGCTACGTCAGACATCGTGTGGCGATTTCCGGTCGTCGCATCGTAGGCGTGGGCTTGTGGTTGCGAGTAATGAGTACTCGCCGTCCGTAAATTGGAGCTTGGTACTTGATCTGGTCAAGAAAAAAACCCCAATTTTTTTTGACAGAGTTTTAATATCTTCTTCATTTTCCATATTTCTCTCATCGATAGTTCTCTTAGTCTTCCTCTTCTTCGGGCCTAGTTCCTCGTAAAGGGCTATTGAAGGACACCGTGGATTTTAGTCAGTACGAGTCTGACAATACCTACCGCTCTGCCCTGGGTGGGAAGACTCATGTGATCATTTTACCACGTAAAAAAAATTTCTTCCTCTCCTGTCATCCACAGTTGCACTCCAAGTTTTAGAAAGTCGTCATCATCTTTGTCTTTTACAATAGGTGTTCTTTTCGATAAAGACTTCCACTAATTTATAGAACAACGAAATCACATTTCAAAGTATCTACATCAATACTTTATTTCTCACCTCGTTAATTCTCTCAGTTTATTTGCTAACTTATCACTCCTTGTTAGTATATTGTACTGTATTGCCGGAACTACCTAGTGTCTACCTACTTATGAATAGTGACGTCAATCACGACTTTGAAATATCTGTTTAAATGTAAGGATGTCCTAAAATGATAGCTGTACTTTATGCACTGAAAAGCTGGAATTTATTTTATAACCGGATTTTAACATAACTTTAACTACATCTTAACGGCAGGTATAGAGTTGGATCTGGTGGTGAATAATATATAAAAGGTAGCTCGCCGTCCAATTAGGACTACGGCCCATGTCGACGGCGCGTAGTGTTCCCCGTTTGCTAGCAGAGCTGTTAGCAAACTGACGGGCCCCCATTAGGTCTATCGCCTGTTCGATTTTAACGACCGTCTAAGCAGGATATTCAGAGTCTTGACAGATCCTTCCGACTACCATAACAATAAAATATGTAAAGTTGAAGAAGTCGAACTGGGCTTTAACAATATAAATTAGAATATAAGTATAAGCAAAAATCATGTAAAATAACAAATTAAACTGTCAATGTGTGTGTGTGACAACCCTAGACAGACCTGTGTTGCTCTGGATTACTACAACAAACATCTAATCAAGCTAACTGTATCATGGTTTAACCTGACTGCCGGTCAACCACCTTACGAGGAACCTCTACATGATAAGTGATTTGGTTCCACAGCCACACAGGAAGGATGAAAATGTATGTATGAATGTTGATGTTGATGAAAAAGTAAAGAAAGACAGAAAAGAACAATTTATGGACATTTTTGAAGAATAAGGCTAAAAATTCTTACAGTACCGAACAGTACATTCATGTACTGTGATGAAAACAGAAAGAGGAGTAAGAGAAGGAATAAGAGAAGAAGATATGCTGCACCGATTCGGTTACATTTCGAACTTTTTGGAAGAAAATATGAAATGGCTGTATCTAATGGTTTGACTGGATGCCTCAATGATACAATGTGTCCGGTTTCAATCTGTACAAACTTAAAGAGTAGATATCTTTCTCAAATCTATTAATAAAATAATTTTACATCTGGGGTCGGAGCCCAGCCGCTTCTGAATGGTAACCATTTTGACTGATTGGCCACTCATGGAATCAGCAAAGCGACCTTCTGGCAACGATAACGATGGTGAAAATGCTGAAAATATATTAAATACAATATATTATATTATCAACATGGTAATAAAAACGCTTTGAAACTCAGTGCCACAAATATAAGCTCTCTAAATGATCGCACTCATATACTGAAGAAATTCGAGTTTTAATTTTTTATTCCGATAACCTCCTTCAAGCTCGAGCAATATTCAAAGTCCCTTCAAAGACTAAAAACAAATTATTTGAAGGCGCTGCTCACGTCACAGTCGGTCTGTGTGTTTGTTTATTCACGGATAACCGATTGCTAGCGCAAGATATAAAAATCATGATTTATTTCACTCCGACACTTGGTTGCTTTCGAAAGCAATTTTCACATAAATTGCTTTCGTCAATACCAATTTTGCGAATGTCAAAATTCGTTATTTATTACTGTTTACTGGTGCGGGGCTATTTTAATAAACATCGCTTATATTTTATTTTTGGTGGTGTGATTATATTAATAGCTATGTCACATGTAGAACCCGAGACCCAATTAAAACGAACACGCCTTTTTGTTCCACGTCCTTATTAAAAACTTACTTTTAGTTTTTTTGAAGAGCAGTTAAACCAGAAATAAAATGAATTCTTCGGTACTATAAGGATTAGATTGTGATGAGAAGCCCAGTGGTAACCACCTCGATTAACTAGTTGTGTAGACCTACAGTGAGTTCAAAGCCAACCAGGCGCACTTACACTTATTATTTTAATTACCACTGCTCTCAGAACGATGAAGGAAAACATCGTGACGACACCTTTTTTTTTTGTTCCCGTGGTAAAATCATCAAATGAGTCCTCCCACCCAGGGCAGAGCGGGAGGGACTGTCAGACTCGTACTGACTAAAATCTACGGTGTCCTTCAATAGCACTTTACGTACCGCGGTCACGGTAAATCATAAGTTCCGAGACCCCGACAGGTTTTGGCCCTCTAGAGGGGTGCCCAGTCATTTTTGCTGACACTCTTTTAGGCGCGCGTGGAAGACAACGCGCCGTCGACCCGGGGTCGTGAAGACACCTGCAAAAATTTTAAGACTTGTGACATCTGCACTGGGTCCATGTGGTCCATTACAGCCCAATCCCTCTGACAGAGAGCAAGCCTATAATGTCCCAGCATTGGAAACATTTCAGACAGATGATGCTACTTATGTTTTGTATAGTGTGTATATTGATACAACGCATTTATGATTATAATGAAACAACTATTTACATAGTCATAAAAGGCGTTTAAAATAATTCTTTTATTTATTTTTCTGTACTCTACAAAATAAGAATTAAAAAAGAAATTAAAATATAAATACTATTGGCCCACCGGTATCGGGAACAGGGTCCAAGCCACCGGCGCTGCGGCGGTCAGGGCTGCAGAGAAAGAAACCGGATAATACAATCTCAATTATTAAGATTGTAATAATATTTTTACATGACATTTTCACTTGGGTTTCAAAGTTCTATCAAAATTAATTTGTCTCCTTTTTGCCAATTTATGAAATAACTGTAATTATATACGTTTCTTTGGTACTTACCGACTAATGTCGGTCTTTTAGTAAATATATCTTTGTTTCATGATTTTATTTATTATTTCAGGTTCGGCCACAACGGCAAGTCATGCGTACTGCAGACCCTGTGCCAACTTGGAGCTGAGCCGCTTCATTCTGATGATGAAGAGGATCTGTTACACGAAATGGCGATGTTTGTGTTAAAGTAAGTGTCTACACTCACAAACACTCACATACACAAATACTCAGACCCAGAAAAATTCTTGCAGATCATAAAAATATTTGTACCGTGCGGGGATCGAACCCGCGACACGCTGTCCAAGTAGATTGTAAATTCCAAAATTAACTCGATCGAAGCCGCGAGCAAAAGCTATATGCATATGCATATAATATGCATCTCTGGCAATATAGTACCGATGTTATAAGACGAGTAAGATGAGACTTCGCATTCCCAAGTTCAATGCCAGCTCCAGAGCCATGCCCTACAGAGTTACATCACGCGACGTTGACAAGTTCAACTTAACTGCTTCGAACCATTAGCAGGGGCACTTGACAATTTGATGAGCACATACTCAATGTGGCACGAAGGCTCTTTGCATTACAAGTTAGTTGTGATGGTCGTTGAGTGACGATCGTGATTTGTGCATATGGGTAATAGAATCAGAAAGACATATACAACACATGCATAATACACGACACAGCGTGCCGTGGTTGACGCAGTCGTTGAGTGATCGGCTGCTGCACGGCGTGTCGAAGGTTCGATCCCCGCACGGAACATATATTTGTATGATGTACAAGTCGTTGTTCCGGGTCTGGGTGTGTGTGTATGTGAGTTTCTATGTTTGTAAACGCACGCACGATACAGGAGATATTCCTAGTGTGGGGCAAAGTTCTTTTTTTCTTTTTAAAGTGGTCTCTTAATATGGGCCTCATTAGAAAGCGCATGATAACCCTACAAGCTATTGAGAGGGCCATGCTCAGTCTCTTTAAGCTATCAAAACAAAAATAAGGAGATTCACGAAGTTATCGCAAGGGGTCGCGTGTCTTTCTGACGAAGTCACGGGACTGTCGACACAAGATACCACGGTCCTGGAACGCAAAGGACATGAGAAGGAACGGGAGATTTTAGTCAGTAAGAATCTTGCAGTCCTTCCCGCTCCACCCATGGCGGGAGGACTCATCTGATGATTTTTACACCCAAACAAAAAAGGACGCCAAATAAATTGGTACCGAACGAAACCGGGGCGAGTCGCTAGTACTTCATATTTCCAACCACCATAAATTAAATGTTGTAATTCTAACAGTCAACAGTAACAGTGGTCTTCTTACCTCCTCGTAATTTTACGTCGTTTATCTTCTGTGGCGTAAGTTACGTTAGCTGAATATATGCCTCCAATTTCAGCTGTAGGTCATCTGTTTGCCTGTCGATTAAAGACATACCTATACAGATAGATATGTGGATAGCCTACTATATTTGGGACTCCTATTAAGTGGAAAATTCAATGTAGAAACATAAATTATTAATCGGCAGTCACATTCAAATTTTTATGAACCACGAAATATAAATATCTTCACA
Source organism: Agrotis puta (assembly GCA_943136025.2). Taxonomy (NCBI): domain Eukaryota; kingdom Metazoa; phylum Arthropoda; class Insecta; order Lepidoptera; family Noctuidae; genus Agrotis; species Agrotis puta. Next base: position 3,279,393 of record OW964182.2, read on the forward strand.
TATTTCATTTTAAGCTCGCAGTTGGTGGTATGGTTAACTTGAAAAACGTCCACTGCTGAAAAAAAACCTAACCCAATAATCGCCTATGTTTATTTTATTTTATTCTTGTCAAGTACAGCTTTTTAAAGTGCACCAAAATCAACATTATTTTGCATAAATATTTAAATCAAAGAATCACCCATCTAGTGCCCATCTTCTAACAGTTAATAGACTTAAGACCTTGGATCCCAGCAGCGGTAAAAATGCTGTATGTCATTTTCATTGATGGAAAATGTGCGGATAATAAAATAACTGTACTAAAAATCGATTCTAATATCTTCTTTTTTCTTATTCCAGTCCCAAGAACGATGACACCTCCAACCTGACAGAAAGGGACGAGGCATACCCGTACATCAAAGCGTACACCGATGGAGAGCAGCATCAGGACTGCTCCAAGTTGTACCAAGGATGTTCACTGTCCTTTATAGATGTGTTCACCAAACTACATGATTTAGCGTGATATAGATATCACGCTATAAGCTGTGAAGACTGGTTCTTTGAGAATGATGTATGTAATGCCTTATAGTTATTTTGGCGCTTCAACGACATTGGTTGGAGAAGATTTCAGATCTTTTATGTCAGCCAAAATAACCATGTAGCACTGTGTTTTAATAATGACTGAACAGAGGAATGAGGGGTTGTAAATAAAAAGTTATTTTTACTTATACGTTGTATATTTTTTGTAAGTATTCTTTTCTGAATCAATTCGGTAAAAACCTCATCATCTTCATCATCATCATCATCTTCATCAGTCTATAAATGTTCCCACTGCTGGGACACAGGCCTCCTCTCTGTGAGAGGGAGTGGGCCATAATCCACCACGCAGGCCCAGTGCGGATTGGTGGATGTCACATGTCTTCGAATTTTTGGTTCTAGGACATACCTCACGATGTTTTCCTTCACCGTTTTGACAGCAGAGGTGATGAAATAAATTACACAAAGTAATGCGCCTGATTGAGTTCGAAACCTACAACTCGTAAGTCGCGGCCGATACCACTGCTCCTAAAACCTGGAGAATTTAAAAACGCTGGAAATATATCAACATCAGAATGTTGTTATCCGTGTCTTAAGCCTTTGTCAAACAGACAGGCGTGGCGAATACGAAGCGAGGCATTTTTATTTCTAATTGTTTGAATCCAGTCACACAGAAAAGCGAAAGCGATCCGATAGCGTGACCGAACTGAAGCGAAGACTCATTAAAAAGTCATCTCAAGCTCTTTAAAAATATTCCCATTTTTTAAATCTTTTCAGTTTCAAATCGCTCATACTACTCGTATCTTGAAAAACTGCTAAAAGGGAGAACTTTTTTATTTATCCATCGACTTTGCGTGGCTAGCCAAAGGCTATTTTTAAATGCATTCTTTAATAATACGCACCTTAATCTGATGCACAGGAATAAAATGATACCGCATTCATTCTCATAAAAGAAGAACGTTATATACAGGGTGTAGGTTTTCATTTTCATGCTATTTTCGGAAACAGCACATGAATCAGCCACAAAATAGAGTGCATTACCCGTTTTTCATCCCCCGCTATTCACAAAAGTCAACTTAGAGTGGGTTATTATAGGGTGCAAGTAGCTTTTTTACTATTTTTGTGCTCTATTGTTGTCTCATGTGGCGAAATAAAAAGGGATTAGGGGTTTCAGATATATATGGAGTGTTTTTTTTTTAAGATTAAGGTACTGACATCCAGCATCAGGAATGAAAAATTACAAAAAAATATATGAGTCGTGTTTTTTTTTTCGCCCACCGCGACGGACGTTAGCCCACGGTGACGGACGTTAGCCCACGGCGACGGACGTCGCAAGACGATCTCCGGCCACTGTAGGCGCGGGCATGCGGGCGGCGAGTAACGGGCGACTCGCTGTCCGACCATGAAACATGCCCGGGTCGATGGCGCGTTGTGTTCCACGCGTGCCTCAAGGAGTGTCAGCATAGTGACGGGGTCTGTAGAGGGCAAAGCCTGCTGGAGTCGCGGGACTTACGAAGGAACCGTGAAGGACACCGTGGATTTTAGTCAGTACGAATCTGACAGTCCCTCCCGCCCTGCCCTGGGTGGGAGGACTCATATGATGATTTTACCACGCTAAAAAAAAAATGAGTGGTGTTTTTCTGGGTCGTTTCCAAGAACAGAGTTTCATTACATAAGCAACAATTGACGACGCTTTTAAAATCTATAGTACATCACTTCTAAGCATATTATTTAGTAGTTCTGATGTCACGAGCACCCACTCCCGAATTTTGACGCGTTTTATATTTAATATTCTTTATTCATTGATTACAAAAAAAGAATTACGGGTCCATTATTTTTCAATGCCCCAACTAACGGACAAATTCGAATTGCAACTATGATGCTGTCATATAGCCTATACCTGTATAAAAAAAGACTTATAAATACTCGTAGTACTAAATAAAACACTTTATTTTTTACTTTTTATTTAGAAAATAAGTTATAGAACACTTAATGGCATTCCAACCGTCAAGCAACATTAGGTCGACCTTTGGAAGTACCTTATCAATCATTTGATATCCATATTATGGTAACACATTACCTCCCTAGACTTAAGTGCTAATACAAATACATACAATACCAAACAAGAAGGGAAAAGTTACATAGAAGTGGAACAGCGTAAATACATTAATATATTTTTAAACTTTTCAGTAAATTAGAAAAACATTTCTATAGCCTGATATTTTCCAGCTTTTTTGTGACTTCTACGACTACAAATTTTTTAGCTTAACAAAACAATAAAATATATATTTTTAAATAACCCCCTACACGTTAATTAATGATTGTTTATCAAACACCTGAACAGCTTTTCATAAAAAATACAGCTATCAAACAACAAAAAAAACATCATAAAATTGTTCTATTCGTTTAGGAGCTATGATACCACAGGCGACACACAGACACTTAAATCTTATAACATCCCTGTGTTTGAATAGGGAGTTAAGAAAGGGCTAAAACAGACTGCATAAAAATAATGACGACATGGATTTGTTGTGCAGCTACCCATGTCTAGTTGGGCTTTACAGAGTTGATAGCATTTTGTTAAAATAAACATTAAAAAAAAACTAAATCATCTAACATCCAAATGCGATTGAACTCTAATTTCGAACGTTTTAATCTCAGTAAAGGATATTAAACCTTCAGCGGTGTCAGCCGTTCATCGACTTTGCGTTCGTTGTACTTGTGCCATTTGAGAAAAAAAAACAAAAACATAAAAAAAACCATCTTCTACTCCATAACTGCTTCTTAACACACTTTTACAAGAACCCAAACTTATGCAGCGTCTCCTCTCCTATATGAGTGAAGGTGCTGAGGACGGATCCCTCACACTCCGGGAACAGGTTCTCACAGCTGACTCCTACTTCTCTGCCGAGCCTCTCAGCTGCGTGGTATTCATTGTCCGTGTGGTGAGACAACGTATCCTTCGTTGTTGATGGCCTGTGGAGAAAAAGAGATAGAATCATCACCATTATCTACCAAGTCTTTTCCTAACTAACTGCAACATTCATGGAACGACAGAGAAAAGGTAGAATAAGCTAAGAAATATCAGGTCTAGTGACTGCATTTAATTCATCATTATTCTAGTACGCAGTAAAAATGTCACTAAATATTTAAAAGACTTGATGGTAAAGAAAACTATTGCTATTATATTTAATTTTACACTGTATCGTTTACACTTAAAAACATCTTTACTTAAATTGGCTTAAACAGTCCCCACAAATAATAATCAAAAAGGAAAGAAAATGTAAATTGGACGCGAACTGTTATTCCGGCGAACACAAAAATCTCAATACAGAGGCAGGAAAATATATTATGAAGCATAAAAACTGAAAACGCCGAGTTAACGTTGCCTCATTTACACAACCTTCAAATAAAACCTCCTCAACACAACATACCATACCAGATTAAACGATTTTCCTTAAGCCAATCTTTAATCTTAACCCGTCAACCCCACCCGAATAAATGATACATCATTCATATTACCCTTTTTTTTCGTGGTAAAATCATCAAATGAGTCCTCCCACCCAGGGCAGATCGAGAGGGACTGTCAAACTCGTACTAACTAAAATCCACGGTGTCCTTCAATAGCCCTTTACGATCCGGGGTCACGGTAATTCGTAAGTCCCGCGACCCCAGCAGGCTTTGGCCCTCTAGAGGGGCGTTCCCGTCATTTTGCTGACACTCTTTGAGGCACGCGTAGAACACAACGCGCTGTCGACCCGGGATTCATATTATCCTAGTAATATTATAAAAGTGAAAGTTTGTGGGGATGGATGTATGGATGTTTTTCTTTTCTTTTTAAATAAAAAACTTTGCCCCACACTCGGAATTTCTCCTGTGTCGTGGGTGCGTTTACAAACATATAAACTCACATGCGCAAACGCCCAGACCCGGAACAACCACTTGTACATCATACAAATATTTGCTCCGTGCGGGAATCGAGTTGGTTACTCTTGTACGCAAAAACTACTGAACGAATTCGAATAAAATTTGGGACACAGATAGTTTATAACCCAGATTAACACATAGGAAGGAATTTATATCTCGATTTAATCTTCCCGTGGGATAATTTTCAAGTTGTAGCGGGTGAAACCGCTGGCAACTGTTAGTCATTAATAAATAAGCCACTACCAAAATCCTTTCATAACGTTAGTGACTTACGTGAATAGTATATGCCCAATTTCGCCGAGCAAGCCGTTTTCATGGGTGAATGGTACCTCCGCAGCCTCGCAGATTGTTCGAAGCAAGCATGGCCGACCTGAATACCCGTACCTGAAGTTTCAATGCCCTTATGAGCGTGTACGCCGAATGAAATTTCATACAAACTTTGAAGGCTTAATTTTTCGAAAATATTGAACCGAATTTTATCCATACGCTTATGCAGGATATGTCTAAAAAGATATCACAGAACATTTTTGATATGTCTTATATAAAAACTGGCCAAGTGCATGTCAAAAATTGTGCACCAACCCTCAATGTTTTTAGGGTTCCGTAGCCAAGCTTATATATTCGGCTTCATTAGAAGTGACTGTGATATACAGACGGACAGACAGACATTACGCAAGTGTTAGGGTTCCTTGTTTACCACGAAACTCTTAAAAAAATAATTGGAAATATCCGTTTCACAATTTTTCGAAAACATTTTCGTAAGCGTACGAAGTTTTAGTGAAATCGGTTCTGTCATTTTGAAATATAAGCACGTGATAGTTTGTATGAAATTTCGTTTTACGTACATGCTCTTAATAAAATATTACACCTTTCTAGAAATTCTTGTTAACTCTTTACAAAGGAGTTGAACTAAATGATGTTTTGATTTAAGTTTTATTTTCGTGTTTAAGACCCACTTGCACCACAAACCACTAAACAGTTTTAGCGCTAAACTGATTTAAAACATCGTTCTGTCTCATTCAACTTCAAATTTTTGACAGAGACAGAACAATGTTTTAAATCAGTTTAGCGCTAAACCTGTTTAGTGGTTTGTGGTGCAAGTGGGCCTTAAGGATTAATTTTTGTTTCTTTCTCCTTTTATTTATGCGAGCTAAGCTTTATTCACTTGAACGTTATATTTTTGCTCGTTCTTTTTGAAACATAAACTTTATGTTTTCATTCTTTGTTATTCTTTTAAAGTCTTTATAGTTACGTTTTTTAACTCGAGCAAGAGTGATTTTGTACTCGTATATTTCAGTATAGAAATTTAGTTTGAATTTAAAATGTTAATAAACTTTTATTTTTCAATTAAGACAACTAACCTGTTATCGAGAATATAAAAAAAAACAACAGTACAATATTACCTTTCAACCATGCGTTCGATTATTTTATAAAAGTCCCATCTATTCATTCTCTGAGGTTCCTCTTCCTCTTCCAAAGCATTCTGGTCGATCATTTCTTGTCTCCGAATTGCTTCATCTAAACTCAAATCATCCTTAGCTGTTGTTGTATCCGTAATTAGAACGCCGGCTTCAGAATAAACTAAAGACCTTTTTCGCCTGTCATCAAAAGTTAGATCAACTAATGTATCGTTGTCTCCCTCAGGTTCATCAGTAACCACATCTTCTGTCTCACTCCTTTGTCTTTCTACTTCTGAATCATTTGTGTCTACTTCATTTGTGACGTCTTGCGTTGGATTGCCTTCGTCCATGTCTCTGGAGTTGACTGTACCGGCAAAACCATAGATACGGCTGGTATACTCAGTACTGTTGGTAGGCAAATCATATTGGAACTTTATTACAGTACCAACAGTAACGGATTGCTCTTTCAAGTCAACTGGAACACCGAGACCAATGATGAACTGAAAAGTTTGAGAAAGTTCCTCGTTAGAATCAATTTGTATTAATGTAGGTCAGGTCAGTGAATCGGTAAAGTGCGATAACCTTTTTTGTGAAGTTTATAAACTGGCTAGTGAAAAAAGCAGGCTATGTAGAGACTTTTCTAAAACAAAATAAATATTGCACCATCTTTCAGGCAATGCACTATTAATTCTAAAAATTATTTAATTACGTATCCAGGCAAACATATTTACGCACAATTTTTTGAATAGAAACAAGTATATTTGTACATTCAAAAGAGTTTTTTCTGCAAAAACGAAGTGAAATGCTAATAAAATCACGGATAATGAAGTAGATAAATACACAAAATTACAATAAACTGAAACTCAATTGAACGTGAATAATAAATAACATTACCATTCAAATAATACAAGCATTTTGGTGCTTCATTAAAATTTCCGACACAACATTTGGCGTAACAAAGTACGGAGTTGAACCCATGCAAATGTTAGAAGACTACGGACAAAACATGGCCGTTTCAAACAGAAATAAATTAAAAACAAAAACTCTCATGACACGCTTCAAAAGGCAGACAGAAGCTTAATTGCATTTAAATTCACGAACAAAAAAGACACTGCTTCGTTAAGCCCTATCCGTTGTGCAAAGAAAACATCATTTGCTTAAGTTAAATCAGTTACGCTATGTAAATTTACATGGATTTGTTCTATTAAGACAAGGGGGACGTACCTGTGCCCTGGCCGGGCCTCCGTCGGGGTACACGAGGTAGCGCCTCTGCCTGGACGCGTCAGCGCCCAACAGAAAAAGAAAATTGAACAGAATTAAAGGCAGCAACATCGTACTATTTCGTTTTTACGTAGATTCGGAGCGCACCGGCACCGTCGGCGTGTAAATACTGTATAAGATAAAATGTTAGAATGTTTACACAGAGCCTACGGCAGTGTCTGACTAATGAACCGTTATGTTTTCCCAGTGATTTGGCCTGTACCGAACGGCCCAGATGCTTGCTAACGTGGTGTCGAGCTGAAACTTACATTTCTGCTTAACAAAACATTTCACATAACGACCCTATTCTACGAGTGTAGGCTGTATTTTGATACTGGAATGAGGTCTATATTTCGAAAGTACTAGTACATGTTTACCTAAAGAAAATACATATTTTTGGAGATTGAAGAAATATGGATTACTTTCGTAGACAAAAATACAGCGTACAGTTAATTAATTTACGCATATCGTTTGTTCCATATACACATTTTATTTGTGTTTACTGCTGATTATAAAAGCTGAATACCCGTGAAAGTAAAATACTGTAAAAATAATAACGAATCAATGTATGTTAATTATGTTGGAATTAAATTAATAATTAAGATTAATCCAGATTACATGAACATGAGAATGAGATGAAACGAAAGAAAATATGTATATCCCCCGTAACCGAACTTCAAAAGTAAGAAACTAGTTACAAAACTAATTTCTTCACCAACAAAAAGTTCTAACCAAACTTTATGCTCAACTCAAATTGACTAGACTATACAAAGAAGGATTCAACACCACAACAAGTATAATAGCATTTTCTACCAACATTAGAATTTTCTCTTCATTTTTATAAGTTGCCAGTATCGCGTGCATTTCTACGGCAAACATTTGCCCATGTTATGTGCAGAGTTCTACCGGGGTACTGGCATTTTCTACCGCATCAAAGTTAAGTCCTCTCTACACTACGCTGGCCAATTTATTGAAATGAAGGGTTAAAATAGGATTCTGCGGTCGTACACCACTGCTGCAATATGTTGAACAGATATTTTTCCTCCTTTGTATCGCACCGCATTTTGTTATGAAAGAGGTTGCATTAATGTGGAATCATGGTTTTCCATTTCTGCGCTTGGCTCCTGTTTAATTGGTTTTGCATGATTACATATGGTATGTTGGCGATTATGGTTTTTAAGTTCGGATTAATGGTTCAAAATTATTTTTCAGTTTCCCTGACAAATGTGGTGTACCTGCTACATAAACACCTTCTTATGGTTTATTGTTCACATTGTTGAGAACAGTTAGAGGCTTGATAGTTTGACAACTTACCAAGACGTGTAGCGATAGCGACAGAAGGCCGGAAGGCTTCCCCCTTAGACCACTAAGGGAACAATGTATAAGACGAGGACGCGAGGTGTAATGGGGACATATACAAGACGCCATTTGTTAATGGCCGCTTGCAAATGACGTTCTGATGGCGCTTGCGCTACGTTAGTGTTGTCTTAAGTATGCCTAAAGAGTGTATGTCCCCATTATACCTCGCGTTCCCGTCTTATACACTGTTACATGACACAACTCTCACAATGTCTTTGATCCACCTAGTGGGAAGTCGTTGTGTGTCTTTCGTTTCCTGGTCACCGCTCGACAACTTCGCCATCGGTCATTAGTTCTACAAGCTATGTGTCTGTCCATTGCTACTTCGACTTGCTTTTAAGCGCCAAGTCGATGACTATGGTTCTTCGGTGTATCATTGTTCCTTTTATCTTGCAAATATTTTAAACCCGTGAGAAAGAGAAAGTGTGCTGTCTCTTTTAAACTGTCTAAAATAAAACTCCATGAATTGTTGTATTATATAGTCGTCATCATTACAACATTTTTTAAATCCAAACTTTCGACCCAACTCCTCCCATATTTCTCTTATTCTAATGCTACTAGCAAAGTCAATAGTTCCAAGTCATATTATAATTTATCTACCTACTTAATACAAATTTCGGATTGGCTCTACAATTTCCCTACCAAATTATTAAACACCTCATCCAATTTGGCTTTCATGAGTTATGTGCGCAGTAATTAAATTACTTCTGATTTCTTCTGAGTCCAACAAATTAGAGAAGTAGATTGTAAAACAATCTGTTTAATTAGGACATCTTTGGTAATCTAATTAGATTTTATAAAGTGGTTCTTTAATTTTTTATTCCTTTTATGTTTCTGTTGGATCTTCTAAGTGTTTGGTTGTTTAGTATCATTGATATTTATTTTATTAATTTTGCTTCGTTGATTAAAACTAAACATTTTTATTAAATTTTATTTGTTATGGATTTTTGCAAAATTACGCCTTATACTTGACTTATATTTGGTAACAAACAATATGTTTGAACTAAACAAATTATAAACTAGCAAAAAACTAAACTTAACCTAAAAAAAACACAGATTGTTCGAGCTATTTAATATACCAACATTTAAAACAAATCTCGTGTAAAAAACAATATACAGATTTTATCATGAAGAGACATTAACCAAAAAAGTTTGAATGAAGATACTACAAATATATAACATATATATGATTCTAAATCAAATAAAAGGTTGACAAAACAGAGTACATAGTATGTAACTGTGCTTAATTGCATACAGTGGCGGACAAAAACACCTTTAACTAATTTAAATAAACATCGCCAAGATTATTATCACAACAATTGGACCCCTATTCAAGCAACGTGAAACAATTAAACAGTGGGTACTCACAGGAACAGTCCGACAACTATCAATCTAACTATGTTCCCGGTGAATTTCTGAACAAGAACCTTCCTCGGCTTGTAATACAAGACTCTTCACTTAATTAATCTGAAGGATTACGTTAGTTACGGGTAGAATGACAAGTTTTATTTAAGGGAGACGGGCTTCAATTTACTACTGTAAATCTTTGAATTGGAGTTTTTTTTTTACGTGTTAAAATCATAAAATGAGTCCTCCCACCCAGGGCAGAGCGGGAGGGACTGTCAGACTCGTACTGACTAAAATCCACGGTGTGCTTGAATAACCCTTTACGTTCCGGAGTCAGGGTAATTCGTACAGTCCCGACCTTGAATTAGAGATGCGGAAAAAAAGTACTTGATTATGTACTATGTAGTTGTTTCTAACTCTAAAATTACCATATGGGAACATAAAAATCGGTATAAAAACTATCCTATGTGTTAAATCCAGGTTATGAATTATTTGTACACCAAATTTCCTCCAAATCTGCTCAGTCATTTAGGCGTGAAAGAGCCATAAATATACGTACATTTATCCATCCGCACAAACTTTCACATCTATAATATTAATAAGATTTAGTATTTAATTATGAATGGGTATGTTTTTTTGTGCACCACGTGTACTTGGGTTTAAATTACTCCATATTTTATTTTGCTTAAATTTTGAAATCTACTCATGCATTTCTTTTGAAATGTCACAAAATTGATCCGATTCAAATGCTCGTGAAATTCGCAAAATATATTATTTCTTCATAACGTGAAAGCCAACAGTAAAACATAGATAGTGGATTAGTTCTTTGAAATAAATAATATACACGCAGTTGCTCTATGTAAAGTACTGATATTCAGCTGCATGCGGTTTGGCTGGAAGCTGACCCTAACATAATTAGGAAAAGGTGAAAAAGGGAAGATTTTTTTTTATTATTACGTCTACTTTAATTTTAGGTAAATGAAAGTATGTATAAACCACACTTGAATCAACTAAAAATAATTTAACAAAATCTTCTTTAATTCAAAGTTCTGTACCCAAGTAACAACAGAATTAAACCCAAAAACAGACAACCTTCTAAAACAGGTTCAATTTCCTTCAATTGTTACCTTTTAAAGGTTTCATATGACACCTATCCGTGCCCATAGTTAAGCTTTTAACGTATCGTATGTGTTCAGTGGTTAAGGCGACGACGACGACAGTTGACAAATTTCTTGAGTCAATATAAAGTATCAGGTGGTCAGGCGTTTGTTAACCCTGAACCATGAGACGGTGTTTGTGTCACTTTAAGACTTCAAAATATAGCGTGTATTGTAGATAAATTAATGTTATATGGAATAATGTGGATCGGTGGTTTTTTGATTGTGTAAGTGTTTTTTGTGATACGCTTGTGTGTGTTGTGTTACTATAAATGTTGTATTGAAGTGGAGGAGTCCTTATCTATTTATATTTTGGCTAAATCTGCATCTTTGAATTCAATTTATAGTGTTTTGGGATCTCCAAATTGAAGGTAAAGAGTAGAAGTTTAGTCAAATTAGACGCATTATGAATAGTGGTACGAAAACGTAAAGAATATTATTAGGCGTCAACATCAGGTCTATATATTATATATGTATCCTTACCAGTTTGACTTATCCTTAACAGATAAAAAGATACCCCAGATACGCGACGTAAATGTAACATAAATTAGATTACTAAATTATAAGAAGCCGAAATCAAGTAAAAAAAAATAAGGAAACGATTACAAAGAGTAAATGAAAGATCTTAAAAATTTTTCGATAAGTTAACCTATTAACGCTAACTCTTTAATATTGGCGAAGACAATATGCATACATACGTTCAAAACCAAGCAAAAGAATTACAAATGATAATTTTACCCAAATACAAGAAATAAAAATACTTATCCTCTGGAACAAAAACAAGCAAATAAATAATGTTTACACGTGTTTTTTCCAGGAGCACAGTGTTATTAAGTATAATTTGCGAACAAACCGTCACAAAGAAGAGGCAGCGACGATACTTATTGTTTACACCAGCCACACAATGGGGCGTGAGTATTTATTAACAGAATTATTTTTTTACACCAAAAAAACATTTATTTCAGTTAACATTTATGTTACAAAAACGACTGATATAACTGAAAGTCTATAAAGACTCTCACGTTCCGCCAGTAACATTTTTAGTTCCTCAAAACAGGAATTTTATTTTCATTAAGGTCCGGTTTCCACCCAAGTGGAGAGAAGTGGAGACGAGCGTAGATTTGCTGCAACGCCAGTAGGTTATTTCCACCAAAGCGGAGAGGAAATGTGAGCTGTGTGTATCGGAGATGTTATAGAGACAGCGAGGAACTGGACGCGCGAAGGAGGTCTCCGCCCGGCTGCCCATCGCATCTCCGCTCTGCCGAACCGCTTACGCTTATCAGCTTACGGCACTTAATTCTATAGAAAAATGCAACATCTCTTCTCCTCTACGCTTGATCCATTTCCACTAAAGCTGGAGAGGAGATGTGGAAATAACTAAATCTGATTGGTTATTCAAAACACATCTCCTCTCGTCTTCGCTTTCCGCTCTGGTGAAAACCGGTTTATTATGACATTAGCGCCATCTATTGTAGAAGTCTCAAACTACTGGTGTTCTGAATTCATTTATTCATCCGTAGATGAATGAATGAATGAATTCAGAAGGTCACAAGTTTAAGGCATGTTCACAATCGAATTGCACAGAATGCAAAATATTTATTTACCCAATAGAGATTGAACGACATCATATCGACTCAATTCCTGCTTAGAATAAACATAACATATCACTGAGCAGCACTTTGTTGACCCCAAGTCACGTTACACCCTAGGACCCGTTACAATAGCGGCAAGAGGGTTGCCATGTGTTGATCTGAGTTGCCGAAAATGTATACATCCAAAATACTTATGTATCGGCGTGCGAATCTTAACACCGCGATTCAGGAAACAATCTCAAATAAACAGCACCATCTATTGACAAATAATGAACTAATTTTGACTGTAATCGCGATGTTAAGATTTCTTGCTGTGCGGTTAAACACATATTTTCTTCCTACACAGGTATTCGCAACAGTGTCCATACCGCTCCACCCTGAGACATACGTGAGCGTGGCATGGTTCTACGAAGCCAACTACTTCACCGTGGACAATGCCACCTACTTCGAACCGTTACTGGGGGATATTGAGACTGTTAGTAGCACTTTATACTTGAAATATGTTTTCACTTAAAAGCTGCCAATTCTTAGACGATTATGGAAAGAAATGTGCTCTTGAAAGTAAATGGCTTCATTCGTAAAAGTGCAAAGAAGCGATTTAAAAGGCGAATGACGTGATTGGCTGCTGCGACGCGTGTCTCGGGTTCGGTCCTCGGCGGTTCAAATATTTGTATGGCTGAGAAATATTTGTTACAGACAGGTTATCTGTTTTAAATATTTTATACACATTAACGCCTACTTCGTGACTGCAATGCTTTATTTCGGAACGAAAAAGTCCGGAATACTTATCAAGAAAGATCACAGACAATTTTTTTTTCCATAAAAATGATCCAGTATGTATGTTTTCATTTTGACCACGATACAAGAATAATTTCGAAGAGCCTCCCGTTTTTTTATACTTCTCGGTTCGGCGCATCCGTCATACATCTGTTTCGACGGTTTTGCTAACTACTAAAACATTACTAATTATGAGATTACGTTCAATATGTTCATCACGTTGATGCATCCTTATGAACTTAAACTACTCATAACGCTCACTAACGATTCTTAATGAAGGACTGTATTTGCCCTTTATCACACGTCTTGTATAATTTTTGTATGATGATTTTGTTCTAGGTATCAAGAGACAGAAAAGATCGAAGTATTAAAGTGCCGAAAGAAGTAATGACCCGGAAAAGCATCTACACTTTCATTGAATCCATGTTAGAAAAGTAAGTAATCTTGGTCTTAATAATTACTATCTATCCTAAAAATCAAAGCGAAACGACTAAAGCCTGAAATACACATGGCAGTAGCTTGCAGAAAAGTATGCAAGTAGCTGGTGTCCCATTGTATCATTCACCTACCAGAAGGTACGAGCTTACTTTTGTACAAGTTACTGGCATGTGTATTACGGCCTTTTTTTATCGTGGTAAAATAAATCATCTAATGAGACCGCCCACCCAGGGCAGGGCTGGAGGGACTGTCAGACTCGTACTGACTAAAATCCACGGTATCCTTCAATAGCTCTTTATGTTCCGGGGTCACGGTAATTCATAAGTCCCGCTACCCCAAACCTCATAAAAATATTGCAATAATCATGAAATAATAAACACAATATTTGCACCGTCACCAGAAAGATTGTCCATTTCCGTCAAAACTGCATGTTAGCCACACAAAACAAATTCCCAAGTACCAGGAGTCCATAAAACACAAAGAGAACTAAATGCCGCTGTAGCTGGGACTTTGTTTCGTCGAACGGCTGTAGTTACTAACCGCCGAACAGAGGTACACCTACTAATTCTGTTGCTATCCTAGTAGACTGCCCGGATACATTGTGCTTGCTTTTGAAGTATTAGTGGAGCTTACAATGTTTTGGAGTTCAAACTAAAAGTCATTCCTCAATCCTATTTGAGCTTTACTATGTAATCTGCTGGTTTTAGTCAAGTAAGTCATTACCTCTAAAATAGACGTAGACGTTTCGTTAAAGGTATAATCTAGCCAGTTTAATTGATAAATAGTTATAAAATTCTGATGTCTTCCTAGATAATTACTTATCTATTATCTAGGCAGACAAAAACTTACACTTCACGATCACTGATAGCTCAGTGATGGCCCAGAGGTTACAGCCCTGACTTACGATAGTAGGTCGTGGATTCCCAGCCAAGGGCACTACTTCGTATAATATAATCTTCGTCACCACTGCTCTCAAGACGGTGAAGGAACATATCGTAGGGAAACCGGCATATCCTAGAACCAATAATTCGAAGATATTTAATCTAACAACTCGCACTGGGCTCGCTTGGTTGATAACAGCCCACTTCCTCTCAGAGAGAGGAGGTTTGTGTCCCATCAGTGGAAACATTAAAGGTTGTATAACATTATAGGTATTTTCTACAGACGCCAGCAGGCCAACCTACCCGAATCTGTCAAATTTTCCCAATCGAACATTAACCTTGCACTATTTTGATAAGGTTGAAAATTTATTACAGAAATTTGACCAATTGAGGTAGCTGGATGTGCTGGCGTCTGTACACTAATAGTACTTTAGCGAACTTAATGACCTTAACCTTAACCTTTTCTGTCTTCACTTAGTTTCCACTTGTCTCATGAACATACTGCTTCTGTTTCAGACACGGGTATCCAGGGCGTCCATGCTTACACCGACTTATCTGTGAGAATGCTCACGCTCACTTCTTGCATAATGGACTGATGGGAGATCTGATCTACCTTGTTCTCACGTAAGTAGATAATTACTGTTTCGTTATTTCAAGTTAAAAAGTATTTCAGAGCGTACTCGATTCTTGTACATTTTTATTTAGTGTCAGAATATTTTATTTTTTTACTAATTAAAAGTATTTACAAAACAAATACCAGAAATTTAAAAACTAAGTGTTTACAACAATATACAAAACTAAAATAACATAAATTAAAACTAAAATAAAATTATTAAAAAAAAAAAAACAAAAAAAAAATATTTTACTGAAATATATGAACAGCAGTTGTTAAATCTGTTTTCAAACCTTGTATTCGTCGTTTTTTTATTGTAATTGTTAAAAAATAAAGTTCTTTTGGTTGTTTTCGGGGGGAAACTTTCAAATGGCTACGACGGTGTTCACCATCAGTACATGGGAGGCCCTTTTTCCTCTTAAAATACCTGTTGCACCACACAGGCTTTTTAAGACCTCTCTGTGGGTCCAGGGGTTTGATAAACCTACGTTTATAAATCCTTTATCTTCGTTCACATCCATATATCTTGTCTTTAACGCCTTCATGTAAAAAAAATAAATATCAATAAAGTAATTTTGTGTAAATTATTTAATTACAGACCATCAGCTTCAATGTCAGAAGATGAAATAGCAGATAGTTTCTACGAAGCAGAGTACTACGGTTTGGACAATAAGTGCAGAAGATACGCTAAGAAGTGTCCATCAAGTCTTCTGGAAACTATTTCTTTGTACGCTGACAGTATGGTTTAAACAGAAACAATGATATTGAAGTGATTATCTTGTTATTTATATTCCCTCCTCAGTAGAAAGCTGGGTCTGTTGCATATCGACTAACATTGTAAAGCCTTTGTCAAACAGACTGGCGTGACGAATGCGAAGCGAGGCGTTTTAATTTGTAATGTATGGAATTGTTTGAATCCAGTCACATAGAAAAGCGAAAGCGATCCGATAGCGTGACAGAACTATCGGACTGACGTATCGTTTCGGTTCGGTATCGCTTCGGACTCGCTTCGCTTTCACCTGTCTGTTTGACAAAGGCATAAGTCAGAATCACATAAACAAGGGGAACATAACAAAAAATTCTAGAGATAAAAGAAGAACAGGTTTTATATTTTAAAAAATCTTTCTTTTTGATGCGATAATTAATACGACCCCATAATTAATTACTGACAGTAATTTTAAAGGTACAAAAAGGAACTTTTAAATAAGGTGACACAACGGGCGGTTTTATAGCTTAAAGCGATCTTTTCAAGTAAACCTTTGACAGGTTTTTTTTTTGTTTACCAATATCTTTGTAACTAAAAGATTACTTAACTACTGATCAAAAGACTGGCCAAAAATAAAATGATGAGATTGTTAACCAACGTAAAGTTCATACATACCTAACACGTGTTAGGTATGTATGAACTTTACGGTGCTTAAACCAGGATTTTAGTTTACGTAAACAAAAATCCTGGTTTAAGCACGTGTTTACCCATAGCAATAACCAGAATTCGCAACAAGCCAGGGACGATCATGTTCAATTACTGGCCGATAATTACGATGGAGTCGGGGCCAAATCTACGACACTGGCTGGTAAAACAGGCTCAAACCGCAATCATTCGTTAATTAATCGAGTGATTGGTTGCACGGCTACAATAATATGAGTGGTTTAATGGATTTTTCATATTGGTTGTTCAGATGTAATGAGTGGAGTGAGCATGGCCAGATTGGAGACTTTTTTCCAGTACTGGCACAAAGTAAACGGGCATTAAAAAAATATGCGATGAACGGAATATAAAGTCAAAGTCAAATCATTTATTTAAATTAGGCCATCAAAGAGGCACTTTAGAATGTCGATTATTAAAATTAAAGGAAATGGGATGGGATGGGATTGATTCTACACCCATTCGCAAGGGTGAATAAGGGTGTTTTAGGATTCCGGGCCCTTTATTGCATTGTTTTGCATTTTCACAGGTTCTACTAGTTTGCAGACACCACTAACGCAGTAACTTCATATAGGTAGTCAACTCCAATGCATCCGGTTTGACTGAAATCCGACACAAACACTGATTGAAAAAGGCTATCCATATATCAACAGTGGTTTAGTATTTCTACTTTTTTTTCGCTGATGCGGTGAAACTATATGTATAGGTTTGTAATGGTTCCTTCTTTGTAATTTTTTTTATTTATCGTGGTAAAATCATCAAATGTAAACCTACCCAAGGCGGAGCGGGAGAGACTGTCAGACTTGTACTGACTAAAATCCACGGTGATCCTTCAATAGCCCTTTACGTTCCAGGATCACGGTAACCTAATGAGACAGTTCCGCGACCCCTTCTTCATTATACATAAAAGAGTCGTAAATAGATTTCATATTTTCTTAATTATTGAACTTTGCATTTATAAGGGGCTCACCCCTTTGGCCGGACAAATAAAAGGAAGCCAGCAATGGCGCAAGAGGGGTTAAAAAATGAACAATTCCGTATAATTTCGATCAATTTACTGGGCCTAAAACAACACTCCAAAGCTGTGCTACAACACAGAACACCCGCCTTTCGTTTAGTTTGCCTTGAGAAAATTACAAACTAGTAAATAAAAATAAACAAGGAAATGAAAACGTCGACAAGGCTCGCTGAGCATTGCAACTGAATGCTCGCCGCGATAGTTGTTCAAACAGAAGCGACCTACAAACAGTGGACCGACGAGACGCAACTCAGCAGTCCTTGTTTAAACGATACCTCGCTGAAATCAGATAGCCTACGGATAGGTAGGGAGATGAATCTTTACTATAATAAATTTGTAGAAGGGTCAATTCTGTACATTGAAAATATTGAAAAAATAAATAGCGGGGGGTGTTGCTGGATCGATACCAAACCCAAATATATGATTAAAAAAATGTTTGTCTGTCTGTCTGTTTGTGCAGGCATCACGTGAAAACTAACGGTTCGATTTCGATGAAACTTGGTATAATTATTCCTTAGTATCCTGGGCATAACATAGGATACTTTTTATCCTGGAAAAATACGTAGAAAAAAATCTTATTTTTCAGTTTTATTCATAGACGTGGTTCTGTAGAACCGCGAACACACGTTGCATTACCCGCAGTGGATTCAGCGCCGTAATATTTATAAGATGTCATTGTCAGAGTTACTCAAAATGGGGAAATAAACCATCCACGCGAAGACCGACATCCGCGCGGACGGAGTCGCGGGCGGAAGCTAGTAAGTAATAAAATTGTAGTTGATTTTGTTAAGTTTGTGTTTTAGAGTCAATTTTGTAACTGCACTAGGGTGATGCCGCACTTCACGTGTCCGCGCGGTTGAGAAACGTCTTCTGTCTCCATCATTTTCGTGGCTTCCTTGGGAACGTTATGACTACTTTTATAATGCTAATTTAGCAGAGTCATAGTATAATTAGCGATTAAATTCTACGTCTATTATATTGCTTGAACAATATAACAGAATTGTATCGTAGTTCCTATTTTCATTCGGCTAAAGTAGCCTTTTTAGAACCTCTGCATAGGATTATAAAAAGAGAACTTAAAGAACCATGGTCTTAGTTGGAACAAACATCGCTATCCTTTTCTTCACTACTGTTTGTACCTCTCCTGTTTATATCATTTATGCACCACAAACACTGTTTACTATACTGGTATCTGGCTAGCATTTACTCAAACCTGAAAGAAAATCAGTATTAAAAACTTACCACTAGTAACCATGGACCAGAACAGTCGAAATAATGAGCAATTATCGAGAGAAGAGAATCCCAAATCATCGATGTTCTACATAAAAATGTATAGAAAAGAAAATAAAGGGAAAATCTTATAAAAGTATTGACGTCACGAGCGGTTTTGACATTTGAAGGAAAACTCCACTTTATTATGTAGATTCTATTGAGTAGCTTTCATATTGGGAGCGAAGGAAGATATTGTTGAGAAAACTTGTGTGCAGGTACACAAAGAACTTCAAAATTTTCATATCCGTGGATGTGGTTGGCTTCGCCTTTAGAAAGTCACGGTTGTGCATCCGAATTTGAATTGAATTTGCTGCAACTTTCATCTAAAATCTAAAATCATCAATATAAAAGCAGAAAGGTAAAGGAGTAGTTATTTTTTATGGATTTTGTACACCTTGTCATGCTGAATTACTAATATTTATTTTGAGAACAAAATGTCATAATGTTCTCATAATAAAGATTATTAATTAGGTTTGAGAGTATTTTAGGATCGTTATTATGTGTGTTGATGCGATGTTATATGTTTATGTTTTCTATCCATGGGCACACATCTAGAGATCGATTTCCAAGCATTTTTTGAAATAATCGGCTATGCCAATTCGATAGTTTTTAGCTTGTCGAATTATTAATCACATATTCAACTAGTAGAAGTTCACCCTGGGAACCTTACCACAGGCTGCATGCCTACTGTGACGGCTGAGTTTCCTACAGAGGCTGGTAGGCCTCATCAGAGCCCTGGCACCTGGCTTGCGACCCACATGCCGGCGAAGTCCGGCGCAAATCAGTTTTCACTGTATATCGTCGGTACGCAGAAATTCTAGTTCGAACTGCGGTCTCAGTTTCATAAATGCGTTTAGGCTAGATTGAGACCAATACTAAATCCTTATTAAATAATAAATGAACCTTAGATTAAGATATTGGTAAGGTTTTCAGAGCCTTAGTAATTTTGAGTAATCCATCGTCAATAAATTACCTATTATTATTCTAGGCCCTCTACTTAGTGGTCGCGGGACTCACGAAATACCGTGACCCCGGTACGTAAAGGGCTATTGAAGGACACCGTGGATTTTAGTCATTACGAGTCTGACAGTCAGTAGTCATCACATGAGTCTGCCCTGGGAGGGGGAGACTCATGTGATGACTAAACCACGTAAAAAAAAACAAAAAAAGGCCCTCTACTTCATAACTGAAAACAAACTGAACACTACAACGACACACCAACATTTTTCCATCCAATCAAAAAGACACTTTATCCTTAACAACCGTCAGACGTAATTTAAAATGCAGAATCCTTTAAGAAACGTCACCTACATGACTAATGCGCCTATTACACCTAAAGTCGTGTAAACAGCCCTCAATAATGTCTGCTGAGAGGCTTTTGTCACGTAAATTCCACGATTACATCTGTCAAGTCGACGTGAAGCCAATTTGTGACTCACGGTTGAGATAAATTTTAGTCACCGTTTGAATATTTGGACCAATGTTTGTGATGTTGGGGTTATGAATAAAATTTATGTACAAAGGTATAGGCTGTTCAGATTATGTTTTATTTTCAGCGTGGCAAAATCGTCAAATGAGTTCTCCCACCCAAGGCAGGGCAGGAGGGACTGTCAGACTTGTACTGGCTAAAATCCACGGTGTCCTTCAATAGCCAGGTCACGGTGATTCGTTAGTCCCGCGACCATGCCAGCTTTTAACTCTACCGACTTAGCCTGCTTGCATAGCGAGACAGAAAAGGAACTTTAGGAAAATATAATCGTTTCATAATTACAAACAGACTACAATTTTCCCACAGCTAGGGCTCAGGGCTCCGGGGTCGCGGGACTCCGGGTTCGCGGGACTTACGGAACGTAAAAGGCTATTGAAGGACACCGTGGATTTTAGTCAGTACGAGTCTGACAGTCCCTCCTTCGGTGGAAGGACTCTATATATATATATATATATATAAAACAAATATTTAATATTTATTTATTTCCTGTAAAGAAGACAAATCGAAATAAAATATTAATTTGCTGGCAGCAGTAGAGCATCAAGAGCTCAAGTAATAAAAGAAAAAAAAATAGAAACAAGCTTTAATAAACTTTTTGCACCAATATTGGTGTTATTTTTACCATTTTATTCTAGCATTGATACGAGATTTGATCATAGATTGTCGCGAGACTGTACGAATTACCGGGACCCCGGAACGTAAAGGGGTATTAAAGGACGCCGTTGATTTTCGTCAGTACGAGTCTGGCAGCCTCTCCCGCTCTGCCTTGGGTGGGAGGAATCATGAGATGATTTTACCACGTAAAAAAAAATGATACAGATTTTTAAACACAACACTTTTTAAATTGAAGCAATCGAGATAGAAAGTTTTAGAAATATCATTTCCTTTTCAAATATGTTTAAAAACCTAAAAATATTTGGTCAAGATGTAGTTGCTATGACAACATGTTACTACGCATTCTGGGTCACTTTCTTTATGTTCTGGGTCAATTAGGACCTTTGTCGAGTCACCTCCCAGACCATTGTCACTTACGACTTAACGGGACCAACAATACAGTAGCTTCAACTATTTATGGTGCACCAAATCTAATTAAACGTCATACAAAGTTTTGAAAAAAAAAAACAATTAATATTTACAAAGATGTAACGCATTTAAGTTTGAAAATGGGAGCTCGTGACATCAGAACTCAGTAAAAATTGTGTTAAGTTGTGACGTATTGTCAATTTTAGTTTAGTTTTTGATAATGTTACTGAGAGACTAATTAGAATGATTCAGTCAAATAGTCTGCTAAAGGTATTAGGCATTTTTTAGATGAAATCTGAAATTAAAGACTGTTTCATTCGTATTCTATAAAGGGACGTTATTATTTTTAACGGTTTAATGTTCGATATACAAACAATTTGAAATTATATTTTCCAGTTCACGAAAGGCTCAGTTCTCGAAAGTATCGCACTCTAATTTAGCGAGCAGACGATAATTAACTGAAATGTAGTACAGTTCGAGTCGTAGGCGCAACTAAAAAATATGAGTACCAGTGTATACTGAGCAGTGTTTGTGTGTACATACTACATATATTTTTAGTTATATACTATATGTTTTTGAACAAAATGAAGTGCATCAAGATTTTGTTTACATTGTAAGTATTGAACTAATTTGATATTTTCACTCTCTTGTTTCCATAATTATCTTAATTAAAATAACAGGCAATGTAAGTACATGCAACTATAAATTGTTTAATTGTATTCTTTCGTTTTTATTATTTTTTATTTATTGCTCTTTTTGTATTTTTTTTTACTTATTCCTATATTTTTTTTTAATTAAAGTTATTGTATGTATTATAATTATGAAAAATACTTGTCTTAGCAATGACCTTAAGGTAAATTGACAACTAACTTAAACCTTTCAGGTTCTTCATAATTACCACCAGTTCAGCGAAATCGGAGCACAAAAGATCTCTTATATTTCCACCAACCAGTCTTTATGGGGTAAGAATCTTTTTATTACAGTTTTATTTGGTTCCCTTTCATATCAGCTAAAGGAAGCTTTCATTGGCAAGAAGTTTGTAGAAGTAAAATCATCAAATGAGTCCTCCCACCCTGGGCAGGGCGGTAGGGACTGTCAGACTTGACTGACTAAAATCCACGGTGTTCTTCAATAGCCCTTTACGTACCGTAGTCACGGTAATTCCCGCTGTTCTAATTCCGTATTCTATATCTCTACAAACTTGGTCCCGCGACCAAGTTTGTAGAGATATAGACAAACGAGAAAGATGATGACTTAATAGAAATCGATACCGTGGTAGTAAAAGTAGAAGACTTCTGTTCCCCAGAACAGAAGTCTTCTACTTTTACTAGAAGAAATCGCTTCTTACTTCTGCAGCGTCAGTCAACAAAATTAACAGAAAGTTTTCAGTAGCTTGTATCAAATCAATATTTAATTACACGATATCGCTGACAATAAAGCCTTTGTCAAACAGACAGGAGTGGCGAATACGAAGTGAGGCGTTTTTATTTGTAATGTATGGAATTGTTTGAATCCAGTCACATAGAAAAGCGAAAGCGATCCGATAGGGTGACCGAACCGATGCGAAGACGTGGCGAAGGCGTATTTGCTCTGTTTGACGTCGTTCATAAAAAGTCAGCTAATACAACTGTCACGCCTCGGTTTGCTGCACCCAGTTTGACGTCTCGTATCGGTTCGGACTCGGTCCGTTTGGCTATCGCCTGTCAGTTTGACAAAAGCTTAAGAGAATTTCACTGTGTGTTCCCTAAGCTCTTTCACAGAGAACGCTACTTACTATAACATATATATATCATGGTCAATTTCTCCATTTCCAGACTTTCCTTGCCATAGCCGTGCCCATCGACATACCAAACAAGAACGTCTTCGTGTCATACAACTTCGAGTCCAACTACAGCACCTTGACCAATATCACGGAGATCGATGAGGCGATTTTCCCTAATCTACCAGTAAGTAGCATTTCAGCCTGGGTAGTAGGCATTTCTTTATCTCTGTTAGCCTTGTTAACTAGGATCGACGGGGCGTTGTGTTCCACGCGCGCCTCAAAGAGTGTCAGCAAAGTGACGGAGCCAGTAGTACATCAGTACAGTAGCACAGCCAGTCCCTCGCGCAGCGGCAAGCTAGGCTGTCCAACCTTCACACACACATCCGCCAACCTCTAGAGGGCCAAAGCCTGCCGGGGTCGAGGGACCTACGAATTACCGTGACCCCGGAACGTAAAGGGCTATTGAAGGACACCGTGGATTTTAGTCAGTACGACTCTGACAATCCCTCCCGTTCTGCCTTGGGTGGGAGGACTCATTTGATAATTTCACCACGTAAAAAAAGCCTTGTTAATTAGCCTAAGTTATTGTGATAAATGATACCAGGCGACTCGTACCGCTCGTCCATGCGATCGGGTGTTGATGTGGATCTATCTGTCGCCATTACTTTATGAACAAAGTTGCAAAGTTTTAAAGGTAAATTCACTTTGCCGCGCAGAGCCCACTTCTGCGTTATCACCGCGAGGAACTTCGAAGCAAGAAGGCGTCTATACGATCAATATTTCACTATTATAATAATTACACCATCAAAGAGGCACTTTTGAACTTCGATAATTAAAATGAAAGTAAATGGGGTGGGAAGGGATTGATTCTACACCCAATCGCAAGGGTAGGATTGTATGGAGAAGAATGGGCAAGAAACTCCATACTTACTCTTACTTTCATTCATCGCCTGACCTAGAACAAATACTTGTAGATCATACAAATGTTGAATGAATCGAACCTGCGACACACAGCGCAGCGGTCAATCACTGCGTCAACTCTAACGTCAAATTAGATAATTGATCCTTTTTTATTTATCGTGGTAAAATCATCAAATGAGTCCTCCCACCCATTACTGTCAGACTCGTACTGACTAAATCCACGGTGTCCTTCACTAGCCCTTTACGTACCGGGGTCACGGTAATTCGTAAGTCCTGCGACCTAGATAATTGATCCTACCTTTTTTATTTCCAGGTTGTAACCTCGAGACAAACTCGAAGTATATCAAGAGAATTGACTTACACCGTCTTAGAAAATCGATTTCAAGAGTAAGTGTATTTCTAGTTTCATTAATTTATTCTGTCAAGAAATAGAAAACCAGGCACAGCATTTCCCTACTCTAGGGTTTGAGCTCACGCCATATCTGCACAATCTTAGGAGCATATCCTCTCTGCCGGGACTGTATGAGCAGGATACCGCGGCCTTGGACCGCAAAGGGCAACAGGGTAGATTTACTAGTCGGTAAAAGTCTGATAGTCCCTTTCGCTCTACTCAGGGTGGAAGGACCCAAAAAAGAAAGGAGCATATCCTATACCTTTTCCTTTCCTTGACGAGTAATCTTAAATTTCAGATACGGCATGAAGGGCAGAGAGTGCATGCTACGCAACATTTGTGAGGCAGCTGAAACTCCGCTACATCACAACGGCATTCTCGGACATATACTGCACATCATATTCACGTGAGTTACTACTTCCTTCTAAAAAATAATAGAAAAATAACTTACTGATCGTCACTTGTTCCAAGTTTTCGCTGTCCGACCATGGACCATGCCCGGGTCGACGGCGCGTTGTGTTCCACGCGCGCCTCAAGGAGTGTCCGCATAGTGCCGGGGCCTGTAGAGGGCCAAAGCCTGCCGGAGTCGCGGGACTTACAAATTACCGTGACCCCGGTACATAAAGGGCTATTGAAGGACACCGTGGATTTTAGTCAGGGCGGGAGGAAGTGTCAAGTCTGACACTTCCTCCCGCCCTGCCCTGGGTGGGAGGACTCATTTGATAATTTTACCACGATAATTAAGTAAGTTTAGGTGAGAGACTGATTAACATTGATGATCCAGCGTAACTAAATTGAAAAATAAGAACGTGCTCTATTCCGATTCAACACACTATTGACGGCACGGTTGGCACAGTAGCTGTGCGACTGCTGCGCAGCGTGTCGCGGGTTCGATACCCGCACGGACCAAATATTTGTACGATCTGCAAGCAGTTGTTTCGGGTCTGGGTGTTTGTGTATGGCAGTTTCTATGTTTGTGAACGCACCCACGATACAGGAGAAATTCCTAGTGTGGGATAATATTTCTAAAAATTAATTAATTTGAAACTAACTAACGCTAGATACTGTACACTGTACTGGATTAAAACATGGTTACATTATACAAATGCCAATTCAGCGATGGAATGCAGTGATGCTCCTACTACTGAATCAATATTAATTATTAAAGCCTTTTCGATTACAAGTATCACCTTTAAGAGAAAACCTATGAAACTCAATTTATGGTTGGCTTTGACAAAACATAACTACTCAATATTGACGAAGAAATATTAGAGATCAGATATTAGTAACAATATAATACCAAATTCTTGTTCATTTGGTAACCAAAAAATCATAAACAAAATAGACGAAAGGAACTCCTGCGTAAATGAAAATATTAAAACAATTCTGTTCGCACAAATATACCATGTCTCGCTCAGGAATTATGTGATTTGAATAAATCAAAAATCAAATTATCACGGAAGAATTGATTCGAGATAAAACGACGTTTCTTTCCGTTTCTTTTAACGCAATCATGCGGAAGTAATGAGCATTAGAACATGGTGTATACAGTGTAAAGGAAAACGAGGTATGAACGTTTACCACCGACTCATTCAGTATACGTTATGTGGGTGTATAGGGGAACAGTGTTTAAGACGAGGACGCGATGTATAATGGGGACGTACACTCTTTAGGCATATTTAACACACACTAACCTGATGGAAGCGCCATCAGGACGTCATTTGCAAGCCATTAACAAATGGCGTCCTGTTGCTTGCGCTACGTTAGTATAATAACATAATCACACTTAAGATTTACAATGTCAATATTTTTTTAACTTCAATGCTGTTTCCATTGGTACCCCTGAAATCCAGTCTCTCCTCTCATTCCAGGCCCTCATCATCGAAGGAAGAAGGTTTGGAAGATGAGTACTACGAGGCCGAAGCGGATGGTCACCGTGGCGACTGCGACAAGTACCTGGACGAGTGTCCCACCAGCCTGTTCGACTACATCACCAGACTCGTCCAGTTCCCGCACTCACAATAATAAACGAATTTAGATCTAATTGGTTGTCTTTTGTTTCTAGTGATTTTGTTGCCTGGCCATCCATAGTTTTTTTTTTACCGTCGGCTTATTGCAAGAAGTCATTATGTGACATATTCACTACTCTGAGATAAACGGTATTTTAGTTCGATTTAGTTAGTGGTTATGTTGATTTGCCCATATCATCCTAAATATTACGATGAATAATAGGACGATATGGGCAAATCAACATAACCACTAACTAAATCGAACTAAAATACCGTTTATCTATATAGATTTAAGATTTTGCATCAACAAAACTTTTTATTCTTGTTTGTATAGGTAATGCTTCTTCTTAGCGTGTCGATGAGAATCTCAGTTGAGTTGGCCCAGAATAGGGCTACCAGTTTAGGGACCTTCAGAAAAGTCCATCAGCCCCTGTAATGAACAATCAGCAGGGCACGCAGGGCACGAAGTTACTTCTTGATGAAGATATCCCGACCATTGAATCTAACGAGTAAAATTAAACATCTTGATGTTATCATAAGTATTTATTAGGCTCTAAACTTTAATAACAATGTACAATACAGTACACATTGAACTATGTATATTATTTATTATAATATTAAACTTGTCAGTTTATAAAATTTAAAACTTATCATTCACAGCCGGTACATTAATTTAATTATCATATTTATTTAATCACTTAATTTTTAGTTACTTATTGTTAAAATTCCTTATAGTTTACAAAAAAGTTTCTTTAGTTTTATAATAATAATTTAATAAAACGTAATTATAATTATATAAAATATTAACCAAATATTGTTAGTGTTTACCATTTTATATTCAATTACGAACTAAATCATTTACCATGTTAATAAATAACAATTATTTTCTCTAAAAACAACAAACATATTTCAACTAATTCAATAATATAAAAACTTTGTTAAATATTTCTTTCCCCATGAATTATGTTAATTATCTAATCATTGATTTATTCATGTTTTATTCTAACTATATTTTCTTATACTTCAATATTTTGCGAGATCTTACGACAGCATTGTTATTATTATAAAACATTTTTTCATGTAACTACCTTAATTTTAATAGGTATCGAATATTTGATATTTATGTAATCTATAATTTTACACGCACCCCAAATCAAAAGAATATAACTGAGATTAATAATTTTTTGCAGTAACACTTGAATCAACTAATTTACTTCCTATGATATAATTTTTCACACAAATATATAAGTGTCAAATATTTACGTGATTACGTGATGATTACCCAAAATAGTTTTTCTTGATCACTAATATTACGTAGTTATATATATATATTTTTTATTATTTATACATTTTTGTTTTCGTGTAATTTACGACATCGAAATTATTAAAAACAATATTTTGGGGAAACTCCACGAATAAAGAAATAATTTTCAAATCACAAAAAAGATGCATTAGAGCAATGTTTGGTTTGAAAACAACTGATAGCTGCAAACAGTATTTTATTAAATATAACATCTTGAGTCTGCCTTCACTATATATCTATGAAATAGCTAATTTTATAAGGACCAATCCTAATTTATTTAAAAAAATATCAGACGTCTGTATTCGCAATAGACGAGACAATGATAGACTATGCGTACCAAGATCAACCACGGCATTGATGCAAAAAAGCTTTTTTTGTTTAGCACCTGTCATATATAATAAAATCCCAAAACCTATCAAGCAAATGCCTACTGCACTGTTTGGAGTACATTTAAAGAAATATCTTATAGCTAAATGCTATTATAGCATATCGGAATTTTTAAATGACAGCAATTAATTTAATGGTATTTTCCTCATTCTCTTCTCATTTGCAATTTTTATTTTAAATCTCCCTGATTGTGTATTATAATTTCTTTATTCTTTATTTAGCATTAAGTTATTTTAAATTTGTGTAGACTCAAATATAATTTTTTTGGTTTGCTCTAGACCAAAAATATTAAGCCACTATTGTACGCCATAATTGGCAAAACATGCAGATCATTTTTTTATTTTTAAGACCTTGCACAATATGATGTTTGATGCATACTCATGTTTTTACAATAAATATTATTCTATTCTATTCTATTCTATTCTATTCTATGACTAGGTTATAAAGTTTTTATAGAAGTCAAATAATTAATTGTGCTACATATTATATCACAGAAACATAAAATACACACATATATATATATTCTTTGAATTGAGCTAATTAAAATTTATTTAAAAATCAAACATTAAAATATTCATTAAAGTGAGCAATACAATTCAATTATTATACATCTGTTAGATGTCTTGGAAAATCCAGTGACTTTTTCTCACACTTCTTATTTCGTAAACAGATAGGTTCTTTATTGGCTTACCAATTGATACACGTTAAGAAAAAGTACTGTTTAACTTATATTAAAAACCAACGATATAACCTAAAACCCTGTTGAGTAATCAACCACTTGCTTGTGCAATGTGTAACTTATATAAATATAAATTAGCTATGTTTTACACAGTTAAATGAACTTTACATTTGAAACTATCCGGATAAAAACCGCATTAAAATCTCTTCAGCAGTAACATTATTTTTATGGCAAGATAAAAAATCTAAGGATTTTTTTTTAACTTTGTTCGGACGCTTTGAAAACGATTTTCATTTGTCTATGATATTATAAGCCTGATTCATTCTGATTTTTAGTTACAATCAAATCAATAAAAACACTAAAATATATAATCTAACTAATAATACCAATCGTCTCAATATCCTTAGGATAGAAGAAGTTATTCTTCTTCATAGGAATGGAAGAGATCTGCTGGTCTACTGGTACCCTGGTATCGTAGAGCGACGGCGACTGGAAGATAATGCCGAAAGTGCCCACGAAGCAGGCGATGGTGAACAGCCAGAGGAAGAAGCGATCCAGTACCATGGACATGAACTTCCAGTCTTCGACGACCTGAGAACAAGGATAAATGTTATAATTAAACACACCACCCCTCTCACATATATTATGTATAATTTGAACAGGTTGATGTTAACAAAAATTCCGTTTTTTTGTTAACATCAACCTGCGCTGCCGTCACACGGTACTTGGCGCGGCGGGGGCGCGTGTGAGAAGGCAGCATAAGAGATAACACTCCTTCAAGTCCGTTGACTTAAAACTTAAAAAAAAACCTTCGAATGAACTAAAATATTAGAACTAATAACAGTTGGGAAACTAAATTAATCAGGCCCTGAAAGACGGACACCAGTTATTTAAATTAAAATCTGATTTCTACCGTATTATGAATTTAATAAACTCAAATCAAAAAGTTTTTCCAATTAAATTTCGACCTTATTAATCAAAATCCCGAATGTCAACTAAAATGGCACTCGATTTAAATTCTTCAAGTTTCGAAGTAATCTTTGATTCCCTATTCCTCTATAATTTAAAAGTTTCCCCAAAGAGAGTGGAGAGCAATTATTCTAAAGAGGCAATTTGATGTGAACAAGCGTTGTTTGCTTGTTCTCAAAAGAGCACTTTTAATTGAACCCCTTTGTGAACCGTGTCCAAACGTAGACAGAGATCAGAAACTGTAACATTTAATTGTAAATTATGAGACAAATACATAGGGCATCATTATGGGCATACGACGTGCCTGATAGATGACGGTCACCCGATCATTTAGGATTTTTGACTATACTCATTTATGCCACTATCTCGACTGATAGTGGTCGCGGGACTGTACGAATTACCGTGACCCCGGAACGTAAAGGGCTATTGAAGGACACCGTGGATTTTAGTCAGTACAAGTCTGACAGTCCCTCCCGCTCTGCCCTGGGTGGGAGGACTCATTTTATGATTTTACCACGATAAGAAAAAAAAAATCTCGACTGATAGTAAGCAATGATGTGGGTATGAAGATCGATGATAGATGCTAGAGGATCCCAAATTAAAAAGGAAGTATTATATTTGCTACATCGAACCATTGCACACATAACATACTAAAAACGAAGTAATAAATCAAGTCAATCCAAAAGTTCTAAACGATATCAAGTTTTAACTATTTGGAACTAAACGCGTCCGTCACAACATCACACTGAACAAAAGTGTCCCTATCTAACAAAGTGCGCGCATATTAATCATTGCAACTAGAACAATTCATCCTGCACCATTTATCTCACGAATCCATTACGTCACCCGCTGTTGTTCGCAACAAAAAGTGGCCATCAACCGCCATTATTAGGAAAGTCGCCTCATCAGAGCACACCTTATCGTCTACATAGAGTTTCCAGACCTTTTTTCATTATTTTTCTTCGTAACAAGCCTCTTGGGTGTTGAATAAGGGGAAGCGTATCAAGGGACAATTTCCCCTCTGAGATTAACCGTGCCTAAGCGATTATGTATACAATACGACACGTTTGTACTGTTGTAGATAAACACTTTGTACTCAAAGAAGTACGGCGAGCTGATTATGAAGATAATATCTCAATTTGTGCCGCTGTCCGCTGGCCTTTATTTTTGTTGTAGAAAATTCGTCGTGGTATTTTACGTAACTATTTACCTTTGTAGCGTGCAATTTTATTACAGGGCTTTTGTGGTCGTTTTTGTTAGTGGTTTTATATATTTAAGACTTTTTCAGTTTTTTTTTTAATCCAACCCAGAACTGTTAAATCGAGTTATGGATTTAAAAAACCTTGACAGGCTTAAAACAAATGTCTTTGATGATTATTTTGTTATTAGTATCCAATTATAGACATTTATAGTCTTCAGAAAAAGAAGAAATACATGATGTAAATAATTGACAGATGGTCGGCTTACTTAACAGTTATTAGAAAGCTTATGTTTGCCAACAACCAGCAAGTTCCCCTTAAAGGCTTGCTGCCAAACAGAGAACACGACTTGGCGTGACGCTAGCGTGGCTTGTCTCTCTAAACGCCGGCGATAACGCGGCGTATTTTGTATGACGACTTACATATGCCTTGTCCCTCTAAACGCCGCACCGGCGATAGCGCAGCGTGTTTGATATGACGACTTATATATATTTTATAGTAAGCAAGCACGCCAAGGACACGCCACGCTAGCGTCGCGCCGCACCCAGCTCGCTGTGAGGCGAAGCCCTCAATATCGTCGCTAAGTTAAAAGAACTGGCAAATTCACAGGGGAGTAAAATAAACTACGTAATATTGAACTCGTAGCATAGAAAACATTACAGCACCTGATAATTTATGTTCACTTCAAATTAGACAGCATGACGAAACAGCTACACAGCATAACAAAATTAAAAAACCCACATAGTAAAAGAGACTGTATCTTTCATTTATGACGTTATATTGTGGCTTTTACAGTAAACAAATAATTATTAATATTTCTGGGTAAATTAAAGACCAATGAAATATTACTGACATGCAATTAATTAAGCGGTTACTGAAAATCGTTTCACAATGAAATCGACAACATTTATTACTAGTTATTTTACTGGGGAGGTGTAATATTGAAATCTGTGGAACGAAAATTAAAGTAATTTTATTATAATGGTTTCATTTTCGACGAATGAGAAACATATTTCGCTTATATATGCGATAGCACCAATCGCGGTTACTGACATTTATTGAAGAGTTACCTCGATTTCTCCAGAATCTCATCATCAGTTCCTGACCGGATTGCTATGGAACCATCTGGAAAGAACACCCTTTCATTCAAAAGAAATATTTTCCAAATTCGTCCAGGCGTCATCGAAAAATCAGGAAACAAACAAAAATCTTTCTTAAAAGTTTTTTTTTAAACACTGTTTCGTGGTGGCATTTAAAAACATGGCAACTCACATACACAAACACCGTCCCGAAACAACTAATTGTAACTCATACATATACATATTTGTTCCGTGCGGGAATTGAACCAGCGACACGCTGCGCAGCCGCCCAATCGCTCAGCCATTGCGCCAACCGTGCCGAATTGAGAAACTCCTCCTATTTTAAAAACGGTTACAAACTATTATTGTTCATCCTACAATAGAACAACAGTGCCAAAACAAGCGCATTAACTATAGCCACAGTAAAGAACACCAATTCACAACTAAAATATATTTTAAAATACCTAGTACATCCCAGACCATTAAAGTAGGTACATAGTCTAGATACAAGTACATAGAACTGCCCCAGAGCGGCTGTCCGGAAACCTATTTATTTTAACCCGACTTTTTCACTGAAAATTTTTCATACATTCTCCTCGTACGTAGCGGTTAGATGGTGCAAGTAGTGGGGGTGGTAGCTCGGATGGATTATGCAGTTTTATTAAAGCGTTAAAACCGGGATAGGAAGTTTAAGAATATTTTTCTTGTGATAGTTATGTAGGTTTTATTGTAATACTTGCTAGGTGGTTTTAGCTGCTTCACACGCGTGGTAGTCAATAATTATCGGCAGTAACAGCGGGTTAGTCCGATAATCCTAGACGGAAAACATCGTGTAGATACCGATTTTTTTACAATAAATGTAACCCCAGCTGGTACCGTGCTTGCGTGATGATGGGCCACCCCTCTTACAAAGAGAAGACCTGTGCTCCAATAGTGGGTTTACATAGACTGATTTTGATGCACAGTCCACACAGCCTTTCCCTATAATACTCTTAAAAATCTTTCCTATTTTTACAAACAACATTACTTACAAAAGCATTCTCAATTCAATACACCTAATGTTCCCAATAATCTTTATCCACACAGATCTAAACACGGTGCACTAACACACTAAAACTGCACGAACAAAACGACCTGGCACTCTAAAGCACAGTGTTCTAGCAGGAAACCATGACCTCGTCGTGTCCCTAGAGATCCGTGCACTCTCAGCAATTTGGTACACGGTTGTTGGTCATTTGTCGTTCTTTGACCCCTAATACGGAATTTCGTATCAAAATGGATGAACTGTAAGTTTTTGATGGCAAACGTAAAAGCTTTTATACTGTTCAGAGGGTTGCTTTATGTTTCAAAACCGCAATACGACTTTATGGCCAAGTAATTATAATTTCCGTGGATAATTTTCGTTTTCTATTCTAATGTTTTTCATAAAATTATATACCTTTTGTATTACTCAAAGGATTTGACAAAGGTGTGAGTACTGTAAATACAAAAATCTATGCATTTTGTTTTAGAAAACTGTCACAACATAGAAAAACCGGCCAAGTGCGAGTCGGACTCGCCTTTAAAGGGTTCCGTAGCAGCAAGTAACATTATACACGGTTACATTTTGATCGTTTTAATCCCTTGGAGGGTCGAACTGGTCCATGAAACACTATCGATTTGTAAAGATAAAATTAAAAAATAATGTACTTTTTTTTTAATAACTCGAATCAATTCTCGCATGAGTGAATAAATAATGCGAACCGTTAGTAGGCAGCCCTTATCAGTAACAACATTGACGCGGTCGCTGGTCAACGTGGACACGCAAAAAATAGCCAATCCTAGACCAAGTCCCGCCCCCGGGCGCGCGCGCCGCATACCTTGCCAATCAAACAGGGTTTTTGGCAACAAGGAATACGGCGCGCGCGCCCTTCTCACCCCGCGCACCCCGCGCCACTCTCACCCCGCGCACCCCGCGCGATAGTGACACGTCATGGGAGTTTCCCCGGGTCAGTTTCTCTAAGACGTTATCGAAGTGCACTGTGTCATCTCGCGAATAACGAATAATTACGCGTATTCCAACCTTGAGTTCGTTGCTATGGTGCAGTTTTACGCAATCGCGGGTTTTGATGCGCAGGCGGCTCGACGCCTTTACAGTGAACCAAACGGGGTGGTCCAGTTGCTTGGCCAGCAAGGAGTCCGACCTTACCCCGCTGGATTTTTATTTGTGGAGTGAAGTAAAACGTTTAGTGTACAAAAACGAGCATCAAACTCGTGAACAAATGAAAAGTGCGATAGTGGACGCCTTCGATGTGATAAAAAGTGACAGGGACACATTAGTAAAATTAAAAGACAATCTCATTAAACGTGCAAGACTGTGTATCGAAAGGAATGGTTTGCATTTTGAACAATTATTACGTTATCGTGAAATTTAACTACCTAGGTAACAACCGTTATTAGCATAGCTCTTTCTAAATCGTTGTAAATAATTTTGATTCTTTTTAAATCATTGTACATAATTTGATTCCACATTTTTAAATACGGTATAACTAGCAGGCCTACCTACCGCTGGTATGTCTTATGCACAAATCAGTTATGTCGGTCCTAAGCCCGTAAAAGTATGAAGGAAAATTTGGAATCAATTTGTTTACCTACGCAAACATCAGCTGAGCGAGTCAATAACCTTATGCTTGATCGGGCCGTGTAGGTACCTACACTGCCCGATACGCGTGGCGCAACTATTGGTTTCATACATTTTGGGAGTATAATCTTATCACTTGCTAATTTTTTTATTTTTTATGTTACATCGCTTTACAAGCTTGTAATGAGTAGTATTTTGTTAGTTAAACCACCGGTCCAAGGGATTAAAACGATCAAAATTTAACCGTGTATAAAAGTTGGTTGTAACTTTGAAAGATAAATTGCGGTTTACGATTTATGACGTATTAAAAAAAAAATGTAAGTTGGTACGCACAATATTGAGTGATTTACCATGTTATTTTAATATCATGGACTTCTTATAGGTTTTCCTATAATCTACAGGGTGGCCAAAAAGTCGTGGATCAAACGAAACAGGGAGATAAAGGAGGTAATTTCCAACAAAAAATCTTTCCCCAGCATGGCCATAACTTCTTGCACGAAAAGATATGAATTATTTTAGTTTTTTCAATGAAACTACCGAGTTTTTTTATAATTTAATCAGTAAAAAATTAAATTGATTAAAAACAATAAAACAAAAGGTGTTGTATTATGAGTCGATAATGTATCAATACTACAAAAATTGTATTGCAGCTCTTGGTATCAAACTTAACGAGCAATGATTTTTTTCCGTAAATTTTGAAGCGTTACAAAAAATTACTTCTCACTTTAAGACCACCATTTGAAAAAAAAATGTATTACGGAAAAGTGACCTTGTATTAAAAAAACTTGCTGGTTTAATGCTGATTCAAGTGAGATACAACACTTTACTCTTTGATCTTTAGTTTTGGATTTATGGTCGTTTTTTCGTATCAAGGTGCAAATTTAACAAAATGGTAAATTTAAGGAAAAAAAGATTTTTTCTCATACATACTAGGTAGTAATTTCAGAAGCCATCATGAAATAAAAGAACGATTATGACTTAGTAATTTTTATTAAAATACAATTTTTTACATTAAATGTTCAAAGTTCCTACCTCTGACCATAATGCACAATCTGCACCGCCTAATAAAATTCGCACGTAATCGGCGGAATGCACGTCTGTTATTTAGAATTTGTAACTTAGCAAACTCGAGCTTTTGTCGTAGTTCTTGTTCGGTGTTATTCTCACTTGGATACACTATTTCTTTAAAATAGCCCCAAACAAAAAAGTCTATGGGATTTAGGTCGGGCGACCGGGGTGGCCATGCAATAGGTCCGCCTCGACCAATCCACCGGTTAGGGAAGCGCTCGTTCAAATGTCCTCGAACTGCTCTAGCGTAATGAGGCGGGGTGCCATCTTGTTGCAGCCACATTTCTGCCACTCTATCTTCAGGAATCTCAGCTTCGTTCAGTATTTGGTTCAAATTATTTTGTAAAAAATTCAAATACTCAGCATGTTTGGGGCTATTTTAAAGAAAAAGTGTATCAAAGTGAGAATAACACCGAACAAGAACTACGACAAAAGCTCGAGTTTGCTAAGTTACAAATTCTAAATAACAGACGTGCATTCCGCCGATTACGTGCGAATTTTATTAGGCGGTGCAGATTGTGCATTATGGTCAGAGGTAGGAACTTTGAACATTTAATGTAAAAAATTGTATTTTAATAAAAATTACTAAGTCATAATCGTTCTTTTATTTCATGATGGCTTCTGAAATTACTACCTAGTATGTATGAGAAAAAATCTTTTTTTCCTTAAATTTACCATTTTGTTAAATTTGCACCTTGATACGAAAAAACGACCATAAATCCAAAACTAAAGATCAAAGAGTAAAGTGTTGTATCTCACTTGAATTTGCATTAAACCAGCAAGTTTTTTTAATACAAGGTCACTTTTCCGTAATACATTTTTTTTTCAAATGGTGGTCTTAAAGTGAGAAGTAATTTTTTGTAACGCTTCAAAATTTACGGAAAAAAATCATTGCTCGTTAAGTTTGATACCAAGAGCTGCAATACAATTTTTGTAGTATTGATACATTATCGACTCATAATACAACACCTTTTGTTTTATTGTTTTTAATCAATTTAATTTTTTACTGATTAAATTATAAAAAAACTCGGTAGTTTCATTGAAAAAACTAAAATAATTCATATCTTTTCGTGCAATGAAGTTATGGCCATGCTGGGGAAAGATTTTTTGTTGGAAATTACCTCCTTTATCTCCCTGTTTCGTTTGATCCACGACTTTTTGGCCACCCTGTATAAGGAGAAAACTAATTTCTGTATTTTTTTCAAAATTTTAGGTTCAGTAGTTTCGGAGATAAGGGGGGGGGGAATGGTCAATTTTCGTCTATTTTCTTGAATAACTTGGAAACTATTTATTTTAAAATTCAAAAAAATACATTTAAGATCTTCTCAACAAGACCTTTCATTTCATATGCCACACGATGCAGTTTTCAGAATTTTTTTTTTAATTTTCCTCTTCCCCCCCAAAAATGACCCCCCATATACAGATTTCATCTGCTCACGTCACACCTCTGTGTTTGGGTCACAGGAATTGATATGTGTACCAAATTTCAACTTAATCGGTCTAATAGATTCGGAGATAATTGACTGTAAGCGACGGACGGACAGACACACGAGCGATCCTATAAGGGTTCCGTTTTTGTATTCAGACGTACGGAACCCTAAAAAAACCGGCCAAGTGCGAGTCGGACTCGCCTTTAAAGGGTTTCGTAGCAGCAAGTAACATTATATAAAAGTTGGTTGTAACTTTGAAAGATAAATTGCGGTTTACGATTTATGACGTATTAAAAAAAAATGTAAGTTGGTACGCACAATATTGAGTGATTTACCATGTTATTTTAATATCATGGACTTCTTATAGGTTTTCCTATAATCTATAAGGAGAAAACTAATTTCTGTATTTTTTTCAAAATTTTAGGTTCAGTAGTTTCGGAGATAATTGGGGGGAATGGTCAATTTTCGTCTATTTTCTTGAATAACTTGGAAACTATTTATTTTAAAATTACAAAAAAATACATTTAAGATCTTCTCAACAAGACCTTTCATTTGATATGCCACACGATGCAGTTTTCAGATATTTTTTTTTAATTTTCCCCTTCCCCCCCAAAACTGACCCCCCATATACAGATTTCATCTGCTCACGTCACACCTCTGTGTTTGGGTCACAGGAATTGATATGTGTACCAAATTTCAACTTAATCGGTCTAATAGATTCGGAGATAATTGACTGTAAGCGACGGACGGACAGACACACGAGTGATCCTATAAGGGTTCCGTTTTTGTATTCAGACGTACGGAACCCTAAAAACCAACACTATTTCTTATTTTAAAGAAATTGAGAGAATCTAGACGTCCGATAAAGTATATTTTGTGAAAATACGGTTTGAAACTGCTGTCCCACCGAAGGTTCAGTTTCTGTTTCGGTTTGAGTCAGAAAATCAAGTTTCAGCCATAGTTTCCTTTTTAGCCAAATACGGCCGAAATTCAGTACCTTAGAGCAAACTGCTAGCAGCTAGCTTTAGGGGCATTCGTAGTGCATACGTGATTGCCAGCTGAGTTCATTCTGCTGTATTTTAAAGTTTGAGTATGTCTGACATTCTAATTCATGCCATTTTTTTTCAAACTTACGCACGTTGATGACTTATATTATTAATAATCTATACCATCAATGGGACAAAATCTTCTGAGGCTTCACGTTTCTGACACGTGACCTTTTAAAGTGTTCTTATTTATTAAGTAAGAAAAATCCGTTTATTGTCCGTGGCCCGTTGGTCTAGTGGTTAGTGACCCTGACTGCTATGCCGGAGGTTGTGGGTTCGATTCCCACCCAGGACAAATGTTTGTGTGATGAGCACGATCATTTGTTCTGTGTCTGGGTGTAATTTATCTATAATATGTATGTATTTAGAAATATATAAGTATGTTTATCAGTTGTCTAGTACCCATAACACAAGCTCTGCTTAGCTTGGGACTAGATGGCGTTGTGTGATAGTTGTGAAATATTTATTTATTTATTTATTTACTACCAAACGATCTAGTAGTAATTCTGGTACTACTCGTAGTACCACGGACAATAAATGGAAAAATCCTAACACTAAACATAACATTGCTTACCAAAGGTAATACCAGACATCAAGCTATTTTTCAAAGAACGCTTATTAGCCTTCATTCCAATGGAAAATGATTCAATCTGAAGTAGATTGCGTCTTAGGTTCAATCAGCCGGCATTCAGCATTGCTGCTTACATCAGAAACTGACATTGCTGGTCCAAGTAAATGGATTCCGAAGAATTATAGCCAATTTATTTACAAAGAACATAATGAACGTCATGAAAACTGATTAGATTTTTTTGTATATTCCAGAGGTTATAGAAGCTGTTTCTGATTGAAAAACCGTAGTCAATACAACAGTATTTGAAATGCAAACATTGAATTTTCATGATTGCTGGATTGTGCAAGGAATTATATGAAAGAAAACGGAGTAAATGAGGCCGTGACGTCTGACAGGAGAGAAAAGCAAAAGAGAGTTGTACCGACCCCAAGTAGAATGAAAAAAGGGCAAGAAGATGATGATGAAGATGAGTTTTTACAGAAACAAGAAAGAAGAAAGAAAAAACGTGTGTCATAAGTACACACAACATTAACAAAGAAAGAAAATATTTAAAAACAAAACTTACAACTAAACAATAAATATTGTGTGACTCTCGGCTGCGCCAAATAGGCCCAGTTCAGCAAATGCCGAACAACTAGTGCCCGACACTGGTTTTCAACTGAGCCTACGTGATTAGGACGAAAATCTGTTTGAGAAATAAGAAAATAATAATAATATTAAATGTAAAATAATATGTTAAAAAATGAATAAAAGATATATATAATATAATAGTAAAAATAAAATAAATAATGTTATCACCGGAGCTAAAAATTCTATCATGAGGTATTCTATCTAGGTACCTAAAATACCGTTAAGTCAGAGGGTTTTTTTTTTATCGTGGTAAAATCATCAAATGAGTCCTCCCACCCAGGGCAGGGCGGGAGGGACTGTCAGACTTGTACTGACTAAAATCCACGGTGTCCTTCACTAGCCCTTTACGTACCGGGGTCACGGTAATCCCTTGGTCCCGCGACCCCGAAGTCAGAGAGATAGTCTCGAATATACAGATTTGTGGCTGATTGACGGGAATAAATAGGCTCTACTTCAGTAGCAATTAACCGTAATCGACGATATGTAGTTGATAGATATTCTTTTTTAACACACATGTGATACACGGTTAGCGCAGTGGCTGAGCGGTTGGACTGCTGCGCAGCGTGCCGCGGGTTCGATCCCGGCACGGAACTAATATTTGTATGATCTGCAATTAGTTGTTTCGGGTCTGGGTTTTTGTATATATGAGTTTCTATGTTTGTAATCGCACCCACGACAAAGGAGATATTCTTAGGGAGGGTCAATTTAAAAAAAAAGCTCTAAAATCACCACAATCAGTTCCAAAAAGAAAAGTTTACCCGCGATAACGGAATGACAATGTTAATTGGAATATTTTTACCAGTAGCAGTAGAGCATTTACTGAGTTTCAAACAAAACATTAATAATCACAATTGCTTTTAAATTGTTTTAAATTTAATTGATGTTTTTTTTTTACAATTTGCTTTACACTTTATTCTAGAAATTAATAATTACAAAAAAAAACGCTTAAACTAATTCAAATAAGACTGAAGAGAAAATAGCAGATTCTTCAAAGAGCGCCTCAGCTCACTCAAACCTCGTATGTCTAATAAAAAAGAACAAACTCCACTACTAAAAATTTAAAATTCAGCACACAAGCTGACATTTTTCCCTGTATTACATAGCTTGCTTGCTTATCTGTGTAGGTTGGGGCTCACGTGCCTACATAAACTGCAGTGTATATGATACTGAGCTGAATCCCGCGAAGAGGATCGGAGGATTTCAGGATACGATCCATGTTTACATCGGTACACAGACTCTCCAGGGATGGGTAAGCTTTTAAAGCAAATATGCAACCGCACTTGCGACTGCATGCAGTCTTACCAGGAAATATAAATGTATTGGAAAGGGATTTGTGTTAAAGTAGCATATGGGAATTGCGCTGTTCAAATTGTTAAAGTGTTTTTTTTTTCTATTTTTCTCTCCATCACTTTATAGCTTTTTTGGACGTATGTGCCACAAAACTGCAACAGAGACTTCAAAACGCGCAAACAATTGTTTCGGAAGCCAATAAAAAAACAGACGCATTTAAAACCGATACAGTATACCCTCGTAAGCCCCAAAGTAACGCTCGAAAGCTTTTTAAAAATATCCATTTCACAACATTTTTTCACACAAAAAACGTGAAACGGACAAACTGAACAACAAATAAACAAGGCAGTATTCCAAACATTCAGCATTTCAACGCTCAGGCCGAAAAAACACCGCAAAAACACTTCAATATTACATATTTCATCCTATTTCGCATTCAGACCCTGTCGGTTCCGTGAAGATAAGACCAACTGCCATTAATATAGGGTACAGATGGCAAACAAAGTGAATAGACGAATAGACTATTTTCACTGAAAGGCTGAACGCCGAATAATGATGGCGATCGACGCCGAAAGCCGAAAAGAGTTATTCGGTCAATAGTAGGGATGCGTGAAAATGATTGTTGAGTTGTCAAAAGTGAAATGTAAGGGTGCATCGGATACGGAACCTTCCGGATTATAAAGGAATGGGTGCGGGTATCTGTTTGGTGTTTATGGGTCTAACAAAAGAAAGATCAATTCTGAGCGGAAAGTATTCCATCTCTCTCTATTTTTTTTTTATAGAGAGCTCATACGGAAATTCCCGGTTTTGATAAGGTTGGAAAATAACTATACATTTTAAATTAGCTTTTTATCGGTTCAATATACTACCAGTAATGCTTAAGATGTATCATTTTTTCAAGTAAATGATACTGAAACAGAAAGATGAAAATTTTCCTTTGAATAAGAAATATGAATATTTTCCCAGAACCTTAAAATGTACATACCGCGACAATGACAATGATATTCAGCTCAACCGCCTCATACAGTACAGCAGTTATACATTTTATAATACGACATCAAGATATAAATTTCTCACAGTTGTACGAAATACAAAAAAAAGGCTACGTGTTCTGGATTTAAACAAAATTATGATAAAATATAATCAATTCAAACGCCATGTATCCCAAATAAACAAACAGGCTATTTTTTAAATAATAAAATATAGCCATTTAACTTCAATCAAAATGGCATTAACAATTGATATAATTAAAAGACAGTTAATAAACCTAAAAAAGAATTACCAATAACCAACAAAATATCTACCTATTTACAGAAAAAAAAAAACTAATATTAATTCACGAACAAAATGGATCGCCGGGGTAATCCGGTGAGATGCTTTTTAAAATTTATTCGGCCTCCGGGTGCTATTTATATCGTCGTTTCAAAAATGAAGTGCGGTTATCTCAGAGACGTAAAAACGTGTTCGGAATAACAATTCGGTTTTCGGCAATAGCGGTTTTGGCACTCGTCCTAGCCAAGGAGCTTGCGCCTCACTAATTTACTTATGTGCGTCGTGACGCAAGTTGTGTTGCTAATTTTATTGTTTTACATTCAAGTGTTCACGTTTATTTACGTTGGAGAAGATAAGACAGTTTACGTTGTACCTTTGGTAGGACAAATACGACAATTTCTTCGTATTTTGAGGAGAATAAATAACTCAGTCTTGGGATTTAGGATTTGTTCACGATAATTCGTAGTGAACAAGTTGAGATTGCGATAGACTTTTGCTTGCCATTACGACACGGATTCTGTGAAATACTCTCTCATCAAACTAAGTAGTTATTGTATTGATGTGTGAAACCCTTAAAAATAGCAAATTGTATTGCACGAAAACTTATACTACAGAGTTTTAACCAAAGGACAGAAGAATGAAATGTTTATTAAATGTGTCTGATATTACATTAATACTTATTATGAATTTTGGATGGCTGACAAAAGTAAACAAACAATTGTTAAATAATTTGTATGTAACAAAACTTTTCCGTTTACCTTCAAAATGCCTTAATTCGTAGTCCTTAACAAAAAAACACAGAAACTAGATTCATTGTATAAAACGAATTTAAAACAAAATCTAGAAAATACACTTGCGAGCAAAAAATAACCAGCCACCACTTTTCCCACTAAATCGTTTGAAATTCATCTCGGCACATTCACAGTATCAACTTCTTCGAGGAGACGAAGTCAGTATAGCTCCCTAGGGAGGGAAGGATCGATAGCAATTTAAATGTGCTGATTTCTTCCATCGTAACCAGTAATGAGAGATCGTAATTAGATTTAGTCCCTATTCGATGCTCGACTCGATGATAATACGACGCCATTACTAAAACGCTGCGTTTTGAATTTGCTAATTATGTTTTAGTTTAACTTTGTGTTACGTGGGGGAGAATAATTCACTGTTTCTGTCAGTACGAGATTTCTTTTAAACTAAACGAATCTTTAAGTGGGTGAATTTAATGATTAGTTCTGTTTCAATGGTGACGTTTTTATGTCTGGATAAGCAATAAAATACGACTTCTAGAATCTTAGCGTAAAACCGTTGGTTGGTTTTAAAGTTTTCAGCAGTTACAAGTGATTTTATCCTACAGAGACATCAAATCTTATACAATATAGGTAATGCCAAAAATTATAGTTACTTTAAAAATCAAGTTACTAGAAATAATGTGTTAATAAATATTAATACTCGAGTCAAGGTTGTCCATTAATCGATCTTCTCAATATTTCTAAGTACTAAAAGCCACAATTTGTATATTTTTTCTTGGACTGCTTATTATCGACACTTAAAAGTGAGCACTTAACGATCTACTCAGACATCCCGACGGACCGATTCCAGAGTACACAAGTACCTCAAGTACAGAAACTTGATATTTTCACACAAAATAATAATTTCTTAATGTATCTACACTTTTAGTAAGAAAATATGTTTATATAAATTTCTTAAAACATCAGGTTCATATATTTGTACTTTAGCAAAAACGCTCTTACAAGAAATGCGATACGAAATCTTTATGGGAAGTTAAATACAATAACGTAACAAAATAATCACGGACATGGTCGGTCTATAAATAGAATAGATGAATACAAAACAAACAACCTCACAAACATCCAAAAGTAACAGAGTCTATTGTGTCCTGCAACAACCTTGGGGTCTTTTAGGCAAGCGTGCTTCACCGTCGATCACCCCATCGCTTAGGCAAGCCTATCGCTAAATTTAAAAAAGGAATGATCTTAATTTGGAAATTTTTAGGTGTTTGATATGAATAGAGTTGCCATTCGTCCGGTTTTCCCCGGATTTGTCCTAGTTTAGAGGGCATCGGGGAGCGTCCGGGGGGAGCTTCATTTGTAGTCTGGGTTTAAAAATTTAAAGTCTTGGGCCGCCTCGACACACGCACACTTCACCGTCCCCCCACCCCTCCCGACGCAGTTGCCACGGTGCGCACTTCGTCTCATGTCCGGGTTCTGGACTCTAAATTTGGGGGTTTTCACGCGTCTTGTCCTGATTTCCAAATTTTAGAGATGGCAACCCTAGATAGAACATACTTGCATAAAGATGGTTAGAGTATATTAGAGGAATTTTAGAATATTTTCCTTGTACGAGTCATTACGGCGACGGAAGACAACGCACCATTCACCATTGTCCCACGGGAGGGATCCGAGTTTCCGGGCCAAATGCTAAATCTTTATTAATCTGGTTGGTTTATCAACGGTAGAATTGTACTTCAAAGTATTTTTTTATATTCAGTTACGTTATTTTCGGTGTGTGAAGAAGACAGAAGAACTTTGCCTGGCAATGGGGCTATAAAGGCTTCTCATTTATTAGAAAGTTTAGAAGAAACTTCTAAGTAAAGTCTCATTCTCTCGAC
Organism: Agrotis puta; assembly: GCA_943136025.2. Taxonomy (NCBI): domain Eukaryota; kingdom Metazoa; phylum Arthropoda; class Insecta; order Lepidoptera; family Noctuidae; genus Agrotis; species Agrotis puta. The sequence continues at coordinate 3,324,140 of OW964182.2, forward strand.
TTTGACAGTACCACTTCATAGTGCTTTAAGATTTCGTGGATTTCAACTGTGATACGCAACTATAATCTATTTTATTTACAACTAGCTTTTGCCCGCGACTTCGTTCGCGTGGAATAGTGACTTCCGTCAGATTTTTGTTTTTTTTATTTTATTTTTTGTAATAAAAACTATCCTATGTCCTTTCTCAAGTTCCAAACTATGTCTGTACCAAATTTCATGCAAATCGGTTCAGTAGTTTAGGCGTGAAGAAAAGACAGACCGACAGACAGGCAGAGTTACTTTCGCATTTATAATACTAGTTTGGATTGGTTATATTCCACCATCTTAAATAATAACATGCTAAAAGAAACTTCTTCTTCAATACAACGGTTTCATAATCTTTATAAAAATATTCCTCCGTACAAGAAACCTCTTGCCAGGTGTAATATATCCTCATAAATACAGGTAGAAGTAACGACGTCACATATGCCCCAACTTCATCGTCTTTGGATAAGAAACTGACCATTATCTTACACTTTTTGCCCGCATTAGAGGAAAATTAACGCCACAGGGAATAACAGAAAAAGTTCACAAGGTAAGCTGTTCAGTAGGTTCGTATAAAGGATAATGGATTAACGGAGGATAATCTATTTGATACATCCGGAAGAGCTCGTGGCTAAACATTAACAATTGAAAGGGTGGATCTCTTGGCGAGGTTAGTCTGTGGATGGGTGACCATCAGAGTGGGTTTTCCCCGTGCCTACTTAAAGAAGTAGGACGATACGAGGCAGTAGTGATCGGTGCAGGTAACACTTGCATAGAGAAACGGGTAAAGCTAAGTCTCAACATGTGTCTATTAGTCAATTATAGACACATGTGTGTGCGCATAAAACCTGCTCTTTTTTAAAAGCACCCTACCTCTGGAAGCATCAAAGAGTGTCAGCAAAATGACGGGAGGGCCGAAGCCTGCAGGGGTCGCGGGTCTCTCGAATTACCGTGACCCCGGTATGTAAAGGGCTATTAAAGGACACCGTGGATTTTAGTCAGTACGAGTCTGACAGTCCCTCCCGCTCTGCCCTGGGTGGGAGGACTCATTTGATGACTTTACCACGTCAAAGAGACCTCTGGAAGCACGTATAAACCGTTTGGTCCCGGCTGTCATTTCAGTCACTTCATGTAAAATACTGATTAATTCGCTACTGAGTACTGAAAGTTAGATCCCAATTCAAAGAGGGCACGGTTGGCGCAGTGGCGCAGCGATCGACCGTAGTGCAGCGTGTCGCGTGTTCGATCCCAGCACGGAACAAATATTTGTATAATCTGCAAATAGTTGTTCCGGGTCTGGGTGTTTGTGTATGTGAGTTTCTATGCTTGTAAACGCACCCACAATACAGGAGAAATTCCGAGTGAAAAAACTTTGCCCAAGTTATTAAACAAATATATACCTACTAGTTACAGTAATACTAGTAGTGCATAGTAATTTCTAAGATAAGTATTATCACGCGATTAATCAAGCAAGTGACTTCCTGATCATCAAAATCACTGCGTAAAAATACATCCAGCCATTCCACAGCCTAGCTATAATTAAACTCCATTCAGTAGGTCAACGCCAGCGTCCCCACAAACCCATCATGCGGGTTACAGGGGAAATGAGAGGGACTTATGTCACATGACACTTGACGCGACATTCAAGCTGGCATGGCGGCGCATTCCGAATTTAAATGCAGTCGACTGTTTGACGTTTAATATCGTTTTAATTTGTTATTTGTGGTTTTTTTTTTTAATGTTTCGGGCATGGCTTCAAGGCTTTTATGCCAAATTATTTGTGGACTGCGCCTGCAGCGGTACAGACGATTAAAATATGAATATTTAATTTTCCAAATTTTTTTCAATAATAATGATGTGGGCGTTTCCTCTGTTATTAATTGTACATATTTCTGTTATATCTTTATTTAAATAAATGAGATATAGTTTTATAGGGAGAAAGTTAAATACAAAAAAAAAAGATTTAACATTTCTTGATAAAGCTGCATTATTCTTAAGATAAAAATAAAGCTATCATCAAGGTTGGAAAGAACTCAGAAGTCCATGCTTTTCAAACTAAATTTTAAAGTGCTGTTTCTTTCCTAAGTAATAGTTATCTAATTTTAAAATCTTAACAAAAATCGCTGTATCCGTGGTATCAAACAGAATTCCAAAATAAATATATCTACAATATTCTGTTACACGTGCCAACTTTCAGTATAAAAGGATGGAGGTTGCGGCACGAGTAATTATTATATCTAACGTATTTCCTCATTTTACTGAGTATAATTATTAAACATTAGAATCTGGGCGAATGAGCTTCAGCCTTAAACAAACACAAAGCTCTTTTACACAAACATTTGAAATAACAGTATCTGCTAAAGGCAAAACAGTCGAATTGAGAAACATCTCCTTTTTTGAGTCGGTTAAACGAGAAAGACAATTTGATAGACAGAACTAAAAAGCTTTACCTAAATACAAAATTCCATTTAGGTAAATCTTTTGACCCATTTCAGAAATACTCAAGCAGTAAGTTTAAGTGCAAGAATGACGGGAGGTTTTGTCAGCTAGGGCGTATTACCGTACTATTAGTACCTAGTTTTGCCCTAATAAATCCAAACTATCACAAAAACTCCTGAATCAATTGCATTAACTCCTGAATCAATTGCATTAATTCCTTTAACATCATTCCATCACAAACCAAAACAAGTTTCTGTAATTCGTTTATTCCTCTACTTCCTTACTTCGTCACCGTTACCTCCAGGACGCAGGTAATAAAACATTCATTCGTTCATCACTCTCGGTCGCTCGGGACCATTCGTTCACATTCACTCGAAGGGATCCACAATATTAGCTCAGTAAATGTGTTATAGTGGCAGGAAATTAATTGCTATTATTAAGTGATCTATTCGTTTGTGGAGCCATTTGGCAAATTGTGAAGCTTACGGGATTATATGAACGGTTTTGTAAAGGTTTTGAACTGTCATAACATAGTAATTATAACGTGAGCGAGTTGTTCTGATGTTATGTTTCCTGTGAAACGAGAAAGAAGAAAGAAAGAAAGAAAATAAGTTTATTTGACACGCCTTAGGCACACAATTACAATGACGAATTACGAAACAATGATAAAGGAGTATCAAGTTTAATTATTACATCATCAAACCTCCATCAGTATTGTTTAGAAATGGCAGAAAAAAAATAGCATTAGGAATGCTGGCTCTCTTGACTTACAGAAAATGTTAAAACTTGAACAGGACACACAGACCAGTCAAGCATGCCACTGAGGAAAGGCCCATGCTCAAGGAGGTTGCAAATATGTTTGAAATAATGATGAAAATGGTCAAAATACAATCATTTTGTGATAAAATGAAATAACATCAACTGTTAGCTTAAGCCTTTGTCAAACTGACAGGCGATAACGAACCGGACCGAGTCGAAGCGATACCGAACCGATACGAGACGTCAAACTGGATGCAGCGAACCGAGGCGTGACAGTTGTATTAGCTGACTTTTTATGAACGACGTCAAACAGAGCAAATACGCCTTCGCCACGTCTTCGCATCGGTTCGGTCACGCTATCGGATCGCTTTCGCTTTTCTATGTGACTGGATTCAAACAATTCCATACATTACAAATAAAAACGCCTCGCTTCGTATTCGCCACGCCTGCCTGTTTGACAAAGGCTTTACTGTCACACTATAATGTACCAAGTACAAATGACCAGCAGTGTATCAGAGAACATTAGATGCCGTGAATTTCTCTTATAAATGAAAACAAATCGATCGACAGTGTTACCCAAAACAAGATTAAGTAAGACCACAACAGCGTTACCTTAAGCCAGACATACATAATTATACAACATCGGTTTAAGGAATGTTCAACAAACGAACGACGAAATTTTAATGCTTCATCCAAAACCTATTGAATATTTAAATTGGAATTAACGAGAGACGTTTTGTCGATTGAGCCTTAATACGTTTACGGAACCAGCAAGGCGAGGCGAGGAACCAATGAAATCGATCATCTGGAAGGAGGTATGAAAATTGGACGATTTTTTGAATGATTGTCGCGTCGGCGTCGGCGCGTGGCGTCGTTGAGCGTGGCGACCCGCTTACTTCTATGTCTTCCTGGTATTTGAATTTAAAACGAACGAGATTAGACAATATAAAAACAAAATCGTCGGTGGCTAGACTACCTACTCATCGTTGTTTCTATACTTTTGGAAAATTAATGTATGATAGATTATGTTGTTGCCATCACGAGGAAAAACGTAGATGACATTGTCCTGCGTCAATGACGTGAAGATTGTCACTATATAGAAAAATCTTCTCTTCCAAGTGAGTGAGGCGCTCTCTTTTTTCTAAAACCTGCTGTAGATGATGATGATCATGGACAGAGTAAATCCAATAGTTCGAATAGTCGACTATGTATCCCATTAGAAGTAATAAAAATAAAAGCCTAAACAATTCGACTAAAGCAAATAAACAAGAGAGCATGTAATGTGATCTACAAACTTTAATCAAAGCACAAGTGTATCGAGGGAGAGAACCAATTTTACCAGTAAACCTAGACACTAAAAATACTTGCACGAGATGAGAATCCGTTGCAAGCGGCACGCTACCTAATAACTAGCCAACACGTACGATTTATCAGCCATTCGCAAAGACTACAATTCAGTGCAAACACACGGTACCATTTCTCAATTCTTTTATTACACCCTCGTATTTTTCTGTAAGGTTTACGATTTTCGGTGCACGATAGTGTACAGTGCACGCGAGCTTGCAATGAACTTATGAGTAATTCGGTTTTATAACACAACCGATGCACGGAAGTGTACGGTCGAGCTTGATGTAAACTGTGTGGTAATAGATATTTTCTTTGAGAATTTTGCGATGTTGAAACAGTGAAAATTTGCCAGGAAAAGGATATTGCATTTCTGTGAACGCCACTGCTATTCATAGTTGATTTACTACCTACTTTTATCCTATGTATTTGGCAGGAACTGTTTTGTTTTATGAATTTTCTTTAATGATATATTAGAACAGAGTAGTTAGCATTTAATATAAAACCTGCTATTTATTGTGTACTATTCGTCAGAGCAGTTCAAATAGCGTTCTTAAACATTGAAGCCTTTGTCAAATAGACAGACGTGGCGAATACGAAGTGAGGCGTTTTTATTTGTAATGAATGGAATTGTTTGAATCCAGTCACATAGAAAAGCGAAAGCGATCCGATAGCGTGACCGAACCGAAGCGAAGACGTGGCGAAGGCGTATTTGCTCTGTTTGACGTCGCGCATAAAAAATCAGCTAATACAAATGTCACGCCTCGGTTCGCTGCACCCAGTTTGACGTCTCACATCGCTTCGGACTCGGTCCGGTTCGCTATCGCCTGTCAGTTTGACAAAGGCTTGATAGATCTTAACTGTCTTTTTCTAGAAAGGGAAGTATTATGATTACTAATCATCATAATAATTATTTTTTTAAGGTAAGTATTTTCCATAAATAAAAACAGTAATTCCAAATATGCTGCGATATCTACACTTTCGTTCAAAAACATGAAGTACTACACATAAAACCCCAATTCTAAATCAAAATAAATACACAAAGAACCTCAGAACTGATGAACAAAATGGTTTGACGTAATTATAACAAGAGTAACACCGGTAGCTGTCAGTTTTGTGACCTCGACACCGACGCCATTACTCTTGCTTCCCCAAACCATTACGACTCCCACAGTACATGAATATTTAAATGTCCTCCTGAATATACAAGCAAAATGTTTTTTTTTTGTCCCACTTTTATTACTATCCGATGATAATTAAGACTTCCTCGGTTTGTTTTATTATGAACTCAGGTAGCTGTGTATTTGGTTTGGTATTTTTGCGTCGTCAGAAAAGTTTGTGGTTCTCATAAGATTTTTGAATGAAACGGAAGTTTTTAAAAGTTTTCTTTTCATGGCTGCTCAAAGAGAATCCTTTGAGTAAAGCCTTTGAGTTCAGTTAGTATTTTTTTTTCTGTGGAAAGTTGAAAAATATTGAGTAGTTATTTTGCGAAAAATAAGTTTTTTTAACAACCACTATACAACTTTTGAGATGTTGAAGAACCTCTTACTACTCGTGTACTTTCCAATAAGTCCTTTATTTTTGAATTTGTAAAAATAAATTAATAAAACCAAAGCGGATTTAATGCGACATAGATTCGAACACAACTTCGGATACAATTACTGTATGGTAATTTGGATCATCTGAAATTAAAAAAAAAAAACTCATTTCACGCTTGTGGAGCGAAAAACCGACTGTTTTAATGAGTCCTTTCTCGGTCTTTCTTATCGTACGCTCGCACTCTTGTACCCCATGGGCGAAGACTCTAGTTACTAGAACGGCTTTAGTTCTACCACAGACCTACCGCTATAGTGAGTTCTTTCTCGTTCTATGTCGTCGTACACCCGCGCCCTTTTACCCCATGGGCTAGGACTCTAGCTACTATAACGTATTTAGTTACACTATAGACCGACCGATTTAATGAGTCCGTTCTCGTTCTTTGTCGTCTTACACCCGCGCCCATGTACTCCATTGGCAAGGACTGTATTTAATTGGACGTCTTTAGTTCTACTATAGGCCGATCACTTTAAGGAGCCCTCGCCCGTAGGAACCGAGTGACGACTCATTAAAGCGGGTAGGCCTTTAAAATATCCCTACTATCATAAAATCAAAAGACGGGACCCCCTTAGAGGGCCAAAGCCTGCCAGGGTCGCGGGACTAACCAGCTACCGTGACCGCGGATCATAAAGGGCTATTGAAGGACACCGTGGATTTCAGTCAGTAGAAGTCTGACAGTCCCTACCGCTCTTTCCTGGGTGGGAGGACTCATTTGATGATTTTACCACGCTAAAAAAAGGCCATCATAAAAGTCACTGACCTCATTGTCCTTGTCAGCGTCCTTGATGTGCTGCGCTATGAACCGAACACTCTTCAGCGCAGCCGCCACCTCCGGGGATAGGTGACGAGGCAGCATGTTCTCTGATTCAGTCACTGTAGGGAAGAAAGACAAAACTGTTAAAATGGAGCTGATGTGAAAAAATGCTCTCATGGATGGTTCCAGTTGACCAAAAACTCCAACGTCATAGTGATCAAATAAATAGTTTTTTTATATATTTTATATTCTGACCAAAAAGCAAAACATATTTTTCTGGCCAGAAGTCATTATTTGCGCTCAATTTTCTCTACTTTAGATTATTAGATTATTTTTTGGGACAATCTGCCAATCTTTTAAACAAGCACAGGCACAAATATACCCGTCTGATATGCTTTTTCCTGCCATACATTAGCAGTTTTGGCCGCCAGACACGATGACGTTCAGACATATTTGTCTGGTAAATCTGTACATGTGCCATACACATACAGCTATTAACCCAGCTTCTCAGCTAGCTATAAATAAAGTAGGTATTTGATGAATATTGTATAGGAGGAGCATCTCACCTGAAGGCCTTTGATGAGCCCCTCCAGCTGACAGCATGTCATCTTCGGGAGCTGGTGATTTGCGATAATCACCATTATCTTTATCACCGAACGCGTCCGTTAAGCTGTCCCTGCTAAAGATGTACCAAGAGCTTATACATTTTATCACAAAAGGAAAAAAAAGCCTAATTTTTTTTTTTCTTTTCTTTTTTTCAGATTAATTTTATTTCACCAAAACTTTTGTTAAGTCTGATCGTTGCTAGTTCATCACATATTTCGAAGAAAATCATGGAGGATTCAATTTACGAGGAAAACGGATTCCAGTTCTTGATACTTGAATGAGGAAGGAAACATCGAAAAATGAGTTTCGGACGCTAAAGAAACAGTGCAATTTAAAAAGAAAACGTTCCGAAATTACGAGCCACGATAAGTAAATAAGCTCCGTTTTGTATTTTTCTAAGGGCTAATTAATTTGCACCCTCAGTGCTTTGCATGCTAGGTGTGTGGTTTATTTAGTTTGCTTTACCCTTATAGAAAAATAAAATTCAAATGTTGGTTACGATTTATCTCTTGCCCATTCAAACATGTATCATCTGATGATGATCAGATGAAGATGATTCTGCCTAGCCCTTTCCCAACTAAATTAGGGTCGGCTACCAGTCAAACCATATGCAGCTGAATATCCGTATTTTACATGGAGCGACTGCCTATCGGACCCCTACAACCCAGTAACTTGGTAATACGGTACTCCATAGCAAGACTGGTTGTCAGACTTTTAGAGCTTCTGACTAATAGTAACGACTGTCAAAGATCTTCAAATGACAGCCAGAACCAACAGCTTTACTTGCTTTCCGAGACGAGGAGCAAACTCGCTATGACAGAGGCTCACCCATCCATTTTTCCTGCAATCGCGGCGGTAAGACCCCTCTTTGAGGAGTGGCTGGATAGGCGTCACGGCGTCCTTACCTACCGCATGACGCAGGTCCTCACCGGACACGGAAGTTTCGGGAGGTTCCTGTGTCTGATAGGGAGGGAAGAAACGCCTGGGTGTCACCACTGCGAGGATCGTCCGGAGGACACGGTGGAGCATACGGTGCAGGACTGCCCCGCTTGGGCAGAGCACCGCCGTGTCCTCACGACGGCGATAGGCGGAGACCTCTCGCGCCCGGCATTGGTCGAGGCCATGCTGCGGGGCGAGACGGAGTGGGAAGCGGTCGCCTCCTTCTGCGAAGCAGTCATGCTCGTGAAGGAGGAGGCGGGCCGCCTGAGGGAGAGGACAGCGTCCTCCCTCCACCCCAGCCGCAGTGGTAGACGCCCACGGCGTCGGACGTCGCAGGACGATCTCCGGCCACCGTAGGCGCGGGCATGCGGGCAGCGAGTAATGGGCGACTCGCTGTCCGACCATGGACCATGCCCGGGTCGACGGCGCGTTGTGTTCCACGCGCGCCTCAAAGAGTGTCAGCATAGTGACGGGGCCTGTAGAGGGCCAAAGCCTGCTGGGGTCGCGGGACCAAGGGATTACCGTGACCCCAGTACGTAAAGGGCTAGTGAAGGACACCGTGGATTTTAGTCAGTACAAGTCTGACAGTCCCTCCCGCCCTGCCCTGGGTGGGAGGACTCATTTGATGATTTTACCACGATAAAAAAAAAAAAAAAAAAAATATTCAATACCAACATAAGATAACATTGCAGATTATAAAAGGAAACATCTTTACGGAAATGAATTTAGGCAGCAGTAAATATTATATTCATTAATAAATGTACAGTGTAATTGGAAGGAGGTGGTACACGGCCGTGATCGTCGGACGAAGGCGCAGCCTTATACCAGCAGTGGAGAAGTAGAGGGAGGGATTGGAGGAGTAGAGGCTAATTAATTAAATTAATATACAAACGAATACATAATGGACTGGGATTGCACTTCACATACGGGAAAGGAATCCTCAAAAATGTTAATATAAATCTTCACTACATTGTATAAAACAAAGTCGCTTCCCATTGTCTGTCTGTCTGTCCCTATGTATGCTTAGATCTTTAAAACTGCGCAACGCATTTTGATGCGGTTTTTTTTTAATAGATAGAGTGATTCAAGGGGAAGACTTATATGTATATGACATGCATAATATAGTAGAGATTGCACCCGTGCGGAGCCGGGGCGGGTCGCTAGTTATTTATAAAATAAAAGCAGAACATTTCAATTGGACGAGCGAGATCAACGCTTTAATTGTAGTACGATGATGTATCAACAAATTAATATACAGGCAGGTGTATAATATGCACTTGGTTTTGTTTTATTGAAAATTTTACTTGGAGTTATGTAAACACCAAAAAGAATAACGTTAAACAGAAACAAACTCTCCAACAATAAATTGATCAGATTAGATGGAGGAAATTAAATATATAAATAAAATAGCATGTGCAAATGTGCATGTCGTCCACCAATATGTAGAATATCAGGAAAAATATGCCACTGTAACTCTGCTTTCGGTGAATTCATTTGGTAGGCACACATTACTGATTCGACTGGCCATTTTGATTCTGCGTACGATACCGACTACTTCATAATATTATTATTATACATAAAGCAAAGCCCAATACACTTTATGAAGCCGTCGCGGAACTCTCATAAAAGGGCACTAGTCCTGGAGCGCAATGAGCAAATGAACGAAGGGTGTTTTTTTGCCCGGCGAACTCCTATAAAAAGCTTTAATATAAGCCGCATTTTTTTTTGGATTAAGCACACACAGTACACACGTGGAAAGGTAAATTCATGAATATTTCCATGGAGTTGGAAGCAAGCTGGCAGTTCCACGTTCACACGCATGCATGGATGCACAATCACTGTCAGGTAGTCATTACCTTGAAGTACAAGTACTACTTAGTAGTCTATGCAGCCGTTCGTCGGAAGGGCTTGAAAGTTTACAAAGTATTAGTATGCAATTATTGAGGAAAATACTCCTTCTCTCTCCATCAACGGTGATCTGGTATTGCGCTACATGTCGCAGGGTCTTCCCTCTCGAAACAAATCAGATAGTTGTTTCGGATCTAGCTGTTTTTGTACGTGAGTTTATATGTATGTTAATGAATAAAAAACCTAGTGCGGAGAAGAGCCTTTTTGTACAAAAAAATAATTAAATGTTTATGAAATTACAGCCAAGTAACTTAAAGCAATTGAGGGGCCAAACTGAGACGAAGCTAGCGCGAAAAGTTAGTATTGGAAGTCGGTGGCAAAAAAAAAAACAAAGAAACAAAGTCACTTACTTCCAAAAATAAGTTTTCTTTCAAAAGTTATTTTAAACGTTTTTGTGTTTTTTTTAGAAGTCCGTTAGATTTTTTACAAAAAATTTTTTTTAGCAAAATTCTTATTAAAAAAATGGTATTCTTATGTTTCAAATAACAATATTCATCATCACATCTATGGAGTTTCTGCATCACAAAAAATATATCAACATTTGACATAGAATCTTACCTCATTTCCAATTCATTGGTGTATCCGTTAGAGACGAAGGTATCATCATAATCTGGCAGTGAGTACTTGGTCCTCCTCATCATGAGGAGCTTCGGCATCAGCTGAAGGAACAGCTTCTTCATCCAGGGTGACATTGTGTGCGTTGATGGTGACCTAGTGTGGAATTTGAGGATATGAAGTTGGGGTAACGGTGAAGTGGTGGAATCTAGACTATTATTCTTTATTTCTAGGGGGTTCTAATACCTATTTGAACTACTTGGGTTAGTAAAAAGCTGTTTTCCCACGGTGCGTGATTCTGCGGACAATCACGCACGGCTGTACTACAAACAGACACGTGCCACACACGAGGCTCTTTCTCGCGGAAGACGTGTCCCTGCGCTACCACAGACGATACTCTTCCCATCGCCATGTGAAGAGAATGCTGCGTGGTAGGTGCGAGCTGGTCTAAATCCGTCCGCAATATCACGCTCCGTAGGAATCCAACTTTAGTGTTGCATGAAACCGATACGGACAGATTGTGGACCGTACTTATTCAGTACTCCGCGGCCGTCTGGAGCTGCGAGCGTCTATTTATGTAAAACGGTTTGACAACACCTTTATGTGAGTTTATATTTATATCATCTTTTCTTATCAATTAAAATTTAAAATTATTGGGAGCTTTCTAAGCAATATTAGGTTCATTACAATAAAAAAGTTTAATGTGTTAGCTTGTACCCATATATTATTTGAAGCTTTAGTACAGAAATTTAATTGAGAATTTTAATTGGATTCCCTTCATGGTGCATTTACTTTTAGAATTATCTAAACTATGAAATTGTTATCTTATTGATAATGATAATAATCACTTGACTAATAGCATGGATAAACAACTCTATTATTACTAGCTTCTTTACCTAAGGGGGCGCTAGGTTGTAAATTAAAAGATTTCAAAAATAACACTGAATATTACCTCAATTTTACTCTTAGCACGTACTTAAACAAGATAACATACGATATTACCACAGCATCATTATACAGCATTTAACAATCCATCGCTTTCAGCGCTGCAAGATCCAAGTCAAATTGCCTCGTTAATTACCGTATGAAATACCGCTTTATTTCATACAGCGCCACAAATTATTCAAAGCTCTAATAGCTTATCGTGCTATCTTACACGCCATATATCACACACACAATGTTCTATTACTGTAATGACAAAATAACAATGAAAACGGAAGATTTATTCGAAGCGCTGGAATAGGGATGTGCTGTTCGAATAATTTGAATAACTGTTGTCACTAGAAAGTTATTTATTTGCGTGGTAATTCAACTTCTTAAAATAATATTGATTGGCTAGTTCGCCATGTTCTGGCGGTATTTCCGGTTTTGAAAATATTAAGAATCTTAAATATTAAGAGAATTGGCTCTTAGATACCCCAAAAACATTTCCTTTTGACCTGTTTTTGTTTTTTAAAACACAAACAGATTTTTGCACAATAAATATTCACTAAATTGATAAAAGTCCAGTATGCCTTTTCACAGAAACAAAAAATGGAAAATATGGTGTGTTATTACTACAGGACTACCCAAAAATAAGAAGTGTCATGTATTTTTTATAAACTTGCTTACGGACCAAGTAAATATATTCTTAGTAAAAATTAGAAAAAAAATACGTAATAAAAAGTACCCTGAACTGCATGTGTTCCCCATTCCGTATACTAACCATAGAGAACACAAACGTTCCATTCCAAGTACTTAAACTTCAAACAGTCGCTTTCAAATCCTATTCGAATAACCGACAATGGTTGGCAATAGTTGGCACATCACTACGCACGACAGTCAAAACCATTTGTAGGAGTGCGATTACACGAGCGCAGTCGGTTAATTTTTATTGTAACGAGTATTAAGAGGGTAGTTTCACTTGCATTGTGATGTTGTAGCTCGGTATACCTTTGTTCTGGAGTCAAAATTGCGATAGCTGGAATTTTGGTGTTGCTGGCTCGGTTTGGTATGGAAAGGGGAATCGTGAATTCACAGCGTAACATAGAGTGAAGACGTTTGGATGCGCTTATATAATATGAAGGTAATGCATGGGTTCGTCCTTTGAAAGTTCAGGCCTCGAATTTCGAAGTCAGCTGGCAAGGGCTGTGGCGGCAAAGCAGCTTCTTCAGTATCTTCTATTACCAGAAATAATTTCCACTAGTTAAAGATAACGATCTTTTCCTACGTGGAATTTATTTCTGCCATTTACTCTCAATGTCCCCATTATACCTCGCGTCCCCGTCTTATACACTGTTCTCCTACATCTTTCGTATATGCATTCAATAAGAGCATTCTCTATACTAGAGTGTAAAATACCATATTTCACGCTATTGTGTTGCTATCGAAGTGACGTTATTACAATGAACTTGCAGATTTATGCGCTCTCCTTTATTTAGCGTACGACGTTTACCGGAATATTTTTATAATGCTTTTGAGTTTTTTTGATATGTTAATATGTAGATTATTTTAATGTAACTTTGAAGATGGCGGTGAAACAGAAGAACGTTTAGGAGAGCAAAAATCGAGGAAAAATAAACAGTTTAACTTATAGGAATGGCGACGTTTGCCTTGACGAGATTTTTAAAAATTATCAAAATTGGCCTTAGATAAGAATATAATGCGAAAACATAAAAGATTCAGAATTCGCCTTTTGTGTCGCGAACCAAGCGGTTCTGATGAAGCTTACAGCTATCAATAGGTTCTTCTTCGCAGATTATACAGCTACGGGCACGCCGCAATCGCGGCGGTAAGACCCCTCTTTGAGGAGTGGCTGGATAGGCGTCACGGCGTCCTTACCTTCCGCATGACGCAGGTCCTCACCGGACACGGAAGTTTCGGGAGGTTCCTGTGTCTGATAGGGAGGGAAGAAACGCCTGGGTGTCACCACTGCGAGGATCGTCCGGAGGACACGGTGGAGCATACGGTGCAGGACTGCCCCGCTTGGGCAGAGCACCGCCGTGTCCTCACGACGGCGATAGGCGGAGACCTCTCGCGCCCGGCATTGGTCGAGGCCATGCTGCGGGGCGAGACGGAGTGGGAAGCGGTCGCCTCCTTCTGCGAAGCAGTCATGCTCGTGAAGGAGGAGGCGGGCCGCCTGAGGGAGAGGACAGCGTCCTCCCTCCATCCCAGCCGCAGTGGTAGACGCCCACGGCGACGGACGCGCGCCTCAAAGAGTGTCAGCAAATTGACGGGGCCTGTAGAGGGCCAGAGCCTGCCGGGGTCGCGGGACTTACCCATCACCGTAACCCCGGTACGTAAAGGGCTCGTGAAGGACACCGTGGATTTTAGTCAGTACAAGTCTGACAGTCCCTCCCGCCCTGCCCTGGGTGGGAGGACTCATTTGATGATTTTACCACGCAAAAAAAAAAAAAAAAAAAAAAAAAAAAAAAAAAAAAAAAAAAAAAAAAGATTATACAGCTAGCCTCGGGTGGACCACTAGTAGGTGGATTCCCAACAGTAACTGCTGCTTTTGAAGTTACATCTACATATACGTACGTATCCATAGACAAGCGTCTTCAAAAGTCGAGCAGTTTTTCGAAATTTAAAATTTTATCATAATTCAAAAATTTAACTGGCTGAATTTAACTTTATTTTCGTTTGGATACTTAATTTCCGATGAGATAGATACTCCTGACATCTGTAAGTATATACATAGAACTGGAATCATTGATTTTTTGTTATATGGCAATTAATCATGACAGGCCTGTTGGTCTAGTAGTTAGTGACCCTGACTGCTATGCCGGAGGTCGTGGGTTCGATTCCAACCCAGGACAAATGTTTGTGTGATGAGCACGGTCATTTATTCTGTGTCTGGGTGTAATTTATCTATAATATGTACATATTTAGAAATATATAAGTATGTTTATCAGTTGTCTAGTACCCATAACACAAGCTCTGCTTAGCTTGGGACTAGATGGCACTGTGTGATAGTTGTGGAATATTTATTTATTTATTTAATCCTTCTGCTGTTTACGAAAAAAATCACTCACAATAGTTACAGTATCTGTACCACACGGTTGGCATAGTGGCTGTTCGATTGACTGCTGTAGTACGTGTACCGGATTCGATACCCGCACGGATCGAATACTTGTCTGACCTACAAGAAGTTGTTCCGAGTCTGGATGTTTGTCTATGTGACTTCATTTTTTTTAAACGTACCCATAATACAAGAGTGTAAAAAAGAAGGCATTTATGTGGAGGATGCTTGTTTAAATCCAACAGCTGTGAACAATTCGTGTTTCGTTATGCCATATAGCGTTTATTCTCAATTTAACAACATCGTAAGTTCTAAGGGTTTTTTTTTTTTTTAGCGTGGTAAAATCATCAAATGAGTCCTCCCACCCAGGGCAGGACGGGAGGGACTGTCAGACTTGTACTGACTAAAATCCACGGTGTCCTTCACTAGCCCTTTACGTACCGGGGTTACGGTAATGGGAAAGTCCCGCGACCCCGGCAGGCTATGGCCCTCTACAGGCCCCGTCATTGTGCTGACACTCCTTGAGGCGCGCGTGGAACACAACGCGCCGTCGACCCGGGCATGGTCCATGGTCGGACAGCGAGTCGCCCATTACTCGCCGCCCGCATGCCCGCGCCTACGGTGGCCGGAGATCGTCTTGCGACGTCCGACGCCGTGGGCGTCCACCACTGCGGCTGGGGTGGAGGGAGGTCGCTGTCCTCCCCCTCACGCGGCTCGCCTCCTCCTTCGCGAGCATGACTGCTTCGCAGAAGGAGGCGACCGCTTCCCACTCCGTCTCGCCCCGCAGCATGGCCTCGACCAATGCCGGGCGCGAGAGGTCTCCGCCAATCGCCGTCGTGAGGACACGGCGGTGCTCTGCCCAAGCGGGGCAGTCCTGCACCGTATGCTCCACCGTGTCCTCCGGACGATCTTCGCAGTGGTGACACCCAGGCGTTTCCTCCCTCCTTATCAGACACAGGAACCTCCCGAAACATCCGTGTCCGGTGAGGACCTGCGTCATGCGGTAGGTGAGGACGCCGTGACGCCTATCCAGCCACTCCTCAAGAAGGGGTCTTACAGCCGCGATTGCGGCGTGCCCGAAGTTCTAAGGGTAGGGACACTTTAGGATCTACCCTTTATCATACAACTAGCATTATGTGCGTATCTGGGTCTACTTATACAAGCCATATACCTAATATGCTGCTAGACAATAAACTAAGGTATAGGTTGCGTGAACAACTTGTACATTGTTTAAGCTTGCAAATTTTAATTGAAATGTTATACTGGCCAAATAGTCGTGCCCTTAGGTACTCCAAAAACTTTAAGGCACATAATACTTACATAAGTTGTAATAAGCTTCACAATTGTTTAGCAACTATCAAAGCTAGGGGTTTAAGATATTTTTAGCATCGTTTTTATTTATTGGGTTTTATGCACTGCCACTAGATTTTTATGCACTTTTTACCTTGTTATTTAAATACGATTTAAATACCAAACAACTACTACTAAGCGACAGTATAGCCAGAGATTATTAAAGAATTGGAAACAGTGAGAAGGAAAGCTAACTAACTTTCTTTACTCACCTAAAATGAACGTTGAGAACGCAAACGGTCATCCAAACACTCAGAGACACCAGAATCATGGTGAACAGCAAATACTTCCCTAATAAAGGTATAGCGAGCGACGTGGGCGGGATTATTTCAGCCAGCAACAGGAAGAATACAGTCAGCGACACCAAAATCGAGATGCTTAACGATATCTACGAGAAAAGAAAAAAAGAATATTTACCTGAAATGCACGTTAAGTATGCAAACAGTCACCCAAACGCTGAGCGAGACGAGTATCATCGTGAATAGTAGATATTTCCCAAGCAAGGGGATTGCCAGGGATGTTGGCGGAATTATCTCAGCCAGACCAAGGAAGAACACAGTGAGGGACACCAGGATGGAGATGCAGAGCGATATCTAAGGAAGAGAAGTCTCTTTTGAGTTATTTCGTTCAATTCTTTTGGGTTTTTTGCACACTAGATGTGGAATTAGATTGTGATGATAAGGTTCCTTGACACCCCACTTTAGTTGATGATGATGTTTATTCTGACGATGTTCCTTCTAGCTCAACGCTTAAACAGACGAATGAATTGACTTTTATAAACAATATTGATACCAACATTATTATCAACGAAACTGTTTATAGTTGTAGTCAACCAGTGCTTAGTGCTGAATTCAAACGTCTGTATAAGCTCACAAAGTCCAAAATTGCTGTCCAATTCTCTGTCGGCAAATTAATTGGTATAGTTCACTCACATTGTCATGCTTATCCACAGTGCTTACCATTTCACTTCTCTCCCGATGAGGGGTTACAACGAACCTTGTTCACAAATTAATTCCACCAGTTCATAAATCAGTGCACGAAAATCCATACTATAACTATCACATTACATTTGAATAATTATAAATTGTCTTTCCACTAGAATTTATTTAAAAAAGAGTAAGGTACAAATCATGGAATGTGTTGTACAATCAATGAGTAATACAATTTGGGATCATGCAATGATTATGATTATTTGAGGATAATTAAAGAGTTTCATTCGAATAGAGAAATTATTTCGAAAATAAGGGACGTAAGGGAATAGTTAAAATTCGGAAATATGAGAATAAATCTCTTACTTCAGTTTCCAATGGGAAACATTAAGAGACTACAATCATACACTACCGATTCAAAATTATATAATTTCAGTAAATGGGAATTAACAAGGGGGTAATTGGGGCTAGCTCAAGGAAATAGACAAACTGATAACCGATATCGAAAAAGAAAAAGAAAATCAAGAACATTTTACTGAAACACCACGGGTATGCATTTCAAGGGCACTTAAAAATATTAGGGAAAACTGAATAAGAAATCCAAAAGAACAAATAGAAGAAATTTGAAAATGTAAATTTTGGGACCAGCAGAGGAGGTTCAAAATTTTCAGGGTGTGGAAAGACAATAGCAAACACAAACAATATCCAGATGATACTAACACACTCACACACTAGCTAGTGATTCAAAAAAGACCATTACCAATGGATGAGGGGCATGAAGGATGGTTTGCGGACTGAAGGCTATATGAGCATGCCCTGAAACATCCCATTCACATTGACATAGAAAGCTATATCGTAACGACATTCTATTGCAATCCAATGGGTTGTTTTATTCCAATATTAATTTAGATATGTCATCAAGTTACTGTGGTACCCCCCAATAATATCTAACCTGTCTAGGTACTATTTCACAAGCGTTTAACTATTTTGCCTTTGTTTTGTCAAACTTGAAAACATGTTTTCCAAAATCTTCGTCATTTTACAAACTTTTCTCTTTATGCTAAAACCGTTTATGACGTAGACGCTTTTTTTTTAAATCATGGTCTCAGTTTATGGGCAATTTTTTGCTCAAATGTTTCAGCAGTAGAAAAATACTTGTGTAACAGCTAATAAAGATCAAATAACAGTAGATAATAAGGAAAATAATGAATAATTTAAAAAAATACAAGTCTTTGAATTGGTTAAAAAAGTAGAAGAATATCTGTTAATAACAATAGCTAAGAACTTCACTCTACCAGCAACAATTAAAAACAAATGAAGTAGATAATTTTAATATGACAATAGTATTTAAATAGATAAATCAAAACAATACTGTAAAACAGATGCATACCAATTTAGAAGTTATAGAATAAAAATAAGTAAAGAAGATAGCAGAAACTCTATGCACCCCAATTGAAAGTAGAATGTCGTTACGTCTACCACACACAATAAAACAAGTATCAAACAAACTGTAGCTACCTTTTCTCCAGAATCTGACGGCAAATAGAAGACCAGTACAGTTAGGAACGTGAGTCCGACACACGGTATGATCAGGTTCACTGTGTAAAACAATGTCTTTCGGCGCATTGTGAGCTTGAAGGTTATATCTGAAAAGGGGACGAAGATTAAAATAACATTACCTATTATATCCTTATCCTAATTTGTTTGCGGGCAGCGAGTAACGGGCGACTCGCTGTCCGACCATGGACCATGCCCGGGTCGACGGCGCGTTGTGTTCCACGCGCGCCTCAAAGAGTGTCAGCATAGTGACGGGGCCTGTAGAGAGCCAAAGCCTGCCGGGGTCGCGGGACTAACGAATTACCGTGACCCCGGTATGTAAAGGGCTATTGAAGGACACCGTGGATTTTAGTCAGTACAAGACTGACAGTCCCTCCCGCCCTGCCCTGGGTGGGAGGACTCATTTGATGATTTTACCACGATAAAAAAAAACCTCATTTGTTTGGGTTACTTGCCATATTTCTCTGTCAGTCACTAACCCAGCAGTTAAATTGTCTTTGAAAGTTTATTGATAGCTTCAAATGTTAAAATAGCACTGCCTAATATCAATTATGTTTTGTTTTTAACACTTATTAACATTATTTTTTGTTAATCACTATGTACAATTTATATTATGGTAATTAAAACTGTAATTATGGCCATACTATTGAATTAGGAAATTCCTGTAATGATAGTGAAAAATTTTGTAGCTGCAGTATGTTTATTGTAGACTTTATTATTGCCCCACAAGCCTCTACGTATTTACATCTAAATCGCGTTTATTAATTCTGCAATCTGAAATGAATTTAAAAGTAATTATGGATTTATGATGGCTGCTGAGTGTTCCTACTGATTTGAACATAGTTTAAAAAACCAGCACTTCAGTACTCTTTTTTTTTTTTTTTTTTGCGTGGTAAAATCATCAAATGAGTCCTCCCACCCAGGGCAGGGCGGGAGGGACTGTCAGACTTGTACTGACTAAAATCCACGGTGTCCTTCACGAGCCCTTTACGTACCGGGGTTACGGTGATGGGTAAGTCCCGCGACCCCGGCAGGCTCTGGCCCTCTACAGGCCCCGTCAATGTGCTGACACTCCTTGAGGCGCGCGTGGAACACAACGCGCCGTCGACCCGGGCATGGTCCATGGTCGGACAGCAAGTCGCCCATTACTCGCTGCCCGCATGCCCGCGCCTACGGTGGCCGGAGATCGTCCTGTGACGTCCGACGCCGTGGGCGTCTACCACTGCGGCTGGGATGGAGGGAGGACGCTGTCCTCTCCCTCAGGCGGCCCGCCTCCTCCTTCACGAGCATGACTGCTTCGCAGAAGGAGGCGACCGCTTCCCACTCCGTCTCGCCCCGCAGCATGGCCTCGACCAATGCCGGGCGCGAGAGGTCTCCGCCTATCGCCGTCGTGAGGACACAGCGGTGCTCTGCCCAAGCGGGGCAGTCCTGCACCGTATGCTCCACCGTGTCCTCCGGACGATCCTCGCAGTGGTGACACCCAGGCGTTTCTTCCCTCCCTATCAGACACAGGAACCTCCCGAAACTTCCGTGTCCGGTGAGGACCTGCGTCATGCGGAAGGTAAGGACGCCGTGACGCCTATCCAGCCACTCCTCAAAGAGGGGTCTTACCGCCGCGATTGCGGCGTGCCCGTGCACTTCAGTACTCTAAAATGTCTTTAACCCTTTGCCAAACAGACAGGCGTCGCGAATACGAAGCGTGACATTTTTATTTGTAATGTATGGAATTGTTTGAATCCAGTCACATAGAAAAGCGAAAGCGATGCAATAGCGTGACAGAACTATCGGACTGACGTCTCGCTTCGGTTCGGTATCGCTTCGGAAACGCTTTGCTTTCGCCTGTCTGTTTGACAAAGGCATTATAGGACAATTTATTACAAGAATCATTAAAGAGTAAAACGTTACCTGAAAACGGTTCTGGACAGCAAGGATAGTACTCTTCATTCCTAGTGGCTGGTACTTCCAAAATGTCCCATTCCACCGACAGATAGAACTCGCTCAAATCTATGCCAACGTGTACCAAGCTGCTGCCTGGTGATTGATCCATGTGTTTCAAATCAACCTGAAATTGAATAAAGACGTATTCTTTATGAGAAACTTTATAAATCATCCATAGAATCAAATAAAGAGATCACATTAACTCAAACAACAGCTAAGTTGAGCAGATTGCCTGTCGGGGTCGCGGGACTTATGATTTACCGTGACCCCGGTACGCAAAGGGCTATTGAAGGACACCGTGGATATTAATCAGTACGAGTCTGACAGTCCCTCCTGCTCTACCCTGGGTAGGAGGACCCATTTGATGATTCTACCGCGTTAAAAAAAAAACGTGAGCAGATTAGTCTCATTAAAACTGTTCCAATTTTATTTCAATGAATGATTGTAATCATTATTGGTATGTGTTTTTGAACCAGCTCTTACTTCGGCCGTCACTTGCTTACTTGATGACCTATCCAACTGAACCAAGTCTTATATTTTATTTCGTGAAGGTTTTTTTTTTTGTTTCAATACTCAATCAACGAAAGATGTTGTGAGTAAAACGTCAGGTATGGAGATAATTGATCTATTCACCTGAGCTCCATTGTAAGTCCATGATCCGAACTTCATGAAACAAGTCTGCTCATCAAAGGGGAAGTACTCCACGTTGATCTCGCATGAGGACTTGTAGATTGCTGGCGGCTTCCAGTTCACCTCGCCGGTGTACTTCAGGGTAGCTTTCGTCATCAGTGTCACCTTGAAATCAAAGGTAATGATTGAGTTAAAATTTGGCTGTTAAGGCAAAAGGAATTTGATTATCTACTGGAAAAGCCTTAAAAGTATTTTAAAATCCCCAAAAATTATTAAACTAAAAGTTATTCTTTATAATGCGAACAGCGAGGGAGTGGAAGTCTCTGCCTGCGACTGTGTTTCCGAACGCATACAACCCTAATCTCTTCAAAGTTAGAGGGAACAGGCTTCTTCTGGGTAAGCTCGCTCCATCGTCGACCTTGTCTTAGTCACTCTTGACCTAGACTAAGATCAAAAGCCATTGAACTGATGAACCCCCCCTTGAATCGGGGGGAGCGAGGAACTTTAGAGTGTTTATTTAATTTGTTAGAGTCTGTCTATCTCATAGATCCATTATTGTGTTCATCTTAGATCTGTCACGTTACTCGGTAGATTCATGAAGATGAGGTCAGTGTACTATTACGGCCGAAACAGATATCCGTATACGTAGCATAAACATAGTATTATCAGCTTATATTGTACCCACCGCTGGGACACAGGCTTCCTATGTGAGAGGGAGTGGGCTGCAGGCGGGGCCAGTGCGGGTTGGTAGATGACACAATGTATTTGAATTTTTGATTCTTAAATGCCGTTTTCGATATGATGTTTTTCCTATACCGTTTCGAAAGCAGTGGTCATGAAATTTTTTCCTACTCCTCCACTATTATTTTCTGATTAATTTCGTTGCAGGATCCAAGACAGGTAAATTCATTCTTCGGGACACGTCGAGCTTCATTGTCTCAGAGCTTTTCTGGTTGGTTGCCACTGTTGATTCTGGCTTACAGGAGTTGCAGTGGTTAGGGAATAGTGTGGTGGGTTTGTCCAAAAAAAAAGTGGTCATGAAATAAATTAGACAAATTTAAATTTAACTGACTGGGTTCGAACGACTATAACTTGCAAGTCTGAGCCGTACCACTGGGCCAACACTGCTACCAAAACGGTTCGCTCCGCACTTTGCCTTTTCGTATTTCCATAGGTTGTTCTAGATTTACTTAGAACCATACTCACTTCATAATTTCCGTCCCAGTTGTTATAAAGCACGATATCAGGCAGCCAGATGTGCTCAGATGGCACGTACAGCATCTCAACTCCGCCGTAGTCGTCCGGATTCCATTGCAGCTTGTAGTCGAACCATTTCTGAAACATATCGTTATAAATATCTTTAGTAGGTAATAAGATTAGGAGATTAAGTGAACATATTTCTATGACTGATGACTGGCCTGTTAGTCTAGTGGTTAGTGACCCTGACTGCTATGCCGGAGGTCGTGGGTTCGATTCCCACCCAGGACAAATGTTTGTGTGATGAGCACGATCATTTGTTCTGTGTCTGGGTGTTATTTATCTATAATATGTATGTATTTAGAAATATATAAGTATGTTTATCAGTTATCTAGTACCCATAACACAAGCTCTGCTTAGCTTCTAAGGCAATTACACTTCTAAGGCAATTACACTCATTGGGCAACCTTATCGCAGATGAGAAACTTATAAACTTAGACACTTTTCCCCGACCCAGAAATTGAACCCAATGTCTTACGTTCATCAAAAATAATTGCTACCTCTACACCAACGAGACAATCAGTACAACTAAATATAAATGGGTTTATAGCAAAAACTTCAAAGAAAGTTTCAATGACACGTATACTACGTACATAAGTACATCCCTTAACAATTTAAAAACTCTTCTTTTCCTTGCTCTGTCTGTTAAGAAGAGACAGCAATACTTTCACACAAGCTTAAAACGGTGTATAAGATTCAAACTTCATTAAAATTCAAACAGCTTATAAATATTAGACTCACCTGTTCTACCCAAAGGTTGGTTGTCATGACCTGATTCTTAAGGTTGACTTCCATGAGTTGGGACAACTTTAGTCCCAATCTAACTGTCAGTATGTCACTCACATTAGTCACAGGTCTTATAAGACGGTTATAGTTACTCAAAAGATCATCGTATAACCGTTTAACATCTGGATTTGCTTCTAGCAGCTTTACTCCTGTAAAAATACGGTAGAATAATAAGCGTTCGCTTCTAAATTTAAATCAACTGTCAAAATTTGACAGCTTTTGTGATTGATTGACCTAAATTTCAACGTCGAATAGAAAAATTTGATATTCGCTTGAGATTTGAATTATTAATGCAATCGTAAAATACCTACGTTTGCTAGACGCTTAAGCGAATAAGCTATTTATGTATATAAAATAATTTTATTAGCTTCTTGAACATATGACCTATTCAGAGAAATATTTTATTTATACAAATCGATTTAATTTATCAGAAAGAGATGGTTCTTCTGCACATATTTATCAATGTACTCGTATCTAAAATTGTCATCAATCTGATTTAACACAAAAAAGAACATTGGTTTAGAAGATAAAATCATTTCTTTAAGACAGATTCGCCACAAACTACTACTGTAGTTAATGCAATTTTATATCAATATCGCTCAAAAAATCAAAACTTTACTTACCAAAACAGTTTCTAGCATAACTTAACAATATAAACACGAAACCCAGCTTCATTTTAATGTATTTTTCTAATGTTTTTCGTATATTTTCACAGGAACATGTTTACAATTCGCGAGATGCTGCCCGATGGCCGAGATGAGGGTGGCAGCGCGCATGCGTAATCAATAGTGCACTTACGACTTTATTGTTTTGAGATCTGTGAATTCGCAAAGTTGTGTTTTGTTTTCGAGAACACAGATGGCGGTACTGTGACGCTAATGTTGCGAATTTTAGAAGAGAGCTTTAAATCTATAGATATTTATACTTTAGGAATGTATTACAGAATCAATGAAATCATTTTAAGGCATCCATAGTAAAGTTTATTTCTTGAAATTTTTCGTAATACATTATAAGGCTTACCAAACTAACTACTAAAATTAAGGAAAGGTCAAATCTTTACTTTTTTTGTATTTATAGCTGGCAACCCACTCCTGTTTCGAACGAGTGTAATGGCGACATGTCAGAACATCTTTATACACTGAAGTGTATAATTGTATTCAATGTTTATGCGTCATAAACATGAATATTTCAGACACCATGTTGTACTGATTAAATTATAGTAAACACATTTATGCAGTTTTGGTTACACAGACAAAAGATCAAAAGGAGTTTGATAAAATAATAAAAACCAATATTAAAAAATAAATATATTGCATTATAATTAATCACAACTGATAAAACTAAAGCTACCATTGTTCGTAAAACTACAAAAATAATTTATCTTAAATTAACTATCTTCTTTATTTAGATGACTATGTATTTACCAGTTCCCATTTCCTATCTTTCGGATAATACTCGTACTTCATAATACACAAATATTGAGAACAAACATTTTTATTTGCACTAAAATAAAAACACGTGAAAAGACCCGTTTTGCACGGGTTTCCAATAAACATACAGCATTTCTTGTTGAGTTTCTACGTAGTTTACTGTTGTACCATACTGCCGTCCACTAACTAAAAGGCCGTTAAGCCACAGTTGCTCGTTTTTCACTTTTTAATGTAGTCTTATACAACTTTCGATGCTCTATCTTTTGGTCTAAGAGTCATTTTTCTATGGTTAATAGTTTAGGAGACACAGGAAGATTGCTGTGCAGTTAAACCACATAAAATGCATAATTAAAAATTAGAAAATGAATTTAAATAATTTTAAATAAATATAAATGAATTAAACATATAACATATTGTGCAATAACACTATGCCTACATATATAATTTGCAGCCTTGTTCCTAGATAGCATATTTTTCAAGAGACATCAATTCACAAATTTAGCATTTTCTCGAAAACTACTTTTTGCACTTAACGGCCTTTTAGTTAGTGGACGGCAGCATAGCGCAATTTAATGTCGTAGCGTAGCTTTGCGCCGTAACGTAGCTTTATATCGCCGCCTTTTTCGTAGCACGACGTAGCATTCTGGCTGTCGTAGCATCCGTAGGTAGATTAACTTTTCATTGGAATAATTTGGCAGTACATCATCGTAAATACTAAAATTAACAACAATAGATCGTTTCTTAAGCTATCTTTCGTTTTGTCTCTTAATATTGTAATTTCTTCGGTAGGGAAATGACTCGTTCGTATCTTCATGATCTGTGGAAATAAAAAATATTTTATAAATGTATTTTATGTCCAGTACGACATTTGGAAGTTTTAAATGATGGATGTGTGTATACATAAAAAGTTACATTTTCGTTTCAAGTTTTAGTCGTTGAGTAAACAATAACATAGTAAATTAGCGTGTTCTTTTCGGCGCGGAGAATAAATAATAAAAAAAATAATGAAATGTTAAATGAGACCACAGTCATAACTATCTATATAGTCTACTCTCCCCAATTGGCTAAGCTGAACCCAATAACACTATGCCCAACCTAGTTATCAAACCAAGGAACCCCATATACCGCTTACGATCGGTTTTTGGTGATTAATTCCTGAACGATAATTGAAACGTTTTTAACTAAGAATCTAGACATTGGACCAAGTCCAGCTTCTTGTAGGGATAAACATATGAACATGTTATGGGAAATATATATTCATTCGTATGTATTTGGTGATTAATTCCTGAACGATAATTGATTTTTTTTTAACTTAGAATGTAGATATTGGACAAGGTCCAGCTTCTTATAGGGGTCAAGAAGAGGGGAAAAATTGACTTTGATAAGTATTTCTGCCTATATGGGCTTACTCACCTCTGACTTGATACTTCGGTAGGGGCCACAAACTGAATGGGTAGAAGTAAGCGTTCGGCAACCTTCGCACCACGATCGTTTCTTCTTGCACCATTTTTGATCCTGAAAAAAATAATCTTCTTCAATGTTGACGGCACGAATTGACGGCCGGCATAGTTGGCGCAGCGGCAGAGCGATCGACTGCTACGCAGTGTGTCGCGGGTTCGATCTCCGAACGGAACAAATACTTGTATGATCTGCAAGTATTTGTTCCGGGTCTGGGTGTTTGTGTATGTGAGTTTCTATGTTTGCAAACGCACTTAAGATACAGAAGAAATTCCGAGAGTGAGGCAACGTTTGTTTAAAAATCAAATCTTTTTCAAATATTATGAAAACTATTATGGGTTGCAAAGCTTAATTCAAAAGTAAACAAGTTAGTTTATTTTACACGAGCGGTCTGTCCCGGTTTCGCTCGGGTTGACATGTGATATAGCCAAGTTACTCAGGGTGAATGTAGCTTTCTAATGGTAAAATATTTTTTAAATCGGCACAGTAGTTTTTGAGTTCATTCATTACAAACATACACACAAAAAATACAAATCTTTCCTCTTTATAATATTAACGTAGATGTAGACTTAAGACCAGCCTAACCTTCGAAAAGGTGCAATTAGAAAATAAAATATAGCTAATGGTACTACAAAAATAATGTAGCATTCTATTTGTGAAAGTATTTTCAATATCTGTTCCGTAGATCCAGAGATTACTTTCAAACTACCTAAATTTTTCCAGTATTTTTTTCTGTGTCGTGGGTGCATTTACAAAAATAGAAATTCACAGATAATAACACTCAGACCCGGAGCTACTACTTACAGATCATATCAAAGTTTGTTCCGTGCAGGGATCGAACCCGCGACACGCTGCGCAGCAGTCGATCGGTCAACCATGTCGTCTTTTTATACCGATATTGCGATTAAAATCGAATTCCACGCGTGCAAAGACGTATGCAAAAGCTACCGTGTTAATATAGTTATAATATAATAACAGTATGATTGATGCATTCTATACCCGGTAGGGATCACCACAGTCCCTACCGGGTATAAAATCCAAGCTTGTTATCACTCATACACGGAAGCGGTAGGGCAGCAATAACAAATCCCGGTGGGATACTAGGAAGACAGCGCATTCAATGTCACACGTATAACAATATTATTAAAATATGGAGTCGGAATCTTCCTACATATTTATAGGCATATTAAAATACTGTTGCCAGCGACTGAGCCCGCAACAACTCGAAAATTATCCCAAGTAAAGATAAAATGGGGATAAAACTATCCTGTGTTAATCCAGTTTATAAACTATCTGTGTACCTAGCAAACATCCAAATCCGTTTAGTTATGTTATCTGTGGTTTGGTAGTTTTAGCGTGAAAGAGTTACAAACATCCATCCTCATATTAGTAAGGAGTAAGGTACTCGTAAGATAAGGTGTCGCATTTTTGTACTGTTCCTTGTTGTGACTGTTGTGACTAGCACTGTTGATAAACTGTAAAAACTAGACTGTTGTTAAATTAATATTGCTAAACTATCTTTGAGCATTGTTGACTCTAAGCATATTATTAACTAGGGGTGCTAAGACAGGAAACCTCCACGTGCGCCCGTGGACTGGAGTTCCCCTTCGGATACGTCCTGGGGGAAGACCAGTTTTTCGGGCCGGTGCACCCTGGAATTTTTTTTTTTTTTTGCGTGGTAAAATCATCAAATGAGTCCTCCCACCCAGGGCAGGGCGGGAGGGACTGTCAGACTTGTACTGACTAAAATCCACGGTGTCCTTCACGAGCCCTTTACGTACCGGGGTTACGGTGATGGGTAAGTCCCGCGACCCCGGCAGGCTCTGGCCCTCTACAGGCCCCGTCAATGTGCTGACACTCCTTGAGGCGCGCGTGGAACACAACGCGCCGTCGACCCGGGCATGGTCCATGGTCGGACAGCAAGTCGCCCATTACTCGCTGCCCGCATGCCCGCGCCTACGGTGGCCGGAGATCGTCCTGTGACGTCCGACGCCGTGGGCGTCTACCACTGCGGCTGGGATGGAGGGAGGACGCTGTCCTCTCCCTCAGGCGGCCCGCCTCCTCCTTCACGAGCATGACTGCTTCGCAGAAGGAGGCGACCGCTTCCCACTCCGTCTCGCCCCGCAGCATGGCCTCGACCAATGCCGGGCGCGAGAGGTCTCCGCCTATCGCCGTCGTGAGGACACGGCGGTGCTCTGCCCAAGCGGGGCAGTCCTGCACCGTATGCTCCACCGTGTCCTCCGGACGATCCTCGCAGTGGTGACACCCAGGCGTTTCTTCCCTCCCTATCAGACACAGGAACCTCCCGAAACATCCGTGTCCGGTGAGGACCTGCGTCATGCGGAAGGTAAGGACGCCGTGACGCCTATCCAGCCACTCCTCAAAGAGGGGTCTTACCGCCGCGATTGCGGCGTGCCCGGACCTCGGTTGCGACAGTCGCTCCCTCCATACTGCCCTGAGATCGCGCCGGAGCTCTTCCCGCCGCGCCTCGACCTGTCGAGGCAGCGGGGATTCGCCCCGGCGCTGCGCCTCCACGCGCCATTCGTAGACGCGCTGGAGGGCAGTCGCCTCCAGATCCCAGGGCAGCAATCCTGCTAGGAGGTTGGCTGATTCGCCGGCGATCGTGCGGTATCCCCGGATCATCCGGATAGCCATGACCCTCTGGCATGCGACCAGCTTGAGTGGTCGCGTCCGGATGCTTAGGGCCCACACAGGGGCCCCGTAGAGGGCCATGGACCGCACGACACCGGCGTACAGCCTCCGGCAGGAGGCGTTTGGCCCGCCGAGATTGGGCAGGAGTCGCCTGAGGGCGCCTGCTGCCCGGTTCAGCTTTGGGGCCAAACGTAGGAAGTGCTCCCTAAAGTTCCACCGGCTGTCGAGGACGAGTCCCAGGTACTTCATC
The DNA here is from genome assembly GCA_943136025.2 of Agrotis puta. Lineage (NCBI taxonomy): Eukaryota > Metazoa > Arthropoda > Insecta > Lepidoptera > Noctuidae > Agrotis > Agrotis puta. The sequence continues at coordinate 3,353,301 of OW964182.2, forward strand.
GTCCTCCCGACGCCGATGCGAACCCCCTCCACCGTAATGTGGGACTCTGAACGTGGCGCGTTCAGACGGCCATGAAAGCACATGGCCTCTGTTTTATGCAGCGCCACGTCGAGTCCCAACTGCCGGATCCTCTGAGCGACTGTCGCCACCGCTTGCGTCGCCAGGTCGGCCGCCGCCTGGTGCGACTCTCCCTCCGCCAGGACGAGCGTGTCGTCGGCGTAACATATTACGCCGACGCCGTCAAGGAGGTCGCCGCGCAGCACCCAGTCGTAGCCGATGTTCCACAGGAGCGGCCCCAAGACCGATCCCTGTGGAACACCGCACGACATCTCTCGCCGGTTCCACTCTCCCCGGTGACCGGGGTAGATGACGGCCTTGTCCGTCAGGTAGTCCTCGACTGTGCGACGGAGGTAGGTCGGCACCCGGTGATACCGGAGTGCCTCCCTGATGCAACTCCAGGGCAGGGTGTTGAAGGCGTTGGTGATGTCCAAGGACACCGCCAAGACGACCCTGCCCCGGGATACCGCATCCCCCGTCGTGAGGGCTCTCACGCGCATGATGGCGTCCACCGTCGAGCGCCCCCTCCGGAAGCCAAACTGGCTCTCCGAGAGGTCCGGGCCCACCCGAGGAATGGTTAATTAAAGAAAGTTTTTACACCATTAACGAGTTTCTAAAAAAATACTCATCGCATTCCTATCATTTTAAAAATGCATTGTGAGATTTCGAATTTAATGTAAAATTTTATGATTGTTTGTAAATTTTATGTTATTCCTTGGTGTATAAAAGTATAGTTTATTTTGAATTGTTTGGTCGTTTTCAATTTTATTTTGTTTTAAGATTTTATGTATAATGGTGTCCTTAAAGACTAGTGTTGTTTCTATTATTATATAATTTTACTATTTTATTTTATTTCGTTAAATGTTTTGATGTCTCTATGGTGTGTATGCATTTCATACCATTGTTTTGTTTGTTCGTTGTTTAAATTTACGAGTATATGCCTTTGTTTCTATGTGTTTTAGTTTATTTTACTCTTTTTTTGTAATTTTGGTTTGTTTATTTCATATTAATATTCGTTTTAAACTACTTAGTTCCTAATCATTGTTTAAATTTTGCATGCTATTGTTATGGCAGAATGTGTCCTGCACTTAAATATTATGTAACACCTTATGTTTACCACATTTTATGCAAATAAAGAATACTTACTTACTTACTTTTTTTTGTACGTTTCCCTAAAATTCATCATCATTTAAGATCCTCTCATAAAGAGCTGAACATTCCACAAAGAGAACATGAGTTCATAATCCAATGTTGACAATTGGTCTACATGTACCAGCTACTTCCCGGTCGTATGTGTTAGGAACCACTATTTATCACTTAACGCGATGTGCATAAAAATGGACAGTTGTACGCCACAGATTTATGGATATTGGACATAATTGGTGTTGCATAACTTTTGTTTACTGCCTTAGTTATAGATAGTGAAAGTTAATTTTGGACAATAAATTATTAAGGAATATAAGGAGTCAATATCTTCCTGCCCTTATCCCATTCTACCTGGGGTTGTCGGCCAACACGTTTTCTTCTTCCATTCCCCCCTGTCAGACGTCACACACAGCATCATTTACTCCTTTTTCATCCATTCTCTCACAAAATCCATTAACAGTCATACCCATCACTCTCTTAGCCACATGAGTGTAATCCATCTTTGACCACAAAAAGAGTCATGGAACAGAAATAAACTCGTCTTCTCTTTCATTTAAACTCGTATGAGATAGATAGATACCAAAAGTTCTTTTAAATAACAAGACAATCCCTGACCAACGCTAAGAGAAAACGGTTGGCCCTTACACTCTCAAGAAATTGTCAATCAACGGTGTAACGGTATCGTGAGTTCAATCAGGAGCTTGCAACCCATATTAGGCCTGTATGCATTTTAAATCTTTGAACACAGTTGCGGTTTTAAGCTAATCGAATTTTAAAATGTAGTTATTTTTCTTAAAATAATAACTAAGTAACAGTATTTCAAAGTTTGAAAGTTAATGACAAACCAAATAATAAAAAATAGATGTGGAGGTGGTAGAGTTCCATCTTCAGCATCGTTCACTATAACGGTGGCAACAAATGCGAATCTTTCTTCCCAATTGTCCCTACTGGGGACAATTGGGTTTTTTTCCCATTTGTCACCAGTGGTTACATAGCCAGTGGGGACAAATAGCAATAGACGTCTTACAGTCGCTTGCTAAAGCTTTACAGAACTCAATTTTCTGTGTAAAGGTCAATAAACGGGTAGGTTCATTGCCCAAATATTGTGTTTAAGTAACAAGCTTCCAAAATTTTTGCCTCAATGTGCACATAAAGCATAAAAAATAGGTATTGCAGAAAAGGCAAAACTCCATTTAAAAACTAAGTATAAGTATAAAATGCAGTCGTCTGGAATTCAAATTAACGTTTTCCAATCTCAGCAATTTCGTTTTGTAGTTGTTGTTAAAATAGAAGCAAGATGCGCTGTAATCAAGTCGTAATGACGCTGGATTTGTTTCAAAAGTAGATACAAACGTGACTAACATGTCCCTGTAGGCGTTGAATCACAACGGAACTGTTCTAAATGATAGAACTACATCTGTCTAGTCCAGAAACTTGGCGCTTTAACCCCATTTCTTTGTTCTATCGTATCCAAAGCAGTTGAAAACTAATGATATCTTGTATAATGATGCTTGTCCACATACTACTGATTGATCTACAACAAAGCCGGAATAGCATTCAAATAATTTAAGAAATCTAAATCTACTTGTCTAGTATGATGAATTGCATCGGGCAATCCATGCATTCAACAAAGATAACGGAAGAGGAACATACGTAGACAATAAAAGAGTAGACAGTAGACGTCACGTTGAGTCGGAGCAGATGGCTCCAAACGTGACCGTTCACGAGACGTAGTAGGAACTCTTATGACTGTAGGTGTGAAGTTATTATTGGGTTATATCTAATGAAGCAACTGTAGACTTGTAAACAACTGGCTCGATTTTAATTCTTTAAGAATAGAATGGAACTACCGCTGTGCATTCATGATTACTGTGCGTCGTGTTTACATTAGGGATCTCCAAAACTAGAACCACGTGTGTCAATGTAGGTACCGAATGTTTTGATCTTATTTCCAAAAAATATTCTCTCTGTAGGTCTAAGGTACAACCTAATTACAACTTGTTATTAAATTGGGTCTTACAGACACAGAATCGCAGAGACACTTTTTGCCCAACAAGGTTAACAGGTCGAAAGAATCTGACCACAATAGCTTCCTAATAACCAACATTTTGACGGTGGGATGACATCAGTTGGAAGACAATCCTGATGTAACCTCATATTTTTAGCCAAAACAACTCCGAATTTAGCCATAGCCTCATATTTCAACCAAAAATAGTTCGCGAAATTTTATGACCAAGTGTTGGTTACCTACGCACAATTTGCGATGGACATTAAGGAAATGGAACATCGTAAGTGGGCTTCGAGAGGACGAAATTCGCGCAGTGTGTCATGACAGTGACCTGTATACAAACACGTTTATAATGGCATTCGTTGAGGCCATCTGCGTGGCTGCTGTGGCTTCTGGAGAGTTCATAATGGATGGAGTTCCTAATAAGACCATAAAGAGTCCTAGTTATAGATTTGACAGGGCTGTTGATCTTGACAGGCCTGTTGATCTAGTGGTTAGTGACCCTGACTGCTATGCCGGAGGTCGTGGGTTCGATTCCCACCCAGGACAAATGTTTGTGTGATGAGCACGACCATTTGTTCTGTATATGGGTGTAATTTATCTATAATATATATGTATTTAGAAATATATAAGTATGTTTATCAGTTGTCTAGTACCCATAACACAAGCTCTGCTTAGCTTGGGACTAGATGGCGTTGTGTGATAGTTGTGGAATATTTATTTATTTCAGTTTGGGTATAGGGCAGATTAGCCTGCTTTCCATTTGAATTACTAAAGTCAAGGTTCACGTTTCTTCAGACCTCCATATAACATTCTCATATAAGTATAATCCTCCTGTAGCTTTTACTGTAATGTACGTACTAAATAGTACGTAGGTGAGTATTAAATAGTTACGACTAATTTCATACGTCAGATACATGGTAATTTCATCATAAACGTATTCCTGAGATAACGTTCAATTCTGTCTCAATGTATGCCATATTTCTAAGATTACTGAGATATCTTAGACACTTCTGAGGGTGCATATTCATGAGAATATGCACCCTCATTTATATGAATATGTCTTCCCTACCCATCTTACACTACCTGCCGTCCGAATCATTGGACCAAAAAGTAAAATCGAAATATTAATAAGACCACAAACAGAGCTCCGAAGCATCTTAATTCAGACAATGGTACAACTGACTACAAAGAAACAATTGTAAATAGGTCAAAATCACATCACACTTGTAGCGATTTACAAGCGTTTACCAACGTCCGGTGTGTCGGTAAGTGCACTACTAATATGGGTCAAGCGATCAAAGACGCCGCCACTCCGAAAAGATCGTTGACATGCTCCTGAGTTCACTTAGATACAGTTTTGGTGTCAATGATCTAAATGGATCGGAGATGCGGGTGTTAAAATACTTGGAGTGCCTTGTGATTTATAAGACGTTTGATGGATCGTTTGATGCGTGTGGGCACGCAGATTGCGTGGTAAGAGTCATAAAGATTGATGTATTCTGGCTGCAGAAATTGTGCAGGTTTATTAAGCTCAACGCACACGTTCTAGGATCAGAAGCAGTTGGTAAACATAAGATGAGATGAGTACTACTTATATTTTTATATCAACTCAAATCTTATGGATAAGCTCGATAACAGCTAGGGTCTCGAAGTGTTTTGAAGAGACCTAGAATCCTGTGATGTCTTTCTTTAACTCTTTTCGTTATTACTACGACTAGAGCTGTAACAGTCAGATGGTTGATCCAAAAACGAACGAACATAGTTACAAAATAAGGGTTTCCAGAGACATTATCACAAGATTTATATATTTTATTTACAGCGTACTTGAAGTGTTTACTGCGTTTGGAAAATTTTAAAAAGCGCATCTAGTGTACGAAAGAGGAACTATTTTTTCCATCAAATTAACGTCAAAGTTCAAATTTGACGTTAATTGATGACTTTACCCGTCACTAAACGTGAAAAGTCACGCTAGACTTCGGAAGAGCTCAGTAATATTTCATTGAATTAGATTACCATCTGTTTTTGTTTATATCATGACACTCGGAATTGCTAAATTGAGGGTATTTTGTAAATGAACGTCAAGATTATTTCTGAAACAATGTCGAGTGAAGAACGTGAGGGGACTGATCCGAGATATAATGGCTCCTTCTATGACCTTATTCGATGTCCTCATTAATTTCATGAGTTGGTTAAAAATATGTCCAACATCCAAGCTGTTTCCATTGCTGGGACTGATCTGTGTGGTGGGTGACATGGTTATTGTGGCCGTAACGGTAGTTCTTCCCAACTACAGTTTCAGTTTTTTTTTTTTTACGTGGTAAAATCATCAAATGAGTCCTCCCACCCAGGGCAGAGCGGCTCTCCCGCGACCACAGTTTCAGGTATAGGAACAAAAAGAAATAAACCTTGTAAAATTGAGCTTTCGACTAAAATGCCATTCGGGTAAGACAATTTACGTATTATCATTATAGGGCCACGAGTCACAAGTAATTCCAGATTAACCCATAAGCAAATTAAGCAATTGCTTAAGGCATCACGTCTCAAGAGGCACCAGAAACCACACCGAAAACGAACGTTTTCGGTGTAGGTGTTAGAGATTTCGAAATCTCTAACACCTACACCTCCTAAACCCGAAATCTCCCGAAATCTCTAACACCTAAAAATAAACCAAACCTAGCCGAAGACAGATGGTTTTACCTGTGCTTTTACTAAGCTTAATTTGTTAAAAAATTACAAGATCAAAATCATGAGTAGAAAGTTAACTGGACCTGGACTCGGTCGCGGGACTGTACGAATTACCGTGACCCCGGAACGTAAAGGGCTATTGAAGGACACCGTGGATTTTAGTCAGTACGAGTCTGACAGTCCCTCCCGTTCTGCCATGGGTGGGAGGACCCATTTGAACGTTTACATCACGTAAAAAAAAAAGAAAAACATCATAATCCGGTTCTATTTGGCGCTACCGGGAGACACATATACTTAATTTTTATTTTTATGTGGTTTAGTTTGAAGTCCTTTTTTCTTTTCATATTTTTTTAGTTATTTGTAAACGTGTGTGCTTTCGTGATGTGTGCACAATAGGTATACCTATGTTTTTTCTTCTTCTTTTTTAATCTTTCTATTAAATGAGTTAGGTTAGGACCTTTAACGCTACCTTTTTTAAGCATAGCAACGTTGACATCTCCGAGGCACAGAGGTCCTAACATGAATTCTATGTATTTGGCTAAAGCGTATTTAAAGTATTTACGACGTAAATTGAATAGAAAATGAAAAAGCGCCTCTAGTGTACTGACTAATTTTATCCATCAAATTAACGTAAAAGTCTCCGTTTACTTTACGTCACAGAACGTGAACCTGTGCTAATGCCTCATGCCACCTCCCTGACTTCAGAAAATGCTGGACTTTATTTACCAGGACTGAGGAGTTACGAGAAAATATGGATATGCATCTCTACTTCGATAACGTTTTGATCGCTTTTGCGTTAAAACTGATATCCTATAGTGGGACCGATGTGTCAAAGGTATTTTTTTTCCTTTGGCTACTTCTGCACTGTGAGACATAACAGTTTTCCATTGTTTACATATATATATTTTTTTAATATTAATATAATCAGCCGGAAGACGTCTCAACAACGTTATAATTGTTTTTTTTTATAACCAAACACATATTTCTAGCCATATTTTCTATTGTTTTTATTTTATATACCCTCGCTATCTACTTGTGGGAAAATGCCTCCTCAAGGGGGGGGAGGAGTAGGCGGGCCACGTGTTCCGTGCTAGTCACCCCCTCCCGACATATCACTCCTGGCTCGATAAACAAATATTCCACATCTATCACACAACGCCATCTAGTCCCAAGCTAAGCAGAGCTTGTGTTATGGGTACTAGACAACTGATAAACATACTTATATATTTCTAAATACATACATATTATAGATAAATTACACCCATATACAGAACAAATGATCGTGCTCATCACACAAACATTTGTCCTGGGTGGGAATCGAACCCACGACCTCCGGCATAGCAGTCAGGGTCACTAACCACCAGACCAACAGGCCTGTGATTCTGGTCAATTACAACAAAAAATCTATTGATCAGGGCAAGTAACAAAAAATACCCTTTTCTGTCACAGTTAAAAAAAATAGTAAACTTGGGCCTGGCGGCATGCGTGTAAGTCAGTACCATAGGCATTACGAGTCAATTTTTTTTAATTTTAATCTATCTATAGCCATTTTTTATAAATTAAAACGAAAAGCAGAATATGATTCAAAGTGCAAAAACAAGGATGGCAAGACGTTTTTTTTTTGAAGTGAAAACTTCTTTAGCGGCGTTGTGCACTTTTTTGGAATGGGTAAAAAAAAAAACTCGCGTCAGGACACGTGACCTGATCGAAAATTCGTAAGACGGCGCAGGGCGCTTGCGCGAATGTTCGTGTGTGTTTATTAGTATTCAAGTTTTCACTTCTGCCGGCACTCCCAGAGTGCAACCCGTCGTTTTTTTTCGTGGTAAAATCAGCAAATGAGTCGTCCCACCCAGGGCAGAGCGGGAGGGACTGTCAGACTCGTACTGACTAAAATCCACGGTGTCCTTCAATAGCCCTTAACGTTCCGGGGTCACGGTAATTGCGTCAGTCCCGCGACCAAGGATGGCAAGACTAAGATTTTTATGAATAAAATTTTACCCTCTTTTTCAGAAACCTTCATGAGTTATGACCATACGAAGCCGGGGTAATTCGCTAGTATAAAATATAGATGAAACGGGTAATGTAGGTACATAAAAAAAAAATACCTTTATTTTCGGACCTGGCAGGCAGCGCCGGCGCAGCGTGGACCGCGGCGTTCACGGCAAGTGCGCACACGTAGAACAAGGCAGTGCGCGCGTACGACATGCGTGCTGCTTCGGTGACGACTGAAGGACTGTTGGCTACGCTCAACGTTCAAGTTTAATTGTGCATACAATTGGAGCCGTGCTGTAGGGCTGCGAGCCAGAACTATGGCAATGTGGGGAATAAACGAAGTCTTGTGATAAAAATGAAATCTATTAAAGTTTGACAGCTTGGGGTAGATTGATATGCTGGCGTCTATACATTTGCGTCGGACGAGCTGGGAAAGAGACGAAATAGAGTATGAGACGAGCTAATAAAAATGACCAGATGCACAAGGTGACGTATTAGTCTTCTTCTTCTTATCGGATCGTTGATGAACAACCTGGTTTCAGGGTTTAAACCGCCCGTAGGCCTCTGACATGGCTTCACACACCGTTGAAAAATCTCTCAGGTGTGCTGGTTTCCTCACGATGTTTTCCTTCACCGTTTTTAGCAAGTGATCATTAATTTATAATACACACATGAATTCTAAAAGACATTGGTGCGTGCCGGGGTTCGAACCTGCAACCTTTGACTTGGCAGTCCAACGGTCGTACCACTCGGCTATCACTGCTTTTTACGTATTAGTGAATGTGACGTAGACGTAAAAATAAAAGAACAGGGTGGTTCTTATTCAGTAAGTCTGACAGTCCCTTTCGCTCTACCCAGAGCGAGAAGACTCATTTGATAATTTTACAAAAGGTGTCAATTCGGTTATTTTTTTTTGTAATATTATAACTATGTGATTATAAAATGGTAAATGGCAATGGGCAGGCCATATTGCTCGCAGAGCAGATAGCCGATGGGGTCGAAAAGTACTAGAGTGGAGATCACGGACTAGCATGCGCAGCGTAGGACGTCCACCATCAAGATGGACAGACGACATTTTAAAGGTCGCCGGAAGACGCTGGATGCAGGTCGCTTCCAACCGGTACATGTGAAGATTTAAAGGGGAGGCCTATATTCAGTAGTGGACGTCCTATGGCTGAGATGATGATGATGATTATAAAATAAATGTAACGCGGGTGCGTACAAACATTTATTTTATAAATATTTATACAAATAGCCAAGTCAGAACAATTCGTTCCGTGGAGGAATGGAACCCGCGATACAGCGCAGCAGTTAATCGCACAGCCACTTCGCTAACTGTGCTGTAATCTTCTCGACAGACTTATCTTTCGGAAGTCCATGGCAAAAGTGAAAACAAAGACACCGACTTTTTTTTACGTGGTAAAATCATCACATAAGTCCTCCCACCCAGGGCAGAGCGGGAGGGACTGTGAGACTCGTACTGACTAAAATCCACGGCGTCCTTCAATAGCCCTTTACGTGCCGGGTTCACGGTAATTCGTGAGTCCTGCGACCCCGGCAGGTTTTGGCCCTCTACAGGGGGCCCCGTCACTATGCTGACACTCCTTGATGCGCGCGTGGAACACAACGCGTCGTCGACCCGGGCATGGTCCATGGTCGGACAGCGAGTCGCCCATTACTCCCCGCCCGCATGCCTATGCGCGCCTACGGTGGCCGGAGATCGTCTGCCGAAAGCCACCGACTTAAGAAAGGTAAGTTATTTTACACTTTTTTGTGGTTTGGAGGCGGTTAGTTTTTTTATTACTATAAAGGTTAACCAAACAAGAGTAAAAGCTGATCATTATGGCTGGCTGCAAATGGACGGTAGCTGATTCAGTTCTCCGAACGGATAAGCTCCGCATACACGGTTAGTTTAATTCTATGATTCGATGCAATCAAATCTCAATGTTTAAACCGCACGGGTATAAACGTGCGTGTGCGCTGCGAAGCACGACCTTTTGTATGGAATTGACGCCTTTGGTGCCCTGATCGGATAAGTAGGGGAACAGTGTATAAGACAGGGACGCGAGGTATGATGGGAAATCACACACTTACGGCAAACTTAACACAATACTAACGTAGCGCAAGCGCCAGCAGGACGCCATTTGTTAATACGGCTTGCATGTCTAATCGCATGCATGTCTTATACACTGTTCCCCTACGTTGGGAAAACGAGCTAGTTAACTTTTGGCTCGTTGATAATGAGGACACATTTCATAAATCAAAACAAGATCCTTTTCTACACCGATATACCTACAAAAAGGTTCTATGTACTTCTTCGAAGTCTATGCTTGAATTATCTATGTCCAAACCTATCATTTTAGACAATTTCAAACAAGCTCAAAAATCAAATTTCCAAGTATGTGATTTAAAGTATGAAACTGCAAAAACCCCAACAATCAGTGAAGAAAACTTGGTTTCCTTATGCTACCATAAAAAGAGTCGTGGAAGAAAACCGATGTCTTCGAGAAGAACTGCTCGAAGCCACTGACAAGCAGCATCAGGAGATGTCCAGGGCAATAGACCTCAAGGAAAAAAATACGTATCTGAAAAACAAGATACATGACGTCAAGCAAGAAGCCTGTAAACTGAGGGAGTACAACAGTCAGTTGCAAAAATAAAGGCAATGAATTCTCAGATTATCAACTTGAGAATGAATTCTCTCCAAGCTGAAAATGAGGCACTGAAACAACTCATTATTCAAGCAAGGAAGATGAGAATAGAAGCGTCCAACCACGCCGAGAAATTAGCCGAGGCCAACTATTATTTAGAAAACTTTCTTGTCGAAGTTTATGATGAAGTGTCCAATTTGAGACATATAAACAAGCATTTATCCTTGAAAAAACAATTAAATGATCCTGTGTAGTTACAATGAACCACTTTGTTAAATTATCGTGTACCTTTTGTTACTGCATGTTTATAAATAAAAATGTAAACTGAACTCTGTAGTTGTTTCAGCCTACCCCCTTGAAAGACGTGAGTTTTAGATGGATGTAAACTTGATTCACTTTTTAGTTAAATTGAACCCCACATCAGATTCATGATTTTTTTTTTTTTTTTTATAAAAATTAAATAGACAATAAGGCTGCGATCAGTCAACACGCGCCCGCTAAGCGAACGCCCCAAGCGTTTGTCAGCACCATTTAATTTGTCATAAGACCCATCACCAGTGCCCAGTTGTACTTCGAAATACAAAAAAAAAATCTAACCGAGTTAAGACTTGGTTCTCTTGGCGGGCGCGTGTCATTCGAACGCAGCCTAAGTAAGAGCTCAAAGTTAGAGGTGCTGCTAAAAAGTAATAAAAAAAGAAGTGACTGATTGTAAAATCATTTAATAACCCTTAAACATCTATTCTCTCATCATCTTCTCCTTCTGGCGAGCCAGCTTCTTCTTTGACAGCTTCTTCTTCGCGGGTGCGTCGTCAGCGGGGGCTGCGCGTGCGACGGCATCTTCCCTCTCGCTCAGACAGACCTCGATGTGGCAGGGAGATGACATGTAGGGGTTAATACGACCGTGAGCGCGGTATGTACGCCTGCGCAGGCAGGGGGCGCGGTTAACCTGCAAATAGACGACAATGGGTTAAAGATTTGAATCTTCTTACAATTTATCAATATTTTTGGAGTTTATCACAATCAATAAATGATTAGAGCTGCTTTTAGACTGGAATTAGTGTCAGTAATTGAGAAAAGAAAGTTCCATAGAAAAAACTTTCTTTATGTTAACAACTTTTTGATGTATGCCTTCCGAAAACAGTGATTACAAGAAAATAGTAGCACTGACAAGCTGAAGGCAATATGTTAGTCAATGATGATCAATGAATTTGCCTGGCAGGCAGTATGCATTACAGCTCTATACCTCATTCAGAACTACAGAACATAAAAAGTCTCAACGATTTAAATTAGTTGAGGAAAAGTCTGAAGATACACTGCATATCAACATAGCATGATCATGATCAGGATCCGATTGGTGCAGTGTGTTTGATATAGAGATTATTTTATGATCTATAACAGGGTGACCACTATTTACCAAAATCAATATTCCCTGACTTCTCCCGGTATTCCAGGCGCTTTTTCATGTTTTTCCCTGACCATAATCTTAAATTTTTTACCATAATTTTACTTAAAACCACTAAATTGACAACAATAAAAGAAAAACGAGAGTTAAGTCTCGAACCCTGACCAAACAATTTGTAGTCTTCGACCGTATTCAGTTAGCTATGTAACATATTGATAATTAGTTAAGTATTTATAGTTCTTAAGGTGCGCTGGAGTAAACCCGCTTGAGCTTCCCTGACCTTTAAATTTCCCTGACAATTCCTGACTTTTCCATGGCTAGCAAAATTCCCTGACTTTTCCCGGTTTTCCAGAAAGTGGCCACCCTGTATAAGTAGTTATTCCAAGTTCAGCTGTTTGTGTGTGAAGTTTCGATATTTATAAATGCATAACAAGGAATTGTATAAAACTTAAAACAAAAGTATCTTGTAAGGTTTAGGTTATTCATCTCTTCACTAAAAATGCAAAAGAATTGGTGCTACAGAATAATCACATTCTTATCACTTAGATTGCATGGATGGGCAGCAGAATAAAATCTTTTTGGTAATTATTGTGTGTCATGTGATAAAAATTATCCCCAGGATTCTTCTGCTGATTCTCATTTTACTTTGACAATGCAGAAGTTCCTTTAAGCACTACATCTAATAAACTTTAAAAAAAAGAAAAGAACTGACTTGAAAAAACAAACACAAAAAAGCATTAAATAAATTATCTTTCAGAAGTTGGTGGCGTTGTTATTTATTAAAAATAAAACTTTTGATTGCCTTTCCTTTAAAAAACTTTTTTGTAAAAAAAAGAACCGGTTTTTTTTATCAACCTTTTGTCAATAGATGCTCTTTGATCCTTAATTTTTTATTTTACTTTAACTATGTGTTCATATTTGATCACCATCTCACCTGTGAGTAAGCAAGCATATTTTCTGACAAAATGTATCAATTTATATAAAAATCAGTATTAAATGCTTGTTCTAAACTAAATGATGTGGATGTTTATGAAATTTAACTAGTATTTAACTGAATTCAACATGGGGGACATGACAAAATTGCACTAGGCCTGTATTCTCTCAAGTCTTATTCTAAAATCTGAACACAATCCTAACTAATCTTGTAGATGAATTGCAGATAGATGGTAGACAAGTAACGCTACTTGTTTTGCATGAAAGTTGAAGGAAAAGCACACCATTTGAAGAGGAAAGCCATAGACTATAAAACATCGTGCTTCAACCTATAGGTGACAGTACACTACGGGGAGCAGCTAGTAACTTACAAAATTAAAGTAAAATATTCACCTGAATGTGATCAATAACAAGCCTGTCAACATCTAAGCCTTTATAGTCAGCGTTAGACTCAGCATTCCTCAGCAGCTGGAGTAAGAACTCAGCGGACTTCTTGGGCCAGCGACCCTGTGTGGTGCCAAACTGCTTGGCTTGTGCACAACGGCCAACACCACCGTTGAAACGGCGGAACGGAATGCATTCCTTCTTCTCTGTGACATTCTTCAGGTAACGTACAGCACGGCGCAGGGGCAGTTTCCTGATCGCCATGGCTGTCTCATATGTGTTCTGAAATGTACGGAAAGGGTACAGGTTAGTTTTAAGATATTAGAAAATCATTTGGTAAGTAGTACATCTTTGTAGGACTGTCAATTCAAGCAGGAGATTTAATTATTTACTTATTATTCTGCTATTTAATGATTCAAAGTTGTTTTAGCCTGAACTGTAATCACTGAATGACAAGGTTTTCATGTATCTTCTTTGTCATTGTATTTCTCAGGTTTAGTTCATGAAGGAGTTTATTTTGAGGTTATACCCTTCAATACAGTTAGCATGACGTTATTATCCAAAATAACAAATATTATCATCAGATTTCAAGGCGTTAACACATAAAACACTATCTTTTTCTTAACGTCAAACTAACCTAAATCACTATTTCGTATGTTTGTTTTTCTTGACCAAACACTCATGTTGAAGCAGCAAATTCGTGAGTTTAAAATTATTCTACAAGCTCCTAAATGTTTAACGTTGAGTTGAAGAAGTGTCAGTCCATGTGGAATCGATAACTTGTATACAAATATTAGTTTTGTGTTTTACCTTGAAGTGAACACGGAGGTTGGAGCCACGCGCTTTGCATGACTTCGCTGGGTTATCAGGCTCCTTCGAGTAACGCCCCATGTTTAGTTTCTGAAACACAGAGCGGCTTATGTCTCAAACGCTTTCGAACACAGGTTATCATTTTAGAACATTCCGGCTTTTCACATATTTTATAAAATAAACACATGAGCAACTAGGATACACTGTTCTCTGACACATCAGAACTGGATATCATTCAAAAGTAAGTAGTTTTCGAGATTAAATTAGATTTTAACAAACACGAAACCAACCTCTCAGGAGAAAATTTAACAGGAAAAGGAATAGACAAGAAGTTTTGACAACTAGTTTTGACATTGACAAGTTTGATATGATGTTGCTAGCATATTTAAATAAATAAAAATATAGTAATTGTCTATGTAAAAAAAATAATAATACAAACGGATTTGTTATCACAATATGAACTGTGCACTCCAAAAAAATTGTCGACCTATATATACATCTGAGTAATAACATTTGTTTTATCACTGCTAGTCACAGCTCTTTCCTGTTTCATCAATTGCCAGAAAAAAAAATGATGGTAGAAAACATAGTCATTAGAGTTTGTCATGGGCTAGTATTATATTATCTGTGACATGGGTTTGACTCAGCAATAGCTTGCAAAAATCGTACCCTATGAAAAGAGAGGAAAGGCATTATTAGCATTATTTGTATTGCAAGTGTTTTCATCTCTTTTTAGAAGAAGGCAATTTTATCCGTCAATTACCTAGGGAAGAGTCCATCATTTTAAAATAGTAGAGAATAAGACGCTGGCTTGCTTACTTATTTTACTTGTGAAAATGAAACAAGTACATCAAGTTACGTAAAACCTACTTGCTGAAAGCTTCTGTAATTAAATAATTTAAATTTAATGGTTATTAGCTGTCAATAAATGGGATGTTAATACTTAAGACAGTCATATTTGCATACCATAATAATTTTGTTATGGTAGAATGTAATTTGGCTGGCCACATTAGTATTAAAATTACCTTCATTTTAGGCAATAAATTAACCTGTTATTAGGTTATGTTTATTGCTTTTTAGATTTTTTACCCGACTACGGCAAAGCCAAAAGGAGGGTTATGATTTTGACCGGTAGGTATGTATGTATGTTTGTATGTATGTATGTATGTATGTATGTTTGTTTGGTCCCTCATACTACTACTACTTCTAAACTACTTATCATTACATGACAAATGAGATCTCGTTAGAAGCGTCTCAGTTATCCGCTGGTTATAGGGTAGGTGACGTGTCACCAAATCCAATATGGCGCCCTCTAGGGGATGAGAAGTCGTTACCGAAAAAAAAAATTCGCACAGTATCGACATGGTTATCAAATTAAATGGCTTGGTGAGCACATTTGAAATATATATCCATTATATAGCTTTTACTAGCTAATTTTCTGTTTCTAACAGTGTCAACATGGGTATCAAATGATAAATCTTAAATTCACAACTCAGAAACTATGCCACCTAGCCAATAAAGATTGTGTGAAATAACCGCAGGTGGCATACGACCACGGCTTGTTCTTGTCTTATACTTTTCAGTGCGCGATTTTTTCGTAGTCGGGTTTTAGTTATTGACTAAGTTTTCATTCTTCAAAAAGGTTTTTTACGTACACTAGCGAATGAAATTGGCGTAAGCGCCATCTACGTCACTTTTACGTACTAAACTCACTAAAGTTTACGTGGACATGGTACAAGATGGTGCTAGTATCTTCGTGAAAAAATGGACGGATAAATTATCATGAAGACCAGAGACCAATGAGCCAGAGTCTAAAATTACTTTAGAGTCAGCTCACACGATTTGTGTATCTCTTCTTGTAGTAAATAGAGAGAGTTAGATTTCGAGTAGCTCTATTGAAATGTGCGCGCAGCGTCGCTTCTCGTTATGATTTGACGGAATTGACGCTAAAGTAATTTTGGAATAGAGCGTCTTCTTTCGAGAATATTTCACAACTGTATTGTGTTAAAATGGGGAAGAAAAAGTCTGTTTTTTTTAATATGATTTATTAATTGTGCTGCTAATACATTACCACTACAGTTTGATACAGTAATTACATTAAAATATTATTAACTGTGATATGTAACCAAACGTAATTTTAATGACAAAACTTTAGCAACCCTGATTTCGAGCTAAATTACTGTTGTTTAGCATTTAAAAAATACAGAATTAAAACGAAATTGAAATAAACTAAACATTTTAATAGTAGGTACCTTCGTACTACAATTTCCTATCATAATTTAGAAAGTAGCTATTTACAATAAAATCGTTTAGCATAAAGTGTGCGATCTACATTTTTTTACATTATTAGACTTATTAACATTATTAACTACATATAGTCGTTGACTAGGTTACATTTTTATTACTAGGCTCTATAAATCAATGAATTAAATTCATTAGGTACAATTGCTTTTTATGTTTAACTACTTACTAATATTATTTCTAAATAACTATTATAATTATACATGACTAGATTATGTTTATTACTTATTATGGTTTTTCTGACTAGATGACGTTCGTGTAATGCTCTTAAGCCTTTGTCAAACAGACAGGCGAGTCCGAAGCGATAACGAACCGATACGAGACGTCAGTCCGATAGTTCGTTCACGCTATCGGATCGCTTTCGCTTTTCTATGTGACTGGATTCAAACAATTCCATACATTACAAATAAAAACGCCTCGCTTCGCATTCGCCACGACTATCTTTTTGACAAAGGCTTTATAGAACGGGCAAACCGTTCCTATTTAGATGTCAAACGGTTACATTTTACTTTTCTATAAATGAAATGGAACCAAGGCGTCTTAATACAGGGTCTGTTTTTTTCAAATGATTTCTGGCTTATCAATTGTTATGTGACCGAAAAATTGTATTTTTACATTATAAATAGGATGAATATTACCCGCTTTTCGGCAATTATTATTCATATTTAAAATAATACATGCTAGTTGTAAGTAAATAAACTTCTCAATTCTAAATTTTGAAATAGGAAAATTCAAGGTAGGTACTACATTCTCGAAGCCATGCCAGAATAATTTAAAAAAAAAGTGCAACATTCTAAACATGCAATTTGATGTAATTACAAGAGACACTAGCGCCGCGTCAACAGGTCATGAGGTGGCGCGGACGCTAATTAATGACTAACGCTGGTAGATCTATTGAATTAGCAGATTTTACAACTATTGTTATAAGAGTTAATATATTGTGTTAATTATCATAAATATTAATAAATAAAGTAGTAGGTAAACCTTAAGAATAAGCACCTTGTACAATAGTTATGTAAGAGAATAGTCTGTATGGACCAAAGTTAGTGTGTTATGTCTTCGGGCCCGCGTGCATAACTTATCGTTTATTGCCCGTGATACTACTCGTTGTACTACCAGTACTACCATGAGTAAAAATCCAGTAGTAATTACTACTAGACTAACGGAGGTAAAAGGCTAATAACTACCAAGTGGTCTACCACTTGGTAGTTATTAGCCTTTTTCCATTTTATACCCATGGCACTACTGGTAGTACAATTGCTAGTACCACAAGGAATGAACGAGTGAGTGGTAAATTTTGTGTTAATTTCTTCAGTCCATTCTATATGTCTACGGTTCCAACACACAGATTAACCTCCTCTAAATTCCGCATTCAAGGCAACCTTTAGATTTAGCAATTTTTTTTACGTGTAAAATCTTCACATGAGTCCTCCCACCCAGGGCAGAGCGGGAGGGACTGTCAGACTTGTACTGACTAAAATCCACGATGTCCTTCAATAGCCCTTTACGTACCGGGGTCTCGGTAATTCGTGAGTCCCGCGACCCCTGCAGGCTTTGGCCCTCTACAGGGGGCCCCGTCACTATGACCTTTAGATTTTGCTGGTACCTATTTGATTTAATGGCATAGATACTAGCGCCGCGTCAAAGTTCAAGTCTAAAGTAGATTACTTGAGAATTACAAGAACGACCATCAACTTGAGTAATGGTAAATGCACTGACATTGGGGCGCGCCTACGTTGCATATAGCGTAACATAGCGGTGTATGCGGAACTTAGAGGAGGTTATCTGTGTTCTACCAGGCTAAAATTGGCTATTTGACTGAAAAATTATAATTAGTCCGTCACTTACATTATCAAAAAATATTCGACCCGGATTTTTTCTTTTGTTTCATAAACCAAAATTGACGGAGATACGATGCTTCCAAAATTGGCAATACGTCACAATTTAGTACAATTTCTATTGAATTCTGACGTCACGAGCCCCCACTCTCGAGTTTTGATGCGTTGTATTTTGGTGAATATTCATTGATTTTACAAAAAAAAAATACGTATCCGTTATTTTTTTAAACTCTAAATGACGGACTAATTATATTTGCAATTTATAGCTACTGTCAAATAGCCAATTGCCTGCAGGAAGGCAACAAATAGACCTTGGCCGTGGTGTAGGTATTCGTTAATGTACATATTGTAATGAACTAATTAAGACTACAGATATGTATTTCATAAAGGAAGTATTGGCTAATGTGGCGCTGGTGCGGGCGGCGGCAGTAGAGGTAAAGGGGCAACGCAGGCTACGCAGTCTCTATCTGGAAAATAGAAAAAAAAACAGATAAGTATGACGGTTATGTAAACACATGCGCAACCAGTTGCCATTAAAATAATGGTCGGAAATATTTTTTTTTTGCGCCTGGCGAGGTGTAAAATCCAACTGAATTATCTAGCTCATTAATTTTCCTTTTCTTTAAATATTAAATTTTAAAGGGTTTCGAAGTGCCTAAAACACTTTATTTGAGACCAAAAAATCGTACTTTTAAATAACTTTCTAGTACTTTCGCAAAAATTCGCTGAGCTCTCCTAGTATAGATAAAGAGGTCGTGAATTCATCGATATGACACAAACAAGAGCATTTTAAATCTTCTTAACAGTTATAGCGCTTCCCTTTTCCTTTTCCTATAACTTACTTGGTTTTATTGACCAAATGATTGCCCATACCCACCCTTACACAACGAAAACGAATTCAAACACAATAGACGCAAAAAATATACAAAGCATTGAAAAAAAAAAACATACAACGATCCACGTCCTGCACCATGATTTGCAAATGAATTGTACCGAGGTCCTAATACGAACGCGCGACGGCAACGTTACGTAAATTGAACGAATTTCAGCGTAATATCGAATGATTCTGCCTTGAAAATAAACCTCTTTTATAGCATAACATATTTATGCAACTATGAAATAGCTATGCTGTAATGATACAGCCTTATCGAAACTAAAGTTTTTTTAAGGTATTCACTAAGCTTATGACAGCAATGTCCTCGACGACGTCGCAGCTTACAGCCTAGAAATAGTTTTTTAGAAAAAAGTATAGCTGGAGTTACGTAAAACACAATACCCATTAATATGAATAGTATTACAAGTTCTAAAATCCCAGCGCACCCTCGACGGATAGTAACAAACCGTCTTATTACAAAACGGGGATTATATGTATAAAAACCCAGGTTTAAATCTCGTAAAACTACGGTTTACATAAACGTTATTACAAATAATACTTTTGCGATAAACCATGGTCTAACACAACACTAAGGCCATGTTCACACGGCGATTATTTTTCCGTATACCGTATACGAGATTTTATCTAATAGAGTAGTGACAACAGAATATATATGAAAACTTAAAAATTGTTTACACGGCGTTCATACGGGAAAATCCTGTGTTCGAGAAATATATTTTACCGTATACCGTGCGAAGAACACTGGAACGCCACGTCTCGAAACGATTTTATCGAATACGACACGCAGTGGCGCTTATGTTCATGTTGTCTCGTTCACACGACTCGCCCATTCGAGAATCTTACTCACACGTTGCCCTTGTGCGTTGCATCAGTCGGTTGTCAGAATCGAATGGTTGCCGTGTGAACGATTGCATCGTATACGGTAAAACCGTATACGTGAAAAAATCGAATCGAATGGTCGCCGTGTGAACGTGGCCTAACAGTCGTAGCTGTCAAAAGTGTGTGAACGTTTCTCATAACTATTTGTTCAGTGTGTTGTTGTTTGTGTTATTTTCACCAAAAATTGATGTTAAAAATGGTAGATATAATTGTTATTACACATGGTGGATTTAATTGTTTTAAATGGTTCATTCAATAATAGACCGACAAGTGCCCGTAAACACCGAGTAAATGCCTTTTGTTAAGTTTCTGCTTATTTTTTTACTAAACAAAGTTTTTACTTTTTATGCCCTGGTGGCCTACCATGACGACTTAATGCCAGAGTAGTTCCAGTGTGGGAACGAGGTGGCGCTAGACGACTTGTATAGCTCTGTCTTATGCCCTCACTGGAACTACTCTGGCATTGAGACGTTATGGTAGGTCACCTGACATTTATTTGGGCATAAACTCACTAGGACGTCACGTCAAGTTTATACCCATTTTGTTCTAGTAAATTATTTTACCCATTACCCATCTCTACTCAAGATCCTTAGTAAATATTTTGTGCAAACTATAATTTAATTTTCAATTTGTAATCATTCCAACTTCCTTTACGTTAACTTCGCACGTTCGAGCTGGGCCAACCGTTCGACGACTTATCAAATGAGCGAGAGTATCGATCGTCATCTCCGCGTACCAGTACCGGTAACATAATCCCAATATAATTGCGGCTCCCGGTACTGCCAATTAGAGCTTTTTCCACCAGTAAATATGAACGCACCATTTAATAATTATATTTGATAGAACGTTGAGTTGAAATGTAGAGAATTCGTGCATGTTGTTAATTTGGGGGAGTGTTCTGCGTCATTAAATATTTTCTTGTCTAGTTTCGCAAAAATAACGTTCCTTCATATCTTTGAGAAAAACTACGGAATGTTTTTTTTTTTTGCGTCACGTCAATCAAATATTATCTACAAGTAGTTGTTCCGGGTCTGCGTGATTCTGTATGTGGGTTTAAATGTGAAGGACGCTATTTTATTTAAAAAAAAAACGGAATTTAAATATGAAGAGAAAAATGGCGGATAACTTACACTTACCGCGATCATGCATATAATGCAGTGAGGGCCGCAGGTCGGGCAGCCTCCACGGTTCGACTCTGGACTCGTCGTCCCTCTCCACCTTGGGCACCAGGCCACTCCAGCAGTTCTCATCAGGCCGAGGAGTAGGGACGCTGCTTATTGGCCAGGTGCATGGCTGTTGTGAAAAAGAACAAAAGTTATTTTAAGAGGCCTCTTACAGTCCACTAGCGCCGCCAATCGAAAAAATGTCATAACTCGTAAATAGAATCAAAAATACAAAATGTGGTCTGTAATTACTGTAGAAAAGGCAATAACGTAATTTTATAACACATTGTCAACACTTGAAATATAGCTGTTTAGCTAAATCGTGCATTTGTAACAAAAACGGCCGTTTATGTTTAGAATGCACGATTTAGATAAACAGCTATATTTCAAGTGTGTATTTACGAGTTATGACATTTTTTCGATTGGCGGCGCTAGTGGACTGTAAGAGGCCTCTTAAGACTTTTTTTCTTGTGTAATAGATCTAACGTTTAACGTTTAGAGTCCTCCCGTCCCGTGTGGGACGGAAGGGACTACCAGACACTTTTTTTTATTTAATGATACGTTCGCATTTGACTTCTATCTCGCCTGATGGTAAGCGAACATGTGGTCGACGGTGAAGCACGCTTGTCTAGAAGTAACCTGTTCACTCTTGTCTTGAAGACCCTAAGGTTATAGCTGACGGGAAATACATGTTCCAAAGTCACGGTTACCTTTTAAGACAGTTCCGCAATTTGCCCTTTATGGGGTCCCCGTCAGATTGCTGACAAAGGGCTCTCCATTCCAGAAGCTTCTGTCCCGCGGTTCCTCGCACCTAGGCGATTAAATTTCATTTCACCAAGCCAAAGGGTTTACCGTGACCCTGGTACGTAAAGGGCTATTAAAGGACACCGTGGATTTTAGTCAATACGAGTCTGACGGTCCCTCCCGCTCTGCCCTGGGTGGGAGGACTCATGTGATGATTTTACCACGTAAAAAAAGGGGGTTCGTCTTACTAAACCAGCATTTGATCGCATGTATACTGCTTATAGATATTGGTCCTCATTTTACTCAACCGTCTCTCGGTATGTGGTATTGCAGTGCTTGGGCTGTGTAAACATTTGGCTCCTTATCTTCATCAAAGCTATCCACATCATAGACCAGGAAAAAATACCATTCAAGTACGAGTAAAATTACCTAATAAAACTCAAAAAAAAACACGTTTGTTGTATTGGAGCATTGGGAGACCCCTGAAATATTTATTTTTTGTCATCTGTGAAAATTTCAACTGTCTAACTGTCACGGTTTATGAGATACGACCTGGTGGTTGTGACAGTCGAAAAGACAGGCAGCGGACTCTTATGCCTTTGTCAATCAAACCGGCGAAAGCGAAGCGTTTCCGAAGCGATACCGAACCGAAGCGAGACGTCAGTCCGATAGTTCTGTCGACGCTATCGGATAGCTTTCGCGTTTCTATGTGACTGGATTCAAACAATTCCATACATTACAAATAAAAACGTCACGCTTCGCATTCGCCACGCCTGTCTGTTTGACAAAGGCTTTTGTAATAGGATCCCGTTTTACCCTTTGGCTACGGAACCCTTAAACCCCTAATCTAAAATCACGCATGCACTGCATTCATGGAAGAGTATAATAAAGTATTGCCTCAGTGACAATAATCGGCGTATTGCACACGGTTCGTGACGAAAATGCGCATTTTCGATTACAGTCACGAGAGCCTCTATATCTGATGTGGCACGGCACTTGATACCCCTTCGTTACTATCACTTAACTAATAACTACCGTTATGCAGCGATTTTTATTGTTTTTCAAAGTTTAATGTATATTTTTTTTGGGGTGTAAATTCATCAAATGAGTAAGTGGCTTGTCGGACTCAAAATCATCCTGTTGCTTCGGTTGGCATTTGCATTCCAGGATCCTTAAGACTCCCTCCTAGTAAAGGCATTTTGTACAATTTGACGGGCTCCGTCGTACGGTGTCCGGATTCTCAACATCCTGGGAATTACAGGGTAGCTCGAAAAACGATAACCATTTTATTTTTAATCAAGGAAAATGTAAGATCCTAGGTGCGTCATAATAAATATTGTCTTCGATGAATTAATCAATCAAATTTTCTAGCCTGCAGTAAGCCTTTAAAATTCTAGATTAAAAAAATACATAAACCAAGCTTTTATTTACACGCACCACAAATATTCCTCAAACCGTTGCAGATATTACCACAACACTTGTCAGTATTGATACTGGCAACATTGAGCACCGCTGTCCAGTTTGCGAACAGATAGTGACGTTACGAACAAAGCTCACAGTAATTATTGTTGTTTGATTTAAAAGCCAATGCGCTGGCGACAAAATATACACTATGGAAGATTTTAGAACTGACGCGTTTGAAACGGATTTTTGATATTGTGTGTACCAAACAAAATTAGTGCATCGATATGCTTTCTGTACCATCGTATTCTGGCACGGAAAAATATAGTTTTCTGCTCCAGACTGGGTTGATGGACTTTAATTATTCGAAATAATAACACTAAGCCGCCATTCGCACGAGCGCTTTTTTTACGGGCGTTATAAAAGCGCCGAGATAGAACAAATGCAATTTCATGTATCTGTTAACACGTGAGCGCTTTTAAAGCGCTGCGCTTTTTTTCGAACTCTATTTTAATTTTTTCGAACTATTAGTATATTAGATTTTTTACTTTTTGTTCCAACTCAGTCTTTTTAACGCCGGAAAAAAAAACACTCATGCGAATGGGACTTAAGTTCACGTGACAGCTTATTACATGTTGCTAGCTGTGTTGAAGTTGGCATTTCCAGCGTTGTTCGTTTGTAAATGAAATCGGCTATACACTATAAGTCAATAAGACAAAAAAATATCTTAGCTGCAACAGTTTTGCGGAACATCAAGTATTCAATGATATAATAACATATAGCTGAAACAGTCAGCGTTGAACTGCCCATAAAGTAGGATCACTGCATTTGCCAACCGAGCACTAGCTTGCCCCACTAGTTGCCGGCCAGACGGATAGTTACGATCAGAGGCCCACGCATGTTAGGCCCTAACTCTTGCGACCTCAATATAAACAAGATCAGACAGTTCGTTCAGAAAGAAAATAAATAAAAATAAAAAACAAAAATAATAGAAGTTGAGCCAACTCTAAAACTAGTTTACAATCCACCCGGGCCTCTACGGCCCAGTTCGACCCTGGATACAAGACTACGTTGCTACGCCGTAGCACATTGCTACGAGCGCCTACGAAAGTTTAAAATCACACACAATTTTCTGTTTCCTTCTCTATAGTGTGACAACTCTATGACTGTCCTACTAAACTATTCATCGGCGGTTCCATATAATTATTAACGTTACGTGGCGTCGAGTCACGTTATTACGTTAAATAATATATCGTAGTTCGATTAACATACTTCCATGTGTTGCGTGCCAATGAGTGCTTGGATTAAAGGTTCTATTTGTTAGTTACGATTTCAAAAGGTATTCGTTCTAGATAGAGGTAATTATTGGTTTAGATTTGTTGATTTTTTATGGTTAAATTAGGTTTTATGACTTAAGTGTCGTTATATGAAACCGGGCTATCAGTATTTTATTTTATTTATGCATGTTTGTTATAAGTTGTCGATTGTCACGGATAATAATTTTGTTTTTATATAACAGAACTGAAATAATTTAAATTGTTTCATTTAGAGAATAGTGAGAGGGTTTTTTTTATCGTGGTAAAAATGAGTCCGTTGTGTTCCACGCGCGCCTCAAGGAGTGTCAGCATAGTAACGGGGCCCCCTGTAGAGGGCCAAAGCCTGCCGGGGTCGCGGGACTCACGAATTACCGTGACCCCGGAACGTACGGCTATTGACGGACACCGTGGATTTTAGTCAGCACGAGTCTGACAGTCCCTCCCGCTCTGCCCTGGGCTCCCACCCATTTATTTGATGATTATACCTCGTTATTAAAAAAAAAACCAGGAGTATAAAATGTTCTTTGTTTTTATTTTTCGACCAGTACTATAAAGCCTTCAATGACAAAAATAATAAGCACTAACCAAAAAGAAGTAAAAAAATACAAACAAAAAAAATCAATTTACGCAAAAATAATGACATCAGGACCAACAAAAGACTAGGGACATACATTTTCGCAGCCCACGAGCGAACAACAAAATTAATGTTCCGCACACGGCGCAACCAATAAAACGGGCGGGCCAAAATGCCAAATCCCAAATGAGGTAAATAAAAAAATATCGAAATGTCACTACGACATTTAAATAACGGCACACACTTGACTCTGGTTTTGCTGTAATATATTGAATTAGTTATGAATCAATTAATTCTACGGTATATGCTTTAATTTTTTTTTAATAATAATTAATAACTTTTTAATAACTTTAATTTTTTTCTAGGTAAAAGTTAATATTTCTCAACGTAAAGAACGTGATTTAATTCTTTAAACGGATTATTTAGACTGCATATTTACGTAGAATGCATTCTCAAGGTAATAACATTATTGAGATACATTCATCCTATTTTATGTTATATGACAGTAGAAAACTACCATATAACCAAATATCAAGTGTCAACAAATCGAAACAGATAACTTTTTGTTAAATCACAATTAAGGATTCAACGCCGCTTTTGTTACAAACGATTTTCGAGTCCCGTGAAAATAGAAGCAGAACTATTATCTAACAATAAAAACTGCCCAACTTTTAATATTATTCTGATAAAGATCTCTTTGTCCCTAATGTATAGACACAAATAATTTGATTGTAACCGCCCTACCTTACAATATCATTGAATTATTGATGGCCGGAACTTTTGTTTAATAAAAGAAATGTATTGTTGTTTAAACAGAGTAATTTGTTCTAAGTGTCACTTGTTTACAGAAAAGAAATGTAATATTGGAACGTGTTATGACACATTTTTGTGTGTGGGTAGTTGAAGAAAAGATGCTCATCGATGTCACTTCCTTGTTGACTTTTTCCGTTTTTCATTAGAAACTGAAACGGTAGCTATTGAGATTTTTATATGATTTCAACGATACAGATCCTCACAACACTTTCAAAGAATCGTCTACATAAAAATGTGTGTATTTCGCTAATATCTTTTTCCAGAAAGATTCTGAACCAGCTTCGATGCATAGAATAAATGAACCTTGTAGTTTTGTATTGCAATGCAAATATTACACAATACTCGCTCGCAACCAGTCGTTCCTATTATGAAAAAGCTATTGAAATATTTAAACAGTTCAGGAGCGGGTCACAAAAAAGAATAGAAAAAAGTGGCGCCATCTGGTGTGCGCTGGAAAAGTAACACCTAAGCTGTATTCTAGTTGTATAGGCAGAATGGAATAAAGGTCACAGTCTAGTTTTTAAAACTGCTCATAAAATAAACAGCTCTTTCTATTTCAATGGAATGGAAATGTACACACACGACAAAGTTAATTTTTGATTAGGTTCCAAGCAACATCGGATCGAAGTTCAAACACAATTAATACAAAACGACGTCATTGTTGTGACGTCAGCGTGTGAAGCGTGTAATTAACTCGGATACGTCAGTGTCTCCCGGGACACGGGACCGGGACGTGGGATGCAAGCCATCCCGTGGGGCAACACTGTTGCATTGCGTACAATCAATTGTTAGTCTAATTCAATTACGAAGCACTGCCTGCAGCTATAATATCCGCATATACTGCTTTCAAATATGAAATTATGAATAGTGAGTGTAGCTATGATCATTTTTCTTTCAATGTTAAATTCGGATTCAACTTTAATAGAAATGTGCAAATAGAATTGGTCTTTCGAATCAAATCGGGCTAAAAATTGTAAGTATTGCAACCGAACTCCAAAAGCTTGTATTTCCGCTCTGTATTGCAAATGAGCATCCAAAGCTTCAAAAATTTTAAAAAAAAAACAACTCAATAAAAACGCTAACTGTAATCCATACATTCTGAGCATCTCATAAAAACAACATTCCAACATTTTCAAATCAAAACTAATCCGAAAATGAAGGACCAAAAACCAGAAAATTCACTCTCAACAAATCCCACGTATACGTTGTAACGCATCACGAAGCCCAAACATAATCTCTACGTGCCTAAAACAAAGTGGAGCCGCACAGCGAGTGATTTATACGAACATCAAGTACTACAATTGAATCGTTTGGCGCAATCCGCCCGAAGTATCTATTAGAAACGTGATCCGGTTACCGAACTCGCACTAACGGTACAAAAGTATTTATGTGTTGGTACGAAACTGGGATTTTTTTTCTTTTTCTTTAATGTTCGCCCCGAGGATTACGTCCATTCGTCTTTTTGAAGAGATTTGTACGCTTTTGGGTTGGTTACTCTCTGTTTTGGTGGTTACCAGTTTGTGTTGGAATAGTCGTTCTCTTTCTTTGTCGTCGTTCTTTACTATTTTTAGATATGAATGTTAACTTTCACCCGGGATTCCTTTACATCTTACCGAAAAGATTTCCTGTAAACTGCTCGAGTTAGCGACATCATCTTATCTTAACTGTAGAACACATCACTAAACTGTTACTTAATCCTAACATGAACCGAGGTTTGTGCTGTGGTTATCACAATTTAAACCAAAACAGACAGCCATTTAAATTTTAAGCATTGTTTCAAAAGCTAAAGTTCTAGGTAAATAAATTCATAATGAAACCATCTCTCCAATGTTTATTGGACATTTATAATTAATTAAACGGAGGGATGTACCGTTTTAATACCATAACTTGTCGATGAGGACTTCAAGTATCCGAGCCTATGATAGAGTGTCGAGTGGCCGTTTGTGAACGCGCCCTAATTTGAACAGCGCGCGTGACAGGGCTGCCACTAATGTTACATGATTTTGATCACATTTTTCGTTGATCTTCTAATAAATTCTTCTAAAAACATACAAACGTTTAGTTAGTAATTATTCTAGCAAGAATAGACATACAATTAAAAATTTTGTTTTGCCCGAAAATAACATTTTATTAGCCCAGGCTGTCACACTGCTCTCATGGTATGAGTCCAAATCGTCTCGCCACCTCTTTCTGGGTCGGAATCGGCGAAGCATAGATTTTTATTTGTCTACGTTTTAAAAACTGTCATGCTTCGGACGATAGAAATCTTTCTACGTTCTATAATTCTGTCGACAAAACCATTTCTACGGTATACCGCCACACGTGCAGAGCAAAAAACAATTCGTTTATCCATGCACTATCATCATTTAAAATGCAATCCATAATACTGTTACACCTGTCCATACACTACTTAAGCCAACATTCATCCAATATGAACAAAGAGCCCTTATGTCCGGACAATGGATCGATCCAATAAGCGGTGCCCGGGGCGTGAACACTAAGCCGATTTCCATCTAGACCAGTATACTGGTCCTGGGATCCGATTTAGCGATTACATTTTAATCCCAGTTCTGATTCGGCAATCTATATTAATTGTTTTGGTATAACTATAGTGTAGGTATAGTACGATGATTGTTACTGATTTGGTTTGAGGCGATTTGGCTTTTAATATTATGAAGTACACGGATTTATATTGCATTTTGATTTAAAAGCATTGAAAAGCATTAGGGGTTGATTAAATTAGTTGACATCGTCACTAAATTTCAAATCTATGTTGTTTATCAAGAGAAAGTATAGAAAAAGAGTGATATTTTTTTAAATAAAATCATATTGTCACAGGTGTGATTGAGACAGGTCATGACGTCAGAACGCACTAAAAAATATATCACGGCTTTGTGAATTTTACAAGCGTCATTATCTTCGTTAATTATAGTTTCTGTGACATAAGAAAAATATAGATCAAATGATTGATATAATCTTATTGATGGACTTATTGATGCAATAAGTTACAAGTTCTACATGATTACTTGATTAAGGATTAAGTTGGAAAAAAAATATTTTTCTGATGTTTTTATAAATACTCAAAATGATATGTTTTAGTGACTGTTCTCTATTAATAAAGTGTCAAATCAATCAAACAGTTTGAAGTTTATGAAATTATAAGTTTGAAAAGATAAAAAATACCTTCTATTTATTTGAAAAATGTAGCCGTTTCTAGTTATCTAAACACTTGATCTACAAACAAGTTGAACTTTGCCTAAGTCTGTCAGTTTGAAAAGGTCAGCTAACAGAAAACGTCTAGAACATTAAAAGCTGTTTGTTCAAAATAATTAATATTAGACGACAAATACATAACATTTACGGCTGTATAATTTTATTTATTCAGTTTTTTTTTTTCTTAGCGCGGTAAAATTATTGAGTCCTCCCACCCAGGGTAGAACAGGAGGGACTTTCAGACTTATACTGACTAAAATCCACGGTGTCCTTCAATAGCCCTTTGCTTTCCGGTATCACTGTAGCTTGTTAGTCCCGCGACCCCGGCAGAGTAACTTTAAGCTTAACCTATGTTAGTACTTAGTAGTAGTACTATAAAGAAAAGAAATTCTCGACAAATTTTCGATCTGACAGTTTTACTCACTATGAAAAAACTGCCTTACAATTTGATAAGAATATTTTCCTTTGTGGCAACCCTAACATGTCTTTTGAAGGGATTAATCGTAGGGTTCTCGAAACGCGTTAATTACTTACGATTACGTCAATCATTAGAAGCACCAGACTTATGTTTACAAGCTAATGCCCATTCAATACTGGTAAATAACTTATTTACGCTCAAGATTTACTAGAAATATTGTGTTTTTGATATCGTTTTGGGTGTTTAATCAATATTCTGTTAATTAGTGGTTAGATATAAAAATAACACGTAATTAAATAAACCTACATTTTGAATTTATTTAAGACATTGCTCTTGATGTTAAATCTTTTCATGTTACGTAAGTTAATATACTCGTACCTACACTGTAAAAACTACAATAAATTATTAATATATTATCTATAAATCAAAGAGCTAGATGTTGCTGGCGACTTCGCACGCGTGTTTCTCGAAATATACGGGAACGAAATACCGGGGTAAAAATGTTATCCTATGTATTGTGTATATAATGTGCCTTCCGGGGTCGCGGGACTCACGAATTACCTCGACCCCGGAACGTAAAGGGCTATTGATGGACACCGTGGATTTTAGTCAGTACGAGTCAGTCCCTCCCGCTCTGCCCTGGGTGGGAGGACTCATATGACGAATTTACCACGTTAAAAAAAAGTATTGTGTATGTCCTTACCTACTAATAACCTTATAAAATATATCCATCCATATATATGTAATATAAAACATCCATCTACTCTCACAAACTGTCGCATTTGTAAAATTACTTAGATACGGAGAAAAAAAGCTCGTCTTGCAATCATGTAAAGCAAGTACAGTCACTAATTACAGTCCATAAAAGGAAAAGTACGAAAGCTTACTCAATGCTCAATATAAAAAGAGAAAACCCCAAAAAGTCGTACCGCGTG
Source organism: Agrotis puta (assembly GCA_943136025.2). Taxonomy (NCBI): domain Eukaryota; kingdom Metazoa; phylum Arthropoda; class Insecta; order Lepidoptera; family Noctuidae; genus Agrotis; species Agrotis puta. Next base: position 3,383,862 of record OW964182.2, read on the forward strand.
GACACTAAAACGTAAATCCGCAATTAATTGGGTCCACGAAGCCGATCGCTACTAAATTAAACATTTTCTCTTATTTAAAACCGAAATGAAGTTCATTTGAATTCGTCCCGCCAGTAATTACACAGTTTACGACGTGCAAAAGCCTCGAATGGGCAGCCATTTTGTTAAAATGGCGGCAAGTGCTCTCCTCTGGGAGGTTGACGGACACCGCTTGGAATTAAATTACTAATCTTTGAAGGCAAATGAAATTAATCAATGCATTAATTATACTAGTTTCCTTTTGTTTTTAAGGTTTACTTATTTGTTAACTGGGTGGTAAATTAGTTAAAAATAAATACCTAGTCAATTTTAAAGAGACGATGACACTACAATTTTTATGAGTTTAAAAACGTAATTTTACGTGATCAAAGCCAAAGGAAAACACAATTAGAAATATTAAGTGTTAGAAAACAATCAGATCGGAGAAATTTCAGGACCTACTCCGTCGCACTCAATTTTCTCAACAAAACCTTTATATAATTTCCGTCTCACTCTTCATTACATCACAAATCCTCTCCTCTATAAACCCCAGAGCACCTTGAAGTCTAAATAGGTGAACAAAAAAACTAATCACAACGATTACCGAGTTACAGACGAGGTGATTGGAAAAATTTTCCTCTTCCAACTTTTTAAATTGGATCTAACTCTCCGTTCGCTCGAGCTCAGAAAAATCCAACTCGAGTGGATAATACGATTCACTCAATACTATTAAATTGCATCTTTGAGAAACGTTTACGTAAGTTATAAAAGGATTGGAGTTATTTTTACTGACTTATTCGCGAGTATTCAATAGTCTTTTCGTAGTACTTAGTTGCATTTATGTAGGTATTATTATCGGAGAAGATTTCTTTTTTTTTTATAAAGGTATGTATTGTAAATCTGAAATACATCGAGCACTTGATAGTATTTGAACGTTTTGGACTATCAATTTATGGTACATTCATTTGTCGTTTACGCGATTATTGTAATTTCTTAAAAAATTGAATTACACTGACACTAAATCTTTGTAACAATAATATAGAATTTCAGTCCATAAATCTGTTGGGATTAGTTATTAATGACTAGGTAAACATAAAGGTAAGCATACTTTTTATATCTGGGCCGCGGCGGCTGTCGTCACAGTTGTCTCACGGCTAGTTGTTTTATCAATAGTTATACTAACTTTTGTTACCCATACATACTTTTAACAAATGTTGAAAAAATGAATAGGATTTTAACTAATAGTTTTTTGCGACACGACATTTTAACGCAGCGGTAGTGTCTATGTCATTACATAAGATTCATTAAGAAATGTAGTGTGCAAAACGCATTAAGAAATATAGTAGGTACCACAAACTTTCCGCAGATCATAAGTGGTGGCGCGAACTCTAAGGAGCTATCTGTCACATCGTAATATCATTCATTCTTAGTTCGGGCTCGATGTCAAATCGTCTGTCACTAAGGCCGAAACCACGGGTTTCGTGCTTAGAGATTAGACCCCTTGTTTCGGGATGGACGGACGCACGGATCAGTTACTTTTGTGGTATATAGTGATTTATATACTATTTATATACCATGAATATTTGGCAAGTCCTGAAAAGTTCAATATTAAAAGTCACTCACCACATCTCTAGGCTGGTCTTCCTCTGTTGTTTCTATGTCGACGCTCTCATCACTATCTCTGTCACTCTTTGGTGAGTGCGCCGGTGATGACGGCGGTGGTGATCGCAACGGTGATCTAGTGTGTGATGACCGCCGCGGTGATGATGACATTGGTGACCTAGAAAATGTACTCCGATGAGAAATAGTTTACACTTTTCAGGCCAAAGAGTCCGAAGGATTTTCACAAAGTCAAAATTATTAATATTTCTTTTTCGTTTCGGTTTTCGAATACCTTCAACTTTTTATCCATAATTGGATGTGGCAGCTATATATTGTATTTTCAATGGACAAATTCACTGAATTCCATATTTTATTCTGATATCATGACATGCAGAGAAGACACTGTGGCAAATAAAACCAAAATTGAGGAACTGTCACGTATTTTTTTTTAATCACTTTATTATTCACTAGCTTCCACCCGCGACTCCGTCCGCGCGGATGTCGGTCTTCGCGTGGATGGTTTATTTCCCCATTTTGAGTAACTCTGACAATGACATCTTATAAATATTACGGCGCTGAATCCACTGCGGGTAATGCAACGTGTGTTCGCGGTTCTACAGAACAACGTCTATGAATAAAACTGAAAAATAAGATTTTTTTTCTACGTATTCTTCCAGGATAAAAAGTATCCTATGTTATGCCCAGGATAATAAGGAATAATTATACCAAGTTTCATCGAAATCGAACCGTTAGTTTGCACGTGATGCCTGCACAAACAGACAGACAGACAGACAGACAGACAAAAATTTTTTTAATCATATATTTGGGTTTGGTATCGATCCAGCAACACCCCCCGCTATTTATATTTTCAATGTACAGAATTGACCCTTCTACAGATTTATTATAGTAATAGATAAATCACTAGCTTTACCTAGTCGGGGACCTCGGTGGAGACATGACAGGTGACAGTTGTGGAGACTCCAGTCTGTGACCCCTCACTGGACGGAACGCTCGGGGCTCCTCTATTGAGTTCACGCTACTCAATGCTGTTAATGCACCTGAATAAAATGATTCAGATAAAAAAGTTTACTTTAAACTTGTAGTGAACTTCTGCTACAATTTTTTCGTTGCTGTCTTTAATAATAGTAGGGACAGTTAGTAGGTACTTTAATGTACTAAAAGAGTGCAAGGCATGATAACAACGGGCATGCAGGCGGCGAGTAATGGGCGACTCGCTGTCCGACCATGGACCATGCCCGGGTCGACGGCGCGTTATGTTCCACGCGCGCCTCAAGGAGTGTCAGCATAGTGACGGGGCCTGTAGAGGGCCAAAGCCTGCCGGGGTCGCGGGACTAACGAATTACCGTGACCCCGATACGTAAAGGGCTAGTGAAGGACACTGTGGATTTTAGTCAGTACGAGTCCGACAGTCCCTCCCGCCCTGACCTGGGTGGGAGGACTCATTTGATGATTTTACCACGATAAAAAAAAATTACAAACTGTTTTCATTACTTTTCTGTTTAAATTTCATAAAAAGGAGTCTACAGTTTTTTTTTATTTTTTTAGGCAAAGGCTTCTCCCCCATATCCTTTCAAGTACTCTTTTCTAGTGCCACTACGGACGAGTCATCAAGGTAAGTCGTCTAGATCGTCCTGCCACCTCTTTTTGTACAGTTTAGAAACTCAAAACCAACAATATTTAAGCACCACAACAATTTTTAAGAGAGAGTTTTAACAATATTTTAACGTAGCATAAAATGTAATAACAAAGTGTAAAGTAAAAGTGCAAAGTCTAAAGTTCTATTCCTGCTTTGAAGGTGTAAAGAACCTCAGCCAGATTTCAAGATTAAGTATAGCATTTCTTCTATGCAACTTACCTGGAGTCCATAAAGTAGGCTTCAGCCAAGGTATGGCGTAAGGCAAGGGTAGCCTAGCCCCCCACACATAGTCGGCCAGCCGTGGGACCGGCGCATGCGCACTGGGAGGACTGGCTGCGGGTCTCTTAGCCTCCGTACTGCCCTCCGATTCAGGCCTGCGAAGAGGCACTCTTCTGAAGCACAATTTAAGGCTGAACTATTTCTATAGATTTTTGTATACTATTATAGAAGGATTCAAACAAATTGATATAATACATACATATAACATTTTATTGACTCGAATTTATTTATATTTTATAGCCTACATTCGGTGTTTACGTGACCAAATAGTACAAAATAAAATAATGTTATCCAATATACAGACCACTACTAAAATTCAATTCAAAACCGAACAACCAAAATCATATCCATCTCGCTCTCACCTAGCAGCAGACAGCATTCTCTTTCTCGTTCCCCCGTTAAACATGGCTTTCACGTCTTCCCAAGCATGGACCACTTCTTCAGGAGGAGTCCCACTAAGCTTCATGTGTCGCCTCCAAGAGTTGAAGTTGGCTGCATCAGGTTGGATGTACTTGTCCCCAGGACCCACGCGGTGGGAGTGGAATATGAACTTGTTTGGTGAAAAGAACAACCCACAATAGGCACACTTGATGCATTTTGCTCTGGAGGAGTTGTACCTGTGACAATGTTATTACTTAGTGAAGACAAAAGTGACGATACGTACTTCAAAACGAACTAGAAAATTAACTAGTACTAGGTCGAGTTGGACAGGCAAGATATCTGTATAATAGTGTTTTAAAAATCCGAATAAATTTTTCAATACATAATTAAATAAATTAAACTCGTATATATTGTGACCGTAGCCACACATTTGGTCCAAAAAGGGAGTTAAAAACTAAAGATCTTCCTCGCATGGATTTGCTGTTGGATATAATAGAATACCTATGTTGGATTCATTATTTAGTAAGACGCCAAAAACGGTTTCTACACTCTTTTAGCCATTTCCATTATCCCTATATCCTTACCTGGCTGGTAGAAACGCGCCACGGCACCCCCAAGCACACTCATGATGTACTGCAAACGCGAAGTCATCAGGTAACCTTGGAGGAGCATTGTCACCCAGAAACGACTTACAAAGACGTTCTGCTTCTCGCCTTGTTATCATACCTGTGTGATAACAAAGATCCAATTAAAAGATTTCATCGTCTATCTATATTTATCTTATGCTGCCGTCCACTAACTAAAAGGCCGTTAAGTGCAAAAAGTAGTTTTCGAGAAAACGCTAAAATTAGGAATTGACGTCTCTTGAAAAGTATATCTAGGAACAAGGCTGCAAATTATATATGTAGGCATAGTGTTTTTGCACAATATGTTACATATTTAATTCATTTATATTTATTTAAATCCATTTTCTATTTTTTAAGCATTTTATGTAGTTTAACTGCTCAGCAATCTTCCTGTATCTCTAAAACTATTTATCATAGAAAAATGACTCTTAGACCAAAAGATAGAGCATCGAAAGTTATATAAGACTACATTAAAAAGTGAAAAACGCGCAACTGTGGCTTAACGGCCTTTTAGTTAGTGGACGGCAGTATGATATTTAGGGTCTGCGCAAACAATTTATTTCTTCTTGTTTTTGATTCCGCGTTACGTTACGCAAATAGACTCGGCGCATAGCCCTCTCCATAACACGTAAGGCTATCTTGAGCTTATGATGGGATCGTGAGGATCTCGAATGGAGACTGTGTAACGGCAAGAGCAGCGTAGGATGTCCACCTAGATCTGATGAAGACCACAGAATCGCGCTGGATGCAAGCTTCCAATCAGATTGGAAATCTATAGAGGAGGCTACATGTTCATCACTACCACTGCTGAAATGATGAAGATGATATGTCAAGCACGCCTCCCTCATTTACTTACTCCTTTTTATTTACATATTTACACTCCTCCCAAAAAGCGTAATCATTAACAGTAAATTGTTTTTAAATAAGACAGTATTGGGTTTTTAAAGACCCCGTTGTCTGCCTTATACCTTGATACTCGCCTCCTAAGTTCAAGTCGCACCCAATATGTGTGATTGCAAAATAACTCAAAGATCATCTCCGCAAAAACCAAACAAAATGTAATGTTTTTTTTTTGGTCTAGACATCAACTTGAAAACAAACTAAGCGCGTAACTGAAGTTTAAAAAATAAATACTACAATAATATTATACTTCTAGGCACAGGGCTCTCTTTTCTTATGCAAATCTGCAAGTTCCAGCCAAATCCAGGAGTCGATGGCAACAATGTCGTCTGCTCATCTTGCCGCCGCCTTACTGTACCACATAAAAAACGTCGGGTTGCACTCTGGGAGTGCCGGCAGAAGTGAAAACTTGAATAGTAATAAACACACACGAACATTCGCGCAAGCGCCCTGCGCCGTCTTACGAATTTTCGATCAGGTCACGTGTCCTGACGCGAGTTTAACATTTTTTACCCATTCCAAAAAAAGTGCACAACGCCGCTAAAGAAGTTTTCACTTCAATAAATCTTGTTCTTTAATAAACTTTAGAACCTGCCACAGAACTTTATATTTGACATAGCATAAAGAATGCATCTATGTAAGTTAAAAAATTGAACGAGGGCTTTATGTGGACTTTGCTGAACGATTAAGTTAATAGTGTCATCATCAAAATCCTTTGTGGTCGATACGCAAATTATAAGAGAAAAAATATCTAGAAACAATACACGTCGGTTATTTTTAAACGGTTATTTCTACGCAGCGGATAAATAATCCTCAGTACTTACCCGAAACCTGTAGATAACCTTTATCGGTCATCGCACTAACTACTAAAAAGACATAATGAGTATTATTACCACATCTTCTTGAGGACACAGGCATCGCCCCAGCTCTCCTCAATATCTCCAGCTGCACCGGAGTACATTGTACACACGTGATGCCGAGTGCCACCCGTCGGTTGTGGATCTCATTGTACGAGAACTGCTTTAGAAGGGTATTGGAGATCTGGGCGAGGCAGAGGCGTTCGTTCCCTTCTATCACCAGGGAGACTATTGGTACACCGTAGAGGAGGACGGTACCGACCTGCGGGAGGAGGGCTTTAGAATCACGTTTGGGAAAAAACATGAAGGCACTAGAAGTTATAATAAAATTATGACTGGAATATTCGAGATACTTCTGAGTCAGTCAAGTAGAAAAGTATTTACCTCAGTTGCCCTTGTTTACAGGAATTCCTAATAAATGAAAAAGGTTGGATTTTTTCATAATTGTATTTTTAAGATCTAACAGCTAAGTAGCAGTGTTGCCAACTTAGTGGAAATTCCACTAGATCTGGTGGTTTAGACTTACCTTTTAGAGGGCAAATATTGGTTTTAGTGGCTAGTGGATTTTTCTAGTGGCTATGGTTGCTTCAGTTAGTGGTAAGGGGCGAAATTTAACCACTAGCACAATTAACATATTTTCGGAGATAACTCGAACGTTTGCGTTATAAGTGTTGTGTTCTTTTATGTGTAGGCAACACTAAGAACTAAGGTAGTTTCTTTAGCGAAATCGTAAATAATAGTTATCATTTAGTATGATGAACGTTGTGAAAACAAACCACAGAAACCGAATGAAGTTAAATTTGCTATCTTCAATTCTCACAGTCCGTGCTGGTTTTAAACGCGAAGGAAAATGTAACAATTACTTAATACCCAATAGCGTAGTACAAAAAATTGGGACCAAGGAAATTTATTCTACAAAAACAGAAATAATAGAAGAAGCCGATTCTTCCGAAGATGATTGCCTTTAAGATTTTTTTTTGTACTTATCAAAAATAAGCTATAATTTTATATAAAAAATACTACTACTATTATCTGTCTAGCATGATATATTAGTGGTTTTCTGGTGGTTTACGATACCACAATTCGTGGTTTCGTTTTATATAATAAAGTTGGCAACACTGCTCAGTAGACAATACAGACAGCTCTTGTACTGCACAGTAGTCTATCATTTTACAATTCTGGAAGCAAATATCTTACTATTGTGAAAATTCTAATTATTATTTTTTGTCGCTGTTAACCATATTTATGTAAAAGAAAATCAGGCTCACTCTTTTTAGATTCCTCAAAATAAATAAACTCGAAAACAAAATAAAGTTATATGGAAAAAAACAACGGTCCACAGAACACTGTGACTTGGGGCCTCAGCAGATTACAAAAAGGATGGCGGAACCAACTGAACTAACTTTATTTAGTCGAGAATGTCATGACGTACAAGAAATGAAAAGAAGCCTTTGCCCAGCAGTGGGACAGTACAGACTATTTTTTTTTTTCGTGGTTAAATGTTCAAATGAGTCCTCCCACCCAGGGCAGGGCGGGAGGGACTGTCAGCCTTGTACTGACTAAAATCCACGGTGTCCTTCACTAGCCCTTTACCTACCGGGGTCACGGTAATTCGTAAGTCCCGCGACCCCGTCAGGCTTTGGCTCTCTACAGGCCCCGTCACTATGCTGACACTCCTTGAGGCGCGCGTGAAACAAAACGCGCCGTCGACCCGGGCATGGACCATGGTCGGGCCGCAAGTCGCCCATTACTCGCCGCCCGTATGCCCGCGCCTACGGTGGCCGGAGATCGTCTTGCGACGGGACAGTACAGACTAACAACAAACAAAAAAAAAAGTAATGAACTCTCACCTGATTAGGTTTACCACTTAATTGTAAAGCCTTATGTTCTGCCCTGGGCTTGAGAGACTCTCGAGGTGACATAGCTAAGTTTGTAGCTTCCATTCTGTAACAAAAGAATATAAAATATGTAATACTAGCTTCCGCCAGCGACTCCGTCCGCGCGGATGTCGGTCTTCGCGTGGTTGGTTTATTTCTCCATTTTGAGTAACTCTGACAATGACATTTTATAAATATCTATTGGACCCAAATACGGCTAAGCCTATAATAATTAAGGAGATCGCGGTTCTACAGAACAACGTCTATGAATAAAACTGAAAAATAAGATATTTGTTTCTACGTATTTTTCCAGGATAAAAAGTATCCCATTTTATGCCCAGGATAATAAGGTATAATTATACCAAGTTTCATGGAAATCGAACCGTTAATTTTTACGTGATGCCTGCATATACAGACAGACAGACAGGCAGACAAACAGACAGACAGACAGACAGACAAAAATTTTTTTAATCACTTATTTGGGTTTGGTATCGATCCAGCAACACCCCCTTTTTATTTTTTTCAATATTTTCAATGTACGGAATTGACCCTTCTACAGATTTATTATATGTATAGATTATTATCTATATACTTGAATGAATATAAAATATGAATACACTCCTACCATAAAATTGACATCAAACTAATCAGTTTTTTTTTTTTATAAAAAAGTTTAAGAAGTAACTAACTAACTTCATTTTTAAATAAATTTTATGATAAATGCTTAAACAACACCACTCTTGCCTCCTCCATCCTTAACCAAACAAAGATTAATATTCCTCACACATTTTTGCGTCATTTAACGCCATAATAAACCAAAAATCATTACGAAATGCCATTCTGTCCCATTAATACAACAAATAAGCAATAAAATGACTTCATTTACTTTTGCCGCACAATTAAACTGCACAGTGGGATATATTGGAATAAATTTGGGACAAAAGTGATCGTTTTGTACACAAATAGGCAGTTTGCGTGTGAATTTACTGTATCGAATATCAATTGGGCATATTGAGGGGAGCGATAATGTATGGAGTACCGCCCCTTGGAGGACCCCTCATTTTACTATTTTTTTCGGAATTCGTGTTTAGCTTTTATAAATTGTGCAAAGCATTACTTAGAAACTGGAGCAGTCACTTTTTTTATTAAAAAAATGATGATCGTGTTTTATTTCTTCTCGTAAAAACAACGTTTCCTTCAATGATTTTTTACAAAGATTTAATTCTACTTAATATAGAGACAACTCTCTGAATAAAATTATAAAAACGCTAGAATGAAGCGCCATGCAAAGGCGTAAATCCGTAATCAAAGTAAAAAAAAGTTACTAGTCCTCTGTTTATTTCAAAAACAGTTTAAGAAGAAATCCAAACAAACCTGACCTATATTCACCCTTAAAACATTTAAATAACACTGTAACGAAACATGTCACCAGTTTAAAGTGATATATCACCACTTAAAACTGTCCTAAAACCAGGAATCAAAATAGGGTTGGTAAGAACAGAACGCGGTGACATATCGGCGGGATCATTATAGGGTGTGATTAGTCAATTTGTGTCACCCCTGCAGTGTGCCCAGTAGCTCCTCGGCCCACTGTGCTATCCAAAATAATTGATTAAGTTAAACGACGTTACGTTAATGTAATGATCACATATGTTCATTTTTGTAGGGGGGATTCGATTGTTTCTGTGGTGATTTTGTGTAGAGATTAGTTATTTTTGGATGTGACGAAATGAGTATAGAAACTTTTAAAACACTTTACCATTATTTAGGATTAACATAATAACGTGTTCTGCTTTTTAAAAAAAAAAAAAAAAATTAATTGTAAAGACCTATCTATCTTTAGAATTAACAAAATACCTAAGCATTTTTAAATCGAAAGTAAACCTACAGTTACAATAAAATCTTAATTTAATGTAGGTATAAGTTTTCTATATATTTAATTTCAACGAAAAATTTTAAATCAATTTATTTATATTCTTTTATCCTTATTGGCACATCTTCCGTCACTGCATGCAGATTACATCATATTAATCATTTTTTACATTTCACGGTTCAACTGACTACAATTCCTGTTGATTCGCGGACAATACATTTTATAAAATACACTTGTAATTATAAATCCCTTATGGGGGCCATATGGTGTTGATATCGGTGATACATGGGGTCATCCCCCACGGGATGAGACGAGGATGAGCACATGTGTACACTTGTAACGGAACTAATCGTTTTTGGAAGAAATCTGTTCTTTTTTCTATGGTTGCCGCCATTAGTATAATGCCTTCATGCTTATTACATTATTCTCAGAATTAATTATCTGTTTGTGTATTACAGGTGTATATTAAAATTACCGGGAATGTTTTCTTCGTGGAACCTTTTATTTTCATTTCTGAGTATTTACTTCTTCTGGGAATCCTTCACAACATTGTATATTAAGAGCTTGCTTCATATTACTTTTATTCTGAAAACATCATTTTTACCACAGGCACGGAAAAATATACAAGAAGTAGAATTTTCGTGAAGCGTAAAACTAAAAAAACACCTTTTTATAAAAACAATTCTCTTCTTAAAAACCTCTTATCGATAAATAAAATCAAAACGTAACATCATACGATTCAAAATAAATTTATTAACCCACAACAAATAGTGACACTCGAACAGTTATCATCGGGTGTCCAAATAAACGTTGACGCACAAATCGCACAATACCGGCTTGTGCCCGCAACGGTTGCCGCATTGACAACATGTTGTGCACTTTCCCGGATAATCCGTAACTAAAGGGGACACTCGAATCTGTGTGTCAAGTGCAGGGGACTGTAGGGTGACCGCGAAGTTATACTTTTAGTCGAAGACTGGAAGATCATTAAATGCGTTTAAAATAGTTGATGATGTCTTTGATTGAATCTAAGGATTGTGATTGATTTGAATTTGAAAAGTTGGTCAATTACTCACTTTCTAAATTGATCAAAATATTGATAAAAGTGTCAATCCTAATCCGTTGTTGAATTAGAGAAGAAAGAATACTCAGTTGATGACCAACTTTGTAAATTGGCAAAAAACGGGCAAAAGAAAACGAAATTGACTTTTTCATAGAATTTTGATTTCTTTTTGGTATTCAAACTAATGTAAATAGCAGTCCTTTTCCCAACCAAGTGGCTAATAAAATAAAATATTTTTGTCGAGATCGTCGTCGTTTTTGTATCATATTTCCCTAACCTCGAGGTTTTAACTGTAAAGGTTTGCATTCTATTTTTACTCACATTTTTTAATCATACACACAATAACACGCAAACGCTTGCCACCCTACCAAAATCCTTACAACGAATGGTCCAAACTTGTTCCTTTGAGAATCCGAATCCGTTTTGTATAGCGCAAAACTATTTAATCTTTATAAGAACAGCCGTCGGCCGTCGGACCCGTCGGCCATTGTAACAGACAGTCACGGTTCGATGTTCGTTACCTAGTCAGTAGGTACTTCAGTAGACGGAGGGGTTCACTATTTTTATGATACGTGACGAAACGGACACTTTTGTAAAAGTCAAAATGTTATGAGATGGTTCGTTGATGTTTTGTAGTGTTTTGAGTTTATTTTTCGAAGTTGGAGTGGATCTGATTTTTCTCCCCATTTTGTGTAATTACGACGTCAATAGCAATACGATGCCATAGCTGCTCTAGCAGTCGGTATCACTGCCCCTAAAGCAGTTCCGTGTATGAAGACTGTAGTCTGCTATGTAGTCATAGCTTGAAGCAATAAATACCGACTGTTTCGAGCATTCAGTGTATTGTTGGCGTTAAACTAACGTTTCTCTCTATCTTTAACACACATACAGTAATTATTTACACCTTATCATCCACCAATATAATCAAGAGCTACCTAAACCATTCACCCAGTAGCTCCGTACATCCCTCCTCACAATAGACACATAGTTTAAACAAACCGCTTCAAATTCAAAAGGTTTCGTACAAAATTAATTCGACGGCGTTATTTACTTTGCTACTTTGTTCGCTTAATTGAGTCGACGGCCAAAGACATGGAGTTAATTCGTCGATTCATATTTAATCAGCCCTTTGAGTCTCGGAGTTAGGGAGCTTTTGTCAATGTTAACTGATAGATAAATGTTTTAATGTTTGCTTAGATTTCAGAGATGTTTTTTGGTAAGGTTATAAAGTCATGATTTAGTTATTTAACTAAATAAAAATTAAACTTACTTATGCTGGTACTAAAAAACTAAATTATCATTGTCACTTCTCGTGTAAGTACTCGATCGTGATTTTAAGTATCTGTGCTTCCGAAAACGAAATAAGAAACAAATTATAAATTACATGTTCACAAGCATTGTTTTTTTGTTATCTAAGCTATTTTGCTGTAATTAGTAAAAGCAAACCTTTTATCCATGTGGCACAAAGATTATTATAATTTGCAGGATAGTTTTAAATCTGTTTCCAAAATCTAGATTTTAAAAATAGAGCGTTCTTTTTTACAGTGAGCTTCTGGCACAGCATAGAGCACTAAACTTGCGCGTTTGTTTCATCGCTCGAGCGCTCACTACGCTCGGAGCACAATGAGCTGTGTTGACACACGGGTCGCACCGCTCCGCTCCTCCGCGTACATTTTTCGCACAATTGAATTCGTAACTAATCCCGAATCCATTGTTAATTTGGTAAATTAATTTGTTGAAAATTAAACAGTTGTTGGATTTAAATGTTTAATATGGTTTTTTCTTGAGTTTAGATAGGTTGAAAATTGACTTTTCAGTATGAAATAAGTAAGAAATATAAATAATATTATATTACTATCTACCTACATTGTTCTGTCAACGGAGATTACTGATTTTTGGACGTAAAATCATCATGACTTCTGCCGCCCCAGTTGGAGCGGAGTAACTGTCGGACTCGTACTGACTCAACACCACCATGTTCCTTCACTTACCCTTTATGTTCCAGGGCCGTAATAATCTGTTAAGATAGTCCCGGGACGTAACTGAGAATACTTACAGAGAATATAATACCGCAAGAAAATAAGCCAGGTCGCGGGATTGTACGAATTACCGTGACCCCGGAACGTAAGGGGCTATTGCAGGACACCGTGGATTTTAGTCAGTACGAGTCGGACAGTCCCTCCCACTCTGCCCTGGGTGGGACTGGGAGGACTCATTTGATGATTTTACCACGTAAAAAAAAAAGCCAACTAGAACAGAATTTAAATATTTACAAAGGTTTTTTTTTCATTAGAAAAGTTAATTCCTAGATTAGCTAGGTATTTAATATCTCGGTTCTTTTTTTATTAATTGTAAATATGCATCAGATGAAGAACAAAATTGAATGGGCATGCTTAAGTACTGTTTTTAAAAAGTAAAGAATGTAAGTAACTAAAAATCTGTTTAAAAAAAGTACATTTAAAAGATCTACAAACAGGTAATATAAATAACGTAAGATTTTTCTATAAAATTAGATATAAAAATAAAATCTGAATAATTTCTCGTTCTAAAATCAACTTATCGTAAGGTAATGAGAAAGTTTAAACAAGCATCCCTTCTTGTTCCTGAACGAGAGGCATCAACATGTAAATTGTCTCCGAATTTATTTATATAAGTAATTGAATCGTCCGCGCCGGCGAGATGACATCTGTAGACTTGATTTGATGAAAATTACCTACTTGGTACAAGATGCCCACTTTTTATTAACTTCGTCCCCCTCTATTACGTTTATAACGAAAATATGCGGAGACTTATGCATAAGTAATATGGATTTTTTCTTTCCTTGTTTAATAATTACGTGTTTCGCTTTTTTTTTGTTTTAATTTATTTTTAAATTGACGAAATTGACGGTATTTTATAAAATCTCATCACTTCTTTGTTTAAACATTAGGATTTACTAGTTTAATTTACGTGGCAATACAAATTTGAATAAAACATACTTAGTTACCCAGTTTTTTGGTATCATACGTTTCTAAAAACGGTACCAAAGTATGTTTTATTCCGTAATCTATTAGTATGTAATCAAAACTTTTATTTCTTGCTTTTGCCTAAAGAAAGCACCGCAGCCCTGGAACGCAAGGGCCTAATGACGGAACACAATGGGTTTCACTACGAGGACTTCTTTGATGATTTTCCGCACCAAGAAAGCTGCCACTATTTTAACAGCCCTACAGGTTTATTTCCAATTGCACAAACCAATCAAATGTACCAACCTATTGAATTGACAAACCAATAATCCAGTTTACACGAACAGCCAACAAAATAATCTACAATGAAACAGCTTTATAAACACAATTTACGAAACACTCCTCGAGGAAAACTCATAAAAGAAAGTTAGATGAAGACGACGCCATTTTAAAAGTTAAATGTCAAGATGACAACTGATTTTTATTTGGCACGATTACGAAGTAAATTGAAATTGGCAAAATGTCGAAAACATAATAGGTATATTATTCTCTAACATTACGAGTCTAAAATAGAATTTATTGTAGTTCTAGGTATTTCAATAAAATTTTATATTGGATAAATATGGCATAGGTAAATTCGGAAGACTGAGTTAGTACTTATGTACTACAAACTCCAGTGTGTCTTACTCGACCTTGTCACAGTATTTTTTAACTAAACCGGCAAACTTATCCACTTCAAAGTTTGACATCAACCATGACAGAAACCAGACAAGACAAACGAATTAACAGAAACATACTAATCCCTCAGTGCAACCACAACACAAATTCCTCAAATGATTATCTAAGAAACATAATCTGTATGACGTCAAGCCGAAGCGGTATCAACTTAATGTAGAAATAATGAATTCGTCGCGAAACGTCCATCCCCTGTTTGTCTTTCAATTATAGGCTCCCCAGGGTCCTCCACGCCGCCCCTGTTTAAACAATGTAACACTCCCATGTATATTTAAGGAGGGACAAAAATTAAATCTTCCGCTTATCTGTCTTGTTCTAAATGTAATCTACGGAAGCAATGGCTTTTTACCGAGATGTGGCATTTGGCTTCAATGATTTGTTTTGATTTTTGGCATTTTGGATTGGAGGGACTCAGCTAGAGGATGTAATGTTCGTCAGGGCCAATTGGAATCTATAACGGAGCCCAATACAGGGTGAATGCCTGCCAAGGAAGCAGGACTGTCTGAATAGGTCTTTTTTTTTTTTTTTTTTATCGTGGTAAAATCATCAAATGAGTCCTCCCACCCAGGGCAGGGCGGGAGGGGCTGTCAGACTTGTACTGACTAAAATCCACGGTGTCCTTCACTAGCCCTTTACGTACCGGGGTCACGGTAATCCCTTGGTCCCGCGACCCCGGCGGCTTTGGCCCTCTACAGGTCCCGTCACTATGCTGACACTCTTTGAGGCGCGCGTGGAACACAACGCGCCGTCGACCCGGGGTCTGAATAGGTCTACATACACATTGTGGAATGCAAATAAAATTTGAATTTGAACATGTAACCGTGACCGTGGAACGTAAAGAGCCATTGAAGGAACACCGTGGATTTCAGTCAGTACGACTCTGACAGTCCCTTCTGCTCCAATACGACGGGCACTCATTTGATGATTTTAACACCATATAAAAGGGTTAATTAGAATCTTTATAGCAGCTTCTGCACGAGATCCTAATCCGAGTTGATCAATCTGTGGATTGGTAAACTGTCACCGATCCACAGATTGATCAACTCGGATTATTGACATCGGATTGGACAAAATACATTATTTTCAATTTTCGTTAGATCCAAAGAAAACTGCAGCAGAAATATTTTGTAGATTACTTTAGTACTTACTCGTATATCTTTTAATAATCACAGTGCCAGTGATATAAAGTAAAATAAACCACTGTGCGAAAATTAGTCATTTTAAACATAATGGAATTTTTTAACAAATGTAAGGCACAGCTTACATTCATACTACAATTCACTTCTTTTTTTTATATTAGTGGTAATGCTGCGATGTTGTTGGGCATAGAAAGTATAATGTGAAAATATATAAAATTTTCCTATTAAACATGTCTTTTTAGATGTATTAAACCTACATCATTTTATTCAGGACCAAAAAAGTGATGGACTTGTAAAAATCGTATCTTAACAATAAATCAAAGTAAAATATAAGACCAAGCAACAAATAAATTGAAACGAAAATGAAAAATTCTATAACAGAAAATTAAAAGTTGTAGAGTGCCGTAGCAGCCGCGCTACGAACGCTACGCGCTACGAGAGATCGTAGCTGGTTACAAAAGTTTAATTGGTGCTTTTAGTAAAACTTTCAATCTGATGTATTATTTATTAAAAATCACTTGTTTTTTTTTGCATTTATAAAACAACTCAGTACTGGTCCCGGATTTTTTAGCAATTATAAAAACAATGAAAAATTATGAAAGCAACAAAATATTTATAAAAAAAAATTACCTGAATTCGGCAGCTGTCACAAATCACAACATTACCGGAGCGCGTACCACACCGCGCACCTCCGCGTTACTCACGAGACTGTCCTCCCTCAGCCCCGACCAATGGCACCACGCCCCGACCTGCCCCCGCCCACCACTCCACCAACCAATCAGCCCCCGCCCAAAACGTTATTTACCTCAAACGCCCGCCCGCCCAGCCTGCCTCAAGTTATCGATTGGACGGCCCCAGCACTTATTTAAGGCGGGCGACGACAGAATTAATTTTGTGATTGAAATTACAAGTATAAACGTATAATTCGTTCGCGCCCAGCGCCCGCTCGTTCGATTAAAATAGACATTATTACGATTGTTGGTTTCTGATGTGTTTCATTGATTTTGCTGGGATTTTTTGTTGTTTTGATTTTTTATGTTTTTACTTTTTATTTTTGATTAACATTTTTAATAAAGAACTCCTTTATTTCAAGTTTAAATTACAGTCTTCTATTGTTTTTTCTGTGTCATAATAAAGTTCTTTTAATCTCAATATTTTTATTTCCTTTTTTGAATACATTTAGTAAATACCCAAAAAGATATCTATTTCATCAAA
Organism: Agrotis puta; assembly: GCA_943136025.2. Classification (NCBI taxonomy): domain Eukaryota; kingdom Metazoa; phylum Arthropoda; class Insecta; order Lepidoptera; family Noctuidae; genus Agrotis; species Agrotis puta. Next base: position 3,401,029 of record OW964182.2, read on the forward strand.
ATTTAATCACAGTTACAGTACCTTTGAACATAATAAAAGTAGGTTAACTACAAATACTAACGTACTACGTCAAGTGAGGGTACGTACATCGCATTATACCAGAAAATCGTGGGAGTATAATCTCCCTCCTCACTTATACTTACCTCTATACATTCACTGTTATATACTTGAATACCTGTAAGTAGTATAATTGGAGGTCGTAGTACTATAAGTGGAATTATACAGGTATTTGATACCGGTATTCTTGTTAATGAATTTTGAAGATGTAACGTTAAATACTGATATTATTTAGAAGTGTTACTAGATGTTTTGCTTTGAAGAGAGATAAAATAAACATTTTATAGTAATTTCTTTCTGGCCGAAGATAGTTTTATTCTGGCCTGAAGAAGCGTTGCTTATCCTTGTGGTTATTAAGTTTTTAATTACAAATAACATAATATAACGCCTGTAAGCCCCGAAGGGTTTGGCAGAGGTGTGCTCCTATTGGTAAACCCGCATTTCGCCAGTAATATTGCAGTCCCATGTAGGTGGTACGAAACGAGCCTTTTGGCATCAACACAAATCTAGACTCCGTGGCTGTTACTGAGAAATTCCTGTAAGAAAAACCCTGCACCATTTTCCCAACCCAGGAATCAAACCCGGTACCATATGCTCAGCAGTCGGACTTGCGACCCCTGCACCAAAAAGGCAGCCAAAAAAAATAAACAACAAACCATAATTGCGCAGATCTAACCTTTGCAAAAAATCTCACATATTTTAATGAGGCAATAGTGAGAATGCCATCAAGATAGCGCCCCCTGCCGGCTGTAGCGTGAACGATTAAGTACTGAGATACAAACATGGTGTGATAATGAGTAAGCCCGTCTGCCAGAGATTTAACCCTCAATTATAGAATTAAGCCGCGATGAAGGGTTGCGCGCCCCTGTTGCGATTGTGAACGGCTATTGATGGCGAAGTGATGGATTTTGTGTCGACGTTTAGTCGATGAAAATTGTGTATCGATAGGCTACTGTATTTTTATTAATGTTATGAAGTTTTTCACTGCGTTTTGCATTGATTTTCATAGTTATCTAGTTTTATACAAGTAGAGGTTTTTTTTACCTACCTGGTTTTCGCTTTACAATTTATAATTTTACTTAACAGACCTACTTATACAGATAATGAATGGAGCCGTATTTGTCAATTCATTTATGGTAATCAAATCAATTCCTGTAAGTAATATTTGAAATAAGTGTGTCCTTTGAACAGTAATAATTACAATTGTATAATTTTCAATGATTTTTTAAACTTAGCATTCGATAAAATTGATAGTTTGGAACAAACCAGTAAAATAACTATGACGTTATATGCTACGCATATATATTATTACTTTACCATGACGTTAGAATTCCTCGACAATAATAATCTATCGACATGCAATCCCCTCACTAGCATCGATGTTCAATACCGATATAATGAAGTGTCGTCACGGCGCGACTGTTTGCCATTGTCGAGTGTGTACCAGCCCTTACGTAGCCATCATTGTGCACCCCGCTTTATTGTCAGATGTTTTCATTGATAAATGTTCAAATGTACACCAATTAATGAATGCTAGTATAAACTGGTGTTTTTATGACTTGGGTTTGAATGATTCTATTAGTAATTTTATTCTGCTAGAAATTTTATTGGTTTTGAACACAATCTATATTTTAAAAGCTAGCAAAGTTAGTAGTATATTTATAAGATCGCCTTCTTAATTAGACACACTTTTACTTCTGAATTAGACAGACAGATAGGAGTTAACTATATAATAGTTACTTATTTTACTGACGACGTCTAGGAAATTCATGTCATACCAATAGAACATAGAAAATCGCAGTAATACAGACAATCTATAGCAGTATGCCTTTTTATGTATGCTAAAATAATCATACTCCGTGTTTGGAGTGGAAGAATCTGTCAGACTCTTACGAATTAAAAATCCCCCCTGTTTCTTCACTTACCATTTGTGTTCCAGGGTCACGGTTACCTTTACATGTTTACCTAGAAGAACATTATGCTAACCTATAGTTGGTAGGTAAATATCCCCTTTAAGATCAAACCATATTGTATTTATGGTTACATAAGGTTTTGAGGTCCCATAGAATTATTATTAATCGTACCTAAAATCGCAGGTAAGACATCACATTGAATAACCAACCACATTTTTATTTGGATAAATATTTACAATGAAAGGATTATATGCACGCGACTACAAGTATAATTACTAAAACTATCTTCATAAATACACATCACACTCCACGCTAATATGCACCCTAATTGTCAAACTCAAGGCTGTGATTACAAAAACCAATAATATAGATACGCCAGTTTTAATTCCTCATGATAATTAGAATTCTTTTTTCAAATGATCAGCGTAAGCTTGCCTTATCCGTCGACGTACAATGCGCCCCAACCTTGTAACGTCGGCATCAATTAATGGTGATTTTTTTCCGTGTATTTAGATTTAAAGATTGCTTTTGATATTTTGAATACGCGTGTGAGCTTCCTCTAATTGGGTACTTAACTGTTGAGGCTTATTGCCAATTCATATTTGCGGTAAATAAATAACGTAGGAAATATTGAAGATTCATGTTATTCATTATGTCTGTATTGAGGTTGCTGTGAAGAAAATGGATGCTATTCCATAGGGACCATGGACGCATTACCTTATTCAGTTCACTCTGAAAAAAAAGTGTTATTGTACAAAAAAAAATAATGAACAGAGATGCTATTTTTTGTATAGTATTCAATATGCATATGTTCTTCTATCAATCAATCAAATTATTTATTTATCTATCTATCTTCTATCTATACTATAATAAATCTGTAGAAGGGACAATTCTGTACATTGAAAATATTGAAAAAATAAATAGCGGGGGGTGTTGCTGGATCGATACCAAACCCAAATATATGATTAAAAAATTTTTTGTCTGTCTGTCTGTCTGTTTGTGCAGGCATCACGTGAAAACTAACGGTTCGATTTCGATGAAACTTGGTATAATTATTCCTTATTATCCTGGGCATAACATAGGATACTTTTTATCCTGGAAAAATACGTAGAAAAAAAATCTTATTTTTCAGTTTTATTCATAGACGTTGTTCTGTAGAACCGCGATCACACGTTGCATTACCCGCAGTGGGTTCAGCGCCGTAATATTTATAAGATGTCATTGTCAGAGTTACTCAAAATGGAGAAATAAACCATCCACGCGAAGACCGACATCCGCGCGGACGGAGTCGCGTGCGGAAGCTAGTTTATACTAAAATCATAAAATTATTAGAAACCAATAAGCGATACTGAATAAGTTCTGACGGGGCCCCCCTCTAGAGGGCCAAAGCCTGCCGGGGTCGCGGGACTGTAAGTATTACCGTGACCCCGGAACGTAAAGGGCTATTGAAGGACACTGCCGATTTTAGTCAGTACGAGTCTGACAATCCCGCTCTGCCCTGGGTGGAAGGACTCATTTGATCATTTTACCACGATAAAAAAAAACAGAAGCGTAGGCGACACGTAGGCTTCGTAGCACTTCCATCTCGTAGCGGTCGTAGCCTAACATTGTTACATAGCCTGCCGGGGTCGCGGGACTAACGAATTACCGTGACCCCGGTACGTAAAGGGCTATTGAAGGACACCGTGGATTTTAGTCAGTACAAGTCTGACAGTCCCTCCCGCCCTGCCCTGGGTGGGAGGACTCATTTGATGATTTTACCACGATAAAAAAACAAAAAAAAATTGTTACATTTCCTTTAGACTAATTTTAATCACCTTATGGTAAGTAGCACTATCACTACATAGTATAAATCAAAGTCGGTTCCCTCTGTCTGTCTGTCCCTATGTAAGTATATAGGGACAGACAAGACAGCGAGGAGAGGAGAGAGTTTACAATTTTAAAACTACGCTACGGATTTTAATACGGTTTTTTTAAAAGATAGAGTGATTCAAGGGGAAGGTTATTATATAACTTGTATAATATAGTAGAGATTGCACCCGTGCGGAGCCGGGGCGGGTCGCTAGTAATATTATAAGGAAGGGTTAGGGTATGTCACAAGTAGTGGAAAATCTAAAAATTAATCATTGAAATTTATGGAATTTGCTTAATTTATTCTGCGCGACTGTACGTTTTACATTTTAAGAAAAAGTTGACGCACTTCACTTTTAACAAATCCATTAAAGACCTGAAGATTAAAACCGTCTGTGAAAATTACAGCAAACAATTTAAAAGGCACTTTTCCTAACATCAACTTATTTCCAATTAACTCATTGGTGATGAACATACTCTATATATTATTTACCAATAAGATAGAGGTAAATGGCACTGGCATCAATTAAAACAAAATACGCGGCGGCACAACAAAGTGCGGCTTCTAATTAACTAATGAAGGGCCTAAGCCACCGCCCGCCGCAGGCCGCGTCGGGTTACAGGCAAACAACGACCACAAAGTGATTAAGCTTTTTTATATTAAATAACTTGATAAACAATATTACTTAGGGAATAGAGAATTTCAGCTTGCAAGTGGGAGTTGCGATGGCCTAATTGGTAAGGCGTCTGGAGTACTTATCCAGAAGACGCGGGTTCAAATTGCAACTTAATTTTTCTTTCCTCAACAATTATATTTAATACTAGCTTCCTCCCGCGACTCCGTCCGCGTGGATGTCGGTCTTCGCGTGGATGGTTTATTTCCCCATTTTGAGTAACTCTGACAATGACATCTTATAAATATTACGGCGCTGAATCCACTGCGGGTAATGCAACGTGTGTTCGCGGTTCTACAGAACAACGTCTATGAATAAAACTGAAAAATAAGATTTTTTTTCTACGTATTTTTCCAGGATAAAAAGTATCCTATGTTATGCCCAGGATAATAAGGAATAATTATACTAAGTTTCATCGAAATCGAACCGTTACTTTTCACGTGATGCCTGCACAAACAGACAGACAGACAGACAAAAAATTTTTTAATCATATATTTGGGTTTGGTATCGATCCAGCAATACCCCCCGCTATTTATTTTTTTTAATATTTTCAATGTACAGAATTGACCCTTCTACAGATTTATTATATGTATAGATTACTTAGAGTTATCGATATGGTAGAATAGGTGAATATGGTTTTTTTATAGGTTTAAAGACTAATTAAAGAGCCTATCAGAAATAAAAGGCTCTTTAATTAGTCCGAAAGATAGATCATCTAAAAATAATTGACCCCTATTTTTTCTTTTTCGTTACGTGAACCAATATTGACGAGACGGAGTGGAAAGCGGTCGCCTCCTTCTGCGAAACAGTCATGCTCGTGAAGGAGGAGGCGGGCCGCGAGAGGCAGAGGACAGCGTCCTCACTCTACCCCAGCCGCAGTGGAAAAAGCCCACGGCGTCGGACGTCGCCAGACGATCTCCGGCCACCGTAGGCGCGAGCATGCGGGCAGCGAGTAGTGGGCAACTCGCTTCTAAAAACCGCAAAACGCTACTCGGTCGGTACAATTTTACGCGCGTTATGACGTCACAAATCACGCTCCCGAATTTCGAAGCGTTTTATCTTTGTCAATTTTCATTGATTTAAAAATACTGAAAAATAATTAACCCGTTTTTTATTCTTATTTATGTAGTCACGAGTTGACCTTCGAGGTAAAGCCGCGATTCCTGTAATCAGTTGACCAACTATTACACATCGAATTTCAGAGTTGATGTTTTTTTTTTCAGGCAGTCAGTGGTCCGAAATTTGCCAATCAGAAACCCAGGGAAGATATCAGATAGGCAGTCATGCTTTTTGAGTGAAGTGAGTTTCAAATTTCAAACTCAGAACTTATGAATTTCAGAAGAGCTGAAGATACTGATACTGGCACTGATAGCCTGCATCATTCCACTAAAACGCCTTTCTTTTTAGTCATCTTACACTTACCTCGACCACATCATCATCAGGCGAAACAAGGTCAAACAAGCCTACGATCTCAAAAGATTTATGCATACAAAAATGTACCTAATAAACATTAAATTTTCACCGTCATTAATGTTTAGATATCTATGAGGTACCATCAATTAAAAACCGATCCGCGGTACCTACGCGTTACGTTACGTAAACAATAGAGGAGCCATGTAATCTTTTTCATTTCAGACATATTTAAAAACGATAACAATGCTGCTCTTAATTGAATTGTGTAAAATTTTCGCGTTGGAAGGCGCGGGGGTGGGTGGGTGTTCCGGGGGAGACGGGGGAGGCGGGGCACGTTTTAACTTTCCGGACCGCTGCTCTCAGGGTAACTACTATTTGTACACACTCGGACCTATAATTTTTCAGTGAATTTAAAATATAATTATAATTAGTGTTTATATCCCTCGATAACACCATTCCTTATACTCAGTAATATTGTAAATGAGAAAGAGACTTTGGTTACGCTTTCATGCCGAAACCACTGCACCGATTGTGATTATTTTTAGCATAGAGATAGATGGGACTCTGGATATCTCCGCCCTTCTCTATAACCTATTGCTCATATGTTATAGAGAAGGGCGTCCCCGGCAAGCTTTGGCCCTCTAGAGGCCCTGACAACGAGCCATTGTTTGATAGAAGATTGAAGAAATAATTAAGTACATATGCGTCAATTTAACAACAATATAGTTGAATCTCCGTTTTACTTTTATTTTATCTTATCTTATATATTCTCGGGCACGCCGCAATCGCGGCGGTAAGACCCCTCTTTGAGGAGTGGCTGGATAGGCGTCACGGCGTCCTTACCTACCGCATGACGCAGGTCCTCACCGGACACGGGAGTTTCGGGAGGTTCCTGTGTCTGATAAGGAGGGAAGAAACGCCTGGGTGTCACCACTGCGAGGATCGTCCGGAGGACACGGTGGAGCATACGGTGCAGGACTGCCCCGCTTGGGCAGAGCACCGCCGTGTCCTCACGACGGCGATAGGCGGAGACCTCTCGCGCCCGGCATTGGTCGAGGCCATGCTGCGGGGCGAGACGGAGTGGGAAGCGGTCGCCTCCTTCTGCGAAGCAATCATGCTCGCGAAGGAGGAGGCGGGCCGCGTGAGGGAGAGGACTGCGTCCTCCCTCCACCCCAGCCGCAGTGGTAGACGCCCACGTCGTCGGACGTCGCAAGACGATCTCCGGCCACCGTAAGCGCGGGCATGCGGGCGGCGAGTAATGGGCGACTCGCTGTCCGACCATGGACCATGCCCGGGTCGACGGCGCGTTGTGTTCCACGCGCGCCTCAAGGAGTGTCAGCATAGTGACGGGGCCTGTAGAGGGCAATAGCCTGCCGGGGTCGCGGGACTTTCCCATTACCGTGACCCCGATACGTAAAGGGCTAGTCTAGGACACCGTGGATTTTAGTCAGTACAAGTCTGACAGTCCCTCCCGCCCTGCCCTGGGTGGGAGGACTCATTTGATGATTTTACCACGATAAAAAAAAAACAAAATCTTATATATTCTAATTTATTTTCCCAATTAATCTAATAAAGTAGGGCAGATTCCACTGCGACCTGTACAGAATTCCACTTTGCCTGACTAGTGGAGCGGCTTGAAACATTCCAAAATTTGGTACTCTGTGACTGTTCCATAGAAAATCCCAATTGAAAAATCTAATAACACTTTTTACGAACTGGAGTAGAACTCAGCAGTTGTGCTTACGACCACTAAACCATAAAGTGAGAATTATTCGATAAACAAATCGTTTTCACGTTGCCAGTTCCAGTGGTAGTGGCTAGTATTCAATTAACTGGAGCCTCGTCGTGGAGCGCCTTCACACTTTTAGTTATGTCTGCCAGAGTTAGCGGGAACAGGGGACTGTCTTATTTCTTATTTAAACTAAGTAATTATGTAAGCACATTTATAAAGCCAAATGAATTTCTGTCGGATTTCAATTGGTTAGTTCCTAAAGTAAATAGATTTTACTAAACTTAGTACTTCCAAGCTTATAATTTATAATCATGGATGATTAATCTGATTTTTATGAATATTTGTTTTGTTTGGTTTGAAGTTAAGATAATGTGTAAAAGATAGATGAAGTTTTTTTTTTAATTTATTTATAAATGTACCGCCAGTTTTCATGAGGATTGCCGGTAGGCAGAGCAACGCAGTGTCTTCACGACGGCGATAGGCGGAGACCTCTCGCTACCGGCAGACGATCTCCGGCCATCGTACAGGCTCATCATTCGGGCGGCGAATAATGGGCGTCTCGCTGTTCGACCATGGACCATGCCCCGGTCGACGGCGCGTTGTGTTCCACGCGCGCCTCAAAGAGTGTCAGCATAATGACGGGGCCCCCCATTAGAGGGCCAAAGCCTGCCGGGGTCGCAGGACTTATGAATTACCGTGACCCCGGAACGTAAGGGGCTATTGAAGGACACCGTGGATTTTAGTCAGTACGAGTCTGGCAGTCCCTCCCGCTTTGCCCACGAATGGCCATGGGAGAACTCATTTGATGATTTTACCACGATAAAAAAAGCAATGGCTCGTACTGCTTGGCAACTAAAATTCGTTTTGATAGTAGAACCTGCTGTTATAAATCTCCGGATGCAAAACGCTCGATATGATTGATGTTGCGATACCCTTTGCATGGTAAGACCACTTTTGATATTTCTCGCCAGAAATTCCTCCGTGTGTCGAAATCGAATAAACATAATGTGGCTCCTGTGTTATTGAACAAAATATTTAGACTTCTGTCATATTTACACAATCTATACATATAATAAATCTGTAGAAGGGTCAATTCTGTACATTGAAAATATTGAAAAAATAAATAGCGGGGGATGTTGCTGGATCGATACCAAACCCAAATATGTGATTAACCTTTTCACCGCCAAGCACTTCTATAGAAGTTCGGGATTTTCGTGCCACCAGCGCCACAACTTCTATAGAAGTCATTCATTTATTAAAATAAATTTACTGTAATTAAAAGCTTTGTTTCATTTTATTATTTAAGATAGCACTGTCTCCTACCCTGTTTTTTATTTTTCTAAACAAAATAAGCCCTAGTTTGTCCTAAAATCGGCAAAAACAGAAACTCCGAATTTTGTTTCTTTCCTCAGAACGCCAATCACTTCATATCAAGTTGGCCAGTGATGTGCCGTGAAATGTTGATTTCACCATTGAAATATTTATAAATACAGAAAATTACGAATATCGAAAACATTTTGAGGTCAATAAAATATGAACTTAGTTATCTTCTTTCATTACAAAGGATAGTAGATGAATTTCGACCTTCAGGTAGATGCCGATACGTAATTATAAAGTTGTTACTAATTCTTGTCGATAGTTATTTTCCCATCTCTACAAAACATGTGGTCGTCTATGCAACTGTGCGCCACCGAGTGCCAAGAACTTCTATAGAAGTTAGTCAGTGACGTCATAGGCGAGCGGTTGTCAAGGTCACTTTGGCATAGTGCAGCACAAAATCAGATTCGCGCGCACGCAGCTGAGAGAAAAATGAGTGAACTTGATTCAGACGAACTTTTAAAAATTTTGCAAGGTGTGGAATCGGACTCGGAGTATTTTTTGAACATTGAACCAGAAGATAATTCTGAGGTATGTCTAACTGGATGATAATAATAATGTTTATTCATCAAAGAGTAGGAATTCAATAAGTATGTAAAATGTTCGGTGAACCCAGTATCTCCAAATGCACTGTAATTACAGTAGATTTAGGTACTGTTTTTGTACTCTATACACTATTATGGTAAATACAGTATAGGAAAGCACTGTAATTTTAACTTTTTTTGAAATTCTTTTCGGCTCAGCGTGATAGAATTTAAATATATACTTACTTTCCATTTCAAAAAACAATTCAAAATTCTGCCACTTAGATACCTACGGTAAAAAACGTTGACTGAAGTTATTAAAAAAACACAGGAATAAACAAAAATAGAAGAAAGAAAGACCATAGACCTATCCCTGATCAGAATCGAATTCAACGTGCCCTCAGTGCCAATAACTTGTTATGAAGTTAAAGAATGAGATCACGAAACAAATAGAGATGTACTCCATTCCTTATAGTTCTAATTGAGTTATGTATTAGTTTCTTTGATACTCATAAATTATACTGTTTTTTCTTATTAAGGATACTGTGAAATAAAACAAATCTGGAAATATTTAATCTGGAAAAATTTGACAGGCCTGTTGGTCTAGTGGTTAGTGACCCTGACTGCTATGCCGGAGGTCGTGGGTTCGATTCCCACCCAGGACAAATGTTTGTGTGATGAGCACGATCATTTGTTCTGTGTCTGGGTGTAATTTATATATAATATGTATGTATTTAGAAATATATAAGTATGTTTATCAGTTGTCTAGTACCCATAACACAAGCTCTGCTTAGCTTGGGATTAGATGGCGTTGTGTGATAGTTGTGGAATATTTATTTATTTATTATTATTTATAATCAGTTTTTATTTATATTCATAAAATCAACTTTAAATCTTAACTTTACGCGTACAAATTTTATTCATCGATATAACGATATCCCCATCACTACTGTTTACTGTACATTTAGTTATACATTTATAGCTTGGCGCTGGGCGAGGCATTGCGTTTTGTGTACGTTGGCGGCGAAAAGGTTAAAAAATGTTTTGTCTGTCTGTCTGCCTGTCTGTATATGCAGGCATCATGTGAAAACTAACGGTTCGATTTCGATGAAACTTGGTATAATTATACCTTATTATCCTGGGCATAAAATGGGATAATTTTTATCCCGGTAAAATACGTAGAAAAAAAAAAACTTATTTTCCAGTTTTATTCATAGACGTTGTTCTGTAGAACCGCGAATCTCCGTAATTATTATAGGCTTAGCCGTATTTGGGTCCAATAGATATTTATAAGATGTCATTGTCAGAGTTACTCAAATGGAGAAATAAACCATCCACGCGAAGACCGACATCCGCGCGGACTGAGTCGCGGGCGGGAGCTAGTCTAACATAAAACAGTACGACGAATACAGTTGTAAATTTTGCTGTTACATTCTTCTTCTGCTATCATCTTTCTCTTGATCCACACGGTATCATCCTTACTAAACATGTTCCATCTTAACCAATATCTTCATTGTATCTACGAGGATATCCTATACAATGTTATAAAGCCGACATAACAATCACTGCAACACTTACTTATGCCCGACCGACGTAAGGGCGCGTCCACTGTACCGACAAATAGCATTGGTTATACTAAACCGATTACAATGAGAAAGCCGATACCCGCAGTCTACCATCCGTGAACACTTGTAAATATATCAGATTGTTTACTACAGACTCGGAAATATAATATATTATATAATTTTTCTTCTTCTTATAGCTTTAAGAGTTGAGAACCAAAAAAGATACATCTATTCTATTCTTTAAACTAGAAAACTTTTATCGAAATAACTGAAACTTATAGTAAGTTTTAAATATAGAATAGATAAATAGCGAATTTGACTGAAAAAAACCTAAATAGTCCGTCAATTGTCAATATTTGACTTTATATGTTTGTAAACGCACCCACGACACAGGAGAAAACCCTAGTGTGGGGCAACGTTTTAAAAAAAAAACAAGTTAGATTATCAAAAAACATTTTGCACTTTTTTTTTCGTTTGTTACGTAAACCAAAATTGACTAAGATACGACACTTTAAAAATTGCCAACACGTCTCAAGCAAAAACAGTTTAAAAACTTGGTTCTGACGAGATAAGCCAACACGCTCGAATTGTGATGCGTGCAAATGTGCGTTTGTAAATGAGCATTGATTTAGTATAAGAAAAATACGTGTCCATTATTTTTTATAACTCTAGCTGACCCTACCGGGGTCGCGGGACTCACAAATTACCGTAACCCCGGTACGTAAAGGGCTATTGAAGGACACCGTGGATTTTAGTCAGTACAAGTCTGACAGTCCCTCCCGCCCTGCCCTGGGTGGGAGGACTCATTTGATGATTTAACCAAGCTAAAAAAAAAAAAAACGACGGGTTGCACTTTGAGAGTGCCGGCAGAAGTGGAAACTTCAATAGTAATAAACACACACGAACATTCGCGCAAGCGCTCTGCGCCGTCTTACGAATTTTCGATCAGGTCACGTGTCCTGACGCGAGTTTAACATTTTTACCAATTCCAAAAAAAGTTCACAACGCCGCTAAAGAAGTTTTCACTTTAAAAAAACTCTAGCTGACGGACTAATTAAGTAGATTTACAATTTATTGATGCTTTCAACGTGCCTATTATGATGAGGCGGTGTACCCTGACGTCTTAAAACGTGGTTAGTTCCATTGTGGGAAAGAGACAGAGCTATACAACTCGTCTAGTGCCACGTCGTTCCCGCAGTGGCACTCATGGTAGGGCACCAGATCCGACCGATTGTTTCTTCTCCGCTAGAGCTGTCTGCTGTTTGCTCGCATGTGGCTTATGTTTGTAACCCAATCCTCTATATGAAGATCCTCGCATATGGTGCGATTTTTAAAATTCATCGACGCTTTGAGCTTGATGCTAAGCGTGCCCACCTGAAAGCCCTACCACCTAAGGCGATCAATATTATAACTAAATACTGTACCGAAATAGACAGAATCTTTCTATTAAAACGTGTCTATCCCAAAGCAAAACCTCCAAAGGAAGATGTGTGCAAAATCTGGGCTAAACATAATTCCATTATTTCACGATATTAGACTTGTATTGAAGAAAAAGAACTGACAAGTGAATGCCATTGCAAGAGTTTTTACAACATTGACAAAACTCAGGGTGATAATAAACTAATAGAATAAAGGTACTTGTACAAATTCAGAACAATTGTTGCAATCACATTAACCCTCCAAAGCTCGAGCAAAAATTTAAAATCAGCACATGGTACACGTTAATACGTGTGTAACAGCTGACAATGCTATGTCGATTTAATAGCATTTGCCAGAGATTTGGCAAAATTTTCATGTTAGCTTTTAATATAATTGTGTTCAGTTTATCTGTTGGCGGATTATACGCAAGGATTACGGGTTGGAGTGGGGGCGCGGGGGCGGGGGCGGACCGCTCAAATTGAATTGTAATATGCTACCGTTATTAATAACAGAAAATGGAGACAAGTTAGGGTTGTCAGTTGATGGTTTCGGACATTTTGTTTCATCGAGGCATCGTTAGCGTATGGATTCAAATTTTTACCTCTTAGTAAATAAAAAATATGTAGTTAAAATAACGGTTAATTTGATTATTCCGAACTTGACTTCTGAAAATTGAATATTGCTTAAAAAAGAGTAGGCATAAAAGAGAAGAAACTGGATGTGGAACTTAAAGCACACAATGAAATAATTCAATAACAATATCTCTACGGTCTTTATCTAATATCTACGTCGAAAAACTAGCATCAAATAAAAAATATCATCGTTAACGAACTATTCTTTAACCCCAAAACAAACAGCCCTGAGTATCAACCCTATCAGACACAATCGGCCGTATCTACCCGAGCGCGCCTTTTTTCCCGCAAATTTTAAGCGTCTCCCTGCGAATTCCGCGAATCAGCCGTATTTGTACAATAACTGCCCACCCGGGATCGTTTCGGGCACAATAGCCTCTTTGTTTAACGACGTCTTTCTATTGCGACATGGCGCGTGCCTAGTTTTTTCAATGGGTCCGTTTGTCCCACGTGCCCGAATGTTACGTATGTTGTATACGATCGCAGTTTAGGGTTGAATTGTCATCTATTGTATTATAATTGTTTGTTATGGTTTTGGATTAAGTTGTAAATAGATGTGTAATCTGGTTACTTTAGGTTTGTTACAACTAACTGTCACGCTTATCTATCAATCCAGCTTACATAATTCACATGCCGATGACATTAAACAACAATGTTTGAAAGTCTGCAACCTTTATTTTTCGTTGCGTTTGCGATCACTAAACCAACCCAGTCTTCATATTACGTGACAATAATAAATGTAATCGTACTTACCTAATTTAGTAATTTACCTATAAATACGATCGGTAATTCACATAATTAGTACGACTGATAAAGAATAAAAAACAGAAGAGAGAAAAAAGGGTAGGTAATTAGGTATAATCTAGGTATTTAAATATATGGCATACAATGTTAGTTAATAGGCATATAATTTGATAATAATCCCGTTAATGAGTTACCAGGAAGGCGCATAATATGCAGGAGACACTAATGACAAATATCCTTGTCGTCAACGTACGTTGAGTACCTAGCCCTTAATTTTTGTTTCTAATAAGAGTGTTGCGCCGCACTAAGACATTCTCCTGTATCGTTTGTAGGTTTAAAAACATTTAAACTTACATAAACCCGGGACGGGACGGGCACGCCGCAATCGCGGCGGTAAGACCCCTCTTTGAGGAGTGGCTGGATAGGTGTCACGGCGTCCTTACCTTCCGCATGACGCAGGTCCTCACCGGACACGGAAGTTTCGGGAGGTTCCTGTGTCTGATAGGGAGGGAAGAAACGCCTGGGGTCACCACTGCGAGGATCGTCCGGAGGACACGGTGGAGCATACGGTGCAGGACTGCCCCGCTTGGGCAGAGCACCGCCGTGTCCTCACGACGGCGATAGGCGGAGACCTCTCGCGCCCGGCATTGGTCGAGGCCATGCTGCGGGGCGAGACGGAATGGGAAGCGGTCGCCTCCTTCTGCGAAGCAGTCATGCTCGTGAAGGAGGAAGCGGGCCGCCTGAGGGAGAGGACAGCGTCCTCCCTCCATCCCAGCCGCAGTGGTAGACGCCCACGGTGTCGGACGTCACAGGACGATCTCCGGCCACCGTAGGCGCGGGCATGCGGGCAGCGAGTAATGGGCGACTTGCTGTCCGACCATGGACCATGCCCGGGTCGACGGCGCGTTGTGTTCCACGCGCGCCTCAAAGAGTGTCAGCAAATTGACGGGGCCTGTAGAGGGCCAGAGCCTGCCGGGGTCGCGGGACTTACCCATCTCCGTAACCCCGGTACGTAAAGGGCTCGTGAAGGGCACCGTGGATTTTAGTCAGTACAAGTCTGACAGTCCCTGCCGCCCTGCCCTGGGTGGGAGGACTCATTTGATGATTTTACCACGATAAAAAAAAAAAAAAACCCGGGACGGGAACAACAGATCATACACATATTTGTTCCATGCGAGCCGCGACACGGCAGCGCAGTAATTATTTGCTGCGCAAACCGTGCCTCTGCCTATGTTTATAAAACCAAATTTATGGTTACCCCAACATAGTCGTTTTATTTTCTACTAGGTACCTATATGTATTAGTGTTCTACAGCCTCAATCTCTCAAAACACATTACAAAACATTCTGAATATCTACCATTTTTCTTTTCTCCACCAATATAACATCATAATATTTGCAACAAACCCTCGAGTTTTTCGCTCGCCTATAACTATTTTGTAAGTATAACGAAACACGTTCATTTGTCACAATTACCGTTGACGCGGAATAACTAGCGATGTGGCGAGTTTGCGGGGGCGAGCGGGGCGAGTGGCGAGTGCCGATAAACCTTCTCTTGTTAGCTGCGCATCTTGTGCCGCTCATACATTTTTATGAGCCTTTTATTTTTATCCACCCATGTTTTGAAGGTCCGACGTCTTGTGTGTCGTTGTTATGTTGTTCAATTAATCATGAAAAACTTTGCCATACGAAGTTCTGATCTCAACTTCACCCTTGCCAAGAAATAGACCTACTAATGGCATATAAAATTAAATACTAATTAAATGAATACCAGCAGGCAAAGCATGACCAACTTTATTGTATCAAGAATAGACAAAGTTGACAAAAATGACTATTAAAACGCGCTATCAAGTCGCGCTGCGTTGCGGAAGGTGTATCTTTTCGTGTAGTTAATAGAGTTGGATTTTGAGTGGCTCTATTGAAATGTGCACGCAGCGTCACGACTCGGTGTGACTTGACCCTAAGTTGCACACAATTCACAAGAACGTAACTATGAAGGGTCACGTCAAGGACGCAGTGGAGTATAAAAAAATCGATAATAGATGGCGCTTGATTTGAAACCTTTCACTATAAGGTGGCATGTTCTTTTATAGGTATAATGGAATTTATTCAGTTTAATTATCCTTCTAAAATTAATAATTATAAAACTTTCTACATTATTTTTTACATTTAGATCCTAACGCAGAAGTAAGTTTTATGTGTTTTCGTTTATTTTATTTTCATACGTGGTACGTAAAATATTAAAGGTACTTAAGGATAATTAAACATACAATATCTTTTTTTTGTTTGTACAACTTTGGATTTGTCCAGACCCGAGTGTATAATAATTGACTATAGCAAAAGCAACATAATAAAACTATTCTTGTATCGTGTTTATGAAATACGAAACAACTCAATACCAAACAATCTTTATCCAAATCGAGAACACTGACTAATTATGGTTGTGGTTTTCATTCAAATGTCTGTGGTAGATTGCTAAACGAGTTTACGAAGTCCGCGACACGCTAAGTCTCGGCTCTGCCAACAGGGAAAGTCCTGTCATAGACTACAGCATGTTAATAGAGTGGTTTCATCAATGACAATATAACCACTTGACCGCTCATACGGGCGACTCAGGCTCACGACACATCAATGGAATAGCACTTATATGAGATCCCGATACGAATGAATGTTTTAGTACTGACCAGTTGTTGGATCTGTGCACATTCCTTAATTTTGGAACCTAAAAAAACATTTATCGAATAAAACCGAAGCAAAAATGAGTACCTGTGCAATTAAATGGTGCGGGAAATCATCTAAAACATCTAGTAATAAAAAAGATGGTATAAGTTTTCATCGGTAAGTAAAATATGTTTATATTTATTTACATTATTGGTAATAAGAGGGCTCAAGCTAAACTGGTTGGTTACGAAAAAAGGATTACGCGTTGATGTCTTTTGGGATACCGCGTTGATGTCTTTTGAAAAGTCCTTTACTTTCACTAGAATATTAGATAAGTCTATCTCTTTCTATCCATAAGTACTTTGTGCTGTGTGCTGAAGTGATGTGACAACTTAAAACATTGTTGATAAATTATTTAATCGATAATTTCTAATGGTAAATAAAAAATAATGTTATTTTTACCCGACTGCGCCAGAAGGAGGGTTATGTTTTACGTTTACATTTTAGATTTCCAAATATTCCGGAAGTTAAAGAAAAGTGGATTAATGCCACTAACAGGGAAAATTGGTTTCCAAAATATTATAGCGTCATTTGTTCAAGGCATTTCACAGCTGAGGGGCCGTTCAAGTATTACGTAAGCAGATTTATTACAATTATTTACCCCCCCTCCCCCTTGTCAGCAAAAGTAAGCAAAGCACTTACCCCCTCCCCCCATGCTTACGTAAACATTTTTCAATTTATGTATTATTTACATATGCTTTATTTGCGAGAATCCCCGAAAATGCGTTTCGTTTTCAACCAAAGACAATGTGAGGGTTGCCATTCGTGTAAAAAAGTAAATAACTACCGATGACGTAATCATCATCTAGACTCCTCTACCCCCCATGTCATCCAAAATAAGCAAAGCAAAGACCCCCCCACCCCCCCATAGTGCTTACGTAATACTTGAACGGCCCCTGATTGCTTTGAAGCTTTAAAGGACCGACGCCGTTTGTTTAGTTTATTATTATTTTCGTTTAATCTTCATTTACTTCTCTACATACAAATCAACATTGAAAAAAGCAAAAGAAGACTTAATTGCCATCGATTTTATCGATATCGATATTATTTTTGCTGGATTTACTTGTTATCACTATTCTTACTGACATTGTTGCATCAACCAATCACAACTACCGCGGGCCGAGGAACGGGGGAAGACGCAATCCCCCGGTCCCCGACCCGCACTGGTGAATCGTGTGCCTAGGCGAAATCGCTCTATGAGCTCTCAAGTGGTTTTAATTCTCTTTGGGTTTCATTTAGTCGATTTACCATAAAACAAACTAATTTACAAGACATGAATTATTACGGAATTATTGTTTTAAATCGAAATACACAGTTACACACTACTTATTCTAATTCTAAAAATATCATAAACCTATTTCGATGGTGAAATATTCGGCATCATAAAATTAATAAAAGATATAATTTTAATGCAAAACAGAATGAGAAGACTATTTTTTAAATCCCTATGTACTTATTTTGTGTGTTGACTGATCAAAGATTATGCAAAATATAAACCGATTATCGATACTAAATTGCATTCGATTACTTATAAGTCGATTCGTCGTACGGATAGAGTTTGTTTCGACCGACATAGCTTCATCACTTTGGTGTTCCAGTCGCTCCATTTTAATTCAGTAAATTAGGAACCTTGTTCCGATAGTGACCTTTCTTTGTCTTCAGCACAATTACAATTTAAAAAGTAAGTTTTCTATTACTAAAGAACGTACTATAATATCATAATGAGAAGTTAAAATGTGAAAAAGTTTTTATATTGTTAATTATTTATTTTCAGTTTCCGATATTAACATTATTACGTACTTAGCATTATTGACTTGTTAATATGCAGTTTATTTTGAAATACCTAAAGTTAAATTGGTTTATTTATAGAGCTAGGGTATGTGTTAAGTAGGTGATGATATCATAGTACCTATCTATCTATTGTGCATTTGGTATCTACTTTTAATCAGCAGTCTTTGTTTACATATTTATATTTATTTACAAAACAAGTCTATGGTACTCTTAGATTTAGGTAAATTACTTAAAGTGTTTTAATCTTCTTTCATGAGAATAGGATGTGTAGACCTGGTGTATACAGGTGTTTCTGTTTTGATAACAATAATTATTTACCATGTTTAATGTTTATATTCTGTATAGATAATTAACATGTTTATATAATAATATGACCTTTGCAGTATCGTTAAGAACCCTTTTTTATTGTATTCTATGTACTTACCTAATAGGAATGGACAAACCCATCATATTCATACCTAAGTTTTTTTTTTACATTCAATTAGAAAAGAAGATAAAAGCAAATTCCCCTATTGGACTATAATTCATGGTTTATGTATACTAGTAAATACAACGTGTTAGGTAATCCATTACACATACTTGTTATGTGCCACAAATCATAATATTTCGAGATATAATGGGTATGATAGTATTACCAATTACGGTAGTTCGTAGGTACCAAAAGATACCTAATTCGTCGGAATTAACAGTTTTTTTTACTCCTGTATCATGGGTGCGTTTACAAACATTTTAGGTCACTTGTAAAAACCGCAAGATCCCGAAAAACTATCTGTGAGTCATACAAATATTTTACACGTGCGGAAATCGAACCCACGGCCCACAGTGCTACAGTCGATTGCTCAGCTTCCACGCCAATCAGGCCCTCGAAGTTAATACGAGCACATTATAATACATAGCATAGACAATAGGCAATTTTTGGGTGGTAAACACATAAAATGAATCCTCTCCTCCTAGAGCTGAGGGGACTGTCAGACTCATTCTGACTAAATCCATCATGTTACTTTAATTGCCGTTTCCAAGGTCATCATTCGGAGTCATTAAAATTATGAATATTTGTATTTTTTTTATTAGCTAACGATGACGCCATGGGTGATATGCATTAAATTAAATATATTTGTGTTGAATAATAAGACGGGTGTTCCCTGAATTGTGGCGTTTTATCAAATAAATAAAATTATACTGAAGAATGGTCTGACATATTCGATTGGGTAACGAAATACACATATACTTAGAAATAACTAGCTATCCTCCGGGGCTTGGTCGAGGGACTCACGAATTACCGTGACCCCGGAACGTAAAGGGCTATTGAAGGACACCGCGGATTTTAGTCAGTAGGTACGAGTCTGACAGTCCCTCCCGCTCTGCCCTGGGTGAGAGGACTCATATGATGATTGTACCACGTTAAAAAAAACCTCCGTGGCTTCACCTCGGCTGCTCTACTCCTTTTGGCCGAAGCGTTATGTTTCTGCCTATAACCACTATAACCTTCCGAAATACGAGTATAATGGACTATTCAACACAAAACCAATGTTTCAATTCGAACCAGCATTTCCTGAGATTATTGCGTTCAAGCAAACTAACTATTCAGCTTTTATAATTTTAGAATAGATAATAAACAATTGAGTACATCGAGTAGGTACCTAACATACGAGTATATAAATGACTATGACAATTAATAACTTCGTAACTTGATTAGATACTGTTATCAGACTATTGATAATGATGTAAATAAAACAAAGACTAGTTTCCTTAAACAAAGGGACTTAGAGGTACCTAGTTCCATGTTGTCAGGGCTATTTTCTACTCAAGACATCTAATTTGGCGGGATGTGTGAGGGAGAGGACAGCCTCCACCTCACAACCAAACCGCCGCGGGAGACGGACAGCAATGGACGTCCCGAAGCTATTTCCGGTCACCGTAGGCGCAGGCATACGGACGGCGAGTAATGGGTGACTCACCGTCAGATCATGGACCTTGCCCGGGTCGTCGGATCGTCCTGTTACATGCGCCCCTCAAAGAACTATCTGCAATCTGACAGGGCCTCTTATCAGGTAACCTTGAGCCTGGAACGTAAATGGCTATTGAAGGAACATCGTGGATTTTAGTCGGTACGAGTCTGACAGTATCTACCGTCCCACACTGGGCGGGAGGACTCATTAGATTTTTTACCAAGATAACAAAAAACACGTCAAATTTTATGTATTTTATGTTATTGTCAGCAAAAGGTAGGCGTCAATCCGAACTTTTGGGAAAACATCTAATTAAAAGCGACGTTGAAATTAGAATAATAATAATAGTTTTGTGGTTTAGTTGATTGCTATTACTAGGTACTTACCTATACTGACATGACACATTGTTATGACGTTGTGTGATAAGCTGGGCCCATAGCTGCCACAACATCGACCACAGGTCGATGTGCCACAATAAGGCTGCGGTTCCACTGAGGCGGAACGAGCAGAGCAGAGACGAGCTGTACCGCAATTCACCAATCACATGGCTGATGCACATAGCTGGTCACGTGACACATGTGTATTCAAGCCATGTGATTGGAGAATCGCAGCCTTAGATTCCTTTTTAGAGACCAATAATATGATTTTGATAACATTATTCTTTCTATAACTTTTGTGGTAGTTATAACTCTTAATTATGCATTGTTGTATTAATAAACACAACAACAATTACAAACACTAGTTAAGTAGCAAAAAAACATTTGTAAGACATTACCATTCTATGCCATGTCCTTCAGTGGCTGACCATTGGAAAGTCATAATGACGTCATTAAATTAGTAGATTATCAAACTTATCAAAATCAAGCAATTATTATTTATTCATTGATAGACCACCATTGTTGTGTTGACACTATTGTAATAGCAGGCTTGAGGCCCGGACAGCGGCCGTATTATGATGTCCTAAAACCAGACTTGTTCCAGTGAGTGAAAGAGACAGAGCTATACAAGTCGTCCCAAGCCCAGGCCGTCTGGACGAGGGAGGTACCTACAATAATGTCACCTTTTTCTTTTGTTTTTCAGCAACCAAGTCATGGAAAACTTCGTATTCTCGTCGGAGACCAAGAATCCCACAGCGGCGCTGACGACGTTCAATGGTCCTAATTTCTACAGCGTATACAAGGATGCAGAGTTCCTCAGAATTGATGCTAACGTTGAGCAAGTCTTGGCGCAAGGGTACGAGCTGAGGAAGAAACTCAGCAAGGTGGAGCCTGGCAAGACCATCATGATTGAAGGAATGAATCTTGAACGAAAGTAATTCTTGAAGTTTTTTTTTTTGACATTGTAACATCCCTTTTTCTTTTTTTTATCGTGGTGGAGGGGCTGTCGGACTTGTACTGACTAAAATCCACGGTGTCGTTCAATAGCCTTTTACATTCCGGGGTCACGGTAATTCTTGCAACATCCCTACTAAAGATATATTGTTTGGTGTGTTCTTTGGGTGTGTTACAAATAACTATAAAATTTTTAAAAAAATGTTTCCATTAGGAATATATATTATGCGTAACAACTAAGAAGGTCAGTGTCTATGGTCTTCATCTTTCAAATAAGAATAGCTGTCCTTAAACAACTATTACGATTTGACAGTTGTGACGTCAGTAGAAGGTGACCTTAATTGGATCACACTATATCAGCTGACTTTATGAATGCTACTTTTTAAATTGGCTGGAATGATAAAAAAAAATCTAAGAAAAAAAAAATACCCTTACAAATGCTGCCCATAAAATTATAGTAATTTTTATTATTCCAGCACTCCTTTGCTGATAAAGAAGACCGGTAAAAACATAAGAGTGGAAGATTATGAATTCACTTACAACCGCCTGGTTGGTCTCGTCGCCAGCTACGTTTACGAGAATCGCAAGAAATTCCCGAACATAAACTGTAGTGAGGCCAAGCTCCTAGGACTGGTCTGGGATCAGAACAACGATGAAAAATGTAAGCTGTACCTATCAGCTGTCAGTGGCACCGAGCATTACATCGATCAGTTCTCATTCTGGCCTCTTTTGTGTGGTATGCGCAAGTATCAACTGAAGAAGCTACCCATGGAACTAGTATTGAAGATGGGCAAGATAAAAAATGCAGACGGACAAACCATGGCTAAAGTTCTGAAGAGCAACCTGGTAAAAGCCAAACGTATCTGGTTGATGTTCCCAGGGACTTCACTGAGGGATCTACAGACTCTCATCGATGACACACCGGAATTCAAGAAGCTGTACCATGGTTGACATCTTTTGTTTCTTTTTGGATCAAAGCTTACGGGCAGATTCTCTAATTTTTAATCATAATCTGCCAACCATTTCATATTTTATAACCAATGTTGTACATTTATATGCTTGTATGACAAACATTGTAATCTTTTATTGTTTCTTATTAAAGGGAACCACAACTAAACCTTTGTTTTCGTTATCTTGGACTAATAACATGATTGACCCTTGGAATAAGCCCTTTAGTTATCTGTGAGATACATAGTTAAACCTATGAACACATAAAATTGAAGCTTAGTTATTTGTAATTATGTAACTAGCTTAATTGATAACATCAGCATTATTTGTATTAATTAAGTCACAATTATTTTGCTACAAATTTTAATATTGAACATAATAGGATTAAAGTCTTAATGTTTATGTATCTGTAGATCGAGTTGGCACTTTACTAAACTACACATGTTGATAAATGTACTCAATGTATTATAGTGCTTGAGATTATATTGGAAATTCAGCACATATTTTTTTATATAACACTAGCTTTTGTCAGCGGGTTCGCCTATTCAGAACGACTCTCCTCTCGCCTTATATCCTATGCCACTCAGGACCTTAGTATAGTATCCTACTGGTGCGATGCAAGAATGTTATTTTTAATTATTTTCTGAATTATTTAAAATCGGTTCACATTACCCCTACATACAAAACAAAAAACGTATCTTACCTCTTTATAATATTACGGTAATGATAGGCAAATTCTAAAAACAAAATAAGTATTTTAAAGCATTTTATTAATTTCAAAAATAACTAGCATATAATCACGCAATATTACTAAATTTATAATATACTATGAGGAAATACACACAAAGTAGCGAACGATGCCGTTGTTACGAGCATAGACAACATCTTTATCATAATTCAGTACTAATAGTTTACTTTGTCGTTACCCATTCTGCTAATATACAATACCAATTTATACGTATCTCCATTAATTTCTAATATGCCTACTTACGTCTAATTTGTTTTTACATTGATATATGCGTCAAGCGATGATCACTGACATAATATGGAGTAAGTGTGTGTGTATATAAAATAATCAAGGATGTACTAAAGTAATAGAGGACTAGAGATGTATGTGGAAACACGAGTACTACCGACTCTAGTCCAGGCCCTGCCTGTTCGGCGTTTGATACAATCAAAGTCAAATATTAAAAGCGAATATCACTTGGAGATTTCAATGATTATACCCAGATGAAGTCATATTACAAGTTTCTAAAGAATATTAAAATTAATTATGGCTGTATTGTTTTAAGAAAGTCTTATAATTCAGTACAAAACTAAAAAGTAAGTACACGCAGTGCCATTACATTGGATCTACTAAGAACTTCATCTGATTATAATCATTGTGAAGTAGTAAATACACTACCGTTATGATGATAAAGTATATTAATGATATATCAACATGCATGCGGGTTATCACGCAGCTATCAAAATTACATTATCATTTTTATTTTGAGCTCTAAAACCATTCAAAACATAAAATTATAATATTTGTGACATTAAAGAATGATATTTTGTATAGACAGTGGCCACATGCAATAACATTTAACACTCATGTACGCAGACGCAGTAATTTACACAAAATACATAAATATTACATGTTAAAACATCAATTTTACTTATTCCAATGTACATAATTACATCTATTTCAAATCACGTACGGCACAGCACTGAAATTTAATTTCTTTCATACTACCAATTATGAGGACGTTATTTTATTTTACTTTGACACACAAAAATAATACGTCCTTAAAATGTACGATCAATAGACAAAACAACGCTATGAAACAATAGTAGTTCAATTATAGATTTGAAATATAAACTATGAGAAGGAATTATAAAGAAAAAACTAAGTATAAAACATAAATTCACAGAATTATGAAGTTTATACTACTAAATATAATGATAGATTACATAATAACATATTATATATAAATTTCGCTTTGAGCTGAGCTACCGATTTTAAAATACTGTGACAAATTAGACATCAGAGTAACACCAAGTTTATCCTAAAACTGATATTTCAATGATTCCGCTACAGTTTACGCTACTCTGCTAACGTTAGTCGCTTGTGTGACTACCTATATCAATCTAACTTCTCAATTTTAGTATAAACCCGAAATCGTACCTTTGCCTTATTAGTCTATTTCGTATGGCAGTTAAGTAAAGGTATTCAATCCGGTGGTATTACAACGAATTAAAAGAATAATAATGTAGCCTCAAAAGATCCTAAAATATACACTGATCATTCCAATCTAAAAGTCTAAAATAATGTTTCAAACAAAACTACAAGTCTCAAAATCTACAGTGCCAGGGTGACACGTGTCAGTGACGCGTTACGGCTTCAACGGAAACATACGCACGGGGAACGGTTTTGAACCAATCAGAAGTCGACGATCGTGCCCATAGGGGTTTTTTATAGTTTGAACGGTAAGCGTATCCGCTTCGGTCGGTACTGCTTAGCGATTGGTAGGATCACTGCGGGCGGCGCGCGCGCTCAGTGCGTGATGACGGTGGAGTACAGACACAGCGGCAGCACGTGGCGGTACGGCAGGCGGTAGTTCTTCACGGTGCGCGCCGCCAGGCACTTCAGCGACGTGTAGCGGAGCGGGTTCACGATGGCGCTGAGGCTCTGCTGGGAGGACTTGAGGATCTCTTCGGGCGTCTCGCCCTCGTAGTTCACTGTGTCGATGTGAGCCCCGTGCGAGAGTAACTCGCGCACCACTTCAGCGGGACATGGGTTTAGCTAGAAACAAAAAGATTACGTTATTAATGAAGATGATACGGTTTGTTAAAGAAAATACTTTTTTAATAAATATTTTGGTTACTATTTCACTTCAGAAACTAGACATAAAAGTCTAGTTTCTATTACATTTTCGCTGCATTACTTTTCTATACGCGGCTTGGAAGGATGAAATTGGTCGTACGTACCTTGCAGACTAGATGCAGCGGCGTGTTCCCGTCGGCGTCCCGTGCGTCTGGCGCGGCCCCCAGCCGCAGCATGAGCTGCACGAGCTGCGCGGCGCAGGGCGCGGGCTCCCCGGGGGCCGGCAGCCAGGCGCGCGCGCCCCGGCCGCGGGAGCCCTCGGCCGAGCACGCCACGTGCAGCGCGGAGCGACCCTGGCGGACCTGGACACGACCAAGCGAGGGATTTTAATTACTGAATCACAACCGTAGAAAGTGATTCATGATTGAATCACGAGCAAGTGATTCAAGTATTTGAATCTTAAGCGACGTAAGTGATTAATAGCCTTTGGTATAAATCTGTTTTATTCGAGAGTTGCATACGATAGTTAATGTACACGAGAAAAAGAAAGATTTAAGAGATAATAGATATTTTAATCCGTAGGTCCCAGTTCCAGTCCATAAATAGTTGACTGGAACTGGGATTGAAATTAGGACTAAACTGGGACTGGAATTGGAATTAGGACTGCGACTGGCACTGGGACAAATAGGAATTGGGTCTGAGATTGGGACGGAGACTGGGACTTGGACTGAGACTGGCACTAGGACTGGGTCTGACACTGGGACTGCGACTGGGTATAGTCGATAATAGCATATTATTGATCCTGCGTCCTTCTCATTCAATACACCAGGCGAATCGAACGACGAACCCTTCTATCGAATGAATGATTCGACCTTGCCGTGCATGACTGCGATGGCCTAGTTGGGAAGTTGTCTAATACATTGAATCATTTCACGTGGCAAAATAATTCTTTCCACTAGTTACTCATACTGAACCTACGATATATTTAGAAGAATAACATTAAATATCATGTACCTAATAATAAATTATCATTTACTCACCGTAATATCTAACTTAACAAGTGAGTACACCGCCTTATGTATCTTCCTCGACACTTCCTCAGTACACTCCGGTTCCTCGAGTAGCCGCGCCATCAACGCCGCCAGGTGTAAGGAGATCACCAGCACCCTCTGCAGTGTGCTTAGGGTCTGTTCCCGGTCGATGCTAAGTTTAGAGTCTAGAAGCTCCATACCTCGGTGTATCTCAGATAATGCCTTCCTGAATACAGGCTCTATGTCTTCAAAGGTCACTGGGGGAACTATGCGACCTGTGGAGAAAGAATTGATGGTTAAAGTCATGTTTCTCTTAAAGTGATTGTATTTTTAGAACACAATCTCTAAAATCCATATCACGTCGAGCGCGTGGTGTGTGTGTGTGAATGTGTGTGTGTGTGTGTGTGTGTGTGTGTGTGAATGTGTGTGTGTGTGTGTGTGTGTGTGTTTGTGTGTGTGTGTGTTAGTGACGTACCTCTGAGCGGAGGGCGCGCGCGCTCGGCCAGCATGTAGGAGAAGAGCTCGGCGAAGCTGTAGAGCGAGCTCTGTGTGAGCGGCGACAGCGGCGGCAGCACGGCGCGCTGCATGTCGAGTGCGTGGTGCCACAGAGTGCGGCAGCGAGCGAAGCGGCCCGCGTCGGCGTACACGGCGCCGCGGTAGCGGACGTAGTACGACGTGTCGGGGTGTGCAGGACCTGACCATACACAGTAGAGAAGTAAGACGATGCTTTCAAAAAATTTCGACGAGACGCCCGCTCTGTGCATCCGAGCGTGTTCTACCGGACGTTATTTGTCTTTAAAAGTTATCAGTTGTTCCCGCCGATGCGCTCAAACATCATTATCTAGATAATAGTGTTCTAATACCGAAAATGGGGTCAAAATCTAAATCGAAGCCGATATGAGTGACTATTTTTCGTGCTTAATTTGGGAATACTCAGTCAAAAATGACAACGCTACAAATTCAATTTATCATTTCAAAATTGAAAATGACTAACTACACCATCAATAAAATTGCATCCTCGTAATAGATCACTTCCTATTTAACTTTGGTCATGAACTCACCAAGAATCCTCTCTCTGATGACCAGGGCCTGCATCCGCATGCCGTCGGGGTCAGCAAGGATCTCTTCCAGCTGCTGTGCATTGCTCGGTTCCACCGCGTAGTCATATGCCTCTATGCGCGGGATGTCTTTCGGCTTGGGAATGGGCTCGCTCCCGTCCGCAGGGAATCTGGAGAATGATAACAAAAAGTATTAAGAATTTGTGGCACACAGATAAAATGTTCAGACGCGAACAAGACGCTTGTTAGAGCCATTGCAACAGACCGCATAAATTCAGCTGTCCTAATCTTAAGTATTAAAGGAAAATGAAGAAAATGTGTTTCAACGGTTTAGGCATTTAGTTGTCCGACGTATCAGTAAGAACTACAAGAACAAGTGCTGCAGGGGTAAAAACATGAGTCAGTAAAGAAGGAATTATGCTAAGCTGGCTGCATAAGTTGGGTGTTTTAGTCACTGTACGTTTTTAAATACTGGTTTTTTTTTGCGAAATCTTTTGGAAAAAATGGCATAGAGGTAATAGTGAAAGGTTATATAGGAGACCTTTGCCCAGCAGTTGGACAATAAATATTAGGTTACATAGATATCGCAGGATTTTCTGCTAAATAATCTTACCTATCATCCATAGCTCGTTTCCAGAGTGCGAGTGCGCCGACCATGTCGCGTCTCTTGTCCACGTAGGTCGCGCCGAGCAGTTCCAATGCGTCGATGCGTTGCTGTCGCGTCACTAGTCCATACTCCGCGTTTATTAGGTGTTCGACTATGTGCGTGTGGCCCGTCACTGATGCTGCTAGGAGGGGCGTCATACCTGCAACAATTATACCAATACGGTAAGCTCTGATCGAGTTCTATGGATTGGTCATAGACATCGAAAATGGACTGAGCTTTTCCTATCAAATTGTAAATTACAGGAAGAAACGTGTGATACAACTAACTGACTGAGTCGCCAGTAGTTGTTTTTGAATATTATTGGCGATGTTATGACTTTCTATTTCTACATAGTGGTCAATTTTACGTAAAGCTTGATCTCTGGAATTTATTAGACGCAAGAAGCTTAGAATTGCCCGTTGTTGTGCTTGGAAGACATCACTGTGTAGTTTTGGACATCTTATGATGATTGAATTTTTTGTCGCTCAATACAGTTTTATGTTATGGAATTAGACAGTATTTAAATTAAACCGTTCTGACTATTAATTTTATTTCAATTAACCCAGTTAATTGATGAGTCAGAATGGTCTCTTGTTAGGCACAAGATCTTTCAAAGTTACTTTACTGGAGTTTCCAAAGGATGAATTTTATCTTTATGTCTTTATCTTTGGCACTGTCAACAATAGTTCTTACCGTACGAATCAACGTCCATAGTAGCTCCATGTCCCAGCAGCATCTTGAGTATATTTAAGGACCCACTTTCAGCACAATCGTGCAACGCCGTGTTGCCTTTCACGCTCTTTCTATTTACGTCCGCGTTTAGTGACAGAAGGTACTTGGCAATTCTAATGTGGCCCTTATAGCAAGCGATCATCAGACAGGTGTGGCCGTGACGATTTGCTATTTCTATGTCTGGAAAAGGAAAAATAGTCTTTTAGAATTGATGCAATAGAAGGAGTTTTAGAACTATTTGATTCGTTAAAACTACAATATTGGAAGATAATTAATTAATTATGTGAGTTTATTTGTAAAATCTCATAAGTTAAGACGGTGCAGAAAAAAAACATTGCAGATAAGCTATGGATACCAGTTTATCAGTAACTGAATCGTGAATTTCGTGCTTTAACTTGTCATTACCCGTTTCTGTCACTCCCGCGTAAATATAATGAGTCTATCTCGCACACGCGGCTCTGTGCGAGTGAGACTCTTTATATTTACGCGGGAGTGACAGACACGACAGTCCGGACTTTATAAATTTTTGGGTACTGTAAAAATAAATCAAACATGATGTTGCAACTTACCGGCGCCATTTTCGACTAGGAACTTAACAATATCAGAGTGGCCATCAAAGCAGGCTGCCCTGAGGGGGGTGCTGTGCGTCCGCGTGGTAGAGTTCACATTGGCCCCAGCGCGGACCAGCAGCTTCACCAGCGGCAAGTGACCCGCGGCCGCGGCGCACCATAAAGGGGGCGCGCCCTCTATCGTCTCGCCGTCGAATGTCACTGCAAATATTGAAATAAGAGGTTATACCCTTGTTTGTTCGTGGTCAATTGCTATCTGCCATATGCTTGTTTTTGAGGTTTTAACCTGAAGCTGACCTGATTCACCCAATGGAAATTTCCCAATGGAATATGAACCTTTTACTTTTGTGATAAAGTAGAAAATCTATTAAAGAATTCTGACAGTTTGCAGACAGTTGTTGATGTGCTGGCGTCTGTACAGTGTACATTACTGAAGGGTGAACTTTGCTTAAATAGAGAACTTTATCGAAACAGGTCAGTTTCAGAATAGAACCTCAGAAAATACTCAATAAGCACCATCAACTTGATATTTTTTTAAACGTTGTCCCACACTAGGAATTTCTCTTGTATCGCGGGTGCGTTTACAAACATAGAAACTCACATACACAATCACCCAGACCCGGAACAACTATTTGTAAATCATACAAATATTTGCTCCGTGCAAGGAATCGAACCCGCCACACGCAGTGCAGCAGCCCAATCGCTCAGCCACTGCGCTAACCATGACGTTAATAATTATTAGGTACTCAAAATCAGGCATAGAGTAACCGATTATATATTACAGAACCCGCATTGGAACCGCTTGGCGGTTTATAGTAATATTATAGTGTTTCCGAACCTTACTAGGACCCCAGTAAATGGCGAATAAGGGATTTATTTAAAGACAATGGGCAGTGCCGTCTTCCTGTTTGTTATCGATGACACACGTTTAAAGAATGATGTGTGTCTGTCTGTTGATTTGATAATGATGTGACGAAAGATATCGTGAAGACATACGACCGAAGGCGTGAATGATGTGAAGTGTATAATATGTAGAACTAAATCGTAATATCGTATTATTATTATTTGGGACAGATTTTAAGCTAAGGCCAAGGACCACTAAATATAGAACCTTAATATTGAAAGTATTGATAATCGATGTATTTGCGTTTATACACTACGAAGTTTCGAGTTTGAAAGCAAATGGTATTGTGATTCCAAGTCAAAAATGGGACTTAAGAGCGCATATTCTGAAAATTGGCAACGTCGCAAATAGTTAAATGTCAAATGTTGTTACTGTATAGTAATAAGAAATATGGCTCTGTAGTGCACTAAAACATTGATATAGGAATGCAATTAAAACACTGAATTGATGTTGTAACCGTTTCAGGTATATAAAAGGCACTTGGAAAGTTCCCAAATGCTTTTTTTTACATCTAAAACTATATATTCGGTGATACGATATTAATTATTGCATTCCCTTATCAATTAAATTTGCCAAATTAATTAAAACTTGTAAATATTTGACTGCTATTTGCGACGTTGCCAACTTTCAGAATACGCACTCTTATACTTCAAACTTTTTATTTTACTTTTTCTTGGACTAACAGAAAACATAACTGACTCATTTTAAAAACTAATAAGTAGTATACTTACAGTCTAATTTATTATTGGAAAGTAAAATACTGTTACCAAAAACTTGGTGGTGAGATTAATCAGAGTTCCAATGTTTTTCTTCAATTATAAAAGAATCTGAAGGCCTTATGAAAACATAAATGAAAATGGTGTTTGTATTCGAAAAGTTTTATGAATTGCTTAGAATGGCTCAAAGAATTTTATGGAAATCTTTTCTTAAAGACAACATGGGTATCAATGGAGTAGTTAGTATGTCTAAATGTTCTTGATAAGTACTAAATTAAATGAGTTCCTAAGATGTATAGCGAAATTGATTTGCACACCGTTAAAACGATGAAACATGCAGCAACATGCGAAATATAACATCTTTGTACAAACAACATGTTTCTGGCAAATAAATAAATAAATAACTACCTAATTAGATCTGAAACTTATTTAATAAGCTAAGCTAATGTAACATTTTATTTCTTGAATAAATATTTTATTCTGAAAGTGAAATCATACTTATTGCTAGTTCACGCTTTCATAAAATATCATGTACTCAGTGCCACATCATAATTTATGAAAGCGTCATGCTTAATTATACAATTATTTTTTTAAATGTAAATTACTGTTCTTTCACGTTTCTCTTTAAGCCCGCAAAGGTCAGATAAATATGACGGCTGTTTTAGAAATGTTGAAGGCTTGTCAAATGTCATAATTCATATTTTTAAAGTTTTTTTTTTCCTATAGCTCTAGCAATTACGGTAATTTAAATATATCTCCAAGTAGGCATAGTGCAAAACTTGAATCCTTTACATTCACAACAAGTACAGCAATGTTAATGACCTTCACAGAATAATACAAAGCCATACAAGTATTCAAGACTAAGTTTATTGCCCATGTTGCTATACAAAAAACACAAAAGATGTATTTGCCACGACAATTTCAGCTGAACAACTTGTAGAATGGCTTCTGGCCAAACTATTGACGCAATTGGAAAGCCGTTTCGCCGACGCGTGACAATCCGGGCATAAAGCAAATAAACAATTGTATTTACACGACAAACGAGTGATTAATTAGGGTCCTGATTGACCGACACGTTCTGCCGACTGGGAATGTCGGTGTAACTCTTCGCCTACTGTATGACCGCCTGACCTGATGCCAACGCCGACACAATGGAGTAGCGTTATTGAGAAACAATGTAAGCACTACATGTCGAATTCAAACGTTCATTCTAGATTAACCTCTCAATTATTCAGCTATTATAAATTATCTTTTTTTTTAATAATAGTGTAACTTTGATCCTTTATTAAGTACCTAACCATGCAAACATAATTTCATTAGTTCATTACGCGAGCATTTAGACTACAGTGTAAATAAACTACAATCGGAACTAGAATCTAAAGGCTCGCGTGTTGAACTTATTAAATAGTCGTCACTACATTATTGTAATTTTAAAACTCTGTTATACTTTACAATTGACTGCTATTTTTTTATAACGTTGTTATAATTTTTCAATAACGAATTATAAAAAATAAATAAATAGAAAGCAGAGTTATGTTCAACGCGGTGACCACAGTATTTTCAAGTATTTAATGACCGTGCATTGAAAGAGACAAAATTAATATCTTTGAATAAAAATTATTTTTTGCAAAAATACAAACTCTTATGTTCAGTTATAACATTGAGTTAGATATTTTTATACCAGGAAGCGTATGTTTTGTAGCTACAACCATAAATAAGCATTATAATCAGCTTATAACGTTTCCACTCAGATTTATGGATCGGGTTATTGATTTTTCCCGGTATTCAATATATTTCCTCCAAAATAATACATTTTGTAAATTTCCCAATTCAATTCTCAAAGAGGAAGCAATGCACTAGATATCTAATTCCGCTGCTTGATTTGTTATCATAGGAATTTCCCCAAGAACTGTTTCACCCAAAGAAGAGAAAAACCCCAATCAACGATGTTGTCCAAAGCAGACCTGTGCGGGTTGCTGAATTACGTGGATTACACATATGTATGTCTTTAAATGATGAGTTACAACTGTTTTTATGTATCAAAAACACTAAAGGTAAAATAAGTGACGTTACCTGAACCAGGTTGTTCGATGTCCGCTTTGCACCTCTCGATGAGGTATTCGGCTACGTCGTAATGTCCATTTCTGCAGGCGATGACCAGTGGAGTCGCGCCGCCGACCTTCGCACCCACCAACATGTTCAGCTCGTCCGCAGAGCGCCAACTGTGTAGGTACGCCTGAAAATAAAGAAAAGAAAAATATTAGGCACTTGTGCTTAATATTTTAACAACATGGTTGCCCTGGTAGCCAAGTCTGCTATTTCAAATGATTGGTGGCAAGTGGCAACCACGCCAAGTCAACGCCATTACCGCTGTGTCATAAGTTCGTAACCTCTAAAATTCACAATCATCATCATCATCATCTCAGCCACAGGACGTCCACTGCTGAACATTAGCCTCCCCTTTAGATCTCCACATATACCGGTTGGAAGCGACCTGCATCCAGCGTCTTCCGGCGACCTTTATAAGGTCGTCTGTCCATCTTGTTGGTGGACGTCCTACGCAATGGTCAAAAGAAATGTTAAAATAAGAGAATACCTAAAAATTAGGCTTACGCAAAACCAATAACTTGTCAGTAGCCCATAAGCAAGCTATCAGAAAACTATAATGACACTATAATTGTGATTATGAAATAAACATAGACAATTATTGGTGTCTATGACCAGTAGGAGCAGCCATTCTGGCACGATTTAATTAGCAGCCAAGTCTGTAAATTCTGATAAAACTAGCTTAGGAACTTAGAGACACAGTCAAAAAGAAGCCTTTGTCAAATAGTTTTCAAGTCTAGCTATGAAAAATAAGTTATGGAATGATTTCCTAAAAAAACAATTTTAAATTTGTTTTTTTTTTTATTAACATTACAAAGTGTTAACTGCTTACGCGTACTTGATCGTGAGCCAATAATTGATCCTAACATAATAAATAAAGGACCCTACAACCAACGATAGTTAAAATGTTTGACATGACGAAATTCACGAAATTCCTTTTCCATTGTCTCGTAATTTTTCATTGTAATTGTGTGCTAAACCTATTTTCTTTCTTTCTTTCAAATTGTATTAAAGAATAGCAATATTTGTCACAACTCCCAAACTATATTCTAAGAAACAATATGTTGCTGTGTTCGTATCAGTCTCGATATCTGACACTATAAGCTTGTTAACAATGGATAATGTTCAAGGAAAGTGTTCTTTAGAAACATATTTACTGATATTATGTTATCCTTCTACGAACCACAATGTTATAATGATCTTTAATAGACCATTAACAACAGAATACTTTTTTTTATGTACAGATCGTTAAACACAAACCAAACAGACAAAGTAAATACAACGAAGATAATATGTATGAATTCAAATCACATCAAACATTTGCTAAAGTAATTATGAGGGAACAGGAATTACCTTATGATGATTCTAATAAAACTAGGAAACTTTTCAAGCACCGAAGGTTATGTTTTATACTTCTTTACTTTTTTGAAGTGAAAACTTCTTTAGCGGCGTTGTGCACTTTTCTTGGAATGGGTAAAAAATTTAAAACTCGCGTCAGGACACGTGACCTGATCGAAAATTCGTAAGACGGAGCAGGCTCGCTAGCGCGAATGTTCGTGTGTGTTTATTACTATTCAAGTTTTCACTTCTGCCGGCACTCCCAGAGTGCAACCCGTCGTTTTTTTTTTTTATCGTGGTGAAATCATCAAATGAGTCCTCCCACCCAGGGCAGGGCGGGAGGGTCTATCAGACTCGTACTGACTAAAATCCACGGTGTCCTTCACTAGCCCTTTACGTACCGGGGTCACGGAAATTCGTTAGCCCCGCGACCCCGGCATTGATAAATTATAATGAATCCAAAAATACGTAAGCTAAATCTGAATTATTCATATAAGTAGTTAAATAAAACCTGTTTCACCGAATAATAAGTTAAATTTTGCAACTAAATCTGCAAATAAATCATGTCTTGAAGATATTCGGATTTCGGGCACGTAACTTCTATCTTTTTCCTACATGCACAGCGTCTTGCGCATCTCAATTTCATCATACCCCATGTTGAAAAACAAATCTTAAAAGGCAATTGACAATCGTGTCATCGGCAGATATTTGGTATCAAGATTCGCAAAAGTGAAATCCCCAGATATAATAACAACAAAGTTTGGCAAGCGCGCCCGCGCCGATGCGTGGCGCAACGTTGCCCGGCGCTTGCAAAACATACACCGGTAAATACACCTGTACAACGATATATTTTTAGAACTGTTTAAGATTAAATTTAGCAATCGAAGCTTATGTAACACTTTTATCTTAGTAATCATTTCAAATCAGAAAATTACGCAAATACAAACACGTCACGTCGCGGTCGACTGCCATACATTCAGATTTTTGTGAAGCATCACTCACTACATTCGACGCATTCTTTCTACATTTTAGTAATTGCTAGCTAAATAATGTTCATTACACATCTAAGAGATACACGACTTACATCTTCGTAAATCCAATTTTCATCCTTGGATCTTATTTCGCGTACACCCAAGAACCCCTAAAGGATTTCAAGCTCCGGCTGAAATTTATTGCGTATCTAACCTTGACCGGATCGACCTTTGTGAAGTAAGAAGCCAAGTAAATGAAGGTTTTCGCTTAATACAGAGGACAGGTCAATGCTTCATCGAATATTACTAAAGGGCTCACTTACCAAGCTCACTCTTGAACAAGGGAACAATCACCTTTAGAATAAGCACAGAGTTAAACAGAAGCCTCATTGACGCAAACCTTATCATTTATTTTACAGTTTCGGTAATCCCAAACATCGTTTAGGATGACGTTATGTCCGAGTTTGTTAAACAGTTCTGCAATGACCTTAAAAAAAAGTTTTTAGCTTTCTTTCTAGATTCCACTCCAATGTCAAATGTCTACTTACATTGTAGTCTTAAAATGATCGCATAAATCATATATAACGAAGAGCAATTGAAGTTATGGGCCCCTTGAGGTTATAGTACGTAGTGTACGAAGGACAAACATACACTATTAGAACGGCGCAAGAGTATCAACACAGATGTTCACCTTGTGGCACAAGTAGTGTGCGGACTAAATCGAAATGGGTCAACGATGCTCTTAGTGGTAAGCGGGCGGTGTTGAATCCACTTAACAACTGTGTACAGTGTGCTGCAGCATATGACTCTAGTCAGACAGTGAAATGAGGATCTTTAATGGGATGTACTGTATACGGCAGCTCATTCCAATGGTACGCATAAGGGCATGGTTCAACTAGGGCTTATTAACTGATTTCTTTAAGATGAGGCTTCTCTTTGGGCGTATATTTTATGATTTTGGCAATAAAGATGAAATTTAAAGTACATGCTGAACTAAAATTATACAGGAAATTTAAATATTTACAAACGCCACTAAGATAAAGTGCGTTCAAAGGATAAATATTAGATTTCTTCACAAAATAAAGAGAGAATCTAGCGAAAGAAATCTCAAAAATTAGACATGATTATTAAAATATTCTATGACTTACAACGGTTCACAACAGCGATTAGTGCAACAATGGACTATTTAAAGTACTCAGCACCATAACAAATTCTACAGATGTTGATCTGAGCACTGATCAGGCACAATACTGACTCATCAATAAGACATCGGAGCTAATTAAATAGTGCAAACACAATGAACAAATGAAAATAAAGTAACAAGATATTTCACAATTTGGTATTGTACTAGCGGCCGTGACTGTTGCGCGAACAGATCAACAATGACTAACACTAAAGATGGACACTTCATGAATGTTGAAACTTGTAATTTTAACATTTTTTTATTTCATTGTAATTTAATTATTTACTTTTTTAAATATGTTAATAACTTGAAAGTCACTATTCTTATGAATATTCAGATTTCGTTAAGTAATAATTAAGGGGCCTGCCGGGGTTGCGGGACTCACAAATTACCGTGACCCCGGTACGTAAAGGGCTATTGAAGGACACCGTGGATTTTAGTCAGTCAAGTCTGACAGTCCCTCCCGCTTTACCCTGGGTGGGAGGACTCATTTGATGATTTTACCACAATAAAAAAAGTAAAAATAAAGGGGACATTACGAAGGCTTCTAAAAAACACATGACAACTGTGAGGACTTTTGCAAACGTAAATTCAGGTAACAAAACCGCACAACAATTAGAGCCACACCACTTGGCCGTGCAGATATTCTTTTATTGGAAATATATATGTATAAAAAATTAAAAAAACCCCGGACACAAAAACCAAGTTCCCTTTAAAAAGTAAAAAGTAATAAAAAAAACTCAATCAAAGTACCTAAGTATGTATTAATACTTAAAAAAAAAAAACGGCGGGTTGCACTCTGGGAGTGCCGGCAGAAGTGAAAACTTGAATAGTAATAAACACACACGAACATTCGCGCAAGCGCCCTGCGCCGTTTTACGAATTTTCGATCTGGTCACGTGTCCTGACGCGAGTTTACCCATTCCAAAAAAAGTGCACAACGCCGCTAAAGAAGTTTTCACTTCAAAAATACGTCGCGTTGGGGGAACGGAAAAATCATAGATGATAAATTTGGAGCGGTCCTCCAACACGACGTATTTTTTTTAAGTAATTACAGTAAGGTAATACATACTTAGGTACTTTGAGATCAAGTTCTATTTATTCCTTTTTAAAGGGAACTTGGTTTTTGTGTCAGGGGTTTTTGACAAAATACGCACGTAAACTCAAGCTCGAACACAAATTGTCGCTGTGATGTGGTGTGATTATTTTAAGTGGTAATGAACGCTAATTGAAATAACTTGATTTGCAAAAAAAAACATTAACGTAGAAAGCCCTCATAAAAAAGAACAATTAAGTGAAAGAAAGTTAAAATTAAGCCACGGAGTAGAATTAAAATATTCACTCAGTTGTTAACTGAATGTAACTTGAATCATTTCCGCAACCCGGGCTTGGACTTTTAAAGCCTGCTTGTCGAAAAACGACTACTTTAACCTTAAATTAAGTCGATAAAATAAATGAATGCATGGGTGTTACTAAGAAGGTTGTAAATGCTTATTAAGAAATTGCTCTTAGACTTGCTTTCACGAATAGTGTTATGTGCAGAATATCTTATATTAAAATTCGATACACTGACGGACTCACGGACGTGACTCGAACGCTGTAGTCAGGTCTTGCTTTTGTTGCCTAGTTCCATTTACCTCGTTAAATATGAAAGTTAAACGTGGGACTCGTTTTGTTTTTACTGTATCGTTTCTCTAGTCCTTTTAATCAGAGGCGTAGCTACCGCCGTATCAGCCGTATCAATTGTAGGGGAACAGTGTATAAGACGGGGACGCGAGGTAAAATGGGGACATACACTCTTTAGGCATACCTAATACAACACTAACGTAGGGTAAGCGCCATCAGGACGTCATTTGCACTGTTCCCTTACGGGGACCCAAGTGTCAAGGACCCCTGACGATTAGAATAAAAATAAAAACATAAAATGTTTCTCTTAAATGGAAACTTATCGCGGCCATAAAGCTCCAATTATTGAACTCCTAACATAGCTCAATTTTCAAAAAGGCTATTAGTTGTCAAAAATGAGCCACGATCAGTCAAACAGCATTCTCATTTTCTCTTAAACATCAGTAATAGCATTAGTTACACGAGTCAGGATGCTATTGACTTTATTCTGCAAAACTATACACTTAGATTAGAAGATCCCCAAACAAGTTTTGATACGATTCTGGCCTAGCTACGCCACTGCCTTAAATACACTGTTACAGCAATGTCTACAGACAAGATTGCTTGGATAGCTTAGTCGGCACTGATAACAGTGGTCCCAAGGCCATTCAACCTTTGAGGATATCACGTTAAACGTAAATCCAGTTCTGGTTTACTGCGAAGTTTACCTTCTTCAACCTCCTGAGCAGCCGCCTCTGCCTCCGCAGCAGCGTCTTGCCGCAGTGCCGCAGCGTCTCAATCCACCGACACCTCGACGGCATCAGATCCCACACACCAGTGGACATTTTGTATCAACACATCACAGGTCTCTTAAAAGTTTTTATTATATCACGATACACTTTGCTCACTGCGTTCACATATTTAGTAGAACTATTTGAAGACAACACTATAAGTGTAAATATTTGTAAGTTGTTGATAGAGGCATTGTATTTTATTCTTAATTTTTCAGATTTTATTTCAAGGTCTGAGCTGTCAGAGTTTTAAAAATTTCGTATATCCTAAATATGAACACGAAGTATTTTATTCATAATATGATTCTGTGGTCTAATTTAAAATGATATCGTGTCGACGTCTCAACAACTTGTCCATAAATGACACCGTCTACTGCTCACGGATAAATATATAGGTAAGGTAAGCAACCGCAGAAAGGCGTGATATTCTGAGTAAACTCGGTATTTCTGTCACACATTATGCGGGGTTTCTCCATATGGAAAGATACATGATAATAATCGAACCTGAAAGGTTTCTGGTGCGTTTATTACTCCATAGTTACAAGTGGATTCAATGTTCAGAAGATTTTTTAACACAAGCAAAGACTAGTCCACAAACTTATCAAAGTTATCTATGTTACAAGAAAAGCTAAAAAGTTCTTACCATATAAAGAAAATGTAATGAAAAGTTACTGTTTTACGTAATATAGAAAATACGACATAAAATATTAGAAGAATCATGAAATATAATAAAATATTACTCCACGTGTAAGATTTTATGGCGAATTCTTAACGAACAATTATAGTTTAATATGATGCAGACGCTACAACAGACGTCAACATTGCAATAAAATATTTCGTCCGGAAAAGTAGGAAAATAGAAATTACGTTCACACCAATGCCGTTCCATTATGACTTTTTTATG
This sequence comes from Agrotis puta, assembly GCA_943136025.2. Lineage (NCBI taxonomy): Eukaryota > Metazoa > Arthropoda > Insecta > Lepidoptera > Noctuidae > Agrotis > Agrotis puta. The sequence goes on from OW964182.2 coordinate 3,441,029, forward strand.
AGTAAGATTTAATGTCTTTTCATTACCACGGCCACGACAAGTTTCTACTGTTTACTCTATGAGATAGACGCAATGTTTTTGTAAAATACTTCGAGGTACTCGTATTCATGATAGCACAGACTTTTCTAGATATGTTTCTCTTGAATTAATAACGAGATAACTTTCAAGATTGTTAAATAAAGGGGACAGGATCAACACAAAAAATGGTATTGGTTTTTATAATAATATTATTATTATTTAAAGTTCAATTTGGTAACATAAAACTAGTAAGGAAAATACAAATGTCATGATAACCCAGGTCTGGGGAAGTCGTATAATTTGATTAATTAATATCTGGTTTTTCTTTACCAATTTAACAAAAACCAGGTCTTCTAATTTTGTGAGTCACCTTTTTAATCCAATTTGCAACTGATTTTAATTTCTAATTTTCCTACCGTTTTTAGAAAATTTTAAATAGTATACAACATGCCTAAGAATGTTCTCGGAACGTATTATTTTCAATCAATAAAGAAACTGATCATCAAATAAAATAAGAGACACATTCAATATAGTTACAGTGGCAATAAAATGCGTTTGATTGTTCAATTGAATGAGATCGGTGGAATATAACTCACGTTTTAACAATAAAATTCACACGTGCCTGTTACATACATTTATGTTGCGTAATTTCTGTAGAAATCAAAAAAGGAGGCTGGTTTATGTAACGCATCAGGTTCGCACGTACGACTGATGAAAGAAATTCTGAATGTGTGAACAGAATAATCTTTCTTTGGTAACACCACCATGTGTATAACATTGATTCTACCTTTCAATTTCTCAGGTTGTTAACACCTGCCTTCAAGGGAAGGATGAAATTTAAAGGACGTCATTTCACATTTTTAAATGCCTCCGTATTAAAATGAGGAAAGGCGTCTTCCATGTCCATGTATGGCTTCTGTTCAACAGTTTATTTTTACTTCCGAATGAAGGTACTCGTATGTGTGTACAATTTGGACTTAATTATGAAGACATATACACATATGTATATGTCTTCATAATTAAGTCCAAATTGTTTCATAATTAAGTATTATGAAAATAAGTAAATTACATTTAACTTGATAATTTACTTAGGATATGTGACTTTCGACGCGGATTAAAAAAAAATATATAGCCAACATACTTTTTTACCGTTTATTAAGTTTTATGACCTCTGAGCACTTATTATTTTTATTTAAGTACAATTAATAATAATTATTGTCTTCGTCAGTTTGGGCAAAGACATTAGGTCATTGACTTTCCATTCATTAATATCTGGATTTACAACTATGACTTAAATCAAAATACAAACTTGCCTAATGCTTTTATAATAGTTCATAATACTTAGTATGTGTTAACCACATGTTTTTGTAATTCTGTAACAGCTGATACTGATCTAAAAAACTTCCATTAAAATTTAGAGAATTTACTAGAATAGTTTGTGTTCCAATTAGTAACTATAAACAGGGCATTGATTGGAATATTAATTAACAATTAAACTTGTTTGTTACGAGGCTACTGAGAAAACTAAAGGATTACGCAGAGCTAATTACTCACGTAATCAAATATTTCTCCAGTTTTTTGACTAACGAAATATGCGCCTTATTCCTTTCGCTATAAGGATAATATTTGGTTAATTGAGCTGGTATTTAGAAAATGTGTCAGTCGCAAAATTGTTACTATGTGGCCATGAGTATAGTTTGAAAATGAATCACGCGCCCGTGTCAATAGACCACAACCTACTTTTTATCTAGACTACAGTTTAGCTAACATATTGAATAACAATTAAGAAGTAGTGATTAACTAACGGTTGATTATTATTTACCACTAACATTAACGTTATGCTTATTCACATACTTTATTTTATATTTACGTAGTTAGGTCACAGCAACGTCTTTCCAAGCATGCATACTTTCTTGTCTTTTTGCAAATTAGTTTTTCATTTGAATTACAATAGTCCAGTCCAATATTGCTAAGAATTATAAATAAAAATCTATCGGGTAAATTTTCATTCGCAGAGGCCATTGGCAACTGTAATTGCTTAGTATTACAGTTTAAGTTCTAAACCACACGAACGGCTTCACCTTCAGGCTATACTAGGAAACAACTCAAGACAAACTCGACCTTATGTTACTTAAAACAGAGGTCACGTTAATACAAACATTGAAAGCGAGTGGACCGCGTTAGTAAGCATTTAGCACCAAACAAAAATAGCTCATAATGATCGTTCCACAAGGAATTGTTTACGGCGAATCATGTTTAATATTAATCTACATACTAATATTAAGCCGCGGTAATGTTGTCGTGTGCTTTGTATATTATGTAAACAAAGTAAGTAAACAGCGGATGTTTGTAGGGATCGCAGACGAAGATGGCGGCCTCCACTCACAAGAAACACGTGAACGCAAATGAGGATGTCAGTACTGTTTGTATCTAGAGTAATTTAATAACTGAATATTCGCCCACGCCATTCAAAAATCGATCTTATTCCTTACGTCGTTGGTAGATTTTATCTAACCCGGTTCCCTAAATGAATTGGTGAGAGTGAGACTTGTTCTGAAGAGTGTGTGCAAAATCAATTGCATCACGAATGAATGTCACACACTTGTGTCGCAATTTGTGTCATAGTTTCAACTAGTCCAGATAAATGACTTGGAAAAAAATGTTTACCAATGTCTTGAGAGACTGTGTTTTGAACTTTAGTAGATATTTGGCAATTTGATCATCGCAATCAATTGCAGTAACAAAATACATAATATATGTAGACTATTCTATATAAATATGAAAATGTTAATGTACTCTTGCTATTTTAACTACATTCAACTTCTTGTTAATCTAAAAACTTGTTTCAGGTTTTCAGGTCTTAAATTAGGTACATTATACATAGAAAAACTAATTTATATTAGCTCTTTTAATGTTCTTTTTTTGGGATAGTAAAGAAATAAACTCTCCCGCTCTGTGCAGAGCGAAAGGGACTGTCCGGCTCTTACTGACTGAAAATCCAACCTGTTTCTTCAAGTGCCATTTACCTTCCATAGTCAAGGATACATTTAGACGGTGGTGAGACGTCGGCATATTTTAATGTACTTAATTTCAAAACTAGCACAACGTACTATGAACCAAGTAGCGCACACGCGTAGGTTCTATAATAATATGGTAAACAAATAGAGTAAACAAGTGAATTAAGGTGCAGGTTCCACCATGAACTACTAAAATGGTACCTTAATCACCACGGCCGCTGGTCCCGTTAACTATTCACTGCCTTAGAACCACAATAACGCCTCATGCTTTCTAATTTACTTCACCGGTACCTACCGCAACCTTACTTAACTTTTGCTATATAACTTTGTTTATTACGACACTGCCATATTTATTGTTCTTAATCATGAACAATGCAAGATCCTGTTATTAAAACGAATAGCCTTGCATAATGTGCAAATACTAAACCGTCTGATGTGCTCTTTGCGAAAATATTCAACTTTAGCGGTCGATGTGTTAATTTTTTGCAGTCAAGTTATAATGCAATCGTTTGCTGTGTTTATTTGATATGGCGCAACAAGATATCGGATTACAAATACAAACTCTGCAAAATGGACCGATATTACTAACAATACCTAACTAATGATAATAATCATACCATCAATCGGTTTACCTACTGCGTCTCCGAAACAAAATACCATTTAGAAAACTCAGACACTTGTAACCCGTAAACAGTATGCAAGTAATAAGAAATAAGAAATAAAATCTAAAAAAATCAATCTTCATACATAAAATCATTCGCACACACAGACAACAGTTCCAAATAGACGGGTTGCACAACCGTATTAAACTTTAGTTTGATCAGCGATCACTGGTTTACACTCGGAACGAGGTTCGCGGTGCGAGTGGACGCAGAGTCGACCGCCCGTTGTCATGCCGTATGCAATACTGCAGCAGCCAGCTAGTGGAGGGACAACTTCTTTCACCGAACGCTTACACAATAAAACGGTTACGTAAGCAACTTTTGCCTTTCCAATGCTGCAACGGTGCGTGTAGCAATTGCTTTTTTCGGATGATTGGAGCCTTAATTCGATATGCAAATCAGAGACGCGTTGCTCATTATTAGAATATATTAAGGTAACCGGTTTAGCAGAATACGGTTACCAGTTCAAGTTTGGAAATGTTAAAACGTCAGAGCATTGTTGCTTAATATACCTATATTTTTGTAGCAGATAAAATTTATCACAGCAGTGACGCATGTTATCAGGAACAATAAATTACAATAAAATATAACTGACTCTGCCAATTCAATTTTCCAATTCATTTGTTGACGTCAAAGCGTTCTCATTATTATTTCCTTTATTCATTTTTAATCATGTTATTAATTTTTTCTTAAATAAAAACAAAAAAAAATATTTAAAAATATAAAAATAGTAATCTGCCTGTTTGGGAGCAGGGTCCAGGCTACCAGTGGTTAGGGCTCCAGAGACAGGAACCTCCTCACAATGCGAGCCGTATCGAGGCATACTGCCTTCTGAATCAGGCTCTCGGCCATCAGGCCGTAACGACTATCGGCACAAGGATAGCCGAGCTCACATTCAACATGTCAACAACCTCGCGCGCTAAATCGAGGTTTTTGATTTGTTTATCTTTCTCAGCACGAGGTTCTCGTAGTGCGGGATGGTAACATCGATTATCATTACGAGGCGCGCTGATCTGTCTTTCACTACTATGTCAAGCTTATTGGCGACAATAGTCCTGTCAGTACTGATAGGCAGATCCCAGTACAGCGTGACATGGTCTTTCTCGAGAACTGGGTCGGGCACATACTTGTAATACGGTACCTCAGAATCCACAAGTTTGTACTTCAAAGCAAGTTGCTGGTGAATAATCCTGGCCACTAGGTTATGCCTGTGCAAGTACTCGCCATTAGCAAGACGAGAACAACCAGAGATAATATGCCGATCGATTCACCCGGACGGTGGCATGCCCGACATACGTCAACCGTCCCGTCTTTCTTAATAAGTCTCCGGTAGTTAAGATTCAAGATTAAAGCGTTCTCATTATTATTAACTACATTAATTGTTATTAATAGGTTTATATGCATGTCATCATGCATACTGCTGGCATAAGCCCTTCCAATGATAAAAACACGAGCAGGAGCAACGGGACTCAAAAGGAAGCAACGATAATAAACCATGAATTGGCTAACCGGTCAGAGTTGATACTCGGTCACTGACACATAAACGCAGTCTTCCGTTCGTTGCTTTGCTTCTAGAACAGTCAATTAAACCAGCTGCACTAGTCCATTTCTAATGAAAAGAAAGAAACTTGAACTCAAGCCGCGTGGGCGAGTAACACTAGTGATATTTCCGGATTCCCCCATCTATTTCTGTCAAAGTTTCTGGGCCAGAGGCATTTTCCACCAAAAGACCCGATGTTGTTTTGGTTCAAAAAGAAAAATGTTGTTTTGCGCGAGTAGATTTATGTGTGTGACGTTGCATCTATGTGACTGCCAAAGTATCTCAGCGATCCCTAGTTCCGATAATCCAGATTGCGCACTTGTAAGCTTCCCCGCTGTCGTCACGAATTCAAATGCGGTGGTTTATTTGGCAAGTTTGGCTGGATCAGGAACCTCGTTTGCTAAGGACTGTTATGGATACTGTTTTACAGTTTTCATCACTTGTTTAGCTGCTCGCAGCATGATGGCACGATTTCAAGAAAGGTTTTCTATTTACCGTGGTTTTCTTATTCTTGTGCTACAATCTGAACTTTACACTTTCCTAAATTTTGGCTTATTAAAAACACTACGTCAGATAGAAGTCATTTGTATTTCAGTCTTGAACTTCTACTTCTATTGTTTTGTGTGTTATTTTTGTAGTTTAAAACTATTGCTGTATGCTAGACGAACCACCTATTTCAGAATTTGGAATACGCTTTTCTAAAATGATGATGTTAATTCTAATTTGTGTACGCAAAACATTAAATCAAACTAACTAGTATTTTATCGTGTCCCCCTTTCACTTTTAAGACTAAAACGTGTAGATAATGAGTACTGAAAAAGTTTTGCACTCGACCTCGATTTTATTTAAAGATGTACCAACTAGACGGCTGATGATTATTATGAAATTACAGCCTTTACGATTTATTATCTAATCAGTGAAAATGTCGTGTCACGGTGTTTGTAGTTGAACTCCTCCGAAAAAGTTCGACCGATTTTAATTCATTTGCGAAGTGGGCAAAGTTCAGCTAGTATAATAAAATTATGAATGGGATTCTGCCTTTGGTACTAAGTTGTTAATTTAACTAAAGAGAAATATTATTTTCATTGTAAAAATAAAAATAATTTTGAATGACTATGACCTCACAGCGGGTGTGATCGACTGCACTTTATAATGGGAGCGATTCAGCTTTAATGCACGTGAAACACCATGCTGACATTTTTTTTATAGATCTCTACCGACGAGAATGATTGGACTGACTGACTATGTCTGCACCCGAAGTCGGCTAATATCACAGTCAGCCCACCTCTATTATTATTAAAATGGCAAATTAGAAAATTGCGCTATCTAAATTTTAAAGAAACTGCTATGTTTAGTGCGTTAATTTCTTGACAAACGGCGTTTAAATTTTAATTGTATGAAATGAAAGGAGTATTAAAATGATTAAAACTTAATACTGCAAAGATATATGCTATTTTAATCACGCAACCATTTTATTACGGCTATCTTATACATAATACTAACCTATAATAAACTTATACATAAATTTAAATTGACGTTTTAATTTTTAATTGGTAATTAAGTTTTAAGATTGTATTGTGACACCAACAAAAAAATTACGTTTTCCCTTGAAAACAATGCTGTTGCAAAATTAGTTACGTTCATATCTTTGAAATGCTGGCCCGAAGAAAATATTTAATTTAAAATGCTGTCTCGAGCTCACTTTATTATTATTTTAATTTCACCTGTAAATGAAAGTACTAGCTGTATGTAAATTTTTAGAAACCTAAATCAAGTCAAGTGCTTTGTTACCGAACACCTTAATAAAACGGATACACAGAACCTGACTGGATTATCGGCACCAAAACACATACAAAATGATTACTTCACATTCGACATTAAACACGTAATGGTGTGTTAACATTTAATTCTGCCAGTCTGCCTTATGTAACAATGAGATGTTTATGTTCACCATCTGACTTCTTACGGAAGACTGGAACTTTGACAGATGGCGTGATGATGCGGTTGTGCGCCACTAGTTTCTTATAGCTGAGCAACACTAACTGCATTTCCCGTTGATTTTCGCGATAAAGTCGCGATATGTTCGTATAAACGCGATAATTAACGGTATTTCACATAAGTGTGCCTGGCCCTAGTAATAATGAGAAGCATTTAAGTCATAAGGCAGGGACACCCAAACAGTGGAGCGCACTCCACTTAGGTGGCGTTTACTTATAATATCATTGGCGTAGGTTTAGGTTTAGATTTAAAAAGTATACAAAACATAGAATAATCAGTACTTAACAATTTTTACAACATAAACTTAGGCTTTATCTGGCTGGTTGGGTATGTTCAAAAGTGAGCACCAACGAAACAGGAAAACGTCCTAGTGTAGAAGCAATGTTTTTTTTTAATATTTGACAAGATGGGCGAGGTACAAAAGCAAAAAACTTGGATGAGGCACATAGGTCGGAAACCACTGATTTAAGTAGAGCAAAATAACTAGCCTGCTTATGACGTTAATAAGGCCGATATGAAAGACGCAATTTCCATAATAAATCACTCAAAAAACGTAAGGGTTAAAAATAAATAAAATACTGTTAAAAATAACCCAGCATGTTTGTCAACATAGCACCTGCAAAGTTTGTTGCTAAAAACAAATACGTCAACTTTGCTGACATTACTTGTTAAATATTAACCGTTAAAATTGGTTAAAAATACTTGGTAAGAAATAACACAGTATCTTAAGTTAGTAACGACCGAGTCAAGTTGGCTGAATTTAGCCAATTTTACTTGGTTAGAAATAACACAGTATCTTACGTTAGTAACGACCGAGTTAAGTTGGCTGCATTTAGCCAGTTTTACTAACTTAACTACAGCCGGCTCACTCGGTACATAACATCAGTGTTACTCGGTATTCTTAACCAATTTATCCAGTATCTACAGCCAGCCTACTCGGTAGTTAGAGCAGTGTTACTCAGTATACTTAACCAATTTATCTAGTAACAGCAGCCAGCCTACTCGGTAGTTAGAGCAGTGTTACTCGGTATTCTTAACCAATTTATCCAGTATCTACAGCCAGCCTACTCGGTAGTTAGAGCAGTGTTACTCAGTATACTTAACCACTATATCCAGTATCTACAGCCAGCCTACTCGGTAGTTAGAGCAGTGTTACTCGGTATTCTTAACCAATTTATCCAGTATCTACAGCCAGCCTACTCGGTAGTTAGAGCAGTGTTACTCAGTATACTTAACCAATTTATCTAGTAACAGCAGCCAGCCTACTAGGTAGTTAGAGCAGTGTTACTCAGTATACTTAACCACTATATCCAGTATCTGCAGCCAGCCTACTAGGTAGTTAGAGCAGTGTTACTCGGTTTTCTTAACCAATTTAAGCTGTAGCCACAGCCAGCCTACTCGGTAGTTAGAGCAGTGTTACTCGGTTTTCTTAACCAATTTAAGCTGTAGCCACAGCCAGCCTACTCGGTAGTTAGAGCAGTGTTACTCTGTATTCGTAATCAATTTAATTCGGTGCATAAAGACAGTTAAATTTGTATTATCAATAAAAATACTTAGGTCAATACTTCCAAAGTTTTTATATTCGAAAGTAGATACACTTTAAAATATAAAAACTTTGGAAGTACTGACCTAAGTATTTTTATTGATAATACAAATTTAATTGTCTTTATGCACCGAATTAAATTGATTTCGAATACAGAGTAACACTGCAAAAAAACAATTCTTATTAATAATAAATATTAATTAACCGTAACCACACCTTGAACAATTTTATTAGTTGCCCAGAAAATTGTTGTAAACCGGCAGTAGTTACCAAGTAACATTACTGTAAAAGAAAAAGGGGTTTTAGGGGTTCTTAGGAAATTAAAGTACAAACGTATGTGTAATGAAATGTGTTTATTTTTTTTCCATTAAACTAAAAATACTTACAACAAAAAATTCAATTTTCATGAATCTGAATGCACGCATGGTTTCTATGGCGGATAGCTACGGCAGACCGACGTCAGTCCTGACCGTCAGGAGAGCACTTAAGACGCCTGCGGAGCATGCGTATTTCATACAAACGTAATACCAAAATAATTTGTAAATTAAACATATTCCTAAGGTAGTGTGTGTTTATTTCGATTGAATTACAGAACATCTAGGTTCCCAAATATATATTTTGATTGGATACTGATTTTAACAAGAGTTATAAGAAAAATAAGTTTTCTATGGAAATTTTAAATTCCTCATATCTCGTCTTTGTATCATTGTCCTCTCAAAAAATATATTTGGGAACATAGATATTCTGTAATCCAATCGAAATAAATACACACTACCTTAAGAATATGTTTGATTTACAAATCATTTTGGTATTACGTTTGTATGAAATACGCATGCTCCGCCGGCCCCTTAATACGGCCTTGCTCTGCGCTCCTCGTGCGTGGCTCCGCTAGTGAATACTGGGTGTGACACGTTGTTTGTGGATGACAATGGATGAAGAAAAATATTATAAAGAACTTCTTAAAACTATGTACTGTTTACCATTTTGTAAAACACTCTTAGCATTTGGCCAATTTTACTTAATTAGGTACAACAAAAAATTGAGCGTGTGGACTGAGGTATCCTTTTTTAAAAATTGATTGATTCTAACGAAAGTTACATATATTTTAGTAAAAAAAATGTAAGAATATGATGGACTCGTTGAAAGAAATGTAAACAGTAAGATAAAAGAGGTAGGACCTAGAATTTGGATCACTCCATTCACACGCCTGCAACAATTGTCATGGCAAAAATCTCAGAATGTACGGCCTTGGAGGTTTAAGTTTGCGTTTCAAAAAATTGAAAAGAATTTATTAAGAATACTACATTTGATGGCCATAAAATGAATTGAGAATTATGTAGTATTTCTTAATATTTTTTTTAAATTCCTCATATCTCGTCTTTGTATCATTGTCCTCTCAAAAAATATATTTGGGAACATAGATATTCTGTAATCCAATCGAAATAAATACACACTACCTTAAGAATATGTTTGATTTACAAATCATTTTGGTATTACGTTTGTATGAAATACGCATGCTCCGCCGGCCCCTTAATACGGCCTTGCTCTGCGCTCCTCGTGCGTGGCTCCGCTAGTGAATACTGGGTGTGACACGTTGTTTGTGGATGACAATGGATGAAGAAAAATATTATAAAGAACTTCTTAAAACTATGTACTGTTTACCATTTTGTAAAACACTCTTAGCATTTGGCCAATTTTACTTAATTAGGTACAACAAAAAATTGAGCGTGTGGACTGAGGTATCCTTTTTTAAAAATTGATTGATTCTAACGAAAGTTACATATATTTTAGTAAAAAAAATGTAAGAATATGATGGACTCGTTGAAAGAAATGTAAACAGTAAGATAAAAGAGGTAGGACCTAGAATTTGGATCACTCCATTCACACGCCTGCAACAATTGTCATGGCAAAAATCTCAGAATGTACGGCCTTGGAGGTTTAAGTTTGCGTTTCAAAAAATTGAAAAGAATTTATTAAGAATACTACATTTGATGGCCATAAAATGAATTGAGAATTATGTAGTATTTCTTAATATTTTTTTTCAATATTTCAATTAAGAAATTGTAAAGATATTCATCATTACTTACACTATGTAAAAGTATACATCCTATATCATAACGCACAGAGGAAATCATAGCCCAATTCACACTTACGAAAGATTTTGAAGAATCTAAATTCAATTTTGATTGAACAAACTCAGTCTCTGATTGTAAAACTTTCTTCTTAGGCCCTACTATGAGAACATCACTTAGACTGCCACGGTGAAATATTTCATTTAGTTGAAGTTGATGTCTCATAGCTAAAGTTAAAGTCGGATTAACACGATTGCATGATGCCTTTGCAGCCATTTTTGAATGTCTATGTTTACCTTCAAATCTCATTGACCATAATGAAGAAATAGGCCCGTATTTTACAAGAGCAGAGTGATAATGGATCATGTTATGAAATTTTGGTTTTAAAGAGTCTTTCGTAACTTTGATATATAGCTCATTAAATTCACCTACCAATACTTGCAACAAATCTTCTGTACCGACTGTGACTTTTACACTAAGAATGATGTCAAGAATTTTCCTCAATTTTACATATAAGATCCAAATGACGTCTCTTCTCGGCACGAAATCTCCAATAATTATTCCCAGGAATCGTAAAAGAGTTAACATCTCCCCTGAAGATAAACGTAATGTACTTCGAATCAGGTGGTCCTTTTCTATCGAACACGGTCTATTTTTAGAATCGGGTCCAAAGTTCATTGTTGATATTTTATCATTAAGAACAGATAACGAAAAAAAGTTAAACCTTTGAGTGTACTCTAATAACATATAACTTAATACGTATTTTGCTACACCTTCGAGCACATCATGCATTATGTCAAGCCCAACCTGCTGAGACATATCAAAGTATTTAATGTCTAGAAAAACACATCTTTCTTTAATGCCAGTCGAAGTTACATTATTCAAAGCCAAGTCTGCAATATATGTATCGTTATTGCGTAGCAGTGTTTTGTCTTCGAAGCACTGCTCTTTTAAGACAGCTTTAGGTACTTTACATACTCTACATGAAAGGTTAGCTGAAAAGCTTTCCACAAGCCCTAACATTGAATGTAAGCCTAAATTATCACCCAGAATCACACCAAGTTCAAAGTAGATGTTCCCTTTATAAGTTGGAATGTCTATGGTTATACCAAATTCGCTTAAGTAATTGAATTCTTCTATCACTGGAGCGAATATAATGCGATTACCAAAAGAAATCCTGTCCGATGAATGAAACAATAAAGCAAGGAATATATTGGAAAGAGCAGAAGAGCGCCAGGGAGGAAGACATGGAATTGAAACATAAACTGCTCCCAACTTATGTATACCAGCATGGCTCCCAATAACATTTCCGGTCTCATAGTCATCAAAATACATAAATAAAGGAATAACTGTCCTGTCACCATGGTGATTCATTCTCTCTCTCCAATATGTACCTTGGATAAAATTTTCTTTTTCCTGTTTTAAATTTAAACTTTCCATATACTGCAACATTTCAGACAATACATTATCCAAAGATAAAAAAAATTTTAGAGTTTCTCTTAGTGGAATGAATTGTTCATGACAGTCTACAGGTTGCAAACGTGTTATCCCTTGACTTTTCACTGAAGTTAACCGTTGTCCAATACACACTGGCTGAGGTTTAATGTAAGATCCTTTTTTAAAAAAGTAATTCAAACGTTTACGTTCTGTTAAAAAATTGTTTAGTGAAGATGTTATTGAAGTCTGTACTTCATTAGCTAAACTCTTTGAAATATTAGCAGAACTGTTTGAATGTTCAATCAAAACCTTATTGACACACTGTTCTATTACTGGGCCCAATGAAGTTAGGCAGTCACTTAGATTATTAACAATACTTTGTACTACATTTCTTGGCAGCAATGTATTACCATAAAGCGATGCTATAAATGTGGAAATAACATTATCGATAGAGTTTCTTTGTTGTACAGAGCATGATGATTCAGAAGAAATAGAACATGAGGGAATAATATTATTTACGCTGTTATGATTATTACCTGATCGCTGCAACTCATCAGTATTAAAATCGTTACTTTCTACCGTATTCGACGTCTGCAAGCATTGGCCTTTAGATACATGGCATTTCTCTAAGTGCCTTTTAAAAGAATTATATATTTGAAATGATCTCTTACAATCGTCTTCACAGCATCTGTATGTTGCTATTGTGTGGTCACTGTGTTTATATTTTAAATGATTCCTAAGTAACTTAAGCTCTACAGAATCTCTACACATAAAACAAATAACCATTATATCAAAAATACTAATACTAATAGTACAACAAATCTTGAATTAACCGTTGAAGTGAAGTATATCAGCCTGTCAAAAAGTTTTGTTTTCTCGTGGAATAATTGAATATTGAAATCCTACATGTAGGAACAACATATCATACATCAATGCCCAGCTCTCCCAATAAGGTAACAGCTGAAGTTGATTCACTATCAAACTTAGTTTTAAGTTTAAAATACGCGTGCTGAATAAACATCCACGTACTGTGACACTCTACTGAATATTGGGCATTGACTACCCAGATTAATTTAAAACACGAACTGACAACTGACAAAATATTAGGAAGATCGTACCACACTTCATCGATTACTACAAAATAAGATTTAATTGTGTCAAGTGATGGACCCACAATTACCATGAATGGTTGTACTGTAAGACCAAATTGCCTAAACTTTTCTCTTCTTGTATCTACAACTGACCTTACATCAGAATCGTTTTTGACATGAGTGATGAATCCTTCTCTGACTTCGGATTTCGATGGCCGCCAAACTTTTTTTTTACTATTTTTTAAATGCACACTTGTTACAGCCAAAAGTGTAGGGATCAATAGCATGCAGGCAATGTTGGAGCTCTCTTCCGATGCTGGAAAAAGAAAAAGCTTTTGTAGTGTATGAATAGTAAAACATATTAAATATAGATTGGAGCGATTGGATAGAGAAGGTCATGGGCTATAAAATTGTCACGGGAATAACTATGTTGAAATTTGGTAGTACCTACTTATTAGTGTTGTGTGTATTACTAACATCATATGGATCAAGGTCTGAAATATTTTTTTTATAAATGTAAATATACCGAAATTGTTTTTTATTCCCACCCTTACATGAGTTACCCAGAGACATAATAAAAATGTAGGTATAGGTATTTACTTTACTTAGCAGTATCACTTACATTGTATTAGCAAATAGAATTAGAGTAGAATAGAATTAAAATTGTAATTATATATATTTAAAGTGTAGGTACTTACAATCTTGGAAACTAAGAAGTTCATTTAGAGCTGTGTCCTTGTTGTGAGTAGTTTTTCGCTTAATGGCCAGTTTAAAAATACTTTCTTTTAAAGTAGGAAAACTTTCAAAAATTTCTGTATATTGGCCAGCATACAGCTTTTCAAAATCGTTTTCCAACTGTAAACAAAATCATAATTTTAGTCTCTAAAAATAATTTCAATTTAACCAATGGGTTCTTTTTTTGAAGTACTTACCAATATGTATCCAGTTGATTTCCTCAAAGCTGGGTACTCCTTGAAATATTGAGATATAAGTAATTCTTTTGAAAGGTTTAAGCGTGTCCGTGTTGTCTCTGTCCACTTTTGTAAAACTGTTGACCAAGGCTCGCTGGAATTTTTAAGCCATTGCATAGCATCAGGGATCTCTTCCTCTTGTTCCGTCAAGAATTCATCTGGTAAGCGTAGTGATGGTGAAGGTGGTAGTGATCCATCAGATGAAGTTCTAGAAATTCGTCTACGTTTTTCTAGTACACCAGAATCCCGGTATTTTCTTTTTAAATTATGGATTTGATCCGGTAACTTCCCAGCCAACCTGGTGATAAGGCCACGTGTAGACTCAACAATTTTACTGTGAAAGTACACGGATGGTTTTTCACATGGAAATATTGTTACTATCTGCCTGGCCCAATTGGCATATTCGGCGGTTCGAATACATCTGTCTGGAGTATCTCGTAAGATTGCTGTTCCTATTATCCGGACCAATCGTTGGCGTGCAGCGTTCTCTAATGGGCTGTTTTTGTTTAAATTTAAAAGGCCTTTTCCTTCTAGACTATTATTTAATAGCAGTTTTAGATCCTGAAAATAAAAAAAAAAAACATTGGAAGCACTGTACACTAAGGCCCAGTGATTTTTATAGTAGGTACCTATTTTGTATAGTATGTATTTTGTATACTAAGAAGAGTTGTATTCTACACGAAAATAAATATCTGAAGATCTGTGGATCATAATGTACAGTGGAACCAAAACATTTTAACTCATAATAACCACCACCAAGCATTAAGCAACAGCATAATTATAAGCAACCATATTACAGGGATTTTCACATCACACGAGTCGCAACTCACACTCTTTGTCAACCAACATTTTAAAAAGCTAAGTAATCATCATCATCTTAGCCACAAGATTTGTTGTTAATGTGTTAACAAAGTTTAATGCAAATAAAAAATAATTTAAAAGTACTTAATCGAATTAAAACTTATTTCAATTTTACAGATGTGGTACGTCCCTGTAAAATAGTCACCCGAGTGTTAATATGTAAACCAAAATATGCAAAAGAAAAATACATACATAAACTTCAACTTGGCTTGCAGCAGGAATTGTGATTGTTAAAGCTGTGTTAGATAATTTTGAACGAGAACCAGTACTAATTGCATTATCTATTGTAACGGGAGATTTTGGTTTAGGTGTGCTCGTTTCAGCTTTATTACCAAGTGGATATTCCAGCAGATCTGTTAATGAGATATCTAAATCGTCACAAGCCTGAAAATTATAGCATTCAAAGGTCAGTGGGTCGTCTTAGGGGCGGATTTAAACTTGAAAATAAAACAATATAAAGCTTGAATGCAAAATATTATATGCGAAATATTATATGCGATTCAACTAAGAATAGGATGAGAGCTGTGCTACTATGTGACTTTACAGTAAATAAAGTCGGCAAATATTATTTTGACAAAAAATAAGCATTGTTTTTGTTTAAATATTAAGTAAATTAAAGCAATTTATACAATAGTATTCTTATTATTAACGAGACAATCGTAATCTAGGTACATCAAAAAATGGCGCGGCTCTCATCCTATTCTTAGTCGAAAAGTAGGTATGTACTAACTGTTCACAGTTATTTTTACCTCGTACCTAATGAATCTGAAATCATCAATCGTGATTTTGAATTTTATTTCTAAGGAAAATTGCCATTTATCAGGTTAACAACAAATCTACCAATCCGCACTGGGCCAGCGTGGTAGATTATAGCCCATTCCCTCTCATTGAGAGGAGGCCGTGTCCCAGCAGTGGGAACATTATACGCTGATGATGATGATGAGGTTAACAACATTAGCACTAAAGGTAAAATAAATATGAACGAATAGTACCTACTTAGAGAAAGATTTAATACTTTCTAATTTTTTTTTTGTAAGTTAATACCAACTTACATTTAAATTAACGCAATCAGGGTGCATTGTTTTTTTATAAATTTCCAAATTTCTTAAAAAAATTGATCTTGGCCCTAGTTTGGGAATCAAATCTTTTATTTCTGCCTCCCCTAATAGGGGCAGAGATAAACCTGTTATCTCATTTTCTGTAATGAAAAAAGTAAAGTTACAAAGATACCTACTCTTCTAAATAAATTAAAATTTAACCAGGAGACTGAATATTTATTGCAAAACATGTAATAAGGCGGCCATTTTAGACGCAACCACATATGGTAGGTACTCTGTGCAACCACACCACCTGAGACCACCTGTTTGTTACTAAGTGGTTACCTTGCCTTGTACATAGGCCTCCCCCAAGGATCTTCAACCTGACTAATCCTGTGCAGCCCGCATCCAGCGGCTTCCCGCGTGCCTCACCACATTGCACGACATGCAAGCCCTACTATTCACCTAACTATCACAAGAAAAAAAACAATAAAATGAAACTAACCTTTAAACACTTCAATGTAGGATTCGAGCTTCCAAGCAGTTAATAAACTTTGCACTTCTTCGTCCATAATATTGTCCAAATAACGTGTCACTTGTCCAAACTTGTCACACCCAATATTCACAATGGAGCCACGAACGAGTAGCGCATGCACACGTGCTTACTTTAAGAGAATCGACGGGAAAATGAACGAGCGAACTAGCGACCGAGACTAAACGAATGATGGGATTGATTGATGCTAGCCAAACGATTCGATTATTTTTAACAGAGTTAGCTACTCGGTTAAAATTAAACGACACGAACCGATTGCCGTTAACAGAGGTAGTTTGCAAGAAGCAACCGAGTAAAGAAAAATGGCAGCCGCCCATACCTACATTTGATTTAGCTGAGATTAATTTCCTACGTCTTTAAATGAAAAATATTTTATTTAACTCAACGTTATGTTCTGAATTAGTTTTTAGTGAATAATATAGAATTCAGTCATGAACTTTTTAATGGGCTTAACTAAAGGGTCCCCTAGACGATCAATTGCACTTGATAAGTCTAGGTACGTGATTGAAGCGCATTCATTTCGTGTGCAGTAGGTAGTTTTTAAGTGTATTGTTAAAAATACGTATTAATTTTTTTTTTTTTTTTTTTTTTTATTTGGCAAGTCGCTATTTGCGCAATGCCAACAACAAAAAACGAGGAAACTTGGTAGAAAATGAAATGTTTAATTTAGGACACGGAATTTGGATGGATATTGGATAGGATTATTAGGAAAGGCATAAACATAAATAAATATTATATGCGTATATTATTTTGAGTGATAAATGATGATAGATACATATATATTTTTGAATCATTAGAAGCCAGAAGGACAGAGATGGAGGTAGGAAAAGAACGTATTAATTTCGAGTTATTATTTTTAACCGACTTCGAAAAAAGGAAGAGGTTCTCAATTCGTCGTAATCTTTTTGAAGTGAAAACTTCTTTAGCGGCGTTGAGCACTTTTTCTGTAATGGGTATAAATCTTAAACTCGCGTCAGGACACGTGACCTGATCGAAATTATTAACTATAGATGTTTGTAAAAAACAACCGAATAATTACTCGATTACAATCAGAAGAGTTCTACTTATCTATTATTACCTATAGATGTTTGTAAAAAACAACCGAATAATTACTCGATTACAATCAACAGAGTTGTACTTATCTATTATTAACTATAGATGTTTGGAAAAAACAACCGAGTGAAATACTCGTTTAGTAACAACAACATGCTTATTGGTTATTAGCCAAGAATATTTAACAATATTCACAAGTCTACTCTTTGTCAAGTTTACTTGTAGATTTTTAGGCAAGTCTTAGTTAAAATTTACCAATATGATTGTAACCGAGCCAAAAAGGTACTTTGCTAAAGTAAAATTTTTTCAGTGATGAAGCCCTTTTGATATAAGAGCCTTGTACTTTCATTATAATGGATTAACCAACACTAGATAATACTTCCGGGCAAACACTTCAGTCCAATTCCATCTCAAAAGCTGTGGCTTCGAAGGCAATCTCATTAAGTTTGGATAAGAGGCCGTGGATTTGTAAGCCAGGGACAAGGCTTTATTCCATAGTTCAAAGTTAGAAATAGTTTCCAATCTAAATAAACAATTTACAGATCAACCAGTTCCACTCACAAGCCGAAAACATGAGATCAAAGAATTACAATGTATGTTTTCGGCAGAAGAAACAGTCAAAGGATTGTTAATTTAACATAAACCCAACTCAAAACCTGTTCGTTATAATTATAGTTTTAACATCTTTAGAAAATCCATTGTTTAATAAACATAAGTAAAAACAAAAACAACGGACAATTTAAGGGATTACTCAACAATTTTCATAATTTGATCGACTTATCTATATTATCTTTATTTAATTGTAATAAACCAGTTACAATGCACTTATCACACCAAAAGGCTAAAAACTCAAGAACGAACAATTGCTTTTAAATGCTAAGAGTATTTTTTATC
Organism: Agrotis puta; assembly: GCA_943136025.2. Classification (NCBI taxonomy): domain Eukaryota; kingdom Metazoa; phylum Arthropoda; class Insecta; order Lepidoptera; family Noctuidae; genus Agrotis; species Agrotis puta. Next base: position 3,459,776 of record OW964182.2, read on the forward strand.
TTGTTGATGCAATTGTTTCCTTTGCAATTCTTGGCCCTGATAAACACTAACACTGAGATCTGTAAACGTAATTTAGCAAGTACATGTTTTAAAGTGCAAGACAATAATTTAAAAATTTTGAATTTTATCGAGTCAGAGACACGAAAAAGTGGAACAGATATGAGGAAAAGATACGACAGCATATCGCACCTTTAATTACAAACAGTTGCGATCCGAAATTTTTCAAGAATTGGATGATCTTATACTATAAAACACGTATTAGGAATGGAACTCTCTGCCTGCGTCTGTGTTTCCGAACGCATACAACCCTAATCTCTTCAAAGCTAGAGTGAACAGGCTTCTTCTGGGTAAGCTTCGTCGACCTTGTCTTTGTCACCCCTGACCTACACTGAGGCCAAGAGCAAACGCATATTTCATTTAAATATGTATGTATATATATCTTTATGTAGACCGTAATGTTTGTCTAGCACAGGGGGTGGCCAACCGGTCGATCGCGATCGACCGGTCGATCTCGACTATTAGTCCAGTCGATCGTGGACCCATATTATGTTGATAAAACATCATCAACTCAGACTTCCATTCCAAAGTATTAAGTAAATTTAAGGGAACAATCTCATGTGATATGAAAAAGAACTCCTAAAACTGTTCAATAAAAAATACTACATGATTGTGTACTAAACTATGCTGTTTCATTTAAGATTTCAAGAAGTATGTTATTGGTAGATCGCACAGGGTTTCGTTAGTAAACAGTAGATCTTATGTCTAATCAAGTTGGCCACCCCTGGTCTAGCATAAGAAGCAGTACATAAGCATTAGCAATAATCATAACCAAATATCTAGTTGAACCACGGGTTAACTCGCACTCTGACATCAATTGCTTTCGGTGTCACTGCACAAGTGTACAGTAGGATAGTTCCACAGCCAAGATCATAATAAACAATATCATATTCTCGAACTCGAGTCGTGTGGCAAGAGTCTTGTCATTCCTTGTAAATAGGGGAATAGTGTATAAGACGGAATAACATTAACGTAGCGCAAGCGCCATCAGGACGTCATTTACAAGCGGCCATTCACAAATGGCGTCCTGTTGGCGCTTGCGCTACATTAGTATTGTATTAATTTTGCACTTGTGATTCCCCATCATACCTCGCGTCCCCGTCTTATACACTGTTCCTCTATTATGTAGCAGCAGCAAAAACCCCCACAATCTGTTTTCCGCTGTAGTTTTTCATTTGCCATGTGGTCTTATTTATCAGCGGTGCGGTCTTGCATGCTGTTACACTAATTAGCGTCAATTAGCACGATCGTGCTTACACTGCTTCATGACTTATAAATGCTTCCTCTTACAGATTATCTGCCACCGAAGTGAATCTAATACGAAAATGAGTCTATTTGCATTCCTCTGGAATAACTTGTAGTGGCGTTTTGTTTACTTTACATCCAGAATATTACAATTTGCGAACAATTGGTAACTTATTTTATTTGACATTTTAAGAAGTTAACTCTTTTCCATATTGGGATCTTCATGAACAAAGTTAATCCATATTTCATGAAAGTGTTCCTCCATTCAAAAGGCACACAAAGCAAGATTAAAATGCATTGTAAATCCTCATACATGTCCTTAAAAAAACATGGTCATAATTAAACCGTATATAGGTAGTGTTAACAGCTTTTGAAAAGCTAAAGGCTCGTATTGTTGTGTAAATAATTACGAAGTATCAGATTCAAAAGAGAGTTTACTCTCGATGTTATGTCATTCTCTTTAGGTCAACCTTTAAATGTAAGTTGATGATATTCTCGTAAAGCAGGTTCATTATAACTAAGTATTCGTAAAATGTTGTGGTAACATCAAAGGGCGGAGGGAAGAACCGCCATGTTTTTTTTCTCCGCGAGGCAAAATTATTATTATTCAACTTATTTCGCCTTTCATCTTTTAAGATGTTTTTTGTTTGAAACATGAGGTTGAAATATGTTTTCCTAATTTTCAGTTACGTATAATAAGTTAGGTATTCTTCAGTTATTTTCTGTTCTGTTATTTTACTTCTGCGCTAAACTTAGACTTGCTCAAAAAACAAGTTACCGCTACAAATAAGAAGAAAAAATTCAGTAATAATTTCAGCCCAATTTTAACGTTACGTATAAACAATGTAGAAACCTCCTAATGATTGTTAAAGTGTCTGTTTACTGCGAGCATTACATCAATTTGCAGTCCTACTTTCACGTACGAATTGGGCCCACGCTCCGAACGTGGGTAGACTAAATAAAAACTAGACCAGAATTAGTGTTCACCTTAGTATGTATTAGGTACGTTAAGCGCTGTAAATTCTACGTTTTAATTAATTCTGAATAAACTTTTGCACATTATGAAAAAATGGTTGGAAGATGTGTTTCGAACTTTGAACATCATCAATTTTTATTTCTCGTCTCATCGAAATTTTGCTCTATCAAAATACTAAGGTGACGCCGAGGTTTAAAAAGAAATTTTATTTGGCAACAATTGTGATCTGACGCATAACTTACTTTCTTCATGTTACATATTTGTTATTTCTGAACTTTATTGCCTTGCATAACTTAAACAAAACAATCGAATTAATGAATATTGTTGTCGCTTTAGGTCAATAATCACAGCGCCTGATACTTCTAAGTTACTCGCCAAGAAACGCCTTCGCGTTAATAGCTATGCATAAACGATCAGGCGCTTAAAACTTAGCCTACCAACCGCATACTTCTATAGCTGTGACAACGAGTTTTTTTGTGAAAAAAGAAAACAACAGGGTATGTTCTCTTATAAGAACACAATTTACTAAAGCACTTTCCCTCATAAATTTGGGTAATGACGTGAACATGGAAATGATATTATTCCGGAGGAGGGCAATTTGATTGAATATTAATATTACCTAACCTACATTCAGCGCAAATTACAATAGAACATATTTTTATATCAGGAATTCATGCTTCACTCGAAACAGGCATAAAGTTCCTGGCATAAAAGACAGGCGTATAAAAAGAACATAAAGCAGGTCCAGTAACACAGATGTGTAATTAAGGTTGTGTTAATGCACTGTACGGTAGCAAACAGAACATAATTTAAGCCAATGTTGGTAAAGCTTGTTCCACTAACAAGGTTCAGACGATGTGGGAATGTATGTAATTGGGTAAAGTGGATGAAATTGCGTATCGGCGTCGGCGAAGTTATGGGTGTGGGTAAAAATGGGTGGTGTTGTGGAAAGATATCTATTTGTGTTTATCACGTGAAAGGTTGTTCGAGAAAAATCTTGGTTCTTTTTAACACGCTTTATTATTTACCTTTCATTCCATCAACATTAGTGAACTCGACTGTCTACTGGCAGAATAAACAGTCAGTTTAATTGAAGTAAGTTCAAAAATGAAATTCGTAAATTCTTATGTGTGGTTGACGTCAAGTTTGAGGTTTGCTATCTTCACAACGCCATGTATCTAAATCATCCCTAATTTATCCTTGATAAATTCTCGAGAGAAAATGGCAATTTAGTTTTTAGATAAATTAATCAGTAGATTTCTTTGAAATATTGGAACAACAAAACAGAAATAAGCAGTAAAAATTTTTTGTTTGGCATGACTGCATAGTATAAAACAAAGCGACTTTGTTTTATACTATGCCGCTGTCTGTCTGTGTGCCCCTATGTTTACTTAGATCTTTAAAACTACGCAACGGATTTTGATGTGGATTTTTTTTAATAGGTAGAATGATTCAAGAGGTATAAAACATGCATAATATAGTACAGATTGCACCCGTGCGGAGCCGGGGCGAGTATATACCAAAACTGTAAAAGAAAAGAAAAAATATGTTGAAATAATCTTGTTAGTTAACTAAATAAAAGCTTTGTTTACCGACCTTACCAAAGATATCGAGCTTATTAATTCTGTTTACATTTGTGAATATCAAAGGTCCCCGTTTGATGGAAACCTTTAATGGAAACTGACAATAAATTGTGTGGGCGTTGTCTTGATATCTCATACATTATGTATTTGTTATATCGTCATATTTTACGAAATGGAATGTTATGTATATACGAGTAATAGAGTGCGATGGAACAAAACAAATATTTTCTTGCGGATAAGATTGTGGAATACACTTGTGATATCATTTGTAAATAATGTAATCAATATCTTATTGACTTACATCTCTCTGGAGACAAAAACATTTGTTTTTCTTTCGGCTACTTTTCATTACAAGGGTGCTTGCTACCTATTTCAAATTTTCCGAAGGACCAATATAATTGTTTGAAATTGATGCTGCGAACAAAACTGGCTCAAATGAGCACAACAGAATAATTCTGCGTTGATTGCGAAGGTCCGATGGCGATTATATCATTCAATATCGATTATATCTAGTTCGTGACCATGTTGTGGCTTGCAAAACTAAAATAGAGTACACAGCAGTGCGTAACACGTCTTGATTAATATACCACAAAAAGAATGCCTTATTAAAAATAGTTGGCGATATCACAATGTGATTACAACGAGCGGAGTACAGTTGTACCAGCCAGCCACGTAGCGGGGACGAGGCATAAGCTTTAGCGATTTTGACCATTTTAATTAAATAATTTCTTACATATAAAAAAATATTATTTTACGAGTAACATCCACCGTCATTTTTTTTATAACTGTTTTCAGTACCGAAGAAACTCTTGACACACATTAATAGGAATCATTTTATTAATAAAATCAGGTTTTTTGTCGTTATTACATCAATTAATTCTCTTCTTAATCACTATAGCAACTTTAAACGAACGCCTGAATAAAGGAAAATGAGATACAGAAAACAGGATGCTAAAATCTTTACTGTAATAAAGTCAATTACTAGTAAACGGTCTTCCGGCAGCATACATCGCTTAAGTGGGTTCTTACAACTTAAACGAATAGTTAAATAGATGATTATCTCCTAGTCTTAGAATGAGGAAATAACTCGTATAACATGAATCGCTTCATCATCTAATATCATAAAACCACATACTAACGCAACATCGTAACGGGTAATTTGAACCGCTCGGCTCTTCTCTCTTAAATACGGTCCTATTCGGATGGCACAAATAATCGTAATTCGTTTAAGCAACCGAAATTGCGGCAACGTGCAACGTACCGATCGAGCGATGAAATAATCGTGTCGTGTTTTCGAACTGCATCAATCAGACTACGATGCAAAACACATGCAATAAACCTAATTATGCGGACGACGGGGTTATAATTATTATGTTTTATTATCAAAAACCGTTCTTAAACTCCATGCAAACGTCAGCAGGAGCACTAGTTTATTTTTTTGAGATTTACTATTATTATTGCAAATTAGATGCATGCAAACTAGAATTTAAAATCGTGTTTATCATTCTTAACTCCCAATCAATTAGTGCCAAAGCGTACTACGTTTGGCAAGGGCATAGATGCATTGGTCGTATACATATTTTATGAATTTATGTATATTTTGCGGGCCGATAATACAAATTATTCGTAGTAAAATATTACGCAGTCAAGTATTCTAATGCTAACTAATATTATAAATGCGAAAAGTACGTTTGTTTGTTACCTATTCACGCCCAAACCACTGGACCGATCATCCTGTAATGTTGCATAAACGTTGTCAGGTTTACAGAGATGGGCATGGGCTCCTTTCATCCCGAAAGAAAGTATTGAGTTCCAAATAAAACAACAATAACGTTCATAACAGATGGCACCACATGTAAGGTCAAAATTGATTGACAAATTCTGAATTTATATGAACGAAGCTGCGGGCAAAAGTTATTAGGTATTTAAATAAAACATTGGAGAGGTGTATTTTAAGTGACAGTAGGATTCAGTTCAGAAATCTATTTAGTACAGTATCGTTATTAATTAAACGACTAAGCAGCGGATGGATGTAGCGTATGCACGACGAAGCCGACATGTGCTACGGAACATTATTCATTTGATATGAAATTACGCTCGAGTTAATTTGTGGAAAACTTGGGAAATTAACATTAACACGGTTGATAAGATTAACTTTTTCTAATTTTGTATTTTAAAACTACAGTCCCTTTAGACACTTTTAAGCCGCGGGCATGCGGGCAGCGAGTAATGGGCGATTCGCTGTCCGACCATGGACCATGCCCGGGTCGACGGCGCGTTGTGTTCCACGCGCGCCTCAAAGAGTGTCAGCATAGTGACGGGGCCTGTAGAGGGCCAAAGCCTGCCGGGGTCGCGGGACTAACGAATTACCGTGACCCCGGTGCGTAAAGGGCTATTGAAGGACACCGTGGATTTTAGTCAGTACAAGTCTGACAGTCCTTCTCGCCCTGCCCTGGGTGGGAGGACTCATTTGATGATTTTACCACGACAAAAAAAATACTTTTAAGTAGATAATGTCTACCAAGGCATCAGGTATTGAACGCTAGCTATACTAGGAAACGCAACATTAATGAAGGAACGCTACATTGTCTAATTTAATTATGCATGGCGCGAAAAACATTTAATTTCACAGCTGGCATGAAATAAAGTGCACTCGACTAAAGAATGTTTTACATACATGAATAGTAATTAATCGCTAGTCAAACGACTGCATGTTTATGATTTACAAATTCGTTTTGCTCTATGTGTAAATCGGCAATAAAAATGCAAAACGCTTCACAAACGTCAACAGCCGAGACTCAATCAATACTGCGTGGATGAGGTTAGGTATCTCTGATATTTTACATAAACCGATACGTTTTACTTCAAAAAGACATACATTAAGCATGCATTACAGATTCATGATGTGCCGCTACCTGTCCTATATCCGACCAAGAAACGTCAATCTATCTTCTCAAAAATAAACTTTGCACTATTTTCATTATAAGAGCAATTTGGTTGTAAAGTAAATATTTCTCAGAGATATTTGAACATTTTAAAAGTAGGACAAACATTTCAATGTTTTAGAAAAATAAATAATTCAATTATTTCTTGAATAAATTATTTTGAAAGAGAGAATTCGAGAAGCTTTTTGCAGTTATCTATACAGACACAACTCAGCCTACGGCGCTGTTTGTGGAATCGATACTAATTGCATAAGTGAAATATCAATTCTGAGTAGCACTAAAATATTCAAATCGACATCCTTTCACAGTATGAATCGATTGTAAAAAACGATGAGTCATCCAGTCATCTGCTGAACACAGAGTAAACGGGAGATTAAAATAAATAAATCGTTTATATAATAATAACCTGTGTGAGTTCGGTTTATAAACAGCCGTTTACAAGTATTTTTTTTTTAAACGTTGTCCCACACTAGGAATTTCTCCTGTATCGCGGGTGCGTTTACAAAAATAGAAACTCACATACACAAACACACAGACCCGGAACAACTACTTGCAGATCATACAAATATTTGTTCCGTACGGGAATCGAACCCGCGACACACAGCGTAGCGATCCAATTGCTCAGCCACTGCGCCAAACGTGCCGTCAAATTAGGTAATCGATCCATGCACAGGTTTACACAGATGGACATTCCCCTTACCCAGTGGCCCGGTTATCAACTTCCGCGCGCTACTTTCCATCTGTGTTGCTGAAACTACAATTTTTTGTCGTCCTACTGAAATGGAAATATGCACGATGTAATCAATATTGGTTCATATTCAATTTCGTTCAGCAAAATGTTTGTCAAAAAGCAAGTGTTTCATTTTTTTGTCTACTGAAGGTAATGCTCCAAACAACTTTACAGATTATGGTTCAACAATCTCTCTGATGGCGTTCGTCCAAAACGAAAATTTCGAAATAAAATGAACTACCAAAACATCGTTGTACAATCGTTGTCGAACTGTGCCGTTACATATGTATTTTGTATTGTCATCAGAGCCATCAATGGAAAGTGGCACTCGATATAATATGTATGCGGGCTGTCTGCTTTGGTAGACAAACATGTACATTGTATGTTTTGTGATATTTTGGCAGCATTAGCACTTTATGCAAAGTCAAGCAATAAGCAATAAAACAATCAAAATGAATTCAATTCTGCTGAACAATCTAATTAAGCAGATCTACACTGGACCGTAGTTAAAAATCATAGAAAGATTGCATCACAGATCTTTCAAAGCCGTCACTGAAGAGGAGACAGAATTAGTCATCCTTCATTTCGTAAACTGCACTTTCAATCAGAGGCAATTGAAAATATAATTTATTTCTCGTCTAATATTAAAAGATTGAACTGAAAGTGTCAGATCGAATTACTGCGCAGCAAATTAACGACATTGAGTACATGGACCGTGGACCAACCAAATTGTGCAATTAATCAGTGTTACGATCACAAACTACAGTTACTTACGGATGAACAAAAAAAGTCGAGCGGTATAATGAGGCCTATGATCAGTTATGTTACTGGACCACAATTAGTCAGTCAAAGAAAGAAAAAATTATCACTAATCATCACTGGTTTCAATTTTAAACGTAGGTAGTAACATCCTTTTTTTTTGTTGGAAATTGGCCTGAAAAAACATCAATAAGACAAGAAGGTATACAAACATCAATAAGATATTAATAATGAATGAACAAACACCGGTTTGAAAGGAAGGTTCTAATAAACCAGACTTTATTGAGACAGATTTCTTCGAATAAGTTGAAAATAATTAAGAACTATATGCCAAAGACACTGGCTATTCGCGTTTCATCATCGAGTCTATTCTAAGAAGTATGCATTGTCATTTGCTTAATCTTAATTACTTTATAGTTGTTAACCTTATCTAAACTACAGGAGACTAATATTAACCCAGAAATGTTGCTGGCGCTTGTTGACGGGGCCAGATTTGAGATCTAGCCAGTGAGAGTTCCTGCTTAGGAATAGAACAGTGGTCGTTGCGTAAACGCTTTCGCCACGATTTCACCTCGACTGTAGTTTGTCACAGCGGTAAGGGCTGTGGTGTATTACGTGATTTGTAGCAGTTATATTATTCGAATACTGATTTTGGTACGTACTACTGGTGCATTATCTCATCGTTCAAGGAAGTCATATTATACAACGAACGAGAATTTCAAACAAGACTTATTTCATTGCTTGACTTATGCTACTAAACCACGAGAAAATAGTCATCACCATCTACCACATCAAGAGTGTCAGTTATCTTAAACAATTTCATCATAATCTAATGCAAATGACACAAGACCCTGTTGCAAATCTTACATCATGATATTGCAAGCAATAATTTTTCAAGAACTTATTATTGGAAAACTTGCGCTGACATTACTAAACATAATTTGCAGAAAGAGAATAGAGCTATAAACTTTTTTTTTTACGTGGTAAAATCATCAAATGAGTCCTGCCACCCAGGGTAGAGGGGGAGCGACTGTCGGACTCGTACTGACTAAAATCCACGGTGCCCTTCAATAACCCTTTACGTACCGGGGTCACGGTAATTCGTAAAGTCCCGCGACCAGAGCTGCAAACTAGCGAGAAAGTATAAATACCCCACTCCCAGTCATAAAGGAACCAACTGAAGACGAAGAAAGTTAACAACATATTTCCGGAATCGTTACATGACAGTAACATAACACGTAATATAGTAATCAGCCCTTAAATAACAACGCAATAAAGTCCCCCTTGTTATAAAGAACCGTAACAAGATAACAACTAATTAACACCTGATATCAGTTACTAACAAAGTCCTGTTTTTTGTCAAACAATCGTGCCTACAGTTCATATTTGCAAAAAATCTGTATCTAATCATGATTCAGCAGTATTAGAAGTCGATGGCCACGTGTCACTGGCCGGTAACATAATTCTTTGTCACGCACAGTAGAAAGTCAGAATAAAGACTTGAATAAGATCTCAAAGAACTTTTAAGATAAGAGAACTTAGTCAGCTAACTAACGCTTTAAAACTGAAGTTGGGTGAAAAGCAATTTGGAAGAAGTTAGAGAAGTAACTTCAAAATGAAATTAAGTTCATGAAATAAGTAGATCTCAATTGTTCAGTTAGGAGGCTTGGCAAATTATAATATAGTCAGTTGATTTTATGTATTTGATATGGCGCTTAATGGAAACATGTTTATTATTATTATGATAAAAGCTTTTAATTTATCCGAAAATCCGGTTAAATGAATGCAAATGGTTTTACTTAAATTTAGTTTTAAATAATTGTATATTTTGCTTTGTTTTTCGACAGAATTAAACACGAATCAGATGCCATTTCTCGTTTAGTTTTATAAACTCTTTAAAATTCTGCATATTCTTTTAAATGTGACAGTTTATCCTTGTCAGTACGAGTAATTTGAATATTTATGTTACCTTCAACGTAGAATAAATAGCCGTAAAGTTTAGAAATTGCCTCGGCATTATTTATAAAAATATTTGTAGGACAGCTCACTTTCTTTGCATTAGTGAAGTCATGAACTCATGACCGACATCAATAAACCTGTTATGAATTAGACAGACAACGCCCAAATTGATGATACTACGAACGATGATTCATGTCCTTTAAATGTCTGGTAAGCTAGCCGGTTTATGTAAAGCGATATGTAGACTACCGAACCACCACGATGCAGGAGAAATTTTTAGTATGATATTCCACATATGTGTTCGTTTCATTTTGATGCTCAGTTTCAGTACATAAATGCTAGGTTACCAAACGTACATTTTTCGTCTAAAAATATCAACACTGTAAGCTACGCAATCCGTTATTATTGTTCTAGATGTGGCTTAGACGAAGAGCTCATGTTATACTGGCACAATACTGCTCACTCGGAAGAACTAAGCCTATTGTAATACGATTTCACTCGTAAGTTATTCACAGTGAAAGTGCTAAATGTTTTCCGAACAATACCGTTGTAATTAGCCGTCTACTTTGAATAACTGAGCTCATTTAAGGATAAATATAGATAGATGAAAGTGAAATCCTGCGAGCTATACGAAAACGTACCAAAAGAAAATATACTCTTGCAAATATCAGTTTGGAAAGACCCAGTGGCAATAAAACTATAAGTTTTATTTTAACCTGTTTTTGCCCTAAACTTCAAAACAATAGAATTCAAAGTTTTCCTTATGCATTAATTAAAACTTTAAATCAAGTTTTGGGATCACGTTTAACGATCTCTGGTTTTTATTATAATATCAAACGATAAGATCACAAAAGGGAAAATCAAGGCTTTGTAACTAAACTAGGTTAATTTGACAAGAATTCTAGAAAACGTAATTAAATAGTCTAATTATAATCTGATTCTCTCTAGAAGTTGAAACAGAACCTAGTAACTTGCTTTAGAATTGGTATCTATGCTTCATAGTTGTCTACACAAATGCTTACAATGTATATAATTAAATAGAGGTCCTTTATTTAAGTTTACATTTAATTGAAGAGTAAAACTCGTCTTTTAAATGGAATTTTCTTTGCATATCTTTCTTGTTACCAAGTCTTCTACTATTATGGATTTATAGTTATAAAGTCGGAGCACACGTTGTACGTTTCCTTACATTTTACATTATTTATACTGAAATAGCTACTTTTTTTTTTTATCGTGGTAAAATCATCAAATGATTCCTCCCACCCAGGGCAGGGCGGGAGGGACTGTCAGACTTGTACTGACTAAAATCCACGGTGTCCTTCACTAGCCCTTTACGTACTAGGGTCACGGTAATCCCTTGGTCCCGCGACCCCAGCAGGCTTTGGCCCTCTACAGGCCCCGTCACTGTGCTGACACTCCTTGAGGCGCGCGTGGAACACAACGCGCCGTCGACCCGGGCATGGTCCATAGTCGGGCAGCGAGTCGCCCATTACTCGCCGCCCGCATGCCCGCGCCTACGGTGGCCGGAGATCGTCTTGCGACGTCCGACGCCGTGGGCGTCCACCACTGCGGCTGGGGTGGAGGGAGGTCGCTGTCCTCCCCCTCACGCGGCTCGCCTTACTGAAATAGCTACTGGAGACATTTTATTGTGTGTTCTAAAGGATGTATAAGACTTTCATCATAAGTTTAGTACGCGTTTCTAGAAAAAGATATATCAAAAATTGTCATGTATCATAGAAAAAAATTGTAGGCTGAATTGTACGACCTTCCAATAACCTCAGGTTCGCCCCCTATGGTTCAGATTGAACTGAGTTACTATCTGTGACGAATGCGTATTATCACTTGAAGGACAGATAAAAACAGTATCGATATTACGCATGTAAAATTGGAGACGTACCGGGTTAATTTTATAAAACAATACTTGAATAATTAATAGATAAAATGAGTCACAGTGTTACGTTTCAGTGTAGCACAATAAATAAAAAGAATGTCAGGTCTAACTTCGGCCTGTTTTTCACAACAGAAAATTCGAACATAATTATTTTTATTTGTCACTTAACCTAATTATCAAGTCCATAGCATTGAAGTGCCGTATTCGTTTACAGTTTTGCGCGAATTGGGCCTTTTCCGCCGACACACGTGGGAGCCGACATTGACCTCTATATTTTTATCTTTTGAATCGTGTGCCTCACAGTGTACACAGCATTGTTTGTAGTCATTTTGTAATTGTTTCGAGTTCACACGTAAATGTGGGATCGTGTAAAACGGTGACCAAGAAAAATACATTAAGAGCCACGCCACATTAGCACATGACTATCTTGTGATCTGGAAATACCTAGCAGAATCTACTTAAAAATCTTCAAAATAATAGTTTAGTAAGGAAAACTACGTTCCTTATAAATGTTACAATCGTGCTTAAGTAATAACAAGATAATCATCATCATCAACAACCAATCAACAACTTTTTCGAACTTTGTTGGGAGTATCTTACATGGAGAGAATCAGATCTCCACAACCCAGTAACTGGGTAATACGAAACATAAGCAATAATATCATACAAAGCTACATACATGGCTACAAGCAAAAACAATTAAAAGTTTATTTCAGTAAAATAATAAGTTGGAGAAAATTCTTTAAAATGATCTAGATTCATCTGGATTTACTGATCAACCAATTACAAAAATCTTTACGAATGATACAAAGACTACTTGTCTACATCAGTTCAGTGATAAAACGGACTTGGCAGTGTTTAAAGGTCGCTATATGTATACCGGTAAATAAGACGGTACTAGTAATAGTATGGTAAGTAGATTGTATGTTACTGGTTCAATATTTGCACAGTCATTTAACACTACAACAAGACACTCGATATGTGCTACCGTGCCGTAAGACAACGGTGAATACATAAGTATTTATATACCTACACAATCTGATCAACAAATCAGTCTAACACATAGTAGTGTGTAGCTACGTTCATATTCCTGTCACTAGATGGTATATAAAAGTAAAATGTTAAATATTAACAAAGAAAATTGGAAATATGTATGTGAAAAAAATTTATTACCTTTATATTACTATTTATATTTATTACCTAACATTTCAAAAACCCTGGAGCATTCCATTGAAAGTTGAAACTAGAAAAGTTCAGACATAAATTACGAGGATTTAGTTTCTAAATGCAAATTAAACTCAAATCGTTTATAAGGTTATTTTCATAATAACTGGAGTGGCGATTGTTTCAGCAACCTTATGAAACAAGACTTTAAATTATAAATATTGCAACTCTATGTATACACAGGCAACTTTGAAACGGATATTAGATAATACAAAATAAATTTATACGAAGGAAATGGTTGTGGCAATTGCATGATCGTAACGACTTCCACACTCACTCGTGCAAATGTCATCAAAGTCCTTTGACTCATGCATTCATGCTAGCTCACGAACATATGAATTATGAATTGCATGTTTCCGAGGATAGCAATCGATTCCTTTGAAGTTTCACGTAACTGCTACTTGCGATTGACAGTCGGACAATTTGAAACAACAGTACAGTTTAAATACGTATACGATAAAACGGGTATTGTACCTCAGATCAAGATTATTAATTTACTGTTTCTTGTTAACTGCCAATTATGCATATGACGTAATACTACACAAAAATTGCCAATGCTCTTTATCTTCTTAAGTGAGCCAATAAAAAATCGATTACGTCGATCGTTCAATACATAGAATATTCAAATCGATTAAGCGATTTACAATGGCCTGGCAAATGCCTTGAAAATGTCAAATAGTTCTATGAACGAGGATAATGGGAGCACAAACAGACTATTTTAAGCATATCTTGGTGGACAAAGGTAGAAAGCCTAATACAGTCAAGTTATTTGCAAACAGTCATTCACTAAACTCCAATGATTGTTATTTATTGAACAATGCTATAGTCTAATTCTAATAGCTGTTAGAATTAAAACAAAAGGACAGAAAACGTGACAAGTAACAATAAAATAACTTTCGAGAAAATACTAACTTTGAAGGAACTTGACAACATGATCGATAAACATTTTGAATTTGACAACTACTAATTTAAAAACGAGCTGAATTATTCTTAACAAATTAATTAATATAAAATTTCGACCATAAAATATTATTATGTAATTATGATATTATCATGTAACTTAATCAATGAAACGCTCATAAGTTTTATTACAGGCGAAACAAATGCTGAAAAGTGAAAACCGACACAGACTGTAGAAGGAGAGACATGCCCATAGCACGGTAATAAAATAATATTTATACTGTGTCCATAGTAACCATAAACGTCATTGTTCAAAGATACTTCTGGTTTTGAACTCATAAATATTTATATTTGAATACTCAGAACTCCTAAGATTTTATCTAGCAGACAAATCAGCAAGTGTGTCGGTGGCAAAAAAAGCACCTGAACCGCGGAACTTATGAGCAAATATGTCGTGACTTACATAATTGAAAATATGATAACATTAGTGACTTAAAAAATATTCAGCACGAATAACTGCTTATAGTATTAAGATTTTACGCATCTACGACTGCGAGTGTTTCATTGGAACCAAGACCTATCGCCTTGTTCATGATCACGGAAATGTGTCATCAAGTAACCGTGACCCTGGAACGTAAAGGGCTATTGAAGGATCACCATCACAGGTCTGACAGTGCCTCCCGTCCCGAGGACTTATTTGATGATTTTACCAAGATGAAAAAAACATTGTTAATCAATAAATTGTTGCTGTGGTCGTTAAAACCCTAAGCATTTTTTGTAACCGCAGCACTCATCAAATCAATTGAAAACGTGTTTTTCTTAGCAAGTAACGTAGAAAAATAATCTCTACATTATTAATTTACTCACAAGCTTTTCAGGTTAAAAGTATGTTAAATATTGGCGGTAAACAGTGTACATACGGCATTTACTGTACAGTAAAAAAATGTGTTTTCAAAGAACATGAAGTGTACTCGCATGTTTAAAGCTATTTTTGTCTGTTTTTTACTTAGATTTCTAAACAAAACGTCCGTAAAATGAAGGATCTAATGATGATTGTGGCATTTGATTTGTAAATAGTGATTGTTAAAGCTATAAGTACGGGAGCTTAAATGACAAAGGTAAAACCGTTCGAAATTATTGTTTTGGATTGAGAGAAATTAGGTTAAATCTACAAGCCAGTTGTAAAGGAACCTTATTTTTATTATTATTCAGTCCATTCATTTCATCATCCCACAACACAGGTTACAAATAAATAACCATTCGTACTTTTCCATAAAATTTTCCTTCCTTGAAATAAAATAAACGCAATTTTAATTCCCTATTACGTTTTTGGGAAATTTACAGAACATTGATGTATAAACGGGCAAAATAAAGTCATGACGACTAATTACATTAAATTATCTTCGTTGCTTACACAGATATCCAGCGGAATGCAGGCGCCACTTGGAACCTAGTCCATGATCAATGATTAGTCATGCTTTTGTTTTAATTACACTGGACATACACATATTACGAACAAAAGCAATAATTTATGTCATCGTAGAAAACATGAACAAGGAAAACTTCACAAGATGCGTTTACCTATTTATACATTTTCATTGTCTCGTCTTAATTTACTTCATCAATGACATGTCCCTTGCATACAACGGTAAAGATGTAGTTATACTGTACTTTAAAGTGAATGCTATACAGTTGACTTTTAACTAAACGTTTCAATTTACGTGAATGCACTCATCCTTGTAAAAACCGACACGGGTAGAATTTTTATTTGCAGTTCCCACGACGCATACTTCTGTTGTTGTGGTTGGTTCCAATGCGCTCTCAATAAAAATGATCAATATGTATCAAGAACAAAGCTAATTTGTAATTCTACCATACTTTGAAGGGCTGTTAACTGTTGGGCAAGCAATGTAGTATCGATACATTATTCAAATACCAATATTTGAAGTGAACAAGCGAGATGTTCTATTTTAAGTTAAATTCCATAAACTATTAAGCTTATTACAGAATTCATAACAATATTAGGCTAAGACAGCCGATAAAGTAAGTGCTACCGCTATGTTTCGTATTTCTACTATTTACCGGTGCTCAAAACCATTTTTTCATTACAGTTATCACAGTGTCTAGACCCTGAGGTGTACTAAGTGTGAGTTATTCACACTATGTCTGGTGCTATTTATTATGTTCGTCTCGTACTAGTCGTTATGTTAATTGGTGCCCGTTTTACTCTCCTATAATAATATAAAAGCCCCGTTTCTTAATTGCAGCGCTCTTTGAGTGCGTCGCGAAGGAAATGTAGGTAAACTGCTTACGTCCTTTTCCGTCGAGAGTGTATAGCAGGTTTTATGTGCAGGTTTCATCTCCTGCAATGCTCTTCAAAACTCATTAGTATGTATAGTAATCTTTGGGCAGCATCTCGAGTGTCCTCATTAATAGCTTGTATTTCTAGTTTTTTTTTTTACAGGTGCAGGTTATTTTTACAAAATAAAGCATGTTGACCGTGAAAATAAGCCAACATCCTAGTTTCCAGTGCAGTAGGTCATCCCAAGCGCGGATCTGTGTCGTTGGCCTTCATAAAATAGGTCACCATGCACCCTCTCGCCCCTGCACCCGGAACTCGGTGCAACGCATGTATACAGGGTGACTATGCTGACCTGGTTGCAGGACCTCCATTGTATTGAGTAAGTTTATAAATCCGATGGGATAGGTACAGAAAAGCATCATTTTCCTTTTCCCATTTATTTGGGGTCGGTGCAACACGTTTTCTTCTTCCATTCTCGCCAGTCAGACGTCACATTGGTATACAATATGTTTTACGACGGTGGGATAGTCTTGTTTAAAGTCAGTTTTTGATTCCATGATCTCAATGTTTGTCTTACTCAGGACACTAATTAAACGACCAATGTTGCGGTTACATCAACAAATAAAATCATGCCCAACTGCCCAAACTAGTTTAACGAGTGTCACATATATGAATTATGACTGTCCGTTGGATATTCAATACATGTCTGTAATAAGTAGTTGCTATACTTTTATAGTCTCTACTAATTACCATTGTGTTACATTAAAAATAGATATTTCAATAGAGCTTATACAAAACTGAACGTTAAATTGTCTTACAACATAGCTAAGGTTTCAAGTTTATAATCTATCTGCAAACATTTTAAGCAATACTTATACAATAGCTAATATTTTCGACATTTGAAAGTAGATACTTTATTGCCAATCTTTTTTACTTGAGGACAAAGCATGATTATTATTTAAAAATTGCTACTTTTCTGAAAGAGACTCTTTTGTGCTCACTGTAAATCAGTATACGTCAAATACATAGTACATCAGTATTTTAGTTGACGTTGAGGGTTTCTGATATTCAATTATAAAGATTTGCATATTTCATAATAAAACTACAGACTGTTGGTCATCTCATTTGCTGGTGATTATTAACCTCTCGGGCGCGTTACGTACACCCGGGTGTACATAAGCGAAAACGCCCCAGCGCCTTACGTACACACGTCTGTACATAACAGACAGTCGTTCATTAGACGTTGATTTTTATCATTTTCAATTATAAATCGCCCGAGAGGTTAAGAACATTGAACAGGTAACATTGGTAGAATTAAAGGAACGAGACACGTGTAGTGCAATAACTATTATAGTTCAAAAGTTACTTATTAAGACGTTACAAAGGCAAATGGTCTTATAAAAAAACTGTTTCCATAACTTAAAATAAAACAGTTTTAAAAACAACCGCATTGTATGAGTATTATTTACATGTAAATATGAAAATAACACTGTCATCACATTGGCATTAATTAATTCCAAACAAGACTTTAATTGCAAGTGTATTTACCGTATAAACTTTATATAAATAAAAGTAAACGATTCTGTTTATTATGAAATAGCTTTAATATTCCACGGCACTGAGAACACTTATAAACAACTCGCTATGTAATCGAATTAAATAAAGCGATTAAATGTTATATTTATTGTATTCCGTTGACGTAAATAGAATCAACAACTAACCACACCCAGGAATGTAAAATAAACTAGTTTTCTTTTTTACTTCTTCGACCATAAACAATACAGTGCTTAAGAGGGTACCAGTCACCTACGCTAGCGGGAGGTAGCCTTTTAATGACTTGTGTGACGGGTCGGTAGTAAGTCAAGAAGTCATTTAATCACGGAACCGCCAAGTTTGATGTTATTCGCTTCTTCTGGTACCCATGCACTTTTTACCAACCAGAATCCTCAGTCGTGACCGAAGACGAATCGTACAGCGTAGCCGTGTCAAATGTAAAGATTACAAAAAAGTGCATTAAAAAAGCTCCAAAATATCTACACGAAAGTTGTCTGTTAGCCAGTCGTGTCCAATTTATTTTAATTATGATTTCGCGTGGCTATGAGCTCTCTGCGGCCATTATCCAATGTTTTAGCACGTGTTTCGCCGGCATCACTCACGTGTTTTGGTATATTTTCTACGAACGCGTTAGAGGCAATGGTTGCAGTCAATTACTCAAAGATTCTATCGTACGAGTGTCTAATTTGTAATGTCGGAACAACAAACATATTACTATCAATGTATTGGTGTCAGCTTGTCGATAAAAAGGGTACTCTGACCTGGCCAAGATAATTGTAGTGAACAGGTACGGAAAATAAAGAATGCACACACTTGTAAAGAAATGGGAGAAATAAAACTTTAATGATGCTGTGATGTGACGTTTCAGATGGTACAATTAAAGAACAAAACGGGCAAGAATAAGGGCAGGAAGACTGGAAAGAGATATACGAAAATTTCGATGTGATCTGGTGTGTATTCTCTATTACCGATAGCTGTTATACTCGTTTTAAAACGTAACATGTGCAAACGGAAGACGGAGCTGGGAGTGGGAGATTCCTGTCTGTTCTAGTGTTGAAAATATATTGCCCGGTCAAAGTATGGTCCGGTTTGGGCAATTAATCCAAGTCCACGATTTTCTAAACTGCCTTAAAGTTACCCAGTCGTAGATCCAGCTGGCGAGCGATGGCGCGTGTAATAGATACCTTTTTGTATAGGGACAGTGACCGAACTGACCGGAATGACACAACGAAATAAAGCAATTGGGACCGTTTAATGAGAATCGGGTATACCGACAGAAGTTTCGTAAAAAAAAGCTCTAAGTACTAAATAGGTTTTTCTCATAATAAGTCTGAATATGACTGTTCTTCTGAAAACCATTGAGCAGAAAGTTCTGGGTAAAATAAAATCATTTATTTTTAGTAGAATTCGTAAGAGTAAACTAGAACAGATTATGGGCTACTGTAAACATTATTCAAAGCTACGCAATACACGGTAATAGGAAATATTTTTTATCTAAACAAATAGTTGCGTACCCGTAGTTTGTTATTGGAACAAAAAAATGTATAATTTTTTTTATTGACAAAATGTTATTAATCAATCTCTTGTCTAGATTAATATCGATACGTTAGCACCAAAAACTAGCTTTGAATCGCTCAACACCTCGGCTCACGATCTTGCAAATGAGAAATTCTCTATTTTTATTAAACTCAAAAAAATATACATATAATCTGAATAAACTCGTAAATAGTGGGTTAAACATTGTCAACTTTCACGTTAGTTATAAATACTGTCGTTTCCTACCCACCCACGTCTAAGCCGCTTTCTAGGCGCCACTGGCATACTGCGCGGGCGCTTAGGAGATATTCGTGAGCTTTCATCAATTGCGACCTAAACATAGGCCCGGCAAGCGCCGCAAAACATAGGCTTATTTGTTTATTCATGATATTGCCCAATAAAATTCCAAGGTTCTTTGAGTTATTAGAGGGTTGACGTCAAAACGTTGTGAGAAAAATATCGAAGACACGCCTATTTGGCGATGTTGAGCAATGACTATGCAGTCAGTCATCTTTAAAAGAGCTTTCAGCACGCTGTATTTTGGGTGTATGTAAGGTAAGGGCATGCGGGCGGCGAGTAACGGGCAACTCGCTGTCCGACCATGGACCATGCCAGGTTCGACGGCGCGTTGTGTTCCACGCGCGCCTCAAAGAGTGTCAGCAAAGTGACGGGGCCCCCTCTAGAGGGCTAAAGCCTGCCGGGGTCGCGGGACTGTACGAATTACCGTGACCCCGGACCGTAAAGGGCTATTGAAAGACACCGTGGATTTTAGTTAGTACGAGTCCGACAGTCCCTCCCGCTCTGCCCTGGGTGGGAGGACTCATTTGATGATTTTACCACGATAAAAAAAAAGCCAGCTGGTAAGTAAAACAAACTTCCAAAAGCTCTTCCTAATTAACAACTCCATATGAAGAGTTTTAACTGAACGAAGCTACCAATTAAGAAGCAGACGTGGCACCCGGATAATGCCGGTTGATGGCCACTTCGGCCCCCTGTGGATAAGTTCACAAAACGTGTTTTCACCATTCCTGGTTTGCGGAAGATCGTTAACTGACGACCTTTACCATTGTGATTCATAATGAACATTAATCCGCATTGCTTTTGTTCAGGATCCATTCATTATTGAACAGAACTTTCGCATTTTCCAACTTTGTTTCTTGCAAGGTAGAAATACCATTTAATTAACGCTAGTTATTAATTGAACTGCCTTATTTGTAACAGTTTTAAAATCTTCATAAACAGTCTAAACTGTAACGAAAATAAAAATGAACAAAAACGAAAGACATTTTTTGAAAAATAGGTATTAGTTTTTCAATTTTAGCGGATGTTAATGTTGGGGTTCTAAAAGGCTACTTTAACAGAATCATAATATGAATATTCATTCAAATTGCTTAAATAATAGAATAATATCGTAATTCATATGATTCTGCTAAAGTAGCTTTTTAGGTCCTCTTGTGGTTTACGGAGTGACTGAGTCATTTGTACGAGTATACTGACTTAATTCAAGGATGTCACCAAAAGGTTAATAAGGCATGAACTATGAAAATTATATAATCAACATAAATATTTATAAACATTGTACAGTAGGTCGTATATAGAATAATAGTTGAGACAGTCAGATAGCTATAATCATTATCGATACTTCGCGAAAAATGTATTGTCGATGGTGAAAATGTATCTAATTTTAACAAATTTTCCTTCCTAAACAGTTCTTGATACATTAGTAAGAACTTATCAGAAGATAGAAAAATACCGACCGAATTTAGAAACTTCTTGAATTCGGATAAAAAAGAAGACATAGTAGGAAGTATTTAGATAATTATATTTACATGCAAATATTTTTCCAGTTATTTTTTTTTTCATCTAGTCTCAACTGGTTTAATACTGACGATAAAATAACCAATAACAACCAGAAAAACAAAATTCAATCGAGAATATTCTGTAACGCATTGATCTGCGATATTATCTAATCGTTTACTAACACGACAGTATAATTTATAGTACAAGTAGATATAAATGAATAATGCCAATGTCAATTATTTGAAACGACTTCAAGAATTTAATACGGCCACTACACAGTAGAGTACAATTTTTGTATTTGCTAATTGGCGCCGTTGATGAGGCAACCGCAAGAACTATCGGAAAAAACTTAATAGTTGACTAGAATAAATAGATCTGAAAGTAAATTGAACGCACTTTATCTTGATTGCACTTTGCAATCTCTTAGTAATATTCCATGTTGACGAAATAACTTGAAACTTCAACTTGTCTCGTTGGCAAAGTTTTAAGTTAATTAACGAAGTTTAATACTCTTAACAAGGTTCTGAAACGTCCTTGAAACATTGCTCACTCCTGTCTTTATTCTAATTATGCCGAAGCCAAACAATGAGGCTATACATCTTCACATGTTATTAGTTACTCAGAAATCTGTTACAAACACAAATCTGATGGTATCCGGTGCATTTACATCGGTTCACTTCCATTACGTTTCTATCTTTTCATTATGCGCAGAAGCAACTGATATTTATCTTATTAGTTATATGTTCCTTAATTAATTATTTACATTCCTAATCTTAGCCTCTTTGGTTTCGGTAACTTATCTACTGTTTAGAGATAAGTTGGTATTTATATTTTCCTCATTTCTATTTGTGACAGCACGATCATGCTATTGTTTTTAAACTCGGATTCAATAGAACAACAACCCCAATGACGGTTCTTGATGAATCGAACCCGTCGATTGAAAGGTTAATCGTTCAGAAGATTAGTATTTTATTGATTTCAATTTTGCTGTTTAGTAGCCCAAGGCCGACGAAGCACGCTCAAACATAACACTTGACATCAAACTAAATGAACTTCACGTCAAGATTCGTGTGAAGAAGGTCGAGATATTCTGATTTTGATCGAGAAACCGCTAAAAGAACGGATGTTTAACTCATTATGAAGTCATTTTCAGAGTTATTATTATATTATCAAATACATTGTTGCATAATTTGTTTACATCTTTTCTGTTAATTACTGTTCACCTTTCAGTCCTTTATTACATGGATGATTTTGTTTAACTTTTTATGTTACCAACTTTGTACTGTCCCACTCTGTTGAAGACCTTCGAAAAGGACGTTGTGTCTAAAATATACAGGAATAAAAGAACTTCAAGGTCATTAGAGCTTTATTATTTTTAAGTATGTAATTGACATTCATTTGTACTTATTTGTACCTAATAGCAACCTTTGGAGTATCACTTTACATGCAACATAGTAGAGGTACAAATTACAAGATTTAATTATCTTCACGAGTCAGACTTTATCTCTATTGCCCTGTCACCGACCTTACAGATTTCTCTTTAATCGAATTAAACTTTCTTTTCAATGCTGCAGCAAAGACGATTAGTAATATTAGATTAGAAACTCTGTTCATTTTCTTATTTTCACAGCTATTCTGGGCTTATACTATTTGTATCGTTGGAACTCACCTAATCATATCGTTCTAGACCACTTTCACCTATCGAGAACCGCGGAAGCGTTGGAGCCGCGTCAAATTGATTCAGTCAGTATTCGTTCAAGTTTCATTTCACGTCTCGATGATTCTATTTAGACGTTAGTAAATTTACCGATAAACTTTTCAATAAAACCGTTAGTTTGGCACTAAACGTTGGTTCAAAGAAACTAGATACGACCTTTTTGTGAGAGGTTTGTGAATAGAATTTAGTCGGAAGTATACCGATGGAAGGTGGACTAGAATCCATAGAATGGAAGTTATAAAAACGGGACCACAGTTATATACCATCCGAATAAGTAAAAGTTTATAAAAATAACGACATGCTTTTTGGTGACACAGATTTTTGTAACCTTTATCTTGATTGCTGCTATATTTAAAGCACTCAACTGGCACAACACATGGCGTCCTACTTGCAGCTCTACTGGCCTGGTAGCGGCAGACAATGCGTGACGGTATACCTCCATACTTATCATAAAAGTAAACGACCAACCATTCTCGAACAATGTGTCAGATCAAAGCAATTTATCACACAGTGGAGCAAATCTGACCGACTGAAGTTTCTCAATAACATGAGTACCAGAGAGCATCTTAATACGATAGCTACCATTTAGGCTAGGGTTGCCATCCGTCCGAGTTTCCCCGGATTTGTCCTAGCTTAGAGGGCATCCGGGGAGCGTCCGGGGGGTGTCTTCATTTGTAGTCCAGGTTTAAAGTCTTGGGCCGCCCACGACACACGCTCACTTCACCGTCCCCCCACCCCTCCCGACGCAGTTGCCACGGTGCGCACTTCAAATCATGTCCGGGTTCTGGACTTTAAAATCTGGAGTTTTCACGCGTCTTGTCCTGGTTTCTAAATGTTAGAGATGGCAACCCTAATTTAAGCCTAATGGCTTCCGCGAAATAATATTACTAAATAAGTTGAAACATGTACGTAGGTATAAATTAGCGTCAAAACATCATCAAACATTAATGACTAGAATTAACGTAAAAAAAAAACCTAAATTATACGTAATCAAGTTTGCTGTCAAGAACGTGAAATAGGCCGTAATTCCTTATCACAGTGAGTAGACAAAGACCAAAGAAACGGTGGAAAGTTCATGATAAAAAAATATCTATGAAGGGTAAACTGTATTCTAGTAGTTTATTAACCGGGGTCGCGGGACCAAGGGATTGCCGTGACCCCGGTACGTAAAGGGCTATTGAAGGACACCGTGGATTTTAGTCAGTACAAGTCTGACAGTCCCTCCCGCCCTGCCCTGGGTGGGAGGACTCATTTGATGATTTTACCACGATAAAAAAAAAGTAGTTTATTAACACTCGTAAACCATTATTTTGGGTCAAAAACAAATAATCACGTTAATGATGCGTTGGTACTAATTAATGATTGTAGAAAAAACTACTAGTAGTCTGTACTCATGAACAAAAGGAAAACAAAGAGTCTTATCAGCTGCCTATCATCGCGAGTGACCAAGTCGTATAAGTTAAGAGAAACACGTTTCCATTACAAAAAAAACTGTATTGCTCCAATGTAGAGAGCAAAGGTTTGTGATAGTTATTTTGTATAAATATAATGATTTGATCATTATTTATCAAAGATAGCGTTATGCACGCTATCTTTGCTATCAGACTGTAATTTTGCCACTGCTAAGACACCGGCCTCTTCTCTGTGAGAGAGTGGACTATAATCCACCAAGGCCCAGTGTGGGTTTGTAGACAGAGAATTACAGAACTAAAATTATAATCTACACTAATATTGTGAAGAGGAGAGATTTGTATTTTTGTGTGTGTATGTATGTAATGAATACTCTAGAACTACTAATTACCAAATAGTATTAGTAATTTTTTTTTACCTTTAGAAAACTACAATCACCCTGAGTAACATAGGCTATATATCATGTCCACCCGTGCGTTGGGACAGTACGCTAGTTATACATATTTAAAGAATTGGAAAAATTATAATTAGTCCGTCATAGATTATCAAAAAATATTCGACCCGTATTTTTTCTTTTGTTTCGTAAACCAAAATTGACGGAGATACGATGCTTTCAAAATTGGCAATACGTCACAATTTAGTACCATTTCTATTGAATTCTGACGTCACGAGCCCCCACTGTCGAGTTTTGATGCGTTGTATTTTGGTGAATATTCATTGATTTTACAAAAGTAAAAATACGTGTCCGTTATTTTTTTAAACTCTAAATGACGGACTAATTATATTTGTAATTTATAGCTACTGTCAAATAGCCAATTAAGAAGAAAGAAGATATCAGGGCTAGGCAGTGTTGGGTAATGAACTCGACGGTAGAAAGACAATCAACAACAAAGACTGACAGAACAATGGTCTAGTAACATGATCCGTACCATAGGCACAGACAGTAACTATTAGGACACATGAGCATTAATCAAGGTTGTCAAGGTCCAATCGATAAACTCTTCCGCGATGATGTTCTTGGTCTCCCTCACGCATCGTACATTTTAACACGTGCGAGTGATAGAACAATAGTGTGAGAGAACTTTAGAAAACTAGATATATTAGTACTCCTTTAAAGGAAAATGTAATTACGTGGCCTACCATTTATGTCTGACAGTTATTTGTGTCTGTAACGTGCGGCATTCGACTAGGAAACGAGTTTGTACGTCATATGGTTTGTTGAGACTGGTGAGGCAACAGTATCACTTGTACAGTCACGAGCAATAGTTTTTATACACTAAGCAGTATTCAAAAGCGATGTTCTGCTACCATATTGATTAAACTTTTGCCTTTTCATTAGACTTAGAGGTCTTATTTCAAAGTGGTAACAGGTATTTCACGAGTAAATTGCGTTTGAATTTTGTTAAGTGTATACATGTTATTGCTCGTGACTGTACCATTCCGACTTCTATGATTTACTTATAGTTATCAGATCACCAGTTTACGTCATTAAAAAAGCTTGAAGCTGTAGGAGGAAACCTTTTTAAATATATTCGGTTTTATTCCTCTTAGTTAAAACTACAAAATTCTTACGGTAGACTTAATCGGTGGCTTTGCTTTTATTTCTTTGACTTTTTTGCCGACTTCCGAAAGAAAACTTATTTTACAATTTTTTGAATGTTTTTTTTTTGAGTTTTATATTTTACCCGTTTTAGTTCAAATATAGGTACTCACCTTACACGCGCACTAGAATTAAAACTATACACGATCTGCGCCACACTCGTTTGTTACGAGATATTTAATAATTCGATTTTTAAAATTTTTTTACGTTGAGAATGTAACCGAACGATATCGTTCGGCATACATCGAGTTCACGTCCATATCGTCGAGTGGAGCTTCCCAAATCGGTCATGGCACGCGCTCGCAGGTGCTTCCGCAGCCCACACATAGCTCGGTGACCTCCGTGACCGAGCCGGTTTATTTCCCACTGAGCAATGCACTATGCTCCTCATAAGTATTTCATTGGTCGATTCTTGACTTTGTTTGTTCGACTTTATATTCAAGAATAGAATAAAAACATCTCTGCAGTTAGTGATGAGATGACTCAGACGGATTCTTTGTTTTACTTTATTCATCTTAGCGATATAAATAAACTAGAATAAAGCCATCATAGGTATTTATTTTTATGATAGCTAAATAAGTAACTTAACAAAAAAAAATTTTTACAGGTTTCCTTCAAATTCTAATCAATTCTAAGGTTGCCTTTCCACCAGAGATGTGCTATGTAGCTGTGCTGCGAGAATGTAAAAGCTAAGCTACGAAACTGTTTGACCGTTTCCACTGATGCTACGCTATGTAGTGTGCGAGTAAGATTTGCTATGAAGATGCGCCGACGCAAAGTAGCTGCGCTAGGAAGATGCGCAGCTCGAGCTATGCGATGTATCGACAGTAAGGAAAACGACCCATGGCACGCATTCATAGCACGCAGCCATAGCACGCATCCTTCCATATAAAAACACATCTTAGTTGAATCAGTTTCCACCAATGCTGTGCTTTGTAAACCAATGAATATGATTGGTGGATATCAAACGCATATGCAGCAACGTAGCATCTGGTGGAAAAGCAGCCTAACTCCGTACTATTTTTGAGCGTGATACAAAACAGGTAGTAGTTACGGTGCATAGGTGATGGTTTAGTAACCCGGTCATTACCTAAGCTTGCATGTACTAGTTAGTGTAAGTAGGTATAACGTAATTAGGATCATTGACCCTCGATGGTTACATATACTAGTAGGAACTACTATCTATACATATAATAAATCTGTAGAAGGGTGAATTCTGTACATTGAAAATATTAAAAAAATAAATAGCGGGGGGTGTTGCTGGATCGATACCAAACCCAAATATGTTATTAAATTTTTTTTTTGTCTGTCTGTCTGTATGTGCAGGCATCACGTGAAAACTAACGGTTCGATTTCGATGAAACTTGGTATAATTATACCTTATTATCCTGGGCATAAAATAGAATACTTTTTATCCTGGAAAAATACGTAGAAAAAAAAACTTATTTTTCAGTACAGAACGCGAGCTCAACAGCAGTAGCTCAATAGAGGGATCCCCTTAATTATGTGGCTTAGCCGTATTTGGGTCCAATAGATATTTATGAGATGTCATTGTCAGAGTTACTCAAAATGGAGAAATAAACCATCCACGCGAAGACCGACATCCGCGCGGACGGAGTCGCGGGCGGAAGCTAGTAATGAATATAAGTTTGATACTTCGCTATATGGTAAACTATTTGTTACCCGAGGATTCACCCGCTGTTTGACTTGATGTTGAATAGCCTATAACATGATGAATGTGGCTATCATGCACAAAAATATTTTTCTAAATCCGACAGGTTCCAGAGATTACCGCGTTAAACCAAACTCTCGAGCTCCATTTTATTACAAAATATTTATATAATAACAATAACCTACATTTTATCTACTGTCCTATATTTTCTACCAAAATATTATGATAGGGGTCACGACTGGGTTGTTGTTTAGGTTTAAATTAATTTATCAAACACGACAAACAAGAATATGATTTGGAATAATCAGTATCCAACAACAAAACAAAGTTTACAATTTTGATAAATAAACAGATTTTATATTTTCAAGTATAATATCTTCGTTATATCATACTATACCTTATGAAATGTAATCGGACAGTGCAGGTCTCAACTTACCTGCAACAAAAGGAATACACAAATTAAACTTCAACGTAAACAACGAGTTTGTAAAAATTGCAGTTTCATAGAAATAACATTCTGAATAAAACTTCAAATTCTGGTTTCGAAAAGATGGCCAAACAGATACCGTATGCTTATAAAACAGATTTGCCCTCCATTCGTTCCTTTTGACGATTTTTTAAGCTACTGCATAGCTTTTATCGCGTGCTCTAAACGCGGCGACCGAATCAAGAAATTCCGTAACAAAAATAAAACCTAACGAAAATACCTAACACCCCGCATCGTCTAACGTCGTTTCAGTTCGGCAGACTTCGGCAATCATAAAAACATCCGCCATTAATACAATTTACTTTTCCGTACTCATTCTAAACGGCCAGCTACAAAAGAAGGTTTTCACAATGAATCTACTAATAAAATGTTCCTACAACAAAGCAGAGTGGCGCAGTGGAAGCGTGCTGGGCCCATAACCTGTTGAAAATTTTGACCCAGTTTGGAAGTGAGACTGAAAATCTTGTATATGTATAAAAGACCCACTTATATCTTCATTATAATTTATTTTTCTTTATTACAGAAACGCAATACAAACATTTTAAATAAATGATATTCTCGTTAAATATTCGCGGTAGGCGATAATTCTCTAAAATTGGCACACGGTATTTTTTTTAACGTTGTCCCACACTATGAATTTTTCCTGTGTCATGGGTGCATTTACAAACATAAACTCACATACACAAACGCCCAGAGCCGGAACAGCTCCTTATAAATCATACAAATATTTGCTACATGCGGGAATCGAACCCGCCACGCAGCACAGCAGTCCAATCGCTCAGCCAATGCGCTAACCGTGTCGCCATTGTCAAATTCGTCACTGACTTGCGATTATTTCTAGCAATTAATTTATTTTAATGACATTTTTTCATCCTAATCAATAGCCAGGTGTGGCTTAATTATATAAAAATTGGCCCAGTAACAGGCTAGATTAAAATAGTGTTCCACCGATCCTCAGGCTTTGTTACCAACCAATATTTTTCAAGGTCAGCAGAGTAGCTCTATTGACCAGATGACACTAAACACCAAGTAGATTAATACATTAAATATTCAACATTTTGGCACAGAAAAACCATCTTGCGGTTGCGAAACCGGTTTAAGCATCCTGTTGATTGGTTGCTACGTTTACCAACAAGGTGATCAGGCAATATGAAGGAATAATTTCTATTTACAATATGAAACTCACGTATAGTTAATCTTGTTCAGGAGGTAACCCAATTCGGCAAGTTTCGTTCAATTTCAGATAAAGGTCGACCTTTCCAACCACCTTATTCATGAAATTCACGGTAAATGTATATTTGAGTTGGAGTTAGAGGCCGCTGGAGACGGGATCGATGTACAGTTTTAGATGAAAATTGGACATGTTGGGATGCTGGTATGGGGGCTCAAATAAGCCTAATATTATATTAGAGAACCCGTTGCAAAGTTGAGAACCAGATGGAAAAAGTAGTGTGTTTTTTTTTGTAATTAATTTCACGGAAATGTTTGGTTGGTAGCCTCCAAGTACATGACAATGCGCCTCTTGGAGTGATGGCCCATTTTCAGAGACGCACATTACGGTCTAGTGGTGATGAATAGTGCCTCACTGTTAGCACAAAGCGCTCATCACTCACGTTCTTACTTCCCTGATACAGAAACAGTGCTAAACACCACTTTCAAGAATTTTTGTATGTTCGCTCTTACCTTACTTAAATTTTCATTTCTCAGTAGTAATTGATGTCCTAAACTGTTTTCCTCTAGCAAGGTCAATTAAGTAAAATTATAAAATAAATATGTTTCGTGTTTGTTTAATGGAACGTCAGAAAAAATATGTCTAAAGGAATCTTCATCTAAAATTCTTTTTGAAAAATATATTTGCGACGTAACTCGGCACGTCACGCAATATTTCATGAGGCAGCACATAGGCGCTCTTGTACATTATTTATCGATCGATACGAGTCCTTGGCTTTGAAAACACGTTTGACCTTTTCCATTGTCTCGAAAGACTCTGTTCTTGTAAGAAAGATCTTCGTAAGATGGGAGATAAACATTTTATAGATTAAGCGCCAGTACGTTCTTTTGGAGAAAATGGACTTTACATTATGCATGTAAACATTATGGACTAGTTATGATGTATTTGTATAATGATAATTTAAAATGGGAAATAAAAAACCGAGTCACTAAATTACTAAATTAGCCACGAATATTACAACTCGGCAACAATTTTAATGTTTTGGGGGCACCCCGAGGTTATGTTTGGTTAGGTTCCTTTAAACCCTGCAGGCAGAAAGGAGCCCCGCGCAGCAGGGCTTCGTTTACTACGCCTATATTTTGTACATTTTCTGATCAATCAATTTATTTGATTCGTGACTTAGTAATTTTGTGGCAAATGTAGTTTTTAGTGGACAATAATCATTGATATATAATTATATATCAATGACAATAATGCTATTAAATAGAAGCCGTATTAAAAACACCCTTTTAAAATCTGCA
Source organism: Agrotis puta (assembly GCA_943136025.2). NCBI lineage: Eukaryota > Metazoa > Arthropoda > Insecta > Lepidoptera > Noctuidae > Agrotis > Agrotis puta. The sequence goes on from OW964182.2 coordinate 3,490,595, forward strand.
AGTAAGTATATTACAAAAGGTAATAAAAATACAATCTAAGTGTCGAGGATTATGTATAAAAATAATATATTTTCTAATTAAAATCTTTTATGGGACCATAGCAAAGACAGGGCACTGTATTCAATAGTGCAAGTAGCATTTAAAGGTCGGAACTGTAATTACACTTCCATAACATAAAATACTCCATCGTGCTATAACATGCTCTTCGTGGTTAACCATAAGGGCTACATTCGTGTCAGGTTAATTTTAAAGATGGCATTTACGTCCGAAATTATGGTCTATCAGGATCTTGTATATTCAAACATGTTTGCGTTTACCGTCTCTTTCGCTCCTCATTATAAGAAGCGAGACGCGAGGATAATATTTACAATGTTTGTTATCTGTTCAATCACATTTTATGGATATCTCGACGATTTGAATTTTAAAGTATTCATAGAATTCTTAATCACAAAATAAGGTTAAGTTAATTAAAGTTTATTTTCTATCGAGTTCAACATTAGAGGAGGTTGTATGCCTCTGACGCATATGATGATATTTACATTATTTTAGACAATAACGTCGGCAAGTCTTACAGCATAACAAAGTAATTTTTAGATAGGTATAATAAAAGCTAGAGCTAAGACTCAAGACAATTCTTAGGTTCTTACTGACCTTTCAACAAATATTTTATCTCAAGATGTTATTTGTTTGCTGTCATTCAGTTCTCCTTCATACAAATTGAAACATAAAATCTTAATTAAGTACGTAATTACGTACACTATATTTTATTTATCTGAAATATTTTCCAGGATTTTCCCTCGTCCCTTTCGCTACGTTTTCCAGTCCTTCGGTTTCAGTAAGCCATCTGTCCTTGTACCAACCTTGCGCAAATGTTTCGAACAGATACCATCTGGCCGTGAAACGGGCATTTTTTTGTGAATGGTCATTATCCCTTGCCGTATGATTACATCGAAAAGAACTTTGAGAATGAACTGAACAGAAACTCATCATTGGCTTTAATATGATGTTATTTGTAGAAATAAAGAGATACATAATTTAATTTTATCGACTCTCTTAGAAATGCTGCTCTGACGTGGTTCTATCGCGAAAGCTGCTATTGGCCAACCAACCAGAGGGTTATCAGTATTTGCCATTTTATCAATATAATATGCATTGACGCGATAAAGCGAATGGAAAGTTGTATAAACAGAGTTGATGACGAAGTATCGATTACCTGTAATGTGATGCAATTTAAAATAAAATTCTAAAAGGATATTTAGTAGGAAAATCCCTTTACACCGTTGAAAAAAAAAACCATGACAGATAACTTTATCATTTTCTTTTTATTGGTACTAAAAACATGTTTAAGAACAAGTCTTGAATACTCCAGTCGAGTGATGATTCATGCCAACGTCCTACCCAAATTACAGTTTCGCAGAGTTTGACGTAAACAAAGCTTAGCGAAGTAATTATTTATGAATAACGAATCTAGAGGAAAAAAAAAGGAAACACGAAAGAAAATAATTGGCAAAGTCTGTACGGTCGTCATAATAATTATATAAGACATCTTAAATACTCTTACAAAATATAACATTGCTTTACATTTTCGACACGGCTAGCGCAATAAGTAAGACGCAATCGATCAAGTTTTGCTACACCAAAAATATGAGCACACTTACAAGTTTTTTGTCGTTTTATCTTCTCCTAATATTGAATAACCTAGCAGCATCATTGCGTAATCTGCTGTAGTAGGTATTTCCCAATTTGGAGAACTTATCAACTTTGTTTTAGTCATAATTTAAATGTATGATATTTAGATTTTATTACTCAAAACATTTTTTGTAACGATGACTGTCAAGATTTTCTAGAACTCATAAATTAAACAGGAAGTCCTATTAAACAATGCCATTGAAGCGTAGGAAAACCTAATCAAACGAACAAATAATAGTTCAGACTGTACTTACAAAAAATCTGTTACGATACGCCATCTCTAACCTTCACTGAAATTTCACAAAATATCTAATCTGTTATCTGAATTCATATCTGTCACTGGTAATCGTTATCAATTTACCAACGACCTTAAAAATATTCCTGCACAAATAAATAAAGTTGTAAAATCATCAAATGAGTCCTCCCACCCAGGGCAGAGCGGGAGGGACTGTCAGACTCGTACTGACTAAATCCACGGTGTCCTACAATAGCCCTTTACGTTCCAGGGTCACGGTAATTCGTACAGTCCCGCGACCAAATAAATAAAGTATTAATTTACTTTTTGCTAAAACTACTGTTAGCCTCTCATAATAGAGATCCTGCTTGAAGAGGCAACAGAAACTATAATTATCCTACATTAAAACAGGCAACCGGCTATTATTAAGTCAACGATCTCTCAATGTTTACAGTTTGTAAACAGGAAAACACCAACTACACCGCATCATTTGACTCACATCACAATAGTATAATTTTCATACACGAATTTTCCGACCATATTTGCTACACAGAATGTAGGAAAACAGTTCGAACATGACTTAAAATTCATCATCATCATCATCATCTCAGCCATAGGACGTCCACTGCTGAACATAGGCCTCCCCTTTAGATCTCCACATATACCGGTTGGAAGCGATCTGCATCCAGCGTCTTCCGGCGACCTTTATAAGGTCGTCTGTCCACCTTGTTGGTGGACGTCCTACGCTGCGCTTGCTAGTCCTTGGTCTCCACTCTAGAACTTTTCGACCCCATCGGCCATCTGCTCTGCGAGCAATATGGCCTGCCCATTGCCACTTCAGCTTGCTAATCCGGTGGGCTATGTCGGTGACTTTAGTTCGTCTACGGATCTCCTCATTTCGGATTCGATCACGTAGAGAAACACCGAGCATAGCCCTCTCCATAGCTCGTTGAGCGACTTTGAGCTTTGAGATGAGGCCGATAGTGAAAGACCACGTTTCAGTGCCGTACGTCATCACTGGTAACACACATTGGTTAAAGACTTTCGTCTTGAGGCACTGAGGTATGTCGGACGAAAAGACATTGCGTAGTTTCCCGAACGCTGCCCAACCGAGTTGGATTCGGCGGTTGACCTCTTTCTCGAAGTTGGACCTACCCAATTGGACTACTTGTCCTAAGTAGATATATGAGTCAACAACTTCGAGTACCGAGTTTCCAACAGAGACTGGGGTGGGCACAACATTGGCATTTGACATAATTTTCGACTTAAAATTATGTCCTTTATATTCCATAAGCCCAGAGGCCCTAGAACGACTTTCACGTTTTCGTAACTAAAGCAAAACGGGAACTTTGACTTTAATTTGATGGAAAAAATTAGTTTCTCGTTCGTATGCTCTAAGTGCTTTTCATTTTCAGTAAAATAAACGCCGTAAATGCTTCAAGTACGTCTATACTAATATTATAAAGAGGAAACCTTTGTATTTTTGTATGTTTGTATTGAATAGGCTCAAAAACTACTGGACCGATTTCAAAATTTCTATTACCATTACTTAGAGGGATTCTTCCGAATCCGTATAGGCTATATTTTATCCCGGAAAATAGATAGGATTTTTCGTGGTAGTGAAAATTGTGGAGTAAGGCGTCGAAAAAACTGCCGTACGTTAACGATTCTCGCGAACTCTGCCTAAATGGTTAGAGATGTATGGTTGACTTCTATAGAAAAGTTATAGAACTCAATAATGCCTACAAAAAAGTCCGCGATAGTATAAGCCAAACATTTATATTTTAGCCATTATAACCACTTTTCCATAGAATAAAAGTAATTAAAATTATTAGCCTATGTTTATTGATTATATTATCGTCAAATACTAATCCATATCCAAATAAACTATTTATTGTGCAAGATTGTTTCATACTATAAATTACTTTTTATTTTATTCCAATCGGACAATCCATTCAAAAGATATTACGAATTTCAAATTGTGAGAGAGCTTAAAAAATAAATGTCCACCCGTGCGAAGCCGGGGCGGGTCGCTAGTTGTAAATAAATTAAGGAAATCTTGTGCTGTAGCCTCTGGTAGCTATAAACATCAGAGATTATAGAAATAAGTCCTTTTCGTGAATTATATGAGAAAAAACGACAGACAGACCTTATTGGCGATAAGCGATTACCATTCCAGCTATCAAGCTTACTGATTATGGCAATACGCCCGATCGTTCGACTGTCTGTGAGACCCAGCAGCACAATTGTAAGTTTCCCAGCTAACAGTTAACACGGTCGCGGGACTTACGACTTACCGTGACCCCGGTACGTAAAGGGCTAGTGAAGGACACCGTGGATTTTAGTCAGTACAAATCTGACCGTCCCTCCCGCCCTGCCCTGGGTGGGAGGACTCATTTGATTTTACCACGATAAAAAAAAAAAGCTGACAGTTAATACGGATTTGACAGACTGATTCTGTGACGACAACGAAAAAGATAAAAGGAAAAATGTCCAATTACTTCACAGTGCTCTAAACATTAGAGTATGACCCATGTTCATTGGCATAAGTTGTCAGTTTGACGGTTTGAATCAATAAATGTAGTTTAAATCAACTAAGAAGTTTTATTTCAGCACTTTCTGTTACACGGACTGCTTTTTACGCGAGAGTGCCTACCTTTACCAACATAATGGGCTATTTTCGTGTAGTTCACGCTGGCACCAAATAAATTAACAGTGTTTGAGGCAGTGTATATTTCTTTCTAACCTGCCGAGTAACAGTTTCAAAATACTGCCTTTTCTGTCTTATCACGAGCAACGGTCTCTAACCTAATTCGTAACACTCGCGTGATTATTTAAAAGGTGCAACTGCAGAACGTGCCTTATGTTGTTTATCTCGTCTCGTCGAGGGCTAGCCAAGCACTTGAGGCCACGTGTGTACTTACTGGATTACTGACTATAAATCCCAGTATGCACAAGCACATCGACCCATTTTCCTCATTTCACTCACACCTCCGCACATAAAGCGTAATGCTTTTAATTCTATTCACAATTATAAATTCTTCAGATAGATCATTATGTGTAAATAGACATACAACACATAATTGATTGTCACTTACATCCGTATATGTGTCAATCGTTGAATCGCTTTGTATTGTTACTCGAGAGGGGTTAGCCTAATCCACAGAAAAGTAAAAAAACAGAATGCGTAGATAATTTTACTCATAGTAAATTTGAAATCAACATAACTCTTAAAATATTCTGTGTATGTTTACAGTCAGTAGCTGATTTAGACTCTTTATACCAATTAAATAAGCAAAACCTGTGGAAAAACTAAAATTTCAATTTCTTGTTTTTGCGGTACGTTATTAGCCGTATCACATGAGTTCATGAGACCTCTGACTTTATTGATAAACATAAATACATTGATATATACAGGGTGAAACAGTAAGTTGACAGCTACTACCAAGCTAACAAGAATGATTCAATACTTTGCCATCATTCGTAATCTCCTACGGTCAATTTAGATTTCCAAACTAATCGAATATTACCTAACCTGCAGTGAAATACAACAATTGGCATCCGCGACGTGAAGATTACTAATTGTGTTACCATTTCAGTCCACTGAGATTTATGTAGACAAGAATACAAATAGGTTTATTTTGTCTCCATCCATTTAAATTTCTGTGTGAGGAATGTCAGGATTGTACAGTTTTGTTGAAAAATGAATCTAAAAGAAAATCATGGCCATAGAAATAAATTTTTAATTTTCATTTTACTTTGAATGGCAACTGTTATTAAATCAGGTGCTAAGGTTTACACTGTTTGCCAAAATTTTATGATAAACAACAGAAATCATTAGAAGAATTTTCAACAAAATTGTACTCATGTTTTATATAAAACAAATGTAAGTAAATACATCATTATTTAGCCCAGAGCTAAATTGCAACACGGAGCAGCAGTACCGCTCAACATAAAAGTAACGGTACGATTTTGTAACGGAATTTTAATAGAGCCACATACAAAATGATCTCGTTATTCGTGATTCTTTGTTGCTAGAACAATTGAATGTACATATTGCGTTAGATCATGTAGATTAGACAAGCTGACCTAAAATTAGCCCCTCCTATTCTAAACGCATCAAAACATCATTTGAAATTCTAAGCATGATCATGTGAATTTAAAATACCACCTACCCAAATACTAACACACCGCGGAAAGGTGTAAACAAAATAATCCAAAGAAACTTTATTCCGATATTTTGAGGAAGAGGATGAGAACTTCGTGAAGGTGGCGTGCGTTTATTACAAACATTTGTTAGTCACGTTCTTGTTGGCCAAGAAAGCTCTGATAATGGTTCCGACTTCTGAGGTTTACTCGCAAAAATACAATACATACAATGCAGTGGAGGAGGAAATAGGCATTTAACATCAAAATATAACTTTTTGTCCTTATTGCAAGAATATGCCGGCGAGCCCTCGTAGAACGACAGCCATAGTTTCATCAAATACCAAAACTTTTAAAAACAATAGCGTTAACGCAGAGTTTTTGTCGTCTGACTCTTTCTGCATTAAGTCTATTTTGCGAATAATTACAGAGAATAATATGGGTAAGGAGAAAATTATCTTTACATTCTAAAGAAAGTGGTGGATACAATGCAGTGAACACCAACGATAATCAAGCGTGCGTTTCTTTCGTTTTCTCGAATGTGAGCACATTCATGTCGCTCAAAGGTGCGCGTCAACACATTAAAAACGTTCACAATACGAATTTTATTTACATAAATAAATACTCCGAAGCAGTGTTTAACCTAATAAACCAATTTAAGCCGGAATTGTTTGGAACAATCCACGTCTTTATGCATTGTTTTGGGAGTGGGCCAAATAAAATGCACAAAAAATCATTCTCAATGTTTGAGATCAACAAAGGCCTATTAGGAAACATATTGAGGGGCAACAAAAACTTTGTCCTTCCTCATTCCATCTTCCGTGGTAAAGAGGAGGTCGGGTGCGAGTGACCGAGTGAGTCACATCGGCACAAAGAGCCGGCAATGACCGGCGACAAAACGAAATAGAGGAAAGCTGTGAATACGCGTGTGGTCTAATTTTATGCCTAAAACATTTATATTTCACATGAATAAAATAAAACAACGTCGTATCCCGGAACCGAGTAGGCTGAATCATTGTTGCTGAATTTTGTCATTGTCCACATTTCCCGAAATAAACCTAATTTACGGTGGCGCAAAAGTAATGATGGCCTTGCCAGAAAATGTTCTTAGTTTTATACATGCTTTCTAAGAACTTTGAAAGTGTTGATAGACTATGTAAGTTAGGCGCTAAACTGAAGGGACTAAGCACTTCATTATTCGAGAACACATTATGCAGGACCGTCTTAACAGGTAATAGTGGCCCCGGAACGTAAAGGGCTATTGAAGGACACCGTGGATTTTAGTCAGTATAAGTCTGACAGTCCCTCCCATCCTGCCCTGGGTGGGAGGACTCATTGGATGATTTTACCACGTAAAAAAAATTCTTAGAGAAGTCAAAGATAAATAAGCGAAATATAGGCAGAAGTTTTGAGTACGCGTCACAGGAGAAATACCTAGTGCGGGGCAACGTTTTTAAAACAAAAAGTGCCCCCTTCACGTACCTACATCCGGACTGGAGAATAGAAGGACAATTAGAAAGCTATTCAGCAAAAACATTCAAAACTTTCATAATTAATTAAACTTTTGTAAACCGCATTTTAACCTCAAAATAGAACTTGAAGAAATAAAAGAATCCTTTGTATTGTTGAGAACTTGAGCCAAATTCATCAAGATTAATTGGTCTCCATAACTTGGCTCATTAATCGCTTGGCCGTTTCAATTGGACCATAACTGTGGTTTAATTTTACCGCGTCGCTTTGTGAGTAAACCAAGGCGGTTTGCAAGATGCATTCGCGCATGCGGGATGAGTAAGCAAAGCTCTAAATCCGTTCGCGATACTTATTTTAAATCTCGTAAAGGGAACACGTGGTGGACTTCGTATCGAACCACCAGAATACATTGGAGTAACGTTTTGTTATGCAAGTTTATTTGAGTATAATGCAATCCCCAAGTAAATATTGAGAAACAGCGAACTTCTGCTTAGGTCGTTGCTCCTTCAAAATACTCGGGTAATAAATATTAAGCACAAGGATATTAAACAAAATTAACCGTCAAATTACATCTTTGATGAAAATTTTGTCAGAAAATTGAGTTACTTAGATGATTTCTAAACGAGGCATGATTAACTTTTGTGCCTTCATTAACAAAATTGCTTTTCGTTAATGAGGTCGTCTGAGTGACTTATTCAAATCTGCGTAGTATAACTCTCAATATAATGGAGGCAGTTCATTTCTCGGAATATGATTTATACGATTTTAAATATATCAACACATTTATATCCGTAGCGGGGTGAAACGTATATTAATAGAACATCCATCAGTCATCGTCGTATTCTGCCACGATGATTGAGGTTTGGCACTCGCCAAATCCAAAATCCGCGAGTAGTTCATGTCCTACTCGATACACGACAGCTGATGCTATAACCGTGCCACGTTTTCTTGATATAAATCAGAGCACAAAAACACACGAGCAACGAAAGTTTACATACACGTTTTATAGAGCTCCAACTGAGCTCCTTCGTGCAATCCGCTAAAAAAAGTATCATCGCTTCAAGCTACTCAATCATCCGAAAATAGAAACTTGGGAGCAAACAAATCTGTGATTTCTCTTGCGCCATTCACTTTTGGAATATTCTAACGCTGAATTTTCTTGGTTCAATCATGAATTCTGAGTACGTACGCCCACAGTGGTGCCTGTGTGTAAACACAAGTCGAATAGGGTCAACGCTCTGCCACCTACTTTCCCTACAGAGAATTATTATTGTCCATCAGACAGTGGAATCAGCGCACATAGTTATGTAGATAAGCATATCGCGCGGCTGGTTCAAGGTAATTACGAAGTCGCAGACGACGATGTCGTGGTCATGTTTTAATAAAACTTATCATTGATGTTTCACAATGATTCTAGCCATGGCAAACAGGCGAGCAGAGCCAAAGACGCATTTTTTTCTAAACAAAGGAACGCATTAAGCAATTCTCCTAATCGAGCATTGTTGAGAATGTTTAATAACCTCACCTTAATTGACAATTTCATTATCATCATCATTGGCAGCCTTGCTCCACCTTCTGTGTATAGGCCTCCTGCTATTTGAGCTATATTTCGCATACCCCGCGCTAGCCTTTGCCGGGTTTTTATCTGGCTATTAGTTTGCAATAGTAAACTAGACTATAATGATACGAGAACAGTAGACTCTTCTTGTGTACGAAGCAAATATAAATATTTGAATAACTACATAGGTATGGTTTTTTTTTAACCTGTGTTATGCCACTGCTGGGCAAGGTCTCCCCCAGGTTCAGAGCAGGTTCCCAGCAACAGCATAGGAACCCAAGCCAACCTCACCTCGCATGATACACTCTGCTATAGACCAACGAGGCTCTGGCGACTTGCCAACTCGCACTGGACCAGCGAGGCGGGATATGGTCCAAAACCCCCATTAATGAATAGCACAACGACAACAAGAAAGGTAAAGTACTAACACGAAAAATGTTCAACAAGACATGCCCATCTCGTGTTATTTACTCTATAACATACTACCAACTTGAAACCAGTGAAAAAATTAAACATGTGATTTAGCACAATGTTATGAAATATAGTAATATTTCCAGGCGGACAGGTGCAGTGACGCAGTATGCACTTGCAGAGTGGAAAGTCTCCTTTACTTTCGTTGCACAAAGGAAGTGATTTCACTTCCTCGTCGCGTCGGTTAGATAATGTAGGAAGTTGTGAGTGACACCAACTCATTACGGGATAACAAATGATTCGAAGACCAACATAACAATAAATAGAGTGCCAGCATTTCTCTGAGAGACCATTAATTTTGAGGTTTGTTTGATAACTATTTTTCTAAGTTACATCATGTGGTTGGAGACAAGACTGAAACAATCATTTAGTAGAACAAATTCCAACTATACGAGTCTTTTTTTCAGTAATATTGGAAGCTGGTTACTTGCATCATACAAAATAGGTATTTGACTGAAAAAATCTATTAATTCGTCAGTTAGATTATTTTAGAAAAGTCTCAAAACGTCACAAGCAAGTACAGTTTTTACATACTTCTGACGACACGAGCCTCGAATTTTGATGCTTTATTCTTTGTAAATATGCATTGGTTTGACAAAAAAAACAAATACTTGTCCATATTTTTCAAAACTCATTGAGAGAACATTCGAACTTCGAGAGACATAGGCAGTGTGTAACTATTTAGATGTACATACAGCACAGTTTTCCCAATTTTAAAAATTCCCAATCGAATATGAACCTTTGGTTTTGTGGAAAGTTGAAAATCAATAAAGGAAAATAGACGGTATTCGATTGATGTATGTGCAGAACAATGACATTGTGAGATAACATGTAAGTATTCTTCGACCCTGACAGGCTATTTGGCCCATTCACCCTCGCTCCCCAACAGGGCCCTGTTGGGGAGCACGAGAGGTTGCCCCTGGCTGTTGCCGCCTGAGGATCAATTGTTGCTCCGCCTAATCTGTGTAGACCTCCATATACTGGCCAAGGCCTGCTTGCTCCAGAAATATAATAGCACTGAAATAGATGCTGGGTGGATACTTGGTTGTAAAGTATAATTATATTCTTACATTTTAATCAGAACATGTATCATACCTCATAGTCATCAGACAAATGTTTCATGCTTCCATACTTGTTTTCTATGATAGCTATTAAAAATAACACTTTGTAGCCGATAAGTTGACCCAGGTTTATCATTTTCCAAGTGAACTTTACACTATAAGGCATTTTAACTGTTTACTTTTGTTGTTTGAGAGGAGACATAAAGAACTGCCTATTGAATCTGTAGTTTTAGGATTCTATACCCACAGGCTAACACAGGACCCTATGACTACGACTGCGCTGTCTGTATGTCATCTGGTTAAAAATAGTTGACAGTTGAAATATTAACAGATGATGTATTTCTAAAAAACAGATTAAAATACATATTTAAGGGGGCTCTGATACAACAAAAGTGATAACCTGCAACATTGATGGAAAATTTGAAAGATATTATTTTGACACTGCATCCCTAAAATATCCAAGTTTGTATGTAAATAATGTTCTAAGAGAATTCCAAATTCTTTTAATTGACAAACAGAAAGTAATGTCTTAAGACTCAATTAGACAGAGCAAGAACTCGCATGTTTCACTACATTGCAGTATGTGATTGATCAACTGAATTCATTGTACCTATAAAGTCCGCAATGTAATGCAACTCGCATGCAAGTTCTTGTATTGTCTAAATGAGGATTTATTCACGGATCGGGTAGTGTGATATGCAGCCAACTAACAGCTCTGACATTTGATAAATATGCCAATGACATTATACAAAAACATTTTTACAGGTTCATAAATTAGTTTTTATATTGTTGCCTGACAAAACTTTACATTATAGTAAAAAGGAATAAAATTCTAAATATAAAATTGGAAATAAAGTTCATGTATGCTATATTTTCAAATGTTAGAGAATTTGGGAATTGAGACACATTGACTATGTATAATAGTAATTGATGAACATGAACATATTTTGTATGCATTCACACCTGCATTGAGGATCTTTACAGAATGAATCGTTTTACACTATTAATTCTGTAAAGACTAAAGAGAGAATGAATAGTTTTACACTATCAATTCTGTAAAGACTATAAGACATCAAGAATGGAATGAAGAATTTGATAAGAGGAGCCATCTAGGCTCCTCTTATCAGGCAATAATTTTATATGAAATAACTTCTGATGTACTGAATCAGATGGTTGCTATGCTATGGATAGGTTCAAATCCTGCTCAAAAAAACAGCCAGTCAAGTAGTTTTCTCTGATTACTACAGACACTAATTTGCTTTCACACCATCCGTAAGAGCAGAGAGCACATGTAATATTCAGTTGTAACTTAATTTTCTCTACTTGTTAAGTAAGCAAGTTGGTATTTAAGTCAATGAATGCACATTATTAGCTTACTCAAAGAAGGCAATGAGTGGTTGTAAGTGTTAAGCAGTTCCTGAGATTAGCATGTTCAACCAAACAAACAAACTCTTCAGCTTTATAAGTATAGATTAGAAATACAATATTCCACTCTAAAAACCTAATCTCGATTAAATGAAGTTATGATTCTGACAAAGTGGCGTTTTAAGACCTAAATACATTAATTTTTTGACTAGGTTCTTAGTTGTCAACTAGAGTGATTATTCAATGGAGCTTAAGGAATGTGTTTTCTTATTGGCAGTATTATAATGCTTGGAGCGTCAAGAATACATCCATTTATTTTAAACTTTAATTGTAAAGTATATAATCATGAAACGGTTAAAAATATTGACTGAGTTTAAGTAATTGCCAAAAAAGTTGGCTGTTCACACAAAAAACATAAAATAGTGAACTTCTCGCTTATAAGGCTAGCAAATACAGGCCTTTGTTTAGGAAAATAAATTGAATATAGGTATTCAAATATTATTATTGCCCTAACACCTGCATGCTTGATAAATGCATGGCTGCATCCATGCATTTATCTTCTTACAGTGAACAAAGTTTACCTGAGTTTGGGTTATAAATTTTAGCTTTTTGCCATCGACGCATATAGAAGGGGTATAGGGGTATTTATTAGCCACGCATAATAAAAAAAGAAATAAAATAAGCCTAGTTTAACTATTGTCAATGTCAGTTGTTTTCGAACAAATTGAGCATTGACCAAAATAGTGAATCGGAAACTTCGTTTTACGTTACGACAGCAACTATTACGTAGATATTTTTTATTTCAATGCGTAACGACAGTTACTTTTAATTTGGAATATTGAGTCGAGAAACAGATGCAAATGTTACGATTGTCCTGTTGATCCACACATAATCACGTTGCAACGAATTAGCGATAATTCTATACGTGGAACTGTTTAGGTAACTGTTGTTTCTACTGTTAGAAACAGAGAATTAGAAGTCCATCTACTTTATTACACCTCAAGGATTTCATTATATATATTTTAGTATCATATGAACAGATAAATGCCCTTAAAGCATAATTATAAAACACTTACTTTCAGTCTCGTAAGATTTCCATCTCTTGCAGCGTTGAAAACGACTGTTTTGAAATCCATGATGGTTCTCTTTGCTTCGTAAAAAAATATCACAAAAACAGAAAATCACTTCAGGAACAGCACTTTCTTCTGAATATAATCATTGAAAATACACTGTATCACGATTAAACAAAGCAACCAGTCAGTTTTTTTCAAAACACTTCGACACTGCAAACTCAGTCGCTCAACAAACAGCTGCAGCGCGACGACGATCTGCCAATTCTGCCACAAATTAACGTCAAATCGTCTCTATTTCTGCCATTATTTAAATAACCACAGACAAAAAATATTCCACCCTGTGCTTTATAAAACGCGGCTCAGCTTGGACTATGTGTCTTTTTGTTCGGTCATTATTATACAGGCGCACGCGGTGTCGCTCCTTAGTCTGTGAGCTCCCCATTACTAAACAAAACGCATCGTTTCTTTTATTTATTCCTTTGAGGCTTTTGCGAAAATGACAGATAAGAAACAAAAATTTCCTAGAATAAAAAAAACTTAACAACCATCAACTAGTGATGAGAATCTGAAGCACAAAATCTTGTGAAATGGAACAACTGTCAACATCACCTTTAGCTGCTCTTTCTTATATTTATCCTTCATGCTTTCTGCTTCAAGTATCATATTTCATGCTTTTATTTTATTTGGGGTGGGGTAGGCAAATTATCACATTAACAGTACGAGATCACGAATGTTTCATCTATGAATTTTATTATTGAACATGCGTGTTTCTGACTACTGTATTGAGTATGTTTAGTCTATGGTTGTAGTCTATGACTTGGTCACAAATATGTCGTCGTGCCCATGTAAGCTGCTCAAGTATAATTAATATATTTCTTGTGAATCTTCAAAGATTACTTTTATTTAAATATTCTCCATGTCGTTAAAACGTAACATGGTGTCAGAAGTGAAGAATTCCAGTCAAAAACATTAAAATATAATGTTGAGTCAATAAGTCGAACAGTCGAAGAAAAAACAATTGAGCGTCATGTCGGAAAAAACTGAAAAGATGAAAAATATATCTCTAAATGGAAACATTTCACCACTTTCATTGGTAGGAAATGTAAGTCACAACTGGAAGAAATGGAGGCAACAGTTTAAAATCTTTATGAAGGCGAGTGGTATGATACATGAATCTGAAGACCGGAAAGTAAATGTCTTACTTCTTTATATTGGAAGCGGAGCTTTAGATATTTTTAATACATTTGGGCTGGATGAAGACAACGTAAAATACGAAAAGGTTATACAATGTTTTGATGAATACTTCATACCTAAAATAAATCTAATGATTGAAAGCCATAATTTCTTCACATATCGTCAGGAAGAAAATCAAACAATTGATGAATTTGTTACTATACTACGGCAAAAAAGTGCTTCTTGTGAATTTGAACAACTATGCGATCGCCTAATAATGGACATATTTGTTTGTAATATGCATCCAAGATATAAATTTATTCAGGAAAAATTACTAACAGAAGAAAAGCTAACTTTAGAAAAAGCTATTTCTATAGCTAAAACATTAGATATGTCGCAGAGAAGAGTACAACAGTTGGAATCAAGCTGTGCTGTCATGCAGTTGTCTCAGCATCATTCATCTAATCGCAATCAAAGTCAGCCGTCAAGCAGCAATCATCAAAAGTCTTCATACCAACATCATTCAAAGTCTAGAGCAAATTCAGTATCTAACCCACAATCTTCCAAGTTCCAGCAGTCATCAGCTAAGTCGTCACAGCCATTATGTACTAAATGTGGTCAAGTTCACAGATTTAAGTGTCCTGCGAGCAATGTACAATGCAGATTATGTAACAAAATTGGTCATTATGCTAAAATGTGTTTCAAAAAGAAGGTAAATTTAATAGATAAGGAAGAAGAAACTTCTGAAATGCAACTTTTTGTTGGTCACTTGAAAGGTAATGATAATATCTGTAATAAAACAGGTGAGTGGTCAGTCATGCTACAAACAAACAGTGTAAACTTTAAATGTGTATTGGACACTGGTAGTGATGCTAATGTAATGTCTTTAAGTACCTTCAAGTCGTTGAATTTACCTAATATTATATTGTCACCCTGTTTGTCTAAATTAACATCTTATAGTGGAAATAACATTCAGATATTAGGAAAATGTCAAATAAAATGTAATTTAGTACAACAACATAAGTCTAAATGTTATAATATTAATTTTATTATAGCACTAGTAAATTCTCCTACTGTAATAGGTAGAGATACATGCAGTGAATTAGGCATGATAAAAAGAGTTTATCAGCTACAAAGTCAAGTCACTCAATCAAGTGAAATTAATGTCATATTGTCTAATTATAGTTCTTTGTTCATGGGCCTGGGTTGTCTGCCTGGTAGGTTACATATTTCTGTTAACCCAGATATACCTCCAAAGGTGGATGCTCCACGCAAGGTTCCATTCGCACTGCATGAGAAACTGAAAAATGAATTAAGAGACATGGAGAAATTGGATGTCATAGTTAAAGTGACTGAACCGACAGCTTGGGTAAGTTCTCTCTTACTAGTAGAAAAGAAGAACGGACAACTCAGAGTATGTCTTGATCCAAGAAATCTAAATCATGCGATACAGAGGTCACACTATCCTATACCTACGTTAGATCAGGTAAGAGCTAATTTAGCAGGATCTACAGTATTCTCGACCCTGGATGCCAGCAGTGGTTTTTGGATGATACAGCTAGATGATGAAAGTTCTAGGCTCTGTACATTCAATACGCCATTTGGAAGATATCGCTTCAAACGTATGCCTTTTGGTATTAGTTGTGCACCAGAACATTTTCATAGAATTATGACAGAAACATTTGGAGACTTACCTGGTACTTTAGTATATTGTGATGATATTTTAGTACATGCACCTAATCTTCAAGAACATAATTTAAGATTGGAAAATATTTTTAAAAGAGCAAAGGAAGTAAATATAAAGTTTAACAAAAACAAATGTATTTTTGGTCATAATCAGGTTAAGTATTTAGGTCATATCTTCTCCAAAGATGGAATATCTCCTGATCCAGAAAAAGTTCGTGCTATAAAAGAAATGCCTACTCCAACTTGTCTCAAGGATCTTCAACGTTTTCTAGGCTT
The DNA here is from genome assembly GCA_943136025.2 of Agrotis puta. Classification (NCBI taxonomy): domain Eukaryota; kingdom Metazoa; phylum Arthropoda; class Insecta; order Lepidoptera; family Noctuidae; genus Agrotis; species Agrotis puta. Next base: position 3,506,798 of record OW964182.2, read on the forward strand.
ATTGAATTATCTTGGTCCATTCATTAAAAATTTGGCATCAGAGACAGATTCTCTTAGAGATCTACTTAAAAAGACAAGTCAATGGGAATGGAATTCTAGTCATGATGCAGTATTTTGTCGTCTTAAAAATATTATTTGTCAAGCGCCTGTCTTAGCACATTTTGATGTTAAAAAACCTATAGTTTTGTCTGTAGATGCAAGTAAGTCTGCTGTAGGAGCTGTTTTATTACAAAATAGACATCCTGTCTGTTATGCATCTAAAACTTTAACATCAAGTCAAGAAAGAATGGCTCAAATTGAGAAAGAGCTGTATGCAATTGTCTTTGGCTGTATAAAATTACACCAATATCTTTATGGTCAAGTTGTCATTGTAGAAACTGATCACCGTCCTTTGATCACATTATTTAAAAAACCTTTAGCTGAGGTACCTACCCGTCTACAAAGGATGATGATGAAATTGCAAGCCTATGATCTTAGAGTTGAATACAAACCTGGATCTCAGATGTTTATTGCTGATACACTGTCAAGAGCTGCCTTACCTGAAACTAGTGAAGACATGGATGAAGAAATTATTATTCATGTTAATATGTTAATGAATAATTTACCTGTTTCAGTAGAGAAACTGAAGTGGCTCGTTCAAGGTACTAACAGTGATGATACTATGCAGTTGCTGAAGAAGTACTGTAAAGAAGGATGGCCTGCATGCAAGTCGCAAGCTCATTTGATGACACATCCCTACTGGAATTATCGACATGAGATACATACTGAAGGTGATTTAGTTTTTAAAGGTACAAGTCTTGTTATACCTACTGATCTCAGAAAGGATATCTTGAGAATTATCCATAGTGGTCATCAAGGCATAGAAAAGTCCAAGAATTTTGCAAGAGGAATTGTATTCTGGCCTTTAATGTCACATGATATAGAAAATTTAGTACAAAGTTGTACTACATGTCTGTCACATCGAAATGCAAATCCTCCTGAACCATTAATGTCACATCCTATTACTAGTTTTCCTTTTGAAAAGGTTGGGATTGATTACATGGATTTTAAAGGACAAACATATCTTGTAATTGAGGATTATTATTCTAATTACATCGAAATGGCAAAAGTCAATTCCACAAGTGCAAAAACTTTAATTGAAGTTTTAAAATCTGTATTTAGTCGCCATGGAATACCTGTTCACTGTATGTCCGATAATGGACCCCCATTTAACTCCATTGAATTTCAACAATTTCTGCAAGATTGGTCCATTCAGCATACAACTTCAAGTCCATATTTGCCACGATCTAATGGACTAGTGGAATCTGGAGTTAAAATAGTTAAAAGAATACTATCTAAATGTCATGAGTCGAAGAATGATGTCTACTTAGCATTGCTTCAGTATAGAACAACTCCAAGAGGAAAATTACCATCACCATCAGAGTTACTGATGTCACGACAACTGAGAACGCAACTACCAACAGCATTGCATCTTCTGCAGCCTAAAGTAGTTCCAGTTGAAGATTATATTAAGTTGAAATCATTTGAAAAAGAAAAACAAAAATTTTATTATGATAAAAAAACGAAAGACTTACCATTGTTGAAGGAAGGAGAGAATGTTATGTATAAGAAGGATCCAAATGCTAACTGGAGTCCTGGAAAAATACTTAAATATTCTGATGAGCCAAGATCATATGTAGTTGAAACACCAACAGGCATATTCCGAAGAAATAGACAACATTTGGTTCCAGTAAGACAACCAACTCCTGTCTCTCCTACTCCATCTAGTTCAGCATCACCTGTAAGAACTGAAATTGATAAAAATACTGTGAGTGTTCAGAATGACGGTATTAAAAGAACAAGGAGTGGCAGGCAGGTTAGGCCCCCAGCTAGATTTGTTGATTATAGTACTGAGTAAAGTTAGTTTATAGTTTTTATGCTTATGTTTATGATTTATTTCAAAGTCTGTCTTGTAAGTCTGAAACTTGTTTTATAGGATAATTGTTTAAGTTGTTTTTAAAAAAAAAGGAACGTGTATTGAGTATGTTTAGTCTATGGTTGTAGTCTATGACTTGGTCACAAATATGTCGTCGTGCCCATGTAAGCTGCTCAAGTATAATTAATATATTTCTTGTGAATCTTCAAAGATTACTTTTATTTAAATATTCTCCATGTCGTTAAAACGTAACAACTACCACCCCTTCGATGTTAGATTATAGACCCAACATCGAAGAGGTGGTGATATCTTGTCCCAATCTCAGCAGATGGATACAAATATGTTAAAAAAAAAAACGAAACAATTCGCTTATTAATTAATTTATCGTTGATTAACACTTTAATGAATGTTGCGAATTTATAATACACTTAATGAGCTGAGCTAACACAAAGGCGAGTGAGGCGGGAAATTGAACTTAAATATCACTGCTCAGCGCTTAAAATCAAATACAGTTCGAAAAAAAGCGCCGCACTTTAAAAGCGCTGACGTGTGAACAGGTACATGGGAATGCATTTGTTCTATTTCGGGTATTTTTTTAACGCCCATGAAAAAGCTCTCGTGCGAATAGCTTCCAAACATCCAACTTGTTTAGCTAAATCTTTGCGCTAGCCTTGAAAAAAACAGCACGCGCTGAGAGATCGAGATAGTAATGCTCTGTCCCTTTTCTTTTAGTACGTTTTGTTGATTTGATTTTCTGTCTTGAGTGTAGGAAAATGAAGTTATCAAGCCCCCATTTCCCAAAAAAGCGCCGATATAGAACAAATGCATTCCCATGTATATATTATGTTCACACGTCAGCGCTTTTACGACGTTTTTTATTTGATTTGAAGTGCTTAGCGGTGGTCGTTAAGTTCAATTCACCTTTTTGTTCCAATTCAGCCCTTTTTAACGCACGATATTAATACTTGTGTGTTTGGGCTCTTAGAGAGAAAAAAACAATGGACTCTTTCCTGTGGGTAATGTAAAGGAAAAAGATCGAAAATCCTTGGCAATGGAAAAATTGGAAAGCAAGCTAGGTCAATTCTAAAGATCCACGTTCTCGATGGATACCGAATATTGTACCAACCTTACGAAAACCACTGATATTCTCGGCTTACTAAAAACATAGATATAGCGATCAAAAGTCTATGACCGAACAACCAGCAATGTACTGCGTACAAATAAGACGATGTCTACCAATTTCGAGAATGCCATTCTTGTGATGAATGATGATGGATGACATGACAGCCGAACAAAAATTACGGCGTGGATTTATGGTTAAAAAATTTGCGAAAATCTGTTGACTGTTGCTCGAAATACTTGATAAATTATAAATAACCGCGTTGTTTGCATGGTGATTGATAATTGTATATAAAAGTTGTAAATGTCAATATAATGACCGATAATTCAAAAGTTTCGAGGCAAAGTTTGTGCATATCATTGTCGTTAGAGCGTAAGTCGGGCTCTCCGGTATTTGGTGTGTTATAGCAGCGGTGGACAGTGATACAGGAGATGGTGCCGATGGTGTTAGCAAACGGATCAAAAGAGAACTATATTTGATTGTGTGTACTGGAGATATTGCAGTAGATTTTTATTAAGATGTATCCAACAACTACGCGGCACCCGGCGGCCGCGGTAAGGGTTTGTGTTATTTTTCTATCTTCCACTAGCTCTCAGGTTCATATAATTCTGTTATTACAGAAGTTTTACTTGCAAAGTTGCTTCTAGAAGCAGATTCTGCTTGGATCATATTATTGTTTGTCACTGTTTGTTCAGGGACCTCAGCCGCCAGCAGGACCTATCAAATTTACAATAGCAGACACACTAGAGCGTATAAAAGAGGAATTTAACTTTCTACAAGCTCAATACCATACGTAAGTACTTATTAACTTCTTATTTACATTGCTAATCTATTCCAAATTGATCTGTTTTATCCTTATTCAACATCTTATCTTGAGATTAAGTTACAATTGATTATTTACAGTTTGAAATTGGAATGTGAGAAACTGGCCAGTGAGAAGACGGAAATGCAGAGGCATTATGTTATGGTAATTAAACTTTTATGTAGCTAAAGATAACAAAACTTTATTAAAGAACACACATCACTATTAAGTCAGAAACAAATACGGATCGGAGAGAAACTAACGATAATTATTGTTCAAATATTGAATGTTTGGGCTAGATAATAATGTAGGCTAAGCTTAGTTGTTGGCAAACAATAATTATTTAACATGTTGTGAAATTAAATCAATATAGAAACTTTTTTAACAGATAAGCAGTATTAATTTATTATTATAACCAAAGTTATTGGCATTATCTTGTAATTTGTTCTTTTTTTGTGTTTCAACATTATATTGCATTTGGGCAAACTTTATTATTGAAAAATATAATAAACAATAATATGTCTCTTGTTAATTTATATTAACTTCAATGTGCTAAATAGAGTTTCGCACAAAAGATAGGACAGTTTAAAAAAATTACAATGATGGAATACTTTAAACTTGTCCATTTGTGATAACATTAAATTAACATTAAAAAAATAATCTGGCAATTGACATAAATTTTGCAATTGACATTAAAGGCAAATGCCTTGTACAAAAACATTGTATTTAGAATACAATACAGCAGAATTTTAGAAGGAAAATGAACTCTAGTAATAGTAATATTGGTGATAATAATGTGCCTGTGTGTGATAAAATTGTTGTATAATAATAAAGCTGATATGTAAGTTACTATATTTATTTAAAAATATACACATAAAGTTAACTCTAGTTTTGACAACTATGATGAAATTAAAGGCACTACATTGCAATGTTATGAGATAAAAATAATCATTCATTTATTTATATTTCTTTTACAGTATTATGAAATGTCTTACGGTCTCAATGTGGAGATGCATAAACAGGTAAATATCTAATTCAAAAGCTGTAATTAAAATCCTTTTTTGACCATTTTATATTCTAATATGTGTATTGTTTGCATTTACAGACAGAAATTGCAAAGAGACTAAGTGCTATTATAGGGCAGGTTCTCCCATTCTTAGCACAGGAGCATCAGCAACAAGTGGCATCTGCAGTGGAAAGAGCTAAACAAGTCACTATGTCCGAACTTAATGCCATCATTGGGGTAAGCTATCTTACTCGCCACAGTAGACAATACGCCAATAATGATTTAAAATGCAATTAATTATAAAAATATTTATTCATCTTCAAAGGCTTTTATAGTGTTATGAATAATATCATTAATTTAGCCCATTAATTATTTTGCTTATTTATTTTATTTAGATTTTTAATAAAATAGGATTAATTGTTATCCACCACATAAAAATGTATGAATCTAAATATATGCTATGGATTTGTGTCCAAAATATATTTTTACAAATTATTTGATTAACCATGAATTTGCCTTTTAGTCAAATAGGAAAAAAAACTGTTTGCTTACAATTTATTGTAATACATTGATGCAGGTGATAATAATAAAATAAGCACTGCATCTGCTGCTGAATAATTATTTTTTACCACATAATTATGTCCTTACTTGTATAGACCAAACCATAATTGATTGAACATTTCTGATATAGTTTATTAATAAAAAAGTTCTCTACTTTCTTACTTCTTCTAATTTAATTAAGGTTGAGTTTTGCGCTGCATTTGAAGGCAGAAAATTCGAATTTTTTAGTTCAAATTTCTCAATATCCTTAAGATATCTGTTTTTTTTTTAATGCACAGTTATTCAAGGGACTCTCAAGGCAATGACATTAATTCCACAGCTGTGGTTTAGAATCTAGACAATGACTTAAAAATGTATCTAGGAAGGGTAACCTGCCTTTTTGTTTCAAAATAACTTCACAAATTTATCACTTGTTGGCATGCAGAATATAATAACTTGTAAACAGTAAATAAGTAAGCGCAAATTATGTAGATACCGCCCCAAATTCCACTTACTCAAAATATATTACTAATATTGCTAATTAGTATACTTGGAATTCGGAGTTAGAGCCTAGAAAAAATGTCTGGTAGGGATATATTGATAGCATAATTATTGCCTTAATCCTTAATCTTCAATAGCCATTAATATGCCATATATTTTATTATTCAATATTCTATACAGTAACAAAGAAGCATAGTGATACATCCACAAGGCAGTAATGTTAGTGAGCATAGACTATTAACAACAGCATATATATTGTTAATGTTGTCCGCAGCAACAACAACAGCAGGGTCTGCAGCATCTGCTTGTAAGTCAAGATATACAGTGCTTGGTACATTGATATATGTTGTGATTAACATTTTGCATTATTTTATGTTGCCACTTTGATTTCTTTTCAAATTACCATCACAAAATTTCCTCATGTAAGCTTTTGCATTCTCATTTCATGATACTGTAGTATTCATTATGCTGTAGGTATACACACATCCAATAGGTACAGGCACCAGAAAATTAATCTACTCCGAACTATCAAATTTCTTTAAAAGATATTCAACTATAACACACAAAGTTCATGTTCAAATGGAAAATATTTACAGATTTGGGTACGTTAATGTGCTGACGTCTGTACGTCTGATCACGTTTTGAGAAACTTGTGGATGTTTTAATTTTTTAATAATAGTTATTTCATCTTAGAATAGAAAATTATCAGTTCTTTATGGTGAAAATATGTTCTAAAAGGGTCATGGAAAGATACACAAGGTTTTATTGAGCCTAGTTGTTTTATATTACTATGATTTTTGTTCCCATTATTTTATGTAAAACTATAGTAGTTATCCATTGCATGGTTGATTTACATGGTGTTCAAAATTGGGAAATATCACCTATTTCATATATCTTCATAAATTCAACATGCAAAGTAATGGCCAAAGCTATAGTCTTAAGTAACAAACATGGCCTCAACATCATAATCATCTTTGTCGTCATACACCGTGATTGCTGTAATGCCATCAAATGCAAAAATTAATAGCAATAAAGCAGTGCCCATCAAGAGAATGCACAAGCTAACATAAACACAAGCAGACGTTTAACATAAGTTATGTCACAGTAATTGGAAAAACGAATTGGACTTCAATGTTTTATAATGACACCTCCTAACTTCACGTTTTCATTGTATGCAAGCACAACGAGTAGATGTTGCATCTAACATGCAATAATTAGTGCTTAATGTGTTCGCCATATTTAAATTATACATTTGTTTTTTTTTTTTTTTCAATTTGATATTCACGCATCTACGCTAGTTAATCAGTGTGTTCAGTGGTTTTGTTATCAACGTGATTGAATCAATCTGTGTTCAACATGCTGGTAACAAAGAAAGCAAGAAATATTTCTCCTTTTTTAACTTTTAATGCAATGTTTAATTCTATCTATTTATAATTCTCATATCTAGTTTGAATATAAACTTAGGAAAGTTTTTAAAAGCAAATTAGTGTATTTAAGTGTAATTACTGTGTTAATAAATTAATCAATTAGCTTTTTTTTTTTTTTTTTTTTTTTTTTTTATCGTGGTAAAATCATCAAATGAGTCCTCCCACCCAGGGCAGGGCGGGAGGGACTGTCAGACTTGTACTGACTAAAATCCACGGTGTCCTTCAATAGCCCTCTACGTACCGGGGTCACGGTAATCCCTTGGTCCCGCGATCCCGGCAGGCTTTGGCCCTCAACAGGCCCCGTCACTATGCTGACACTCTTTGAGGCGCGCGTGGAACACAACGCGCCGTCGACCCGGGCATGGTCCATGGTCGGACAGCGAGTCGCCCATTACTCGCTGCCCGCATGCCCGCGCCTACGGTGGCCGGAGATCGTCTGGCGACGTCCGACGCCGTGGGCGTCTACCACTGCGGCTGGGGTGGAGGGAGGACGCTGTCCTCTCCCTCAGGCGGCCCGCCTCCTCCTTCACGAGCATGACTGCTTCGCAGAAGGAGGCGACCGCTTCCCACTCCGTCTCGCCCCGCAGCATGGCCTCGACCAATGCCGGGCGCGAGAGGTCTCCGCCTATCGCCGTCGTGAGGACACGGCGGTGCTCTGCCCAAGCGGGGCAGTCCTGCACCGTATGCTCCACCGTGTCCTCCGGACGATCCTCGCAGTGGTGACACCCAGGCGTTTCTTCCCTCCCTATCAGACACAGGAACCTCCCGAAACTTCCGTGTCCGGTGAGGACCTGCGTCATGCGGTAGGTCAGGACGCCGTGACGCCTATCCAGCCACTCCTCAAAGAGGGGTCTTACCGCCGCGATTGCGGCGTGCCCGGACCTCGGTTGCGACAGTCGCTCCCTCCATACTGCCCTGAGATCACGCCGGAGCTCTTCCCGCCGCGCCTCGACTTGTCGAGGCAGCGGGGATTCGCCCCGACGCTGCGCCTCCACGCGCCATTCATAGACGCGCTGGAGGGCAGTCGCCTCCAGATCCCAGGGCAGCAATCCGGCTAGGAGGTTGGCCGATTCGCCGGCGATCGTGCGGTATCCCCGGATCATCCGGATAGCCATGACCCTCTGGCATGCGACCAGCTTGAGTGGTCGCGTCCGGATGCTTAGGGCCCACACGGGGGCCCCGTAGAGGGCCATGGACCGCACGACACCGGCGTACAGCCTCCGGCAGGAGGCATTTGGCCCGCCGAGATTGGGCAGGAGTCGCTTGAGAGCGGCTGCTGCCCGGTTCAGCCTTGGGGCCAAATGCAGGAAATGCTCCCTGAAGTTCCACCGGCTGTCGAGGACGAGTCCCAGGTACTTCATCGTCCTCCCGACGCCGATGCGAACCCCCTCCACCGTAATGTGGGACTCTGAACGTGGCGCGTTCAGACGGCCATGAAAACACATGGCCTCTGTTTTGTGCAGCGCCACGTCGAGTCCCAACTGCCGGATCCTATTAGCGACTGTCGCTACCGCCTGCGTCGCCACGTCGGCCGCCGCCTGGTGCGACTCTCCCTTCGCCAGGACGAGCGTGTCGTCGGCGTAACAAATTACGCCGACGCCGTCAGGGAGGTCGCCGCGCAGCACCCAGTCGTAACCGATGTTCCACAGGAGCGGCCCCAACACCGATCCCTGTGGAACACCGCACGACATCTCTCGCCGGTTCCACTCTCCCCGGTGACCGGGGTAGATGACGGCTCTGTCCGTCAGGTAGTCCTCGACTATACGACGGAGGTAGGTCGGCACCCGGTGATACCGGAGTGCCTCCCTGATGCAACTCCAGGGCAGGGTGTTGAAGGCATTTAATCAATTAGCTAGCATTAATTATTTTATTAGTAGTTTTTACTGAGTTTTTAATTAATTTCATGCGCACGCTTGTATCATTAATTGGAAATATACTTCCTGTGTCTAAATAAGTTTAAAATAGTGTGTTGTTATAGATTCTTGCTTCATCTTAGTGTTAAAACCACATCTATTTTATTACTGATTTTTTTTCAGTCTGTTTTGTTCATACTTATTGTAGTAGTAACTGCAATTTAGAAAATTAATCTTTGGAAATATGTATCACAATATAGCGAATAATAACTCAGTAGACTTATTTTCTGGAGTGATGACTTTAATCAAATGTTATGTGAAACTGGATTTTGAGTCCAACTCGAGTTATATACTCATATTATGGGCGTCAACTTCCAAGCACTCAAGTTTTAGGTTTGGAAAGGAATGAAGGGAGATGCATCAATGTTCATTGCATACTAATACATGGATTTGCATGATATATTTTGGGGGACTATTTTATTTGAAAATTTGCTTACTTGGGACTTCTCTTGAACATAAAACAGTTGAGTAACAATCTGGGAAACACATCATGAACTTGAATAATTATTATTTCTTCACATACCGACATTTCTACCGACTTTCATATAATTATCCCCAGTGGTTTCTGAAACCTTGAGTGGTCATATTGGTTCCCTTATCAGAAAATCTGTTCTCAAATCACAGTTCTTTCACTGATATTTTACTTCTAACAGTCGTAGTGTAACGAGAATAATGATTAAAATAGATAACTAATTTAGTCAGAGGTAAGAGAAACCTGTGAAGGAAGTGTAGTTGTAATGATTTTGGCTGATTCGGGTGGCACGAAAGCCCATCAAGTCATTACAAGAAGTAAGAACAGATTAAAAAAAAGTCATCCCTAATCGGTTCATACTCAGAACATCAACCCACGTTACTAATAGCTTACAGAATACCTTTACTTCTTACAATATACATATTTTTTGTAGCAGCAAATACATGCGAGCGCGGGCCTGTCGCATGGCGTGGGGGGTGCGGGTGCGTTGCTGGGTGCGGGAGGACTGTTGTTCGCGCCCGGCGCCGGGCCCCCGCCCCCGCCACACCTGCCGCCGCCTGCGCATAAGGTGAGCATTCTTTTTACCCGACTACGGCAAAGCCAAAAGGAGGGGTATGATTTTGACCGGTATGTATGTTTGTTTGTTTGTTCCCTCATAACTTCTAAACTACTTATCATTACATGACAAATGAAGTATCGTTAAAAGCGTCTCAGTTGTCCGCTGGTTATAGCCTAGGTGAGGTCCAATATGGCGCCCTCTAGGGGATGAAAAGTCGTAACCGAAAAAACAGTATCGACATGGATATCAAATTAAAGGGCTTGATGAGCACATTTGAAATATATATACATTATATAGCTTTTACTAGCTAATTTGCTGTTTCTAACAGTGTCAACATGGGTAAAAAGATACATCTTAAATTCACTCAAAAACTATACATATAACATACATGTATTTACTTACTTCAAATAATATAACCCCAAAATAGTGTACCTAAATAAAAAATACGTTAAAAATAACTAAAACCCGACTACGAAAAACTCACGCACTGAAAAGTATAAAACAAGAACAATATTTATTTGACCGAGTAATAGCCGTGGTCGTATGCGACCTAGCTAATAAAGATTGTCTGAAACAATCGCAGGTGGGCACTTTTAATCGGGTTTTAGTTATTTTTAACGTATTTTTTGAATATTTCACTTGATTCCATTCACATTTCACTGTCAGGACAAGTGATGGGAATAAGCCAGGCACAGTTTTTGTAATACGTCTCTTTATGAGAAGTGGAATTGGTTGTAGCATCCTCCAACCAGATCGCTTGAAGGTCGAATGTAACATTGATTCCTTAGACTCGCGTGATGGAAATTACAAAATAAATAAATTAAAGGTGACTCAAAGTATTTTTATTCACCAGGTGGAGCTCCCTCCTCCCGCCGACATAAAGCCGCCGCTCCTCCCTGGCGGCCCGGCGCCTCCACAATTGTTACCCGGCCAACCTCCTCCCAGAGATGACGACAGACTCGGCCCTAGGGTAATACCACAGGTAGGTCGAAAATAAATGTTATCTTTCTCGTTTTATGTTTTTCTACAAATAATTTGTTACGTTACGTGTTGGGTCACTACGACGTGACATAGATGAAGTGCTAAGTGAGAGCGACATGATAGACTGAATACTCGACTGTTTAGATTGAAGCAGAAAATAAGACTCTTAGAATTAGCAACATTGTTATCCTAGTTTTATTGAATCCAATAGAGTAATAGACTCAAAACGGTGAAGGAAAACATCATGAGGAAACTTGCATGTCCCAGAACCAAAAATTCGAAGACATGTAATATCTACCATCCTGCATGGGCCTGGTGGTGGATTGTGGCCCGCTCCCTTTTACAGAGAGGAGGCCTGTGTCCCAGCATGATGATGAAGAGTAGTATAAAAAACGAATAAATAAACTCAATTCCTTCTCGTACGTTCAGCAAAGGCGCTCAGTATCTCCTCACGAGCGCGAACAGAAGTACCGGCCGCGCTCGCCGGTGGAGCCCGAAGCCCTGGACGTGAAGCGACGGAAGGAGGAGAAGGTACTCGGCCATGTGAGTCTATGTAGTGTATGTGTCGGCTTCCAAAACATCCATGTTGCTTTTTGTGTTCTTTTCTCTCCTTGTGTTCGATTTTGACGGTTGTTGCTGGGTCATTAAGATTACTATTTAAGTAGCTCAACTGTAAAGTAGAATTATCTGAGGATCTAAGAAAGATTGTTAATATTTTATAAGGTGCCCATTATTCTTGAGGCAAATGGCAACATTTTTGTATTACAGACTGTTGTGCACTGTTGGATACGAAATAAATACTAAACGCAGTCATGTCACCATATCAATTCTTCCAACTCATACATTTTCTGATATCTGTTTATTTAGATTCGATACTAACCTCTTTGTCAGAAGACAAAGTGTATCAATACTGCGAAAAAAATTTACGAGTCACGAACTCACATAATTTGAGAATGATTTGCTTTACAAAAAAATCTTCAAATCAAGGTTAATCAACGATCATTATCCCTAAAACAAATACTTAGTCACAACTCAACAAAAACCGTCTGTTCCAACTGCTTGTTTATACAGCTTGTTCATTCAATAAATAGCTGGTAACAATGGCTGTAACACTTGTCAATTAATATCATTGCTGGTTATTTAATCAATAATGTCATCAATGCCTTTATTAATTGTTTGATTACATTTCTAGGACAGCGACGCTGAAAAAAGTGACCAAGATCTTGTAGTAGATGTGGCCAACGAGGTAAGATGGTAACCATTGTGTATTCTGTAGTGTACAGAGGATTTCAAGGCTGTGAATTGTATAATTTTGAGATGTTTTTCCTGTTTTTGTTTTCAGTGCATTGTGTTTAATTTATAGTTATTTTAGCTCTGCACGTTTTTGAGATTATGACTTGAATTGAATGCCGTGTATAACTATGAGGCATGACTATTTGTTGCAAATATATTTTCAACAGGACTACCGTAGACAAATAAAACAAATAAACATTCTTCAGACCATCAAAGCTTAACTTGCATGTTTTGTTTTACATGCACTTGAATGCCTGTATGTACACTCAAGTTTATAAAAAAATTAAATCGCAAAGACATGGTTAGCAGAACTGCTGTAATTATGCAGTAAACAACTTATATTAATAATATTTTTGGGCCATGTTATCTCTCCACCACACTTCGGTGACTGGCAGAGAATACCTCAAGCATTAAAACCACCCATGTTTCATGAAAGTTTAAATAATAAATAATTGTACAATTCTATAATATTATTTATTGAAAAGCGTCAATTTTAACGTTGTAGGAGGAGAGAGGGTCACCCATTGTGCGTACGGACGGTGGTGAGCGAACAGAGAATGGACCTCGTCCCCCTTCGAGATCTGGCTCCTCATCCAGTCGCTCTACGCCCAAGAGTTCCAAAGACGTGAGTTGGTTACTTTCGGATCTTTTCACTATTTAGAAGACTTGATGTTTCCAGGATGATGCGTAGTTATGAAGTACAGTTAGAGTGAACAGGCTTCTTCTGGTAAAGCTTACTCCATCGTAGAGTTCGGCTCTGTCACCTCTGACCTAGACTGACTAGAGTCTGGAGAAAACCCACGTCGGATATCGATATCGAAAAAACTTTTAGAAACATGTTAAAGTTTAGAAATTACATTATTTTTTTTTTGTAAATGGCAAGTCATATCATAAATAGAGACTTATGATTCCCGCTGCACAAATTTTTCCTCTGACAGACTTCTAAGGAAAATGATGTACTCAGTAGCTCGACAGTTGTACGAAAAACTTTGGTCTTTAAAAAAGCAAAGACATTATTTGTAAGTTACAATTACATATTTACGACACGTTACACGCTGCAAGAATTTGCAAGCAAGCTTGATTACATTGCTGTATTTCAAGATCAACTGAATTCATAGTCCATTAATAGTCTGCAATGTAGTCAAACTTTAATGCAATGTCTTGCATCGTTTAGCATAGCAAGCATTTTTGTACAAAACAAATTTTATTCTCCTTAAAAACTTCCAAGTTGAATTGTTTTAGGAGAAGCCGGGCACCCCGGGCAGCAAGCACGCGCGCGCGCCCACACCCACGGGCGCGGGGGGCGGGGCGGGCGCGGGGGCGGGGCGCGCGGGGTACTTCCCCTCGTACGCCGCCTACCGCGCCGCTGCGCCCGCGCCGCCGCACGCGCTGCACTACGACCAGCATCACAGAACCAACGGCATCGCGCCGGCCAAGCCGTACGTATTTTTTCGTACTTGTAGTATTTATGTAGGTAAACAAAACTAAATTTAAACATTGGGTTGTAGAGGTCAAATATAACATTTTTTTCATTTTAATTGTTGCATCTGTTTAAACTGGAAGCTGATGCAAACAAATGTGAGATAAGCCTGTGTAAATATATTTAAAGGTGACGAATTTAGAGAGGTTTTAAGTATATTGGATTTTGATACTTTTGGAGATATTAAGGCTTACTTCACAAAGCTCTAAATATGTTTAGAACTTAACACAATAAATTGTAAAATTGATTGATTAGTGTTGTATGAATGTAATACTCCCCCCAGCCAAGTGCAGCACGTCCCCGGCGACCGCGCGTACTCGTACCACTCGTGCGGCGGGCCGCTGCAGCCCGTGGGCTTCCCGGCGGACGCGCTGGCGGGCGCGGGCGTGCCGCGGGCCGCGCGCGCGGTGGCCGCGCTGCCGCACGGGGAGGTGGTGTGTGCCGTGGCGCTGGCGCAGGCACAGGGCGCGCGCCACGCCTACACGGGCGGCAAGGGCTGCGTCAAGCTGTGGGACATCAGCAACCCGGGCTCGGCCGCCACGCTGGAGCCGCTGTCGCAGCTCGATTGTTTGGTGAGTTCACGCTTTTTTTTTGTTTTAGCGTGGTAAAATCATCCAATGAGTCCTTCCATCCAGGATAGGGCAGGTCTGACTAAAATCCACGGTATCCTTCACGACCTGGTCAGTTGTTGCTTAAGGCGAGGTTTTCCTGAGCACCGCAGGCATTCAACGCTTACCGCAGCGCCCGCAAGGACTACCGGATACGGTGTGCGTTACCCAGGCAAAATGTTTTGCTTTAGAGAGATGAGACTTAAACAAATAATTAGTGTATCATGAGGAGCAATTTGTTTACTAATAGCAAAATTTGTTTGAATTGTAGTTTTTAAGTTATTTAAGAAAAACAAATTTTGCTGGAGTAACGTTTGAAACGTTACCCAGGCAAAATCGTCTTTCAAAAATTAGTTTCAGCACGGAACCAAATACATGAATAGATAGCTTTTGTTGAGTAGTAAATGTTTATAAATAGCAAAATTTGTGTGTGGTATAGTTCTTTAGTTATTTAAGATTTTGCTGCGGTAACGTTTTGGGATTTCCCAGATCTCGAAAACGGCTCAACGCAGAAGTTTGAAAAAAATACCAATAAAAGACCTCAATTTGTTTAAATTTGTTTAATCATTAGTTTTTGATTTGGTTGACGTAAACCAATGTAATTAAATGGTTTCAAAAATCAGAAGAAACGGGTTTGCAAGTAAACCAATACACTTATAACCAAATAAACAGCTGTAAAAAATACCCGTGGTTCGACGCTTGTTTACATCAGAAATATTAGATTTCATACTTTACACATTAAGAAGATAAAAACAAATTTGATTTATTTTAGACTGGTCGTACTTTAGCGATCAAATACGCAGTTCCCATAACATTAAGAAACATGGCATACTTTAAACAAATTAAAATGATTCCTGAAAATTCCTTCCTGTTAATTGCAGCTTTGAATTACGGCTCTAATGAAAGTTATCTCAAAAACAAGATTATGTCAGCAATTCTCTAATGAGCCGACCAAATTGAAAAGGTCACATAAAAGCGACCGCACCATACATAAGCGCAACCATCTGAAATGAACAGGATAATATAGATGTTTTGTTAGTACAGTTGAATACAAAAGTTTTCTGGTCAGGTTAGTTAAAATAATAAAATGGTTAAGATTCATTATTTTTATTTAAAAAATCAGTCTCATACAAATCATATGTATTGCTTTGCCTTAGCATCAACATTTTTAGAGAAAAATCACAGATAAGTTATAACCTACTTACTTAATTTTAATATTTGGATACATTAATAGTTTGTACAATTTTCCTTACAACTGTACTGTAAAATAAAAACATTTAATACTCACATCGTTCAAAGACGTCGTCGTACACACACACATAAACCACACGCACTTCTCTCCAAAACACTTGGTTCACGACTGATTGTTTCATTGGTTCGGTCGGAGCTAGCGTACCCATAGATAGAGCGTACTCAACTACTCACAGCTAAAGAGTAAGTAAGACAAGGCATATAGCTGTTGCGTTGCATTGCACACAGCGATGCGCGCTGCTCTGACTAGCATCAAGAACGTTAAAACGTTTTTAGCGTGGCTTTGCGTTGTGGTATCAAAATAAAACATTTGGTTTAACAGAAACAACAAATTAAGTACTAAAAATATAGCTACATGTATATATGTTTGTATTGTTTTAAATCACACTATAAATTATACACTATGATATTACACTTTTATTAACTACTAGTAAAAATTGTGTAATATGGTACTGCACTTAAAAAATATTAAAAAATCGGCTTCACGAATAACGTTTTTCTGCTTAACTGTACAAAACATCGGTTACCAAGCTGCTAATTTGCGAAGATTACCCGTACGTACGGTGCAGTCGCTTTTACGTGACCTTTTCAATTTGGTCGGCTTATTAGAGAATTGCTGACATATTCTTGTTTTTGAGATAACTTTCATTAGAGCCGTAATTCAAGGCTGAAATTAACAGGAAAGAATTTTCATGAATCATTTTAATTTGTTTAAAGTATGCCATGTTTCTTAATGTTATGGGAACTGCGTATTCGATCGCTAAAGTACGACCAGTCTAAAATAAATCAAATTTGTTTTTATCTTCTTAACGTGTAAAGTATGAAATCTAAAATGTCTGCTGTAAACAAGCGTCGAACCACGGGTATTTTTTACAGCTGTTTATTTGGTTATAAGTGTATTGGTTTACATGTAAACCCGCTTCTCCTGATTTTTGAAACCATTTAATTACATTGGTTTACGTCAACCAAATCAAAAACTAATGATTAAACAAATTTAAACAAATTAAGGTCTTTTATTGGTATTTTTTTCAAACTTCTGCGTTGAGCCGTTTTCGAGATCTGGGAAATCCCAAAACGTTACCGCAGCAAAATCTTAAATAACTAAAGAACTATACCACACACAAATTTTGCTATTTATAAACATTTACTACTCAACAAAAGCTATCTATTCATGTATTTGGTTCCGTGCTGAAACTAATTTTTGAAAGACGATTTTGCCTGGGTAACGTTTCAAACGTTACTCCAGCAAAATTTGTTTTTCTTAAATAACTTAAAAACTACAATTCAAACAAATTTTGCTATTAGTAAACAAATTGCTCCTCATGATACACTAATTATTTGTTTAAGTCTCATCTCTCTAAAGCAAAACATTTTGCCTGGGTAACGCACACCCGGATACGTAATGAATTACGATGCGCGATGACACGCGCGCCAAAACTTGCGAAGTCTAGGTAGTAGTTACAGAGTAGAGCAAAGCAGTAAATCAACTTGAATTGATTACTATAGGCACGTTTGTATGTATAATTTTTTTTTGTTGCGGTATTATTTTGGAAATTTTGTTCAAAATGAAATACTTATGACGATTAACGTATTTATTTGGAAATATGGATTAATATAATGTAAAACTACCTTCGCATTATTGCATTATTTTTGAACATACAGAATAATTAAGTTGGAAATATGATGTTTACAATCTTAAAATGTTACAATGTTAAAAAGTAAAAAAAAAATTCAGGACCTTTGGACCATTAGATAAATGCCGTTTGTATTCCACTATCATTATATTAAGTTGGTGATATGTTCGTATCGCAAATAATTTTGGTATTATGTTTGAATGGAGAAATTACTTGGCGCCGGAACCTTAATCAAATAGAAGCTAATGAAAGCTAATATTATTTTTTCTCTAAAAAGTAGGGTATCGAACCGGGAAAGCCCGGCCCCGAAAATCCCGCTTGCAGTATATTTCAAGTCCTTACTCATTAATATTATTATCAGGTGATACATGACTGCATTCATCTAAAGGCATTTCAGCGTCAAGTATCACATGGGTGTAACCTTTAGTAGTCGTTCTGTAACAATAAAACAAATGAAGTTTTGTTGTTGTTTGTAAGTTCAACGGATATCATCAGTAGAATTGTTTTCATTAAGTACATTATAGTTACATACTCCTCAATTTTAGGGTTATTCAAATGAACAAGTTGTAAAGTAATTAACGGAGACACCTTACGCCCTTCCGTATGCTCTATTCACCTATAATACAAATGTTGATTTTGATTAGTTCGTAATAATTACCACTAAATACTTTTATTAATTAAATAAAAAATTGGAGTAAATGACTCACTCGTTATCCCCTGAATCATTAGTCGATATATGCGCACTGCGCTTGGCCTGCAGCTGCATTGCTCTAAAATATAAAAAATCTAGGTAATTTTAAAGCGTGGAGGTGAATCAGGGGTCACGGCAGTTCATAACTAATATTTTTGTAGGAAATGATCATACTGTGTACACTTCCACACTATGACCACTACCTATTTCACATTTGGAGACAGTAAACCATTATAATAAGTGCGTTCACGGTGGCTTTATGAACTCTGACATAGGGTCTAAATTTAACTGTCTTAAATATTTGATGCGGTTGGTAAATCCGCTAGAAAAATAAACCATTATATTATATTCTGTGGTTATAGTCTAGGAGCCACTGAAACATCCCACCCGTTCTCCACAAAGCTAGATTTTTTTTAAATTGTATTATTGAAAAGTAACGTTGTAGCAGGCATCTATGTGGTTGAATTATCATTCCTCAAAACGGAGACAAAGTTATTTTGTTTTTGCTCTCACAGTATGACTATAATTTTTTAATTCTAACTTTGTGGAAAACAGTTAAGTCGGATGGTTCAGTAGCTCTCCTACTATTAGTAAAGAGAAATAAATATGCAAAGGAGGTTTTAATAATTTTTCCAATGCATCCTTACCTTTTTTGTTTATTCAGCCTTCCAGCGATGACAACTTCTTACTTTTTCTGCCCATTTGTTTACAAAATTATAACCTTATAAAATGAACAATATTACAAGTATTTTAAAAATTAATATATATACAGGTATTATTATTTACAATAAATGTTTGTCTCTGTCAGTAATAGAACTAAGCGTGGTGGTGGGTTTGCAAAAAAATTGACGTACATCCGACCTCCGACACGGTCCAAGACCGACTAAATGCCACGGGTCGAGTGTATGAAAAGATGAAATCACCTAATTCTGGACTTACTGGTATGGTTTCTCATCCTTTCACAATAATACTGCTAAATTCTATCTCATTTTTTATGCTCTTTAAGATGGCATAAGTTTTATTATTCAAAGCCTAGTATAACTCAAATAAAATGGTATCCAAACCATGAGTTGGACCTGTTTTTGCGATTTAATTGAATGCAGTAAAGTGCAAGCAATCGTGTATCGAAGAGCAGAAACCTGTAGACCGAAGACTGAAATATGTACTATGTTTTTTTCAAAATTTAAATCCCTTTTATTAAGGAATAATACACAATACAAAATGACGGTTTTGCGTCTCACATCGCCTTAATATTTTGTATTATTGGTGGAATGTTGTTCGCCTAAACTTATACATCAGAAGTATAATCTAATAAAGCTAACCTATTATCTCAGAACATGACGAATAGTACATTAATAATACATACATTATGTATTATTAATACATAATGTATGTATAAATAAAAAAACATTAATAAAAAACAATAAAAAACATTAAGGCTGACCCCACATTTGGCGTGCGCGATCCTCGGGCGAGCGAGTAGCGCGAGCGTCGGGTGTTGCCGCCGTGTGAATGCATGCAGCGTGCGCGCAAAGCGCGCGCGGCGCGCTCGCGACGCTCGAGTCGCGTTCTTACCCCTTCGCCCGCTATCCCCGCCGCTCGCCGCCGCCGCCCGGGTTAAACGCCAAGGCGATCGCCGCGCGCACGCTGCATGCATTCACACGGCGGCAACACCCGGCGCTCGCGCTACTCGCTCGCTCGAGGATCGCGCACGCCAAATGTGGGGTCAGCCTTAAACCGATGACCAGTGGCCCACTTTGGCCCTGGATTATGAAAACTGGAAGTCATGGGGAGAGGCCTTTGCCCAGCAGTGGGATGATGTAGGCTAACAGTATCAGTATTAATAATATTGTTTTTTTTTGTCGGATCATTCCAAAGAGCTCTGCGGCAAGCATATTCATTCACTTACTTCCATTACCTACTAGTCGACAAATATGATTTCGGAAGAATAAATTTAACACAAAATTTTTAATTTCCAGCAAAGAGACAACTACATCCGTTCAGTGAAGCTCCTGCCGGACGGCCGCACGCTGATCGTGGGCGGCGAGGCCTCCAACCTGTCCATCTGGGACCTGGCGTCGCCCACGCCGCGCATGCGCGCCGAGCTCACGTCGTCCGCGCCCGCCTGCTACGCGCTCGCTATCAGTCCCGACTCCAAGGTACACACTAGAAACTAGTATTCAAACATTAATCTCGTCTTGTAACATATAGATTACCTATTGAGAACTCAACAAAAATATTCCCGATTCATTTTGGGTACTAAAAATTGAGTGTAACTTAATAAAATATTGATCTACATATAATGTACTCTACAAAATGTGTATTATATCGTATATTGTTTAACAGGTGTGCTTCAGTTGCTGTTCAGATGGAAACATAGCAGTATGGGATCTCCAGAATCAAACATTAGTTAGACAATTCCAAGGTAAAACTACAGTAAAATTTATTTTCTTTTACATTATTGTTATGTGGGTCTCTCCTTCATCAGCACATATAAATATTTTTGTGTGCAGGTCACACTGACGGCGCGTCGTGCATAGACATCAGCGGTGACGGCACGCGACTGTGGACGGGCGGCCTGGACAACACGGTGCGCTCCTGGGACCTGCGGGAGGGACGACAGCTGCACCAACACGACTTCTCCAGCCAGATCTTCTCGCTAGGATACTGTCCTACCGGTCAGTTTTAGTATAGATTGTCATATCTCATCATCTGCCTAGCCTTTTTCCAAATATTTGGATCTGAACCTAGTCTAATTGGATGCAGATAAATATATGTTTTTTTTTTTTTACAAAAGGCGTCATCGTGCACAATTTGTGACCAAGCGATATAACGTGAAAATGAACTATGACGAAACCATCGGTTTATTTCATGATCTTGGCGTTATAGCTAAGGTGTTATATTAAATAAATAAATGTGAAAAAAGATGCCACGCGTCAACTTTGCCAAAAGCCGGAAAACTGCTCAGAATGTTACTTCAATTTGCTTTCCATTCAGTGCAAGTCTCCTGTATCAGCTCTATATCAGCAGTATTCTGTATCAGCTATTTTCTTAAGTTTGCCTTATATGGTTACTTCCCAGAATTTGATGCTTATTAGCAACTATATCGAATGGTGAAATAATACAGAATACGATTTTTTTTCCAAAATCAGCTAGTTTGTTTCCTGGCCAGGATTAATGATTTTCCTAAAATGCAGTTTTAGTTTTTGTCATAATCGGCCTCGAGACTCTTTTCAACGTTTTTTGATATTCCTCAGTTTCGGATATAGCCATCCACGCCCAGTTGAAAAATTCACCCTGTATGGTTGTGGAGAATAGTCCCATTGTGATTGCATAAAACGTTGAAGTTTAATGAACACACACTTTATTCTCTCCCCAGGCTCATGGCTAGCAGTAGGCATGGAGAACTCCCACGTAGAGGTCCTGCACGCAGGCAAGCCGGACCGCTACCAGCTGCTGCTGCACGAGTCCTGCGTGCTGTCGCTCAAGTTCGCGGCCGCCGGCAAGTGGTTCGTGTCTACCGGGAAGGATAATCTACTTAATGCGTGGCGTACACCTTATGGAGCTAGTATATTCCAGGTATGAATAGATTTAGAAACACTGCATACGATTTTAGTTTACTTTTCTATTGTGTTTAATGATGAAGATGAAAACTGAGCATAATAGGGATCATGTACGCGACACTGAGTTCTCATAAAAATACCACTAAATCAATGTTCTGGAATGTGACAAAAAAATGAGTGATGAAGGTTTTTTCAGCTGATAGTCAAAAGGCCATAACTTGATTGCCACGTTATGTATGATTCAGCTTCTTTCAGACTGTGTATGTGTATCTAAACTGTTATTATTTTTACAGTCCAAGGAGTCTTCATCGGTGCTCAGTTGTGATATATCGGCAGACGATAAGTTCATAGTGACGGGTTCTGGTGACAAGAAGGCGACTGTCTACGAAGTGATATACTGAAGTGTCAGTGTCAGTAATCTCATAAGTCATAGGCAATAAATGAACGTTGATCGAGGTCCAGTGAGAAGTGAGAGCGGTTTTATATCGAGGTTTAGTTGGCTGTATACATTGTTACTGTTTTTATTAAGAATATATTAAAATTATTGTCTGACCTATGATGGTGGGAGGACGACTAAAGGTGAAGAACTATTATGGGGAAAAATAGCCATTGCCAAGAGTTTTAGAGGCAAATACAGTAGGCCTATTTCTATAGGATACAATCAATGATCAGACCAGAGATGTACTAAACTGAAAGTTAAAGAAGGTTCTCTCAGTCTCTTGTGAATAACTTTCTTAGAGCTTAATGTAGAGTTTAGATGAAGAAACATTGACAGCAGCGTGAGAGGATTTAAGTCTATGACATTTCGTTTTTATTAGTAAAATATTGAAGGACTCCTTTGTCTGTAAAGCTCTCGGTTAAAATATAGTAAGGCTTATAAACAAACTCACAGTCTCTCTTTATAATATTAGGTTAGAGTAGTAACCTCCGGGTGTGATGCCCAGGAGTTGTGCCTGTGACGATCTGGACAATATAACCAGTCCAGTAGTGACGGTTTCATATCAATCAGACTGTTGTCGTGAGTTCCTTGCTAAATAAATGTTCCTTTTTTTATAACATATGGCTATACGATTAAATGCCCCGCAATAAATTAAGAGTATTTTTTTCTGTTTCGTTGAGTGGTACAAATTCTAGGTTATTCAAATATACTGGCATTTATAAATATAATTTATTTTCGAACAAAACAATCACATTTGGCTCAGGATAGCCATGATGATCTCAAAATTTTCTTGTATTATATTTTAGTGTTGCAAAGTTATTAATTAGTATTAAATTCAGCAATAACGAGACTTCCAAGCATTTTATTGTTATAATATTATAATGAACAATTTGTGCAGCCAACTAAAGGTTGAATTAAGTGTAATTTTAATGTAACAAATAGATCAATGTTGCACCGTTAAACATGGATATTTTAGTGTTATTATATATTTTTATAATGAAATAAGAAAAATCATTTTTTTATTAATTTACTAAGTTGAATCTTGTTTCGAATGGTCCATTTATTACGAGTATTTATTTTATCTGATTTAAGTTCTTTCCGACTGATATTCTGAGTAATGTTACGTGTTGATCATATTATGCGACTCGTATTGTCAATTTTCGTCCTTATTTTTTTTGATTAGAAAGCGTCAAAACACGCACACTTTGGCTTTGCATTTTGTCTGTATGCGGGGCCAATGTTGGCCCCAATCATGTTCCTAATGTATGATAGTTAAGGGTTACAACTCGTTTTGAGTACGAACAATGTACAAATACTAAAGGCCCTAACATTGGCTCCAAAACGGAGTGTTTGTGTATAAATTTAAAAAAAAAAAGATAGTGCCTGTTCAAACATTTCATAATGAGTAGAAAATCGTGCTTTACAATTTTAGGTGAACAATTTTTTAATTATCATAAAACAAATGAAGTTTCTTTAATAAATTGTTGACAATTTAAGAAGTGGTGGGATATATGAGCGGTATTCGGAAGTATTTTTTTAATGTCTCTGCTAAAATTGGACGATTTCAAGGATATTTCCTTATTTTTATGTAGTTTCTCTATGAACGGACTGGGAAATTGGGGAATATGTGTTAAAAATTCAGAGTTCAGACTGTTCTATAATAAAAAAATACATAAAAGTATTTCCATTGAATTTATTGCAATAATGTATTAAAAAGTTTGTTTTCTATCTGACTGAAATTTTTATATCAAAGTATATTTTATTGTACTTAAAGTTTATACAAGTCGAATCTTTTAAATATGAATTTCATTATGATAATGATCTGCAAATTGTGATATTATTTCTTCAATGACATTTAAGTATACCGAGTATGCGACACAGGATTGACTACAAACATCTATTGTTATTTTACTGCAAAATTAAATTGTATTATGTACTTTGATTATATTTATTATTTCGATAAAAGACGCTAGTTTTATTTTGTTTTCCTGGTAATTGCGATTTGTAGAGCAATAGAATATAATATTTCGTTTACAAAAAGGTTTATAGGTTTTGGCAATGATATTATAAGTAATTGGGTTTTGGCCCTATCGGTTGCCCGCTATTTAGTTTCTTTTTCAGAATCGCAGTGCATAACCAAAGTTATACACCATGACTTTTTAGTCGTCTTACAACAGATCATTTTAGAGAGTAAGTACTTTTATAGGTTCATGTATCCAATGACTAGTAAACGTTTATAATAAAAAAAAATATAGGTATTTTTGAGATTTTAATAATTTAAAAATAAAAATATTATTAATTAATATGACGCAAGGCGTAGTTAGAAACACCCTTGTCTCATAGAAAATGGAGATGGAATGATCTGCTCGACTCGTGCGCTGGGTAGGTATACTCTACAGTTTGATACGTACCTAGGTAAACATTTTTAAAAGGGTGTTTCATATTTCTAATGGTACCTATTTATTAATTATAAAAAAATTAAAATCGTGCCTAGAGGTATTTTATGACGGATACATTGAGTGAACCACTTTTGTAAGACGACTAAAAAGTCACGGTATATAAGTAGAGGACATTTAGAACTAACAAAAAAATATAATGGGCCACTCTCCATACTAATATCTTCTAACCCCTTTATAGCAATTACAAATTGCGATTTTACTTATGTGACCGTTTTAAAACCCCGGTTCTTTCATATATTTTCTGTCCGAACATGATTTAACTATGTAGGACCAAAAGAAAGAAATTAGTGGGAAAATACAGTTATAAATTAATATAGAGGTATTTCTTTGTATGTGGGGTAATCTCTGTAACTTAAGTTATATTATTCGTGAGAAGTTAAGCATTCGCGTGCTGCACGAAGATTAATAGGTGATTCGCCGTCTGATCATGGACCATGCCCGGGTCGACGGACGGCCCGTTCATGATGTCAGTTGTCACTTCGTATACAAATTATGAACTCGATAGGTATCACCTGCAAATGTTATGTGCCGCAATGTCACAAATTGTATTGTACTACTTATATAAAATAATACATCTTGGTAACAGATTGCTCCCTGTCACAGCCGCTGCGACAGATTTCTTGGCACACGCATTTATAATTTAAGAACGGATCTTTTGATGTCAATCGTTTGACAAATAAGGAAAAAAAGGCGGGAAACTGTGAAAGTGAAAGGCGCGTTTTTTTCAAACAGATTTTCCAAATTTTTATTTTTGTTTAAAATTAACATATTCTTTGTAAATATTTGCGTTATAAGTTGTTCATAGTATATATAGTATCAGTACAAAACTTGAAATGGGGAAGAAGAGGCGGAGGAAGGATGATTTGTCCATTGCAGACCCGCAGCAGCAGTCGCAGTCGACAGAATCATCGGACTCGGATTCGGCCGAGTCTGTACTAACTAATGTATCTTCTCGTCACAAAAAGGACATCAGCAAGGATAAGTACGCCATATATAAGGTAAAGGGGTACTCACGTAAATATCCTGAAGAAACCAAAAAGTCGGACCTAATTGTATTCCTAACTCATACCGAGGAAAATTTAATATTTAACGACAGGGATCGTTTGGCTTTATCGAAGGGATTACGAGAGCATGGCGTTTCAGGCGTCATGCATCTACGTACCATAAATAAGTACAAGGTTGGCATCACATTTGATCTCCCGAATAATGCAAACATGTTTTTACAGAATAAAAAATTGTTGGATCAATTGACATTAAAGGCATCTATACCGGCTGGGGATGCTGAAGTAACGGGTGTCCTCACCTCTGTTCCTACAGAAATGACAAATAAAGAAATTTTCTCTTTGATTGGCAGTTCTAAAAATGTAATTGAAGTTAGGCGCTTCATGCGCAGGGTCAAAAATGATGCTAGCGTAGTTTTTGTTCCTACACAGGCTGTAGCAATAACCTTCGCATCCACTATTCTTCCGCAATATATTTACTTGGATTCATGGCGTCATGAAGTGAGTAAATACATACCACCAGTAAAGCAATGTCTTAAGTGTATGCGATATGGACATATTGCAAAATTTTGTCGCAATGCAGAGGTCTGTTCAATTTGCACACTTAATCATAATTTTAAGAGCTGCCAGGTTAACTCAAAGGACGCTAAATGTGTAAACTGCAAAGGAAATCATATAGCTATCTCCTCATCTTGCCCAATTAAAAAACAAAAAATTGAAGAAAACAAAATTAAGTCACGAAGTGCTACATATTCTGATCTCTTTGATGTTAATGCATTTCCAGCTTTAGCTGCTCGTACTTTAGATGTACAAATCAACAATTTAATGAAATCAGATAAATTTTTAAGTACATTAGTAGAAACGATTACCAAAATAGTGAGTAATAAAGATGTTCCTATAAATTCATCATCAATTAAAGAGGCTTTAAAAACAACTCTCAGTAATAAATTTCCGTCACCTTCCTGATGGATCTGTCAAATTTAAATATAATTCAATGGAATGCACAAAGTTTAAATAGTAATAAACAAATATTTACAAATTTCCTCTATACACAAAACATTCATATTGCAATCATTTCTGAAACATGGTTCAGACCTGAACAATCATTTAAAATAAAATATTACAATATTGAAAGAAATGATTGTGGTAATAAACACAATGGAGTTGCAATTATAATTCACCAAAGTATTACTTATACTAAAATAAATACTTATTTCGATAATTCTTTACAAAATATTTGCATAAAAATTACAGTTAACAATAAAGAAATAAGTATAGTCAGTTTCTATAGTCCTTTAAACTCTAATCCACCTTTTAATAAAGATAATTTTGATTTGTTGGTAAAGTCTATTCCTAGTCCTTTTATATTTGCCGGGGACTTCAACGCCCATCACACTTCTTGGGGGTGTGTTTCCGACACTCCACGTGGTCGAGAAATCTTAGATATAATAGATGAAAATAATTTGGTTCTTCTTAATGACGGTCAAGTTACGACAGTTGGTTCTTTAACATGGCGTCCCAATGCACTGGATCTATCTTTGGTTTCATCATCATTGGCACTTAATTGTGAATGGTTTGTACATGATAGTCCACTTGGTAGTAGCTATCATATTCCTGTAATTATAAAGGTAATGATTAGCAACAACCAAAATAATAATCATTACAATTGTCTGAATGCTAAACATTTGCCTATCTATCCAAATTATAAATGCGTGGATTGGCAAATGTATAGTAATTGTGTGGAGGAAAAGCTGATTGATTTTCAAATAGATAATACAACACCTCTTGATTCATATCTACAATTTTGTAATATTCTGCGTACAGCAGCTGCAAATACTAATTTAAATTACAATAATCCGAATTTTTATACTAACACAAATATCACTAATCAGAATCACACATGCCATAGAAATAAGACTAAAACACCTTCCCTTCCTTGGTGGAATCAAAAATGTACAGAGGCTGTATTAAATTTCAAAACAGCATACATTAACTTTAAAAATAATCCAACAGAGGAAACATATTTACAATTTAAAAGGCTTCGTGCTATTAAAAAACTCACTTTAAAAACAGAAAGACAAAAAAGCTGGTTTTCTCTCTGCGGAACATTTAATAGATGTACACCATTATCTGTTATATGGAAATTTATGCGTAAATACAATAAAACATATAATTTTAATCAACCAGAAAGTGACGCATGGATTTTTGATTTTTTAAAGAAATACACACCAGACTTTGTACCACGACAATCAATTTCTTTTAACAATAATATTAACACCAGAAATAGTTTCCTACTTAATGCCTTCACAATGCAAGAATTAATGTCTGCTATCTCCTCTCGAAGAGATACTGCTTATGGTCTCGATGGCATGCCATACATTTTATTTAAAAAATTAAGCGCTGAAAGTTTAGAAACATTTTTAAAAATATTAAATCTATTGTGGGAAAATAATATTGTACCTCAAGATTGGAAAGTGGATTGCATAGTTCCAATTTTAAAACCTGACAAGCCCAAGCAATGTCCTGATTCATATCGTCCCATAGCACTTACTTCCTGCATTGGAAAATTATTTGAGCAACTGTTGAAACAACGCTTAGAGTTTTATGTAGAACAAAACAATATTTTACCTTCTAATCAATTTGGTTTTCGTAGGAATCGGTCCGCTAGGGAAAGTATTTGTCAATTACAACTTGATATACATAACTCTTTAATGGCTAACAAAAATTTGGTTGGAGTTTTCTTTGATGTTGCAGGAGCTTTCAATAGTGTAAATATAGATATTCTTTGTCAGGAATTATCTCGAATAGGGATTCCTGTAAAAATGATAAAATGGATTCACAGTTTTCTCAACAATAGAGAAGTATTTGTTAAATTTAATAGACATCTCTATGGTCCCAGATTATCGTCTAAAGGAGTCTGTCAAGGTGGTATACTATCGCCTTTGTTATTCATATTATATATACGTACATTAAATATAGTTTTAGGGCCTCAGGTCAAAAATTTACAATTTGCAGATGATTTAGTTGTTTATGTATCTGGGAATAATTTATCACATACCGTCCAAATAATAAATGATGCATTGTTAAATCTCCATAAATATTTTTCCTATCTTGATCTGAATGTTAATCAGACTAAGTCCAAAGTTGTTGTGTTTGGTAAACAATCTTTTAGCATGTCCAATGTGCAATATAATAATTGTGCTTTACCCATTTCACTTGAGGTTAAATTCCTGGGGGTTCTTTTTACGTACAATTTAACCTGGAATAATTATATTAAACATATAATTAGTAAAGCAAATAAAGCATGTAATATATTGAAATCTCTGTCTGGATCATATTGGGGTGCAGACCCAAAAGTTTTATTGTTGCTGTACAAATCATTAGTTCGTAGTCATTTTGAATATGGTTTCTATTGTTTTGCTGCAGATGTTAAAATTGTAAATAGTTTAGATGTTCTACAAAATAAATGTTTGCGTGTAATAACTGGGGCATTTAGAAGCACTCCTGTAAATGCAATGCAGATTGACTGTAATGTTCCACCATTAAGCATTCGCTTCAAATATTTGAAAGAAAGATTTTTATTAAAACTCTATAGTGTTTCCGGCAATAGTCTTTTAACCAACTTGTTACATTCCATTACTTCTTCAGTCTCTAAACCAATGTTCATGTTACAGGATCTTCAAAGTTTCTTAAATTTTATTCAAAATTTAAATATATATCAATCAAAACATATTCTGCCTTGTTATGAAGGACTTTTTATTGCTAAATTTCCAAATATTAACATAATTTTAAAGAAAAAAAAGAATTTGTCCACGAAAGAGGAAGTAAATGCATTGTTGTCAGAGTGGTCAGATCATAAATTCATTTATACAGATGGTTCCAAAAATAATACAGCGGTGTCTTTTGCTGTATATGAGCCTTCCTCGAATATAGGCATTGGTCGTAAAATAGATAAAAATTCTAGTATTTTTACAGCCGAAGCTGTAGCTATTTTGAGTGCTCTGAAACATATTGAAAACTGCAATTCCGGACATAATAAATGGATGGTAGTAAGTGATAGCATGAGTGTCCTAGAAAATTTGGCCAATAACAAATTACATGCTAACACTAACTATTTAATTTATTTAATAAAAGAGCTATGGGTGAAATTATACCAATTAAATATTGTAGTTGGTTTTGTGTGGGTGCCTTCACACATTGGTGTTATAGGTAATGAAAAGGCAGATTATTTGGCTAAAACAATTATTGATTTTGAAGAATTAATTCCCAATCCTGACCCTGCTATGAATGTCTCCATACCGTCTACAGATGCAGCTAGTCTTCTAAAACAGCGCATGTGTCAAGAGTGGGGGAGACATTCATATCAGTGCACTCAGGTTCAAAATAAAGGTACTTGGTTTGGTAGATTAGATGTGCAAATAAATTCCATACCTTGGTTTTGCAAGTATAATAATTTCATAAATGTCTCCTTTTTTTTTATTGTCTCCTTTTTTTTTATCGTGGTAAAATCATCAAATGAGTCCTCCCGCCCAGTGCAGGGCGGGAGGGACTGTCAGACTTGTACTGACTCTGTCTCCTAGGCAAAAAATATAGTTTCGGAACCTTTCTTCTTTTTCTTTTTCGTGTCGCTGCCGCGACGGTATTTATATTTTATTGGCCCAAAACCCCGTCATCTCCACCGCGTTGTCGGTAGCGGCGAAGAGATCCGTTTGGCTGCATGTTTTTGGGCTAACTCTATAACATCGCGCTGCATTCAATTTGATAGGCCTCACCAAAGACTTCGAACATAGCTTATAATAATAACGGAAATTTTAAAACATTGTTTTTATTCATTTTTATATTTTACCTACATGATTCAATCGTAATTACAATAAAAGAAGGTAATTGAATGCAAGTATGTAAAAACATATTTTATTAAATACAATTTAAAAATGTCGATACTTTCTTGTTTGATTTAAAACCGTCCCATCCCTAGTGACATTCACTGACCTTGAATTGACCAATCAGGACGCAGTACCCCGTCCCCCTCGCTGACGTCATACCTCAGCAGGTTGGCAGAATAGTTTTCGTGCGTTTTATCGTGTATTAGGTGTCTATAGGCTGTGTGGTCGATGGTCTGTTTGATGACTATGGTGCGTTCCGTTGTCTCAGTTTTAATTTATTAATTTTTGATGTCTCGGATTTTGATTTTGTGTTTTTTTTTCTTTTATATCTCTGTCTTTATTCTGTTTTTACCATTCTTTTTGCAATGTAAGCTGGCGGGTGGTGCAGAGATGTGATCACTGTACCAATTATTCGTGTAGGTTCCGTATAGTTATTTAAAGTTATTATTTAATTTATTTATATAATTATTTTTATAATATAATAGTATATAATTATGTCAAATTTGTTTGATAACGATTCTTTTTTTTCTGCCAATGAGTCTACTGCCTCTTCTGATGCTAGCTTCTGTTCGGTAACTGACACCCTTGGTGATCTTTTACGTCTTAATTTTAACCAAAATCCTGGCTCACTGTTTAACATTTGCCACATCAATGCCCAGAGCATTCCTAGCCACTACAACGAACTGTACGATACTTTTACGAACAACAACGTCCATGCCGTCCTGATTTCTGAGACTTGGCTCAAACCTGAGATGCTATCCACCACTTACTCTCTGCCGGGATTCATCCTTCTACGGAATGATCGAATCGGAGGGAGAGGCGGTGGTGTGGCTATTTATCTTCGCGCTGATTTTTCTTTCAAAATTCTTGCCTCTTCTTCTTCCAATCATTCTGCTGAATTTCTTTTTCTCGAGATTTCTGTCAAAGGAGCTAAAGCCGTTCTTGGAGTTGTCTACTGTCCCCCTTCTCTCGATTACTTCACTGAATTCGAATCGGTACTAGAATCTTTGGGTTCGGAGTATGCGCATCATATAATCATGGGGGATTTCAATACCAACCTCCTAGCCCATAATTCTCCTCGATCCCGTAAGCTCATAGATCTGGTCGAGTCAGCTTGTCTACATGTGTTGCCTCTCCAACCAACTCACCACAATACTGTTGGTGATGATACTTGGCTCGACCTGATTCTTACCACTAATCCGTCCTTAGTCTCCTCACATGGTCAACATGATGCTCCTGGATTTTCCCATCACGACCTTATCTTCCTATCGTATGTCCTGAAACCTCCTAAATCCAAACCTACGTTCCAGTACAGGCGTGCCTTTGCGCGGATGAATATTGAAGCACTTGCTCAGGACGCGTGTAATATTGATTGGACAGCCTTGGAGGAAGCTACTACAGTTGATGATAAAGTTAATCTTTTCAATGCTGCTTTAATCAGGTTGTACGACACCCATGCTCCAATCAGGAAAGTCAAGTTGAAACGTCCACCTGCACCCTGGATGAATGAGGATATTCGCATAGCAATGCGTCGAAGGGACCGCGCGTTTCGGAAATTCAAGAAGGATCGGTCGGAGGATAAGTGGACCCACTTTAAAACTGCTCGCAATCGTTGTAACCAGATGATACGCAACGCTAAACGCCGCCATGTTCTTAATAATGTCACTTCTGCGTCTCCTGCTGATATCTGGAAATTCCTTGGAACTCTAGGTATCGGTAGGTCGCGACATTCAGATCTTCCCAATACTTTTAGCTTAGACGATCTAAATCGCCATTTCTCTACTGTTCCTGTTCTTAACAGTCTAGCTAAATGTCAAACCATCGACTACCTTGCTGGTCTGTCGCGCCCCCAAATTAACCCTTTTATCTTCACCCCAGTTGACCCGGGAGAGATCAAGAAAATTATCCTTTCCATTAAATCCAAAGCTGTGGGCTGTGATAATATAAGTCGCTACATGATTGTGGCGGCTCTTGATCAGCTCCTTCCTGCAATTTCCCATGTTGTGAACTTTTCCCTTTATTCCGGTGTTTTCCCGTCTCTTTGGCGGAAAGCCCATGTTCGCCCTCTGCCTAAAATTCCTAATCCCACTCTTCCCAGTCACTTTCGACCAATTTCTATCCTTCCCTTTTTATCTAAATTACTCGAAGCTTGTGTACATAGACAGCTATCTCATTTCATTCACCAGAACTCCCTCATAAGTCCATTCCAATCCGGGTTCAGGCCTGGGCACAGTACTGTGACAGCCCTCCTTAAAGTGACTGACGACGTGAGGCGGGCAATGGAAGACACTCAAGTTTCCGTATTAGTGTTGATTGACTTTTCTAATGCCTTCAATACAGTCAGTCACGAAGTCCTTTTATCTATCCTCTCCTTTCGCATGGTCTCTTCCGAGGTTCTGGATTGGTTTTCTTCCTATCTTCGAGGGCGTCAGCAGTCAGTTCTTGCTGGAGACTCGTCTTCCAGCTGGTGTGATCTTGATACTGGTGTCCCTCAAGGCGGTATTTTGTCTCCACTTTTGTTCTCTATTTTTATAGATCTCATAACTACCGAGCTTCAGTGTGCGTATCATCTTTACGCTGATGACTTACAATTGTATTGTCAGGCAAGTGTTGACAATGTATCGGATGCGATCGAGGAGCTAAACCGGGATTTGGAAGCAGTAAAGAACTGGTCTGATCGTTTTGGGGTGGCGGTTAACCCATCTAAGTGTCAGGCTATAATTATTGGGAGCCCCCATAGCTTGCGAAGGTTGAGTGGGTTAACAGTGCCACCGCTTAACTTCGATGGCGTCGTCATTCCGTTTAGCTCTGACGTCAAGGATCTGGGTGTGCATGTGGACACTTGTCTTGACTGGCGTAAGCAGGTCACGACTGTGAGCAAGAAGGTCACTGGAACGTTGCGGTCTCTTTATCGGCTGAAAAACATTCTCCCATCTCGCGTAAAGGCAATGCTTGTTCAGTCCCTTATTTTCCCCATAATTGACTATGGTGATGTGTGTTACTATGACCTGAATGCAGATCTCCTCAATAAACTTGACCGACTTCTAAATAACTGCATTCGATTCGTATTTAATCTTCGTAAATATGACCATGTGTCTGCACATCGGTTACTCTTAAAATGGTTTCCTATCCGACAACGCAGAGCGATGAGAGCGTTAACAACTTTATTTTCTCTGTTACATAAACCCACTTCTCCTTCTTATCTTACTTCTCGTTTGCAATATTTATGCTCAGCGCACAACAAAAATCTTCGTTCCTCCAATAATCGTCTTCTACGATGTCCCTCTCACCGCTCTGGTTTCTTAAAGTCATCTTTCTTTGTCCAAGCAGTTTTTCTCTGGAATGCGCTCCCTCAGGATATCAGGATGACAACCAGTCCGTTCACGTTTAAGTTGAAAGTTCGCGAACATTTGTTTAAGAATCTGGCAGACTCGTAAAGCTTTTTTGTTTTTAATGTTTTTCCCATCTTTGTTGTTATTTCCCTATTATAGTTTATTTTTTATTTATTGGTTATTTATATATATATATATATATATATTATTTTTCTCATTGTCTTTTTTTTTTAATATAGTATTTTGCACCTACTATGTTTGATTCTCTGCATCACCCCAAGGTTGACTGGAAGAAAATGCCCAAGGCATTAAGTCCGCCTTTGTACTTCTATGTGCAAGAAGATTTAAATAAATAAATAAATAAATAAATAAATAAATAAATAGAAAATTTTATTCAATCCTAAGTCGTATGCGTTTCGGTCATTGTCGTTTAAATTATCATCTCCATCGTCTTCGTATGGTTAATTCTCCTAATTGTGAGTATTGTCAATCGCAAAAAGTTCAGTCACTGCATCATATTTTCTTCGAGTGCTCGTCTTTCAACATTCAGCGCCTTGTGTTGTCGGATGAGCTTCTTAAAATTTTCAACAAGCCTGTCGAAGTCCCGCAATGTATTCATGAGTTGCTCAGGAATGTTTCAACATATGTATATTTGTATAAATTTATTGTAGAAACTGTAATTGACATCTAGTTATAGTTACGTATGAGCTTAAGTTTCTGTGTTTATATATCTGTATGTTTACTACATTATTTATTATAATATTAATACTATATTTAGGTATAATCCGTGGAAAATGTAAATATAACATTAACTGCATGAGGAGATAGCTATAAAACTGAAATAATAATACATAATAAGAGTAAGATCTGTGAAGCAAAGGCTGAAAAGCAAGCTTTGTTTCACAGTTTCACAGATGTTACTTTGACAACATAGATGATTATACTTTCTCTAAACAAGGATATGACAAATGACAAAAAAAAAAAAAAATACACAGTAAAATGTATGAATATAAATATCTAACGTAAGAAATAATAAATGAAATATACACGTAAGACATTATTAACTTTTAAAACAAATATACAAGGAATGACGAAAGACAAGGCGGTAAGGTTGAAAGACCATAGCCTGCCCAACACTGGGCGAATTAAAAAAAAAAAAAAAAAAAATTGACAAATAAGTGACAGCAAGAAAGTTTTGACAGCCGATGTGTTGGCAACACAAAATTGGCAAAAACAAGAAATCTTGATTTGTTTACATTTTTATTAATTGTTACATATTGGTGTTAAATAATAAATATTTCTAGAATTGTGTGAACAATAGTGTGTCACCATGTGTAATTTCTAAATTGGTAGAATAAATCGTGAATAAAACGAAAATGTCTCAACCTAACCTATTGGACATAGTTCCTGATCAACTGTTTCAAGCCCATTACATTAGTGATATAGACCAGGTACAGAAGAAATTACAATATGAAATTGAAAGGAAAAGGGAGGAATTGCGGGCTATGGTCGGGTAAGTGTATTTGCCAAGTGTAATTGCCAAGAAACCAAATTAAGACTCTCAAACCATTTACAATTTTGCAATCACTTCCTTTGGTTTTATATTTCAATGAGAGCTGTAATCATCTCCAAGATAATGTTAATTAGATATTTTTATTTTTCTATGCTGCCATATATGATTTACCATAGGATAGGAAATCAAAATATTGTTAGTAGTTGATTGTTAAGTATAATGGTGATTGTTGATCAAAATATCTTTAAAAAATTTCAGGGAGAGATATAGAGACCTGATCCATGCAGCAGATACAATTGAAGAGATGAAGGAGACTACTGGCAGTACTCTGAACCACATAGGTGATATGATGGCTGCTTGCAAGAACTTACACAACACTCACTTGGTGGGCTTTAAAATTGATGACAAACCATCAAAAGCTCAGAGGTAGTTATTTTTAAATTTCATAATGACCAGAGGTGGGAATTAGGTAGAGTTATTTTAGTACTTGCATCGAAATGTTGATATTAATATGGATTTTCCCGGGATTTCTGATAGACAATCCTGTGTGGCCAACAGCATTACAAATAAATAACAATAAAAACCTCAGAGATAGATTAGTCAAATAAAACAAAGATAATTAACATGTAATATTAATTTTTATTAGTATTTAATTCACAATACAAATTTTATTTGGAAATCCAATTTTGTTGATGTTGTTGCAACGTCGCACATGTAGTGGTTTAAATTGTGTATAAGTAAATAAGTTTTTTATTTAATAAATCATAGGATTTTTCTACTCTTTAAAAGTAATCCTGGGATTTGGGGCATATCTACTTTATTCTTTCGGTATATGAAATCTGTGTAAGTACATGAATAACTCTACCTAATTCTGACCTCTGATGATGACATAAGAGCACAGAATTGCTTGATTCAATTGCAAAGTGACGCTTCAAACAATTATCTTAAGAGTGGCATCAAGTTCAATATCAAACCAGAGCTACCACAGAGCAGCTTGAAATCTAGAAAAGTCAAAGAAAGTGTCACATGTCTTTGCTTTGCAGAAGTGCAACTGAGGCTCACACAATAAAATGAAATGAAATGTGGATTGTAATATTGTACACACCTTAATTCATATTACAGTTTTCAGTTTAACACCAATCCTGTGCACAGTTTGTCCATCCAAGTGAAGCTGTTGATGGAAATCCCTGAAAAGATATGGATCAGTATTGAAACTGAGGATTATGTGAAAGCCACACAGTTGTTCATTATGGCTAGACATATCAATACAGGTAAAATATATTTGTAACGGAATCACATTTAAATGTTTATACATCATCATTAATCATCATTGTTTCTGTTTGTGACTGTCAAAGATCTACAAATGACACCTAGAATCAAAGTTTTTATGTGCTTTGGATGAGCACCAAATGGAGGGATGGTCACCCATCCACTCCACATGCATTTGTTATTATTTAGCTCTTCTGTACAATGGTCTTTAATAAAGGGATGGCATCATCTGTGGCATAGGACAGGTCAGACTGTTTATAATCCCCTGTGCTGTGATCTCAGACCTCCTGTCAGAGAGGGACTAGCAGACCTAATGCAGTGTTTTTTAAATTTATTTGGGGTTCTGCACAGCATACTATCTTCCAAACTTCTCTATTACATGTCATCATAGCAGTCACTTCCTCTATAATTATATTAATCTTCACACTGTCCATCCCTTATTTATTTGGTCTTTTACAACGTTTTCTTTCCAGGTCTACAACTGCAAATTGGAGGCAAGAATGTAAAGCCAGGCATGCAGTCTCTGCAGAGACTAGTACAACAACAGTGGAATTCCATTGCTAACTTCAATCAGACCATCATAGATGTGTGTCGACAGAAGCTGCAGGATGTCGATATTAGTGTTGAGGTAAATAGTTACAATATAATTGACTGATAGAGGTTGGTTTTTGTTAGTCTGCATTACCTTCGCTAGATGAAGACACTATGACATCCAGATCATTCAGTGAAGGCTAGTTATACATCATGTCGCAGGACTAGCAAGCTACCGTGACCCCGGAATGTAAAGGGCTATTGAAGGACACCGTGAATGTTAGTCAGTACAAGTCTGACAGTCCCTCCTGCTCTGCCCTGGGTGGGAGGACTAATTTGATGATTTTACATACTTGCATAAATAAATATTTCATTTCATATAAATATATGTATAGTTTCAGTCTAAAGAAGATTTTAAAAATTTGTTTTGAGTTTAAAATTTGAATTATGCAAACTTGATTGTGTGACAGTGTAGTTAGGCTTCTGTTAGTCATTTGTATTGCAGCTAGAAGAAATGATTGCCTTTATAAAGGATTACTATGTTTTTGGATATTTTATTATTTACCTCTATGTGGCCCAAAGCTCTATAATGCTAAGATTCTAGATAGCTCATAGTAAAACTATGCCACGGTTCACGGCAGTGGCTGAGCGATTGAACTGCTGCGCAGTGTGTCGCGGGTTCGATTCCCGCACGGAACAAAAGGGTATGCAACTTTTAGTCCATACTAAAAGTTGCATCTTGGCATCAATTTTTTTTTCTGTCGCTAGTGATTAAATTTTGGGCACAATTAGACCACCTAAGAAGTCCATAGAAAAAAAATTAAGTTTCTAAACCGTAACCAACCAGAGATATGACGGTTTTTATTTTGTTCTAATCAGGAGTTATTTTTTGTAAGAATACATAGAACTCTTGATTTACTCCTGATCAAAACAAAATAAAATCGGTTATATCTCTGATTGGTTCGGGCACGCCGCAATCGCGGCGGTAAGACCCCTCTTTGAGGAGTGGCTGGATAGGCGTCACGGCGTCCTTACCTTCCGCATGACGCAGGTCCTCACCGGACACGGAAGTTTCGGGAGGTTCCTGTGTCTGATAGGGAGGGAAGAAACGCCTGGGTGTCACCACTGCGAGGATCGTCCGGAGGACACGGTGGAGCATACGGTGCAGGACTGCCCCGCTTGGGCAGAGCACCGCCGTGTCCTCACGACGGCGATAGGCGGAGACCTCTCGCGCCCGGCATTGGTCGAGGCCATGCTGCGGGGCGAGACGGAGTGGGAGGCGGTCGCCTCCTTCTGCGAAGCAGTCATGCTCGTGAAGGAGGAGGCGGGCCGCCTGAGGGAGAGGACAGCGTCCTCCCTCCATCCCAGCCGCAGTGGTAGACGCCCACGGCGTCGGACGTCACAGGACGATCTCCGGCCACCGTAGGCGCGGGTATGCGGGCAGCGAGTAATGGGCGACTTGCTGTCCGACCATGGACCATGCCCGGGTCGACGGCGCGTTGTGTTCCACGCGCGCCTCAAAGAGTGTCAGCAAATTGACGGGGCCTGTAGAGGGCCAGAGCCTGCCGGGGTCGCGGGACTTACCCATCACCGTAACCCCGGTACGTAAAGGGCTCGTGAAGGACACCGTGGATTTTAGTCAGTACAAGTCTGACAGTCCCTGCCGCCCTGCCCTGGGTGGGAGGACTCATTTGATGATTTTACCACGATAAAAAAAAAAAAAAAAAAAAAAAATATCTCTGATTGGTTACGGTTTAGATCTTTTTGATTATTTTTTACGAAGTTTTTAGGTTGCGGTCTACTAAAATTTGCCAAAAAATTGCATACCCCTTTGTGTGACCTACAAGTAGTTGTTCCTGGTCTGGGTGTTTGTGTATGTGAGTTTCTACATACATATGTTTGTAAACACACCGCACAGGAGAAATAACTAGCGTGGGGCAACATATGAAAAAAAAACTATCTTCAATATTTCAGGTGGCCTGTTCCTGTCTCGTCAGCTTATACCTCCTAGACTCCCAATCAATGGTGGAACTCCTCAATACACTGATTGGTCTGCACAGTAACAGTAGTCTGAAGTCCACACTGCAGTTTGACCTGGCACAAATATTAGAAGGAGATGTAAAGGCACAGATTAAAGATAAAATAGTGAATGGAGTCAAGATCGTGTTGAAGACTGTTGTGTTGGT
Organism: Agrotis puta; assembly: GCA_943136025.2. NCBI lineage: Eukaryota > Metazoa > Arthropoda > Insecta > Lepidoptera > Noctuidae > Agrotis > Agrotis puta. The sequence continues at coordinate 3,546,167 of OW964182.2, forward strand.
GTATTCCTGTTTTGTTGGTAAGTTTAATGTCGATAGAGCTATTATAGCTGTGGATAAGGTGGGTCGACGGTGCGTTGTGTTCCACGCGCGCCTCAAGGAGTGTCAGCATAGTGACGGGGCCTGTAGAGGGCCAAAGCCTGCCGGGGTCGCGGGACTCACAAATTACCGTTACCCCTGGTGCGTAAACGGCTATTGAAGGACACCGTGGATTTTAGTCAGTCAAGTCTGACAGTCCCTCCCGCCCTGCCCTGGGTGGGAGGACTCATTTGATGATTTTACCACGATAAAAAAAAGGTGGATAAGGTGAGCGTTATCCACCTATAGAAAAGTTTAGTCATATTAAAAATATTTATTTATTGAAATATGAACATTGTGTTTTAATAAAATGGTTCATAACTGAAGTTTTTCTTAGTAGCTAGTTGATAATGAAGTGTAAATATATATTACTAGCACTTTTCAGATAATGATGGCGGTGCTGTTCTTGCAAAATTACAAGACTTATTCAAAAGAGATTCGCAACCTTTAATAGAATTAGTGAAGTTTAGTGACCCATCGTGTTTAAAGTTGTTGCCTCCAGCCATCTGCAACTACAGGTATGGTTCCGTAGAATATTTTTTTTTAATGGCCACGTTTGTTATGGGTATATCATAGAAGATACTTAATGACTTAGATTAAGTCGGTTCTTTTTGAAGACAAAATAGTTTAGATGTAGAAATAAATTAAATTTATTAAACTTAGTTTTTTCAGTTCACACTAATATTGGTAGTACCTTGGTTGGATACGAAAATAAGCTATATGCTATATATATATATGATATGCTATTCAATCAAATCTAAAGATGCTGACTTTACGATCGCTCGGGTTCGAGCGGAATAAAATCTTAAATTTAATTTGTTTGCACAACATTCAATGTCATGAATTTCCGCAAAGTAACCCCTGATTCTACAACACTACCAGGTTGTCATCGAACAAAGAAGTGCAGCCGCTAGCCAAGGCAGAGATAACGAAGAGTGTTCAAGACTGGAACATATGGGTGAAATCCTTCATAGAGACCAATGTTCAGATCTTGCTGCAGAACATTACCCGGGTCAAAGTACTGCACGAGATTCGGGAAGAGGCTTTTAAGATCGGTACGTATTGTAATTATAAAAAAAACCACAACACCATTCTTCTTCTTATCGTGTCGATGACAATCTATATCGACTCGGCCCAAAATTGAGCCACAGCGCTCTCTGAAACGTCCATCAGCTTCTGTAACGAACAGTCGGCAGGGCACGCAGGGCATGATATTAAGTACCACGACGCCATTCATTTTTATCTATGTTGCCAATTTATTTTCTGTGCCAATAAACATGTAGCTGATATAATTAAGCTGTCAACACTTAAGGGTGTTGACAGCTTAATTATATCCCCTAATGCCTAAAATATAATTATATTCTATCTCGATCCAATTTCCGTTCCTTTGTTTTGACGGCTACTTCTGATTGGATATCTTTAAAACTCGGATAGTCTAATTCGGTCATTGATTATACAGACAAAGAACGTGATCAAGCTAGTAACCGAGATAGATTATTAGCAGCGTAAAATATTTTGGTTTTGGACTCTTGTGGATCTGTTTTCTTTAAATTCAAAACCTTGAGGCATCTATTCTAATTTCGCCGCAATTTACCCGAAACTTACCAAGTATGAATTAAGAATTGCGGCTATCATTAATTCGTCGCTAAAAATGAATTGCGTTATCTCTCTCTTTCTTGTACTGGCGGAATAGTGGCAATAGCACTAGAATATACGGACCCTGAAAACATTACAAATAGAAGTTAGTACCACGAAGTCGATAATACAAAACTCCATTATTTTGGAGGATTCACCTTTTTCTCTTGTTACAGAAACACCCGAAAACTGGTCCAGAATATGCACCTCTCTAGATATCCCTGAAGTCCACGTCTGGTGTCATTACTACCAACCTTTGCTGACCTCTCGGGTCCAAGCGATCATAGACAGCCGATGGGTCAAAGTCTACGATGCGTTCAAGACGCAACTCCTCATAGACCTGACTAAGGTATCCTCAGAAAGCGAGGTCGAAAAAGAGGCAGATATCAACTGGTTCGTGTGGAAAGACCTTATTGGAGAAACGGTCATCGAGTCCAGGGCTGATGTTATTAAAGTCATGAATTCATTGATGAAAGGTAAGTTTGACCCGCGTGCTTCCAGATGGAGAGTAATGGGTAATCCGCAGTCCGAACAAGAATCAGGGCCTGAGTCGAAGTCGCATCGTGTTTATGGCGCATCTAAAAGAGCTGTCAGTAAACTGACGCCGTCTCTAAATGCCAAACGCCAACCGCCGTGTAACCGTGGCCTTGGAACGCAAAGGGCAACCGAACGAACAGCGGGGCTCTTCAATCAGTAAGAGGGTGACAGTCCTTTAAGCTCCACTCAGTGCGGAAGAATTCATTTAATTAAAGTTAATTATACCTCCGATTATAAGTTATGTTATCTAAAAATAAGTTATGTTACCTGAATTGGAAATATTTGCTTGCGGAAATACTGTTGGTGGGCCTATTATTTCTCATAATCGATCACATAATTTCGAATACTCGCATAATTCGAAATTGATCACAAATCGTGACACTCCTTTAAATAGTACATTGTTCACCAAGAGGAGAAAGTGACCGATTACCGTCGAGGATGTCGTTTGAAGCCCGACCCGTAGGGGAGGGCTTTAAAATACCCGAGATCGGGAATCGCACTTTCTCTCGAGTGATACATAGTGCTTTATACTACACCTACGAGGAAAAAATTTTCATCATCACTATCACTACTTATCATTTTTATTTTACTTTCTACGAAAACTGAATCCTCAAACAACACACAAATTGAAAATGGCGCCAATGGCATCTACAATTTTCATATGTACTTTTTTCAAATTGTATAGCTTGCCACCGCAAGGTCGCACTGCCAGCCCGACACCATCCAACACACAGCTAGTGGCCAGTGTCATTTTGCGAACTTGGAGATAAAAACTCACTGTAAAAACTTTTTGGCTTTTGATATTTAGGTTACCGGCGCATAGTCTTACCCAAAATTAAAAAAAAAACCTTGTAAGAAATGGATTTTCATACACTTTTCTTTCCCGCTCAGATGCGTTTTCTCCCCGCATATTTGTTCGATATGCAATGACGTACTTTCTACCGTAAATTTGATAAAGTATCAAGGTACTTTCCATGCAGGTGTAGTATAAACAACTAATATGGGCTAGATCGTTATGGTTTGCGGTCAACAATTGTATCCCTCCGGAATTAAATCTTAACCATCATTGCCATACATTGACTGCTGTAGTTTTGGAGACGATAACAAGGAAATATATCACAATTGCAATAATGCAAGTAACGTATAAAGTAATCTTGAAACCCAATTGCCTATTATAAAATTAAGATATGACACTGATTGATGTTATTGTGGAGATCGGAGATTGTGGCGGTGGAATGCAATTAGTTTTAATTACGCGTCAAAACATGAAAAACACATGTTTTACATAATTTATCATTGATCATAATTATAGATTTTTCTTTTTAGATATTTTGGTAATGACGGATTAATTTTAAATTATGTACCGATTCGTATGTAATTGTGTTATATTTAAAGTCTTTTTGTACCTGAAGTTCTTAGGAAATTCAGTTTTTTATGTTCATTAATGACATTAATACCCAATTCATTAATAATTTTATTAATCTACATGCACCTCAATTGAACAAATATGTGATAACCGTCATTCATTTCTCAGTATTGATAAGTTCAGTGCCGCAAGTAAGCTGTGCATGCGACACTGATCGATTGTGTGTATTATGACATTAAACTTTATCTTGTCTATGATACGAGTAACACAGTAGTCTATTAATTATCTCCCAATAATTATCTAAAATCGTTCTACATATTTTAAGGACTTACTTGTCGATTGTGGCCACGATTTCCCGGAAATAGAAATTATCGACAGTTGTGTTATAAACAATAATGTTCAAATGATATCGTTTTGATTATCGTCGGGTGACCGCCAATCAGGGTCGAGAAGTTTCGGTTCTTGGTCACGTACTTACAAGGTAGCACTCAAAAGGTCTTATGCTGTCATGCATGCTGTGTTATGGTACAATTTGCTGGGCAAAAGAGGTTTGGTAATACCAGGCCCTGCCAAAGACTTTGGGGGACGGGGTGAGGTCACACCTGGCCGTAGTCAGGAATTTTAGCAATCAACTTAATACTTTAAAGAAACGAAATACTTTTGACCATTTAAGCATGATCATGTCGTTATGACTTGGGAAGGGGTCACGCAGAATTTATTAGTAAGGCGCAATCATAAACACACAATAAACATGTGACTTCCTACATGCTTAAGGATTACACTTAATACAAAAAGCTCGGATTTCGTGTTTATCGATACTTACGTTGACTTGCTGTTAGCGCCAAGGCCGACACGTTGTCAAAATACTTTTGAGCGAAAATTCTAGAATTCTGTAATTTGAATATGTATAGTATGTCCTTAATTGGACGAGCGAATTGGAGTACTTATAGGTCGATGATATGTTTGACCTACGTGACACCCGGTATGCCAACTTTTCAATCAAATCATGATTTTGCAGAAACAGTGGGTTTTTCCACTAATGCCAAAAAACCTCAAAGGTCTAATACAGAAAAGCAATCGTAATTAGTGATAATGAAATCTATGACTGCAACTATCAGTGATTGCGATAGCTATGTTGGTGACTATTAATCAACGATTCTGATGTAAACCTGTTGATAAAGATTGTATCTCTAACGTATCAATCTTGTCTAATCGCCATCATAGATACGCTGAGCTCTATTCATTATGACAAAGATCTCTGATCGGCGCTATCTGTATAGCTTAGGGCTATATCTTCCATCTTTGAAGATATGCTTGATTATACAGGAATGTTATTATTTATGAATAAAATATGAAAATGAATTATTATTCCGTTTATAATTTTTAAACATATTATTAAATTTTTAAATATTTCTTAAATAAAAACAATACCACCTTTAAAAATATAAATATAGTGATCCGGTGTGGGAGCAGGGTCCAAGCTACCGGTGTTTAAGGCTCCAGAGAATTATTATTATTACATTATTTGTGACGCGTTCATACGGTGACAGCGCAAGTTCTTTGTTGTTTAAAAACACTGATGGCATTTCTGCGTCTGTAGATGTTAATTTCACAGTCATAAAACCTATTCTTTCTATCTGATCAACTCAGCCCGTCGCGGCAGACTGTTGATTATTTAATGTTTCCAAGTTGAGCCATTATACTCTGTTTTCCATCTTCTGGTCATCATCATATACGCTGGATGCGATTGACTGTGTGAAGGATTCGGTGCCCACACGGAAGTAACATTAATATTTGTATGGTCTAGAGGCGGTTGTTGAAGTTGTATCTCAGCGGCGTTTCTGGAACCATTAAACCATCAACCATCCTTCTAGCTAGGATATTGTTTCTTGCAGGAATGGCCCGCCAAGATCGCGGTTACACACCAACCTTAGAAAAACTATGCCAAAGCTTAGACGACGAGCTACAGAAACTTCTAGACGACCTGAGGGTATACCTGTACAAAGATAAGAAAAGTTTGGCTGGTAAAGATAAGCTTCTGTTTGCTTACGAAGACGAGGACGATATGGATCAGATCTACAGCGATAAGCTTTTGATAGAGATGTATTTGAGAGATGTGTCTGATACCAATATACAGAGGTACTTTGGTGTTTTTGCTCGTGTAATTATCAAGTATGATAAAGTGACGTAAAAGTGAATGCGCATTTTTGATTTCAAGTTGCGCAAGTATTTCGATTTCATAATTGAATACGTTGACTGATAACTATCTGTACTAATTTCTTTATTGCACTTATGACCTTTTTTTTTATCGTGGTAAAATCATCAAATGAGTCCTCCCACCCAGGGCAGGGCGGGAGGGACAGTCAGACTTGTACTGACTAAAATCCACGGTGTTCTTCAATAGCTCTTTACGTACCGGGGTCACGGTAATCCCTTGGTCCCGTGACCCCCCTTGGTCCAAATGATGGACGTATTTCATGTATTCTTTTTCTCCGCAGTATGCTACAATACATCAAAGCATGCTTCGAAGAACCCACCTTACAATCTACAGAACTGCAAAAGAAAACAACTGCAATATACACAGCTCGCTTCACGCAAGCGATTTCCAACCTAATGCCACATTTACGCAAGTGTTATATTCCTGAAGAACGTGACAGTCTTGGGGTTATCAATATAGACGACAATGCTTTGAAGAGGTGGAATGAACTATGCATGGTGTTGAAGGAAAATTGTCAGTTTTGTTGGGGCAAGTGGGTCGATATTGCGGTGGCCAAGGTTGAGGAACTGACCAAAGGTTTGCCGCAAGCATTCACTTTGGAAGCGAATATTGATTATTTAATGATGGTAAGTTACTCTTGATTCATTTTGATAATTTCAGTTATAAACTTAGGATTGAAAATGTAAAGCCTTTGTCAAACAGACAGGCGTGGCGAATGCGAAGCGTGACGTTTTTATTTGTAATGTATGGAATTGTTTGAATCTAGTCACATAGAAAAGCGAAAACGATCCGATAGCGTGACAGAACTATCCGACTGACGTCTCGTATCGATTCGGTATCGCTTAGGACTCGCCTGTCTGTTTGACAAAGGCATAAATGTGGGACTGTTATTCAAACGATGAGGCACTTATTATTGGGGATCTGCGTGTCTCATTTAACTGATGGGTGCTATTAAAAATGCCAGACTAATTCAATTCTGGGTCGGCCTGGACTTCTTATTTTCTTTATCCGAAATTTAAGTTTTTCTTTTGTTCTTTAGCAATGGGACGTTATTAAAATCGAAGAAAAAGATGAGGAAGGAAATCCAATAGAGTCTACAATAAAAGTACCAGCAGGACCCTCTCTCAAACTTCAAGAGTACTTGTACGCTACCAGCCGAATACTAGACGAGGTGGCTCCACACACTTTACCAATTGACACACACACGCTCTTCATTGAAAGAGTTATTGCCATCACCTTCGCACACTACGACAAAGTCATAAGTGAGAACGAAGCAGATATAAATCAGAGGTGTGCGCTACAACTTCTGATGGATGTTCGGCATTCAACGCTGTTGTTGGTTCCGAGAGAAAACAAAATATTTACGGAACAGTCGATAAAGATTTGCGAGTTTTTGAGACAGAAGATCGATCCCTTTGATTATGATGTGTTCTATAAATACATACAGACTAGTTTGAAGAGATCAGTGCAAAGAGTTCAGGTTAGTAGTATGATTTAAAATTTGTTATATTTACGGTTTTTATTTCAAACAATAGTATTTTCTCGTACACATTTCAGTTTTCTTTGCGATTGCATTGGAATTTCTTATGTTTCGTAATTATCTAAAATCGATCTTGAATTATCATTGAGCAACTAGATGGCGGTAGCAGTTCAAAAAAATCAAACTTTTAAATATTAACTAATTCACCTGTTTTATTGAAATGAAATCGATTGATATTTTTATTATATGAAAAAGTAAAGCTTCAAGCGATTTTGTGCCTTAACTGCTCTTGTATTTAAGGTCAATAGCAATATTTGCACGGTAGTTGGTCTCAGCTTAAATGTAGATGTTACCTGCCCAGGTCATGATATTCTTCCTCCCCCACAGACTCTCCTAGGCAGTCTGATCCTCCACCACGGCCAACTGACAGCCCTGATCGGCACAAAGCCGGTTTTATCTGGAGGTACAGGAGACAAGGCATCGGCACTCTTGGCTTCTGGAGACTCCCACTGGTTCTCCCTACTGCCAGTAGCTGCCCCACCCAGTCATCTTAAGAAGCAAGATAAGCCAGTGAGTATTTCTTGATGATATTTATGCTTGAATGTTTATTTTGGTACTTAAATGAGTGGGTAGTTTGATAAAAAAGTGGGGTGCTTTAAAATTGGATCTGTGATGTTTATAAAAATAAATAAAAATACGACCTTACCCATTAAGCTCAGTAAGGTTGAAACTATCTAATTGTCCTGTTGGTCCTATAAGCTATAATGGACCTTAACTTTAACGAAGTGCAAGTGACATTCAACCTTGAGTAGGTTGACTATAAGATGTATAATTAATTAGACAGTCATATTACAATTATGTTGATAATATTTGGTGACACTTTGATGCAAAAGTTTGCAACATAAACTAAAAAATATGTTAGTGAATGCGTAATAGGAAAGGGCCTAGTTTCTAAGAAATTGCATTTTATTATTTATTTGTATTGTTACTGAAAATGTAGGAGTGCCCAAGAATTGTTGGTGCCTTCGACGTACACGTCAAGGGCACCCCGAGGTTCGATTTGGTTTGGTTAGGTTTTACAAATTTCTAAGCAACTTTAGGAATTACATACATTTGACGGATTACATACATTTCCGTTAACATTATAAAAATGTAACTTTTAATTTATTATTCAGAATGAAGATTTCTTCATACTGTGAACTGGTATGATTTGAGTTTATTTACACTTATTATTCTAATTTTAGACGATAGTCCGTTAACCATTGTTCGGTGTTTCCTAGTTTTTTCGTCTGTGAATCGCGTACTAATAGCATTGAATGAGTTTTTGTTTATTAATTGCCTTAATGTTTTGCATACCGGTTCGTTTTGTTAATGAGTGATTAATTTATATTCTAACACGTGTTGCCATACACGATGCAGTTGAAACATAATATTTTTTCATAATTTGCAACTGAGTGTTTGTTTCTTAATGTTTCGTTTTCCTTATTAATTGACATGCGTATTGTTGGATAAAAAATAATAACAATCAAGCACTCTCTGTGTGCTGATTCACTGAGTTAATAAACTTTGTTTCTTCAGCAGTGTCAAACATGGTGTTGATAATTGTTAATTTTATCTAAATATATAAAAATCAATGCCACTTTTCGTTGTAATTTTATAACTCAAGAACGGGCTCACCTATTCAAACCAAATGTTTAGGATTTTTTCGGACTATTTAGTAGATGGTTTATGTGAAGTTTGCATAAAATCGGTCGAGCGGTTCTTCATTTATTACATTTTTTGTAACAAATGATGTAGTAGTAGTAGTGATAGTAGTGTAGTAGTATTGATTCTGTGGCGCTACGAAGTTCGCGGGATTAGCTAGTATTTTATAAAATTAATCATTATAAACACCAAGTTTGATATTAAAACTCATTGCTAAATGTGTTTAAATCCTAGTTTCTAGTGTAACTTGAATATAATTAGCTTTAAGCATATTATATTTTACTAGCACTTTGCCCGCGACTTCGTCCGCGTGGGTAACGTACTTTCCTAATTCCCCCTTTTCACCCCCTTAAAGTTAAATTTCCAAAAACCCCTTCTTAGTGCTCCCCTACATTATAATAGGAAGCCGTGTGCAAAATTTCACATTCCTAGCCCCAGTAGTTTCGGCTGTACGTTGATATGTCAGTCAGTCAGTTCTCCTTTTATATATATATATATATAGATAACTACCAAAACTAAAAGCATGAGCTGGAACAATACATATTTGACGGTTCCCGCATGGAACACAACATATTTGTTTGTTTTATAAGTAGTTGTTCCGGGTCAAGCTGTTTGTGTGAGTGTAAAAGTTTGTGAACGTTTTTACGATGCAGGAAAAACCGTGTGCTGTGGAGTAGCGTTAATTGTACCTTTTATGAATTTGATAATCTCAAACTCGTAATATCTGGGGGTTAAAAATTATCACTTTTTTATTATGAGTTTTAAGCGATTTTTGTAATTTATTATACTGGACCTAAATCTTATCAAGAGAATTAAAATCTGATACAAATATTACTTTTCCATTATCAGTCATTTTAAACTACATAAAACCATCTTAAAACCTATTATCCTCTAAAAAAACTGTCCTTTCACAGGTAAAGAAGAAGCCCATATCATCGAGCCCCAACAAATCGAGGTCTGACATATCAGACCTGATGACCAACTCCTTGCCTATCAACTTCGCTAACGCACGCTCCGGCGCAGCTTCCTTCTTCAACTCCATCTCCTCTGATTGGTTCAGTGGATCGTAATGCTATTATTTTTTTTTATTATTATTTATGAAGGTAAATACTATATTTAATTTTAATTGTGGTCATATGACTTGCAGTGGCTAGATGAATAAAGCGCGAGCCATTCGCAGGAACAGAAGACATAAGAGTTTATTCAAATCAATCACGTATCACTTACGTATTTTTGTTTGTGATTGAGTTTCGCTTTTTTTTGACAAGGGTTGGGGAGGGGTTAACTAATTGTAATTAATCTGCTCACGTAATAATTGAACGGCCCTAATAAAAAAAAAACAAAACATTAATCAACATCTTTTTAATTTTTTTGTCTTTTCCTGCATAAACTGTATACCAAGACATAATTGACCGATATGTTATAAAAATATCAAAATGTATTGAAATGATTATTTCTTTAAAATGTAATATAATCAAATAAGTTATTCATACGTCGTTTTATTTGCACAAGAATGAACCATTGTGATTCAAAAGGATTGAAATAGACTCAACGAGGCGAATCGCCGAACTGGTTTATAAAGCCAAGAGTAGGTAATGTATGCCAGATTGATATCAGGTAATAAGGTGGTATGGCATTTTAAACAGGTCTGACTGGGAAAAAAATACCTACATTACATCCCTTCTTTTAAGTTTTATAAAAAAACAATTAAGGGACTTTGTTAAGTACCAATGCATTCTTAAAAATTCCATTAAAATTGGTGAGCAATTTTTTCGTCACTTATGATGATTAACTAGGTATATAAGTACACACAGGCTTATAATAAGCTTTAACACTTCTCGGATTACAGGCGTGATGTTATAATATTAACTATGTCCCACGTATCTAATTTTACCCCTTTTTTATGTGGTAAAATCATCGAATGCGTCCTCCAACCCAGTGCGGGACGGGAGGGTCCGTCAGACTTATACTGACTAAAATCCACGGTGATCCTTCAATATCCAGGTTTTATCTAATTTACTTTCCAGGATCAGGGTTGAACCCTGTAGAGACAGTCCCACGATACCCTTAAAGACCTTGAAGTGGTTATCGGTTCTTTAAAATCATTACGAGGGGTTTTCGTAATTAAAGACCAAATTCAACTTATAAATAATTTTATTAATAAAAATCAGTGCAACAGTAAAATCAGATCTATAAAATATGTACTAAAGTAAAAGATACGTCATAAATAATTAACTACGCCTTTGCTTCTCCTTCTTTGATTTCTCCAGCTTTCCTGCCTAGGTATCTACTAACGGAGTCACCTAGCTTATACCGATCTTGCGAACTTCCGTAAAAGACTCCAGTATGATAGTCGTAAGGTGTTACAACAGGCCGGCCAAGAAGAGCACCGTACTGGTTGTAGGAGTACCGGGGTGGCGCAGCGGTGCCCAATTCCGGAAATTCGGGATCTATCAATCCCGATACACCTGGGCGATAACCTGGAACATAAAAAGGTGATGAACCCTGATCCTGGAAAGTAAATTAGATAAAACCTAGATATTGAAGGATCACCGTGGATTTTAGTCAGTACGAGTCTGACAGTCCCTCCCGCTCTGCCCTGGGTGGGAGGACTCATTAGATGATTTTACCACGATAAAAAAAAAAACAGAAATAACACTATAATGTAACGGCTCGTTCACGACTTTGGTCTAAGCGGTAAGCGGAGCGGCCAGCGGTGTGAATAAGACATTATTTACTTTGAAGAATGCGAATTCGCCACTGCCGGCTCCTTATGGCGTGTTTTAAACATTTCTAAACTGATCTCACTGCTCCCTATCACGCGCCAACGCATCAAAACTCGAGAGGGAAGTGCTCGTGATTTCAGAACTAGTAAGAATTATGCCTAGGAGTGACGTATTTCGCCTCCTTCTGCGAAGCAGTCATGCTCGTCAAGGAGGAGGCGGGCCGCCTGAGGGAGAGGACAGCGTCCTCCCTCCATCCCAGCCGCAGTGGTAGACGCCCACGGCGTCGGACGTCACAGGACGATCTCCGGTCACCGTAGGCGCGGGCATGCGGGCAGCGAGTAATGGGCGACTTGCTGTCCGACCATGGACCATGCCCGGGTCGACAGCGCGTTGTGTTCCACGCGCGCCTCAAGGAGTGTCAGCACATTGACGGGGCCTGTAGAGGGCCAGAGCCTGCCGGGGTCGCGGGACTTACCCATCACCGTAACCCCGGTACGTAAAGGGCTCGTGAAGGACACCGTGGATTTTAGTCAGTACAAGTCTGACAGTCCCTCCCGCCCTGCCCTGGGTGGGAGGACTCATTTGATGATTTTACAACGATAAAAAAAAAAAAAAAAAAATATGAGTGACGTATTGCGAATTTTAACTGAATCTTACCTTTGTCAATTTTGAAATCGTAATAAAAGAAACAAATACGACTCAAATACATAATTATTGATTATCTAACTTATTAGATTTTTTCAGTCATCTTGCCTATTGTGTACATTTGTTGTTTATTTTTGTTGGCATTGCAATATAAGCGGAGAAGCTTAACACACTCTTATTTCTTGTGCAAAATTATTATTTTTAATAGATTTATAATTTTTGTGTAGCTTCAAGTGATTAGTATCCGATGGAGCACGTCAAAGGTATTGGATATCAAAAGTCACTGTAATTCGTTCCCTCTTGAAAGGGAACGGGTGCTCGCAAATTTATGGAATCCAGTGTATAAAGAAACTTAAGTATTACCCCTAAATGTAAATGTAGAGGGACAGGTTTTTATGATTGCGTTATCCAGAGGATCGAAAAAATGAGACTACTATATTGTTTAATTAAAATATACTTATTTAAATATGTAAGTAAATAGATGTAAGTATACTGAATCATATATTATTATGAAAAGATAGGGAATATAAATGCACTATATACCTATCCTATAAAAATGCAGGGATTTAAGTGGCCTACAATTGAATTATGCTATATCTAAAGTCACCAACTCCAAGGCGTCTGTTGACTACATAAACGTCCAACGATTTGACAGCTATTTATGTGTCGCAGGTTCTATTCCCGCACGGAACAAACATTTGTATAATCCACAAGTAGTTGTTCCTGGTGTAGATGTTTGCGTATGTGAGTGATGTAAGTTTAAATGTTTGTTTACGCACTCGCGGCACAGGGTACATCGCTAGCGTGGGCCAACGTTGATTCTTTTTTTATAAAAGAAAAATGAAAGCTTTATTTGCAAGTAACTTTGTGTTATTTCCACTAACTGGACTTAACTACTTGCTATAATCAAAGCAGTTACAGCAACCATTTAAGTAACTGTAACACAAACTTCACAAAAAAATGATATTCCCACAATTTATCTATATGTCTAAAAATCTGCGACACTCATGATTACAACAAAATGTTAAACCGCTAAGTTTTGTCATGCAAGTACCTAATTTAGTTTTTACAATAAATACAAGAAAATGGATATAATGTCGTGTAACCTAGCTATAGAGTGCGATGGCCGTCGCGGCCACTGACTCTTAGTACGTGATCAGTTTACACCTCAAGTTTTTTTCACACGAATGCTAGTACGTATTTGAGTGATCTATATACTTATAAATTAAATCTGTCTGTCGTTGTATTATTAACTAGCTTTTGCATTAGAAAAACCCGTGGCATAATTTGCAAACTACCTGACTACGAGTTTGAAAATTTTGCCACAGAAATGTATTGCCAGGATAAATAGAAAATAATCATGTCTAGTGTGTCAGAATTCATCTAATTCAGCATTTAGAAAAGGTAGTCCGACAAATATACGGGTTTTTTGCCCTTAACATTGTGGTTACCCCTTTTGAAAGCGTAGATGCTTTAAAGAGGAACCCCCCCCCCCCCCTTTAAAGCATCTACGCTTCTTACAACATTTCTTTTCTTTCCTTTTTTTGCGAGAGTGATGTGTTAGATATCTATGTACCTATATTATCTAAACCTAAACTAAATGATTAAATCTAGTAAACCGTGCTTACCACTACTGCCGCCATATCCCGGATATCCTTGATACCCTTGTCCCGAGCCGCTTGGGTAGCCACCGACGCCTCCTCCATAGCCCCCTGCACCTATGTAAGTATGCAAATTATATTTTATAGGTATAAGAATAATTAATTGCGGCCATTCGCTTTTTACAGCTTGCAAAAAGATAAATGGTTGTTTTTCTGGTTTTAACATTTACGGAGAGGTTTCATGAAACGTTTTTACTTTAATAGGAGACAACCATGCAGTGTCAACCAATTAACTCGGTCTAACGTATTCACCACTGGAAATAGACCACTCTTAAGCTGCGCCACAATAACCACACTGTCTGACCATTTTGCCTGCCTTCGGCATCTAGTCTGAACCAACCACTTTATTGAGGTGTCTATCTAGCTGCGAAAGACTCACGTTATGTTTGCCGATTTATTATAATTTTGTAACTAGGAGAATTATTAGAATGCCTACCTCCGTATCCACCAGGGTAACCACCCTGTCCCGGATATGAGCCTGAACCAGGTCTGCCACCTCCGTAGCTTGGATTACCACCGTATCCTTGGCCAAAGCCTTGACTGCCGCCGTATCCTGGTCTAAAGCCTTGGCTACCGCCATATCCTTGCCCAAAACCTTGACTGCCGCCGTATCCTTGCCCAAAGCCTGGACTGCCGCCGTATCCTTGCCCAAAGCCTTGGCTGCCGCCGAATCCTTGCCCATAGCCTCCTGGTGGACCTCCTCCATAGCCACCATTATAGCCATAGTACCCGGGCCGCCCGGGCTGGACTTGGTTATAGCCACCTTGATTATAGCCACCTTGGTTATAGCCACCTTGGTTATAGCCACCTTGGTTATAGCCACCTTGATTATAGCCACTCTGTGAACCGGGTCTTAACAGTCCATAGCCTCCAGCATTCCGTCTTTGTCCGTTTATGACGTCATTACTTGTATCCGACAGTTTTTGAGCGACGGTCACGGCCACAGAACATGACAGCAAAATTATTGTGTTCTAAAAAAGAAAGAAAAAAATTTCGTAATTAAATCGTTGCGTTTAATTACCTTGATTTAATCAAATTTGTTTATTGTAAAATGATGAAGATGATAACAATAATTGGAACTAATTGTAATCATTGATGCGTTTTTGGTAGAGGTCTAGATTCTGGAGAAGTTAAGAATTCAGTTTAGTTATGCCGTTTCTCGTCCAGCGTGTTGTTACAGATCTGACTTATTATATGTCAAATCTGCGGATAAATTGGCTTGATAATATTTCTTAATTACAATAAGTTTGACTCCATACATCGTCTGCAATATTGTTACCCAAACAGATTGCCCCACGGTTTGGTAAATTCGTAAGTGAGAACAAAGACACATTGCTCAATGTACCGAGCAATTTAAACTGAACTTAACAATGCATATCCTCACACTCCTCTTCCTTAAGTTTTGGCTAACTTCGTTCACAAAGATGTTCTTTGTTTCCAGTCTAACATTATTGTCTGATTGGATTCTCTATGGTTTAAAAAAATACCTTGACCATCAACAATATGTCAGTAGGTCGCTATACCTCATATTTTTAACAACCTTACTAAAAATGAGGATGTTCTATGTTCGAAGTGTATAATTTTTTTTATTTATGTTGTAGTTTGCTTTGGCGACACAACTTATTAACAGGTGGATTGTTCATATACCCATAATAATATGTTTAAATAGTAGATGTCATAAATAAATAAACAAAGCGAAGCGTGAGTGAGAAAAACACATATAGATATAATAACAGATAATTGGAGGTGACAATATTGAAGTAGGTTTGTATACTTATGATTATGAGACTTATAATCTGGAATCAACCTAAGGCTTTGCCCGTTCTTCTCCATAGAGATCTAGGTACGTATTGGAATGGGCACCTACGTAACTTTCACAGTTTTTATGTCTTGTGATTGGGACTGTAGCACCATATTATTTATATTTATACTATTTTATTTTTTGTCTTTTCACCTACTCATATGTATAGACATTATCGTGAATACCTATCAATGATCCTAAACCATTAGAAGGTACCACTTAGTTTGGTTTAAAATTTAAATTAATGATAGAAAGATACAATCAAACATAGCTTTTCTATTATTTTATATCATAAGAATCATAACTCTGGATAGTGGCGACTTATCATTGAATCTGTAAAAATAGGTAAGGCGCCATAATGGAATAGACAGGCGCCATACATTAGTAAAGATAAATTAACATAGGATTATAAATTTCTAGGTTTACCTAGTTATCAGAGAGAAGTACCTTTAGTGGTAGCTTTAGTGACGTTTGTCAAACATTTTCTAGGGCAGAATGACTACGTGTTATTACGTAAAGAAAAAAAAACAACTGTCGTCTTATTGATCATAGTTATAATCCGGGCCCCGAGAACTATAATGTATTACAATTTAATTACTAGATATTCAAAATAGATATAATATCAAGACTGAATACCCAATACGGTAACGGATAAAATCTTAACAATACATCAGATAGGAACATAGGGTATCTCTAAAATCTAATCTTATGATACAGTAATTAATGAGCTAAAATAGAAACCGCTCTGGCTATCTTAGATTTTAGATTGTACGTTTTTGATTCATAATTTTCCCGTTTGTTTCAGGCTATATCTTTTGTTTCTAATAATATTAGGTAAAATAAAATAATGAATGATATTTCGGATAACTTTTCAGAATCTATTGAATTTGTAATGATAAAAAAAAGCATAAATGTGGCTTGGGGCTGGGGTTGCCGTCTCTGAAATTTGGAAACCAGGACAAGACGCGTGAAAACCCCAGATTTTAGAGACCAGAACCCGGACATGAGTTGAAGTGCGCACCGTGGCTACTGCGTCGGGAAGGGTGGGGGCACGGTGAAGTGTGTGTGTGTCACGAGCGGGCCAAGACTTTAAATTTTTAAACCCGGACTACTAATGAAGCCCTCCCGGACGCTCCCTGGATGCCCTCTAAACTAGGACAAATCCGGGGAAACCCGGACGGATGGCAACCCTACTTTTTTTTTTTTTTTTTTTTTGCGTGGTAAAATCATCAAATGAGTCCTCCTACCCAGGGCAGGGCGGGAGGGACTGTCAGACTTGTACTGACTAAAATCCACGGTGTCCTTCACTAGCCCTTTACGTACCGGGGTCACGGTAATCCCTTGGTCCCGCGACCCCGGCAGGCTTTGGCCCTCTACAGGCCCCGTCAACATGCTGACACTCTTTGAGGCGCGCGTGGAACACAACGCGCCGTCGACCCGGGCATGGTCCATGGTCGGACAGCAAGTCGCCCATTACTCGCTGCCCGCATGCCCGCGCCTACGGTGGCCGGAGATCGTCCTGTGACGTCCGACGCCGTGGGCGTCTACCACTGCGGCTGGGGTGGAGGGAGGACGCTGTCCTCTCCCTCAGGCGGCCCGCCTCCTCCTTCACGAGCATGACTGCTTCGCAGAAGGAGGCGACCGCTTCCCACTCCGTCTCGCCCCGCAGCATGGCCTCGACCAATGCCGGGCGCGAGAGGTCTCCGCCTATCGCCGTCGTGAGGACACGGCGGTGCTCTGCCCAAGCGGGGCAGTCCTGCACCGTATGCTCCACCGTGTCCTCCGGACGATCCTCGCAGTGGTGACACCCAGGCGTTTCTTCCCTCCCTATCAGACACAGGAACCTCCCGAAACTTCCGTGTCCGGTGAGGACCTGCGTCATGCGGTAGGTAAGGACGCCGTGACGCCTATCCAGCCACTCCTCAAAGAGGGGTCTTACCGCCGCGATTGCGGCGTGCCCGAATAATAGTAGGGTAGGATTAGTATGGCAACCCTACTTGGGGGTTATGTTCACTAACTTTAAACCATCTATATATATAAAAGGAGAACTGACTGACTGACATATCAACGTACAGCCGAAACTACTGGGGCTAGGAATGTGAAATTTTGCACACGGCTTCCTATTATAATCTAGGGGAGCACAAAGAAGGGGTTTTTGGAAATTTAACCTTTAAGGGGGTGAAAAGGGGGAATTAGGAAAGTACGTAACCCACGCGGACGAAGTCGCGGGCAAAGTGCTAGTCTTTTATACAAATGTATAGGAGGTGTTATTCAAGATTGGACTTGTTAATATTTTAATAGATAATGTGAAGTTGCGAATGTAGTAATATATTAAAAGTATCTGAAATTGCTGTTTGCTTATCTATATATATAAAAGGAGAACTGACTGACTGACATATCAACGTACAGCCGAAACTACTGGGGCTAGGAATGTGAAATTTTGCACACGGCTTCCTATCATAATGTAGGGGAGCACTAAGAAGGGGTTTTTGGAAATTTAACCTTTAAGGGGGTGAAAAGGGGGAATTAGGAAAGTACGTAACCCACGCGGACGAAGTCGCGGGCAAAGTGCTAGTCGCTAATATAAAAAAAAGGTTTTATTAATTATATTTAATTCACTTGTTACACGAAACCCATAGAACTGTATTCACTGCACTATTTAAAAAAAGAACGCTCACCAAGATATTCATGATCACTGCGATCCGCACTACACTGTGATCTGTTTAACAATGATCATGATCTGTTGATCTCAGCATTTATATTCTCACATCTATGCGTGTTTTTTTTGTCTTACACAAAGACGGATAGTCAGGATTAATTAATGCGGTTATAAAATGTTTGTAGACATTGTTTGGGATTCATCTTTTGGTGTTACGTGCAAAATTTATAGAATAATGGCGCGTTGACACATATTTTTTTTATTCGGGATTGGGATAAGAGAATAATTTCTTTTTTGTTTACGTGAGTTTTAAAACTCAGTTGATCCTAACAGTTAAATAATTGTCTTTAAGCCAGATTCACTCCTTAACTAAAGGTCTTTCTCAATTTAATCCGATTAACGATAACACCCACGCATACCTATGTAGTTATTTATCAACAAAAATAAATATTTTTTTCACTGGAATTACTGGAGAATTTTAATAATTTTAACAGGCCTGTTGGTCTAGTGGTTAGTGACCCTGACTGCTATGCCGGAGGTCGTGGGTTCGATTCCCACCCAGGACAAATGTTTGTGTGATGAGCACGATCATTTGTTCTGTGTCTGGGTGTAATTTATCTATTATATGTATGTATTTAGAAATATATAAGTATGTTTATCAGTTGTCTAGTACCCATAACACAAGCTCTGCTTAGCTTGGGACTAGATGGCGTTGTGTGATAGTTGTGGAATATTTATTTATTTTATTTAATTCCTTGACCGATACAAATTCTGTGAAAAAGACTGTAAGTAATAAAAATTACGTTATATTACAAGAATTTTAGAATTAAACGCCGATAAAAATAACTATGGGTTTATAAGTGTTATGTTTGCTTAAGTATTTATTTTATCTTGATATGGTTATAAATAGATAAATATTAGGTAATGCAATGATGTATAGAATGATAAAAAACCTAAATAGATATCGAATATGGTTCACATTTGAACGCGATCTTTATCACTTTCGTTTTTCATGAGTGTTTGTTGACGATTGACATTTGAAATCATTACTATCAGAGAAATAATGGCTGAATTTAATAGAAAAGTTATGAAGTGATTTAATAATTATAGGTAATTTTTAATTTATTTTCTTGCTTAGTTTGTGGAATCCGTGAGTACGTTGATTTATTTTTAAACAGTTTTTTTTTTCATGAATTGATAAGATTTTGATTATGATTGCGATACGGGTATTTTCATAGCTTGCCTACCTAAGCAGGAAATAAAAAGTGCCTAATGTCGTTATTTCATTAAGTTGGTTATGCGAAAACATATTATTTTATATACATAACTACTTATTTAACCATCTAACTTATAGAAAAAAAGAACTGGCAACTATAAAAAAAAAACAACAACAAATGGAACGCGATTTTCAATTTTGACAGATTGAAAAAATTGGCGGTATTCCATTGTTCCATGTGCTCGTGATTTCTTTTGTTTTATTTTCTTGTTGAAAATTATGAATGTTTGATAATGTGTGATTTAAAATAAATTTGCTATAAAAAGTGATTGTTAAACTGAAAAAAATTATTCGCAAAAATTTTCTCGTTGACTTTGCAAAAATAAGTCCGATCTTATCTACTAGAGGTAAGCGACAATTGTCAAATTCGATAATTGTGCAGGAAGAGATGACGTAAAGGCTCATCCGTGTCTGCAATTCATGCTTTACTTTCCTAAAAATACATAGCTAGCTATGCCTAGTATCATCCAGCATAATATCTTAATCATATAGATTTTTATCATAGGCATATTCATCCTCGATAATCAATAATTATTTAAGTCATTGCCCATCATGGGCCATTGTGTACACGGCACATATCTAACCGTACAAAATATTTTTGTAGGCATTGCATCGGCGAGTCAGAAAAGAAAATTTTTGCTGCTGCGGGAAATGCAGTAATAAGGAGGTCAGTGTGTTTATATATTGTGGTCGATTCCTGTGTCTATGAAGTAGCGGAACTTTATTACTTTTTATATCGATTGTGTGTTTTCGCTCCAAAAACTTTTCAATAAAATCATTGATATTTTAATGCTATATCTACAATAAAATGTGTGAAATGAAAACTTAAGTTTACAAAAAAAAACAGTTAAGATAATTGTAGTTTGTTAGTTAAAACGAATAATAAATAAATTATAAATTTTAGACAGCTTATACCATGATTATTAACATAAGCAGTTAGTTACGTATTTAACATAACAGATGTCGCTACGTGCAACAAAAAGTCAGTACCCTAAATAAGTAGGTATTGAATCAATATCTATAGTAGTTTAATGGGCTAGTAACAGAAGATAATAGTCCGGGTACCTGTCAAACTTTAAAATAGACACTTATGTATGATCATAAAGTAATTGCAATTGCGAATTTTGGTCTTATTATGTAGTAGCGTGATTTTTTAAGGGTGCGGGGATGAACGGATTACTTGATAGGTACATCACTGGTTTCAGGTTTTAGGTATTTCTTTAGTTGCATCTCGCTGGTCTACCTGGATGGAGGAGCAGGTTGTATTCTTCTAAACCGGACAATCCTGTAGGTGCTTTGAATCTAAGGCCTTTTTTTAACGTTGTAAAATCCTCAAATGACTCCTCCCTCCCAGGGCAGAGCGGAAGGGTCTGTCAGACTCCTACTGATTAAAATCCACGGTGTCCTTTAATAGCTCTTTACGTACCGGGGTCACGGTAAATCATAAGTCCCGCGACCTTGAATCTAAGGTCTGCAGTCAAAATACAAATATAAAAGTGGGTAGAAGTGTGAGAGAGAAGAGTAACAATTGAACACGTTGGTCGGGTTGTCTTTTTCTATGTCATCAGTAGTCATCACATAGAAACTAGTTATTCATTTAAAAAACTATGTTCTTTTTAAAAACAAACTTTTCATGTTAAATAACCCTCCTTCTGGCGCAGTCGGGTAAAAAATACTTACGATAGACCAAGTACCTACTTGTCAAGACAAATCAAACGAGTCTAAACTCGATAGGTTTGCGGCGTTTCATTACAGAGTCCCTATGGCCACTTTACAGCTCCATCATCAGATCAGCTCCGTGTATTCCGATCAGCTCCATGTCATCATAATATTCCATTTTCACTCGATATACAAACACATACGTGCAAAATTTCACCTCAATCAGAAACCCCAAAGTGGTTCAAAAACTTGCAAAGTTTGATTACAGGGTTTTGGGACAGGTGAAACTAAATAAAAGCTTGTAAAAAACTCCGACCAACCTGTTCCCTGAAAGATGAACCAATAAATCGTCTTCTGTCTTTCTAAAGAGTTATCAATTTCGTACAGCTAATGCTCAGTCCATCCTCTGTCGATGGTCCAGAATATTCACCTTGACCCAGTGGTACTTCCCTACAAGCATACCCCTCAAACGTGCACAAATATTATTAACCCAGTAATAAACGATAATGCAACAATAACAATGACATAATAAAATGTGAATATCTTATTCGATCCTTGCGCCACCAATTATCCTTGGAATTTATGGTCACGATACTGCAGACAGCTATTTATTCTGCCATAAGCGATGGAGTATTGTTGAGTCATTTTTATTATGTCCTAACCTTCGCTTCCGGATCATTCATTTGTATACGTAGCAATTAAGTCTACAAGACAAGGTACTTCGTAATTATTTTTTGGATTGGGCACTGTACAATGGAACATCTTATAGATGTGAAATGGAATAGTCGGCTATGATAAATAGATGCAGTTTCCGTGTATAGACATCTGTAAGTTTTGCAATTGTTTATTTTTGTATAGGATACTGCCTACGGCCTACGTTATAGTGACAAATAACCTTGTAGAGAGTCAAGGTTTTCATTTTGGTGTATAATTATGTTTAGTGCGACCCAAATGGGTATAAATTATTACTTATAAGTATCTTCCCAAGGTCAAGGATAGGTTTTACCGTGCCATTAAAGCATCAAAATATAAACGTTTAAGAGGGCTGTTGGGGCTTCTCAGGAAATTTTCAATGATACGAGAGCATTTTCTTTCTTCAACTCGTTATAATTTAAAAAGCACAAGTCATACAGATAAAAAATAAAAATAGTAACAGAGATCTTGAGTTAATACATCAAAATAGTGACGGTTTTAGCGACCGAGCCGAGAGTTGCCGCGACGGTTGCCGAGATGGCGTTGGGTGTCCAAACGCAGTGGCGTTTTTACCGACCGATCGGAGTTTTCGCGACGAATCGATAGATGGTGCTGGGTTTCCAGACATGCCGGCCGCCTTGGAAGCCTCTGGTTTCAAGACTCGTTGGCTGCGCTGCCAGCTGCGTCGGCTCCGTTGGCTGCATTTGTCCCATCACTCGTCGCCGATGGCACCGGAAGTGGACAAATCTTTGACCACGCTCGCTGTACAGTGCCAGTCGCGGTTCGAAGTACAGCCACGCGACTTACACCGTCGCTCCCTGTAAACAGTTTAATGATTCTGCCCATGCGCCATTTCAGAGGAGGCAAATGGTCGTCTTTGATGACGACAAGGGTGTTCAACGTCAACTCTTGGTTAGATGTCTTCCACTTGCTTCTGGTTTGTAGTTCTGATATGTAGTCGGTCGACCACCGCTTCCAAAACTGCTGCCTCAGGTGCTCTACCTTCTGGAACCGTGTCAGGCGATTCATCGGCTCTGCTGTCAGGTCTTTGCAGGCTGGTGAGAGGAGTGGCCGGCCGATCAGGAAGTGTGCTGGACTAAGTGGAAGGAGATCGTGTGGGTCTGCGGACATAGGACACATTGGACGGGAATTCAGGACGGCTTCGATCTGTGACAAAACCGTGCTGAATTCCTCATATGTTAGATTAGCGGTACCCATCACCCGCCTCAGGTGGTGTTTACAGGATTTAACCCCTGCTTCCCACAATCCCCCAAAATGAGGAGCATAAGGCGGTATAAATTTAAATTCTATATTATCATTAGAAAATTCATCAATTATTTGATGTGAATGCTCATTAAACATTAACTGAACTTCCTTCATGGCTCCGACAAAATTTGTCCCATTATCTGAGAAAATTTGAGTCGGTTTACCACGACGGGATACAAATCTCTTAAGTGCCAATAGGTACTCTTGAGCAGAAAGGGTACTGACCAGTTCAAGATGGATAGCTCGGGTGATAAAACACACAAACAGGCATATGTAACCTTTTTCAAGTCTAGCCCCCCTACCTTTGCGGTTTAGCACAGATACGGGTCCTGCATAGTCAACTCCACAGCGGATGAATGGAAAACCCGGTTCCAACCGTTCCACAGGTAAATTACCCATGATTGGAAAAACCGTCTTTCCCTTCAGACGCGTACAGCGGACGCACTGGTGAACTACCTTTCTGGCCAGATTTCTCCCCCCTAACGGCCACCAACTCTCACGCATAGTAGCTAGTAATAGTTGAGGACCACCATGGAGAAGTTTTTTATGAAAGTGCTCAAATAATAGTAAAGTTAACCTATGTTTACAACATAATAGGGTCGGGTGTTTTTTATCATACTCGAAATCACGTGAATTAGACAACCGCCCGCCTACTCTTATTATGTCATGTTTATCTAAAAATATGTTAAGACTAGAAATAGCACTTGTGGTTTTCAGTGGTAAGTTTCCCTTTAATTTGCTATATTCATGAGGAAAAGATTCCCACTGTGCGAGTCGCGTCAACATTTGTGTTGATGCACACAACTCATTCACAGATAATGGCCCCACAGTGCGCTCGTGTCGTTGTTGTGTGCGCGAATTACGGATAAATCGCAATACGTACGCACTTGTGCGACGAATACGATTGTACGACGAAAATCTGTCAAAATTAATAACTACGTTTTTATTTTGTGTCACATCACAAACCATAGACTTTGTTTCCGACTTTAGTTCTGGTAGGTCAGTAGCGGCATACTCAGACTGTGAACTTACGTTTTGTTGCGACCACATCGACTCAGGATGTTGTAAGAACAGTGGGCCGTTCCACCAGAGCCTACAGTCACTAAGTGAGTCGAGAGTTAGCCCGCGTGAGACTAAGTCCGCTGGGTTATTCTTAGTACTTACATGCGCCCATATAGCATTACATGTAAGATCGTTAATTTCTACCACTCTGTTTTGCACAAAAGTTTTCAAAGAATGTGGCGTCATGCGCAGCCACCCCAGGACAATAGTCGAATCTGTCCAAAAGAATGTTTTATAAAAGGTCACTCGTAAAGAGTTCTTAATTTTCTTATACAACCGTGCACCAATCAAAGCCCCGCATAACTCTAGTCGCGGTATAGAAGCAGGTTTTAACGGTGCGACCTTGCTTTTGGCACAGAGTAATTTAATTGTCACAGGCGACTTATCTGAGTATGTACGCACATAAGCGCATGCGCCATATGCACATTGCGACGCGTCGCTAAAAATATGTAGTTCTATGTATTGTGTGTGTGAACTCATTACATGACGCGGGATGCGCAATGACCGTAAACATTGTAACGTACTAATAAACTTTTCCCACGATAATACTACATCATTAGGAACCGGATCGTCCCAGTTTATTTTACATAGCCATAACTTTTGCATAACAACCTTTGCTAATATTATTGCTGGCGCTAACAGTCCCAAAGGGTCATACACCTGTGCTATCACTGATAACATGGTACGTTTAGTTAACGGGTTTGTAATATCAAGTACCCGTGATGTGAAGTGTAGTTCATCACTTTTATTAAACCATCCCATACCTAAAGTTTTATTTTGACATTGATCTCCTAACGCCAATCTTTTTGATATGTCATGGGCAGTAATACCAGATTAAATGTCCATTTACGTAATGGAAAACACGCCGATTTTAAAGTACTAGTTACTTTATCGCACATGTCTAATAACTTATTTAAATCATCATTTCCTAGTAATACATCATCAACGTAACAGTCATCCCGAATCACGGTCGCTACCTGCTCATCATCACACTCACGCGCGAGTTGGTTCAGACATCTCATACTTAGATAAGGCGCTGACGCCGTGCCGTATGTCACGGTGTTAAGACGATAAATTCCTATTGGGTCCGATGGATTTTTACGCCATAGAATTAATTGTAAATCCCGCTGATCCGATTGTATTAAGATTTGACGATACATTTTTTCCACATCGGCACATGCTACGTGTTTATACTGCCTAAAGCGTAATAATATGGAGAAAATGTCGTTTTGAAGCGGCGGCCCAACAAACTGAATGTCGTTCAGCGACTTACCGGTAGAGTTCGACGCGCTAGCATCAAACACCGTGCGTAATTTTGTGGTGCTACTATTGTCATTCATAACACCGTGATGCGGTAAAAAATAGTGAGGCGACCCGTAGGTATTTACGCGACTCATGTGACCAAGAGTTTCGTATTCGGTCATGAACTGAATATATTTTTCCCTAAATTCGGGTAGACGGTTAAATTTTCGCTCGAGAGATAACAAACGTTTTTCCGCGGAATTGTAACTTTCTCCGAGAACTATAGGTGATTCTTTCAAAGGAATACGTACCGAGAATCGACCATCTTGGGAACGTGTTGTCGATTCCGTGAAAATATTTTCGCATTTTTGCTCGTCGGCACTAAGGATATTTCCAACGTTGGAAATCTCTTCGAGTTCCCAAAATTGCTTTAATTGTTCATCTAATTTTTGTGTATAATTACACTGAACCTGAGTTATGCGCAGGCCATTATTACTATTATACAACGGTCCCGACATTATCCACCCTAGTTTCGTATTCTGCAGATAGGGTCCCCTTTTCAACCTAATATTTCCATCAATTAATAACTCCCAAAATTTATCCGCGCCTATGAGGATATCTATATCCGACGGCGAATGAAAGTTTGGATCAGCCAGTTGAAGATTGTCTGGGATATTTATGTTATCAATATTTATATTAAATGCCGGTAACCTATTTGTGATGCATGGCAACACTACACAGTTAAGGTTTGTTTGATACCGCTTAACCTTTGAGCGTAATAGTATGTTACACGTGTGAGTAGACTTAGCGATTGACTGACCCACACCGGTAACTTGGCAAGTGGACTGTATTAAAGGTGCGTTTAACTTATCGCACAAAGATTTCGTGATAAAGCTCTGCTGGCTCCCGTTATCAAGGAGTAAGCGCGCCGTAAGAAATTCGTTGTTCTTATCCGCGATATCCACTAGCGCGGTGGACAGCAGAACCGTGGGTAACACGGACTGAGTACACGAGTCAGAACTGTCAGCTGACGTATGTAACGAGGTTGAGACATTAGCGTTGGTGGTTACTGACTGCGACTGTGTATTAATCGCATCTACCACGTTTTCTACGCTATCAATATGAATCAAACTATTATGTTTTTCTCGATGACACAGCCTACACGGGCCGAATTTACAATCGTCGACCGTATGGCCTGAACGTAAACAATTTTTACAAATATTAGTTGTGGTAACTAAGTTAATCCTCTCTTGAATAGGTAAATTAATAAACTTAGAACACGCATAAAGTGAATGATTACCTTTGCACATTACGCACACGCGCGGACTGCGTTTGGTTGGTTTCGAGCTATTATTCTTATCTCCAGTGGCGACGTAACTGTGAGTAGATTGTTTTTTGTTTTGACTCTGTTCACTACCTTTGCTATCGTGAGAATGTTTACTATGTTTACCCTTAATCATGTCTAACATATCCGCTCTGTTCTTGAGAAACTTAAGTAAATCATCTAACTTCACGAAAGGCAGCTTTTTATTATCATTATAAAGTTGACCTTGAAACTGTTCCCATTCACGTTCAGTACTGGGATCTAACTTCGAAACAACTAAATAAATAATTAACGTATCCCACGCATGCGTTTGTTCCCCGAGTGAGGCAAGCGCACGTAAGTTTCTAAACACTGTGTCTATAATCTTCCTTAACTGTGAAGCCGATTCTTTATGTAACTGAGGAATCGTATGAAGAGATCTGACGTGGTTTTGTTGCAATAACCGTAAATTGTTGTAACGATTCTCGAGCAGCGCCCATGCGTGAGAGTAATTGCTGGCCGTAAATTCCAATGCACTAATCACCTGCGACGCACTATTTGTTAATGACGATCGCAAATAGTGGAATTTTTGTATGCAGTCTATATCCTCACGATCATGAATCATGCTACAATAAGTATTCTTAAATTCTAACCAGCTATCGTACGAGCCGTCAAAGGTAGGTATTTTTATGTCCGGTAACTTTACACATATTTGGCTTTTATTAACTACATTATTTTTATTTTCAGGTACCACTCTCTGCAGCAAGAGCTTGGCGGAAGCTACAACCTTATAGTACTGATCTTCAAACCGATCTCGGTCTTCCAGTTGTTTTGGAAGATCGGGTTCCGTTGTGTTTTCGTCAATTAAATCTTGTAACTCGTTGTAACTATTTAACAAACTAGAACTATTCTCTATGCGTAACTGTACCTCTAAAACCTGTTCTTCACTTAACGGGCTTACAAATCTTTTAATATAATTTTCCAAAATAGTTAGCCGACCTTTGATCACTGCTCTTTTCTTAACCAATTCCGACATCTTAGCTTCACTCATTTTAAGGGATTATAAGAACACAAGAGTACTCACAGTAATCCTTCCTGTATGAAACGGACGCCTGACCCGTACCGCCGGGGCAGCCCCGCGAGGGCGCGAGATTAGTTAAAACTCACGGCGTCGGGTTATGACGTCACAGGCCGGGCACCGCCGCTCAACAACTACGAACACAGCACGAATATTAACACAGACCGAAAGATAGGATGGGAAAGGATAGGAAACTCAGACCTGCCACTCCCTCGTTGCTCCCCTGTCCTCCAGTCTTGGTATTTAGCACGTAGTGTCTTCGTGGGTACAAATTGGCGCCGCGCCGGTTGAACTTCTTCTTGATTATATTCGTATTTTAATGCGACGAATATTTATATACTCGAAGATCTATGGATTCACCAGGACATTTTCATAATATTTGGCTCGTATGGACCATATGTTGGGGCTTCTCAGGAAATTTTGCAATGATACGAGAGCATTTTCTTTCTTCAACTCGTTATAATTTAAAAAGCACAAGTCATACAGATAAAAAATAAAAATAGTAACAGAGATCTTGAGTTAATACATCAAAATAGTGACGGTTTTAGCGACCGAGCCGAGAGTTGCCGCGACGGTTGCCGAGATGGCGTTGGGTGTCCAAACGCAGTGGCGTTTTTACCGACCGATCGGAGTTTTCGCGACGAATCGATAGATGGTGCTGGGTTTCCAGACAGGGCAAAATATAAACGTATACAGGCGAGTGGGATACCGAGGGTTACAAAAAAAAAAAACGTTTGTTTGGATGTGCGTGCATCCGTACACCCAAGAGACTACCTAATTAATTATGTAGCTGTTAGGTATTTCCCTAAAGTGTGTCCAGATTAAGTAGAATTTAAAAAACCTTTTGCATTATAACATGTCTACATTTTACAATTTCGTAACTATTTCTGTATTGAACGAACTAGGTATGTTTTATAAAATGTTATGTTATAAGCTAGTGTGGACGCTCCCTAAGAAAACTGTGGAAAGTAAGTAGGAAAATAGAGCTACGTAAAAAATTGTGAAAAAAAAATATACCTAGCGCTTATTCATTGGGACGAAGAGATTCAATTATTTTTGTTTAATTTATTTGCATAGATACTTTATTCGGAACACAAACAAAGCAACGGTATAACAAAGGGTGATTTATTAATACGTATGACATAGCCGGCGTCGACACCCAAAATGCGTCTGTATTACATGATAGGTATGTAACCTACATTGTCAAATTAATTGTGAACAAAATTACTGCATCATTAACATAGAATATTTGTGATAGAAGGTATTTCATTTATTCGATTGAATATATAGTGCGCTTTTATTATCTATACATATAATAAATTGGTAGGAAAGTCAAAACTGTACATTGAATATTTTTTTTAAAGAATACTTGAGGTGTGATCTACAATCGATACCGAAGCGAGTAGTTTTTAGAATTTTTGTCTGTTTGTCTGTATGTATGTCCGGGATAAACTCAAAAAGTACTGCATGGATTTACTTCAAATTTGCCACGAATATTATAAAGAAGTCGGGTCAACATATAGGCTACATATTATCACGCTATCACCTACGGGGAACAAGCAGTAAACTTTATCGTAGGTACTCGTAGTTTTGGTGCTGTATGGCGTTCACACAGACAACACAACGACGCGGGCAGCAGCTAGTCATTTAAATTATCCATGTTTGTTACGAAATAGCTTTTAAAGGTATACCATAAGTGAAATTACACTCATTGATAGTATTTATTGCTAATCCTGAAGTAAATATTCCAATTCATCATAAGTTTGGACTTTAGCTACACGTGATCAGATTTATTATAATCATGGGTTGTTTTTTCCTCACCACTTTGCGCATATCTATAAGCTTATGAGTTATCTACCTAGGTAGATACCTAATTATGAATAAAGAGATTAGAATTTCACTTTCAATGAACAATTGTCAAGCTCAACTTAAGGGTCAAGTCACACCTACACGCGACGCTGCGCGCACATTTCAATAGAGCTACTCAAAATCTAACTCTATTTACTACACGAAAAGATAAACCTTTCGCAATGCAGCGCGTTTTAATAGCGACTCAAAATCTTACTTTATTTGCTACACGAAAAGATACACTTTTGCAGTATCGTTACGTCACGTCTCGGTGTAAACTGATCGTTACAGGTAGTCTGTTGTGCCATTACCGAGTGTGGACCGCTAGGACGTAGATCCTACCCCAAAAATTATGAATATGGCTTATGGCCCACTTCCCCTCAAAAATAGGAAGCCAGTGTCTCAGTTGTCGAACTGTTATGAGCTAATTATGCAATTGGACCTATATCTAAACAGTTGTAATCATTTCATTCATTTTATCATCATCATAATAATTCATGAGATTTAAAGATGACCTCGAGTGTAAATTGCAAGAAAAACGATAACGCACTATCTAACATACATGTGGTCGATACCAATTTTTATTTTTAGGCTTGGATTCTGAATAATACTTTTTATTATTATTATTTTTTTTACGTGTTCTTCTAAATCTAATTTAAAGTTCCTTATTCCTTTTTTGTTTTGAAGCAATCTTTCATAAGGAATTCTTCATGACGAGATTTTCTGCATCTACATCTTTTAGACTATTCTAATATAAAATCATAGTACAGCCGATCGTCTGTCATTTTCTCATTGGCTTGAGTATCGAAACTAATCTCAATTTCATATAAAAGCACATCATATAAGCATCTGCTCTTCCTTGAAGTATATTGTAACATTACTGTAACTCAAATGTATCGCCTTATCTCTCGTCATTTGCAATGTTTTTTACTGATTTGAATATTATCATTTTTTTTTTGGAACTGTAATTGTAAGACATTAGAATGTCTCCGTATATCTCACTTTATGTTTAGATGAAGAACTTACAAGGGAGATGTTTCTGAAACACATAAAACATCCATATATCACAGAAAACTAAAGAGGTGATTAAACAAAGGCAGATAACAAATCCGCAGCCAATCCTGCGCATCGTGACGTATTGTAGACGGTCGTGATTGGCTTGTATAGCCGGGCTCCATCCAACGGATTAGTTAATGCAATTAACGGCTTAGTTCTTATCAGGTTATGTATACCTAACTAATATTCATAGTCATTACAAACACCATGTTTCATTAATAAGGGGATTATTCATAAATTAAATTAAAAGACGATTAAATATTGAAAAATATATGGTTTTAGATATCAATCATTACTAAGCGTTTGGGAATAAATCGCTTTAAATATTGAGTAAGATCGGTTGCGGGACTCACGAATTACCGCGACCCCGTGGATTTTAGTTAGTCATGTCTGACAGTCCCTTCCTCCCAGCCCTGGGTGGGAGGACTCATTTGATGATTTTACCACGATATAAAAAAGAAATTGATTAAGATGTGAAAAGACATTTATTTTTACTGCAACAACTCACATTGTTTTTTTAACAAAAATAATAAGCAAATTGACCTCTGCCGGAAAATAGAGAAATTCATTAAGTTATAATTATGTCCATTTGCAATTGGAGTTAGTCTAATGTTTCGTTTTTAATTGAAAAATAAGGCGTTGCTACCATAGTGGACATAACACTAGCCTTTAGTTTTAATAGAAATCGGAAGAAATTATTTAGGCGTTTATCTATGATCCCTTCAAAGGAAAAACTGAGTAGTTTTTCATGTTTATTTAATAGATTATTCAGCGTGTGTGTTATTTTTTATTGTTAGTGCAATCTGTCCCCATTGTGCTTCTAAATCACATGTTTTGTGTTGGTACTCTAAAATATAACATGGTTTATAGCTTTATACACTTATCCTTTACAATCGCTCAGGGAGTTTTCTTTCAAGTTAAGATGTGAAAAAATATTTCATACGTCTACCAATATCCAAATTATTACAAATATACCTATTACAATATTTTATAAATTATGATTGGATGAAGTGCAAGGTGTCAATGCAAACCAAAGACATTTTGAAAATGTCGAAACGAATTTAGTTCAATAAAAAAAAAGAATATTACGATTTTTTTACAGTTACGGATCTCCAAAACGCTAGGTTATAATTAAATAACAATAATATCAAAAATATGTTCGTATTTACAACGTCAAGTGGGATTATTAGCATTAGCTCACTGTTTCTAGGAATTGTCAGTATGCTGTCACGGATATCGCGATTACAATTACCTATCAACGATAACATTGGGCACAGGACTGTAAAATCTAGTCGTGAACAGTCTATAATACTAATTTTACAAGCATATTATAAAATATAGATATTAAAAACATTTGATGCCGATACGATACCGGTCTCATTCATTTAAAAACTTTGCGCGTTGCTTCTTCATATAAATTAATTAGATTAGATTTTTTGTATCCGCTTTACCCATATCTTTTAAGTTTAAGGCCTTACGGGAGCTTATGTCTGTAATATTTCGATTTCTTAGAATTTTTATTAATCTTTTTTTACTTTGTATGCATATAAATTATATTGGAACTAGCGATTCGCCGCGGCTCCGCACATGTGAAATCTCTACTATATTATGCATGTTATATTACATACAAATCTTCCTCTCGAATCACAATCTATTAAAAAAAAACGCATTAGAATCCGTTGCGTATTTTTAAAGATCTAAGAAATAGGGACATACAGACAACGGGAAGCGACTTTGTTCTATAATATGTAGTGATATTGCCAGAAACTATTAAAAAAAAACACTTCAAAATATAATAAATAGTACCGAAAATTCTTGGACCCTATTCCCGAAACCGGTGGGCGGTTTCGGGAATATGATCCAAGAATTTTCATTAATTATTATGTATGTTAGATTTTTTTTATTTCCATTATATGATCTTGCACTTATTGCGTGTGCGAAATTAAATTCAACATAGTATATGAAGGATTGTCATAGACATTATTGCTTAGCGTTATGTAACGTGTATGCTATTATACTTACTGTTTAAAAAGTTTTTGAGTTACCATGAGCAGTTTTCCACATTTTCTATTTGCCTAGTCTATGTTAAACATCTTATAAAATGACGCCAAACTGTTTTATTATTACTAGTAAACGCGCAATCATGCTTCATACTGGTGACTCAAGAAAATATACCTAGGTACTTTTCTGATTCATCTTTCTGACCCTTTTTGGTACAACCAAATTGGTCTAAAGGCCAATCACTACGTGCACAACTGCACATACAAGGCGGGTTATATTCGCAACCTAATTCAATAAAACGTTCTTCATGATCTGTTACTGTTCTTTGCCCTTCACACGTATAGTGAAGGTGTCACAATAATTTAAAACTCTATGTCTACCATTTATAGAATTTATGATTACCCTTCTAAATTTTATTTATCTACCTTATATGATGATTTGATGTGTGTATAAATAGGATCAATGTTATTTTAGCAATATAATAAACTAGAATTTTGACTCCCTTAAGTTATACAGGGTGTCCCAAAACTCAACGTCAAGCCGAAACGGGGTGACAGGATTGATCATAACCATCACGAGAAAAATCTGAAAAAAAATCTATCCCATGCAGTTTGAAAATTATGGGCATTTTAAGAAAAACCTAGAAATTTGATCAAACTGTACCATTTTTCGGTTATTGTGGTTATTCTTTTTTATTTTTGTTCATTTGAACTTTGGAAACGTAATCCTTAATAACATTTCTAGAATCCCAATAAAAAATAATGACACAATTGCCTCAAGTTTCCGAAAATTGAGACTATTTGTTAAACTACGAATTTAAAATTTTCAAGATTCGTCGACTTTGACAGGCCCTCCTATAAAAATAAATGTACTAGAGTGCCTTGGCAAGTGGCATTAAAAGTTGGCGCATTTAATCAGAATTCTAAAATGGTACAATACTTGTTAGTTCCATACAATAGAAAAGAGAAAAAAAATTAAAACCTCAAGTAACCCGATTTTTGCTATCACGTTTTACTCAGTTAAAATGTTTTTAATTCGCACAAGCTCTAGGTAGGTTCTTAATTTTAAGACAAAATGATGAGAGAGATGGATAATGGGTATGGGTACGCATTTCGCAGTGCAAGTAAGAGATTTCCTTGACCAGGAATATCCGGGAAGGTGGATTGGACGTTCAGGCACTATCTTGTGGCCCGCCCGTTCACCAGATTTAAATCCCCTGGATTTTTTCTATTGGGGAGTTCTCAAAGAAAAAGTTTACTCAAAGCCCATTGATCACGTAGCCGACCTGCGTGAACGCATTTCTCAAGCAGCTGAGGCGATCAACTCTCGAAGATATGCCCGACTTATAAGTAGATCTTTTTTAAGAAGATGTAGGGCTTGTATTGAGGCTGATGGTAAACAATTTGAACATTTATTGTAATAAAAATGTTTTTTCTCTATCTGACTTTTAGTCCAACAAACCTAATTATTTTACTAACTTTTTTTCACTTTGGTATAAGTGGCGTCACTATCTGTCTCGCTCACTCATGACAAACATACCCATTATCTATCTCTCTCATCATTTTGTCTTATTAAAATTAAGAACCTACCTACAGCTTGTGCGAATTAAAAACATTTTAACTGAGTAAAATGTGATAGCAAAATTCGGGTTACTTGAGGTTTTAATTTTTTTACTCTTTTCTATTGTATGGAACTAACAAGTATTGTACCGTTTTAGAATTCTGATTAAATGCGCCAACTTTTAATGCCACTTGCCAAGGCACTCTAGTACATTTTTTTTATAGGAGGGCCTGTCAAAGTCGACGAATCTAGAAAATTTTAAATTCGTAGTTTAACAAATAGTCTCAATTCTCGGAAACTTGAGGCAATTGTGTCATTATTTTTTATTGGGATTCTAGAAATGTTATTAAGGATTACGTTTCCAAAGTTCAAATGAACAAAAATAAAAAAGAATAACCACAATAACCGAAAAATGGTACAGTTTGATCAAATTTCTAGGTTTTTCTTAAAATGCCCATAATTTTCAAACTGCATGGGATAGATTTTTTTTCAGATTTTTCTCGTGATGGTTATGATCAATCCTGTCACCCCGTTTCGGCTTGACGTTGAGTTTTGGGACACCCTGTATATTAAAAGTAAAATATTATCATCTTCAGTCACATCTCCGTTGTCAATATTCATCATTATTGGTTCAGCGATTTAGGTGTGGACGCTTAACAAGGTCACTTTCGCATTTATAATAATTTCCTTTATAGGATTATGTTGTTCGTTTAGAATTCACAAAATAGAGTTTTCTTTTAGAAATGTAAATATGTGCAAGGACAGGTTATGAAAAGAAAGGGTTCAATAAAAATCGAATGTTTCTTATGACCCTGACAGTTAAGGTTGGTTGCGCGTGCGCCACCTACCGCAGACTGCTTGTATAGAAAAGTACGTGACAAGTGACATTAGCCATTATGGCATGATTGAATGTGTCGCAGAGGGCATTATTATTGACTAAAACCGGTAGTAGGAAAATAACCTTTTCAAGATTCTTTATTATTTATGAACAAATCGATAACTCTCTATTAAGAGCAGTTTGTTAAATGTTATGAAAAATATCTAGTTTTAATATTATGGATTTCCGCAAAGTAACGCCTGATTCTATAATTTATCTTAAGATCAATTTCCTACCGTAATCACTACCAATTCTCAAAGATAAAAAACCAGGAAAATATATTGTCAACGGTCAAAAAAGTCAGGTGTTTCATACAAAATGGACATGCTTTCCATTTTGTATGAAACACCTGACTTTTTTGTTTATCTTTCAGGATTGGTTTTATAGTTTTTATGACCATAAGAACTTTCAACCCATGAAAGGTTGTAAATGTTTACAAATAAACATATATTGTGACGTGCTGTACGTACATTCATATAATATAGATAGGTATCTATTTAGCCACACGAATTTCGTTTTGAACTGACAATAATATCATAATACGTTTGTAGATACGGTTAGATATTGACGTACAAACCCAACGAATTTTCCTGGAAAATTGGATTAGATTTATAGGAGTAAATGCTGGTTTATGGGCCAGCCAATCACACTGATTATAATATTTAATCAATTAATTTATTAATTAAAACCTTATTACGAATGTAAATAGTTTTGCTATCGTACATTCCAAAGATATACTTAGGGCAATGTCAAGGTATCTTTCAGGTGTTAATGGTGTTATGAAGGGTATTTTTGTTACATGATTACGAGGTACCCATCTAATTTTATATATAACCTATAATACCTAATTTGACTGCATGTTGGCTAAGCGATTGCCTACTGTGATACGTGTCGCCAGTTCGATTCCAGTACGGAACAAGTATTTTTTAATAGTTGTTCCAAGTTTGAGTGTACGAGTTTAAATGTTTATAAACGTACCCACGATACAGGACAAATTGCTAGAGATGCGACAAAGGAAGTGAAGAGACTGATATTTTTGAAAAATAGCGTTTAAGAAAAAAAAGAGTCTCTTTGGCAGTAATAATTAGTTTTATTTTATTTATTAAGGAAAATAAATAGTTACACACTACAATAATATACAAACAATTCATACAATGCAATACAAAGTGAGCAAGTGTAAAACCCACGACATTTTTCACAGATTATAAAAAGAATAGTTTTTACGTAAGTGTATACTTACGTAGTGCGATTGAAATTATTACTTATATAATGTTAAGTCTAATCAGAAGATCACCACATCAAGATTAATTATAATATCAACCTTGTGAATATAAAAGATGCCCATTTATTTAGGTTACAGCTATTGATATTAATATTACAAACTAAATTTAGGCATGCAAGTCAAGCCTACTTTAATACTCACATGTTTCTAATATTCTACACGTATTGCTCAATTGCTAGTCATTTTTGGAGCTTCTAAAAGCTTTAATATAGTAGTTTAACAGCATTGAGGTAATAAAATGCCGTAATCGGCTCTACGAGACCTTACTGCAGAATGGCAGAGCGTAGGTGTGGGTGCTGCGGTCCTTCGGGTATCCGGACCTTACCTTTATTGGTGTTAAAATGTTATAATATTATATTATTATACTAGCTGTTGCACGCGGTTTCACCCGCTGCTCGGCTCCTATTAATCGTAACGTGTTATATTGCCTTTAGCCCTAGCCTTCCTAGATTAAAACAGAAACAGTTCCTGAGATTAGCGCGTTTAACCAAACAACCTCTTCAGCTTTATAATATTAGTATAGATATTAATTTATTCTAGGATAAAAATGTAATGAGTTTCTGACAGTGTTTTTTTTTCAAATTAGGTTGTTTGAAGTTCAGCCAATTAATTAATTTTTACTTTTTACTTCTACTTTAAACTTTGTAAAAACCCATTTGGGTTTTATTAATATTTTGAATAAAATTACGCATAACCAAATATAACATTGAACCATGTTAAAACAAGTGTTTTCTTTTTTCTTTACATATAATATTTCATTGAATTTAGGTGTCTATAAATTCATAGATTGGTGGCGTCAAGCCTCGAACAATTTTTACAACTGACAACGTCTTTTAGAAAAAATTTGACAAAGAGTAGTAAGACACTGTTCTACGTTTATTTCTAAATCGTAAATCGTTTAAATATAAAGAAAGCACCTTTTTCTTCTTTACACTTTTATTCGCACTGTTTGACGATCGAAAAACGACCGAAAAAGAAATATTTTGATAGAGCTGCCACAGTGCCAGTGCTACAGTATTTCAATAATAAAATCAAGGAAATCAAAACAATAATATTTTTGCGGCGGAAATAGTCAGTAATAGCCAATGCCTTTTTAGTATTGACGTATGAGGTAAATACCTATACAGTACATAGATATTAAGACTTGTGCAAAATAACTAGGAATATTTTGAGTAAACATGATTTAATAAAATCACCGTTATCACAGCTGTGACGTTTTCTTGCGCAATTTGCATGTAGGTAAAACAACAATTTCGATAATAGATCGTTATCTTCTAAGATAATCTGGATTAAAACGATATGTATCTGATCAATGGTATTGATTAACAATTTATCAATTTAATAGTTTGTTGTTAACACTATTGCATCAAATAAATTACTTCTAACGTGCCGTTTACATAACAATAAAATTATTCTTATGACGAGTAAAGGAAATTTCCCATTTAGAGGTCATTTCTGTGGTAATTTTTAGGTTTTTATTTCTCATAATCAGTGTTACAGTCTACTATAGATACTAATAATATGTGAAATAAATGAAATTGCTGTTTTGTATGAAAAAATTTAAACGAATTTTTGAAGTGTAAACTTCTTTAGCGGCGTTGTGCACTTTTTTGGAATGGGTAAAAAATGTTAAACTCGTTAGGACACGTGACCTGATCGAAAATTCGTAAGACGGGCGCAGGGCGCTTGCGCGAATGTTCCTGTGTGTTTATTACTATTGAAGTTTTCACTTCTGCCGGCACTCCCAGAGTGCAACCCGTCGTTTTTTTTCATGTGTTTTTTATTTGTATTAATCGAAGTAATCACACATGCAATCAATGCTTCTTTGCCAACGCAGTGGCAGTTTATATAGAGACCCTTCTTAATGAAATCAGCTGGACGGGGAGGCAACAAATTCTTCAAAGGCATTTTGTACTGCCTTTCGGGTATTGATTTTCTTTTTCCCGCTAAGAAGTTATCCAAATTCTGGAAAAAGTAGTAGTTTGTAGGCGCAAGGTCTGGTGAGTACGGCGGATGACGGAGAGCTTCCAACCCCAGTTCTTGCAACTTGGAGACCGTCGTGGGGCACCCATTTCTCAAGCTGTTTTACCTTGCCAATTTGACGCAAATGGACAGATATTGTTTTGACACTAACGTTGAAGCTGCTGCTAATTCAGCCGTAGATTGTGTATCATCAGCTGCCACAATCGCCTTTTATTTGTCATTGTTGACCAAAGTCTTCGGACGACCGTGAGGTTCATTTTTCAGGTCGAAATTTCTAGAACGGAAGCGAGCAAACCAATAACAGGTGGTGCGTTGGTTTGTAGTTTTAGTTCCGTAAACGTCGTTGATGTTGCGTGCCGCTTGTGCCGCGTAGCTGCCAGGACGGTACTCATATTCTATAATAACTCGAATTTTTAACGTATCCATGATGACGAAAAAGATCGAAATGCGATGAAAATGTAACACTAATCAATAAACAATAATATCTATATGCAAATATTGGTGATTAAAGAAGAAAAAGTGTTGCACCGACCCCAAGTAAAATGAAGTTACGGCAGGTTTATATACCTAAGAAGTTCTCCATAACAACTGCTGGCAACTTACACAGTAATCAATCGAGACAATACATTCGCCCAACAATTACATTTACGACTGATTTCCCACAGAAGCAAGTAACAAAGTTGAATGAATCAGTGAATACGTAGGTACTAGATACGAGTACTATAGAAACGGAACTATTACCTGAATAGAATCCACTTAATTAGTTCCCGCGGAGGAAATGCGCCATCTACTAGCCCATTGTTCGTTTGCTCCCGTGATTTTTGTCCGGGACACTCCATGGTAGGGTTAGCACAAATCTCCTGGATATTTTATAACGTTTTAAAAATTAAAAGTTGTGAGTAATTATGTTCTTAGCATTAAACGTCCGAGCTTATCTATTGAGCGATATAATGGACCGCGCTGTAATAAAATATGTTAGAAGCTGTCTTTCTAACGACAGGTTAGCTATAACTAAAAAAATAAGAAGCAGGTGGTACAATGTTTAATGTGTTACCTACTTATGAAAAATAGGAGGTAAGTATTGGTAAAATCTGATATCCGAATTAATAATTATGAAGGATTAACTTTCGGTTACCTACCTATCAAATTGAATCATGAAACTTTTAAAAAGAATGAAACGAAATCTAAATAATTTTCCGGGACCTTTCCCAAACTACTTTTGACATGGTCACAAGCTTGCCAGTCTAGGTCCGGGTAGACAAAAGACACATTTAGGTTCATCCGGGCGTTCGCGGATAAGTATGGCAAAAAACCCGGTAATTCTGTACGTTATTACGTATTGTTATGTTTAATTAACTGATAGTTCTTGCTTTTAGCTTTGGAACTCGTGTTTTATGCTGTGAAAATTAGTAAAAATAATATGAATAGTAAGGTGTATAAATTATGTGGAAGGACAGGTTGTTCCGATATTATTTTAACTAGATTTCGAACTGTTTATTGCAGTATCTTCGTTATAATCCTACACCTAATTAGCAGTTTTACAGAATCATCGACATCGTTTCTCTGTTTCTCAATCTGGATATGTTTAAGGAAAAACCATTAGTTATGGTTTTTTGATAAACAAATCCAGTTTGAGTTTTTTCGAGCACATAGACGAAGCACACTGATACCATAGCAGATTACATGTTAACATAATAATTCTTCTTCTGTATTTGTGTTTGTCACCTAACACCTCCTAAATGGCTAGGCGGGTTTGTTTAAAATTGTGTTTGTTTATTCCAATGGGCTCCTAGATGGTTTGGAAACAAAATTGGACCTACTTCCGGTAAGATATTAAATGTAGCTCAATTCGAGAGAAACAATATGTGAAATGAGCAATCCTAGAACAAAGAAGTGGACAATATTAGTAAACCAAGAAATTGCTAACATTATTAGGTATTGATGGCGATCTCGCCCGATATGTCAATTGCATTGTGTGAACATCTGTGTCAATTATTATTATTGTTTGTACATAGTTGATGGATAAGCTAAAACCTGTTTAAATAACTTAGCATATTGTTTCATGCATGAAATCACTATCACTACATAGTGTAAAACAGAGTTGCTTCCCGCTGTCTGTCTGTATGCTTAAATCTTTAAAATTCCGCAACGGATTTGGATGCGGTTTATTTTAAATAAACGTGATTCAAGAAGAGGGTTTATAAGTATATAACATACATAATTTAGTAGAGATTGTACCCGTGCGAAGCCGGGGCGGGTTGCTAGTTATTCATATGAGAATACAGCTTATCGATTATTTTGAAAACACATAGATGTTTTTGGTAATATTTTCTGATCTGCAAGTTGGTTTAAAAAAAAATGCATTTTCCATATACCTATTATTACCCATCAATATAATTGTTATTTATAGATTAAAAAATGCAATAATCGGCTTAAACTCAGATTTACAGAAAAGGTGCATACTTAAATATGTAGATTATTCAGTCACTCTTATCGTATCAACTGAAAAGAAAAGTCCCTCCCTTAGTACCTACTTATTTTATTTCATCATTTGATTTTAATGTTGTGAAATTGTAGCTGCAGTGTATTCAATCAAAGGCATTTTACTACCCTCTCCTATAAAATTAAAACCAATACCCATAAAAGCAAGCTTCTTGCTGTACATAATTTCTGGCACCCATGTGCCCAGAACTTTACAAGTCCGTAAGAGTCTGTTTAATAAGTATCCGCGTTTAATGGCGGCCACTGTCAAAAGTTTTAAGTAGAGCGTTAATTCTTTTGAGACGTTAGATTAATGCGTCGCCTAATTAAATATTTCAAAGAACAATATTAAGGCACTGGGTTCGTGAGACAGATTTTTCTGGAATAGAAATGCCCTTATATACCACATTTTCCTGCCGGGGTCGTGGGACTTTCCCATTACCGTGACCCCGGTACGTAAAGGGCTAGTGAAGGACACCGTGGATTTTAGTCAGTACAAGTCTGACAGTCCCTCCCGCCCTGCCCTGGGTGGGAGGACTCATTTGATGATTTTACCACGATAAAAAAAAATATACCAAATTTTAAAGTGATGATTTTATTACCTTAAAATGTGCATTTCTCAAGTGGTCTAAAAGCTCACAAAGAGTTTCATATTATGTATTTCACTTACTTTCAATTATGTTCAACATTGGTTTTCCTTTTTATTCTTACCGAATCATTATCATCATAATATCAGCCGTCAGATGTCCACTGCGGAACATAGGTCTCCCCTAGCTTACTGCATACTAGCTGTGAAGTGAAACATGCGTTAAGGATATTTTTACTAACCCTCGTTAACAATCTGTGGTGATCTCTGAAAAAGTATAATTATTCTTTTGATGCGTCCGGGTTAATTATACGGGTACGGCGCAGCGGAGGCGAGTACTACACACCTGAACTTATTAAAAAATCGCCATTATTAAACGCCAACACCAATCGTTGGTAGATACTTAATTTATATTTTATTTTAATAAATGTAATTAAAATAATAAGGTTGTCTACAACAATATTTTCTGTCCGCAAGAGGAAAGAACATAAGGATAGAATTCCCATTGTTTTTATAAAGAAAACCTTTGTCAGTCTCACCGCCCTCTAAATATATTAAAGTGAAACGCATCCCCAACTCTATATAACAAACAAAGCGTCCTAAGTGGGTGCTTAATTAAGAAATGCTGAAGTGTTTTGATGGTGGCACATTAATTTTATCTTGTTTTTCTGCTTTCGCGACCAATTATCTTGGCGAGTTCGTGGGGAGTCTTCGTTGGGAGTTTTAATTTTATTCGCTTGCCCTAATTATATTTCGCTCTGCGATCAACATTCATAAGTACTAAGTATTCAAGAACTCGATTTGAATTGTTCGTATTATTTCTGGGAAGTTCTTAGTGTTTTAATACTCAACTATGGATAGTAACACTTATCGATTTGTCATCCATTTTCTCTGCCCAACATGGAGTTTCTTCATAAAGTGCTGAAACGAATATGAATAAAGGAGAACTACGTTAAAAATAATCTTCCTTCTT
This sequence comes from Agrotis puta, assembly GCA_943136025.2. NCBI lineage: Eukaryota > Metazoa > Arthropoda > Insecta > Lepidoptera > Noctuidae > Agrotis > Agrotis puta. The sequence continues at coordinate 3,588,900 of OW964182.2, forward strand.
ACCTACTGGTTTGAAATTCTTGCGTATTGTGTTTGTGATGCCCGATGTTTTAAACGGATGTATTCAGATTTCCTTCGAAACCAGAATTATTAACTTATTCTATTAATACGCTTAAAATTAGGTCTTATTGAAGCCAACTTCTTTTTAAATTTGTTTAATTCGAAGCAGTAAACAGATATATCACATAAGTTACATTTACGATCTTGAACCACGGTAAAATCGAAATAAGTAGGGCAATACAAACATTTTTTTTTTGCGTGGTAAAATCATCTATGAGTCCTCCCACCCAGGGCAGAGCGGGAGGGACTGTCAGACTCGTACTGACTAAAATCCACGGTGTCCTTCAATAGCCCTTTACGTTCTGGGTTCACGGTAACTCTAGAGAGGGGCCCCCTCATTTTCCTGACGATCTTTGAGACGCGCGTGGAACACAACACGCCGTCGACCCGGGCATGGTCCATGGTCGGACAGCGAGTTGCCCATTTGCCGACGTCTGTCGCCCTGGACTTACCTGCGACTACCACTGCGGAATACTAAACAAAACTTAGAATGTTTTTTTCCGCCTCGAGTTGATCTAACGAATTCAGAACGATCTAAAATTTTAGCATTTGAGGAATGTTATAAAAAAATTCTGCAATAAATAAATAACTCACTATCTCTAGATATATCAGATTCCAGTGGTAGAATCTTTTTCCTTGTTTGTGGTCGGCCTCTTCGCTTTGTTCACCAATGCTCCTAATTTTCCTTTGTCCCAAGTTGCGTTTACCGTAAAAAACCTTTGTTAAAGAAATTTTCTTAATACTTGACGTTCTAAGCGTTAATTAAGTGACGAAGGAATATGAAAAAGTCTTTCCACTTTTTTTTTACGTTAATGACAATTTTCTTAATCAAATTTTATTTCATTTTGGAATGTTTTAGCATAAGAAGTATTTAATTGTAATTTTCCTTAATAATATCAACGTTACGTTCTTCAGATGTATTTGAAATACTTTTTATTTATAAAATTTAGTTTTTGTTTATAATACTTACACACTACATACACTGTTATATTTAAAGCCTTAGCAAATGGAAATATAAGACTTTTTTTCAAAGCTACCAGTTTGTGAACCCACCTATCATTGAATAAAAATATGTTTAAAATATTTAAGAATTTTCTTTTGAGGTTCTGTATTTGTGACGCCGAAATGCATATGGGGTTACTAGCACTTTGGCCGCGACTTTGTCCGCGTGGGTTACGTACTTTCCTAATTCCCCCTTTTCACCCCCTTAAAGGTACAATATCCAAAACCCCTTCTTAGTGCTCCCCTACATTATAATAGGAAGCCGTGTGCAAAATTTCACATTCCTAGCCCCAGTAGTTTCGGCTGTACGTTGATATGTCAGTCAGTCAGTTCTCCTTTTATATATATAGATAGATAGAAGATAGATAGATAGATAATTTCAACGTGAATTCATTATCTTTACTACGCACTGACAGCACCAAACGCACTCTACTATAGTATACTCCTACAAGCTATGGAAAGTTAAACACGCCAGCTTAATAAGTAGGTACAACTAATTTATTTCTAAAACACCTAAGGACATAAAAGTAAACAGCCGCCGAAACTTTATTGATATCAACTTCTATCACCATTTCAAGGATTCAAAAAAACATAATAACTGTATATTATCGTATACGTTTGTTTGTTAAATATAATTGTTTTATACACTGACTATCCCTGGCAATTCTTTTCATCTGTCACGCCCAATGACGTCATGACCCATTGTAAATTCATACGTGAGCCTTGTCCTGTCAGCTATTACGTTATTATGCCTTACGAATATTTGTGTCAAGAACTCAGGGCATTGGGTTTTTCTGTCTCCGCTGTAATGGCCATCAAATCGTTATAAGCTTGGTCTTTTGGATTACTTGTATGGTTATTTTGAAACATTGCGTTCATGGTTGCGTGATCTGGGAATTCTAATTAGGTTTTATGTTTCTTAAATATTTACAGACTTATAACAAAAACCAAATAAACCTTGGTTTAAAACTGGTCCATCAAGTCCAAGCGTATCTGCAGAACCATGGTCTTTTCTCCGTATTACAAAATTTAGATAAAACGTGGATCTTAGTACCGTCATTTGAACCATTGTATAAACAATTAAATTCACCATGTTTAATAGCAATTGTATCTACCATTTTTACATCCATTTTTGGTGAAAATAATACAAAAACAACGATACACTGAAAATATAGCTATGAGAAATTTTGGGTCGCGGGACTGTACGTATTACTGTGACCCCGGACCTATAAAGGGATAAAGGGCTATTGAAGGACACCGTGGATTTTAGTCAGTACGAGTCTGACAGTCTCTCCCGCTCTGCCCTGGGCGGGAGGACTCATTTGATGATTTTACCACGATAAAAAAAAAATGAGAAACTTTGACACACCTTTGACAGCTACGACTGTTAGACATGATTTATCGCAAAACCACGATTTTTGTAATAACGTCTGTGTAAACCGTAGTTTTACGAGATTTAAACCTGGGTTTTTAGATAAACCCCGTTTTGTAATAAGACAGAATTTGTTTGTTTTTAATTACAAGATAGTTAATGTTCTATGTCGCACGAGATGTAATTTCCGTTTCATATTTCTTACCTATTTTGACAGCACCGTGGACAGCGCTGTGGCTGATCGATCGACTGCTGTGCAATGTGTCGTTGGTTGGGTCCAGCACTGAAAAAATATTTGTAGTCTACGCGTAGTTGTTCCCTTTGTTTGTGTACCGAAGGGAAATTGTATGCGTAGCATGATCTTCATAATGACGGCACGATTAGTGCAGTGCAGCGATTGGACTGCTGTGCTGCTTGTCGCGGGTTCAATTCCCGCACGGAACAAATATTTGTATGACCTACAAATAGTTGTTTCGGATCAGGGTATTGGTGTATGTGAGTTTGTATGTTTGTAAGTGTATGAGAAATTCCTAGAGTGGGTAATCGTTTCTTTTTTTAAAAGAATAAAAAAACTGTGAAAACAATACAATGAAATACATGTTATCTGCCTTTTATTCACCTTCCAAGCTCCTACATTAAGTTGGAAATATAATACACGTCTGAGGGAAAGCAGCATTAAAATATCACGCTTCTTTCTACAATGATCATCAAAGGTGATGTTGATGATCTTGTTATGATTGCTAATAAAGTATACCGTTGTGTAAATGCTTTATATTTATTGTAATATATATAAAATATTATCAGGACCTCGTGTCTGTATAATTACAGTCGCACAGAGCGATCTTCCGGGTTAAACCGCGTTTGCCGAGGTTGGTCTGTGGATAGGTGAACATCGGTCATAGCGAGTTTCCTCTGTGCCTCGGAAAGCACGTAAAGCCGTTAGTCCCGGCTGTCATTTGTAGATCTCTGACAGTCGTTACTATTTAGTCAGAAGCTCTAAAAGTCTGACAACCTGTCTTACCATGGGGTATCGGGGTTGTGGAGGTCCGATAGGCAGTCGCTCCATGTAAAATACTGATATTCAGCTGCATCTAGTTCGATTGGAAGCCTATCCCAATAAAGTTGGGAAAAGGCTAGACAGATGATGGCAGATAATGATAATATCATCCTTAGAATTTTACAACTTTGTCTATTTATGAGTTATTTCAAGTTTAAAATAATAATAGTATCATTTTGCAATGTAACTGCTGATGGTTGCGAGCGACGCCGTGCCAAAAGATTCAATGAATCAAGGTCTGGCTGTCAGCTTTATTCACGCACTTTTTTGACAGTAGGAATATTACGATTCCCAATGGAAGATGACAAAGATAAAATGCGCAACTTATTCTCTTTCTAATTTCTTAATGGTTTATTTTTATTTACGAAATAATCATCGATTTCTGCTGTGGGCTTTTCCATAGTGAGTAGTGACTGTAAGAATATTATACGTTATGCTGGAAAAAGTTCAAAGTGTATATTTTTTGTGTCTTTATATAAATAAATCCAAGCTTACTCGTTCTCGACTCGTTTTTCACGAGATCTCAAAATTGCCAATATCGATTTCAGATGTAAAACACAAGTTCTCAAATTAATAATCTCGCCTCGAAAATGCATTCCTTATTATTATCATGTTATCTATAGGTTTTCTGATGTACTTACTTCTGCAATATCAGTTAAACAAAGCTGCAGCTGTATCTCCTAGAAGTTTACGAAATTATTCAAAAGATTATGTATGACCAGATGTAATGTAAAAAATCATATTTATATCGTCCTATGCTTGACGATATATAAAATTCTTTCTTCAGGGTTCGGTCCAGGGTTGCCAGACTCGGGCATGTAATTTCTGGGCTAATTTGAGGGTTAGGAATTTAGTCTGTTTTTTTTTGTTTAACGTGGTAAAATCATCAAATGAGTCCTCCCACACAGGGCAGAGCGCGAGGGACTGTCAGACTCGTACTGACTTAAATCCACGGTGTCCTTCAATAGCCCTTTAAGTTCCGGAGTCACGGTAATTCGTAAGTCCCGCGACCCAAGTAGGCTTTGGGCAGCTTTTGGCTTTGGCTTATACGAATTCAGTCGGTAGGAAAACTTACGAAAATTGTTAATAGTTTTTGTAAATAGTTCCACTTGTGATATTATTTTTCAAAATTCTATTAAGGGTCAAGTTACACCGAGAAGCGACGCTGTGCGCACATTTCAATAGAGCCACTCAAAATCTAACTCTATTTACTACACGAAAGGATACACATTATTATCTCTATCGAAAAATACACAACTTTGTGTATTTTTCGATAGAGATAGAATTGGTCAAGCTACGTGTGCAGATTCATTATCACTGTGGTGTAAAGTTTTTCAAATCAATTTGTCATCTGTAACGTCTATGATGATGCATTATGGTAACTTTTGTTAGCTGTAACCATATACGGTTAGAACCTGTGCTTTTTTTTTTTTTTTGCGTGGTAAAATCATCAAATGTGTCCTCCCACCCAGGGCAGGGCGGGAGGGACTGTCAGACTTGTACTGACTAAAATCCACGGTGTCCTTCACAAGCCCTTTAAGTTCCGGAGTCACGGTAATTCGTAAGTCCCGCGACCCAAGTAGGCTTTGGGCAGCTTTTGGCTTTGGCTTTTACGAATTCAGTCGGTAGGAAAACTTACGAAAATTGTTAATAGTTTTTGTAAATAGTTCCACTTGTGATATTATTTTTCAAAATTCTATTAAGGGTCAAGTTACACCGAGAAGCGACGCTGTGCGCACATTTCAATAGAGCCACTCAAAATCTAACTCTATTTACTACACGAAAGGATACACATTATTATCTCTATCGAAAAATACACAACTTTGTGTATTTTTCGATAGAGATAGAATTGGTCAAGCTACGTGTGCAGATTCATTATCACTGTGGTGTAAAGTTTTTCAAATCAATTTGTCATCTGTAACGTCTATGATGATGCATTATGGTAACTTTTGTTAGCTGTAACCATATACGGTTAGAACCTGTGCTTTTTTTTTTTTTTTGCGTGGTAAAATCATCAAATGAGTCCTCCCACCCAGGGCAGGGCGGGAGGGACTGTCAGACTTGTACTGACTAAAATCCACGGTGTCCTTCACAAGCCCTTTACGTACCGGGGTCACGGTAATGGGTAAGTCCCGCGACCCCGGCAGGCTTTGGCCCTCTACAGGCCCCGTCAATATGCTGACACTCTTTGAGGCGCGCGTGGAACACAACGCGCCGTCGACCCGGGCATGGTCCATGGTCGGACAGCAAGTCGCCCATTACTCGCTGCCCGCATGCCCGCGCCTACGGTGGCCGGAGATCGTCCTGTGACGTCCGACGCCGTGGGCGTCTACCACTGCGGCTGGGATGGAGGGAGGACGCTGTCCTCTCCCTCAGGCGGCCCGCCTCCTCCTTCACGAGCATGACTGCTTCTAGATCCTGTGCTGCCATAATTTTGTACACAGCATTCTTACTAAACGGTGATTAATAAACTTAGTAATAAATTAAAAGTCCTGCATATAAAACGAAATCTTATATTTACAAATAAATATCTATTCTTATTTGCAAAAACGTAGTATTCGAGTACATAATGATTTAATATTAAAATTCACTACACAAAGTTGTAACATTATTTACAAAGGTACCTACTTACTTAATATACAAAAATGGGTACCTACTTGCATTACATCGTTTCGCATTTCAGCCTACGCTTTATAATATAATAGCTATTATCCCCTATATAAAAATAAATTAAAATTCCACAAAAGAATTTAAAAGTTTTCAATGATTATAGTCTACGTTTAATACCCATAACGACACATAATATTTACAAAAACTAGAATATCAATTATGAAACAAAATCTCTTTACATATTCACAACAAATGCAATAAACCGTATTCGTAATGCAAAATAAAACATAAAAAAGTAATTATGGTTTCAATAGCAACCACAGTCTCAATATTTTTGCAGATAAAATTGACATCAAGAAATTACATAAAGAAATATTATTTTAAAAAAGGGTGTTATTTAAAGCCGAAACGGCTTTAAATAACACCCCTACCACCTATCTAATAGTATTATTCTCCACAAAAAACTAAATTCGCTACAAAATTACTAAGTCAGCCACGAATCAAATAAATTGATTGATCAGAATACGAGTACGTTAAAAAAAATAGGCCAAGAAGGCATAGTTGATCTTTTTCTGTCTGTAGGTCACACACTGCTAAGATACTATAATATTTTAAGAAACCATATCACTACCCATACAATTATATCTTAAGATACTAAAATATGAAATATATATTAACTTCATCGTGTGTGATGGTTCATTGAATTGTATGGCGAGTAATATGGTATCTTAAGATAAAATATTATAGTATCTTAGCCGTGTGTGGTGTGCTTAAAGGAACCTAACCAACCCGAACCTCGGGGTGCCCCCAAAACAAACAATTTTTTTTGCCGAGTTGTAATATTTGTGGCTTAGTAATGTGACTTTGTGGCTCGTTTTATTATTTCCCTTTTAAAAATACCTTCGGTTCTCGATATATTTTGGCATAGTTTATTATACTAACATAATGATAAGAATAACAATGTTTTCGTCTTACTAACGGCGAATACTTGCATAGGCAAAACCTAGTGGCCAGGATTGTCCACCAGCAACTTACATTGAAATACAAACCTTTCGAGGCTCTGACAAGGGGGTTGGATCAAGGGCCTCGGCTTCGGCTTACATGGTGAGGAGGTTCTCGTCTCTGGAGCCCAAACCATCGGTAGTTTTAAATGTAATAATAATAATATGTACATTAAATTAATCAACAGAATAAAAATATTATGCCTGCGCCTTACTTCAAACGCTGTTCCGATACTCGTTCTTTGTTTGGATTATACCATTATCTATATATATAAAAGAATACCTACATAATTAATTGAGAATCAGTTTCTCATTCTTAGTGAAAAATTGCTTTCTGCTTTCGAAAAATAAATGTTTAAAACCATATTTTTTATTGTAATGATTTTTAACATGTTGACTGACATAGTACTTATATTTATTAGTAAGTTTTCTCATATTATGTAAGATAACTTACATCATAGGTGACACTTAAATCAAATGGTTTTAAGGCAGTTAATTTGAGTAAAAATATAATTAAGATTTGACTTAATTACAACACTTATTTTACTGCTTCTTGAATATCTTTTGTTACATAAAAATCCTATTTCATAGTTTTAGATTGTCTACTATTGCTTATGTTTGCTATCTTTGGGATTGGTTTCCTTTTTGGAATTTGATCATCTTCTATATTTAACATAGTATAACATAACTGCATAGCATAGCATAACTGTGAAATTGGGTAAAAATGATTTCTTGAATGACTAATCGAGCAGCAAGCATACAAATCCCAAGAAAATAAAATACTTATTATAGTAGTACTACCTACGTGAACACGAAACTATAAAAATACTTCTTACAGTAATAGATATTTTGTTCCCTATTAGATTAATATTTTTTTGTATTTGATCGCAAATGTGCATTGCGCAGACTTCAGTTACCAACTATTCCTTCTTGCGTATGGATTGGCGCTTGCATCAGGATATACAGTTTTTATTCTCGGTACTTTAAAAGTGTTTGGGAGGCTTTCTATGTCAAAATCATCTTCTACTGCAGCTTTACCCCTCCTTCTTCCAATCTCGTAAAATAGTAGACATATAAGAATAAACAATATGAGATATAAGAGTACAAACATTGTGATGGTAAGTGGGGTCCAAAAACTATTGGTATTTCCATTGTCAAAAGGTGGTGTTGGACATGGATACATTGTAGTATCTGTAACATCTGAACCTGTAGTCGAAGTAGTGGCTGCATCTGGGTCGGGGGTAGTGGTTGCATCTGGGTCGAGGGTAGTGCTTGCATCTGGGTCGAGGGTAGTGCTTGCATCTGGGTCGAGGGTAGTGCTTGCATCTGGGTCGAGGGTAGTGCTTGCATCTGGGTCGAGGGTAGTGCTTGCATCTGGGTCGAGGGTAGTGCTTGCATCTGGGTCGAGGGTAGTGCTTGCATCTGGGTCGGGGGTAGTGCTTGCATCTGGGTCGAGGGTAGTGCTTGCATCTGGGTCGAGGGTAGTGCTTGCATCTGGGTCGGGGGTAGTGCTTGCATCTGGGTCGGGGGTAGTGCTTGCATCTGGGTCGAGGGTAGTGCTTGCATCTGGGTCGAGGGTAGTGCTTGCATCTGGGTCGAGGGTAGTGCTTGGATCTGGGTCGAGGGTAGTGCTTGCATCTGGGTCGAGAGTAGTGCTTGCATCTGGGTCGAGGGTAGTGCTTGCATCTGGGTCGAGGGTAGTGCTTGCATCTGGGTCGAGGGTAGTGCTTGGATCTGGGTCGAGGGTAGTGCTTGCATCTGGGTCGAGAGTAGTGCTTGCATCTGGGTCGAGGGTAGTGCTTGCATCTGGGTCGGGGGTAGTGCTTGCATCTGGGTCGAGGGTAGTGCTTGCATCTGGGTCGAGGGTAGTGCTTGCATCTGGGTCGGGGGTAGTGCTTGCATCTGGGTCGAGGGTAGTGCTTGCATCTGGGTCGAGGGTAGTGCTTGCATCTGGGTCGAGGGTAGTGCTTGCATCTGGGTCGAGAGTAGTGCTTGCATCTGGGTTGAGGGTAGTGCTTGCATCTGGGTCGAGGGTAGTGCTTGCATCTGGGTCGAGGGTAGTGCTTGCATCTGGGTCGGGGGTAGTGCTTGCATCTGGGTCGAGGGTAGTGCTTGCATCTGGGTCGAGGGTAGTGCTTGCATCTGGGTCGAGAGTAGTGCTTGCATCTGGGTCGAGGGTAGTGCTTGCATCTGGGTCGAGACTAGTGCTTGCATCTGGGTCGAGGGTAGTGCTTGCATCTGGGTCGAGGGTAGTGCTTGCATCTGGGTCGAGACTAGTGCTTGCATCTGGGTCGAGGGTAGTGCTTGCATCTGGGTCGAGGGTAGTGCTTGCATCTGGGTCGAGGGTAGTGCTTGCATCTGGGTCGAGGGCAGTGCTTGCATCTGGGTCGAGGGTAGTGCTTGCATCTGGGTCGAGGGTAGTGCTTGCATCTGGGTCGGGGGTAGTGCTTGCATCTGGGTCGAGGGTAGTGCTTGCATCTGGGTCGAGGGTAGTGCTTGCATCTGGGTCGAGGGTAGTGCTTGCATCTGGGTCGGGGGTAGTGCTTGCATCTGGGTCGAGGGTAGTGCTTGCATCTGGGTCGAGGGTAGTGCTTGCATCTGGGTCGAGGGTAGTGCTTGCATCTGGGTCGGGGGTAGTGTTTGCATCTGGTGGCGTATTTGGGTTTGGTGTAGTAATTTCTTCGTAAAGTTGGCATTCACTTTCATCCATATCTGGCGGAATGTAGCGGAAGGAATCAACTAATACGATAGAATCTGAAGACGATGCGCCTATGATGGAAATCTGAAACAAAAAAATGAGTTTCAACGCTAAGTCACATACAGTTGAATTACAATTTTAAAACGGACAGAGTGTAAAATCTAAATAAAATTGGTCTAGAAGGCACATAAATGAATAGTATTGTCAGCCAAATAGCGTCCACTTAAGCCTCCCCCAAAGAGCCAACCCTTCCAGTCCTAAGTAGTCCATCCGCTGCACAATGTGTTTTTTGGACCCAAAAATCGGACATGATACTTTTTTAAAGCCAGGAGATAGAGTATTCTAAAACAAATGCAAGAGTAAAACTCCCACTTGGATATATTTTGTAGATTTTCATTTATAGCTATTTGAATTTTTGCTACCGAAATTCGCAAAAATACAAAAAAAAAATTAAAACTTTTAATACTCAATTAGGAAATGAAAAATTCTTAGCTAGTTAGAAAAGGCACTAAAAAAGGGCACGCCGCAATCGCGGCGGAAAGACCCCTCTTTGAGGAGTGACTGGATAGGCGTCACGGTGTCCTGACCTACCGCATGACGCAGGTCCTGACCGGACACGGAAGTTTCGGGAGGTTCCTGTGTCTGATAGGGAGGGAAGAAACGCCTGGGTGTCACCACTGCGAGAATCGTCCGGAGGACACGGTGGAGCATACGGTTTAGGACTGCCCCGCTTGGGCAGAGCACCGCCGTGTCCTCACGACGGCGATAGGCGGAGACCTCTCACGCCCGGCATTGGTCGAGGCCATGCTGCGGGGCGAGACGGAGTGGGAAGCGGTCGCCTCCTTCAAGCAGTCATGCTCGCGAAGGAGGAGGCGGGCCGCGTTAGGGAGAGGACAGCGTCCTCCCTCCACCCCAGCCGTAGTGGTAGACGCCCACGGCGTCGGACGTCGCCAGACGATCTCCGGCCACCGTAGGCGCGGGCATGCGGGCAGCAAGTAATGGGCAACTCGCTGTCCGGTCATGGACCATGCCCGGGTCGACGGCGCGTTGTGTTCCACGCGCGCCACAAAAAGTGTCAGCATAGTGACGGGGCCTGTAGAGGTCTAAAGCTTGCCGGGGTCGCGGGACTAACGAATTACATGGGGACATACACTTCCTAGGCATACTCACACAATACAAACGAAACACAAGCGCCAACAGGACACCATTTGTTAATGGCCACTTGCAAATGACGTCCTGATGGCGCTTGCGTTACGTTTGTATTGTGTTAGTATGCCTAGGAAGTGTATGTCCCCATCTTAAACCCTGTTTCCCTAAAGGGTCTGATGTTGGATCTGAAAGTTGGACATGGGAACTTATAAACTAAATGAGAGATATCAGTCACAGGACTCACGAATTACCGGGACCCCGGTACGTAAAGGGCAATTGAAGGACTGTTCGTACTTAGCATCACTACTACAACCTGGCAATACAAGATCTTGTGGTTCTGGTGCGAAATCAAGTTCATGACTGTCATCAAGCCTAGAGTATACATCTTGTAGGTCCATTGACAAGTTTATATTCCCAACTTCAGACTTCATTAAATCTTTTGGTATATCACAAATAAACATTTTACTCAACCAGTCTTCATTCTTTTTTTGTGAATTTTGACATGTAGCCTCGGCAATCTTAATACTTCTTCTCTTAGAAATGATTAATCTTCTTAGAAATGAAATGACTAATAGCTTGATTTAACTCTGTCTGTTGTCGTTCAGAAAGTGGGGAGTACAATGAATCTCTAAGTACAGACGTTACCAAGCAAAGTCTTTCAACATTACTGAGGTCGGAAGGTCTTGCTAATGGCCCATTTATCCTTTTGCTTTCTGCTGCCAAAAGCTGGAAGACGTCCAGTCGGGTAATTGCGCTAGTTGAAGGCAATCCATCATCGTTGTCATCTCCTGCTCCTAGTAAACTTGCGGTCACTCCCGGAGCCTGAGAAGTGCCGGTTGTGGGGCGATCCACAACATCATCATTTGCCACTCGCTGATCAACATGAAGGTTGATTGCTGTTTGTCAGATTGCGGTTCTGTCAGAACGACAGAATATTGCAAGAATTTGGATCACGATAACCTCTAAAAAGGTTTGTCTCGAGAACGATTGAGTCTACAGATACCACTAAAGTCTCATATGCCATCTATAATATAAAATTAGTCGCTGAATGTGTTGCTAAGCGCAAATCTTGAGAACAGCTGAACCGATTTGGCTATTTTTTTTTATAATACTCCGTGCATAAGTACAAGAATGGTTCCTACGAAGACAAAAAAATAAAAAATTGCATAAAAAAGTCTAAAAACAACACTTTTCTTTATTCCCTTAGAAAAGATTCGTAATAATACTTAAAAGTCAATTTGAACTTTAATACCATACCATAAAGTGTGTGTTTTTAGTTACCATTCCATTCGGGAGACACAATTTGCCATATGATATGGTAGGAATTATAATTTTCAATACTTTAGAATTCTTAAGTTTGCCGTATACGATTACTTCCCAGAATGTTATCCTTATTAGAACACTATCAAATGGTGTTATAATACAGGGTGCTATTTTTTTCCAAAATCAGTGGGTTCGATGGCCAGGAATGATTTTTCTAAAATCCAATGATGCAGTTTTAGTTTTCGTAACATCGGCCTTGAGACTCCTTTCAACGTTCTCCGATATTCCTCATAGCTTCTGATAAATTCACGTCCTGTTGAAAAATAAACCCTGTATACAGGGTGTTTCTTTTAAATTGGGCAAAAGGGAGAAATCCGCATCCATAAGTGATACTGGAAAATTTTCTTAGGAACCTTTAGCTTTTTATTGATGTTGTCAACTTTGGCGTTATTATTTTTTGGCATGAAACAGAGTCGAACGGCGTTAAAACAAAATCTGGCCAAATTCACTCATTTTTGTGGACATCTCACACTTTTTTTTTTACGTGGTATAATCATCACATGACTCCTCCCACCCAGGGCAGAGCGGGAGGGACTGTCAGACTCGTACTGACTAAAATGCATGGTGTCCTTCAATAGCCCTTTACGTACCGGGGTCACTGTAATTAGTGAGTCCCGCGACCCCGGCTCTTCCCGCCGCGCCTCGACTTGTCGAGGCAGCATTCGCCCCGGCGCTGCGCCTCCACGCGCCACACATAGACGCGCTGGAGGGTAGTCGCCTCCAGATCCCAAGGCAGCAAACCGGCAAGGAGGTTGGCCGATTCGCCAGCGATCGTCCGGTATCCTTGGATCATTCTGATAGCCATGACCTTCTGGCATGCGATCAGCTTTAGTGGTCTCGTCCGAATGCTTAGGGCCCACAGGGGGGCCTTATAGAGGGCCATGGACCGCACGACATCGGCATACAGCCTCTGGCAGGAGGCGTTTGGTCCGCTGAGATTGAGCAGGAGTCGCCTGAGGGCGGCTGCTGCCCGGTTCAGCTTTGGGGCCAAACGTAGGAAATGCTCCCTAAAGTTCCACCGGCTTTCGAGGACGAGTCCCAGGTACTTCATCGTCCTCCCGACGCCGATGCGAACCCCTCCCTCCGTTATATGGGACTCTGACCGTGGCGCGTTCAGACGGCCATGAAAACACATGGCCTCTATTTCGGCCGCCGCCTGGTGCGACTCTTCCTCCGGCAGGACGAGCGTGTCGTCGGCGTAACATATTACGCCGACGCCATCAGGGAGGTCGCCGCGCAGCACCCAGACGTAGCTGATGTTCCACAGGAGCGGCCCCAAGACCGATCACACCGCACGACATCTCTCGCCGGTTCCATTCTCCCCGGTGACCGGGGTAGATGACGGCCCTGTCCGTCAGGTAGTCCTCGACTATGCGACGGAGTTAGGTCGGCACCCGGTGATACCGGAGTGCCTCCCTGATGCAACTCCAGGGCAGGGTGTTGAAGATGGTGCATTGGTGATGTCCAGAGACACCGCCAAGACGACCCTGCCCCGGGATACCGCATCCCCCGTCGTGAGGGCTTTCACGCGCATGATGTCGTCCACCGTCGAGCGCCAAACTGGCTCTCCGCAAGGTCCGGGCCTACCCGATTCAGGTGCCCGACGAGGCGGTTTGCAAATTACTCTTTCAAAGAGCTTGCCCACCTCGTATGTGCTTCCTGCCCTTGTCCCATTTTACTTGGGGTTGGCGCAACACATTTTTTTCTTCCATTCGCCTCTATCAGACGTTCTATATAATATAATATAGAATTCATAATAATAATAAATAGTAATCGATCGGAGCTTCGCGCAATGATTGTTGATATAACGGTCCCGCATGACGAGAACCTCGTAAAGGCAGAAAAAGGTAAATAATTCAAGTATCTTGATCTGGCTTGCGAGGTTGTTAACATGTGGGACGTGAATACGGCAGTCATTGTGCCGATAGTCGTGTCTGCCAATGGCTTAATTGCTAAGAGCCTCGAACAACACCTGAGGAGGCTCTCGCTTGGCAACTGGATCGGGCGCCTGATTCAGAAGGCAGTACTTCTGGACACGGCGCGTATTGTCAGGAGGTTCCTCTGTCAAGAGCCCTGACCACCGGCAGCCCGGACCCTGTTCCCGATGCTGGTGGACTGCTGTTTTTTATATTTTTACATGTTTTTTATTGTTTTTTTTTTGTAAAACTATTTAAAATTGTAATCAATAAGTGAAAAAATGAATAAATAGTAATAATAATAATTATATGAATGTTAAATGAATAACCGAATAAAAATAGTAATAAGATATTGTACGAGCATGAAAATAAACATTAACTAAAGTATAAAAATATGTTAATTGCAAACTCTAATAATATATTTAAAAAAATGTTTTAAAAATTTAATACATATGTAGTTTCAAAATCAACTATATACCTATTAAATATTTAAAACAATTTTGTGTTTTAAATTCAAAATATTAAATTTATATTATTCGAATTAGGCTGTATAGCGGTTTTATACGTTTACCAGAGACGTTCACGAAAAAAATCGTGCGTGGTTTTGTTACAAGTTGTTTGACGGGGTGTTATGTCAGTAAATAAAAAGACTAAAACATAATGAACAAGCACTAGAAAAATACTCACGTAGCCATCAAAATTGTAATTTATAATGCCGGATAAGGTTATTCTCAGAGCGTGCCATTCTGGTTTTGAAGTCGTATATAGAGCCGACCCCTGTGTCACGTATTCACTGCCTACCTGTTCGATAACAAAAACCAAGATCTCGTTGTTCTGACCCGGTACTTCCTCATCAAAATAAATGTTCAGTTCTACCGTACCACCAGTACTCATAGGAAACACGTGTGATGTTGCACAACTGTGTCCTGATCCAGGAGTAATAAAAGTAGTACTGCGTTCATTTGGACCATCCAAGTTCAAATTCTCGTATGTACCTATTATCCAAGAACTGTACTCGTATTCCTCCGCACAGATTCCCCAGTCATGTGTCAACCAATCCTCGAAACCGTCCTCAAACGTGTATCTCTCACAAAAATCACTGATAACGTGAGGCAGCAACATTAGTAATATAATAAACTGTACTCTACCAATCATTTTTTCGGGACATGTGACAGTCACAACTAATAGCCACAAACTAAAAAAATATACACAAATTTAATTATTCATAAAATTGATAAGATTAGTATATTTACGAAGTCTTTATCTTATTAATGTGTCGATTTGTTTGTACGTACAAAGTGAATCATGAAATGAGGAGAAATGAGTTCAGCGTCATAATCCTTAATGTCGAAAAGAAGCCGCCTCCTGCAGCTTACAATTTGGTACAGTTCACTATCACAGAATCATCTACTCTCAAATTGTTTCATCTCTCATTGCATAAGGTCAATAAATGCGGCCTATAAACAGAAATGTCCAATTGTTTCAGCGCAAATTTCTTAATAAACTTAAGACTTTTATTTTAATGCATATTATTTATCTAGTAGGTAAGTGTACACATTCAGATTTTAACAATTACTCAACATAAATTATAAAAAAAAATAAAAATTTAATACAAGTGTTTTTACGGAGGCACGAAACACACGATACTATGCTGGTAGCAAATAACAATCTGAGAAAAATCTTAAATACTGAACATATGGTAGACTAGTAAGTCTATATATATATATATTTAATTGTATTAAATTCGTAACTACGACCGCACATTACACATGACACAAAATCAATAATAATACATCAAATTAGCACTTTTTTGCATAACATAAATGATTATTAGGGTTCCGTACCTAAATGGTAAAACGGGACGCTATAACTAAGACTTAGCTCTCCGTCTGTCCATCCGTCTGTTACCAAGCTTTAATCTCATGAATCGTGATAGTTAGAAAGTTGAAATTTTACAGACGATGTATTTCTTTGCTGCTATATACAACAAAATAAGGGGTCTCCCATACAACAAACGTTTTTTTTTGCTAATTTTTCATCGATATTGGTAACGGCAAATAAAACAAATAGTTAAGGGGGTTCATAAATAAAAAAAAAAAACGTTTTTTTGCCTTTTTCATAGATGGTGAATGGTACGGAACCATTCGTGCGCTAGGGCGACTCTCGGTGGGCCCGTTTTCTATATTCTTTATATTTAGTTGCCGGGGTCGCGGGACTGTACGAAGGGGTCGCGGGACTGTACGAATTACCGTGACCCCGGAACGTAAAGGGCTATTGAAGGACACCGTGGATTTTAGTCACGTATAGCAGCCCTTCTTATACGACTTAATTAATAATAAAAGTAATTAATCGCTATCTAGGATAAATGACGAAGAATTAATGACATGACAATAAAAATGGTTGTGTTCTGTATACAACCATCAATAACGTCTGCCCTCACGCGTCTCGGGTAGCGCACTCGGCGATGCCTCGCCATCATATTGTCGTGATAACTTTTAAACTATTCGGCCAATTTTTTTTTTTTTAGGGTGGCAACATCATCAAGTGAGTCCTCCCGCCCTGGGTGGGGCGGAAGGGACTGTCAGACTCTTACTGACTAAAACCCACCCGTATTTCTTCGGATGCCCTTTACGTTCTGGGGTCGCGGTATCCTGGATTAAGAAAAAATCCGCGACCCCAGAACCCCGCGAATCCGGAACTACAGTCCACGGGCGCACGTGGAGGTTTCCTGTCTTAGCACCCCCGGCCAAATTACTTAGTGTGAAAGACAAAGTTTATCTACATTAAATACTTAATGCGAGAAATGTATTCATTTTGATAATAAGAGTTTGATAATGATATACTAATATGTGCATTGTAAAATAGTACCAAATTTAATTAAATTCATGGTTCAAAATGTTGGTCTGGCTTGCACATAAAAGGTGTTATATGCTATAAATATGCTGTCGCGGACTTTTATTTAGATCTACTTAAGACAAACAATCCTTCGGTACATCATCTTTATGTAACTCCGTTGGTTTAGGCAGCGTACGCCAAGATAGCTCTCAGATGGAAGATTTTTTTCCGGCTTAATTGACATGTATCGTCATATTATGACCAAAACAAAAACACATAAAATCATTATAAATTGTAGCCTATGTGTTATTCTGATGAATAACCTATATTACTGTAAAGTTGCATCGAAATCCGCCCAGTAGTTTTTTCGTGAAAGAGTAACACACATATGGATGTCACAAACTTTCACATTTATAATATTATTATGTGTGTGTATCAATTTCCTTATGTGGACGATGCGTTTTTATCAGAGTATAATTATAAACTTGTGTTAAAATTAATTAACAGATAATCATCGCCTAATTTATTCGTATTATCATGATCATTGAACTTGTGTTTCAATAAAATTAAATAATAATTACAACATTACCGTAGTCCAAGTAGATAATTATTATCTAAGTACTAGAGCCCTACTCAAAATATGCATTAGTAGAGAAAATACAAATAAAAAAAACGTGTGGCACTCGGGGACTGCCGCGGTAAAGTTATTGCATAGCATTTTTCTTCAACTTATGCAAGTATAATTATTTATTTTATTTATAAATTTTATATATAAATAATTATGAATAAAAAAATAAAAAGTTATCGCCTACCGCGAATATTTCAAGAACACACAAAATGATGTGTTTCGTAATCTGGGTTGAATATTGAAAAACAAACTGACACTGACCTAGTTGAAAAACATCTTTTCCCATACATCACAACATACATTATGTTTAGGACAGTAATTTGATTATGTTATCCGAGTACATTTTTATTTTCTTATAGTATCACTTTGTCTTCCGTCCTTTTTCTCAGGAATACGTAGAGGTATCAAGCTGAAATTAATATCAAATTTTCAAGTAGCTTTTTTTTTGTTATAAGGAGTCCTCCCACCCAGAGCAGGACGCGAGAAACCACGGTGTCCTTCAATAGTCCTTTACGTTCCGGAGCCACCAACAGGCTTTGGCCTTCAAATGTAACAAATCTAGGTCCTAACATTGTTCTAAGTAACGAAGAACTTGAAACTGTTGACTCAGCTGTGTTTCTGGGTATTAAACTAGATTCTAAAATTGAATGGGGTCCGCATATAACAAGGTTAGCGGGAAGACTAAGCTCGGCAGCCTACGCTGTCAGAAAAGTAAGACAGTACACGGACGTTGATACAGCTCGACTAGTTTATTTTAGTTATTTTCACAGTCTTATGTCCTACGGCATTTTATTGTGGGGCAAAGCGGCTGATATTCAAAACATATTTGTTTTGCAAAAACGAGCTGTTCGGGCAATTTACCAACCAGGTACTAGAGTTTCTCTGAGGGATTTGTTTAAGGAGATTGGCATTCTGACAGTGGCATCTCAATTCATCTTTGCGAACATTATATATATTAGGCAAAATCTACATCTATATACCAAGAACAGTGATTTTCACACTATTAACACGAGAAATAAGCACCACCTACGTGTTCCTTTTCATCGGCTTCATAAGGTTCACAGCTCATTTATAGGCCTTGGTATAAAATTCTATAATAAATTGCCTTCGTCATTCCTAGACTTGCCGTTTAATGTGTTTAAATCTAAGATTAAATCCAACCTTTGTTCTAAGGCATATTATTCCATTAACGATTATTTAGACGATAAAAACAGCTGGTCACTCTGTTGAAGTTAAGACGGCGTTCATGCTCTTTCCCAGATTTTTAGTATTTTTCTTCTTCCGGACTAGTTATATGGATTCATATAATTGTTTATTTGTTTTTTTTTATGACTTAATTAAGTCATCTTGTTTTATTTTATGTGTTTGTATTTGTTTTATTATTTTATTTTGATTAACGGACATTATTGTCCTACTTTATATTTTATTGTTTGTCTTTTTGTGTGTATTTTTTATTATTTTAGTACGACAGTCGTAGGTTTCCTTCATCTTTTAATAATATTGTTGGAGCGGATGAAGAATGTACAACTATCTCTTGCATTGTATAGAGTGTATCTATCTAGTATTATATAGCGTCATAGCCAGCATTGTGTGAGTACCATGTACTTCAGAGCTATCTTTGACTAGAAACCTACGTCTCTCATTGACTTGAATGACTCTGGCGGTTGAGAATATGTCATGCTCACTCAAAAGTCTCGCTGATGGTGGCGTGTGTGTCGGATCATTTAGTTCCCTTCAAAATGGTTGAGCTGAATGGTGCTGATACATGTGTCATGTTCGTGAACGGGCGCTGTCAGTTGGGACTGGTCATCTCTTAGCTGCCCCGGTCTATTTTAATTAATAATAACTTTATTTTTGAATTGTCTTTTTTATATTTACTATGGACACTATTAACTTGCCACATCGTTCTCACATAATGTACCATCTCATGATGAATGATGTAAAAAAGTTTTGTAAAAATTTTGGCGATTGAAAAAGAGTGTCCATGGAGTTTCTTGCTCATTCTTCTCCATAGAGATCTATGCTTTGGAATGAGCACCTACGGTACTTTCACAGTTTTTATGTCTTGTGACTGGGACTGTAGCACCATAACTATTTTTGTACTAGTTTTATTTTGTCTCTTGACAATTCAAAAGTGCCTGTAATTGGCCTAATTGAAATAAATGATTTGATTTGATTTAAGGGCCCGTCATAAGTCTATAATCCCGTCTGAAACGTCTAAGTCAACGCTATCAAAAGATCGCTCGCGGTGCGTTGTAACCAGAAGCTATAGGGTACTTTGCGTTGGACTGGAATCATGAAAGAAGATCGCGGAATCTGGGACCAGTTAATTACAGAAGCGTTCATCAATGAAAGTATGTAAGTACATTATATAGAGCAGGCAAAAAGCTTTCATTTTATGCATTAGCCATATTTTTACAACATCGCACAAAGTAATAAATAAATAATAAATAAATAAATAAATAAAGAGAAAACGGAGAGAGATTGAGGGATGGAAGTTATGATGTTACCATACGTAGAAGAATTAGGTATTTCTATTTAATAATACACACGACAGTGTTTTAAACGTCTCGAGAGAGTGAATAAAAGGGTTTAATTATTGCTCATCACAATAGTTATTTTCGATACAAGTGCGAGAAGTCTGTCTTTATGAACGAGTTCCAACTTTTGAGCCGAGCCGTAGGCGAGGGTCAATAGCTGGAACGAGTTGTAAAGACAGATTCGCACGTGTATTGAACAACTATTTTAAATACAGTTGCGAAGAAATAAAAATTTTAATAATAAAAAATTAACTTCACTTAGCGTAGAAAATTTTACGAAAATGGCGCCAAGTATATTTTTTGTCATCATACGCAAAGGCAGTGTACTCATACAGCCAATGTTTTGTTTATGTCGATACTAATATTGCTTTATTATTTGAACAAATAAATAACAAATAACAAATTTCATTTCTTTTGCATGATTATTATCAGTCTTGTAACGAAGAAAAAAATATTGAATTAATACTTTAGTAAAAATGAAAAAAGATTAGACTAAAGTCTCTTTGGTTGCATAGAGCCCATATTAATTTATTATGTTGGTAGTACGGTTTTTTATTTAACTAGTGCGAGAAATTGCATTTTACGCACAGAAAACTCCCCCATAAAATGTCAATTTTCATGCAAGTGTATTAAAAAATATTTTTGGCAATGCTGTTTTGTGCTATGAGATCTCCAAATCGAACAAAGTCTTTCTCGTAATAAGGCTTTAGTCATCACAATAGGCGCAATACCTGTTACTTGGAACTTATACAAGAATGTCAAGATGATATTCAAAGCGCTCTGGGCGCGTGGCTGTATTGCTCAAAGGTGTTGATTCTGCCTACATGGAGAATACATTATTATATGGTCATTCTGATAATCTTTACTTGACAAGATTCACTTAATTATACGTACTTATTCAGACAATTTACCTGGCAATGTTAAAATCCAAATCATCTGTCGTATTGGCACAAAAAAGAAGCCATTACAAAAATATTATTTTGAAAAAAACTTGTGTCACACTTAATGTCACATCTTTCCGCGGTCGTTGAGGTGTCAAAACAATATTTCAATGCATAGCCAAAGAAGAAAAAAAAAATCAATAATTTGTTATTTTTCTGTAAGCTACAGCATTACGAGTATAAGACGAGATGGAAGTGCTCTTACTTGAGTGAATCAGTAATTGACACCTTGATCAAGAATGTCCATTTACCGGTTGAACAGAAGCATCACCCACTATCGTCAATGATGAGACGAGGATCTCCCTTTTTTCTTTTTTTTTATCGTGATAAAATCATCAAATGAGTCCTCCCACCCAGGGCAGGGCGGGAGGGACTGTCAGACTTGTACTGACTAAAATCCACGGTGTCCTTCACTAGCCCTTTACGTACCGGGGTCACGGTAATGGGTAAGTCCCGTGACCACGGGGATCTCCCTTGGGAATTCGATGAAGAGCTTGAATTTGAACTAGAAGGCAGTAGATTTTCTCGATAAGGCTTGCATATTTTTTTATTTATTTATTTAATACATTTAGTACAGCTTAAAAAGCCATTAACACTAATTTAAATGATCCTTTCATTCTGTCTCCTCACAGAATCGCAGACATTCTGACATTATCGTCTTCCATTCATCAGCAAACAAGTCCAACCCAGGGTTGGTCTCCACGAGCGCGTTGAGCATCTTTAGCATTCGCGGTATTGGGGAGGTGGATCGGGCTACAGTGCGACAAAATGGGACATTAAATAGCTTGTGCTTTCTAGATCGATTGTAACTATCTGGAACATACAATTGACGCAGCTCCGCATGTAAATCCGATGCATCGGTTTGACCATGTAAAATTTTACACGCTGTTGTGATTTGGTCGACACTTCGTCTGACTTGAAGAGAATTAAAATTTAAGCACCCTAAAATAAACTTAGTTGGATACATACGAGTATATGGGTAATATCCAAACACACGCTTGTAGAGGTATCTGAGAAAGGCTTTTTGCACTTTTTCTAACATGAGTGAATAAGTGACCTCGTGAGGGTTCCATACACAAGCGCTGGTTACGAGTTTGCACCGAACCAGGGCGTTGTACAAGAGCCTGATAACTGATTGGTTAAATCCTTGGCAGTTGCGTAAGACAAAACCTAAGATTCTGAAAGATTCTTTAGTTAGGCTAATAATATGTGGATGAAAGGTCATTTTGCTATCAAACAGAACACCTAGGTCTTTTACAGTTGAGACTCTGGCTATAGATTCGCTGTTCAGTCTGTAGTCGTACTGTATAGGACTCCGCATGCGGCCGAAGCTCATAATTTGGCATTTTGAGGTGTTATATTCCATTTTGTTGGCGGCAGCCCATTCGCTCAAAGCATCGATATCCCTCTGGAGGGATATACAGTCAGATACAGAATTTACAGTTGTGTATATTTTCAGATCATCAGCGTAAAGTAGACATTTCGCATGCTTTATTACTTGTGGTAGATCGTTAACCATAATCAGGAAGAGCAAGGGACCTAAAATTGAACTCTGACTCACGCCTGATCGTGTGTGGTACGCATGCGAGTTGTATGAACCAAGGCGAACAAATTGCTGACGGTCTCGAAGATAGTCGGAGATCAAAAGAAGAAGATTGGGTGTGAACCCTATGACACTTAATTTGCGTAACAAAATGTCATTATTAATCCTATCAAAAGCCTTCCGGAAATCGAAGTAAAGCATATCGACTTGCTGTCCACGGTCCATTTGAGATGAAATAAAATCAACTAATGTCAGCAAGTTAGTGTTAACTGATTTTTTGTTGCGAAAACCATGTTGCTCATTGCACATATGAATTTCGACTTGTCTTTGATTTTTTTTTGAAGTGAAAACTTCTTTAGCGGCTTTGAACACTTTTCTGTAATGGGTATAAAATCTTAAACTCGCGTCAGGACACGTGACCCTGACCGAAAAAGCGTAGGACGGCGCAGGGCGCTTACGTGAATGTTCGTGTGACGTTGCTAGGTAACATTGTTTATAAAAGATGTACGTCACATTGGAAAATTATTGAAATAAAAAGTCAACCATTTTTGCGAGTTTTACTAAAATCTGTTCACAAGATATTTCCAACAATTACTATTCAAGTTTTCACTTCTGCCGGCACTCCCAGAGTGCAACCCGTCGTTTTTTTCTTTTTGCGTGGTAAAATCATCAAATGAGTCCTCCCACCCAGGGCAGGGCGGGAGGGACTGTAAGACTTGTACTGACTAAAATCCTTCACTAGCCCTTTACTTACCGGGGTTACGGTGATGGGTAAGTCCCGCGACCCCGGCAGGCTTTGGCACTCTACAGGCCCCGTCAATTTTTTTTTTTTTTTTAAAACATTGCCCCACACTAGGAATTTCTCCTGTGTCGTGGGTGCGCAAACATAGAAACTCACATACACAAACCCGGAACAGCTACTTGTAGGTCATACAAATATTTGTTCCGTGCGGGAATCGAACCCGCGACACGCAGCGCAGTAATCCAATCGCTTAGCCACTGCGCTAACCGTGCCGTCAATATGCTGACACTCCTTGAGGCGCGCGTGGAACACAGCGCGCCGTCGACCCGGGCATGGTCCATGGTCGGGCTGCGAGTCGCCCATTACTCGCCGCCCGCATGCTCGCGCCTACGGTGGCCGGAGATCGTCTTGCGACGTCCGACGCCGTTGGCGTTTACCATTGCGGCTGGGGTGGAGGGAGGTCGCTGTTCTCTCCCTCACGCGGCACGCCTCCTCCTTCGCGAGTATGACTACTTCGCAGAAGGAGGCGACCGCTTCCCACTCCGTCTCGCCCCGCAGCATGGCCTCGACCAATGCCGGGCGCGAGAGGTCTCCGCCTATCGCCGTCGTGAGGACACGGCGGTGCTCTGCCCAAGCGGGGCAGTCCTGCACCGTATGCTCCACCGTGTCCTCCGGACGATCCTCGCAGTGGTGACACCCAGGCGTTTCCTCCTTCCTTATCCGACACAGGAACCTCCCGAAACTTCCGTGTCCGGTGAGAACCTGCGTCATGCGGAAGGTAAGGACGCCGTGACGCCTATTCAGCCATTCCTCAAAGAGGGGTCTTACCGCCGCGATTGCGGCGTGCCCGATATTTACCGGTACTTAAAGAAAGTTGAAACAAGAACAATTTTCATTTGACCGATATTTTTTTCAATTATAATCTTTAAGTAATAGTCGTGGTCTTATGCCACCTAGCCAACAAAGATTGTTGTGAGTTTTTCGTAGTCGGGTTTTAGTTATTTTTTATTTACACTATTTTGGGGTTATATTATTTGAAGTATGTAATTTATGTTATATGTATAGTTTTTAGTTGTGAATTTAAGATTTAATTTGGTGAGGCAAAGTTCTATTTCTAACTCTGTTTTTTATTTATTTGATATAATAATAAAAGCAAAGCAGCGAGTGAATTTCAAATGTACTCATTAAGCCTTTTCATTTGATACCCATTTTGACACTGTTAGGAACAGGTAAAGTAGCTAGTAAAAGCAATATAATGTATAAATATTTCAAATGTGCTCATCAAGCCAATTTGATACCCATTTCGATACTGTGCGAAAATATTTTTTACTCGGTTACGACTTTACATCCCCTAGATATACTACTCTGTCAAGAAAGTACCGGGACAAGATCAATAATACACAAAATGTCTGTTATTCATCCAAATTTATTTTATCACCTTCAAAGTATGCTCCTTTAGAAACGATACACTTGCTCCAACGAATAATCCATTCATCAAAACATTTTTTAAACGCTGCTTCCGGAATTGAGTTCAGTTCTCGCCGCGAATTCTCCTTTATGTCTTCTATCGATTGAAAACGGGTGCCACGAAGTGGTAATTTGAGTTTAGGAAAAAGAAAAAAGTCAGCAGGAGCCATATCTGGTGAATATGGTGGTTGCTGGATGGTATTTGTTGAGTATTTGGTCAAAAATTCGTTCACAATGATAGCTTTGTGCTGCAATGCAATGTTGTGATAGCAATGCGCCTTCATTGTCGTGGTGCAAAATCCAAGAATTTTCTTTCCACAAATCTGGCCTTTTTCGTCGAATTTGCTCTCTTAAGCGCCGCATAACGCTCAAATAATATTCTTTATTTACCGTTAGACCTTCCGGTAAGAATTCAGAGTGCACAACACCGCGATAGTCAAAGAAAACAGTCAACATGACTGACTTTTGATCGACTTTGGCGTGGTTTTTTCGGTTTCGGTTCAGTTGGAAGGCGCCACTCCGAAGCAACAAGCTTGCAACTAGTTTGCATGTCAAACTCGTAAACCCACGTCTCGTCACCAGTAACAATGCGTTTCATGAATGTTGGGTCCGAACTGACTCGTTCTAGCATGTCCTCAGCGACTTTCATGCGATTGAGTTTTTGGAGAAAATTCAGATCTTTTGGGACTAGCTGAACAGCAACATGTTTCATACCCAAATGATTAGTTGAAATGGTATGGATCGACTCGTGAGATACAGAAAGTTCGGCGGCTATCTTTCTCAGAGTTGAATGGGGATTTTCAGTCACTATTTTCTTCACTTTTGCGATGTTAACTTCAGTTGCAGACGTTGACGGCCTACCAGAGCGAGGCAAATCTTCCATCACATCTCGACCACTTTTGAACGCTTTGAACCACTCATAAGCACGACTTTTTGATAAAGTCGATTCAGTCGTAAGCCTTCTGTAACATTTTCAGTGACTCCGAACACGAAATTCCATGGGCGATGCAAAATTTAAGACAAATTCTTTTTTCGATATTTTTGTCCATTATGAAATTCGCAATACACACTATCTATATACACAAATCAAAAGTGTCTAGGGATCAACATATATTTTTGCAATAACTTTTCTCCTGATTGATATTAATTAAAAATTTTTTTAAGGATTCATCAAATAAAGTGTTTTCGTTTGTCACAGTAACGATAAACCAAGTCACCTTTGCATTAATAAAGAAATTTGCCATTTTCCTAATAAAGGGATTTTTGACATTTGAACCACTAACACAAAAGTTCGAAAAAAAGACTGAAATAACAGTTTTCTTTAAAATTTTATTGGGTAACTTAAACAATTAATAATCCGTGTTTCTACCGCGAACACTAAGAACATCGGTTTGGCATACTCAGAATGAGTTCATCCAAATCACGCTGTGGAATGGCCGCCCATGTTCGTTGCAACAACAAAAAAAGGTCTTCTTGCGACTGGATACCCTCCATATTCGGCAGAGCTCTTCTCTGTAGCATATCCCATGCATGCTCAATCGGATTCAAGTCTGGCGACTGAGCAGGCCAGGGCAGGACATTGATGTTAGCTGCGGCGAGAGTCTGTCTTACAACTCTTGCGGTGTGCGGTCGTGCATTATCATGCATTAACTGAAATAAGGGACCGATTTGCACTTGTAGAGGAACGATGACGTCTGATACAATCGTCTCAGCATAAATTTGAGCGTTGAGGTTGCCTCTGATCCAAATCAACTCAGTTCTTCCGCCGATCCAAATACCCGCCCATACCATGATGGTTCCACCACTATAAGGATGGACTTCCTGGCAGGATTTTAATCGCTGTTGGCGTCCAGGGCTTCTCCAGTGTCGTATACGTCTTGTATCCGGTCTCATACCAAAACGAGACTCATCAGAAAAGCACACGAAACGCCATTGTTCTTCTGCCCAATTTCTGTGTTCAAGAGCCCATTGATATCGAATCCTACGATTGTGCATTGCTATAGGTGGTACCCGTAGCGGTCTTCGGGAATGAAGGTTCACTTCATGCAAGCGGTTTCTGACTGTTTGGTCGCTAATTAAGTTCCCTGAAGAGTGTTGAAGCCTCACGGCTAACATCATGGCGGTTATTGTTGGAGCTCTTCGAGTTAAGATTTGAATGTATCGGTCTTGTCTCCGTGTGGTGCAGCGATACCGTCCTCCATGGCGCTCAGCCACGGTACCAGTGCTTCGGTAACGTGTCCAAAGTCGACTGATAATACTCTGACTTGTATTCAGAGCTAAAGCCACAGTACGTTGCCGGGAACCAGCTTCTATCATTCCCACGGCTTTGAGCATTTCTTCCCTGCTTAAATGACGTCGCCGCTCCATAATAACGTTGGTTTTAATCAGTAGTAGGGAAACAGTAGCACTAATAATGTCTTCAATGCGTTGTATGTTTTTATAGGGAAAATATTGACAGCTGATTTTCATCTTTTACTCGAATTTGATTCACAGTTCCTGATTCAAATTATGAAATGCACCAAAAAGGATCCATATAAATTTATAAAATCATAAATTTATTACAAAGCCACATCTCAATCTCAAGAAATCCGCATAAAAATGCTTGATCCCTAGACACTTTTGATGTGTGTATATAAAAGAAAGTCGTGTTAGTTACTCCACTTATAACTCAAGAACGGCTGAACCGATTTAGCTGAAAATTGGCAGGGAGGTAGTTTAGAGCCAGGAGAAGGACATAGGATACTTTGTAGAGTAGGGTAGAGTAGGGTAGAGTAGGGTAGAGTAGGGTAGAGTAGGGTAGAGTAGGGTAGAGTTGGGTAGAGTAGGGTAGAGTAGAGTAGGGTAGAGTAGGGTAGGGTAGAGTAGGGTAGGGTAGAGTAGGGTAGGGTAGAGCAGGGTAGAATATTTATTTGACGGGAGCGAAGCCGCGGGAAAAAGCTAGTATATGATATTACTAAAACCAGCACTGTATTTAATATAAATAACAGATGCAACTCAAACTCCGCGCCAAAATGGAAAACAGTTGTGCCAATCTAACAACTACAAAAAAACAAAAATTTGTATTTCGAACCATAAACAAATCATCCATTCCCGATACTTTTTTGACTGAATGTATTAGATTTGGTGACACGTCACTACCCTATAACCAGCGGACAACTGAGACGCTTAAGAAGAGAAGTTATGAGGGAACAAACAAACATACATACAAACATACAAACAAACATACATACAAACATACATACAAACAAACATATATTTATTCTTTATTGTGTTCAAAAAAAATTACCCTATTAATAATTGTCCAACTAAATATTTAGTTCACAAAGGTGAGCTTATCTCTTAAATAAAAGAGATCTCTTCCAGCCAACCTGTAAAACTGATATTTAGGTATACGAGATAAATAATACGGGGACAAGAAGATTGCACACACAAATAATTTTATACGAAAAAAATACCTACACACAATTAATATACATATATTAATATATAAAATATTTATATAAAATATTTAAAAAAATATACATAAATACATAAATATTAGGGTTGTTGTGAAATGAAATGCTCATTCAGTTTTTCATCTATCTATCTTCTTCTTCTATCTTCTATCTATATATATAAAACGAGAACTGACTGACTGACATATCAACGTACAGCCGAAACTACTGGGGCTAGGAATGTGAAATTTTGCACACGGCTTCCTATCATAATGTAGGGGAGCACTAAGAAGGGGTTTTTGGAAATTTAACCTTTAAGGGGGTGAAAAGGGGGAATTAGGAAAGTACGTAACCCACGCGGGCGAAGTCGCGGGAAAAGTGCTAGTACATACATACGGAACAAAATCATAACCCTCCTTTTGGCTTTGTCGTAGTCGGGTAAAAAATAACCTTGAAGGTATTACATATAGCACTCCGTATTATTTTAGCTTTTGCCACTTTTTTGAAGTGAAAACTTCTTTAGCGGCGTTGAGCACTTTTTCTGTGATGGGTATAAAATCTTAAACTCGCGTCAGGACACTCGCGTCAGGACACGTGACCCTGATCGAAAAAGCGTAGGACGGCGCAGGGCGCTTGCGTGAATGTTCGTGTGACTTTATTACTTTTAAATTGTATGCTGGATACATTCGTTGCTAGGGAACATTGTTTAAAAAAGATGTACGTCACATTGGAAAATTATTGAAATAAAAAGTCAACCATTTTTGCGAGTTTTACTAAAATCTGTTCACTAGATATTTCCAACAATTACTATTCAAGTTTTCACTTCTGCCGGCACTCCCAGAGTGCAACCCGTCGTTTTTTTATTTTTTTTATCTTGGTAAAGTCATCAAATGAGTCCTCCCACCCAGGGCCAGGCGGGAGGGACTGTCAGACTTTAGTCAGTCAAGTCTGACAGTCCCTCCCGCCTGGCCACGGTGTCCTGCAATAGCTTTTGCCACTACTGAAATATTTTTAAAATCAAATAATTTGTTTTGAACTCTATTCTCTTACATCCAAACTTGCAATCTTTGCCCGGTTCTTATATTAAAAAGGTACCCAGCAATGACTCAATTGTTAGTTCAGTCACAACTGTTGAGCTTTCATGTGGAGATGATTAAAATAATAGCACTTTCAATTTCTAAATTACAATTTTAAAACTGGGGCATATTCCTGCTTCTCAAAGGTAAAAAAATAGAGGATAAATAGTAATAATGGAAATAAAAAAACTTACGTAACCCAAAGATGTTCCAAGGCTTCTAACGGTCACTTTCAGTGTGTGCCACCCGTCCTTGTAATCTTCGGATTGCGGGGTGTAACTAGTCGCTCCAAAAGTGGTATCAGTATCATTTTCCACATACTCGTTCGCCAATACCGTTACTTGATCGGTTTCAAATTTTGCTTCCATATATATACGCACTTCAATTCTACCGTAATTGGTCATTGGGAACTTGAACGACGACACACAACATAATATATTAGGTTCTGTGATGGCGGGTTTAATAAATACACTGCTGCGTTCATTATCCTTGATCACATCAATACTATCGTATGTCCCGATTTCCCAGAATCTGTGCTGGGAACATATCCCTAGATCAGTAAACTTTTCATAAAATAGTTTATCTTCAAAATCATAAGTAACACAAGACTCACTAAACGCACGTGACACTAAAAATGTTAATAAAAAAAGTTTGCGTAGCATATCGTAAGTGAACACCACTTTCAAACATGTATGTTTGCCAATAGGCATAAAATTTACTATGATTGTTAAGCTTGCGTTTTAATCAATATAACTATCATAATTATTCTTATGTATTAATCGAGGATAAGATAACGTTCCATGTAAACGAGATTAATCAATAGATAATGTTTTTCATAGGTGATACAAAGGACTTGATTCTTGCTCCTGTCTCTTAACTTGAGTTTTGCTTCGGATTTGGCTGCTATTAATCTACATCATTATTCACTGTAAAGCAAAGCCTCAGCCGCCGCGTCAATTTGTTCACGATAAACTCAAAATCGAAATTGAATAATAATTAATTTAAAGTAGGCCTGAGTTATAGGCACTTTTGAATTGTCAAAAAACAAAACAATAAGTACTGGGACTGTAAAGTCCCAGTCACAATTCATAATAATTTTGAAGGTACTGTAGATGCCCATCTCAAAGCGTACATCGATTTAAAAACTTTTATTTTCTCAAAGAACAAATTACAGTTCACTTATAGAGAAACTTAACTAAAATTAACATTAGGTTTACATTAAATTACGACGTTCACACCATCTCAAATTCATTATTTGTATGTAAATTGACGCCCGATCAAAGTATTTCCGTATTTTACTTCAGCGTACCTGATATATTTATAGAATGGAAAATTGAAAAAGCGCTGCATGTGTACGACGAAGAACTATTTTTTCCCATCCAATTGACGTCAAAGTTTCAGTTTACTTTACGTCACAAAAGGGAAAAGAAAAATCTGAAAAGTCATACTAGGGGCTCTGAACTCTGAGCAAACAGATTTTTATAGGTGCTGATAGACTTGAGCATTCACTTATAATGTACGTTTTTAATTTTGTCGAACTGAACAACCAACAGAGCCTAGCATAGAGCCAAATATCGCTATGAACATTGTACGTACACACACGATCTTTCATGTGAACGCTTAGTCGTCAAAAATGTTTCTTCTTGAAAATTTCAGACTCGACAGTCAGTCTGCTCGGCAAAAAGCTCGCCAGAGCGCTTGTTAGAATGCTCGCTGTACAGCTTTTCATTTGTTTTTCTGTAATATAACATGAGCAAGAATGCTCATTACAAGTGAATGCTCTAGGTGCTCTCGATGCTCGATGCTCTCATAAAACTCTTTTTTAACCGACTTCGAAAAAACGAGTAGGTTTTCAATTCATCATGACGGGAGGGATTCCTTTCGAGGGTTGAAGGCCAAAGCCTGCCGGGGTCGCGGGACTTACGAATTACCGTGACCCTGGAACGTAAAGGGCTATTGAAGGACACCGTGGATTTTAGTCAGTACGAGTCTCTTCTTCTAAGACTCATTTGATGATTTTACCATGATAAAAGAAAGGTTCTCAATTCGAGGGAACCTTTTTTTAATTTCATTTTTTATTTATGTTATTTACTCGATTTCTCATTGATGCCCGGACCGATTTTGAAAAATCGCAAAAGGTCCCATGGTAATAAAGTCAGGATATGATGACGGGATTTTGAACAAATCGAGGGAATTCTTCAACAAATTACATGAATTCTACGCCAATTGCTGCTATCGCATATCGATGCATTGTTAACGCAATCACACACCAAAATATTACGTCTGTCCCCAATAAAAAGGGTTAAACGTAAAACCAAAAAAATAAATGAATAAGAAACCGACTTCTAAAAATTACAAAAAAGTGTTAAGTAACTTTTGATTGAAAAGTTATTATTGGATAGTTAAAAGTTTTTTTTTCAACAAAAAATTAAACCGACGACGAAACATTACATTATATGAATAAAGAGCGGCGCCAAACAAACAAACATGTAAATTAATAACTTGTATCTTGTATGTAAATTGATAAAGAATGATTGTAGTAAGGTTCATCTTTATTGTTTGTTTTGCGCTACGACCAATATGAGTCAAACAGTGGGGTTGAAACCACGAGGAACAGCACTCAACAAAATTCAAGAAAAATTATAACTATTAATATTTAGAAAAATAATGCATTCAGAGGATACTTATTTGTAATCTGATGACGGTGAGTAATGGGTGACTCGCCATCCGATCATGGACCGTGGCCGGGTCGACGGCGCGTCATACTCCACGTGCACCTAAGAGCGCTGTCAGCAATCTGACGGGGCCCACGTTGAAGAACCAAAGCCTGCCAGGGCATCAGGTAACCGTGACCCTGGAGCTTTAGGGGCAATTGAAGGATTACAGTGGATTTTAGTCAATACGAGTCTGACAGTCCCACCTGCCCTGCCCTATTTTGGTATTTTGTGAAGATTTCAAATAGATAAAACAATTTGGGTTATTTTGGTTCTAGATACCTAGTATTTAAAATCATTCATATTATCAAATCAAAAGTATTCAGATGCCACTAGGGTGTAGCTCCATTATTCAAAAACTTCCTTCAAAAGGCATTGAAGTCGCTTAATCAGTTTTATTATATGGTGTCTACTAACTTTTGGCGCATTATGATAGTTAAGTGATTGCCAAAAATAGCTTTGCTTGTCTCATATTTATTTACCAGTTCCCCACAAATTAAATCACTAACACTAATTTCGCGGTCGTGTGATTTCTGAATCTGTGGGAAAAATATTACAATTTTATTTCATTGCACAAATAGGTATTGCTATTAAAAATATTTAGGCGCAAAATGTTATTGTGTGACTATCCTAAAAATAATGTTTTGTAAAAGTATTCCGGGGTTCATGTATTAAAGTTTCTTTATTCAATCATAACTTCTGAAAACCTAAACGTGTGTTGTGTTATCCCACGTTGCATAAGCTAGTGAATAAAATAGGTAATACAGTTTTTTTTTTTATCGTCGTACCTATAATCATCAAGTCTCCCTGCTATTGGAGGGTTATTGAAGAATAACTGTGGATTTTAGTCAATACAAGTCTGACAGTCGCTTTCACCCAGGGCGGGGCGGGAGGGACTGTCAGACTCGTATTGACTAAAATCCACAGTGGTCCTTCAATAGCCCCTTACGTTCCAGGGTCATGGTTACCTGATGACACACTCCCTCGACCCTGACAGGCTTTGGTCCTCTAACGTGGGCCCCGTCAGATTGCTGACAGCGCTCTTAGGTGCGAGTGGAGCATGACGCGCCGTCGACTCAGCCACGGTCCATGATCGGACGGCGAGTCACCCATTACTCACCGTCGTCAGATTACAAATAAGTATCCTCTGACTGCATTATTTTTCTAAATATTAATCGTTATAATTTTTCTTGATTCTAGTTGACTGCTGTTCCCCGTGGTTTCAACCCCACTGCTCGGTTCACATTGGTCGTATAAAAAAGCGTGATGTTATATACATAATAATTATAGCCTTCCCCAATAAATCGACTTTCCAACACAAAAAATATTTTTTCAATTCGAACCAGTAGTTAATAAGATTAGCGCTTTTAACCAAACAACCTCTACAGCTTTATAATAATAGTATCTATGTACGTAGTGTGCTTTATTTACATTTATTGAACTAGATGTGGTGTAGTGTAACTTAATTAAAACAAAAAAAAAAGATTTTGTACTAGTTGTTGCCAGCGGCTTCGCGCACAACTAGAAAATTATCGCATGGGAACATAATATCGGGATAAAAAAAAACCGTGTATTAATCCAGGTTATAAACTATCTTAGTGTCAAGTTTCATTCAAATCCGTTCAATATTTTTAGGAAGTGTTACAAACATACACACACATACGTACTCACAAACTTTCGCATTTTTAGTATTAGTAAGATTACATAATAGAAGGATTTAGCCAGAGGAAGAAGTGAATTTAAATTGTTTATTTCATCAAATAAGCATTAGTTATTCAACGGGTTCGAACTGTTCTACCAACATAGGCACAAATTAAGTAATTTGAACATCTTACTAGAAAAAAGTTAAACATCTGTTGAACACTTGTTTAAAACACTGTCAACTTCAAAACGGAATTTGACGTTGATATAAGGGTCGTGTTGCAGTTACACTTTATAGACAAGTGTTCAATAAGTGTTTAAATTTTTGTGGTACCACGATACATTTTTTAACGTATTGACAAAAAGTTAACCAACACTAACACGTAGTCGTGTTAGTGTTGGTTAACTTAATTAAAAAGGATTAACCTCACTTTGAGCTTGTTTTCAATAAGAATGTCTGGAATAAGCCCTAGTTAGAACTCTTAAATTAAAATTGAAATTCAATTGTTTATTTTTATTTATTCTTAAAAAAAGCTACCAACCAATTGAATGGTGTTTTAGATAAAAACATACCTACGAATAGTTTCAGATTTTGTTTTGTTTTAAACTTAAAATTTATGGAAAACAACATACAGGTACGATCTACAGTTTTCAATCTAATTAAATAAATATAAACGACCTTAAAATTAATTCTTTAGGTTCACATGTTATTGCTATTAAGTAATGTTTTTTTTATATTTACTGGCATCATTTTCTTCGGACACTTATTGACTCAATTTCTAATGGCGCTTCACACGGTGCGTAATATAACACACTATACCGCACCGAGCTGAGCTGATGTCGTCACGCGACGCGGGACGCAGCGCGGGTGCCAAGAGATAATTCACACCGAGACACGACGTTGCACGCACATTTCAACAGAGCGACACATAATCTAACTTTATTTACTACACGAAAAGATACATATTCCACCGATGACTCTAACTTTTAAAACAAATCTAACTTTATTTATTATACGAAAATTGTGCGTTGTGTCTTGGCTTGTACTGACCCTAATAATACGCGCCGTGTGAAGCCCGCGTGATAATTACATGAATTACCTATTCTAAGATAAAACAACACACAAGTAGCCCAGTCAACGAATGTGCAAAACAAGGTATAGAGGGAAATTCTTGGAACACAATTTTTGACTACGTAACTTTGTTTGGTGAATACTATATCAAAAATCCCCGCCCTTCCAAAAATTCCTAGCCCTTGAGCTGTAGGGGAGTGGGGGTTTGAAGGTACCATTTTTAGGTTTTTTGTTTAGATCTCGGAGAAGAACCATGCGTCCTAGCGGCATAGCATGTAAGAACGAAATAAATGCTGAATCAATTTCCCACAAGTTCCATTCAGTAAGCATTTCGATATCTTGTATAGTTTTTGAGGTACCCGCTATTGAATGTCTGTAATTTAAAGAAAAAACATTTTTATTTTTTCGGAAAGTTGTATGTGATATAGCCATAGATCCAGAAAGTAGCAGCAGTCTTTTCAGACCCTCCCTTCACCACAAACGATGAACATAGTCAAGTATAACCTGCATCTTGAGGTGACATGGCATCCAGCTAAAGGGGTCACCTCCATACTAGTCCAAACAAAGTTATGTAGTCAAAAATTGTGTTCCAAGAATTTTCCTCTATAACTGTTCGTTGACTGGGCTAAGGGTAACCTAAAAAATATACATAAACATCATCCTTAATATTAAAATATCAATAGGAACAACGCGTAACGTAAACGTTTATATAAACGGAAATTTTGAATACTGATAATTATTTCTAAAATATCCTTAAGAGTAACACCATAATGTGTAGAGTATGATTCGGAAACATTGAGAATTCTTGCTGAAATAGATGCCTTAAAAAAAATTAAAACTGACCTTTTCATCATAACCAGTGTTCACTTCTTAAGATTATTCAGTTGTACTTAAAAAAAGCGATTACGAGTCACGGTATTTCACTTGTACCACCTAAGTTATATGAAGTGGCACCTAACAAACCTGTTTTTAAGCAACAAAAAAACCAGATCGTAAAACCAATTCCAGCTACTGCAGCAAAAGAACCCAAAGATATGACTGTTATCATAAAAGCGTTAAAGCCTTCAATTCCTTCAGGGGCCGGGGTTTCAGTAGAATCAGTTTCAACCGTGGTCAATTCTGTCGTGATAGATTCAGTCACTGTTGTTGTTTCTATCGTAGTTGGATCAGTCACAGTAGTCACTTCGATCGTCGTGGGATCAGTCACTGTGGTTGATTCTATAGTAGTGGGATCTGTTAAAGTGGTTGATTCTATCGTAGTTGGATCTGTAACAGTGGTTGATTCTATCGTAGTTGGATCTGTAACAGTGGTTGATTCTATCGTAGTCGGATCTGTTACTGTGGTTGATTCTATCGTAGTTGGATCTGTAATAGTAGTTGATTCTATCGTAGTTGGATCAGTTACTGTGGTTGATTCTATCGTAGTTGGATCTGTAACAGTGGTTGATTCTATCGTTGTCGGATCTGTTACTGTGGTTGATTCTATCGTAGTTGGATCTGTAATAGTAGTTGATTCTATCGTAGTTGGATCAGTTACTGTGGTTGATTCTATCGTAGTTGGATCTGTAACAGTGGTTGATTCTATCGTAGTCGGATCTGTAACAGTGGTTGATTCTATCGTAGTTGGATCTGTAACAGTGGTTGATTCTATCGTAGTTGGATCAGTAACTGTGGTTGATTCTATCGTAGTTGGATCTGTAACAGTGGTTGATTCTATCGTAGTTGGATCAGTAACTGTGGTTGATTCTATCGTAGTTGGATCTGTAATAGTAGTTGATTCTATCGTAGTTGGACCAGTTACTGTGGTTGATTCTATCGTAGTTGGATCTGTAACAGTGGTTGATTCTATCGTAGTCGGATCTGTAACAGTGGTTGATTCTATCGTAGTTGGATCTGTAACAGTGGTTGATTCTATCGTAGTTGGATCAGTAACTGTGGTTGATTCTATCGTAGTTGGATCTGTAACAGTGGTTGATTCTATCGTAGTTGGATCTGTAACAGTGGTTGATTCTATCGTAGTCGGATCTGTTACTGTGGTTGATTCTATCGTAGTTGGATCTGTAACAGTAGTTGATTCTATTGTAGTTGGATCTGTAATAGTAGTTGATTCTATCGTAGTTGGACCAGTTACTGTGGTTGATTCTATCGTAGTTGGATCTGTAACAGTGGTTGATTCTATCGTAGTCGGATCTGTAACAGTGGTTGATTCTATCGTAGTCGGATCTGTTACTGTGGTTGATTCTATCGTAGTGGGATCTGTTACTGTGGTTGATTCTATCGTAGTGGGATCTGTTACTGTGGTTGATTCTATCGTAGTGGGACCTGTTACTGTGGTTGATTCTATCGTAGTGGGATCAGTTACTGTGGTTGATTCTATCGTAGTGGGACCTGTTACTGTGGTTGATTCTATCGTAGTGGGACCTGTTACTGTGGTTGATTCTATCGTAGTGGGATCAGTTACTGTGGTTGATTCTATCGTAGTGGGACCTGTTACTGTGGTTGATTCTATCGTAGTGGGACCTGTTACTGTGGTTGATTCTATCGTAGTGGGATCAGTTACTGTGGTTGATTCTATCGTAGTGGGACCTGTTACTGTGGTTGATTCTATCGTAGTGGGACCTGTTACTGTGGTTGATTCTATCGTAGTGGGACCTGTTACTGTGGTTGATTCTATCGTAGTGGGATCAGTTACTGTGGTTGATTCTATCGTAGTGGGACCTGTTACTGTGGTTGATTCTATAGTAGTGGGATCTGTTACTGTGGTTGATTCTATCGTAGTGGGACCTGTTACTGTGGTTGATTCTATCGTAGTGGGACCTGTTACAGTGGTCGATTCTATCGTAGTGGGATCAGTTACTGTGGTTGATTCTATCGTCGTGGGATCTGTAACAGTAGTTGATTCTATCGTAGTTGGATCAGTTACTGTGGTTGATTCTATCGTCGTGGGATCTGTAACAGTAGTTGATTCTATCGTAGTTGGATCAGTTACTGTGGTTGATTCTATCGTCGTGGGATCTGTAACAGTAGTTGATTGTATCGTAGTTGGATCAGTTACTGTGGTTGATTCTATCGTCGTGGGATCTGTAACAGTAGTTGATTGTATCGTAGTTGGATCAGTTACTGTGGTTGATTCTATCGTAGTTGGATCAGTCACCGTTGTTAATTCCGTCGTAGTCGGATCAGTGGCAATCGTTGGTAATGTAGGAGTAGGTAAAGTTATTCCAGGTGCAGTAACAAAAGGCTGCACCTTTCGAAATGAATCATTCATTTTACTGATCTCGATATTTGCGGATTTTAGATCATGCAGATAAAAAACGGATCGGACGGTGATGATAGATGCCTTAGATGCACGTCCCAGTAGAACAACCTGAAATATATAAAGATCATTATGAAAGAAGCATTCTTTAGTGACAAAGCATATCGGGAAAGTATTAGTTTTCACATAATGTTATTCAAAAAACGAAAAATGAAGCGTCGCGTTGTCGAAATTATTTTAATCAGAGAACAAAAAGTATACATTATTAGTATAGCTGGTTAGGAAATTAAATAAATATAGTACTGTCAATAATAAAATATTATTGACCACTATTTTTATATTTTTAAATGTTTTGGTTTTGTTTTCATAAAAATATTTAAAAATATGTATAGTAATAAAATTAAAGAAGGGGATACATATTCACATTTTTAGGGTTCCGTAGTTAACTAGGAACCCTTATAGTTTCGCCATGTCTGTCTGTCTGTCTGTCCGTCCTCGCTTAATCTCTGTGACCGTTAGCACTAGAAAGCTGAAATTTGGTACCAATATGTATATCAATCACGCCGACAAAGTGCAAAAATAAAAATTGGAAAAAAATGTTTTTTTAGGGTAGCCCCCCTATATGTAAAATAGAAAGTGATTTTTTTATTAATTTCAACCCTAACGTGTGATATATCGTTGGATAGGTATTTAAAAATGAATAGGGGTTTACTAAGATCATTTTTTGATGATGTCAATAGTTTCGGAAATAATCGCTCCTAAAGTCAAAAACAATGTGTCCCCCCCCCTCTAACTTTTGAACCATAAGTTTAGAAAATATGAAAAAAATCTGGAAAGTAGAATTTTATAAGGACTTTCTAGGAAAATTATTTTGAACTTGATGGAAAGAACAGTGGTTACGCTTCGTAACTTATAGTTTTCTTTATATCTGTCTACATCACCTAATGGCGATTGAGAGGCATTGGTTTACTGTTCTAATTTATTTAATCTGTGCCATATATCGTTGATTCGGTGATTTCATCGTGCTGTGCAGCGCGCGCGCATGTCGCGCCGCGCCGACATAGGTAGTCTCGCTCTAACCTTGGGATCGTATGGATGCGCATGCTATGTGTGACACTAATTAGTCCCATCGCGCCCTAAAACCCCTGAACTGAACCTATATAAACTGTAATCAGCCTACCCCAGACCTATGATAGTGTGTTGTGTACTGCTGGCCAGCATAGTGTATCCAGAAAAGACCGGTGAGCTGTTCATCCCGAAAGCGGACACGTGGCCGTCGCCTGCGCGCGCTTGGGACCGCTGGTCAAGGTATGTGGTACGATTAATGAACTGGACGATCTCCTGTGCCTTTCTTCCCGATTGCGTAGTTTTTTTTGCCTTCAACTTCTTATGACAGAATCAGCAATTATAGCCTAGATTGCTCTAATAATCTAGGCTCAATCCGCGTGTGATTTTAGCTGAAATTTACAACTTCTGCAGGTTATACGCACCATTTTGGTCCTTCGAGCCGGATGTATTAAATTTGGGCCTTTTTACGGCCTATTTTTAAGTCCTAAAAGTCTGATTTTGAGCAAAAAAAAAGTTAGGAATTTTCAATGTTAATTGCATATCGTCACACAACTCTCATCTCTAATGCTTTGGTAATAAGGTTCAAACTGCCTTGCGTTTGCCATAGGTCAACCGTCAAATCATTTCTTAATTTAAATCTTTAAGCTCACTATTTAAAGCTCCGAAGAATACATTTAATTAAATATCAACGTTAATTCATATCGCTAAATACGTTTATTTTATAAATCTGTTCGTTTTCGGCGTAATTACATATTTTTTGATCGGTTGTAAAAATTGTGGGTAGTGGGTATAAATCGTCGTACGTTGACTGTGGAATGTTCTAGTTCTGAACTTTGTTCGCGTACCCACGATTAAATTTAGTTACGCATTAGAAACTTTTACATACTTATTATGTTGGTACTAATCGAAATTACTAAATGAATAACATTGATTGTTTACAATAACACATGTATAGGTTCGTCAGGTTTACGCCTGTTATATTCGTATTGCACGAGCAGGTATGCTTATATAGCGAGACTCAACCGCATATGATTAATTATTGCAATTAACCATATTATCATCGCGTCGCTTGTTGTTTTGTTTTGTAAGGTAACTTGATTTCTTGATAGAAACCTTCAGGTAAAATAACAGATGTGTATAAACTTTACGCGTTAATTCTCCTCAATGGAAATAGCCGTATAATTATACATATCACACCCGCACCTCACATTTATAAACGTAAAATATACGTATTATATAACGTGAGGAAACTTACTGTTTCTTACGAAGTTATTTCGTTAAGAATACACTCGCATCGCTTACGAAAATAAGTTTATATTTTTTTTCTAAGTTCAAAACTTAACTTATTGTTAGTTAAGAAGCTGTATGAACCTTCATATTACTTGTATTGAGTAAGTTAATCTCATTCAAGTAGAAGTTAGTGCAGACAAGTTTATCGCGTCGCATCCAACATAAATGCTATTATCGGGTTGTAGGTATATCTGAGTTAATCATAGATATAGTATAGATAGGTACGTTCATAAGATATTTGGCGTGCTTACTATTTTAATTTATATTAGGTTTTGTTACGTGCACTCGGTTGAAGCGTTGGTAGTTTATATTTGTTTACCTTTCAATTTAATATTGTTAGGGTTTCGCGTGTACGGAAAATTCGTTCCGTACTATTATCTTAAGTTACTTATCTTAATTGAGTTATCGGTTTCATTTGCCCCTTACCTCACTCACTGGGGTTCCGTAGAAGATAAAAGTTGGTTTAATATTATTATTTTGTGTCATATTTAACTTCTGTTCACAATGAGTGAAAAGGTTAAACTTAGATTATTGGAAAGTAAACGTGACGCATATTTTGCGCGGGTTCAAAGGATTTTGGATTCAACTAAATCTTTAACTACTGAAAGATTACGCAAGGCTTTCATCGCTCAGGCAAAACAAATTGATGGATTGCGTAGTGAATTCAATGGACTAATGGACGAGATAAATATGCTCAATTTGACATTGGATCCAACCTGTGAAGTAAGCTATGGCGCATTGCATTCATTTGATGAGTTGGTCGGCGAAATAAAGTTTAGTTTATCTTCATTAACTGAGTCAAATGATTTCCAGAAACCTAGCCCGTCAGCGAGCCCTACTGCTCACCATATACAGGTTCCGAAAATCGAGCTGCCTACCTTTGACGGTGATATTCAGAGCTTTCCGTTCTTTTATGAGACGTTCAAACGTATTATACATACTAACGCAGATCTCTCAGATTCGGATCGCATTCATTATCTGTTGAGTTGTTTGAAGGGAAAGGCTAGGAATGTGGCCGAAGGTATTGTACCTTCTGGCAATAATTACCTTGTTGTGTGGGAGGCGCTTATCGCTAAGTACCTAGATACTCGCGCGCTCGCTACTAATTATCTAAATCAGCTGTTCTCATTGAAATCGTTCGGATCGACACCCGCTAATATTGAAAAGGGTTTCGATAAATTAACTTCTACTGTTGCGGGACTGAAACAATTGAAAATAAATAACTTAGATGATTTTATATTTATTCATTTGGGTCTTAAGTTAATAGACTCTGATATCGCAAAACATTTTGAAATGTCGCTTCGTAATCAACAGGAGTTAGATTATGATTATTTTGTAAAGTTTGTTCGTGAACAAGTAAAAATCTTGTATCGCACCTCTCCTGCGGCTAGTAAGTCCGCACCCGCAGGTAGCCTCCGCGCCTCATCTAAAGAATCGCAGGTGTTTGTGGCTACTGAAACTAAATGTTCGCTTTGTCATTCCACGCATAAACACTTGTTTATGTGCAAAGCGTTTCAAAAGTTGAGCGTCGATAATAGATTTAAGTTTATAAAAGACAATAACAGATGTGGTAATTGCCTAAGTAGCCAACATACTGTCTCTAAGTGTTTATCTAAGTCAACATGTAGGAAATGCAACGGTAAGCATCATTCCTTATTGCATTTCGAGCAATCGACGCAAGCCCCTGCGCCGACGCCCGCTAGCGCCCCCACCTCCGCTTCTGCGGCCGGTCCAGCTGCTTCCGATCGTGTGGCGTTGTGTACGCATTCTTCTGCTCAAGTCCAGGCCATACGTAGTACGGAGGTGCTGGCTACTGCCAAGGTGTTGGTGGCGGGTAGGAAGGGTAAGGCCGTGGTGGTTAGATGTCTCTTGGACCCTGGGTCACAAAAGAATTATATGACATCGCGTTGCTGCCGTATGCTTGGTCTAACTATACATACTGACTCGATAACTACCGTTCGTGGTATTGGTGGCACGTCGCAGCCCGTTCGCGGCTCGGTGAATCTTACGTTCAGCTCACGGTTTTGCTCGCAGCCTAAGTATGAAATAGACGCTTTAGTTTTGGATCAAATAACCGGACAGCTTCCACTGGGTCCTATAGATACGTCCGTATTAAATCATATTGATCCTAAACTACTCGCGGATGACAGCTGGGGTGTGCCAGGTAATATTGATATGTTACTTGGGGTCAAGCTGTTCGCTAAGTTATTGCGACCTGGTCAAGTGACCAGCGTACCCGGTTGTCCCGACGCATTGGAGACAGTGCTCGGCTACATACTTCTAGGAGAAGCACCTACCATCGAACCTCCAACTGACACTCTGTCTTTCTTTGCAAGTTCTGTCGACAACTTCGATCTTCGTAAGTTTTGGGAGATTGAAGATGTTACTGCTTCAG
This sequence comes from Agrotis puta, assembly GCA_943136025.2. Lineage (NCBI taxonomy): Eukaryota > Metazoa > Arthropoda > Insecta > Lepidoptera > Noctuidae > Agrotis > Agrotis puta. The sequence goes on from OW964182.2 coordinate 3,631,729, forward strand.
CCATTGGGAGTATGGATGATAAACAATGTGAAGAGTTTTATTGTAACACAATTACCCGTGCTTCAAATGGCAAATATGTTGCAGCTTTACCACTAAAAACAGACGCGTCAGCCTTGGGAAATTCTTTTAATATGGCTCGCAAGAGATTCTATAGTCTTGAACGTAAACTTAAATCACTTCCTAACGTGAAGCTTCTTTATGATGACGTCATACGGGATTATCTAAAGAACAATTATATTTCTTTGGTGCAGAATATCGTACCTGAATGTATGTTGCCCAAACGAAATTGTAAGGAGCGAGAAATGGAATACTATATTCCTCACCATGCTGTCATTCGAGAGGATAAGGTGACCACCAAATTGCGTGTGGTTCTAGACGCCAGTGCATGTACAGATAACGGTACCTCGCTCAATGATATCCTGTACGCAGGTCCAGTCCTTCAGGCTAACCTTTTCAACATTTTATTAAATTTTAGGCTTTTTTGTGTCGCTGTTTCCGCAGATGTCAAATCTATGTACCTACGTATAGGTATACGCTCACAAGATCGTTCACTACAACGTATCTTATATCGGTTTAACGAGGAAGAAGAACTTCAAATTTATCAGTTTTCAGTGCTTCCCTTTGGTTTAAAGTGTAGTCCTTTTATAGCTATTCGCACTATCCAACAGTTATGTCAGGATGAAGGAGCACGGTTGCCTCTCGCCAGGGACATTTTGCAGCGAGATATTTATATAGATGACATAGTTAGTTCTATACCTAGCAGTGCGCTAGCTATAGACTCGGCTCGTGAACTAATAAAAATATTCTCTCTCGGTGATTTTCAATTGACGAAGTGGTCTAGCAACAGTGTCGATGTTCTTCGGACTATTCCAGAGTCATTACGACTTTCACAGAGCGTGGACCTCAGTAAAGATCCGACCCAGAAAATACTGGGACTTCGTTGGTTCCCTGACGAGGATTGTTTCGTATTCCAGGTTAACCCTGATGTTCGCACTTGCACTAAACGGAATATTCTTTCTTCCATCGCACGTCTTTTCGACGTTTTGGGCCTCGTTGCACCGATAATTTTATACGCCAAGCTTCTCATCAAAGAGCTTTGGCTTGTCAAACTTGGATGGGATGACGTCCCACCACCTCGCATTGTTCGTCTGTGGGAACAGTTTCAATCTGAACTGCCAATCATCTCTGAATTGAGATTTTTGCGACATGTTGGCGTCGTAGAACGCTGTAGACTCTCACTCGTCGGTTTTGCCGACGCTAGTGAGAAGGCTTACGGTGGTTCGGTTTATGCCCACGTTGTTAGACCTGACGGTAGTATCGTGGTCTCGCTGGTGTGTGCGAAATCTAAAGTCGCGCCACTTAAAGTCGTTTCGCTAGCTCGTCTCGAGTTATGCGCCGCACTCCTCTTATCAAATGTGATAAAGCGAGTATATAACCTTTTCGCAGCTCGACACGCCATTGAGGTAGTCGTGGCTTTTTCGGATTCAACTGTAACGTTGAGTTGGATTCATTCCGCACCGCATCGATGGCACACCTTTGTAGCCAATCGTATTGCTAAGATTCATGAGAATCTTTCGGCAGATCACTTCTTCCATGTGAAAGGGTCTGAAAATCCCAGTGACTGCCTCTCTCGCGGTTTAACGCCTGCCCAATTAGTGCATCATCCGTTGTGGCTAAATGGGCCGTCATGGCTTAAACTTCCCCGCGCTGAATGGCCGATAAAACCATTCGTTTCAGGCGAGTCGCAAGAGCTTCCAGAAATGAAGCCCGTGGCTTTACCTGTTCTCTCGCACGAATGCTCTGACAGAAGTCTTCCTTCTGACAACCTTTTGTACGTTTGCTCTACCAGGTTCTCGTCCTGGTTTAAGTATTTAAAAACTATTTCCTTAGTTTATAAGTTTATCAAACGGCTCCCTAGCGGGCCCGTTACCGCGTCTGATTTAGAGTTCGCTGAAGCTATTGTGTGGCGATCTGTGCAGAGGATTCACTTTGAATCTGATCTCGATCGTTTAGCCCGCAATGAGTTGTGCTCTAAGCCAGTACAACGGCTTAGTCCCTTCCTTCACGAGGGACTTATCCACGTTGGAGGTCGCCTAGCAAACTCTGAGCTAGAATTTGACTCTCGTCATCAGATCCTTCTTCCGCGTCAAGATCACATAGTGGAACTTTTAGTTTCCCACTATCATGTGACAAATTTCCACACAGGTCCAACCTTGCTCGTATCGCTCTTACGACAAAAGTATTGGATCCTGTCCGCGCGACGTATTGCACGTCACATCACCTTTAAATGTAACATTTGCTTTCGAGCAAAGCCACGACCTACCTTTCCTATAATGGCAGATTTACCACGTTGTCGCGTTGAGTCGGCTCCTAAGGCTTTCTCTCATACAGGTTGCGACTACGCGGGACCCTTCTTGGTCACGTCGGTGCGTGCTAGAGGCCAAAGGGCCAGGAAAGCGTACATCTGCCTTTTTACATGCTTGACAACTCGCGCTCTGCATCTTGAGATTGCCTCAGATCTTAGCACTGAGAGCTTTCTGTCTGCATTGAAACGCTTCCTAGCGCGTAGAGGTCCGGTTCAGTGTCTGTACACGGATAATGCTACCAATTTTATTGGAGCCAAATCCTATCTCCGAGATCTCTACCACTTCTTGGCTGAAGAGTATCACCCCTTGTGGGAAAGAGAACTTGCAAAGCATCGAATCACACTCAAAACCATCCCCTGTAGAGCTCCACATTTTGGTGGTTGTTGGGAAAGTGAAGTGAAGAGTGTCAAGACGCATCTCTGCAAAGTCATCGGTCAGCAAATTCTTAGCTTTGACGAGTTTAACACTATGCTAACTCAAGTAGAAGCTTTACTAAACTCGAGGCCTCTGTATGCGATCAGCTCAGATCCGTCAGAGCCCACTCCATTATCACCGGCGCACTTCTTGCATACGAAACCTCTTTTATTTCTTCCCGCTCGCGAAGTTAATGAAAAACGGTTACATCTTATTTCGCGATATGAATTGACTGATCAGATGGTTCAATCGTTTTGGAAGCGGTGGCGCCAAGAGTACTTGCACACCCTACAATCCAAACAAAAATGGAACACTCCTTCCAATCCAATACGGGTCGGTATGGTTGTCGTCTCCATGCAGGACAATGTGATGCCTCTGCATTGGCCGTTAGGAGTAATTCACGAAATATTTCCCGATAAAAACGGAGTTTGTAGAGTCGCATCTGTTAAGACTCAAAGCGGGATCCTTCGGAGTCGCCCGGTAGTAAAGTTGTGCCCTTTGCCAACGCAATAAGTTTAGTTACCTTAATATTAAGTCTTACCGTGCACCAATGTGCAGTATTAGATTTAGTTATCGCGTAGAATAGTTAGTTTAAGTATTCTTACTTGTTATCTAGAGTCGCAACCGTTCTTATAGCCTTTGTGGAGTTGTGATGATATGCAATTTTATTTATTTCTCCTTGGTGTTTCGAAAGTGGGAACTTTCAAGCCGGGGAAAATGGTTACGCTTCGTAACTTATAGTTTTCTTTATATCTGTCTACATCACCTAATGGCGATTGAGAGGCATTGGTTTACTGTTCTAATTTATTTAATCTGTGCCATATATCGTTGATTCGGTGATTTCATCGTGCTGTGCAGCGCGCGCGCATGTCGCGCCGCGCCGACATAGGTAGTCTCGCTCTAACCTTGGGATCGTATGGATGCGCATGCTATGTGTGACACTAATTAGTCCCATCGCGCCCTAAAACCCCTGAACTGAACCTATATAAACTGTAATCAGCCTACCCCAGACCTATGATAGTGTGTTGTGTACTGCTGGCCAGCATAGTGTATCCAGAAAAGACCGGTGAGCTGTTCATCCCGAAAGCGGACACGTGGCCGTCGCCTGCGCGCGCTTGGGACCGCTGGTCAAGGTATGTGGTACGATTAATGAACTGGACGATCTCCTGTGCCTTTCTTCCCGATTGCGTAGTTTTTTTTGCCTTCAACTTCTTATGACAGAATCAGCAATTATAGCCTAGATTGCTCTAATAATCTAGGCTCAATCCGCGTGTGATTTTAGCTGAAATTTACAACTTCTGCAGGTTATACGCACCAAACAGTTTTTGTGCAAAAAAAACAAGAAGGTGGTACAAAATTCCTGGACTAAGTTTGTAGTATAATCAATTATTTAAGTTTAAAAAAAGGCTATTTGTTAACACTTATTGTAACGGACAGGAAACTACGGAACCCTACACTGAGCGTGGCCTGACACGCTCTTGGCCGGTTTTTTTCTTTTTGATTACACCATTATATTACATTTTGACATGGCCGATAGTAGGCTTGAATTTTTCAACTGGGCGTGGATGGCTATATCCGAAACTATGAGGAATATCAAAAAAAGCTGAAAGGAGTCTCGAGGTTGATTTTGACGAAAACTAAAACTTCATCATCAGATTTTAGACAAATGAATAATTAGTATTACGCCATTCGATAGTGTCGCTAACAGGGATCAAATTCTGGAAAGTAATAATATACGGTTAAGTTTGCCGTAGGAAATTACGAGTATATTTTTTTATTGAATTGATTAACATTTTAAATTACGCCCTTCATTGATAATACTTGCAGCGCTCTACATCTTCAGAACATTTTGTTCTTATATCAAATTTTTATAATCACATCATAATGAAAAAATAATAAAAATAATGCCTATTATTGAAATTGGAACTAAATTTAAATGGGTGGAATTGTGATTTTGTTCGGAGTTTCGTTTCGATAACTACTAATTGTTTGCGTTCTGTTTCGTATTTTACCAAAAAATAGCACTAGCACTAGCCTGTAGTTTTTCAAACATCATTACTTAACAGAATTAATCCTTATTAGCGAAACTATCAAATGGCGTAATAATATAGGTTGTGATTTTTTTTTAATTGTTGCAAAATTGACAATTCAATCTCTATTTGTATATTTAGAGCGGGTTTATTAAAAGATATCAAAGGCATTTTTTTTACCGTATCGATTATGTCTAAACAAATATATTTGAATGTTCCCAACGTTAATACTTACAAATCCATGAGTCTTCTTAACAGGAACTTTGAGGGTATGAGATCCATTTATAACTTTTCTTTCGGATGCAAAGATATCGGCTCTTCCTATCAATTTGTCATTTCCATCCAAAGCTTCGTATACTAACACAGACACACTATCGTCCTGAGAAGCAAATTGGACAAAAACGTTGGCTTGTACCACTCCAGCAGGTATCTCAATCATGTCAGATGCCACACAACTTAGTTTATCATTTGGTGTTAGAATACTTGCACTAAGTTTATTAAGAGAAATATATTCAGATCTTTGTATCCAAGTAGGGTTATTATCACACGCGCCAACATTGTTGGAATTAGAATTGAATTCCAAATACTGTTTAAATTGCTGCCCAAAACAGCAATGTTGTATACATAAAAGTATAAACACATACCGCGGGAGCATTTTGCTCGATTAGTTAAAATGAAATAATGACAATAAAAAATCACTGATACTTATTTCCGTATCTTAATTGAAGTTTGATAAATAACTTGGTTGATAATGGTAATTGACATTACATGCAGCGGATACTGTCAAAAGAATAAATATCAATATCCGGCCGAATTGAAGTTAATCTGATGTGGACATGAACGGAGCATATTACTTATATTTTCATTACTTAAATCTGAGTTACAAAAATAGGCTAATAACAACTGCAACTGCAGTTATTTTAAGTGAACCGACTTCCTCACTCATAGTAATTATTATAAAAAAAGTTATTTCTATTTCGTGAGGCTATAAATGTATAATGGACATAAAAAAATGTTAAATCTACATCCCTCTCTTCTCATATTTCAAATTAGGTATCTCGTCACATGATATTGGTTGTTTCAAATAGGTAACTCTTACATTAGGTATTGAAAACTTATTGTCTAATAAAAGTCATCAACGGTTTTATTTATTTATATAAGGTTCACCAACAGCAAAACATACAATAGCAGTAATTGAAAAGAAAAATATAAAACATATGTGCTCGTACGTAAGCCAGGTATATGCAACACTTACCATAAAAGTGCCAACAAAGGAACAATTTGTAGTTACAAAATTATTATAGATTGGTTAAATTATAAATTTGGTTTTACAAATTTTATTTTTGGAAACGATTTGTACCTGTTTCGTTTACAAATTCAGAGTAGTAGTGTTGTAGTATTGTGAACCCGGAACGTAGAGGGCTATTGAAGGACACCGTGGATTTGAGTCAATACAAGTCTGTCAGACCCTCTTGCCCTGCTCGGCTGCTGCCCGGTGGGAGGACTCATTTGATGATATTACCACGCTAAAAAAAAGGGGAGTGCAAATGACGCAAGCTTGCGTAAAACTTTGCTATCTCATGTCAGCTGGTCGTGGGACTGTACGAATTACCGTGACCCCGGAACGTAAAGGGCTATTGAAGGACACCGTGGATTTTAGTCAGTACGAGTCTGACAATCCCTCCCGCTCTGCCCTGGGTGGGAGGACTCATTTAATGATTTTACCACAATAAAAAAAAACCCATATCAGCTACTGAAACATTTAAGGAATCTACGACCATCATTATAATTAATCATTCAAATGCTATAATGTGATAAAAATAGTGTTTCAATATCGGATGGTAACATACTTTTATTTTGTTAAGGATAATACAAACCAGGTAAGGGGGGGGGTAGCTCGCAAGCTGCACTGCGGAACCACCATACCACTGGCCATACCCCTGGTGATATGGTGGGTTATGATAATAAGAGACGTGCTCAATTGTAAATCAAAATTTAAGAAGCCTATATGGAATGTTACAATAATTACATAAAATGTGGTAGACCATTAAAGTTAAATGCATGTCTACCTATTGCGTAAATCTGGGGATTTCTAACTGTTCTGGTTCTTTCCCTAGTCGCAACCCAACACATAAAATAAAAGTTTTCAAGTATAAAAGAAAAGGAAATGGCAATATATTCAAATACCATCGAATGCTTTCACAGCAAAACGGTGAATACGACACTCTGGGGAAGCGTCACAACTTTTTAAATAAATATAGGCGAATAAATAATACCGGTGTGGACGATGCTTGGGGAGTTGAAGAGAATATTTCATACCAGTTTTATTTAAATAAAACCGTAAAATGTCCACCGCAGAAATAAGAACATATTATAGTGATATCTACAAAATAATAAAACCGGTACTTGATGATGTTCTTCCAGTCGATCTTGAAGTGCAGCGACGTGCTGCAATATACTTTTCCAAAAATTATATTATTAATTTAAAATTGGTTTACGAATGACATAGGTACTTCATAAGGCCTACATATGTTGTGTTGTGTATAAAGCTAAGGGCATCATGAAGATACTAAAAATATAATTTGATACATTCAGGATACAAAACTGAAAGTCTATGAAGATTACGTTCCACTTGACTGTTTATGGACCGACAATAATGATATCAATATCTTTATGTTTAACTTTAAATGTTATCTACGTTCATATAGAATCAGTAGGTTACGTAACAGTAGTATAAAGTCAAGGTGTCTGGTGGATTGTTTGAAGATTGCGATCAGCCGTAGATAGATCAAAGATCTATTATTATTGATAACGCTATACATAAAACAATACAATCAATTGTAAGAATTATTACAACAAATTCCCAGTAAATGATATCACTAATACGGAAAACTTGAGATATGTGAGGAAAATTAAAAGAGTTAATTACTTTTTGAAGCCGAACGATTTTAAAAACGATTTGTAACGTTATTTTATAACATCTTAGGCCTCTGCCTCGAATCTTGCGCGCAGCGGGGCGGCGGCGGCGGCGGCGCGGGAGTGGAGCGGGCATCGCAGACCCGTTCTCGAAACTAGCGGGCAGATCGCGCGTCACTATAGCCGCGTAGTATTGTATTTTATATTATCTACTAGCTTCCGCCCGCGACTCCGTCCGCGCGGATGTCGGTCTTCGCGTGGATGGTTTATTTCTCCATTTTGAGTAACTCTGACAATGAAATCTTATAAATATTACGGCGCTGAATCCACTGCGGGTAATGCAACGCGTGTTCGTGGTTCTACAGAACAACGTCTATGAATAAAACTGAAAAATAAGATATTTTTTTTTCTACTTTTTTTTCCAGGATAACAAAAAACTTTTTCAAAAAAAAATGTAACCGCCTTCAAAAAGAACCACAAAAAAGGGTAAAATAATCAACAAAATAACTTTTTATTTCGGAAGTCGATGGCTTTGTTATTTTTTATTTCATTGTTTATTTTTTGCCACAGATTATTTTACCCTTTTTTGTGGTTCTTTTTGAAGGCGGTTACATTTTTTTTTGAAAAAGTTTTTTATTTTTCTCTTTTTAGTTTAAATATTCAACCCAAATTCTTGCCAAATACATATAATATAATCCGTTGCACTGGTAATAACATCCCTCATGCACACAATAAGCTAATAAAATTCCCTATCTCAAAAACTACTGAACCGATTTTGATGAAACTTTCAGTATTCCCTAAGTAAAACGATACCTAGCACAAAAAAAAGAATTATTTAAATCGGATGTGTAGTTCCGGAGATATGCGAACAATGAATCAGTCGATGCCTGCTCCTTACTGTTATGGAGTTGTACCTTCCATCATCAGCTCAGCTACATAAGATGATGATTACCATACGCAAGTACTTGAATTACTTCATAAGATTTACGAAAAACGATGCGTGGGCCTATAAAATTTGAGGGTTGCCCTCGATTTCTCCAAGATCCAATCATCAGATCCTGATTTGGTGACAATGGGACCACACGGGAAGCACCAGCTTTCAAACAAAAAAAGAAACATGAAAATCGGTTCACGAAGTCGGTCGTCATGCGGTAACAAACTACTGTTAAGGAGTTGTACCTTCCATCATCAGCTCAGCTACATAAGATCATGATTACCATACGCAAGTACTTAAATTACTTCATAAGATTTACGAAAAACGATGGGTGAGCCTATAAAATTTGAGGGTTGCCCTCGATTTCTCCAAGATCCAATCATCAGATCCTGATTTGGTGACAATAGGACCACACGGGAAGCACCAGCTTTCAAACAAAAAAAGAATCATGAAAATCGGTTCACCCAGTCGGTCGTTATACGGTAACAAAATTATAAAAAAAACAATACAGTCGAATTGATAACCTCCTCCTTATTTTGAAGTCGGTTAAAAAGTATCCTATGTTACGCCCAGGATAATAAGGAATAATTATACCAAGTTTCATCGAAATCGAACCGTTAGTTTTCACGTGATGCCTGCACAAACAGACAGACAGACAGACAGACAGACAGACAGACAGACAGACAAAAATTTTTTTAATCATATATTTGGGTTTGGTATCGATCCAGCAACACCCCCCGCTATTTATTTTTTCAATATTTTCAATGTACAGAATTGACCCTTCTACAGATTTATTATAGTATAGATATAGATTTATCGTAGTGAAATAATTTGCTCTAGCACGTCCGAGGCGGGCACGCCGCAATCGCGGCGGTAAGACTCCTCTTTGAGGAGTGGCTCAATAGGCGTCACGGCGTCCTGACCTACCGCATGACGCAGGTCCTCACCGGACACGGAAGTTTCGAGAGGTTCCTGTGTCTGATAGGGAGGGAAGAAACGCCTGGGTGTCACCACTGCGAGGATCGTCCGGAGGACACGGTGGAGCATACGGTGCAGGATTGCCCCGCTTGGGCAGAGCACCGCCGTGTCCTCACGACGGCGATAGGCGGAGACCTCTCGCGCCCGGCATTGGTCGAGGCCATGCTGCGGGGCGAGACGGAGTGGGAAGCGGTCGCCTCCTTCTGCGAAGCAGTCATGCTCGTGAAGGAGGAGGCGGGCCGCCTGAGGGAGAGGACAGCGTCCTCCCTCCACCCCAGCCGCAGTGGTAGACGCCCACGGCGTCGGACGTCGCAAGACGATCTCCGGCCACCGTAGGCGCGGGCATGCGGGCAGCGAGTAATGGGCGACTCGCTGTCCGACCATGGACCATGCCCGGGTCGACGGCGCGTTGTGTTCCACGCGCGCCTCAAAGAGTGTCAGCATAGAGACGGGGCCTGTAGAGGGCCAAAGCCTGCCGGGGTCGCGGGACCAAGGGATTACCGTGACCCCGGTACGTAAAGGGCTAGTGAAGGACACCGTGGATTTTAGTCAATACAAGTCTGACAGTAATGGGTGGGAGGACTCATTTGATGATTTTACCACGATAAAAAAAAAAAAGCACGTCCGAGGACATTTCGACACGCTTCACACGTCACAAAATAAATTGCACAACACTGCAACGCAGACGCGCAGGCGGTCACCGCTTGACTAAAGTCATCGCTCGCTGGCCGCCCGCGCCCCGCTGCCGCGCCGCTGTTTCCGAGGGCCGGTCCATTTGAATGTATGCCTAAGATCCTGCCGCTCCCGCGCCGCCGCCGCCGCCGCCCCGCTGCCCGCAATATTCGAGGCAGAGGCCTTAGTAGATTCAAGCGTGGATACTTTTTATAAGACGGAGGAAAATATCATAACACACGGTTTCATAATGTTGTGACTTTGTAAGTATATTCATTTCACATTACACACCTATAGCCAGATTTACATGACCTAAAGCCAGTTAACAATGGGTCACATTTACTATCAATGCCAACCCAGCAGAAGAGACTGTAAGCGCCTATCGTTTTAAATTTGACAGTGTGGAATAAGTGCATACAATTTTAGAGTTAAATTAATTATTTTATAAGGCGTTGTGTTATTGAGTTTTTGGTTGCTCTTTTAAAATTTCTAGGCGTTTATACACTTATGGACAAATATCTTAGAATGTGATTTGAACTATGTAATAACTAGTCCAGCTAGGAACTTCTATATAATTTCCTACATTGGTGAAGCTACTGTTATAGACAGTGGCTATGCGAGACCTAATCTAGAAGAGGGCAAGACGCATCAGTCAGGCCAAACATCCATTGGCCTTAGGTCTCAAAAAACGACCCGAAAAAAAGTTTTTTTTGGACGTGTTTGTTTGTTTCGTGTCGCGTCTTACTTGGTTTATAATAAAATTTTCTAGTCATCACTAGAAGTCTACACTACTGCTCCACCTAGAGCGGGAGAAGATATATAAGGATAAAAGGGGTTATCCTTTTTTATGTGTTGCTGAGATTCAGTCGTTCATAAGCTAAAAGTAATAAGTTTAACGTCCTAAACCTCGTATTCTGTCGAAAATCAGTTTTTAAGAACAATGTAGACTATTTTAGACAAAATTAAATCTAATTATTCAAAAACTGTGTGGATTTAGATAGGTGATCTGATTGTGGTCGCGCGACTAACGAATTACCGTGACCCCGGTACGTAAAGGGGTATTGAAGGACACCGTGGATTTTAGTCAGTACGAGTCTGACAGTCCCTCCAGCTCCGCTCTGGGTGGGAGGACTCATGTGATGATTTTACCACGTAAAAAAAGGTAATCTGATTGTGAAATTATTCAGTATAGATGTTGGGTGATAGGTACTATAAAAGTCTATAAATGGTCTTGGTCGGCTTAATCAGTATTCCCTGAATATAAAATTCTAAGTCCAGGTTTGTCCCTAAAGGATCTAGGTTGAGTTAAGACATAAATCTGTATACGTAAAAAAAATCAGGGAGATTGCAATAATTAGTAATCGTATTTTATTGTTGTACCTATTCCAACTGACCCAAAGGTTGACAGGTAGATAATGCCTTGTGGCATTAAGTCCGCCTTATGTACCACAATTGTACGAAAAGTTTAAATAAATAAATCTTAATTTGTGTCATGAGATCATAAATAAATTGAAAATGAGTAAGGTTCTGGTGTTATTGAACAATATCTTCGAATGCCAAGGAGATTAAAAAATCAAGCTTGCTTCTAATACGAGATAATAATCGGCGGCAGACTGCATGATGACGATTTATTGAAATCAAAAATTATTATTAAAAATCATTTGTTGTAAGTCTGCTATACAAAAGAAACGCATTTGTTTGGTGATTGATTTATAAATTTAAAATAAGGTATCTGTTTGATGTTTCTGATGTTAAATTGAATTAAACCTATTTTCATATTATTTTCGTTGATTGAAAAATAAGCTAAGATGATAATAATATAGATTTGTTGATCAGAACAGGCAAAACCTTTGGCAGCTCGACACGATCTCTTAAAATTAGTTAACAAGGTGTATGTGTCTGTCTGCACAACCAACGTACGGGGTTAAACAAATGTTATCTGCGCAGTTTAACGATGTAGACGAGAAAGTATCGTTATCGTTGATCGTAAATCGCACAGAACGATCGTCCGATACGTAACGATCGCGTTCGGAATGGATTCCGTTTTGCATTGATCGCCCTGGTACACTGCATATTGTTACGCTTTTTTATACGGGTAATGTGAGCGTAAACTATGCAATTTGTGATGCGCAATACTAAGATCCACCTTTTCTTTTTGTCTTTTAGCGTGGTGAAATCATCAAATGAGTCCTCCCACCCAGGGCAGGGCGGGAGGGACTTTCCGACTCGTACTAACTAAAATCCACGGTGTCCTTCAATAGCCCTTTACATTCCGCGGTCACGGTAATTCGTAAGTCCCTCGACCCCGGCAGGGCTACTAAGATCCACCTAAGTAAATTTTTCTCACGCCATAAATGTGTTTTAATGCAGTACATACTCAGACAAACAATATATAGTTCAACCTATTTTATTTATTTATTACAAAATTAAGTTTGTGTCGAACAGTGGTTATACAGTGGTTACAAAGCTATTGAAACCATGAGAGTATACATTTTCACTTCATAATTATCATCATTTGCAGCCCTGTCCCATTCACTGCTGAGGAAAGGCATCCTCCCTATTGTGGCATCTTACCCGAAATGTGCATATCTAAATCATGTTTTGCCAGCAAAAGTCTTCTAAATGTCGTCCACCGACCGAGCCGATCTGCCTACACTTCCTCCATCGCATTTTTGTTACCATTTAGATCGTAGAACCGTTTTGATCGTTGAATTAAAGGTCATTATTAGAAAATTATGCAATTTGGCCTGTTTTTTACATAAAAATCGTTCGTTTGTTCGTTTTCTTTCTGGGCTAATCTTATGTTGGTATGTAAATGTACTTCGATACTTATTATTTTAAAATTACTGTTAAATATTAAAAATATTCCAGGCTAGTGTACTGTGGTCGCGGGACTGTACGAATTACCGTGACCCCGGAACGTAAAGGGCTATTGAAGGACACCGTGGATTTTAGTCAGTACGAGTCTGATAGTCCCTCCCGCTCTGCCCTGGGTGGGAGGACTCATTTGAAGATTTTACCACGATAAAAAAAAGGCTAGTGTACTGTTCATCCGGAAAAGTGAATTAAATGACACAAAAATCAAAACTAAGACAAATATTTTAGGGTAAATAAATAAAGCTCACGAACAACAAGCAACACTTACAACAAACAAAGTTACGACTGGCTAGTATTTGTGGTAACACCAAACCAATATAAACTGTAACAGTTAGGTGCAAACTAAAGTGTAACACCTGACGTGGAAGTTCAGCCGACGTTGACGCCCACCCTCGTCGAATTAGAATTAGAATAGAGCTTGATTGGCGGTGCTGAGTTTCCAGACAAACTTGCCTGCGTTCCGAAGTTCATGGATTGATTGTATAAACGAGTAAAGATATCATAGGTTATGTTGGTCATTCTTGCGGTAGAATACTTTACTTACAACTGCATTATTGTTGAAACGAAATAATAGCCATTTGATAAGATTGTTCGCTCTCCTAACAAGGACCGTGTTAAATGACCATGTACAAAAATATGTGTAAGTGCAAATTTTGGTTTATAGTTGTGAAGGTATTTTAATTAAAATTAAACCTATAACCAATATAATCAAAGAACCAAAACTACAAAAAACAAAACAGTCATTTGTTAATCTTGTTGTGTGGTGGTGTCATTTATTAATTTATTCAATTATTATTATTGGCGCAACGTTCAGATTCCAACTTCGAGAACGACACACAATATTTATACATTTCACATCTTAATGCCTTTGTCAAACAGACCGGGGCGAAAGCGAAGCGTTTCCGAAGCGATACCGAACCGAAGCGAGACGTCAGTCGGATAGTTCTCGTTTCTATGTGACTGGATTCAAACAATTCCATACATTACAAATAAAAACGTCACGCTTCGCATTCGCCACGCCCCAGTCTGTTTGACAAAGGTTTAAAAGATTTTGTCTGCTTTTTAAAATATTGGGGTATATACTACTGAACACTGTTAGAGTTTCAGGTAAATCAAATACGTAAGAAATCGTTTAAAATTTTATTGTATTTCCGCATTGCGGTGTACTATGTCCCCTAAACAGTAACACAAAGGCTGTCACACTGTGCTCTTTGTGTCTAAACGAAAGAATTGGACGTTTCGCCTGAAAGCAGCTGAAAGCCATCCAATATTAAAGTGTCGTTTAACATCACAGATTTATTACTTATATTATCTTTTCTTTTATGTCGTAATTGCTAAACGAATTGCAACAGGAGTTTATTTCGGTAAAACCTACATCGCCATGTCATCAGAATAGAAAAACAATACATAACAACATTTATGGCGTTCACTTCTTTTTGATTGTTTACATATCAATTTATACTTACAATAAAATTAAAACTGTTTTCATAGTAAATAATAATGATGTGAAATGTCTGAAAAAATAATTTTGACGAATTGCATGTATAACGTTACAATATTTTGCCATCGTCGGCTTGTATCTAAATAGTTAGGAGTTACGCATAGTCCATAAATATTACGATCCAATATATGGTATGTCATGTTCAGTTTATTTGGATGTCTTTACGTCTGTAAATGTGTGTATGTGTATCATTGTCTAATGTGTATCATTTTTATGTAATCTTCATTTATTTATAGTTGTAATACCTAAAAAAAGCAGTCCTAATCTGTTAGATATTTGAATTCCTTGGCTCTAAAAATGAACGGACCTTTTTGAGTTTACAAATAACAGTGACATATGGGTGAAATTTATCTATAATATGTATGTATTTAGAAATATATAAGTATGTCTATCAGTTGTCTAGTGCCCATAACAGAAGCTCTGCTTAGCTTGGGACTAGATGGCGTTGTGTGATAGTTGTGGAATATTTATTATTATTTATATGAGTGTTCGTGCAATATTGGTATAGATTGTCCTACGTAATTTCAGATCATGTCAAAAAATATTCAACTCAATTAATTGATTTTATTGACTTGCTACTTATCTGATAAGACCCTAATAAATATAGTTATGCCCGAAATTAATAATCTAAAGAGATTAACTATTTCTTAGAATTATTTATCGACTCGCAATTTGGAACTAGCGGACGTAGGTATAATAAAAGTAGATTAAAAATAGATAACAGGTTTTTTTATGTTAAAATGTGTTTTAACAATAGAAATAAATATAATGTATGTGGAATTTTACTTTTAGCTAAGTCGCTTGCAGTGTAAAGTGCATTCGATCGCCCTCACTGTGCGGTCAAAGATTTTTTAAATTATTTTGGACTAAATTAAATTACGGACCAAAGGTAGAGGAGGGCCAATTCATAGATTATAATTAGGTGTATTACAAACACAAAAATGGCGATTCCAAGTAAAAAAATAATAACAACTGCGGTTTTAAAACGGCCCCTTTAAGTAGTATTCCTAAACGTGAATCACTTCGTGAATCTTCGCAACATCATTAGCAAGTCTTCTAGAATTCGTAAAATTGACACACAAGTAGGTCGTTTGTCATGATTGAACATAAACTTACACACATCAACAGAATCTAGGGATATCTTAATCGTAAATTATTTACGATTGTTTAGTTTAAAATCTTTTTAGTTTTCATAAAAAGTTTGTATACAGATTGAAACCTCATTTATTCTATTTTCAAAATTTAAAGAATAAATATTAAAAAAAAGAAGAAAAAACAAAATACGGTGGCAAAATTGTTAGTGATTCGTTATGTTACGGAAAATTAAAATTGTTTTATTAATATTAATTAATGAACAGGGATTAGATTGGTATTCTTTTTTAATTTAACGTGTCGTGTGAGCTTTAGGAGTCATGTCACGTCATCATTTGAGTCGAGATGAAATGTTACGAGCCGTGGGCATGCTATAAAATGGTGCTATTCAACGCTTCGTTGCTGAGGCCCTACACACCAGCCAAAACGTGATATCAAGGTTGTGGTTACGTTATCGCAGTATTGGGGATGTAGCTGAACGGCACACGGGTAGATATCGCGTTACTACGCAGAGACAGGATCGATTTTTCCAAATAACCGCTAGAAGACAACCCAATATCACAGCGATGCAACTAGTACAAAGGCTCCAGGAGGACCACCAGCTGCTGGTATGCGACCAAACCGTGCGAAGGAGGTTGCATGAAGTTGGTCTTCATGCTCGAAGACCGCTACGTGTTCCAGCATAGCGACGTGGCAATCGCGGTCGGCGGCTTTCGTGGGCTCGGGAGCATTTACCATGGAGTGACGAACAATGGTCTTTGGTGCTGTTCACCGACGAGTCCCGGTTTGGGTTTCATCTGGAATCACGAAGAACACGCGTTTGGAGAACTCCAGGGACAGTTAGCCGTCTAAGGCACCCTCAGGAGGTCCACTCATACCAAGGCGAGACAATCATGGTGTGGGCAGGAATTCGTCTTGGCGGACGAACCCAGCTCATTTGGATCCAAGGTAGCATGACTACACAAAAATACCACGAGGAGGTAGTAGAGCCTGTTATTGACCCACACAGAATCCAAATGGGCCAGGAATTTCTACTCATGCACGATAATACTCCTTCCCATACGGCGCGGCCGGTGTCGACCGCTCTCCGAGACCACGATATTCAAGTTTTGGATTGACTTGCACAGTCGCCCGACTTAAATCCTATCGAGCATGCCTGGGACATGTTACAACGAAAAGCTTTGAGAGATTTCCCGCCAAATTTGACGACACAACAACAACTTTACGACCACTTGCAAAGAACATGGGACCTCATACCGCAGCAAGACATTGACAATCTAACTTTAAGCATGAACAATCGATGTTGATGTGTAATTAATGTAAGAGGTGGCAAAACTGATTATTAATAATTAGATTTAATAAGATTTTTTAAATTTTCATTAAAATTTATAGCTTTATAAGAAGAAATGAAGTTTTTTACCATATTAATTTGCTACGGCGATTAAAATAATTAACATTTCTATTTAAAACAAAAAAAATCACGAAATGTTTTTTATTTTTTACAGTACACCTTAAAATAACCTATCATTCTTCCATTTACTATATCAGAAAATTCTTCATAGATTTTTAGATATTTGATGAAATATAAAATATCCCTAGATTATGTTGATGTGTGTATATCATGGAATAAGCATTTAGCTGGTTAAATTTCCATACTATCTAGATAAAGCGAAAATTCAACAATGCAATGACAATTAGGTGTTTCCTAGTATTGGGTAAGACTTGTTTTGTTGTTATGAACTCAGCTATTATTTTCATCGACTTAATTATGTAGGTACGTAAACGTGAGATTTAAAAAGAAGGGGTTGGGACTATAAGTATAATCTAATCGGAATAGATTGCGCACAGGCCATGATAACCAATCAGAAAAGTGTAGGTAGTATTTATCTGTGGCGACGTCTATATCTTTGCTAGTGTTATTGTTTCCAATAAATCTTTGACGTCATCATCAGGAAAGTTGGCAGCACCATTTCCGGTGGGTAGGTATGTATACAGATATATTAGTAATCACTTGTGAGTCTGACCGTCTATCACAGTTAATTTGCCCCTAATTTACTGAACAGACTCAGTTGAAATATATAAATGTTCAACAACAATTAATAATTATTGAAAATTACACAATGATTAATAATCAAAATGCCAAAGATAAATAGAAAGTCCCTAAATAGACGTTAATTATGATGGCAATCTAGCTAATCTCACCAAATCAACTCATAATAATATAATTATATCAGCACATGAAGATTAAATTGTATTCTATTTTATTAACATTTTAAGATGTTGAAGTAATAAATTAAAAGTGTCAGGTTTAATTTTTGTATGTCCTTGTGAGTGTTGATATTCAGTTTGGATTAAATTATAATGAGTTTTCAAAGTGAATCGGAGGTGACTATAATTACCAAATACATGTCTGAGATTCTACCAAATACCACTTTATTTCGTTGGTCCCGGCTGCCCTTTGTACGTCTCTGGAATTATTAACGAATAGTCAGAAACCACTGAATATCAGATCGTCGCGTTGGTCTAAGTAAATTACAGGTATTCTGCTATTTATGGTTAGAAGTCGATCCCACCATAGTATGGGAAAAGTCTAGGCTGATATGATGTGAATAACTTACGGCCGTTCCCAATATTAAATCTATCTCTGGTTTTGCCTTACTGATGTTTTTTTTTTATCGTGGTAAAATCATCAAAAGAGTCCTCCCACCCAGGGCAGGGCGGGAGGGATTGTCAGACTTGTACTGACTAAAATTCCAGGTCCTTCAATAGCCCTTTACGTACCGGGGTCACGGTAATCCCTTGGTCCCGCGACCTGCCTTACTGATGATAGAAAACCTTTTTCTAACTCTATCTCTGATTTTGCGTTACTAGACACAGAAAAACTATGTCTATCACTAGTAATGCAAAACCAAGGGTAGATTGAATATTGAGGACGGCTGTTAGTGAGTGCTTGTAGTACTATGCTTACAGGCTTTTTTAACCCTTATATTACGCAATCGGGTATTTTCTGTTACGTAGACCTGCAGTTTAACCGTAGTGTTTCAGTAAAATATGACAGCTTCTTTATGTTATGTAGTTTATTAAAAACATACAAAACACTGATTTCTTTGATGTGTGACTTTTAGAAATATTTTTCTGAAAATTATTGAAATAATTTTTTAATAACATATTTGTTAGTAAATATATATGAGTATAGTTATAAAACGTTGCAATTTATTTTAATTGGATCACGAAATGCTCGAGAAATAAAAATCAAGTAAACTAATCCAATTGTTATGGAGTTGATTTAGGTTCATATCTTACATCCTATTGTTGCAAGCAAAACCAAATTTTTCTAAAATCTTTTTATTTTATTGAATTTGTACAAATATTATCACGAAATAAATAAATAGAGCTTCTTTTTCCTTTTTCTAGGTATCGCCATAGGTTGTTATTAAACGTGGTGGTAGTCCAGCTCATTCTACCAACAACGCTTCGCCTTTTCGCTTCTTTTGGGCCCATAGTGGGTACTTTTTTGTTACCATTATCGTCTTAAAAAATAACAAAACTACCCTGTTACAAATTAAATTTAAATCTTACTTAAACGTATTATCATATAATTTTGTAATCGACAGTGAAGGCAGCCTCACTTTCAACAATATGGCGGTAGATAAAATTATCCAAAACTTCAGCTTCAATAGATTTCACAGGTATCGGAGAAGTTAGGTGGAGTGTAGCTGAATGAATCGATCAAAACGATGGACGTTTCTGCAGTCGAACCGAGTAGGGTAATCTGAAAACAAATAACATTTTACTCTGTTGTTTAACACATAGGTATTACGATCGTGTATGCTATTTATGGTTGCAGTCACCATCGGAGCGGGATAAAAGCCATTTTACCGAAGAATTTGAATGATGACCGCCGTTCTTAAAAAGTTTATATTCATATTGAAAAACTATATACTCGTAGGTAGTAAAATTATTGTTCAATTATAATAATAGCTACCATATACGTGTTTTGCCAGTATCGTACTATTTAGGTGAAAACTATCATGATTTTTTTACACTCATGACAGGATTTGTTGTAAAACATTTTCTAGTGTGCGCTGACTTAGTTTTCCTTTTTAACAAAAAATCGTTTTATTATTTTATATTTGAGGCATAATTGGCGAAGTTTTTTTATCAGGACGTCTTTATAAAAAGCATAAGTTGACTGTACATAGTGATATGACAAAATATGGGAATCACTGATCTGAAGGGTTACATAATGCATACTTACATAGCCGTCAAAAACTGAAAAATCTGTAACAGTTACTTTCAACGCGTTCCATCCTTCAACGAAATTAGCGTTGGAAGCGTGATATAATTGGAATCCAGCTACGGTGTCTTCTCCAGAAGGCACGCGTTTCTTAGCCAAAATTATAATATAATCTAGATTTGATGCTGTCTTCATATATGCATTCACATTTACAACACCACCTGGCATCATTCTGAAGACGAACGAAGATATGCAGCTCGAAGTTTCATTAGGGGCAATGAAAGTGTTACTGTTAGGATCAATCGTCTCAATAGCCAGGGAATGGTAATCTCCAAGATGCCAGGAAGAATATCCATTACATAGTACATTATCTGTATCAAATGAATTTTCGAAGTCTGTCTCAAAATTATAAGTGATGCATTCTTCTCCCGTGCCTATTGGAGCAACCGTTGTAGGAACTGGTGTTGTAGTTTGAAAAACATCTTCTTTATAAATGTTACATTCCTCGTTTGTTAGTACTGGTGGGATGTATCTGAAAGAATCGACGAGGACAATAGATTCTTCCGATGCTGAACCCAGGAAGGTTATCTGAAAATAATAATAATTGAATCTTAAGACTTTAATTAGGCAAAAAGGTTTTTTTTAAACAGTGTAACGTTTTAAAATGAGAGATGTCGATTTGATGGGATTTATCTGAAAATTCCTGTAATAAATTGGAACAAAGTTGACACAACCAAGTTTTAAGCATATAAAAATTAAATATATTTTATCTAAGATGATAATGATGGATGAAACCATTGAAATTCAAAACAGAACATAATAATTAGAACTTACGTATCCTATAAATCGGCCACGTGTTGGAATAACAATTCTCAAGACATGCCACCCGTCAACAAAGGTCGAAACATAGGGTGAAATTCCGGCGTTCCCAATCACCGCATCATTAGCTTCATCTCTTATTTGATTTAGAAGTACAGTAATGTGGTCAGTCAGATTTTCTGATTCAATATATACGTTAACTTCCACTACACCGTTATAATTTGCTTCGAATGGAAATGAGGAAATGCAACTGAGACCACTTTGTGGAGAAATGAACTGAAGACTTTCCGAACTTGGGTTTTCAATTGGTGATGAAGTGTATTGGTTCAAATTCCAGCGTGTAAAGCCTGTGCATAGCCCTCTGTTATTATCGAATTCCGATTCGTAGTCTGTTTCGAAATCGTAAGCGATGCATTCTTCCGGTTCTTTTACTTCTGGTTTGGAAGTAACAAAATCTCCATCGTAGACGTGACAATCGTCGTCGTATTGTGGTGGGATGTATCGGAAGGAGTCTATTATGACTTTAGATTCTGGTGCTGCTACTCCGAGGAATGTTATCTGAAAAACATCATTTAATTTTTTATTTATTTTTATTTTAACCCCACTCATCGATAGTTGTTTTAAAAAGTTGCGTGTCATAATTTGGAAAAATAAGAAACAACTTATTGAGTACTTAAATCTGTCATGTAATTTTTTTAACACTCGCCATCTACGTAATATGCTTTGTTTATTTTCGTAGCTCCATGATTTCAATATTATGGCCTGTTATAATTGTAATCTTCCGAGTAATTGTAAAAATATATATTATTGTATTTGTGGATTATCGTCTTGAGTCACTAGTAGGTGGAATTTTAATGTGTATACAATTTTTAAGAATACCAGATCATCGAACTACACTACATATCACAGGCAGTGCAATATTAAAAATAATTTTATTATTAACCTAATTAACCTAGTTTTTCAAAAGATTCCTAGATTTTGCTAAAGTGTAAGTAGCAACGCGAACTGCATATTGATATTATATTTCTTAGGTGACATTTGTTTTTGACAAATGAATTCGGTCACTAGTAAAATAAGCAATATGTCTTCTAAAAACTTTTTAACCTATTGCTGCACGTTATAGGGATCGACATAATAATAGTGAATTGTCTGCAGACGTACAGACGGACGATGGAGCAGACATGTGTTAGAGACCTCGTACTAAACTAGTGCAGCTACCTCACAAAAACGTTAAACACACACGGTTACAGAAGGGCGGCTCGTTACCGCGACCGGAAGTATGCGCACAACTTCCGTCCCTGCGCCCGCGCCGGCAGCGCGAGCTTTGTTATTGTTTTGTTACGAAGTAATTGGCTCCAAGATTCAAGATGGCCGCGATATTCCTTGTCATTATCAGATGTTTCACATACTGGCTGAAGAATCTGTCATCGAAGTATTTGAAGGGATACGTGAATCTTAATGTAAATTAAGAAAAAAATTGAGAATGTGGACTATTTGTGGTGTTTTTTTCGTGTTTTAATTGAAGATTGTTCGTCAGTGTAGTGGTTGGGAAAAGAGTTATCATTTGGGATGCGAAAGATAATTGGCATAGCTTGAAGGAAGTCAATTTCAGCTGTGGACTTTTTTCGGAGTTTATTAGACGACTTTCTTCAGACGTGGAGATTTAAGGAACAGGGTTATAACTAATCTATAAGCTAACTTTTTTCTCTCGCTTTTTATTGATTTCATATCCCACCAACAACGTTTTCAAAGTTAAAAGCAAAATCTCTTCGTATTCTGACGTAGACAACATAATGTTTAAGTAATGGCAGTTCCTGCGAAGTAGCCGAAAGAAGCTGAAAAATCTTCACAACCCAGTTAGTTCTGGATAATATTATAATGTTTGGTAAGAATGATTGTTTTATCTTGTAACCCGTAAAATAAAAATAGTAGATATTTATTAGAAGATTTCAAAACAACTTTAATTGAATTTCCTTTTATCTTTAGCGAATGTAATAAAAAAAGGACAATAACAAAAACTTACGTATCCACTAAAAATTTCTGGGCCGAACAATTTTATTCTTAGAACGTGCCATCCATTAAAGTAATTGGTGTTGAGGGGCGTCAGAATGGCCGTTCCTGTGACGACATTCTTTCCACTGCTCGAGACCTCGTTAGCAAGCACGATGATCTGGTCCCGCTGCGATGTTGACTCCATGTAAACGTAAACCTCCACAATACCAGACGACCTCATCTCAAAACCGTATGACGACACGCAACTCAAGCTTTCATCGGGAGTTATAAATAAATCGGTTTCTTCGTTAGGACTCGGTATGTTAAGAGTACTGTAGTTCCCCATTGTCCAGGTGGCCATACCAGCACATAAAGGGTTGCCATGATTGAAGCTGTCATCAAAATTCGATTGGAAATCATATGTAACGCAATTTTCACATTTTATTGCCGAAACCGCTAACAGCAAAACAAATAAACATTTGGTATATTCCACCATATTCAGACACTTACACACAACTGATAATTCCAACTGTCGTGTAAGTGTAGTAATTATAGGAATATTAAAGTTATCGTGGATAAGATTATATTATTATACGTATCCGTAATTTGATAAAGTGCAATTGTTTTCTTTTTATCTTCGACTAGGAGTTGTTTGACGACTTTGTTTGCATTCATAATTATAACAGTGGTTTATTTTTATCTGGCCAATATAATACAATTCCTCTTTTTGATACCATTAATTTCACATAATATAAGTAACAATTAATCATTATTTGAGTATGTGCAAGGGTACTGTCTATTTCTAAAGGAACTGCCTGTAGACCTGTGAAAGGAGAAATGAAAAAGAAACTTAGACTATAGTGTATAAGAAAAGAAAGAGAAAAACTTGTAAAGTGAATGCTAATCGCTAACCTAACCTATAATATACGAATATGCAATAATTTCAAATAAATAGGTATCAATACTAATATATTTATACAGATATCTACATAAAACTAAAATATAAATATAATAAAAAATAAATATATATTATAACGGAGAGGGTAAGTAATTTCATTAAAATTTTGTTACACTCTCTTTGGAAGACACTTTAAACATCCGATGTTAAGTTCCACAAACCGACAGACCCATATTGCAAATTAGATAGTGTGTTTTGTTTTAGAACAGCAGCGCACCGATATGATGTTGAGTGTGATAAAACGTGACCACCTGATTTTAATCTGTAAATTCTGGGTAAACATTGGAAAGTCAGAAATGCTTTTATTCCGATAGTCAGTGATTGGTTTCTCGTAAGAGGTCCTGAGGTTTTCCAAATTGCAGGTTAAGTCTTAAGGAAAATGTGGAAGCGAAAACTTAAAATGTGCGTTTTGGAAATATATTGTGGTGTTTATCTTCCTAACACTTAGCCTTACGTTTTCAGTCTCATGTAGCTGAAAAGCATAAGCTAGTGGGACTCACGGGCGCGTAACCAGAAAGTTGACAACGTCGCAAATAGCTGTCAAATATTTACAAGTTTTGAACAATTTGATAATTTTACTCTATGGAAATAAGAAATATGGCTCTGTAGTGCACTAAAAAATTGAATAGGAATGCCATTAAAACACTGAATTTGATGTTGTAACCGTTTCACATACGATATTAATTATTGCATTCCCTAATCATTTTTAGTACACTAGACATACACAGAGCCACATTTTTTATTTCTATACATTAACATTGCCAAATTAATTAAAACTTGTGAATAATAGACAACTATTTGCGACGGTGCCAACTTTCAGAATACACGCTCTTAAGTTTTTGGAGGTCAAGAGACCGACTTTAAACGGAAAGACTGGCCATCAGAGTTTTAGGTACCTGATTAACTGTAATTACTTTCAATAATCCGAGGTTGGTAACGGGATATTAAAAGTTCTAAAAGTCACGTTCTATCAATAATAACGGTGATGAAAAATGAGTGAAATCCCAAATCTGTTGCAAAACTGTGTATAATTTATACAAAACGAATTGAGAGCAATTCTCACTTGTTTAGTTCCTCTTAGCGAAGCAATTAAGAGTTTTTTTTATAATGCCCTCTCACGACTTAATGTTATCACAATCTTTATTATTTGTCGTCAAAATTAGTGCAGCTTTTCGAATTATTCAATCACTAATAATAAATTACTGATGCACTAGTTCTGTTTATAGGAAACTACCTGATATTGGTGATATATTTGTGTGTCCCGCTTCTGATTTTTTGGATTAAATCTTTGATCAAAAAATTGATTTGAATCATTGATTTTATCGTTTGATTTTTATCACTGATTAAATTCAAGCAATCCTTGTGCAAAAATAAATAGAAACGTACATGAACACTAAAGGAAGGAAAATTGAATTCTTATGAAATCTATGTAACACTATCATAGTGTGGCGATAGATTAGAAAACCAGTGTATTAATTAATTCGAAAGTTTTTTTCTTTTTCCTGTGCAGAATGTTAATATTTATTTTGATTTTCTTTGTAATAAAGTATTTAAGTTATAGTTTTTGGCAGGAAGTTTTTCATCAAAACCGACCTCAAGATTCCTTTGAGTATTTTCGATATTCCTCATAGTTTTGGATTTGGCCATCCATGCCTAATTGGAATATTCACCCTGTATACAGAGTCATTGTTTTAAGTTGGCCATAATAGCCTGGCCTAATGGCATCTCCCGATGATTTTCATAGTCTTTAAAATGAATCCTAATCCTAATCCTAACTAATATTATAAATGCGAAAGTAACTCTGTCTGTCTGTCTTTCTGTCTGTCTGTCTGTCTGTCTGTCTGTCTGTCTGTCTGTCTGTCTTTTCGTCACGCCTAAACTACTGAACCGATTTGTGTGAAATTTGGTACAGACATAGTTTGGAACTTGAGAAAGGACATAGGATAGTTTTTATTACAAATAAATAAAAATAAAAAATAAAATTTATGAAATGCTCTAACGGAGTATAGATAATTCCTTAAACTCTCAATAGATGGCGGTGATCGTTCAATGGTGTCGATCGTTACACGAGTTGTCACTATGGATTGATAGATGGCGTTGGAACCAAAATTGTACTTATTGTCGGTTGTATGATAGTTTATGTGGACTGGTCCTGTTTCGTAAATTTTAAATTGTTCCGTTGTATAATTGGTGTTCCTGTGATGCTTATGAGAAACTATATAACTAGATCCACCAAGACTATAACTAACTAACGGCATAGGGTTACAAATAACCTATTTAGGACGGAATGTCATTAAAGCCGTTATTATGACTGGGATGGCAAAAGGCGAAACTTTTATTATTCCCCGTATTCCCATCATTCCAACTGATTTGCCATTCCAATTCAAAAGAGTTCAGTTTCCGCTGTAAACTGCGTTTGCAATGACCATAAATAAAGCCCAAGGGCAAACGCTAAAAGTTGCGGGGGTACATCTTGAAAAAGACTGTTTCTCCCATGGACAACTCTACGTTGCGTGCTCAAGAGTGTCGAAACCACAAAACCTTTATATTTTTGCAAAGGATGGCAAAACTAAAAACGTGGTAAACAGAAATGTCTTGGTGTAAGAAACTTTCATAATCTCTAAAACCTAAAATAATAGAAAATTTGTCAAGGGAGAAACAGTCTTTTTTCCTTTTGGACTGAAATGTCAAATCAGTAGAATGATGAGAAAATAAGGGAAAAATAACATTTTCGCCTTTTTCGATCGGCAAAACGGCTTTAATGCCCTAAATGGGTATACATCTCTTAAATTCAAACGCAGAGCTCATTATGTTGATTTTTGAAGAGTTCCCTAGAATATCCCGCGAGATCGGGAACTATGTGGGTAAAACCAAAAATCTGCTGGAAGTCACTATTCCACGCGAACGAAGTCGCGGGCAAAAGCTAGTGTTCATATAAATCGGCATTTCCTGATAGTGTGGCCCTAGTGACGAAAAAAATGGCCAATTTTGACTTTTGTTGACCACTCACATCATATATCTGAATTGCTCAAGGTTCCTAGGGAAGTTTTTCCGCATCTCTTATCGATGCGGAATTTCCCCTGTTGCCCAACTAAAATAATGACCATGTTAATACGAATATGTATAAATTGCAATACCGAATCTATTTAAATATAAAACTGTACCCACCATACCTTAATAATAATAAGACAAGACCGCGTCTGTAATTTTGAACGAAAATCCATAAATCACCGAGGGGTTTGTTTGAGAGGTAATCCGATGAATTCAGAGCGTGTCAGGCGGCCGGATGTAGGTGGCGCCCGCGCGTGACGTCACCAACACTTCCGGTAGCGTGCCGGAGCCTTCGGTATATTTTGTTAGCCTATTTTCAAATAGTTTATCTATTGGATAACGGACATTTTTTAAATACACTTTTAATAAGAGTACAGTAAACTTAGACTAGCGACTTTGACAGTCAGAAGGACTGTTATTATTATAACTATGTATGTAGATATAAAAAATGATGTCAATGAAAAGTAGGTTATATAAGGTTATGTACTTATTGCTATGAACTCATTTGTGTAGGTAGTAGTTTTCTGAGACGGTGAAGAGTGATAAATACCCAGCCGTACCTAAGCAATAAGTGTTACTTTATAATCACAGCTGTACCTACGTTTTATCAAGATATTACGATTATGTTATGTTTTAATAAGCAGCAATATTCGATACAATAGAATGTTATGCCATTATGACATGTAGTAAATACTCCACGTGTTTCTTACGAGTATCTGCCGTCATTCGAAATATTGTAATGGAGTTGGCAGTAACCATGGCTGCTACGAGTATTATGATTTTTTTCCTCTTATCTAACGGGAAAAGACCATTGCCCTGTCCAGGGCGGATTAGAAAATCAAGATATCGAACTAAGGGTAAGGTGGACACAATTTCACTGGCTCCTGTAATACAGTTCATATTAGCACAGGAGTCAGGGTTCACAAATAATATGTTGTACTTAATTTTTTTTTTAATATTCCGTCTCTTAATTTGTATTAAATTCTACAAAAAAAAAATACATCCTTTTCAATGGATTTGTACCAACATAATATTTTCAATCGAACTTATCCTGACATTGAACAGCGCAATCATTATTTTTTATCTTGGTTGGCAAGGCTACCTGATTCTAAACGATGAAGGTGATATTTTTATATCACCTTCAAGTTTCTTGATAATCTTTCAAAAACTTAAGATGCTTGATTTTTTTTTAATGGTTGCCCCACGCTCTAGGAATTTATCCTGTATTACGGGTGCGTTTACAAACATAGAAACTCACATACACAAACACCCAGACCCGGAACAACTACTTGCAGATCATACAAATATTTGTTCCGTGCGGGAATCGAACCCGCGACACACAGCGTAACAGTCCAATTTCTCAGACACTGCGCCAAACGTGCCGTCAATGAATCAAGTAACTACGAGTAGATATTTTACTCAAGAGATGTTTTGTGCTACGTTGCTATGGATGCGTTTGATATCCACCAATCATATTCATTGGTACACTTAATAGGTATGGTCCTGGTTGAAACAGACTAACTGTCAGTCTTCTACTGACTAAAATACTTATGTTAGGCATGCCTTTGTCAGTGAAAGTAGACAGACATGCAAATGTGCTAAAAAAAAATTGTATAACACTGTGCGAAAAGGAACTCATAGAGAGATGAATTCGGCTGCGCGTTTTCATTGCACATCTTTCTCGTTCTGCTATATAGCTTAGTATTAGTGGCAATTGAATGGCGAAACTAAATGAACGTTAGTTCCTAGCTTAGGTTTTACATTCTCGCCGCATAGCTGCATACGAAATCTCTGGATATATTTTATATTTTACGAAAAATTTTATTGTGTGTCAAAACTCGTGAAATTCAGTAAAACTAGAAAACGCACTCTTCAATTGATTTTTTCATATTTTAATCAGCGGATAGTGAGATATATTTTTATCTACTTTATTGACGTAGGTAATGATCCAAAAAACTCTGCATATCATTTAATTAATATTGTTAACTTTTGATAAGTTTTTAGGATTTTATCATAGAACAGCTATTTGGAATAGCGTAAACAGTAGCAGCCATAGGTAACAATCTGAAAGATAACGACTGTGTTTGATGTACTATAATTTGATAAAAACAAAACATTACTTTAATAGGAACTAGACTTTGACGAGAACAATATATTTTTTGACGTAAATACGCACATTGTGTCAGTGGCTATGAAAAGCGGTACCTACTGTCGACGAAGCCCTGCAAAGCGGGGTTCCGACTTCTGAGTGGTTTAAAAGAAAATAATCACAAATACACCAGAGGATGCTCCTAACCTACGGCGCGTTGTGTTCCACGCAAGGAGTGTCAGCGTAGTGACAGGGCCTGTAGAGGGCCAAAGCCTGCCGGGGTCGCGGGACTTACCCATTACCGTGACCCCGGTACGTAAAGGGCTAGTGAAGAACACCGTGGATTTTAGTCAGTACAAGTCTGACAATCCCTCCCGCCCTGCCCTGGGTGGGAGGACTCATTTGATGATCTTACCACGAAAAAAAAAAAAAACAAAAGGATGCTCCTAACCTAACCTATTCTAGTCGGAGTGCAAACAGTAAATACGAAATGGGGTACTATATACAAAATATCTGTTGTTCTCGTCAATCCGTCTGACTTTTACTAGGCAGATCATGCAGTGCGGATCTGCCTACGCATAATATCACGATGTGGCTAATTCAACGATCGGCCTGCGACATATACATTCAATGCGACTTCCAAGAATTAATACATGAGCAAACGCATTGTTTCTTGTTATTCTCTTTCACACAAATGCGCAGAAGAGGAAGTGATATAGGTACCTATTTACTACTATTAACGTTATTTAAATATAATTATTCGTCAGTGAGCCTGTTGTAAGTCGATAAGATTCTACTCGATAACTTTATTAACTCCGAAGATACATTGATAAAACTATATTCTCAGTAATCGACTAAATCGTGACGGAAGACGATTTACTTATAATTTTACTGTTTATAATCACGATTATCGGTATTATAAACAGTAAAAACAGTATTTTATCGAATTCATTTGTTTCTGGTAACAAGACAATTTCCTAGATTAAGGTTTCATGACCTCTATGGCTTTTTCAAGATTAAGAGTTTTAATTACTATTAGGGTTCCGTAGTCTACAAGTTACGTCGCCACGCCGTCAAAATATAGCTTTAAAAACACGACAGACCTCTTAGTAGTTTAAAAGGTAAGTGATAACTTCACTCAAAAGTTACAGAAGTGAACGCCTTCAGATTCTCATGGTGGCAATAAAAATAAATACGTTTCCGTCATCTAGGTATAGATTTCTCAAACAAATCTTTTCTTACGGTCCTTTCCACAGCCTCCCAGACCTAATAATGATTATGTAAAAATATCAGCTAGCCAGCACACCGAAGGAAACAGCCCGAGACGAAAACAACGCAAGTAAGCAATACAAATAAATAGGTTCATGAATAATGCGGTCTCTAAGTTAAGGTGTTTGCCTTGCTGACGACACTCGTTCCATTTGGGCACACTCTCCCCAGACTTAAACTCTCATTGTGGTAATAGCACATAGTTTATATAGTGAGTCCGACCGAACGACGTAATGTCTTATAATATTTCATAGGAATTGCCGTCGGTAGGGTACCCAACTACGCGCTCCCTTTTTGTGATTTCAACGATTTGCAGGTAAGCTAATTTAGCAAGCGGTCGTTTGGAACATGTTCGTGAACAAGTAGGAAATATTCATTTTATTTTTTGTGACCCCGGTACGTAAGGGGCTATTGAAGGACACCGTGGATTTTAGTCAGTATGAGTCTGACAGTCCCTCCCGCTCTGCCCTGGGTGGGAGGACTAATAAGATGATTTTACCAGGTAAAAAAAAGGTCCGGCAAATATATTGCGAAAAAAAAAAACGTTTTGCATTGGTAATACCAGTTTTTGTCCATAACTTATATAATGAGTTAGAATTAAGAAAGCGCGCTTTCTAACAATACAAATAATATAAGTAACACCACGAAATAATATAAGTACGAGTAGAACATGCCTATTATGATGACATTTATTTCAAAGTGCTTCCGCGCAGTCTGCGACCAATACCTGATTGGTTCGATTAATACTGGCTGGACCGCAATTATAGTCACTTGTCATTGTAGCTGGTATAATTGAGGTGGTGAGCAAATTGTAGTGCTTCCCGTCGATCAGAACCAGACCAACGTATTTCTGGGTCAATGCAAACGAAGCGGGGCAGTATATAAACAATAACTCGAAGGGGAAATGGGAGAGATATTTTAGATGCAGTCATCCCCTTCAATCTTACCTGTCCTAGTCGGAATGTGGTCAGTGTATACGCAACGGGGCACTATCGACAAAAAATAGGTACGCTAAAACGTTTTTGTCGTCTTTGCTATTGCTGTACAGTGAAATGCACGTTTAACATATCTTTTCGAGAGGATTACTAATTCTCTTTAATGTCGATATTCTTAGTTTCAACCTTTACGATAAAATAACTAACTATGCGATTATGATTGATGCGATATTCCCCAGTGGAAACAAAAGTTTTTTTTTCTATAAAGTAGGCAATTGGGGTTTATAACTAGTCGCTTGACTGGTCATTTGCATCAATACGTCATTTCTGTAAACCTACATTCATATACATACACAACCGGAGCAACTTGATCAAGTGTTAATTCTATCAGCCACAGACGTTTTAAAATACAGTAAAATTTACTATGGAATAGATAGCTAATGTAATTTCAATACAATAAATCCGTTTTAACACTGGTGAGCCTCTTGCCATATTAAAATGTAAATCACACGGCCGATTTAATTTCAGGGTTGGAGAAACTTAATATGGACATGTTAGTAAAGAGAGGTAGCGGGGGCAACAGACATATAGGTAACTGTTTATGTATAATTAATTTAAAGTTATTTAAGTAATATTGTAATTAAAAATATAACACATTTCCCTCAATTGTAACTGTTTTATGTGGAAGTAACAAATCTAAATAATAACTTTATAGTATATGGACATGTACGTACAAGAATTTCTTATAAAACTCGGATGTGATCAGAAAAGAGATAAAGTTTTTGACCGCTAGGAAGGACAAAGCTATCATACTTGCCGCCGGGAAGTCCCAAAGAGCACGACATTGACACGTGTTATCTTTAATAACTCTAGGTTTCACTGCTACTTGCGGCATGGCTCGCACTCAATCAATTTGTGATTGCAGTACAAATTGATTTTTTGAATAAATCAGACCACTAAATCGATCAAGATTATGATCTGCTGATTTCATGATCATTAAACGTGAATGTGCAGGGTCACGTTATTCAATGTTGTGGGGGCTTAGAATACTAACGCATAGTAATAAAAACCTTTTACGAGTACAAAAAGTGTAGAAATTATAAAAACACAGCTCGCAAGTAATATAGAAATTTAAATAATTGAATGAAAGTTTCTAGCGTGAAGATATGATATTACAGCACAATAAAAGTGATCAAATTTCACGAGCATGGGAATCCTGGCTATCTAAACAGGTTTCCGTGACCCTGCAAGCAAAAAAGAGTTATTGAAGGGACACCGTGGATTTTAGTTCGTACGATTCTAACAGTCCCTTCCGCGGGAGAACTCGTTTAAAGATTTTACCACGATGAAAAAAAGTATTAAATTATATTTACGTAAATCTGACGTCAAAAAAAAAACATTGTAAAAATTTTGTTGTTAATGTCATTTAGCACAGAAAACGTTATGTTTTTGTATACCCGCGAGTGTGGTCACTGTTGGCGTATAACATGACTGAGGATCATGTTGTACGCCAACAGCGGCCACACTCGCGTGTGGTTCCGAGCAGTAAGTTGAATGCTAAATTGACGGGGCATTTTGTAAACTATTAGTATTACCGAGTTTTCCCCTAATATATATCGAATAAAACTTAAGAACTATAACGTTATCGCTGCCACTTAAGGCTTGAGTCGCCTCCTGCACTAGTTGGCTCATCTTGCCCTGCCCGGGGCGCCGTGAATGCCTCGTCCAAACAAATTGCGTTAACTGCTGACCCAATGAAATATCCTCGTGTAGGTCCGTGTTTATCTTCTATCTTAACTTTGTCGACGCGTACGTGCCGTGTTAGTAAGTTAGCACAGATTACTTACAACTTGCTACGTTAGTTCTGGTTGAGATGTTACTGCTTCTATTATTTTGTCTAAATTTAGTGTACTTACTTAATTTATTTGTGTGTAAAGTTAAATCGCTGTTTTAGTGGTTAACTTAAGGCTGATTTTATTATCAGGGCAGCAACAGGACCGCTTTTTGTACGACTGCTTTGACTACGTTTTGTTATTGGTGCAACATAAACACCAAAAAAGTTCACGATCACTTTGTAAAATCGAAATCCTTTTTGTTTCGGTGGATTATAATGGGATTTCTTCCTTTTTTTAGATTATTTATTTAAAAATAGATTTAGAATTAAAAAAAAATTACAGTTTATGACAGTGATCACAAAACTTTTTTTGATGTGTGTATTACTCAGTTAGGGCATCAGTTATTTTAAACAGTTTACATTATTGATTTTTAACCTGTAACTAAAATTACGTTAATGATCTAATCTACGATTTCACAAGCAGGTAATTAGAATTCAGGTCAACTAAGAACAAAGATAAAACTTTCTAGACACGAAAATAATTGGGACACTGAGTTAATTAAGAATAAAGATAGTCATCATCACAAAAAAATCAACTGATTAAAATATTAATGCTCCAATAATTATAAACGAAGATGGGGGACAGGTTTTATTAACCTTTGTTTGAAATAACAAGTCGTCGTCACGTAAAAGTATTATCATTATAATAAAGATAAAACTTAATAAACAGAATTGAAAACATTGGAGGAAATAGGGCGAAAGTCTGAGACATTATTATCTATATACGTATAATAAATGATAAGAAAGTCAAAACTAGTAAAGTAGTAGAAGAAGTAAAGTACATACTAGATTTAAAAACTAAAATTAATGTAAAATATTTACGAAAATGACTAAATTGAAACTAAACTGTACATTGCATATTGGGATGTGATCTATAATCGATACCGAAACCAAAAATATACGAGTAGTTTTTAGAATTTTTGTCTGTTTGTCTTTATGTATGTCCGAGATAAACTCAAAAAGTACTGCATGGATTTACTTCAAATTTGGCACGAATATTATTAAGAAGTCGGGTCAACATATAAGCTACATATTATCACGCTATCACCTACGGGGAACGGGCAGTGAACTTTTATTTCTTCAATGCATTCACGCAGACGACGTCGCGGGCAGCAGCTAGTTATCAATACATATCGTTCATGATCTACTAAATACTTGTTAGTAACAACTTGTCAGCCATACTCGTAGTGGTTTGGTAGTTATATTAGAATCGAAGAAGCTTGTATGTTTCATTTCATACTTATTCTAGAAATAGATAAAAATCTCATGGCGTAATGTACTAGTTAGTTTTTTCTGTCCTGAATCTTTGTTTTAAGAACAGCTAGATGCGAAGGGTGAACCCATCTTATTACAAAAAAGTCAACTGCAAAAGGGGAGGAATCATTTGATGATTTTACCACGATAAAAAACAGGAAAAAAAGGGGCCATAGCTATTATAATAATTGAAATTAAATATGACTAGTATATGTAAATACAAAAATATCAGTAAATTAAAAATACGAAAATGGTAGATCCAGATCAAACGCAATTTGTTCAATGAAAGTGCATGCTTCTCTTAATTCAGCGATGGTCTTGTTTTTATAGGTGTAAACATCTTAAATTGATTTATGTAGAAAATTGCAAGGTAATGTCTGAATTAGTAGTGTAAACCTTAGGGTCGACTCACACCAAAAGAGCGGCGAAGGGCAACGAAGCGGAGCGCAGTTTCAGTGTCATATGAATTTAAACTTTATTTTCATTACTATAATACTCATTCTTACTATCGCACTCATACTCGAAAGAGTCGCGGGAATGCCCGCGGATCCGCGGGCATTCCCGCGACTCGTTCGAGTTTCTCATGCGATAATAAATGTTATTTTAATGAAAATAAAGTTAAAATTCATATGACACTGAAACTGCGCTCCGCTTCGTTGCCCTTCGCCGCTCTTTTGGTGTGAGTCGACCCTTACTTGAACGAATTGCGTATCAAAAAAAAAAAAAAACTATAAGAAAAATAAATTAACAACATCTTATTCAAACCTCGCTTTTAAAATATATTCATTTATAACTTAAGATAAATAAAATCTACAAAGAATCTCAAAGTCTGACTGACAGTTCAAACTGATATCATTCTTCCACGTTATCTGAGAAGCAGCCCAAAAAATTACACCTTAATAATTCATACTGCCGTCTGTTGTTGTCAATCTTTGTTTCATATCTCGGCAAAGGCAAGAGACAGCTGTCATTTGCAGCCGCCCTTATCTCGCTTTGTTTGCGTGTTTTCTGTGACGTTAGGGAGGCAGCACACGGGCCATAATAATTTTAGTGGCTTAGGAACTGGAGATCCAAATTGCTTGTACCGCTTTGCCTTTCTCTTATACGTGACGATTTAATTGGTAAGTTAAAATAATAGTGCAATGAAACAACAACACACTTGATGAGACAAACATATTATCAGGCGCTGGTTATTAAGGAAGTTGGTCTGATTGTCGAGTGCTCAAATACTAAACTAATTTCATTCACACTGGCGGTTTGAATTTCTTTATTTACTCCATGAAAGTATAAACATACATAGATAGACTCACGCCCTTTTCCCATGGGGGTAGGTAGAAAGTACAGTCACCTGCTAGGATCCTTAAACGAAAGTACTATAACAAAATTAACAAATGCTCATCCAAACGGAGAACCTGCCTAAAATTGCGATATTTACAAAACTTCTCTTTTAGATCTAAATTGCGGACAACGCCACTAACAGACTTAAATTTTTATTTCCCTTTATTTTTTCAACTGTTGGTCCGCTCCAGTAGATATTCTTGATAAAGTTTCTTCAGTTTCTTTAAGTGATGTCGCATTGAAATTCTGTACGGAGCTTATATTCATTGAACTGAGTCCGCAATCTTGTTTCTTTAACATGAGTTTCAAAGAGGTTGGTACGGATGCTGCATGGGATACAATGTTTGTTGTTCTATGTCTGCTAAGTCTGTTAGACTAAGAACTACTTAAGTCGAGATTTTGTGCTATGATATAAAAGCAATTCGTTTTTAAAATGAAACAATTTGACGTTTAAGTTTTATTATGTTTCTTATGAAAAAAAACATCTTTAGTAAGTTCTAAAAAGGGCAGTTTTCGCTATTATGAGCAATCCTCTGTTTCCCAACCACTGCAACTCCTGAAAGCCAGCATCAACAGGGGCGACCTTTTATTCCCGTCCAGTATAACCCCTTACTTTCACACTGTTACTGATTGGGAAAAATATTCGTCATAGAGTAACAGTGATACTCGATGAAACATTTTAGTACCAGCCAGAAAATATAGGTATCTGTGTTATTGGTTGGGATGAAATAAGATAAATAGATACGATACATGCCATTTATGAGGTTTAGCAATTTTCATTTAAAATATGTTCTGAACTTCACTTAATTATCATCTATACATATTATAATTTTATATAAATATTATTTAAGATTTCAATGTTCTTTAGGAATTGTACTAACTGAATTCAAGGCGGTAGCGGGACTCACGAATTACCGTGAATGTAAAGGGCTATTGAAGGACACCGTGGATTTTAGTCAGTACGAGTCTGACAGTCCCTCCTGCTCTGCCCTGGGTGGGAGGACTCATTTGATAATTTTACAACGCTAAAAAAAACAAAAGTGAAATTAAATGAAAGGGAAATTTACATTAGTGATAACATAGTTTTCACATTCACGATTCAAGTGTAGGACATAATTATCATTTAAAAATCTGATTCAGAATGGCACGGAATATTGAATGTCCACCTTATTTACCGAGGAGACGAAAAATATTTCACCAACCATTTCACACTCAGGCTGTATCAACCAATAACAACCGTAGTATATTTTCTCAAAACACATCTTCTAAAAGCCACTAACATTTATCAAATATTATTGGCTTAGTCCGCAAACATACCGTACGTGTTATCTTTGTAACGTCGTAACAAATTTGCGCTGTTAATGCGTTTGCCGTGTAAACTGCGCGCAGCCAACATTAGCCGTGTCAGGCTGCTATAACATTTGAACAGAGAATCTAGCGATATATCAAATGTATTGACAATGAACTTATTGAAACTAGCTATTGGTTTTAAGGAAGCTCGCGATACTTTTGCAGTCTTTCACTGCAAAATTACCGCGAGTTTTTGCAGTAAAACTTTTTTTTTCTTTAAATATTTTAATAGACTCAAATAGTATAAATAAACAGTTCTGACTTAATATGAACAAAAACTATTTATTGTTATTTGTGTTGGTAAACTAGCATTTCTTTCATTGCCCTTAATATTTATTTATGTAGATACATGCATTTAATAAATATAAAACACATGGATAAAATAGTAGGTACTAATCTAGAGATCAAACAAAACACAGCCAGGGATTTTTTCATTTGAATAAAAGTAAATTAGATTCTATAAACAACATAAATTGTTTCAAAGTTAACCCAACATCTACGAATTAAGAAAGCAACCGATAAAAGAAAGAGTAAGGACTAAATCAAATGAACGATTAGGCCCTTTAAAATTCAACTCAACCCCGACGAGCTCCGAAAAAGTCTCAAACGATTGTGAAGCTGCTACAAATAATCCGAATGTAACCGAAGATTATTTTAAATCGACGTTAAGAAAAGTTGGCGTAATAAAAATCGCTTTATCCCATTTAATACGTCGGCCAGAGGATTAATGATTGTCCAAGTTTCTCCTTAGACGTAAAAAAAACGTACAGACAAAACTTTGTCTCCTTAATAATTTATTGTGAGGTCTCTAAGCCTTGGCCTTTTTTACTCCCTCCTTCTAATTGTTACATGAAATGGAACGGCGCTCTTTTTATTTCTTTCCCTGTAGGTGACATTTAAGGTACTGTGGTAGATTAATGGGAGGACCTTTTGATGTCAAGGTTTTTCGTTTTAATTGGTTGGTTTCTATAGATTAATCTCAATTTGGAAGCAAAAAAATAAAAACAGTCCCAGTGGTGTGTTTAACCTTAGAATCCAATTTTTCGATTATAAAGTGTAAATGTAATTCTGTGTTACTGAAGCAGCTTTAATTAGGAATGGCGAATACCTCGCTGATACTCTTGGAAATTGACACGGTTGAAGGTAAAACCTAATAAAACACAGATTTTGTACGAAAGGCTTATTTATACTGGCAAAATAAATCTTTTCAATTTAACATAAAAGGTGTAGGTATCATATTCATTTTAGGTGCTACAACATAGCACCTAAAATGGATGCTTTGCAACTTTTTCCAGAATAACAAATTTCCTTTAAATTAGTGTTACGATCAAGCAGACCAACTACAAGTATGCCTCATGCATATAAAACGCATTGTATTTAACAACTTACGAACTCAAATCTCCATAATGTGTTCAACAGTATTCCTGACTAACATAATATAATAACAAAAAGTTACAAACATCGCTGGCATTAGAGCAACACAAAGTTAAATAAAAGCCTAGTAGGTACATCCTAAAACTTCGCAAAAACTATTTTGTATGGATGAAGCAGCAACTACCCTTTAAACAGACTATTATAAACTAGAAGAAGTTTAGAGAAACAATAGCGAACGAAATTCGCTGGATCTAATATTAAACGTGGCGTGGAAAATATTTGAGTATATTTATTACTGTCAGTTGAACAAGGTTCAGTGCACATTATTTTTGACGATTTCGTGGCGTTTAAGACGTAAAAGTTTTTTTAATTTTAAAAGAAAAAACATGTGTATTTTCGGGTTAGTGCCTAACTGAGCAACAATACATTTTTTAATTTAAAGTTCTGTCACTGATTGAAATAATTTAATATACATTTGTTTAAAAAAATGCAAATCAA
Source organism: Agrotis puta (assembly GCA_943136025.2). Classification (NCBI taxonomy): domain Eukaryota; kingdom Metazoa; phylum Arthropoda; class Insecta; order Lepidoptera; family Noctuidae; genus Agrotis; species Agrotis puta. Next base: position 3,670,567 of record OW964182.2, read on the forward strand.
TCCTATTTTGAAGTGTCAAAAAATGAAGGTTTGCTTATTTGAAAACAAAATGTATACAGATATAGCCACATTCAGATTGTTTTAAAACATTCTAAGCAAATTTCACCTTCTGTATTGCATTATTATTATCTGTTACAGATTTGTCTGTTTATATTGAGCGTTTTGAATCAGGAATGTGGCTGTCAAACTTTACAAATTTCATATTTCAAGGAACTACCACTGAACAAGAAACGGCTTCGATCATATTTACGATAAAAAGTCTGCTTTCTAAGTTTTGATACATTCTGGTATCATTTTATGGTCTTTGTAGTTTTATACTTGTCTAGTACTTTTAGTCCCAGTCTTTTTCAATAACTATCTAGCTATCTAATACAATATTGATTTGACTGTAATGTCAGATATGTTGGTTGGAAGTAGTTGGAGACTCTTCCAATAGATGGCGCAACGTGTAAAACGTTCAAACCAGGGAATGAAAGATTCAGCTTCAAACGAGTGTGTTGCGATGGCCTAATTAGTAAGGCATCTGGAGTATTTATTAGAAGACGCGGGTTTGAGACCCACTCACAGTTGAAAATTTTTCTTTCCTCAAAAATCTTTGATGAATGAATTTTTTTTTTATGAATATATAAAACATTACGCCTAGTTGTTACTATTTAATATTTCCTTGGCGATTACATTTTTGTACTATTTGTATTCACAACTGTTAAATAAATATAATGAATTGTTGAATAATTATTACAACTGAAACAACAACCAAATAAATAATAATAAGTTACCTTATGAATGAGGCACAGATAGATTTTCTCCAATATTTTCCTTCATTTTACATATTTACACGCTAAATTTTTAGCTTAGGCCCCTATTTCACAACGCGGCATGGCGACTACAGTGTAGCGAGAAAATTGGGCAACAACATAACAAATCGCCTAATATACAGAGTAACACGCAGTCGGCTGAACAATGTACGCCGGCCACGGAAAAGCGGGAAATGGAGAGATAACGTCTAACTAAAATGAAAATTCACTGCGACATTAAACTGATACTTCTTTTTTGCTTGAAATGAAGAAATTAGGAAACTTTTGACTATAATCATTATTTTTATTGCTGCTTGGGATTTATCAATATGCTATTCAAACATACTTTAAAACATAAATCTACAGATACGTTTCAAGTAAAGCATGCAGTATACATAAATAAACTCGATATATTTGGAGATTCATTTTATTACTCCAATGATGCTTGGTTCCTCCATTTTTAGTAATCTGTGGCAGGCTTCATTGTACATTATTACGCAGTACATTGCTCCTCAAAATTGTAGTTGGATGTTGAATAATTGACATGTGATTGGTATAAATGTTTCACCATATTGCTAAGGCGATTTGCGGTGGTCGAGGCCATGCTGCGGGGCGAGACGGAGTGGAAAGCGGTTGCCTCCTTCTGCGAAGCAGTCATGCTCGCGAAGGAGGAGGCGGGCCGCGTGAGGGAGAGGACAGCGTTCTCCCTCCACCCAAGCCGCAGTGGTAGACGTCCGCGGCGACGGACGTCGGCAGACGATCTCCGGCCACCGTAGGCGTGGGCATGCGGGCAGCGAGTAATGGGCAACTCGCTGTGCGACCATGGACCATGTCCGGGTCGACGGAGTGCTGTGTTCCACGCGCGCCTCAAAAGTGATTTACCGTGACCCCGGTAGGTAAAGGGCTATTGAAGGATACCGTGGATTTTAGTCAGTATGAGTCTGACAGTCCCTCCCGCTCTGCCCTGGGTGGGAGGACTCATAAGATGATTTTACCACGTTAAAAAAAAGGCGATTTGCAGTATCTATAGTTTTATATTGACAATAAGTGGACCTACTGTATACTAAATTGAATTTAGTGAATTACGACAAGACAAGTAATTGTACGACATTCTAAAATCAGCCTAGATTCCAAACAGCCTGGTTGCTCATACAGGAGGCCAATGGATATCAGAAGACTTACAGCCTTCTATAGTGGAAAATAGGTGTGAGATTAGTTGGCAGGATAAGTAGCAAGGCGCGGCGATGGCAGTTGCAGTGAGAAGCGTTGGTCATACCAAATTGTTTTATAGAAAAAATGGGATTGCGGTAGATGGCTAAAAACAAGATATTTTTTCATAAAAGCAAGAACTGAAAACATTGCCAATTATTTATTATGCTCTTTGACTTAGTTTCATGTAAGGATTATAAAATTTTTGAACATTAACTGTCGGAAAGCATAGTATAGTATACCATCATATATATTATGCAAAAACAAGTAACCTTATTTACTACATTTGTATAATTTTTGCGAGTTAATGCTATTCTACAAAAACTTCTGTCTAAAACAAAGACGCTAAATTAGGTGGTTACCTTTTATTTGTGCATGATATACAGTGTAAGTTAGTTAGTTGGTCCCTGTCCAGACTTGCGAGAGTTGACGTCAGCGAGTCAGGAAGTTGTGCGACTTGCACCGTCTGATGTGGCACAATGGGCTGCACAAATAGTGGAATGACAGTCACTTGTAGCACCAAGCTAAAAACTCGATGAGAAAATTAAACATAGGTGAACAGATTTGTCACTTACCTCAACGCGTGGGCATTAACTGAAAGACTGAATCGTGTGAAGATCTAATCGATTAAAGACATCTAAAGAGTATGAAAAGAAAACATCTTTTGATCATGTTTAATATGCGTTAGAGTGATCATTGGAGTTGTTTATTCATGCGCATCAGCTGAGATTTAAAAACTACAAGAAGGTAAAGTAGCATTTAAATAAAAGGTAGAATTTGTTGGAGTTTCACAAAGTAATGATTGCCAACTTTCGTAATACACTTTGAGTAAATAAAACTAAAAGCCCGCCTTAATATAATAATAATTTATTTATTTATTTATTTATCAAAACTTATTCTATCATTACAGGGTTTACCCTAATGCGACAGATAAGACCTTAAACTAAACTTAGACTAAAATAAACTATAAACAACACAATAAACAAATTAGAAAACAAAAAAATAAAGCTATAAAATTATAACACAATTCAAAAAAAATTAAAACACAAAATATGGTACAAGATCATTTATAAAGAAGTAAGTAAATACTTTTATTTTATTTATTTAAAACTCTTATACTATTTTGGGGGTAGGAGAAAGATAACTGTAATAATTATTAACTGTTTAAAATAACATCTATTACTAACAATTACACACAATACATTAATACAAAATTACTTAAAACTAAAACGATACAACCTTATAACTATAAAATATTCGCACAAAATTAACTATACAATTAATATAAATATACAATGAATATAAAATTATAAAATTACATTAATGAATGTTTTCGTAACATATTATATACAAACTTACTTTTGCAAGTTCACTAAAGTAACATGAAAAAATGTCCAACCTATTCTGAATTTCGTTAACAGTACGAATTGCTCGCGTGAGAGGTGCTTTGGCCAGCAGGTTGGTTCTGGCAGTTGGCACAGCCAGCAGTGGCGGGCGCCGCCGCCTCCACACGTAGCGGTCGGGAACAGAAAACCGCAAGCATTGAAGCACACCCGGATTGTGCTCCTTGCCCCGGAGTAATTTTATTAAATAGGCGACAAGAGTGAACTGTCGTCGCACTCTCAATTATTATTCATTGTACCCGACCATGCCTAGTACAAACAGGGTGGGGTACATCAGCGGGTACAATGGATAAACCCCGTACAGTCTGAAGTACAAGTGACGCGTGAACTTGTTCTGTACGCGCTCCAGCATGACAGAGTACTTGGCTTCATGTGGAGCCCATATGACAGCACCATACTCCAAATGACTCCTGACTAGAGCGTCGTATAATACCCTAATAGTCGTAATATTAGTGAACCCCTGTGACTGCCTGAGTACAAAGCCAAGGTTTCTGTACGCTTTCTTACATATCTTAACGATATGCTCGCGAAACGTAAGATCTGGAGTGAGATATACCCCTAGATCACGCACTTGGGTTACTCGCTGCATCGGTACCGCCTCTGCTTTGTACACATAGTGGACAGGGGTGCGCGCACGACTAAAGGATATTACCGAGCATTTGGACACGTTGAAGTACAGCTTATTGTCGTGGCTCCACTTTACCACTCTATCAATGTCACCCTGGAGTCGCTCACAGTCTGACTCATCCCTTACCTCGAGCAGCAACTTGAGGTCATCTGCGAACAATAAACATGAGCCATGTCTGACGACGTCCGGCAAGCTATTTATCATTATGATAAATTCAAGAGGTCCCAAATTGCTGCCCTGGCTTACTCCGGACCTGGTGAAGTACGGCTTCGACTCGTACCCACTATAGTCAACGTACTGTTGACGGTCTCTCATATAGCTAACGAAGAACTGTAACAAATGTGGTGTACATCCTATATCTGCAAGCTTCCTTAGTAAGACATCATTGTCCACGGTGTCGAAAGCTTTTTTAAAATCAAAGTACGCCGCGTCTACCTGTACTCCAGAGTCGACTGCTGGTATAACCTGTGCCATGAAGTTAAGCAGATTGGTGGAAGTGCTGCGTCCCGGCCGAAAGCCGTGCTGCGCGTCCGACAGTTGCGCTCGGACTTGTCCCTGTATGCAGCGTTGAATAGCGGCTTCAAAAACTTTTGCCGGCGTCGACAACACTGCAACTGGTCTATAACCGCTGACATCTGGACCTGCCTTACCCTTGGGTACTGGAACGACACGTGTAGTCTTCCACTGACCTGGGAACGTCGATTGCTTTAAACACGTGTTATATATGTAATGCAGTGGGCTTGCTAAAACTCTAGCGCAATCTCTAAAGAGAAACGCTGGTATACCGTCAGGGCCAGATGATCGTTTCGGCTTGAGGTTCGTCAGCGCATCCTGCACATCTTTGAGACTCAAGGTTTCTATATGTACCCGTGCACTGGTAGCACCGCTGACCTCCGCCATCGCCGCCTGTACGTCTAGTTGCGGTGGCTCTTGACTGTATACCGACTCGAAAAATTCTGCGAATTCCCTAGCACACTGCTCATCAGTGAGATTTTGCCCATCTTTTATAATACTTTGCCTATTTACTCTACTTTTCTTTGACCTAATATATTGCCAGAATGATTTTGGATCTTTAGCGAACTGATTTTGAATTTTATTTCTATGGTTTCTTTGTGCAATTTCTATAGACTTTTTTATCCGGGCCCTACATTTAGCGTATTCTTCGTAATCGCAATCTTGTTTCGATTTTTTAAACAGTTTGTGAAGTTTTGCTTTAATTTTAATGTCTTTGATAATTTCTCCGGTGTACCATTCGGGATACACATAACGTGAGTTTCCCTGGGTAAATTTTTTCCTTGGTACACATTCGTCTAAAATACGGCCTAATTTCTCATAAAATAAATTTAAAATGTCTTCCAAATCATGCATTTCATACATTGTACCTACTCCAGTCAGCAGAAGTTAACGTCGAATACAATAACTCATAATCGGCTTTATAAAAATTCCACTGTGGTCTATTATTGCACGCGCTGTTAAAAAGGGATTCGGTAGCGGACGAAGGCGGGGAAGGCGCGGGTGGTGAGGGCGCGGGGCGCACGCACACCGCTAGTGGCGGGTGGTACGGGTCGACGGGAACGAGCGCGTCGTCCGCCAACACCACTGACACTTCTCCGCTAAAACCCGTACTCAGAACCAAATCCAGGTGTCGGCCTAACACATTAGGCACCATGTTACTTTGAGTGAACTCGCAATATGACATAAAGCATTCATAATAATTGCTAATATTTACAGGACAAGAATGTAAATTAAAATCTCCAATAACAATCACTTGTCTATATCTATTACACATATTTTCTATTACTCTAAACAAAATCATATAATCATTCTCCGAACTCCCAGGTGGGATATAAACAACGCAACATAAAAACAAAAATCTATTCTTTAAATGAACCGTTGCACAAACAATTTCAAATACGCAGGCGTCTATTGACGCGTCCGAGACATGTACTATCGCGGACACTCCCGCCTGACCACCACTAAGCTCATTTTTGCTTGCACTTACAATATAGAAACGCTCTCTAGCCCCGCCCCGTTTCCTTTGTGTAGAAATAATGAATGAAATACAATACCGATCGGCTGAGCGCACTGACGACGCACGCCAAACGAGTTTTTTTTTTTAAACTGGTATTTGAATTATAAAAATATTTTAACTTAAACTGGCCTGCGTTACTGATGATAAGTATGTGAATGTGTTTTTTTTTTAAACTTTGTTGAAACTGGCTTACGTTACGTTATGTGTTTGCGTGTGTCGGAAATTCGGAATTCACCAATTTCTGTAATTATCTTTTAATGTATTAAAGTAATCTTATAAAATCCTATAATATTGACAGGCAATAGGTAACCTTTTTTTTAGCGTTGTAAAATCGTCAAATGAGTCCTCCCACCCAGGGCAGAGCGGGAGGGACTGTCAGACTCATACTGACTAAAATCCACGGTGTCCTTCAATAGCCCTTTACGTTCCGGGGTTAAGGTAATTCGTGAGTCCCGCGACCCCCCGGCAGCCTTTGGCCCTCTGGGGGGCCCCGTCATTTTGCTGACACTCTTTGAGGTGCGCGTGGAAAACAACGCGCCATCGACCCGGGCTTGGTCCATGATCGGACAGCGAGTTGCCCATTACTCACTATCCGCATGCCCGGGCCTACGGTGGCCGGAGATCGTCTGCCGACGTCTGTCGCCGTGGGCGTCTACCACTGCGGCTAGGGTGTGGGGAGGACGCTGTCCTCTGCCTCACGCAGCCCGCCTCCTCCTTCGCGAGCATGACTGCTTCGCAGAAGGAGGCGACCGCTTCCCATTAGTCTCGCCCTAATTTAGTAGATAAAACAAACAGATATTCGTTAAATATTTATTAGGTTCAATAAAGGAACTGAATCAGTAAAAATAGGTTAAACTCTGATGTTATTTATGTGTAGATAATAAAACTGCGGCTTGGGCCCGATTTTTTTGTCGTATTATAGACATATTATAGAACAAAGCATGTTCTTATTTCGGCATGGAATTTGACACAAAGAAAATAGTTACGCAAACAAAGGGCGGGCGCCTTTTGTTTATATTTTTTTGCAAAAAAATTAAAACCACAAACATAATAGATAATGCGCTTTGTTATCACTCTTTAAACTTTTTCGGCAAGGATTAAAATTCCTTTGATGCCTTCTGCTATTTCTAATTGCTTTGTTATACTAAGGTAAAAAATAGAAAGTTCGGATTTGTCCGAGATATTAATTTCATTTTCCATTTAAACTAATCTGAAGCTCATTCGAAATAGATACGAATGATCTTTTTTTTCTATTGGCATTAAAAAATATAAGACTTATAATTTAGTTTCTTTCTGTTTGGACGCAACAAGCAAAGTTGTAGTGCGTAAACAGAATAATAATATGAATTACATTACAATTCGTAAAATGGTCACAAAGTGACAATCCATAATATTAATTGCGTTTGTAACTATTTTAAGAATGTTATTAACGTGATTCAAAGTAGTATCCAATTGATTCTGCTAAAGCGCTCATCTTATCCCTTGGGTATCATCTATAGCTACGTATAACGAAGACTCGGGAGGCAGGTTGTGGGCTGACGTAGAAATAATAAATAAATAATAAATAAATAATATGCATATGCTAGGTCGTGCTTGGCACCATAAGTTTTAAACAAAATTATGACATTAACTACTGAAATACCTAATAACTAATAATTACTTATAAGATACAGTGGCAAAGATTGTTCTTTGAAAATCAACAACAGACATAAAAAAGCGTGTTAAAAAAACAGATGAGATATTAGTGCGTGTCTTGGCGAGAAAAAGGAAAATAAGTATTTGAGTTCGCGAAGTAATATTCTATTTGTTTCTAGTATAATCATATTTATGAAATACTTTTACTCTTTATATAACGAGCTAAATAGTTTTTAATTATTAACACAAGATGATAATTATATAGATAGAAAGACTGGCCTGTTGGTCTTGACTGGCCTGTTGGTCTAGTGGTTAGTGACCCTGACTGCTATGCCGGAGGTCGTGGGTTCGATTCCCACCCAGGACAAATGTTTGTGTGATGAGCACGATCATTTGTTCTGTGTCTGGGTGTTATTTATCTATAATATGTATGTATTTAGAAATATATAAGTATGTTTATCAGTTGTCTAGTACCCATAACACAAGCTCTGCTTAGCTTGGGACTAGATGGCGTTGTGTGATAGTTGTGGAATATTTATTTATTTATTTATTTATTATTTGCATGAAACACTTTAAATCGTTTGTATTAAAAAAAACATTGAAAATAACAAAATGTATCATAATAATAATTATTACCTTTGATACATAAAAATCTACAATATACAGTAACGTTTAGGCAATCAAAGGTCAGGTAAACAGAGCAATGGTCAATATTCAAAAGGTCCGGTGAGCGCGCCAAACTTCGCGCGTAAAATTCGCAAAAAAGTGTACAGGACACGTCAGTAACCTGCGTAGAGCAGATTGCAACTAATAACGTTGACTCTTTCCTAATAGGCCGAGACTGTAAGGGGGCGTGGCTCGGCGCCGCCGCATGATTTAAGCGAAAAAATTTTTAACTGGTCAGGCGGAAAAGTCCGCGATAGTACCTGTCGCAGCTCGAAACGGTGTGTGGCCACGAGAAACGCTCCGCCCTGCTTACGCCCATCCACTCGATCACAACGTATTATTTTATAACCTTGAGGGATAATTTCTGCGTCTTGAATGGATTCATTGCAGCCTGATTCAGTTATAGCGTATAAGTCTGAATTAAATGATAATATGTTATTTCTAAAGATTTCTAATTTTGTACGAAGACCTCTTACATTTTGATAATACATTTCAATGCTTCTATCTTCCGTCGTTTGGTTTATTTCTTGGTCTCCGAAACCAAATCCATTCGGAAAATTCTGCATTCAGAGGCCATGCCTCTGGTTGACATAATTTTTGGTAAAGGCCCTCAGAGATCCCAACAATGAATGAAGCATAATCTCTTTCTGTCTTATGCCTAATTTTTTCAATTTTGACATTAACTTCAGAGCCACACACCTGTATCACATGAGCGGTCATTTTTTCCACTGTAGTTTCCGGATGTAATCTCCAAATGTGGAGGTGTTTCTTACGCTCCATTGCTTGAATTTCATTAAGGCTCGAGTTTTGGCCCCTCTTAACCTCCTTATTTTGAATCTTCCCTTTCTTCTTATGGACGATTTTCCACCCCTCACATAATAATTGTAAAAGAGCGTCTATGAAGTTTTTTGCTCGTTTGTCTTTAAGAGATTTACGCTTTGGAATGAGCAACCACAGTTATGTTGTCTTGTGACTGGACCAGAAGCTTCTTTTTATTTTTATTTTTGCTTTTGACAATTCAAAGCTGCTTGAAATAGATGCTTTTGATTTTGTTATAGTGTAATAAACAATTTTCATTGAGCAATGCTTGGCTTAACTATGCCTGAATCAATCGGTACCTTTGTAATTCCTGAACTAAATAGTTGAATGGATTAGTTTATTTTTTTATATAACACATGGGAAAACTTGGAATATTATGGATAATTTTCGAGAATAAATTAACATAAATTCGCAGGTTTTTTTTTTTTTTTAGCGTGGCAAAATCATCAAATGAGTCCTCCCGCCCTGGGTGGGGCGTTAGGGACTGTCAGACTCTTACTGACTAAAATCCACCCGTGCTTCTTCGGATGCCCTTTACGTTCCGGGGCCGCGGTAACCTGGATTAAGAAAAATCCGCGACCCCAGCAGGCATTTGGCCCCGTAAGGGGCCTCGTCGATAACGCGTGAAACACGACGCGCCACCGACCCGGGCTTGGTCCTTGGTCGGACGGCGAGCTTACCCATTACTCACCGTCCGCAAGCCCGCTCCGCCGCTGTGCCCTCTGCTATTCAGAGGGACACGCGTTGGAGCTTCCACCCGACAGGCTATTCGCATACGGGCAAAGAGACCCCTTAGGCACGCAGTGCCTAAGGAAGAGTTTTTGCCCGCATCCCAGGGTGCACCGGCCCGAAAAACTGGTTTTCCCCCCGGACGTATCCGAGAAGGAACTCCAGTCCACGGACGCACGTGGAGGTTTCCTGTCTTAGCACCCCAAATTCGCAGGTTAAGGTAACTCTTCGACTTCTTACTTCAAGACATTAATGTCATATCCATGAATAGAACGTGCTTAGTCCTCGGAAATTAAATGCTAAAGAACTGCCTCGTTATTGGCAGAACAGTAGACATCGACTTTGGTTGCCAGAAATAGAATACAACAGAAGAACTGTCTTTATGCGTCCTGGATGCTTAAAACGTTGCTTAGAACTCTTCACACTTTTTACAATGTCTAAAAAGTCACTGTCGTATTTTAAAGGTATGACGTCATATTTACCTTTTAAATTACCTGAGTGCCTTAATCTTGGTACCTTGTAGTACTTGAACAAAACTTTATTATGTCTTAACTAGCGCTCCAACTCTTATTACTTAGTTATGCCTAAAACTTGCGCCGTCTAAACTATGGCTTGTGTTGTAAACAAATTTTAATTAAAACAATTTTGTGCGTTGCTTCTCTGTTAGCATCATGTAGGGAAATGTAGTCTTAAGGAATGTCGGTAGTTCTTCATCTTCATTATGTAGTTTTTCTGAGAATAGGGTAAGTTTAATTTTATTAACTTGTGAGTTTACTAAAAGTAATGATATTCACGGTTATAAAGATATGTTTTTTTAGTGGAAGTTTTATATGGATATCCAGATCATAAATACCATAGCATTAAATCCACATTTGCAAGAAATGTACCTGTTCAACAAAACAAGTAAAACTGTTTTTGAATTGGCGACCTAGAACGTCATTAGTGACTTAGTTTTAATACCTATTTTGTATACCAAAATATAAGGTTCCTACCCACATTTTAGATGGTCAACATTCTGAAATTACAGTCTACATCATGAACTTTTATTCCCACAATCATTTTCTCATTAACACCCATTTTTTTACCACTATCATAATTTACCCGCAATAAACATCCACTTCTCGCCTCATCTCAAAGTAATACCGCAAAAGATATGATCTAGCACATAGAATATAATTAAAACACTCGTAACGTCCATAATATCTTGTTCCACTTCCTTTATTGGATCGTTAAAGCAAATTTTCAGTAGCCATTAAATATTTTTATTCGTTCATTGTCTAGTTTAATTAACACCATCGTTATTTTTCGTCGTAATTCAATTCTTAATTATACTGAGTTTGTTTTATTATACAGTTTGAGTTTTCGGTTACCGACACAAATGGGAGTTATGATTTTTGTAAATTACGTACTTCGTTACATGGGATATATGTCAGAGTTCTTTTTTAAATATTCTCAGAAATCTGTATGTATTAACAATTTTATTGCGTTAAACAGCTTTTCTAAAGCGAGACCTTACAGCGACAATTTTAGTAAAAAGATAGGCCAACTTAGATTCACAGGCTTGACCTTTAGACGTTTAAAATTACCCACCCAACTCTCAGAATATTTCCGGGTGGGTAGCAAATCCATGCATAGTAACTAGCTACTGCTAACACACTAAATAACGAAAAAAATAAAAGAATACGTTAGCAGAACTATTTTCCTTAACGATCGCAAAGATCAAAAGGAACACGCTTCGTGAAACACCAGAAATTCATCATTTTACGGACGAAGTAATCGGAATCCGATATCAAATAGGAAAATAAGGATTTATACTGATCAAACGAAAGTGATGGCAAAACTAGAACTATAGATCGCTAAGACGTTTGAATTTAGAAGCAGAGTAAAATATGCTGATCTTTGGTGTGACCATTCGTGTTCACAGTCTGTTAGGATAACTCAGTGACAGATACAATGAACATTTTTCTGAACAGATTGCTAATAACGATCAACAAAAATATCCTAAGAATCAAACATTCGAAGGAGGAGGCAGGCCGAGTGAGGGAGAGAACAGCGTCCTCCCTCCACCCCAGCCGCAGTGGTAGACGCCCACGGCGACAGACATCGCCAGACGATCTCCGGCCACCGTAGGCGCGGGCATGCGGACAGTGAGTAATGGGCAACTCACTGTCCGACCATGGACCATGCCCGGGTCGACGGCGCGTTGTGTTCCACGCGCGCCTCAAGGTGTGTCAGCAAAATAACGGGGCCCTCCTCTAGAGGGCCAAAGCCTGCCGAGGTCGCGGGACTGTACGAATTACCGTGCCCCGAAACGTAAAGGGCTATTGAAGCACACCATGGATTTTAGTCAGTACGAGTCTGACAGTCACTCCCGCTCTGCCCTAGGTGGGCGTCATTTGATGATTTTACCACGTTAAAAAAAAAGAATCAAACATTCGAGTACTAGCAAAGACTTATTAAACATTCTTCCCGTGTCAAAGTTGTGAAAATCAAAAACGGTTTACTTAGGGAGCCACCGTCAAAAACTGTTACTGTAAGAACCGACATAAGTCGGGACTTCGTAATTTCCTGCTTTTATAGAGCTGCGTCTTCATCGGGCGACTAATACTGGCTAACACTTTGAGAAAGACTATTTATTACATTTTGAATATTGGTTAAGATATCGTCGTTTCGAGATATTTAGAATCCGTGGGAAGATTTTCTATAGCTTTACGATAACTTAACCAATATTCTCTTTACTGGCAAGTTGTACTATCCTAGAAGAAAGGCGTCTTCCTTTTGAAATAAAGTCGTGTTGGTAATACGTCATTAGGGTTAAATATTATAATTTGACTTTTAAAGAACTTCTCATTTTCATGCTGAGATCTTTGCCCTCGTCTTTGCCTCGACTAATCTATGTTTTTTTTATGCTGCTTGTTTTTTTGTAACTTTTACATTATTTTGTTTATTTTCTGTTATCCTTTCTTATATCTTTCCGCTAAAAATTGAAACGTGAGTTTAAAACTATTGTTTAAAATGAAAATGGTCTGCCTTAGTTTGTGTGCGCAGCTTTAGTAAGTAAGTTTATTTTCTTTACACATCGTATCCGCGGGCCGCAAGTGCAAGTTTATCGTTAATACTCTAGATTTTATAGCCGATAATAAATATAGCAAACTGTTGGAGTTAATTAAATTTCATTAAACTTACCGACCGCCGCGGATTAGCTCGTATAGAACAACCAACGTCTAAATATAAAATGTTAATTAATTACAACAGATATATGGCGTAAATGAGGTAAGGTGTCGGCATCGTCCATTACATGTTTTCAATGGAAAAACAGATCACATTTCATAGAGGTTGATCCTCTTACCATCCACAGGGAGTTATTCCAATTTCAGGCCTACTACCGAGAGTTTTTTTTACAGAAATAATATAAGGTCTGTCCCGTACGGGAATAAATCGGAATCGGAATTGAATTATCAGCTGCAATGTTACCACAAAAAATATAAAGTTTTCAGACACCTTTTTTTTAGCGGGGTAAATTCATCAAATGAGTCCTCCCACCCAGGGATGAGCGGGAGGGACTTTCAGACTCGTACTGACTAAAATCCACGGTGTCCTTCAATAGCCCTTTACGTTCTGGGGTCATGATAATTCGTGAGTCCCGCCGTCGACACCATAGGTTGTTATGTGTGTCCAAAATGTTACGGTTTATGATTATTCTGTAGGTCGGAACACATACTAACCTACACGTGGTTGTATCGCTGGTGCCAGACGTAATTTCGCTTATTAATTCATAGACGGATGTTCCTGGCCAGCCTGTATGTATGTAATCCCTTAGTTGCCGCTGGCTTCTTACGACGCCCTGGGGGAGTGGCAAACTAGTCTAATCTGTGACAGGTAACCACTTACAATTAGCATACATTAGTATTAGGCTAACGTTCGATGAGGTTACACAAGTCCACATGACTGCACTTACAAATAATTTGATATACATTATTATGTTATGATTAAAAGTGAACTACGTGTTATCGTCTGTAACTAGTAACAATAAATATGAAACAAAAAAGACGCAGGTACAAAAAACTAAATAAACCGAGGGCTACATAACGAATTTAGGTAGAAATAAAACTAACGTCCCAACTTTCCGTACATAAGAAATTTAATGAAACAAAGGATTTTCTTTCGTCCGGTGAATTATTATCGAATAAAATACTGGCGACAGGGAAGAAAAGTTACACCCTGTAAAGGGGCCGAGGGACACCGTTGTCGCCGACGGACGTCACACGAGATTTTATTACACGAAATACAAAGGAGACTTGCCGTCACGGCAGCCTTGTGGACAAAAAAATTGCACCTCTAAGAAAAATGTGAGTGATATAAGTAGTGAGAACGTATTTTTCTTAGTTTGCGAGCGAATATTTGTCAGTGTGTCTAGCAACCTGGATCAAGACCTATTTTTTTATAATATGTGAATCTTAAACTTATTTAGGCTATGGGGGTGACATTCACAACTACTTGTATATCGTTTGTAGCATGTATTCATCCAGCTATGGTTTATGAATGAGGTAGAACGGATGTTTTGTGTTTTAAACCACAAACCTCACTTGTTCAGTAATTTTTTTATTCGATGTGTACAAATTTCAACTTTAACATGTACTCTCTTTCACATTTAAACTACTGAACGAATTTAGATAACATTTGGTTTTTTAATTACTATAACATGGATTAACACAAATGAAACTTTTACCCCGATGTGTAGTTCCGGTGGTATAATTACCGAAAAAGTGGACCGCAGGCATAATTTAGTTTTAAATGATTGATAATCGCGAAGTTAGTATCTATCTACGTTTTAAAATAATGCCTTCACAAAAAATTCGATCAAAATCATTAAAAATCAAAGACGCCTACGATAAGATCGTAGGCGTCTTTGATTTTTAAATTAATTCCTGGAATCCCATTTAGAAAAGTTCCTTTTTTCACTCAACGGTTTTCTTCTTGCGCCAGTTAAAATGGAAATTACGAGTACATCCATTAGAGCAAGATTTATAGCACAATGATTACCTTTAAGAGGTACTTTCTTATGCACTCTGAGAACGCGTACGTCGAACGATTTCAATAGCGTATTGATCTATGCCTGGGGGAAATCTGTTCTACATGTAATATGTCAAAGGAAGGATTTCATGCATTGTTTCTGGAGCTGAAGCAGATTACATCTTAAACACAAGTGTTTATTTTTTATTGTAATTCGGTTTTATGAGTAAGTTTTATTGCGAGGACGAGAAATTAATGGAGGTCTGTTGTCAATTATTGTTTTTGTTCTTCTTTCTGGAGACGATTGATTGTCTATCTTATTTGCCTACATGTACCCTACTCGAGTACCGAAACAGTTTAAAATGGCCAGCTTTTCCCGTGAAATCCTAAAGCTACCGTATCAAGTCAGCAGCAGGTTCAGGTGGGTGCCGGTGGCCATTGCTCTGACATAATCTCTTAATTGCCTCTTACGGGGACTAATGGCCAATTGCTAGTCCACGTGATGCAGTAGTGCCTAACTCTAATCTTTAAACTGTGCATTTGGAGATGTGGATTGTATTTTTGTAATTTCAAATCACAACAATTGTTTTGAAGTGGCGAAGTTTTAGTGAGGAGGGTAATTTAAAGACTTTTTTTGTACTTATGACATACTAAGCAAGAACGTTTGCCAAACAGTTTGCTATGTAATATGTATTCAGGAGATGTTTGTAATAAGTAGTTGATAAATATGTGAATTTTATTGATCAACTCCAAAAAAAAAATCGTGATAAAGTCTGTTTGTGATTATCTTATAAGTAACTTGAAAGTTGACAACCATGCCAACAATATCTATAATTTATAATTTCAAAAACATCTACGTAAATAGAATAACTCTCCTCAAAAATAAAAGTTTTCTCTCATACTTATTCAATATCATACGTTTACGTCTTCAAAGTGAGAAAAAGAAAAAAACTATCTACATAGTCTAGTATTTACGTGTGAAAGAATGTCAAACTAGTTGGTACAAATCTCAGAGGCGCCGCGGGACTTTCAGTACTTAGAGCTTAAAGTCTAGTGTACGCCCGAGCGAGTATTAACACGTTCATGTAACTTGTGCGGACGCACTTATGTAACCTTATGTACTACAAACTTGTAGAGGAGAAAAATAAAGATGAGGGGTTCTTACAGTAAGGTGTTAGTTCTGTTAACTCGACATTCTAATAAAATTAAAAAGATATATTCAGAAATGTAACAAGACTATGTTATCATCATTATTTATATTCAAACAAACACGCTATTAGTATGAAAGAACGAGCCGTATGTTCACATTTTTCTTAACATGTTTTTTTTTATTTTTTTTATAAAACCTTGCCCCACACTAGGAATTTCTCCTGTATCGTGGGTGCGTTAGCAAACATAGAAAATCACACACACTAACACCCAGACCCGGAACAACTACTTGCAGATCGTACAAATATTTGTTCCGTGCGGGAATCGAACCCGCGACACATAGCGCAGGAGTCCAATTGCTCAGCCACTGCGCCAAACGTGCCGTCAATGCGTCTATATATTGTATATAGAAAATATTTTAATAGAAATCGACAATCAAGATTCAACTGTTTAGTTGGATCCTGATTGTCGATTACTATAAAAGCACACCGCGTAGTCGGAGGATTTCTAATCGGAGTGAGCATTATTATCACTCGAAACATTTTGCTGCATTAATCGTGCATCCACATGCCAAAATTAATTTGGTCAACAATCCAAATAACTTCAAAATTATATTCTCAAACACCTGGTGCAAGCTAGCAGCTTGTTACTCCCCTCCGCTATCTAATAATAAGAACAAATAGTTCATCTCATGGTTTCAATTCTATTAGCAAGTCTAAAGAACCTGCTCCCAAGTAACGTCTTACGCAAATTTAATATCAAACTGTCTGTTGAATTAAGGAGTATTCATATTCAAATTATTTGAAGGCATTCCAGTTAGATGTAGGTGTCTGTTACGACGTCTTAAGACCGCTAAGATCCGAGAGAATACTGGCAGTGGGAAATGTAAGCAGGTTCACCTGGGCATTTCCTTTTGGAAATTATTGAATATGTCAATTTAGGCAATGCTTAACGAGAATAACGCTCAAAGCTGATTAAAAGCTGTGTTGCTACGTTTAGAGACTAGAATATCGATGCAATTTTTATGGCGATAACGGTTATATTGTGGAGCAATATTCTTGGGCCCCAGCCGTTGCTTAATTTTTGATTAACAACATTTGTGGAATCTGTTCGTTTTAGTAAGTACTGTTTACGTATGCAAACCGGCTCCCTTGAGCCGTAGGCCAATTTGTTTGTACCATGTGCTAAACTAATATACGTAAAGCAATACTCACTTTTCTTACGAGTGTTGATACGTGTATGATATTCTTTAAAATGTTATAAACATTGTAATTGTGTTAAAGTTTGACTCTCTCGGAGAGTTATTTCAATACCAACCCAAGCTAGCAGAACAGTAGATACATACTCACACTGCTCGAAGCAACACATTTTGGTTATCATAAAAGTAGTTGCTGAAATCAATGATGAAAAATCAAACCAGTAACTTTTAATTACGTTTGGAATAAATTTATTTTGATTTTTAAGTTTGACTAAACTTTAAATTTTTGATAATTTTTCCAAGAGTTAAACTATTTGTCATGCTCGTGAAGGAGGAGGCGGGCCGCCTGAGGGAGAGGACAGCGTCCTCCCTCCATCCCAGCCGCAGTGGTAGACGCCCACGGCGTCGGACGTCACAGGACGATCTCCGGCCACCGTAGGCGCGGGCATGCGGGCAGCGAGTAATGGGCGACTTGCTGTCCGACCATGGACCATGCCCGGGTCGACGGCGCGTTGTGTTCCACGCGCGCCTCAAGGAGTGTCAGCACATTGACGGGGCCTGTAGAGGGCCAGAGCCTGCCGGGGTCGCGGGACTTACCCATCACCGTAACCCCGGTACGTAAAGGGCTCGTGAAGGACACCGTGGATTTTAGTCAGTACAAGTCTGACAGTCCCTCCCGCCCTGCCCTGGGTGGGAGGACTCATTTGATGATTTTACCACGATAAAAAAAAAAAAAAAAAGAGTTAAACTATTTAAGACATTCCAGCTAAGTCATGACAATCAAACAGCCTGTAATTATTAGTTCGAGCTGACATTTAATAATATCTGCTCGTGAGTATCAAAAAGCCACTTTTAGTAAGAAATTTTATTAATTAGAATAAATCGCCTATTGAATTACGATGAATTCAGAAATTTATGTTGATCTTATCATTAATTATGAATGTGACCTGTTAAGGGTGTCTGGTGTCTAGGTCAGTATTTAATAAATCGATAACCACAGCCAGCCAGCAACCACAGTGCAGGTACGTAAACCTATATACCTTTATATTAACATGAAATCTGAACGCGTTGTGTTTAATAAAAATACCACAAACATCTCACTTACTCTGACGAGTGAAATAAAATAATTAATTTCTACCATTTGTTCCGACTTCTATCTTAAAGTTAGTAAGTACTTTTAAATTCAAAATTATAGCTTATCACGTATGCAGTATTCCATTTTAACTTCAAGATCCTATAACACCCAACAAAACACACACGTATTAATAATAAAATAATATATCCAAGACAAATCTTCTTATCTCAAATTGAAAATCATTGGTTGCGTCGAATCCAAGTCGATCCTATGCAAGGGGAACCTGGGATCCGATTTTAACTAAATTGAGTTCTTTAGGATGTCTACCTTTGGTCGTAATATTAAAAGGTACCTTTACAATATTGGCGCTACAATGATATTCGGTTTTGTTTTTTGATTTTGCATAACTTATCTTGATACAGTCTGAAAAATTAATACTTATGTTAACTTTGTAGATTAAATAAAAAGTAATGCGACATACTTTAGTGCCATATATTAACGTGGGGTACCTCAGATTTTATTTCAGTTAACCAATCTCATTAATTATTGCAGATTTAGTGATGAAAACTGGCCATGTTTATTGAACGGATAACAGTCATTTTCAGAGATATTTTTTTTTTATAACTAATCAACTAGTTACCTCATTCTTACGTGTTATTAAGTACATGCGTTATAGTTTTGTAAGGCCATCCTAAAAGGTTTTTGACACATAGCAGCATAGCTGGGCTCCGAAATAGTATGGAAAGGTTGAAATTGTTTCTAAACCATTCTGCGAAATAACTAAATAGTTATTAGCATATTCTTGTCATTCAATCTACACAACATAATCCTGGCTTAATAAACTAACAAATAACGCAAATTACCTACAGGCTGGTATTGCTCGGCTATAACATTAATTGATTTCCATTCGGTGCACCTGATTCTCTTGCGCTTAATTACTGTGTTATATTGTTAATAGATCTGTTCTTACCTATTTGGTATACTTGTAGTAAGCGCAATTGCTGCTGGGGTCGCGCGACTTACGAATGACCGTGACCCCGGTACGTAAAGGGCTATTGAAGGACACCGTGGATTTTAGTCAGTCAAGTCTTACAGTCCCTCCCGCCTTGCCCTGGGTGGGAGGACTCATTTGATGATTTTACCACGATAAAAAAAAAGCGCAATTGCTGAGCACGCGGTCCTGGGTTGGATTAGATAAGTGTTAAAAGGATTTGCCCATCAGGAATTTCTCAGTACAGGTAACAGTGTCTGAATTTAGGCCTGGTTCACAGCAACAGGGTTACTCTGTCTAAATGTGTGTAATGTATTATTAGGTAGACTTCTATCTAGCTTTTCAAGAATTATTATTGGTATGTTTGGGAGATTTGTTAATAAAAATATTGTCAGGTATACAGTAAAGGGCGTACCTATGGCCCGTCCAACAGGATTTCATATCGAAAATAGGTATCGTTCCTGAAACCAACAATCACGTTATGATTGTAGAAGGGGGCCATTTGTGACCGAATTGCTTGTCAAATTCAAATTAACCCGAACGAAACCGCAGTCAAATGCTAGTAATGAAAACATTTTAATGAATTTTAGGTGAAAACGCAGGTACCACAGATTCGTTAAAAGGCTTATTCAGAACCAAAACCTTCCAAGTATTGTTTGTCAACTCGACCGTGAAAACTTTTAAGTACTTAGTTCCAAAAGTTGACATTTCAAGTTGTACGCATTTATAATTTTAAAGGAGAATTAGCTACGTCTCTTGTTATTAAATAAAATACGAACTAATTTTAGGTTAACCTACTTACTTAAAACCTTAAATAGCAACTATCAGTGGTTCATCAAACATTCAGTTTTAACTGACGTTAATGACCGTTTTGTGAGCACATGTAGTTAACTAAGCTTAATTAAGTGAGCCTGCGCCCTAACGGCTCATTGTTGTGGCTCCCATAGCATCCTCGAATAACTACTTAATGAGATATATGTATATCCCTTATGCTGTACACACTGCTGACTCCAACGATAAATAAAATTTGTACTTTTTCTTGAAGTTCTTAACTTACTTACCAGTTAATTTATGTATGAAGTACTAAAATAAAACTACAAAATATAGGTAAGTGATATCCTCACTATCATTACTTAACATTATTAATGCAAAAGTTAGGATTTTTGGAGTGATGTTTATTTTACAATCTCGTCAGAATGGCTGATCGAATCTTGATTTTGGTTTAGAAGTTTTCTTGTGTAATAAAACAAAGGATACATTTATCTCCGTATTACATTGTCGTGGGATCATTTTCGAGTTAAACGTGAGCGACACCGTAGGCAACAGCTAGGATCTCATGATTTTTACCAATAAAGCAAATTTATTAAAAACAAGCATATTTCAACTGATCGGTTTAATCACCGTCTGTTTCAAATTCTTTTGAATAATATACAGGTAGGTATTCCTTTCCAGTCACGAAAAAATGGTCCAATTAGCTGCAAGAATGATAAACGAGAGTTCAAAGAACTCCAAAACCGATTTTTTTTTATTTTTAAAACACCCCACACTAGGAATTTCTCCTGTGTCGTGGATGCATTTACAAACATAGAAACTCACATACACAAATACCCCACAAATTGCCGATACAATCCCCAAAATACCACAACGTATGCAAAATTCTTTTCAAACTTTTATGTATGCAAAAGTGTGGCTAAACTTTGGGCAGAGGGGTGAATAAAAATCTAATCGACGAAGCCAATATTAAGCTTAGTTCCAAAATCTAATTGATTTTATTGCCGGCTCCCTCTGAAAATTTGCATGAGGGGAATTATATTATGTTAGCGATCGAATTCTGATAGATGGAATAACGATATCAAAATTAGGGATGTGTGAATAAAATAAATTGAAATATTGCAAGTTTCAATAAGCCTATAAGATTGAACATTTTTGAGGTAAGTAAACAAAATATGTTCATTGTGGCCTCTGTTAAATACTTATTGTTTCAATCTAACAGCCAAAATATACATATTTAACTAAATATGTGATCAGAGTAAAGACTTGTTGTTAATGTGTCATGTTAGAGAAAAAAAAAACAGGTACACTTAAAAATTATAGTTATTCAGACTATGTTGTTGTTAGTTTTCTTGCTTAATTTTAGCAAACTGTATTTTAAAAACTAAAGACACTTTTATCCATTCCCCGTGTACTGTTATAAAACAAGAAATTGTTTTACTTATAGCACGAAAGTTTATCCAAATTTTAGAGATTAAACATTGTAGACGTACTTACTTGTAGTTGTGAAGAAGTTGTACAACCTCGTCGCCTGTGTGTATCACTCAGCACTTGTTTTACTGTTATTAAATTTTCGCGATAACGTTGTCGGCTCGCTGGCCTATTAAAGAAGAATTGTTGGTAGTCGGGTGAATTTATTTCCAGGTGTTTATAGACTAAGGATCCCTGAAGATTGCTTTTAATTAAATTTAAATGTAGGCTTATTGTTCCATAGCTTGATACGGCAGGTTTTTAGTTGAGTTTTGAGTGAACACTCGGGTCGTAAGATACATATAGGTGTGTTCATGTGTGTAATCTCATTATGCAGGTGAGTGTGTACGTTCCGTGGTTTTCTGTTATGTAGTACTTGGTTAGTCAAGTGGTACTTACCAGGAGTTATGGTTAAAGGTGTAAAGTTAATTACTGGCTTATTTATGCTGTTACGTTGGATATATAATGTAATCTATAGTATAAATAACGTAGCTTCATCTAAATTTACTATAAACTTGAAACAAAAGGTATTCTTATTAGTATTTAACCTTGTGACCTACAAAATCTAGTGGGGAGCTATTTTCTCATAAAATTCTGTTAGTAAAGAGTCATCACCAAGTTAAGATTTTTTGTAACTTATTCAGCTCCGTTAATTATTAAATCTAGCAACACCGTTCTGGGAATTAAAGTATACTATAAACTAAGGTGTACATAACACCTCACCTTAGTGTATAGTCCAGAATTTTCTGGTCAAAATTTGGCTAAACAGTGCGACGGTGAATTTCAAATTCGAGAGGCACCACAGGGAATTTGTGAGGTTATGATATTTATAACCAATAAATAAAACAGTGTTGTTCAAATATAAACTTTGTTAAGAAGTTATTACTAGGTTATGCATCATGAGATTTGCATGTTTTCGTATTATTCAGATACAGACGCCAGCACATCAACCTATCTCAATCGTTTTTCTTTAATAGATTTTCTACCTTATCACAATAGTGGAAGATTAATTGGTAAAATTTGACTGATTGGGGTAGTTTAACCCGCTGGCGTTTGTACATCAATCGGTATGAATACTGACTTCAAAGTGGTGATTTCAGGTTACAATCACAAGACAAGTAAGATGGTTTTAAACTAAAGTACAATACTCATTATTTCTACTATGTGACCGGACAAACACATACAATAAACCATTAAAGTACAAATAATAATTAGTCATTTCGACAATTGTCACATTAAATTCTCACAATAAAAAGGCATGACGGTTATGCATAACTGATTGAAATATTAATTTACCTCAAAGCACCATACAAATTGATGTCTGCCTACACATAAACCGCGATTGTCAAGTATAAATGGCATCCAATCAAATTAATGGCTCTCCGAGCGATGTTATTGCATTTCATTTAGCTAAAGCCGAACCGTAACATCTGAGCCTGTTATATTACCACTTAACATAAACAACAAAATGTTATATATTCATCTCAGTTGTTTTCGTAAGTATTCAAGAATATGAAGGAGTTGTTTGAAAGCATTTCAGCTTGATGATGGTTTTCGTTTGAGATTTTCAAAAGTCATTCATTTAATTGTTTCTGAATTTGTATGTCTTTGTTACGAGAGGCATTTATCCTGATAAGTTTCGTAGCTTAACTTTTATTGTAAAAAGAGCAATATCTCTTGAGTTTTGAACGTTTTTTTTATCCCTATGATCACTTCATACGGACGATTCAGCTTATTTCCTTCACATTGCGTACTTATTTTTTTTATATTTTCATTGCATAGGATACAGGTTTATTAATAGGTGATGTTTTATTTTTTAATGTGGTAAGAAGATATACCGTCCGTACCGTTAATATCTGTTGGACTCGAAAATGAAATGAATATCAACGTGAAATGTCGTTTTGACATTGACAGTTTTTTAAACAACTGTTTCTAATATGCTATCGAGGCTCTGTTTAATAGTTCCTTCTATTCATCTCTAATAATTCTAACAATAGTTGCCATAATTTACGTCTTAAAACAAACATACAAAAAGGGTTTAGTTTATATCAACATCCATAAATAAAGAATAATTTTTAAAGTAGTTTCACTAACATACCTGACGACACCGAGCGATCAACGGCTGCGCTGCGAGTTGCGGGTTTGATTCTCGCACGGAACAAATATTTTTCTGATCAACAAGCAGTTGTTCTGGGTCTGGGTATATTGTGTATCTGAGTTTAATGTTTGTTAACGACATTGAAAATTTTGCGCAAAGTAAAATAATGTTGCTGGGATGCAGTCATGTATTTTAGAGATTTTGTATTATAATCACTTAAAAGTCAATTTAATATGTGTTAGGTAATATTATCTCGAAGATATACAGAGTTTTTCCCCTTCATTACGACGATGCCAGCAGGCTAATTAGATTAGATTAAATCATTTATAAATTAAAGATTTTTCATCTATTTCAGCAGAGTACTGCACGTAGCGTCAGGAAATGTTTTTCATAGTATTAATATTGTTAATTTCGGCGAGTCACGCAATTAGTGATTCTTGTGTGAGATACATATTTGAAGAAGATTTTAATGAATTATTCTCAAATGAGCCATCATTTTTCAAATCAAATCAAATCAAATCAAATCAATCTTTATTTGTGAACATAAGTACAAAAAGGTGTTATTTATACATTTTAGCTGATCTGTATGTTCGGCCAATAATCGGCATACAAATATAATATTATAAGCAGGTTATTTTTACTATCATAATTATTAAACTCTAGGATAAAAGAAATGAAGCACTTGAAAAATGTCATGAGTCACATAAAATAAAGTAATTGAATTATATTATTAATTATTAAGAATGTCAAAGATTATTATTATCAAAGATAATTATTTTCCGGGTTGGGTTGTTGACAATTACAGTGATTTAAACTTAACAGGTCTAAATAAGCTCAGTATCTCTTTTATTTCGTCTCAAACAGTTATGAGTTTGTGCATCATCATTCATTTTCACAATGAAGGTGTTGGTGTTAGGTAACACATGCTATGCCTGCCGATCGTTGGAGTGGCTATATCGTGAAACTAGTGATTCCTGGCCATCTTACACCAGTCATATCATGTACCGATTCACTAAGTCACAAAACAAGAATTTTGAAATGAAATTCTTTATACTTTAAAAAACTGTTTTCTATCTTCTGGGTGGTAATAAAAAAAAAACCACTTTCCCCTTCTAACCTATTTTTTTCGAGTTGGGGTTCCCCTTTTCATTTTTCGACTAACGGCTAAAAACAACGAACACGATTTTAGCCTTATAATTAGGTAGAGATTACATACTTTACCTACCTACTATACTACCTTCCTTGGAGTATTGACAAATCAAATGTTTTACGACGATCTACCAGACTTTTTACTGGGCACATCACAATGTGGCCAATAAAACAGCCGCAATCATTCAGCCTACGATATAATATACATGTTCAATTCTCCGAACGCCCATCGAAATCAATTTCACAAATCCCAGGATGTCTATAATAAAACGTTTATTTAAATTGATTTAAAATCGATTATTTATTAAAAACAAATTAATGGAACGATATGTTAAATAAAATGAGGCAGGCATAATGATTCGCAAAGGTATTTTCAGTGACTGTAAATAAGTGTTATCTATAAAGGTCCTAAGTGAAATGAAATAGGCGTTTGCAAACATAGAAACTCACATACACAGAAACCCAGACCCGAAACAACTACTTGTAATTCATATAAATATTTGTACCGTGCGGGGATCGAACCCGCGCCACATTCGACGCAACAGTCCATAACTCAGCCACTGATGCTGATTATATCGTTAAGAATACACTGAATTTGAAATCATTATAAAACTGACTTAGATATTTTGAAATGCCCGAAATAAACTTTTAAATAAACCCCATAAAATTAAACTCTTGCCCATAAATCTGAAAACCGATACATGTTCAGTAAAACTGTGGCATTACGCCCGATCTAGGACGTATCACGTAGAGAACTTGCACCCAAGTATGGTAATAAAACAGCCTTGTCTCTAATATTGCCCATTACTTGCCGGCGCTTAATTTATGCCGTTGCTAAGTCATAAGGTAGGACAAGGCAGAAGACGGATGTTGAGTTACTGGATGCGGCAACTAATGACAGCTCAATTTATGTTGTCATCAATCAAGTTTGGCTCGCAGACGACGCCAGACGTACGTGGCATTGAGGGCTGTCAATGATGGAATGAACCTGATTGGTTTATGACTTCACGAATTCGTTGGCAGCATTCTGAAATGATGAAGAATATTCCATCAAATCAACTGAATTCTCATGAGTTTAAGGTGTCTTGGAGTCTGGAGACGACAAAGAGGTATTAATCCTATTAAATGATAATTTAAAAAATTGTGTTTTATATACTATACTTTATATAGCGCAGTAATATCTCTTTTTACAATGGACACGAGGCTTAATTTTGGTCAACTAATCATCTAATCCGAAGCATAGATAGGTTAACACATTATGCTTTCAACTCAATAGAAGAATCCAAAAGAAGCAGTATAAGTGAACCACTTCACTACCCTTGGTTGACTGGTAGAGAATGCCTCAGGCATTAAGTCCGCCTATGTACCATTTGTGTTGCATGAAGTTTAAATAAATAAATCTCTTCTAGTGTCTCACTATCATTGCTCCAAGACTTGCCAACGAGAAGGGAAACTTGACGATTTATTATCATACTGCTTTCTAAAAGTTTTATCTTAAACGCTAGGCGGCGTTAGCTAACGCATCTTGTGTTACACCGTTTAGTTTTAATCTCACCACTCTCATGCTCTTATATTTTTCATTATATATGATCCAGTTTCCGAAGTTTCAAAAAGAAATTTATTTAAGTGTTCCTGATGAGATTCTTTGTTCTTTCATTAAAAATTCTCAGTTTCTCTACTGCAAAATTTTAAATATTAAGAAAGTTTCTCTTTCTGGTTACATTCATCTTAAGATTTATAGTTGACTGATTTAGGCGAATCTTTGCAGCCTTATTACAAAAACTAAATAAACCTTGGTTTAAACCTGGTCTATCAACTCAAAGCAGAACCATGGTTTAAATTTCTCCGTATTACAAAACTTAGATAAAACGTGGAACTTAGTACCGTCATTTGAACCATTGTCTAAACAATTGAATCCACAATATGTAATAACAATTAAATCTACCATGTTTAAATCCATTTTGGGCAAAAATAACACGAAAACAACACAAAGAAAAAATTGCCATGATAAACTTTGACATACCTTTGACAGCTACGACCATGGTTTATAGCAAAACCACGATTTGTAATAATGTTTGTGTAAACAGCAGTTTTACAAGATCTAATCCTGGGTTTTTAGTTAAACCCCATTTTGTAATAAGACGGTTAGAGTCGATTATAAAATAGTGTTACATTAGTTCAATATCAGTACACCGAAATGTTCACTTTGGTGATTTTTTTTAACAACACCTAATAAATTATCACTGAAAGATGTACTCACAACCTTGAACTCCAGCACTATATAACAACTGACAAACAGACACCCAAGATATGAAGACGCATTTCAAAACTTGGCAAACAGACACTTTAGTTACGTGTAACGTGTTCGCGCCCGAGGTGAATGCAAACTTTCATGTGACAGTTTTGTTTGTGATTGCGCGTATGTAAATTAACAGCCAACAATCAGAAATACTTTGAAATTATGTCATTTAGTCCATGCATGAATTTTCAATTAAATTTTACTTGTTAAATGAAAAGAGAGAGCTCGTCCTCGTTTTTTTATTACCTACCTCGTAAGAGTTTCATAGTTTTACAGGATATCTTCTATAGAAGACAAGACGCAGTTTCATCCCCACTGCTCGGCTCCTATTGGTCGTAGCGTGGTGTTATTAAATCTATAGCCTTTCTCGATAAATGGTCTATCAAACACAAAAAAAAAATCAATTCGCACCGGCAGTTCCTGAGATAACCGCGTTCAATCAAACAGACAAACTCTTCAGCTTTAAAATATTATAAGAAGAGAAGAGAAAACGAGAGTTATAGGTAGTAAGACAATGTGTAAACAGGTTTATTTTTAACCTACTTCCGAAAGAAGGAGGTTATCAATTCGGAGGTTTATATTTTTTTATGTTTATTCGCGCATACCTCCGTCGCTACCAACCGATTTCAAAAAATCTTTCTTTGTTGAAAAGGGTATACTTTCCAAATGGTCACATGAAAATTTTATTGAAATCGGACTAGTGGTTTTTGAAATATCAACAAAAACTTAAAAAAATATTAACATTATCTACACCGATTATTCCGAGGTTACTAGTCCGATTTCGATTATTCTTTTTTTCCAATACCTGCCATTTGGTCCCTCATATCTCATTTCTCGTTCAGTAGTTTTTATTTTTAGCTTATTGACATTTGATTGACACGGATAACAAAATTCTAGTGCACATGTAAGAAAATAATGTATTTGACAATAATTTGGGTTGAATATTTAAACTAAAAGGGATAAAATACTTTTCTTTCGAAAGTAGGTGGCAAAAAAGTCAATTAAATAATAAGCAAAATCAAGGACTTTAGAAAGAAAAGTTATTTTGTAGTTTATTGTAACCTTTTTTGTGGTTGTTTTTGAAGTTGGTTACATTTTTGAAGTGAAAACTTCTTTAGCGGCGTTGAGCACTTTTCTGTAATGGGTATAAAATCTTAAACTCGCGTCAGGACACTCGCGTCAGGACACGTGACCCTGACCGAAAAAGCGTAGGACGGCGCAGGGCGCTTGCGTGAATGTTCGTGTGACTTTATTACTTTTAAAGAAGTTTGTATGCTGGATACATTCGTTGCTAGGTAACATTGTTTATAAAAGATGTAGGTACGTCACATTGGAAAATTATTGAAATAAAAATTCAACCATTTTTGCGAGTTTTACTAAAATCTGTTCACAAGATATTTCCAACAATTACTATTCAAGTTTTCACTTCTGCCGGCACTCCCAGAGTGCAACCCGTCTTTTTTTTTTTGAAAAAGTT
Organism: Agrotis puta; assembly: GCA_943136025.2. Taxonomy (NCBI): domain Eukaryota; kingdom Metazoa; phylum Arthropoda; class Insecta; order Lepidoptera; family Noctuidae; genus Agrotis; species Agrotis puta. Next base: position 3,699,172 of record OW964182.2, read on the forward strand.
TTTTGTTAAATCTCATTTCCTTTATTAAATTTTCCCTACTTATTATTAACATTTTTAAATTCTTTTACAAAAAAATGAAATAAAAACAAACAATAGTAGGTACAATTAGTAATCTTTAATTAATTATTATGAGTCATATTTATACATAAGTATTAAAATTTTCTGTTAAAAATCAAAGGGCAATAAAAACTTCAGGGCAATTATGCAAGTTTAATGCAGCACGGAAGTATTATTTTCTTCAGGAAACTCGGTTACCGGTATTCTGGATTTTCATCTTCAGGACACGGTCCATATTTGGCAACTGTCAAAAATTTGTTCTCGCATAACATGCAGTAAGAGTTGCCGTAGGTCACCCCATCTGAACCACACACGGGTGAATACACCATTGGACATGGACAATAACGACGCATTTCGACTAGTGTTAGGAACACTGTCAAGCAGAAAATTATAGCTTTCATATCGATTCTGAAATAACTATTTTTTGGGATTTCTAAAGAATCTCTTCAACTCTATGTTAAGCAATTTAAACTGATTTTAAAATACTTCAATGACTAACTTCTTTTTATAGACTAAAGTAAAACAGTAGGAATTTATCGGTGCATTTAGAAAAATGTTTAATTAAAAAATACACGTCTCCACAGCGTATTTATAATTACATTAAAATCAATTTGTTATACAGTTCAAATGCGTTAACTAAGTTTACGGAATTAACTTCTTGACTCCATAATAGTGATGAGTGTATTATGCCGAAGCGAATGCAAAATAATCGAATATCAATTTTATTGATCTAGCGCTATGTACGAGAATATCGAATACCCGTGATCCTAAGGGTCTAAAACAACCACTACAAGCAATGTTCCGATGTTCAATTTTTTTTATAAAGATTTTCTTCGCAACATCATAGGCTATTTTTCTATTATTCATTAACGAAGTGCCAAGTATTACAACCCAGTCGTAGTGGTATACGCCTACGGCGACGGATATTGTTAGACGATCTTCGGCCACCGCAGATGCGGGCATGCGTCCGGCGAGTAATGGGCGACTCGCTGTCCAACCATGGACCATGCCCTGGTCGACGGCGCGTTCTGTTCCACGCGCGCCTCGAAGAGTGTCAACACAATGACGGGGCCCAAAGCCTGCCGGGGTCGCGGGACTAACGAATTACTGTGACCCCGGAACATAAAGGGCTATTGAAGGACACTGGATTTTAGTCAGTACAAGTCTGATAGTCCCTCTCGCTGTGTCCTCGGTGGGAGGATTCATTTCATGATTTTACCACGATGAAAAAAAAAACTGGGCCTAGTTAACATTTAGAAATCCCCTTCCCGATCCCACCATATCCAATACATACGAACTCAAATAAAAATCGAGATCCGTTGAAAAATGCTCGCATTACTTAACAACGGACAAACAAACTCACAAAGAATTCAAAAGATAAAGTTACCGCTTTGGTTATAAAAGAGAGATAAAAATATAACGACGTCTTTGACTTAGTGTTGCCCTTTGACGCTTGTTACAAGTTTCTCCTTGTTAAGTTAACTGGAGGAAAAAGTTTTGTGACAGCTAATACTGCTGAGGATGAGGATTTGATATCCTTTGTGATGTTCTTCACTCGGGCTTAGATTACGGAGGCTGGATCCAGCTTAGTAGTTAACGATATCAGTGTAGCTTAGTTAGATTCGAAGTCTAAACAGATGCTGATTGTACGTTGCATTACTGAAATTTTATTAATTTAGATTTACTATTTGTAGGCATATTGGTACAAATTGCCTGATTAGAAACGACAAATGGATACACATAATTGAAAATTAATTATTGAGTACGTTCTGCCTAGACAGGGTAGTATTTGAGTGTTCACTTTTTATAATTAAGAATTTTAAATAATATTTGGATTTTGGCCTTAAAATGGTGCGTTATTTGTGTACGACTACACGCTGCGGATAGATTTTTAGTTTTGGTGACAGTTAATATTACATTGGGTGCCGTGCTCTGTCTTACTTTGTCGTAGACGTCCAGCGCCGTAGCTGAGTAATCAATTATGTTAAAACTAATTAATGTAATTGTGTCGTTGATACAACGAAGAAAGTAACTTACGCAGTCACAGTAGTCACTTAACATAATTTTTGACGTTATTTTAAAACTATATGATAAGGGAAAGTCAAATAATTATGACAGCAAGTAATTGTGTGTGCTAAGATTTAAGCTGGTCACTTATTTTATCGATAACTTATTTTTGTAATAATGTCTTTGGGTACATTATTTGATGAATAATAATAAGAAAAAAATTATTGACCACGGTTCAAATCGACATTTACTAAGTAACGGAAGACAGAAATGGTAAATAAATAAAATATTTAAAACTCAGCACATTAATAGCGAAGTGTCGAGCTTACATAATTTAATTCCCTTTAATGTGACGGGAAATGTTAATAATATTTACCTTCCATCTCGTTATACTTGGATGTCTCAGAATATTTTATGAATTAAGTTACTACGTAATTTTTATATGGAAAACGTTTTTAATACCCTGTACATAGAGCGTGTTTTACGTCAAGGGGATCAATTTATACTTGACTAGCCTTAGCCCGCGGCTTTAGACGCGTTAATTTAGAATTTGATATTCAAGTCGGTTCGGTCTTGTGTCGCCACCTATTATCACACAAATATTGTTTTTATTTTCCTCGAAAATAGTATTATGTCAGTTTCGGTGTACTTGAACATTTTAATTTGAGCATAATATTACTTTAGGATTACTATTAGGCTATGAAGTTAGGAAAAAGAAAATTACGAATTAAGGTTCCGGTTACAAAAAAAAAAAAACATGGAATGTTGTTCCATTCCTATTATCTTTCTCCATTCCTTTTCTTTTTCCAGTTCCATTTATCTATAATATATATGTATTTAGTAATATATAAGTATGTTTATCAGTTGTCTAGTCACCATAACACAAGCTCTGCTTAGCTTGGGACTAGAATGCGTTGTGTGATAGTTGTTGAATATTTATTTATTTATTCCTTTACTGAATTATCATTATGAGTAGTTCTCTATATATCTACATAAAATTGTGATTGCTTGGAATCTATAATGATGCACCCTATTATGACATCATAATGGCACGATTTGGGTAGTTATCAAAATGCTGTAACTCATTACTTGCATTCATAACGATCTATATGAAAATAACTTCCTAACTATTCAACCTTGAAAAGGTAAATAACCAAATAGGTTTATGCAGTAAACAAGGGGCACGTTGATAAATAATCGTGGTGATTCAGAACGGATGTTGTAAATTGTTCCAACGATGGCTGCTTTAGATAAATCAAGTTCCATGTAATCTCAAGCTTGTGGTTCTGAAACCAGCGGGGGTAAGGTACAATTATACTTACCCACATGTTATGTGGTGATGTGCCAACAGTAGCGTTTAATGTAAAGACGAGTCGTTCACATTTAGTACAAATGCCAGCACATCAAAGTACCTCAATGTTTAAGATTTATTAAATAGATTTTCAACCTTTTCACAATAGTGGAAGGTTAATGTTTAATTGGAAAAAATTGACAGATTGTGGTAGGTTGACCTGCTGGCGTCTGTACATTATAAAACAGCAAATCGACAGCACTCGCGTTGCGGTCACAGAAATTTAATATGTATTTTTCTGTAATAGGATTTTTTTTTATCGTGGTAAAATCATCAAATGAGTCCTCCCACCCAGGGCAGGGCGGGAGGGACTGTCAGACTTGTACTGACTTGTATCCACGGTGTCCTTCAATAGCCCTTTACGTACCGGGGTCACGGTAATCCGTTAGTCCCGCGACCCCGGCAGGCTTTTTCTGTGATAGGTAAGGCAAAACTGGAACAGCTTAGTTATAATTATTGAGTAACACAGGAAGAAGTCGAGTCATAGAATACAATACTTTTTTTTTATAAAACATATACATTGTGATTTTTTATTAAACAAGCAAGAAGATAAATGCTTGATCTAAACAACAATTCTTGAAACTATTAACTTACATTTTTATTTTAAAGCTGCAGCTTAAACACGCCACATGTAGTTTTTTTTCCTTGCACAGATTTATATTTTCACCTGTACTATACTATAGGCTAAGTTAAATTGATTTCTCATCACGTTTCAGTAAACATCGTTTTTAGGATTAATGCCCGCTGTTTTCATGGCCGCGCAGTAAGGATGTGTGCGGAATCGATTCTTTTGCCCGCCGATCCAGAAGTAAGGGATCAGCTGTATTTTGTTTAACATCCCAACCTTAAGCCGGGATATACTTTCTCTTTAGTTTTGTATCTACGGGATTTATGTAATGTAAGCATAATCTGCTTTCTATAAAGTACAGTAAAATTAACGACGACTTCTTTACTACCGTAACTTGCTCCTACTTTGATCCTCTACGGGTAATCATGCTCCTGTTCTGTAAAAGGTTTTCGAAAATTCTCGTTGAAATTTTTGCAATAATTCGTTAAATTGTGAACGCGTTATTATTTGTCAAAAATAAATTAATAATATACTTTATAATATCCATTTATATATAACTAAATCTTAATTTGTAATTTTTAGTAACTTTTAAATAAGCTTTATTTCTTCAAAATAACACATCAAAGTAAATTTTAAAGTTGATTTTTTTATGTTATATATTCACTTGATTGCATTCAATTAAGCATACTGTAACTGCGTCTTAAAAAGATGCAGCGATTAATTCACCAACCAGTTTTGATTTGCGGCAAACTAAACACAGTAGTACCCAAACATGAAAATTAGAAAGTTTTCTATATATATAAAAGGAGAACTGACTGACTGACATATCAACGTACAGCCGAAACTACTGGGGCTAGGAATGTGAAATTTTGCACACGGCTTCCTATTATAATGTAGGGGAGCACTAAGAAGGGTTTTTTGGAAATTTAACCTTTAAGGGGGTGAAAAGGGGGAATTAGGAAAGTACGTAACCCACGCGGACGAAGTCGCGGGAAAAGTGCTAGTCACAACATATTGCCGGCATCTGTATTTCCCGACAGCTATAACCTTGGGATCTTCAAGTAAAGAGTGAATAGGTTACTTCTAGGCAAGCGTGCTTCACTGTCGACCACATTTTCGCTTACCATCAGGCGAGATGGTGGTCAAACGCGATACTATCATTAGGTAAACAAAAAAAAAACACCAGTCCCCTCTAAAAAAACGTCGAATCAATTAATAAAATATTACTGCTCAATCCCCTAACTCATTGGGGCATACATCACACACAAACATGTAACGGTTCGGTTGCCATCACTTATTGGCGTTACGGGTATAATCCAGTAAAATATGCAAGGCGCCTTCGGGGGCGTTGTTAGTGTGAGATTTGCATAATGGCCAATCAGTCGACAGGCGACGATTTGCGCCGTGTTGATGGTATTCCCATAAAGTTTTGCGTTATAGACGCCATCTTTGGTGCCGGGTGACGTGTGGGCGTTCGGAAATTACTAGGGGGAAACGATAATCGTTCTAAATGTAATGTATGGCACGATTTGCGTAGTTATTATAAAAAAAAGGAAAATCAAGCAACCTAACCTTTAGAACACTATCAGCAACCTTCTTAACCACAAGCTAAATCAAGATTCCTTTGAAATCCTTAATTTTATGCAATAATATACTCTTAGATCATAAAATAATTTCACATAACTTGAGTACAACTAAAATAAACATCAGACTCCATTCTCAAAACGTCAGCCGCGCAAAAGTTTAAGCTTTGAATTGCAGATAGTAAACTCATTTCAATTTCCCAACTTCACGGCTTTTAACTCAGAGTACGGTGTTGCCGGCATTTTCCCGGTAAGATCCCCCATCGATAAATCTAGCCACTTTTGCCTAACTTTGTTACTGAGGTGGGACAAATTCGTAGGAACTTGGCGACCGTCATTTTTCATTGTTACTTTACAACACGTTGCGTCGCCGTACTTACTTTTTGTTTTGTCCAATTTTATTGTGGTGATAACTTGCGCTTTTTCTAAATTTATTGTTTGCAATTTTTGTAATCTTCCATTTTATATTTATGGCTGATGAAATTGCTGATTGCTTGGCTTTTGAATCTGTAGCGTGAAGAAATATCTTGAGTAAAGTGCTGGTCGCGGGACTCACGAATTACCGTTACCCCGGAACGTACAGGCCCATTGAAGGACAACGTGGGTTTTAGTCAGTACGAGTCTGACAGTCCCTTCCGCTCTACCCTGAGTGGGAGGAATCATTTGATGATTAAACACTTTAAAAAAAATGAGTAAAGTGCTGACTCGTGATAGCTTTCGAACTTAAGATTTTTTATTGTAGGTACAGGCCTGAAAATTTACGTCTCAAGTGTTCGATGAACAACACCTATTTTGTCCCGTTGAACTTAGTTTAAGTCAGTGCCGTAATCATTCTTATATGTGTAAGTAGGTCATTATCCTTAGAGATCTTGGGTACATAATTTGTGGTGCAATAAAAGCAAACATTCTGAGGTTGATTGCACTATGGTTAAACTTGAAGATAAAATACTGAACTGGGATTAATGTTATCGTCGAGCTTTTCGTTTGAACTGAACTTAGTTCTAATCGGTGGAATTTGTTCCATTGGATTATGGTAATAAGAACTTGGGTTAAGGCGTTTCAGTGTACCTAAATAACGTATTTTAATTCCTTGTTTAAAGTATTTGAAACGGTTATTAATTGTGGTCACTATTATCGAAGCGAGTCATTATTCTTTTGTAGGGTTCTTGGAGTATGGAATGTAAGAGTTAACTTTACTTGAAATATTTTTTAGTAAATTAATACTGAATGGTATCTGTGTTAGAAATTCGTTACATTTTAAGCCAAATACTGTTGCAATTTCTTAAAAGTAGAATTAACAGACAACAATTTCGAGGTTTGTTACGGAACTACAGTTAAAGTTCGGTGCAACCGATCGGCAAGTTTACAGGTAACACAATGTTTCAGACACAAAGCACTATAAAAGAGAATAATTGGCTTGCTACTGTTCCTACTCGTAATTCAGTTTGTTTAATTTAATCTATATATAATTACCTTGGAGCTTGTTTCTTGGGAAAGGTACTGTTTTTTATAAACTAAACACAATAGATATTTTAATTAAACGAAGTTAAAACATTTTGTGGAAGATTCTGGGAAAATTTATTATTATATTTTGTTTAAGATTAAAAGTATGTTGAGACTATTAAGTAGACCTTAATACTTTTCCCACACTGGGAATTTTCAGAAATTCTGAGAAGAAGGGTGGGGGGCAACGTGTTTATTGGAAATAAGTAAATAATGTATCCTGGGTGCATTAACAAACATTCAAACTTACATGTTTTTTTTGTCTAACTCCCCTACCTCACCACCTCTTAAATATCCATTTATTATCTTTTTCTATAAAAATGTTGTGTCATGGTGTTTGAGGTTGTGCTTCTCCGTAACGGCTCTACCAATATTAATGAATTGACCAACCCCATTAAAAAAATATTGAACGTTCAAAAGTGGGCACAGATATTCTAGTGTTTTATAATAATGTCTATGGAACACAGCTAAGCTATTTAAGCAAGGCTAGAGTAGATCTAGTAAATTCCAAACATTTGCTATAGCTCTGTGTAGATGGTTTGAAATCTTTACCAATAACATTAAACTTGGGCCATAAAACTAGCGTTAAAAGGCAATAAAAATTAGAGGTCAGAGGGCAATAGCTTTTCGTTTTCCGGTATACTGGCATACCAGTAACACCTACCAATGTGAATTGTTTTGAAGAATAGCATGGATTGTCAAAATATATCAGATTGTCAAATCATAGAACAAATGGAGCTTATTGTTTACTTTTTTTTATTTACTATTTACTTTATAATTAACAGTTTTTTTTTTAGATATTTTCAAACTTACATGTAATGTATGCTGGTCATTCTCGAGTATCTAAACAACTGAATATTAGTCAGCATGAGTAACTACCGTTTTATTAAACAACACTACAATTATAGTGTCGTTAAGTAACACGGTAGTTACTCAAATATTTTCGAAAGTGCATACAGAAAACTTACAGACATGAAATTGTTTGGTGGTGGAGGTGATTATGGAAATTATTTTTACAACTCATTTTTGCCTCTGTGTTTGCGCCTTTTAAGCTCCCCTACATTACTTCCTTTTCAAGTTAAATGCAAAAAAGTAGTGTATAATGCTTTTCAGGATACCATATATATGTATCTCATTAACAACAGTCATCGCTATTATTTGAATAAATTTAATTCAGCATATTTACCATGTTTATTATTTGTTTCGAGTTTCCAATATTTCGGCACTGTTGCAAGCGCCGTGATCACGAATGAACTGAACTAATTGCGGGTGGATGTAAACATGGTAAATATCACGTTTTAAATCCAGAATAGTAGAGTCAGTGACGTTGATAATTGGCTATTTGACTGAAAAATTATAATTAGTCCGTCACTTAGATTATCAAAAAATATTCGACCCGATTTTTTTCTTTTGTTTCGTAAACCAATATTGTCGGAGATACGATCCTTTCAAAATTGGCAATACGTCACAATTTAGTACAATTTCTATTGAATTCTGATGTCACTAGCCCCTACTCTCGAGTTTTGATGCGTTGTACGAGTATTTTGGTGAATATTCATTGATTTTACAAAAGTAAAAATACGTGTCCGTTATTTGTTTTAAACTCTAAATGACGGACTTATTATATTTGTAATTTGTAGCTACTGTCAAATAGCCAATTATTCCATGGGAACATAATATCGGCACGGAAGGGCCATACCAAATTTTATCCAAATTCGTTTCGCCGTTTCTGCGTGACAAAAATACGTCCATCTTACTCACAAACTTTTAGATTTATAAAAGTAGTAGGATATAATATTCAGAACTACTGATCCGATTCCAAAACTGCTTCACTAATGTGATTTCCGACCATAACCCGACCGAATACACGAATAAAACCCTTAATAGAATAGCTTTACCTATGAAGACACAACTCGTCATTTTCAAGTTGTACCAACAACAATTGTAACAGTGTAACATTATATTTACATATGTAAAAAACACATCAAAACTAAAAGAATAAGAAAGTCCGACATTTTGTCCTTAGCGCTCGGTTTCTCTGGCCCGAGGCATCACTCACAAAAGTTTATGTACCCTCGTGAGAGGACGACAAACAAATTTGTGTTCCTGGATATTATAACAATGATACTTAGTGTTCTAATAATGCTAAAATGTTTGTATTATGCGGTTTACCTACTACAATCGTGTTGGATTGTGTTGGACATTGTGCTTGTCTAGAAATAAAGCATTTATGTACTAGGTACATAAGTTGAAAATCGAATTTATTAGTACATTATATTTAGTATACGTATTTCTTTAAATGTTTAGGTACACCTGCACTGGAAGGTACATTTGAGTATATCTGGAAAGATAAAATAAAAGGTAGGTATAAATCAAGGCCTATTGGTGAATGTCGCAATAGATTGTGTTAATTAAGTATCGTTAAAAAAAATCTAAAGAATAAATGTTAATTTCGATAAGTTAATAATATGTTACTAAACACAGTATTAACTTAAAAAAAAATTGTATGTAAAGTGAAGGAAAACGCCGAGATATCATACATTAATAACAAACTTCAAATGTGCATAATGTCTTCAGAATGTTGAAATTAAATGCCGACGGAATGCTTACAACGAGCGAAGAATTTAACATGAGAACTCGTTTAATGTGTCTGCGTTATATTTTATGAAATGCCAGTGTTCTATTACGCTAAGTATTTTTTCCTTTGTTATTTATGAAATACGAAGAGAGCAGCCTTTTATTTCGAGCATTAGTACTAATGTGAATATACTTATTTGTTCAAACTATAATATAAGTCAATTTTTTTTAAACAATAATTTGTCTGTCTTAGCTACCGTGCGGATTGGTATGGTAAAGAAAACATATTAATTTTTATTTCATAAATCGGAATTTATAGAGAATTTTTAGGTAAATCTAACATAACAAACTGAGACTGATTTGGAGACACGAACCAGTCAACAAATTTTTTAAATTTGCCGTTACCAAATTAGCAAAACAAAAACCATTTTGACTTCTCAATGCGAAAAGATATAAAACTAAATATACCATTAAAAAGCCGTCACCAACTGCAGTACATCAGACATTTGAAAGATATTAAAAGTCACCTCGAACCAGGATCAAGTTCTACATTTATATAAAGGTTTCCACCTTTCCGACGGTGTCCAACTTCGCGTTATTTGAATTGTAAAACACGCTCATAGTCGATTTAAATTTGAAACGACTTGGATTGATGCGCTGTTGTGGGCCTTGCCAGTTAAATGACGGATATTCAGTCCTCGGAAATGTTCAAAATATGCATCATTTTTTATTCCTTTGTTTTTGTAACAGATTTTATGGCAAGCAATATTTGAGATATCTACACAAGGCTTTGCAAACATTATTTAGCGGATAGGTAAATTGTTTTTGGTAATGAAGGTCACTTTCCCAGTTTTTTAGGATTCCGTAGCCAAATGGCAAAAAACGGTACCCTTATAGATTCGTCATGTCTGTCTGTCTATCTGTCTGTCCGTCCGTATGTTACAGCCACTTTTTTTTAGAAAGTATAAGAGCTACTCTTTCAATCAACTCAAATACAAAACAAAATCACAAAGAACTACAAGAACTTTCACATTATGATGATACTTGCTGCTACGGAACCCTTCATGGGCAAGTCCGACTCGCACTTGGCTGCTTTTCTAGTCTTGGGAGACTCCAGCGTGTAATCCTCTCCCGCTGACTGCTAAAACAGCTAAGTGTAAAACAAGTGAAAAAATATAAATATTTTATGGTTAGTAGATCTAATGAAGAGTCGTAAGGTTACTTTGAAAAAGAGAAATCATTTGAATAATTGACAGGTTTTTACATTATAATTTCAATAACTACTACTACTAAAAGTATAATGGAGTCATTTAAATTTCTTCTAATTTTTGTTTATCCTGTTGCTTTACAGTTTGTCGGAATCTTTATAAATATCCTTAATGTAGCGTAGCTATAGTCCCCCGAGTGGTTTTGAATTTTAAACTGACAGCTTAATTGGCTTCCGAACTGTTACCAGAACTCTGTTAATAACCATGCAGTTTTGCCTGTGTGCTCGTGAAAGAAACATACGTTATTAGGTCAGCAATATGCGCAGTTTCGGAGCTCTAGTTCAATCGCTAGTTAGGATTTTGAACAAGTTTTAATTTACTTTTATATGATGAACTATCAGTTTAAAACAAACCGATCCCTTCTAACTTTTCATTGAAATGGATCAATTTCATAAATTTATATATAATTTTTAATTTATTTAAACATTTGGTGAAAAATTTTACGCATTATTTTGTAATCTATGACTGGTGTCTTACCATGACGTATTAGAGCGTAAGTAGTTCAGCTGTGGGAACAAGATGGCACTAGATGACTTGTTTAGCTTTGTCGCTTTCCCTCAGCCTCAGTTCATTTTTTTTTGTAATTTTCAATCTGGTCATCATCTGCCTAGCCTTTTCCCAACTATATTGGGGTCGACTTCCAGTCAAACAAGATGCAGCTGGATATCAGTATTTTACATGGAGCGACTGCCTGTCAGACCTCCACAACCCAGTAACTGGGTAATACGATACCCCATGGTAAGACTGGTTGTCAGACTTTAGAGCTTCTGAATAACATTAACGACTGTCAAAGATCTACAAATGCCAGCTGGGACCAACGGCTTTACGTGCTTTCCGAGGCACGGAGGAAACTCGCTATGACAGATGGTCACAGATCTACAGACCAACCTCGCCAAGCGCGGCTTAACCCGGAAGGTCGGCCTGTGCGGCTGTATTTATTTAGCCACGAGCTGCTAGTGATTTTCAATTCTGGTGTCAGAGTTAAATTAACCCGCCTTTGAGAACCCTTCAGTCTCTGACATGGCTTTAGACTTGTATAAATTACGTATATATTAGCCCAAGTTTTCAATCGATGTTTTTCTTTACCGACGTCAGTGATGTCACGTTTAATTTAAAATTAATATAATTTATGTACTGATAAATTAAAAAGACACATTAGTACTTGCCCAGGATTGAAATAACAAACTCGCGCATAAGAGGCAGTGTATTAACCGCTGGGTCATCACGATTGTTTAGTATATTTATAGACAAAATAACACGAGTTTTCACGTTTTTGTCACGTAAAGTAAACGGGGACTATGACGTTTTTTTGATGGATAAAATTAGTGTTTCGTTCGTATACTAGAGGCACTTTCCTTACGTGATACTTCGTAATACTACAAGTACGCTGTCTGGCCGAATACGTAGAAACCATACAGTAATTGTATTTAATCATTTTTATTTCTACAATAAAAATGATTAAATACAATTACTGTATGTTTTACAAGCAAGAAAATCCAATTGTAGTCCGAGCACATTCAATAATCTCACTGCTGACGATAAGGCAACGTACACACTGTCTAAAATTATCTTAAAACCTAAGCTCAACAGTTCTATAAGATGTGAATCTTACAGAACTGCTCACAGTTATGAACAACATAGAGCTATAATTCCAACATTAAGTTATGACGAGTAACCTAAGCCTTAGGAGGTACTGAGACCTTACATCAGACATGAGAACAGTTGCCTAAAGTATGTGCGGTTTGTTTGTTTCGGTCTTATGTGCAAGTACTTTCAAATTAATGATTGTCTAAGTAAGTCTGCGTATATTGTAGGAGAACGTCCACATATTAAACTTTAATTACAACCATGTTTGAGTAACGAAGTGAGTCGTCTGTAATGGGAATCATTAATTTAAATATTGGTTGGTGTAGTTTTTTGTGTAGCTTGCAAACTATGATAAAACTTCTTTAAAATTGTAATATCACGTAAAATATAACAAATAAAAGAGTAACTTAAAAATCAAACCTGTCTGCCTAATATAACAACAATTTTAAATCAAAAACTTAAAAGAAAAATAATCAAGCCATATTTTAGAAGACAATAACATTCATTTGTGCTGGTATTTTTTATCGGTATGGCAATTATTGCTGATTTCTGATGTCATGAGCATAAACTGGACGCTGAAATTGACTGGAGTTTTGTGGCGTTATATTTTTGTAAATATTTATTGATTTAACAGAAGTAAACGTGTTTTTTCTTTTGTTAAATCATACTAATATTTTTCAACTTCTTCTTCGTCGTGTCAATGATTCCTTTAAATTATATGTTTCGACCAAAACTCTGCCACTAAATTATTGATTAATTAAATTTGCAATTTATGGTCGCGGGACTATTTTCTCAGGTAACCGTGATCACCTTCATATATTTTAATGATATCTGTTTCCCTTGAAACCATGAGCCTAAAATAATCTGGATATTTAGAAAATTCAAAAGCAGCGTTGTCTTGAAAAATGCATAAGAATTTGGTAGCGGGCCAATATTGTAGCAAGAGCGTATTGGTTTACAAAAGGAAAATTGCAAATAAAATATTAGATTGTGTTAGCAATATGTTGCAATATGGACAAATATTTTCTATAACAGTTTTTGAGTAATCTTCAAGAAATACACGATACCAAATTATCAATAATTTTGATTTCTCAGGATTCTGAGAAAAAGTACAATTTAATTAATATTGACGTTTAACTTTATCGTTGAAAAGTTGCTTTTCGTAGAAATTGTTAAAATAGTTTTTTTTTAATTGTTAATAGTTACAGACTTACGAACCGCTTTAAAAGCGATCGCAAATCTTAACAACAATCTTATATGTATCCCGATGACCGACAAATTGTCTAGATTCGTCTATTTCGTTTTCGTTCATTCTAGCAAGCAGTTTTAAAAAGTCTCAGTCAAAAGAATTACCACTGTCGCGGCAGTTTATTGTGCCAACAATATTCATATTTTCCCTTGACCATGTCTCGAAACATGCTATTTTTCACCCTTAGACGCGGTGACGCTAATATAATTACGTTTCCGACACGCAAATAGCACATAATTTTGATATCTGAACCATGCAGGAGCATGAAGGTTTTATTGCTTAAAATAATTTTCTTTATGAACTTAATGTTGGACCGTAATCTGAATGGAAGCATTTTTACGATAGGTATTAGTTTTATTACCTACTAGTGGGCGCCCGCGGCTCCGCCCGCGTGAATGTCGGTTACCGCTGCAAAAAGCCTACTCAGGAAAGACACGGTCAGCAACATGATTCCCAGGTCTATTCACAGACACTGACACTAACATCGACGACGCAGTCATCGCAAACAATCGACATAGATAGATATTGTGTGTCGCGGACTTTTTTGTAGATATTTATAAGATCAACAATTAATTAGAACATTTTATGGTTCTATCTTTTATAGTTTAGGCAGCGTACGCAAAATAAGTAACTTTTCTGGTTTTTTTTTACACCCTGTGGCCGAAAAACCCAAATATCTTACGGAACCCTATTTTTCTCCAAAATAAAATATAGCCTATGTTACTCGTGGATAATGTAGCTTTCGAATGGTGAAAGATTTTTTTAAATCGGTCCAGTAGTTTTTGAGCCTATTCATTACAAACAAACAAACAAACAAAGTTTTCCTCTTGATAATATTAGTGTAGATAGTGTAGACTACCAAAATAACTGATATTCGTACCTACTATTGCTTCAACTATAAAGAAATAAAATGTAAACTAATAATATATTTAAACACTACCAAAACCTCTAATACCTATTTCATAAAATAACAACAAAACAAATCTAAAAATACAACTATTTAAAGACTAAAAGTAAAAAGGGGCACACCGCAATCGCGGCGGTAAGACCCCTCTTTGAGGAGCGGCTGGATAGGGGTCACAGCGTCCTGACCTACCTCATGACGCAGGTCTTCACCGGACACGGAAGTTTCGGGAGATACCTGTGTCTGATAAGGAGGGAAAAAACTCCTGGGTGTCACCACTGCGAGGATCGTCCGGAGGACACGGTGGAGCATACGGTGCAGGATTGCCCTTCTTGGGCAGAGCACCGCCGTGTCCTCACGACGGCGATAGGCGGAGACCTCTCGCGCCCGGCTCTGGTCGAGGCCATGCTGCGGGGCGAGACGGAGTGGTAAGCGGTCGCCTCCTTCTGCGAAGCAGTCATGCTCGCGAAGGAGGAGGCGGGCCGCGTGAGGGAGAGGACAGCGTCCTCCCTCCACCCCAGCCGCAGTGGTAGAGGCCCACGGCGACGGCCGTCGCAAGACGATCTCCGGCCAACGTAGGCGCGGGCATGCGGGCGGCGAGTAATGGGCGGCTCGCTGTCCGACCATGGACCATCCCGCAACCCCGGCAGGCTTTGGCCCTCTACAGGCCCCGTCATTATGCTGACACTCCTTGAGGCGCGCGTGGAACACAACGCGCCGTCGACCCGGGACTCACAACTTACCGCGACCCCGGTACATAAAGGGCTATTGAAGGACACCGTAGATTTTAGTCAGTCAAGTCTGACAGACCCTCCCGCCCTGCCCTGGGTGGGAGGACGTAAGAGGAGATAAATATAATCAGAAAGCTCCGAACTGCTAAGTTATCGGGAGTTTCACGTGTTATTGTGAGTCAACCATAAAAGACAGACATATGCTGTCAAGGAATATTTTTATATAATTTTAAGGAGAACATTTCCGTCATACATGATTTCTATGTAGCTTTAACCATTAAAGCTGCACACGCGACGGAAGTTTAAAAAATAGAGTAACTTCTCCCGTTTTCCCAATATTTCCTTTCACTGCTCTGCTCCTATTGATCGTAGCGTAATGAAAAGTAGACTATAACCTGCCCAGGAGTATGAAGAATAATCGTGCCAAATTTCGTTAAAATCCGTCGAGTAGTTTTTGTTTCTATAACGAACATACAGACAGACAGACAGACAGACAGACAGACAGACAGACAAAAATTTTACTGATTGCATTTTTGGCATCAGTAGCGATCCCTTATCACCCCTTGATAGTTATTTTTTTTTAATATTTCATGTACAGAATTGGCCTCTCTACAGATTTATTATAAGTATAGATAGATTTGTTGGCAATTTGATTTGGGTCATCAGATTATTCCAGCAAATTGAGTTAAATAAAATTATTGTTATTTCATATGAATAATGGTTTCAAAAGGATTCTAGTCCTTTAATGTGGCTGTATTATGGTGGCCTATGTATGCATATTGAAACTGTTATTATCAAACATTTTTTTTTTAAGTGGTAAAATCATTTTATGAGTTCTCCCACCCAGGGCAGAGCGGGAGGGACTATCAGACTCGTACTGACTAAAATCCACGGCATTCAATAGCCCTTTGCGTACCGGGGTCATGGTAATTTGTGAGTCCCGCGACCCCGGCAGGCTTTGGCCCTCTACGTTATTATCAAGCATAGTATCACTATCAAAATGACTGATTCGTATTTGTTACTTGTCCATTATTACGGTCAATGTTTTTTTGTTCGTTGTGTTTTTTTGTTTCCTTATTATCCAGGTTTTAGGTATGACACTTCTACATTTTTTTTTACCTTTGACGTGTCCCGTTTATAAAAAAATATATTTCTCACCTCCTGTGATTCGTATCTCCCGTCAGTCGGTATTGACATTTGCCCGGAGCCCTGTTATACTTGATTGGCTTTTACAAGTTACGGGTAGTGCTGTCAAAATTCTGCTGGCTTTTTTGGATACAATAAAGGCTTTTCAGCTGAAATAGTTCACTAGTTGAATACTGTGAAAGCTTTTGCAATATTTTACTGAGTGGGTTTATGGTTAGTTGGTTACGTCAGAAGTACACTGTTCAAATTTATTTCTAAATTTTACGCAAAGCTTTCTATCATGGTGCCTATATTATGTATTATTCTTCTCTTATATTTTGCAATACTCATCACATAAATCGTTATGGTACATCCTGACTCCATGCATAAATCGTAGATCTAAAATAACAACGCAGGTGCCTTCGCCTGTGTAACTAACGCACACATAAACTCTAACTCGACTAAAAAACTTAAAAACAGAACTAGCAACCAACGCGTCGAATATTCCAAAAAAAGAAAACATGTTTACCCACAGTGTTGCGAGCGCAAAAAAACAAAATAATTGAATCGGGAAGGGGTCGCCCCGGCCCTGGCGTCGCGCGTTGATTGGCCGATATTCAAATTGAGAACTAACGAGATATCATGCGGCGTGTGCGCCTGATGACGTTTTACGGTGCGGCTAATATATTTCCTATCGCCTTAGGGAAGGTGTTAGGGGTAATGGGCCGAGGAATGGAGGGAGTGACTTAAAAATTGCACGAAGATATTGGTTGGCAAGGCTTTAGGTACGTATCTGTAAGATATATTTTATATCTTATTTTTTATTACAACTATTCGAAGTGCGTATGCCTTATTAGTTTTGCGACGTTACTTTGGTACCCGAGCACTTAAGTAGGTTATTTACTTGTTATTTACTTCAACTATGATTAAATTAAGTAATTATTTGAAGGTTAATTCATTTCTGATTTTTTAAACCTATGAATAAAATTTTATTTTATAATGCTGCACGTATATCTAGTCATCTCAATGTTATGTTGAGGAAAAATGGAAAACCTTTTTAATATCATTTTATTGTTTTTATTATGTTTATCATACTATTAGTAAGCAAGTAATCCAATAAATAAACATACTCGATGTTCATACGTGTATAACAAACATGTGTTGTTTAAGAAATAACATAATTTATTATACAGGATGTTTCGCTGTTGCTCCCATCGTTCACGGAGTAAAGATTGAACATGATTTGCGTTTTTCCTTGTTAGGCTCGTATTCTAAGAATCAACATGTTGTAGATATGATCGTGAGGAATTACATTATTACGCTAATTCTGATACGAAGGATTAAGTCACTTCTAATGTTTACGTTGGCTTGTTAATTCAGAAGTTATAAGTTATGTTTTCAAAGGTCTAGACAAAATTAGGTCCTAAAAAATGGGAGTCCCACTAAACAGTCTTAAATAACGCAATTTTACAGGATTGTTTATAATTACATGAATAATTATTATATGATAATTATTATGAACTATGATGAAAAATATATAATTAAAGATTTTAGTGATTATAATTTTTATTTTTATAACGGTGGTAGCAGATTAATATAATCAAGCCGCTAGCGTGAAATAATAAAGTAGAATAGGTATCTAATGGAGAACCAAAATTAATTTTGTTTTGATCTAGCAATCGATTTCAACATACACGTCATGCTCAGTTGAAGTTTTGACCATTAGACTAATGTTAGTAACAACACTATTTTCAAATAAATTGCATCATTTGTAATTTGTGAATTTAAAGGGGATTTCTTTGTTTATATACCAGATTTTCACGCCTAAACCGCTGGACCATTTGGATAAATACACCCATAGCAATAAACTCATGGACATACTTTAATATTAGTTTTTGTATTTCCTATAAAGCCCATGAATTTCATGATATCATAAACCATGGGATCTCAAAATGGTCGCGTATAAAGTCGTGGCGTGTGTTTACTTGCATGTTGTGAGACGATATTCATTATACACATTGTAAGTATAATTTCATATCAAGGAGTTAAGGTTTTCAGGTGTAGAATATCTGTAAGAGGTGGTTGCTGTTGTGTATCGAACACGTTGTATATGTTGTTATACCTTTGAAGTATTTTCATAAAGCCGGAGTTTTCCTGTTCATATTTTCCTTCATCAAGGAACAGAAAACTAAATTGTCATCACGAACGTCAAATTCAAAATTGATTACTTTAAGCTTTAACTAACTTTAAGCATTACTTACCTTTTAGTTTTGATTACTATCTCCAAAGACTTCCTCAATAAAATCGGATAATAAATAACGTATAACATTGTTGGTTAGGGAATGACGGTGTCAGTTACTTTTCTGGTTAATTTAAAGTCTCCGGCTTTAATGGCGAACTTTATGTACCGACTTTTATGTGCCAATAAAGTTTCTTTGAAACGAAGCAAGGCCGTTAATCTAGAGACCTAATAAAAGAAAAAAAAGTTACCGATGACGATGATAGCGTGGTTTTTTTTGACAAAGGATTATTTCTTTTCAGCTGGACTTGACGGAGAAAATTTCATCACACCAACGTTGTATTGAAGACTACGGTTTATGAAATTCCACACAAAAGAGCATTTTTTTTTCACGAAAAAACTTCCAGATCGTGAGTTATCAAATCATTTTATTTTATTCTAGCTCTCAGGTTCTAAGAGTATTCATAACAAATGTACACATAGAGAGTGTAGGAAGTGAGATGTTACCTCAACAGGAAGGGAATCTGACATACCGACAACTTGATGCGAGAGTGCCCATCGTCTCAGATAACTTGTTAAACCCTCTGTTTTACCCGCTTAAGGACGACTTAATTGTTTTAGGACGAAATATGAACTGTAACGGCTTATCTAATGGGACGAAGCCTGAAATCCAATACATGGAATCCGGGTGTGGAAGGTTGACCTTTACTTTTAATTACATAATCACACGTATATTACTGATAGGCTCGGCCAGAGGTGTGTATATGGTACCCATATTTCACTTGCTTTTTGTCATATTTTCATTTTATAAATGACACAAAAAAAAATGTTGTTGTTACAACAAGTAACACAAGGGCAACTAAAAACATAAAAACTACACGAGGTAGTTTTACTAAAAGCAAAAGCGAATTTTTCTGGCATGAGTATAATTGTTTATAGAGAAGGTACCTTATTGAAAATGTCCCCATTCTAAGGGTTAGTTACTGGGAGTACCTAAGCTACTTATGTATTCTGTACAGGCTGTTAGGGTTAATGTAGCCCGACATGTAGGTGATGGGTTGACAGAATGTTCCTAGTTTGGTACACTTTACGTCATAAAATACTGGACTTAAATTAATTTTGGTATGGAAATTGCGGGGTTTGTGACCGAGTCTGATTTTGATAGGTAAATTAGAATTCACTGATCATGCCTTAAAGGTTACATTTTCTGTTTTGTTTACTGATTCTTAGAGAATAATATAAGGCTCAAACCAAAAAGCCGCTGCAAAAACATTTATATTCACATAATACTTATCGAAGCCTAAGATAAACGGATGTTATGTGACGATTTACGGGAAACCATAAAAAGCTTCTTCAGTTTGTAAAATTATAGGTGTATTTTCTCAGATATAAAGACGAAATGATGTGACAAAAACGAGAAATAAAATGCCTCTATGGTGACATCAATGGTTCTAATATCTACATTTTTCCATTACAAAACTGCAGATCGATTGTTAAAAAAATAGACTGGCTTCAAGCATACTCGACAACAATTACCAATCCTTTTCAAAACTTCAAATTCTATACACATTTCACATACATCCGATTGAGCGCTTCAACGCTAGACTGCATAACACTTCAATCGCCACTTGCAGCGATTGAAGCGGACAAACAGTGGAACAGGCGATTTCAATCCGTCCACTAATTGAATATTGCCCAAGGGTGATATAACTCTCGACCGTATACGAATCTGTGACGACTATATCCGTACTGGGAGCCAGTTGTTTTGCTTAAACAACAATATATGTGCGTCAGGGAATAAAAAATGGCGCAAAAAGAGTTTCGGGTGGTGTTTGTAGCATTCGACCGCGGTTACAAGGTTTATGTTGCCAAAGCGAGAATTCGGTGGTGCGTGTTGACCTCTGAAAATAGTAGAGTAGAGGTGTGTGAAGTTATTAGGTACCTAGTATTTACGTTGTTCAATTGGCAGTCCGAAAAACCTTTTTTACATTTTCATTTTTACTGTTTTTGTTACCATAGGAGAGGCTTCTTAATTTAACTGTTATACCTGAGGGTTTCCATATATCCTCACACGAAAAATAAAGAAAAATCATAGGTTTAATTCTTTCGTGATGAGAAAAAATGAAATAAGATGCAGGTCGTGGATTTTATATTTTTCTTATAAAAAAGAAAGTTGCCCCACAATAGGAATTAATCCGGTGTTATAAATAGGTACATAAGGCGTACTTAATGCCGCAAGGCATTAACACAAACAGCAAGACCCTGCACAACTACTTTTAGTACTTTTAGTTCATACAAATATTAATCCGTGCGGGAATCGAACCCGCAACACGTAGCACAACAGCCCATCACTCAGTCACTGTGCCAACCATGTCGTAAACGTGTATCATGTGTCGTATATAAATGACAAACGTGTAGGTGCCACCGTCATTATTTCATACACGTAAATGATCTCAGAAAAAGCCATGCGCAGAATCGCCCATAAAATAAATCAGACGACAAAAGAAACCCCATAATGTTCGTTACTCAGAATTTTATTGCGTCTAAATGACGTACAGCGAAATACCAGCGTTCGGTTAGCGTATATACGCTTTAGTTTTATCGCCACGTTTAAGGGTTAAGTGCGAAAAGGAATGTAGATACGTCGCAGGGACGTGGAAATACTTTCACAGGTTATAAGTACTTACTTGACGTTTATGAGGCATGGATCGTTGTCGGTTATTCATGTATATTGTTAGATTAAACAATAAATAACCTGTTTTGTGTCTCATGGACGGTAGGTCGGGTTGTATGCATCCGGCCTTGTTGTACGCTGAATGTTTTACTAGAATTGATTACATACCTATAAGCATTGTTAATGGAAGAATCTTCTTATGACACTCTTCACGACATGGTTAATAAACCATGCCGTGAAAAATTTTACAAACTTATGTGAACGTTTATAATATTTTTTTTGGGTTTAGTCTTGGTGTGTTGTGAGCTGTGATCAGAGTTGCGTTTAATGTTATTATTAAAAAAAAAAAACTTTTTTTTAAACTGATCGCCTTCGAAAGCCACTACAAAAAAAGTTTAAAATAACTTGTCTGTCGATTAGTTTTTTTAGAAAAAGTAAAACATTTTACTTTTTCTAGTTCATTATATTCAACCAAAATTCGTGTCAAATAAGTAGTCTGTGGAGACCACGTCCAGTGGCGACCACGGACTAGCAAGCGCAGCGTTGGACGTCCACCAACAAGGTGGACAGACGACCTTATAAAGGTCGCCGGAAGATGCAGGTCGCTTCCAACCGGTACATGTGGAGATCTAAAGGGGAGGCCTATGTTCAGCAGTGGACGTCCTATGGCTGAGATGATGATGATGAAGTAGTCTGTAGTACCAGTAATAACATCATCCAAGTGCACAATAAGAAATGCTCATAAAATAAAAACTACTGAACCAAACTAAAATAATTTTTTATAGGATCAAATGACAGGCAATGTAGTATTTGCACAAAAAAGAATCACCAAAATTAGCTCACCCCTTTAGTTATGAGGAAAGAAACATAAAAAAAAATACAGTCGAATTGAGAACCACCTCCTTTTTTTCTACTCTTCGTTCTTCTTCTTCGTATCCAATACAGAATTATGATAAAAATATAGTAAAGCGTTACCAGAATATAACGTCCCGAATATGTTCTCTTCCATTTCCTCTTACACCTAAATACAAAATAACCATTACGCCGAAGTGTCGTAGCCCTTCGTAGCAGATCGTAGCACCTCGTAGCACTTCGTAGCACCTCGTAGCACATTGTAGCGACCCGTAGAATACATTAATGTTTTGTAGACAACGGTTATTGTAACATTTTCGCAGTATTGAGGTTACCTACGTAATAAAATATATTAGTACATATTATGTGGCATACGCTGGGATTGTATGTTGGTATAATGCTTAGGTAATTTTCTTTGACATACAATGTTCTAAGAGATAATAATAAGACAATACAAATATTAAATACAACCATCTTGAATATTGATATCTATTTATTGCTGGCATTTAATAGCAACATGATTTTTGATTTCCAAATATACATTGAATAGCAACATGGTTTTTGTTTATAAGTTGGAGGAACGGTCGATTAACAGACTTAGGTTTTGTGTAATTAATGTTTGTACTAAATTTGATGACTATCTGTTTCTTAATAGTAAGCAAAAACAGTTGCGAGCTTCACAATGAAAAAAGTATGCGGTCCAAAGTAGAATCCCCTTTGTAGGTTTAGGGACGAAAGGGACGAGTATTGTGGCCCAGTAGGTTTGCACCATAGCCAATAAATACGCATAGTTAAACGACACGTGTCTTGCGATAGCGACTGCGGAAGTCGTAAGCATGCTACGATCCACCGCGATACGTCGCCACTCATATACACGTTTCAATAAACCCAAGACACGTTTGCAATTGATTAATTACCCTGGCAACGTTAAAAGGAAGAAAGAAAACAAGAAAATAATCCAAGTGAAATTTACAGCTTCAAATAAACCTTAAGAGACGAACTCATTCAGCGTAAACGTAACCAACATAATCTCAAACCTCGAAATTAAACTGCAACCTAACAATGGCTTACAAAATTTTATTCAAACACAATTCACGAAGTGAATATCTTTCGATAATGACTGCTATTCATACTAACAATACAGCCAGACCGGATCTATAAAATCTTCCCATTCAAGACGTAGGTGCCTTATTCAACGGGATTTCTTACGAACGAGGCTCTATAACAATTCATTATAAGGCCATTGAGCTATTTCTATTGTTAACTTGGCCCATTATAGTCTCATTTAGCTTAGACCGTATTATAGGGTTAACAATGGCACTTTGTCGGTTCAATTATATCACGGGGATGTTCAAGTTATTCGGGCTGATGTGTTGATGGCTTGCAGTATTTATGAGATATAGAGCGCGCCAACCAGTTGTTGGTTACACAGTGATTAAGTGCCATTTCCTCGTCAATTTTAGTAGTAAAATGGTCAGGTAGGTAATTTTGAAATGCATAATAAATTGGGCAGTGAAACACAGTCTAATGTTTAGTTGGTTATGTTTGGAAAATTGGTTCATAAAAAAAAAAACGTAATTTCTTTTTTTTTGATCTCTAGAATAGAGATAAAAAAAAGAAAATATACATAGTTAAGAGACGTAGTTATTTGAAATTTACAATATTATAAGAATAATAAAATAATAATAGATTTAACTTATAATGTAGTAATATAAGTATGTAAGAATAATAAAAAGGGAAAAAACACATTTAAAGGGCATCAACAATTTACCCAGACCAGAGGTCAACGGGAAAAGTGCCCAGAAGGCTAGCAGCATTGCCGCGTTGGATGTCAGTATTTTGACCAAAAATGAGGCCAACCCTCTGGTCACGCGAAGAATCGACTATACGCTCAGCAATATCTTTTAAAATTTGGTGAGCACTCGGATCCCATGGTCCCAGTGTGTTTCAATGTCGAGCCATTTTGCTAAGTGAAATCGACAAAACATCTACATCATTATCGATAGATGATACAACATGCACCTGGTTTAACATGCTTCCCGAGACACGGAAGAAACTCAGCATGCAACAGATATCCGAATCGACCTAGGTAAACACCGCATTACTTGTGAGATTGATCTACCCACACCAAAAACTAATCAACGGATGTCTTTTGTTTTGTAAAGATTATAATGAAATAATAAGCGCTCTATATCTTATTAATACTATAAATATGATCCAGTATTGCATTTCGATTCCTGAGTATTATGCTATGAGATATTGTCTTCAGATGGAATGTCATACTGTGTCGTTGTACTGGCTACGTACCTAGCTAACTATTATTACACGAGGACAAGTGATACGTTTTGCTCTGACGACGCAGATTAATAGAACAAATAGTGTTGGAATTTAGACTATCATCATCATAATAACATATTTTAAAGAGAAACTAAATGTTAAATTTCATGCAAAAAATAAAATTTTGTATATATTTATATATTTTTTTTGGGTCATGTTAAAATCGAATTTTGAAAATCAACATAGTTTACGTAACCTTAAAGTATACTTGTAGTTTATAAATCATCTTGATTGACTATTCAGGATCACAATGTAGCAGCAGCAACATCACAATGCGATTGTAACAATGTTAAAGGTTTTTGTCCCAAACAATATCTACCATATTTAATGCATGATTACATGCATGGAAACATTGAATTATCAGACGTTAGACAAGATCCATATAACAATCTTGGAACCCAAAATGTTGCAAATAGAATTTTAATTCAAAGTCGTTGATAACATTTAAATCTATCATCAGTTGAGGTATTTATACGTGCACACAGTTTAATAATGGTACGTATATACATTTATCAGCTAACAAAGTAAATAACTTTTTTGTTAATGTTGGGAAAACTTTGGCCGAACAGATTCCGAAACATTGCACCCAACCATCTTTCCAAAAACAGAACAACAGCTGCAACCTGAAGTCATTTGCTATGCTGGATACTGACGAAAACGAAATATCCCAAATAATATCTGGCCTTAAAGATGACTGTGCAGTTGGATGGGATAATATAAGCAACAGGATCCTTAAACTCTTTAAGCATATATTAGCACCTCCCTTAACGCATATATTTCGAATCTGTCTTTCTAAAGGAATTTTCCCTAACTGTCTCAAAAAGGCTGTTGTTATCCCTATCTATAAATCTGGAGACAAGGACTTGGTTAATAACTATAGGCCAATATCATTACTCCCCTCAATCTCAAAAATATTTGAGAAAATTATAAACAGCAGACTAGTTAGCTTCCTGGAGAAAAACAACATCTTGTCACCAGCGCAATTTGGCTTCAGAGCCAAATTATCCACAGCCGATGCGGTGCATAGCCTTACCAATTATATCTCTGAAGAGCTGGGCAAGGGGAACCAGGTCATGGGAGTCTTCCTTGATTTAGCGAAAGCCTTTGACACGGTCTCCGTTTCTGTGCTCCTAAGAAAATTAGAGGCCATAGGAATAAGGGGCACGCCGCTGACATTGCTTGCTGACTATTTAAACGACCGATACCAATGTGTTAGGATTGACAATTTTACGAGCGATGAGCAGAAAAATACTGGATTTGGTGTTCCCCAGGGAAGTATATTGGGCCCTACCCTTTTCCTGGTTTATATTAACGACTTGTGTAACCTTAACATCAAGCAGGGCAAGATTATATCATATGCTGACGACACGGCGCTAATATTTTCTGCTGAAAACAGTAGCGAACTGTTTGAAAACGCTCAACTTGGCTTTAATACTGTGACTAATTGGCTTCAAAGCAATTTACTAACACTAAACGCTGACAAGACAAAATACATTCACTTCTCCATGCGCAAGCCTCGACTTAACACTACTAACTTCCATTTATATGCCCATCAATGTGGCAATCGCTCAATCAACATGTGCATTTGCCCTTCTATCCTCAAAGCAAATAATATTAAATACTTAGGGGTTATAATAGATGAAACACTCTCTTTTAGGTATCATATTGAAAGTCTGGTTAAAAGAGTGCGCAAATTAATATATGTATTTAAAAAAATACGAACTTTTGCGGATTCTAAGTTAATCACACAAGTTTATTTCGCCCTATGTCAATCAATAATTCATTACTGTATCATTTCATGGGGTGGCGCATCAAAAACTATCCTGCTTCCTCTTGAAAGAGCTCAAAGAGCAATTTTAAAGGTGGCAAACTTCCATCCCTTTTACTTTCCCACAGATCAGCTGTATAAATCCTGCAATGTGCTGACTGTGCGCCAGCTATTCATTATGCACTTACTATTAAAACAGCACACCATGCTTACGTACAATGCTGACAATACTAACAAGAGACGGAACGATATAGTATGCATTTCTAATACAACCTCCAAACATGTCTTTGTGGAAAGATTCTTTACATTTTTAGGCCCATTTCTGTACAATAGATTAAATAGAAAACTAAGTATTTATAAGTTAAACTATTTTACCTGTAAAAAGTCTATTATTACTTTTTTGCAACCCCTTACCTATGCACAGACAGAAGATTTACTTGTAGTCTGCAAGTAAACTGCTGACACATTGTTTGTTTATCTCTTATGTAAGTTGTAATTTTAGTAATTTACTTTTCTTTAATTGTTGATTTATTTATTTTAAGTAGGTATTTACGCACCTTCTAGCCTGAAACACAGGTTCCACCTAGTTCAGGCAATAAGCAACTGTGCTCTATTTTATTTGTTAAGATACTCAATTGTAAATGTGCCCCTTTTTATAAATAAACGATTTATTATTATTATTATTATTATTTATTTTCAGCATTACTTATTGTAAAATAAACACAACTTATGAAAACTGAAATAAAATATCAAATTAAAATAAATAATGCAGGTAAAATTACATCTTTGATATTTTTAATATGTCCACTTGTAGATCAATACTACATGTTCATTTCAATGTTAGATTCTATTACAGGTATCAATCAATGTGAGGGTCGTAATTAATGACACATTTATTTTTGGAACACACTAATTGACATGTGTTATTCTATTTCTGGCGTTGGGGCTAACCTCAGAGGGTTCCAAAAGTAGAAATGAAATGAGAAAGCTGTTTTAAAGTAAGGACCACATTAGAAATATAATTTCAGTCACCTTAATTTACTCAGTGTCATTTAGTGGCGCGTTGTAGAGGAGTTGGAGACCTACTCCGACCACCGGTATATCCGGTTCGATGTCTCCGCCCAGACCTCAGACGCGCCGGTCCGACGGAACCCAAGTGGTCCGCGATGGGCGCTGAAGCAGCTGGACCGGGAGCTATTCCTAGAAGCCTCGATCGTGCAGGCCTGGGTGTCACCACCGGACAGGCCTGCCGACATCAACGACGACGCGGAGTGGTTCCGGGAGGCCATGTCGGAGATCTGCGACATGGCCATGCCCCGGGTCCGGCAAGGACGCGCCCGGCGTCAGCTATACTGGTGGTCGCGCGAGCTAACATCGCTGCGTGAGGCGTGCGTGGCCGCGCGACGCCGGTACACCAGATTCCGCAGGCGCCGCACCCGACCTCCGGATGCGGCGACTGTAGAGGCGGAGCTGTACGAGGGCTACAGGGCAGCGAAGTCCGCCCTCCACGACGAGATCTGGCGGGCCAAGGAATTGGCCCGCAAGGAGATGCTGGGGACCCTGGACGGGGACCCATGGGGCCGGCCCTATAAGTGGGTGAGAGAAAAGCTCCGCCCCTGGGCTCCCCCGTTGACGCAGAGTCTCCAGCCTCAGTTCGTGGAGGACGTGGTGAGCGCCCTGTTCCCATCGCGGGGAGAGCATACTCCCCCGCCCATGGCTCCGTCTCCGACGGATTCTGACGGTGAAGCTGACGCAAACGCGGACCACAGCGACGACGACGTCTACGACGCTCCAGAGGTGACCGAGGTAGACCTGAGAGTGGCGGTACAACGGCTCAAGGCCAAAAATACCGCCCTAGGACCCGACGGCCTGCCAGGAAAAGCCTGGGTCCTGGCCTCGGGGACTCTCGGGCCTCGACTGGGGGGACTCTTTAGCGCATGCCTGGAGAGGGGCCAGTTCCCGCTTCGTTGGAAGACGGGGAAACTGGTCCTGATCCAGAAGCCCGGGCGCCCTGCGGACTCTCCGTCCGCATTCCGGCCCATCGTGTTGCTCGACGAGGTGGGCAAGCTCTTTGAAAGAGTCATTGCAAACCGCCTCGTCGGGCACCTGAATCGGGTGGGCCCGGACCTTGCGGAGAGCCAGTTTGGCTTCCGCAGGGGGCGCTCGACGGTGGATGCCATCATGCGCGTGAGAGCCCTCACGACGGGGGATGCGGTATCCCGGGGCAGGGTCGTCTTGGCGGTGTCCTTGGACATCACCAACGCCTTTAACACCCTGCCCTGGAGTTGCATCAGGGAGGCACTCCGGTATCACCGGGTGCCGACCTACCTCCGTCGTACAGTCGAGGACTACCTGACGGACAGAGCCGTCATCTACCCCGGTCACCGGGGAGAATGGAACCGGCGAGAGATGTCGTGCGGTGTTCCGCAGGGATCGGTCTTGGGGCCGCTCCTGTGGAACATCGGCTACGACTGGGTGCTGCGCGGCGACCTCCCTGACGGCGTCGGCGTAATATGTTACGCCGACGACACGCTCGTCCTGGCGGAGGGAGGGTCGCACCAGGCGGCGGCCGACCTGGCGACGCAAGCGGTAGCGACAGTCGCTAATAGGATCCGGCAGTTGGGACACGACGTGGCGCTGCACAAAACAGAGGCCATGTGCTTTCATGGCCGTCTGAATGCGCCACGGTCAGAGTCCCACATAACGGTGGAGGGGGTTCGCATCGGCGTCGGGAGGACGATGAAGTACCTGGGACTCGTCCTCGACAGCCGGTGGAACTTTAGGGAGCATTTCCTACGTTTGGCCCCAAAGCTGAACCGGGCAGCTGCCGCCCTCAGGCGACTCCTGCCCAATCTCAGCGGGCCAAACGCCTCCTGCCGGAGGCTGTACGCCGGTGTCGTGCGGTCCATGGCCCTCTACGGGGCCCCTGTGTGGGCCCTAAGCATTCGGACGCGACCACTCAAGCTGGTCGCATGCCAGAGGGTCATGGCTATCCGGATGGTCCGAGGATACCGCACGATCGCCGGCGAATCGGCTAACCTCCTTGCCGGATCGATGCCCTGGGATCTGGAGGCGACTGCCCTCCAGCGCGTCTATGAATGGCGCGTGGAGGCGCAGCGCCGGGGCGAATCCCCGCTGCCTCGACAAGTCGAGGCGCGGCGAGAAGAGCTCCGGCGCGATCTCAGGGCAGTATGGAGGGAGCGACTGTCGATCCGACCGAGGTCCGGGCACGCCGCAATCGCGGCGGTAAGACCCCTCTTTGAGGAGTGGCTGGATAGGCGTCACGGCGTCCTTACCTACCGCATGACGCAGGTCCTCACCGGACACGGGAGTTTCGGGAGGTTCCTGTGTCTGATAAGGAGGGAAGAAACGCCAGGGTGTCACCACTGCGAAGATCGTCCGGAGGACACGGTGGAGCATACAGTGCAGGACTGCCCCGCTTGGGCAGAGCACCGCCGTGTCCTCACGACGGCGATAGGCGGAGACCTCTCGTACCCGGCATTGGTCGAGGCCAAGCTGCGGGGCGAGACGGAGTGGGAAGCGGTCGCCTCCTTCTGCGAAGCAGTCATGCTCGCGAAGGAGGAGGCGGGCCGCCTGAGGGAGAGGACAGCGTCCTCCCTCCACCCCAGCCGCAGTGGTAGACGCCCACGGCGTCGGACGTCGCAAGACGATCTCCGGCCACCGTAGTCGCCACTCGCTGTCCAACCATGGACCATGCCCGGGTCGACGGCGCGTTGTGTTCCACGCGCGCCTCAAGGAGTGTCAGCATAGTGACGGGGCCTGTAGAGGGCCATAGCCTGCCGGGGTTGCGGGACTTTCACATTATCGTGACCCCGATACGTAAAGGGCTAGTGTAGGACACCGTGGATTTTAGTCAGTACAAGTCTGACAGTCCCTCCCGCCTTGCCCTGGGTAGGAGGACTCATTTGATGATTTTACCACGATAAAAAAAAAAAGTGTCATTTAGTGTTCTGCTTATGAATTCCGAATAAAAACAGCTCATATAATAATTGCACACTTGCGTATGCAATAGTTATTTATGCAACTGTTGTATAATCAGGGGTATTAAAACACTAATGTGGGTTTATCACACGAGGCGTAGCCGAGTGTGATAATAGTATCACATGAGTGTTTTAATACCTAATTATAACAGTTGCATACAAGACTTTATCTACAATCATGATGTGAATCCTCTATAAAAGATTCTCATACCATACCATATTCGCATACCATATTCGAGTGAAAAAATGGCGGGATATAACACGATAAGACAGACACAATTTATTGTTCTTTTTTCAAAAATTGAGCGATTTGGTGGTGAAAATGTCATTGCATGAGAATGTTCTCTTTTTGAAATTCATTAAATCACGCATTTGGATGATATAATGATCATTATATCATTGAGTGTTTTAATGTTGGCAATAAGCTAATTGTTATAGGTTCTTTTATAGAGGATTAATAGCATGATAGTAGATAAACTAAATAGCAATATCTTCATCGTCTAAATGAAGCGTACAAAAGCATATCTCGTTTCAAACTTTTCACGTGATAGACGGTATGAACTGAGCAGTAGAGAGTATTTTCTAATACAAACTCCACACGATCCAACAAACCGACGTTATTCCCGAAATTCAGCTGATCCCGCGAAAATAATTGAAAAGCAATATAGAGCAGAGAACTGCGAACTGGCAACAACTAAACGTGTTTATTCGTTCCACTGGCGAGAGCACCTCCACTCCACTCTCTAGTAGTTTCTAGAACAACTTCATACCGCGTACTTTAAGTTGGCAAGTTCGTAAAACAAATAAGGCATTTGAATTTCTCTGCCCACTTCCAATTGAATACCCCGACTCGGAGTTTTGAACTCACCGACGCTTTAAAAGTCATGTTTTAAAAGACTGCTAAAGCAAACTAAAGGAAACTTTGTTCTACTGTGAACGGCAATAGATGTATCTATTAGGTTTTGTAAAAGTGTTGCTAAATTAAATCTTTGAGAGTTGAATCAAATCTAGTAACTGAAAAGTCGTGTTTTTGTTTAACAATTCAATGTTTTATTTTGGGCTTTGTTATCATAGTCATCGATACACTTACCGGCAGAGCGCAGAGACTCCTCAGCGGTCGAACCGAGAGACGTCATTGTCAAAATTAAAAGTAAAACATGTATATTGTTATCGTTAATTCGCACTGCTAATTTTGCAAATCATAACTAATTCTTCAGCTAGGATTGTGGAAGCAGTTTCTCCATGTATTCAACTGGATCCAGAAAGACCGTAAGCCAACCTCAAACATTATGAAAAATGCTAAGACCTATGGCGATCGTTTTCATTTTAAACCTTTTTTCTAGTTCCTTACGGGTTGAAAACTGATAGTTGGTCGTCAGAATTTTTCGAAACCCTGGTGCAATTCAATGAATGAACAATGACTATGCTAGGCTTCCCCCCGGCTTAAAAAGCACGATAAAGCAATACCGGAACAGAAACTAAGGCTTATTCGATACAAAAATAACTAGGAATAGATATACCAGTATTTTTTTATGTGTAGCCAAAATAGGAAATCATGGTAGCCAGTTTTGGTTTTCAATATGCTATGTAAATATGTATATAACAAAAAAACAAACTCACAAGGTTTACTAACAGGGCTGGAACTAAAAAAATATGTGATCCTTTCATAAGTTTTAAATCAGATTTTGTCGATCATTTTAAGTTGAAAAAGGCAGAAATTGTGCCATGTTTATTAATTTGAGGCCCGCAAGTCACAACAAGATAATGGACTGATGGACCTAATTACGACCTTAATATAATAATGTTATTATGTAGGCACATGTTCCTGTAATACACATACTGTGGCCATTGTTTCATTTCTATAGCTTCTTTAAGTAAAAGGTTGAAGGTTAGATTTGATAGTTTGTAAGATAGAATTACTTTTGTTAGGTTTCTTCATGGAGTGAAGATAGATTGACAGATATAGGTCGGCAGGTAACATAAGTTAACGTTTTCTAATAATTTTCTTCATGAATTTCCAAACGAATGTCTAATTTCGTGAATTACATGATTTCGGTGACTACAGGACAGCAGTAATTTTGAGCGTTTAGACAAAATATCAAACTGTAATTATGTCACAAATACCGAAAATGAATTAGATTTATATTTAAGAGCAACTGTGATTAGTGAGAATCGCGGACACCCGTTGGATACAAAAGTTTGGAGTATAATCGGGAGGCATTTATCCAGCAGTGGATATCTTCCAGCCTATGATGACTGATAAGATTATGTCAATTATCTAGTAAGCACTCGTTGTAATCCATATTTGTCTAAGACAGCTGTCTGATCGCTGGCGATTAACGAGAAGGGAGTACAACTAGCAACAAGCCGTTTGTTAGTGTTTTGCACTAACTAGTGAAGCAAAAGTCTCGTTAGCTGTGGAATGTACCTCTTACCGATGTAAGATCTATACCTTTTGTACATCACTCGAGCGACAAATTAGTCGATATCCAATCGCTTCATTATCGATGGCGGTGGGACCGAGGCCTATATTTTTTAACTCTAATTATCGTTGTGGGTATATAATGAAAAGTCGAGTAGTCCTGGAAAACATCAAGGGGTTTTCATTAATTGCTTTTATTAATAAACTCGTAATTCCCTTAATGGCATTTACAAGCTTTCCAAGTATCCATTCAGTGTTAATATAAATAATTCAGGGCCACAGTTATGTAAGCACGCAGAGGTGATCGTTCGAAACAGGGATAGTTACCTTTTCGAGCCTGAATCTCGTTTTTCTTAACTTGTGTGTTAAGAAAAACGAGAGTAGTTTTAATAACGCTTCGTTTTTCCGTTGCTTTAGTTCAAAAAAGATAAAATGAAAAGACAAGTATTTTAAAATAAACAGTAAATAAATATAAGTTGTTGCTATAATATTTATTGTATTTCAATGAATAGTTAATGATATACGTATGAAATTGTGGAACGGTATTGTATAATTTGTGGAATTCTTTATTGGGATACAAGACACAGGAAGAAATTAAAATTAGGGGTCTTATATATAGCTGTTTGTTTAGAGCACGAATTACTTCAACGAATGCTATTGGTATGTATTTGTTATATTGAGATTATAATTTTGTGTAATATATTTAAAAAAAATAGTAATACTGGTGGTGTTAATTTTTTTTATCTTGTTAAGAGTGGCCACAAGCTCAAAGTTTTACATTATTTAGACACATTCGACAATATGGCTTTAAGTTGCGTTCATATTTATCTTTCTATATATTATATATTATTTTACATATATAAAAGGAGAACTGACTGACTGACATATCAACGTACAGCCGAAACTACTGGGGTTAGGAATGTGAAATTTTGCACACGGCTTCCTATTATAATGTAGGGGAGCACTAAGAAGGGGTTTTTGAAAATTTAACCTTTAAGGGGGTGAAAAGGGGGGAATTAGGAAAGTACGTAACCCACGCGGACGAAGTCGCGGGCAAAGTGCTAGTTTATTACATATACCTTCTTCGTCCATATAGTGTCAGTTTAAGCGATTCGAGAGATTACCAGTCAGCAAAGTAGGCAAGCCAGTTGATATCGCCGGGCAGGCTCCTCTAATGCACTTCTAAAGCTTTTCTACGTACAGCAGCAGATCTGAAGGGTTATCCGCATTATAAGAAACCTACTTATCGCGACTAGTTAGAGAATAAGAGGAACCTCTCATCCTAATTAGAATACTGAGTTTTAAGAATAAGACAATTTTTAAAATGGGTTTTATAAACATTATTATGGAAGTTAAGTTAAAAAACAATACTATAAAGAAATATTGCATATCGCAAAAGTTAGTTGAAATGATAAATTATGTCAGATCTTAGTACGTCTTAAATCTACATAATTACTCTTAATAGTTTCCATTATTTATTTTAAATGGTTTTTGGTCTTTTACTTATCCAATTTATGTATCACGCTTTTTCTTTAAAGTTCTTCGGTTCTCAATATAAAACATAGTTTTTTATTTGACAACCAGTTTCTAAGTGAAGATTCCTTATTAAGGAAAGAAAAAATCGACTGCAAACGGGACTTGAACCTACGACTTTCTGGACTCCAGACCCTCCATCAACTAAACTATTACAGCCCTGCCAGAGCGTCGGGTACTTACCGCCGCGATTGCGGCGGTAAGACCCCTCTTTGAGGAGTGGCTGGATAGGCGTCACGGCGTCCTGACCTACCGCATGACGCAAGACTTCACCGGACACGGAAGTTTCGGGAGGTTCCTGTGTCTGATAGGGAGGAAAGAAACGCCACCACTGCGAGGATCGTCCGGAGGACACGGTGGTGCATACGGTGCAGGACTGCCCCGCTTGGGCAGAGCACCGCCGTGTCCTCCGGACGATCCTCGCAGTGGTGGGCCACCTCATGTATGCAGGCATTAATGCGTTCAAAATATCCAAAATACCGTTTCTAAGTTCAGAAATCTGCAAACGTAATCTTCTGTTAAAATAGACGTTAATCTCGATTCTAAGTTAATTCTGAGTACACTTAATTCAGAACTTGCGTTTATTTTCTTAAACGATGTAAACCAGAATCCCGAACACGTCACGAGGAAAGCCGCAGCTTAAAGTTAGTCTTATAATTGTTTCTGAGGTATCTCTACGACATTGTTATTCAAAGTGTGTTGCTCACAAATCGCGGGCCTCTTAATTGCGAGCGTAATTTAATATTTTTCCAAAAGGCCATTATGCGAGCGACCGCCCTGCCATCTGTTGGGACACTGATGACGTAATAAGTGCTTTGTGATGATACAATAGGGTATTTTACTGCATACATACTCGTAAATTGGAAATCTGTTTAGTCTGTCAGTTTGAATATTGAAAAGAATGGACACTCTTGTTTTTGGTTTTTTATATCCATGAATATTGGCAAAGCTACAACGCTTCGAAATTTAGGAGTGGGGGCTTTTGACGTCATAACGCTTGTAAAATTGTACAGACCGAGTGACGTTCTATGATTTTTAGAAGCGTTATATATTCGTCAATTTTGGTTAACAACAGAAAAAATACAGGTCTAATAGTTTTTTATAATCTATATTTCAGACTAATATTTTATTTTGAGTAAAATAGCCTTTTATTTACTTGTCTAAATGTATGAAATAAAATAGAGGATAAGTGGACACTTATCCGTTAGCCAGACGGCTTATGCTCGAATTGAATACCAACTTTAGACTAGACAGATAAAGTATATTATATATTTAGATATCATATTATGTTTAGAATATACTCGACTAAGCCAAGGCCAACATACGTGCGAATTTCATGGGAGCTCTTTGTTCAAATCAATTGATCTGAAAACCGAAATACACACCATCCGTTCAATAGCTTCACCGTCAGGTGTTTGAACGACGCGTTGAGATGAGAAAATAATAATGTGTAACTAAATAAAGGTGACCAGAGGGCTGGCCTATTCCTAGGTCAACGAGTCAGCATTGCCATACAACGTGGCAATGCTGCCAGCGTTCTGGGCACTGTTCCCGTTGACAGCGATGTGGACGTATTCTTTGACGCCCTTTAAAGGTTTTTTTTTTGTACATATTACTAGTAAGTTTTTATTTATAGTCTGTATATAATCATGAAGCAAGTATATATATATTGAGTTGAGGTTGAAGTAGATTTTAAAAAACTAAATAAATAATAATACATTACAACAGATATTCTACTTATTTATATCTTCATATATACATGACTTTTTCCCATATTAGTAAGCAGAGTCTATAGAACGCCTTCTGCTACGATCCTTACATACTCATATCGCGTTGTCTACGTTGATATTATTCCATGTCACGCTATTATAATCATTATATCTTCAATACTTTCGATATCCAATATCTACAACACTATAACTTTCTCAGCCGATAGGTTGTGAACGTTTCAAAGGCTCATAGAACCTTGTTATCCGTCGTAAAGGAGATCAGTTATGACGTCACACGCAGTTGAACACAATAATCTATCTTACTGGCACACTTTACCTACATTCTATGTCAAATATCGGTGAAACTTAGCCTTGGAGAACACAGTTTGATAAAGTGAATATAGTTATTGTTATAGATAGAATATTGGTGTATTTATTAAAGATATACATTCCCTTTCTAACTATACGTTTAATTGTTTTGTTATCTATAGGACATTTAATTTTCTGGATACTCAAATTAAGAATACCCTTTCGCTAATTATAGACACATCTAGGTTGAAAGTAATATAGTTTGATACAGATATTATATTGCTTTCACTTCATTAAAACATTTAATTTTTTTAAACATAATTACTAATTTTGTGTTTGTTTTAAATAGGCGACCAGTCGACTACGAATTATGATGAAGTCATAATTCGTAGTCGACTTATATTCCATAATAATGTTTCTCTTCTACTCATGTGATTCTATAAGTTTCACACCCTACACTGGTTTCACAAAGCTTGCACTTTGAGGCACCGACAACTTGTAAGTTGAGCGAAGTCTTACAGTCTTGTTACAACTTGCAACAATAATGTTATGGTACATATCTAACACAAGTGCTGTAGTGTTTTTGGTTGGCAACGAATGTAACGATATTTCTGGTAATATCCTGTACTTCAATTTTTTAAATACTGTATGTATCTATGAAAACGTTAATAGAGATCTATTGCTTGGTACTGGGTTTGGGATCAATTTCAACGAACTATCACACCAAAGAACAACAATGAGTTAAGCAAAATGATTTTAGTTTAAAAATATTTTCCAAATTGTTATTACGAGCACAGCTTTCATTATGCACATCATCTCTACATAGAAACACTGCTACACTGAACGAAACTTGAGTTTATTCAGTTAACTGTACCACTTTGAAGTTTAATAGTTCTATCCAAATACCACAACTGCGCTAATACTATGTAATTGTGCAACATTGTTGTCTCATGTCAAGTTATGTCACCACTCCGCTGCCAGCTGTAATTCAGTGCTATATCTGACCTACAATTTATAGCGGTCACTGATCTCAAATATGCTTCGTTGCTACTTTTTAATGAAAAGTACTTGAAATTCTAATCTCAGCAAGAAAGAATTTAAGATCTAAGAGATTTAAATTACTAAAGAAAAAATGGTAGATACTTAATTAAAATTAGAGATTAATTAAATCATTTACCTCGTTTAAAATACGCACATCGATGCAAACCAATTAGTTATTCAAGACAATTGACGCTACACACAATACGTTCGAGTAGAGTGGACTAAGAAAGGGCGCCAACTTTGGCGCATGCGCCCAGCAAAAACAGACCAAAAGACCTCCAGTCACGCGGAGCCAGTCTTCGCGGAGACGTCGTACAGAACGGACGTTACTCGAACTAATAAAATTTACATCTCGCGAGTGTTGAGACTTATAATGATTCGGTTGGTGGTTCGGGGTTTAGTTAGGTAGTAGCGTGCGATGCGCGGCTTGCGCGATGTTAGCTTACGTGGTCGTGGTACTGACAGTGTTGGACGTCTGTGTGCCGCTGTACCATCACCAGTTCGCGGTGTTCGTCCCCGGTGGGCCGGAGCGGGCCCACGAACTGGCGCATAGACATGGCTTCATTAATCACGGGGAGGTAAGTGTGGATGGGATGCTGCGGACAAGTGATCTATCTTGCGTTGTTTTTCTTTCATTTCTGCGAGGACCAAGAAAAAGCTTATTGTACGGACGTTATTAATGAACTGTTTGGAGTAGGGATTATTCTTTCATTTCTTATGAGAAGCGTTCTTATAGTTGGGTTTTAATTCGAAAAAATCAGGAGAACAGGTTTTTTTTTATTCTGAGGACTGAAAAAATCTAAGGCTAATCACTTTTTACCCTGCTTTGAATCACATTACATTATCAATTATTTACTTCCCTTCGTGTTCATAAACGGTTCAAGCAGAATTTCAAGTAGTTCTAATACTAGACTCGGTAGTACAGTTTAGATTTAAAGTCTAGATAAAATGAAATAGCTCTAGCGCATTACCTGAAACACGAAGGATAAGGAAGTCCTTTTAGTAGCACAATACGATATCTTTCAATTTTGTATAGTTATAGAGACGTATTTTCTAAGTTCCTAATAGATTTTCAGCAACAAAATCAAAATATGAAAGCTTAGTAACATCGACCAAAGGCTCATATTTTTTTGATGGTTTATTTAATTGTTAATTTCGTAATACTGAAATATTCATTGACTTTCGTTGTGAAATGTTGATGGCAACAAATAATAAATGTATGGAACAAAAGCTCATTATTTTATTCATGCACATAAATTTCATTGTTAGATCAGACTATGTTTAGTGAATCAAAAAAGTAATGTTCGTAGAATGATGAGGAAATTCGCCAATTTTGGTAAACCATTCATGCAATTCTCCCATTTTTACGAAAGTAAGAGAGTATAGAGGACAGATTACCAAACAGATAGGAGGAAATATTTTCTTATTCTCAGTTTTAATGTTCTATTTTTTCTGCAAACCGTATTTACTTGGAAAAGTTTTAAATGGGAAAATGTTACGTTTTTACTGTATTTTTAGCATTTGCCACAGAAAACAGTTTTTTGTTGGTGATTAAAGTGACACTTGGTATTTATACTTTTCTTAAACTTGGTTTAATGTCAATACATTAAATTTTACGCAAAATAAATAAGGTTTGCGAACCGTTAACGTTTTTCATAAACATCGTTCTACCATTTTTAATAATAGTAGCTAGAAAATGTTATAGACATTCTTACTAAAACAATAAATCTAAAAGTTTTGTAACATTTAAACTTCCAAGGCAACTGAATCCCTTGGAGGGAAACAGAACTTTAGTAAATGCGTTGGATAAAAATATGTGTGGGATTTAGGCTTTATGTGGTTACAGGCTGAAACGTGGTACGAGAGGTTTCCCATAATAATAAAAAGGTTTGCTCATGTTAGGTTCGTTATAAATATATAAGTTTCTTGTCACATCATTGTGTTCTTGGGTATCAATTGATGCGGCGATGAAGATTATACTTTACACTTGTATAATAATAAAAAATGATTAGATCGTGTTATGTATCAAAACTTTGTTTAATTTTAGTTATATATATAGTATTAGAACTATGGGACCTAAAATACAAATAACAAAAAATAATTTCTTCTCACCCGTTGCCTAAGTTTACGATTTATAAGATACAACAATATAAGCTAAAAATAATTTAGTATGTTGCAAAAGTTATCATTAAGAGTTTATTAATCGTAGTAGTATGGTTTATATTGTCACTTAATCTAATTTTAGTGGTCACTTAGTAGTATTGAAATTGGAGTCTTGTTTTTAAATGTTTGCAAGCCTTTTTTGTGACGAAATCTATCACGGCACCAATTTTTTTTTGTCTTTGGTACTACATTTTCCATAAATACAAATTTTTGATACGAAAAATGAATTGACAATCGTAAACATCGCAGGGAATAGTTGGATAAGAGAAGCACAGAACCGAGAGATATGGCATAAAAAGGGGAGGCCTATACCCAGCAGTGGGTGATCCCGGGCTGATATGATAATGATGATGAAACATGAACATTATAATTATTTTTGTTTAACTAAACACTGACAATGAACCTGTAGAATCTAAACAAAACTTAAACAACCTAAACAAATCCCTACAGGCTGCTTGAAAAAATCGTTAAAACAAAATAATACCACCCTTATTTAACTAAACATCATGCTATTTATTATCGTAACTTAATAGAGATCAGTTCAAATATTCCCAGATAGAGTGATCGAAGAGTAAATAATGATATAATCACAGCTATGTTGCCGCGTCACGATTAGATAAGCAAAATAAACAGCGCGCGCTGGGAAATGTGTGATTCTGTTTAGGCCGCAAAATTGTACCATATGGGGTTGGATTTAGAACAGTATTCGAGTGAAAGTATGATATACGTGTTAAAGGTCGTACATGTAACAAATGCTTTATGTTTTTTTTCCAGTAATGGGGCATTTAGGTAAAAAAAATGTTTAATTTTACATTAGATCCAGAAGTATTTTTTTTTTCTACCAAATAATTTATGTCTTCTTAAAACATTGACTTTCAAGAATAGAAAGGCTTGAAAGAATCTAGGGATAAGTCACGTTCTAATATTTTCACAATCATAATAAATTATCTTTGCCATGATATCTATAAAAAAAACGTATATAATACGTATAAGAGACACATCGTGTGGAATTATTCCACATTATTTTACCTTATAAATTACTGTATTAAAAACAACGTTAAGAAAATTTAACATTAAATAAACCTTCCTCTAAACTTACAAATGGTGTTGCTTTAAGCAACTGAGGCTCTCCTCTCATTTTACCAGCCAAGGAAATATGTGAACCCAGCAATTTAGCGTTAAATATTCTAGGCTAATTTTATTCAAACTTTGTTCTGGAGTTTTCGTGCGATTTTGTTAGTTAACCGTCTGTAAATGAAAAGCATAACTCTGATGCTTTTGACTATAAAATGGAATATTTTAGTTACAAACTTACGTAAAGGCTGTACAGTAAATTCCGTTGCTCCTTGAACTGTTTAAGTACTTAGTCAGTGTTCTTGTAACATAAAGTTGAACATTTATTTGATTTTCGAATTAAGTTTTCTTAATACACACCTGTTTGATTCTGCAATATTATGTTTTGTTATAAGGATTACGATTCCTTCTTTATCACTGTTGTTTCTTTTTTATTTTGTGTATTGTCAGCAAAATATTTGGTTTGGCCTTTATTAGCCATAATAAACGATTTGCTTACATAGCGTACATATTGATACACCGGCCTTATTTATCTTTTCATTTATTTTCTTAGCTTCTGCCTTATATACGTAATGTTTAGAGATTGTTACATTTTCGCAAAACGTATGGGTAAATAAGGAAAACGGGTACTTTAATATGATGGTCATAATTAATGGGAAAATAACTTGTCAATACTCAGGGCGGTACCTAATACGATCTATATTGATGACATGTGAACAGGACTGCGTAATTACTACGTCAGGTATAATCATTTGCACTATTTTATTTTTGTTTAGGTATATATTTCATAATGACCCAAAAGTAACATAAGTACTCAAAATAAAATACGTAACCTGAATGATGTTTTTTGTTAACTAAACTACATTAATGTTTAACAGAAAATAGAGCTGACTAAACCTCTGACTAAAGCTGACTAGTTTAAGATAAATATCCCGCCCAGACACTGAAAACCAGAAGCCTCATTTGCAACGGATACCATAATCCGTTCTAATTTCAAATGCCGTCTTAAGCTGCGGCTTAAAAAAAAGAAAATGATGGTAAAAATCTTAAAGACAAATGGCGACATTCGTCCAAAAGGGAGAGGCGAGAGATGATCTTTTCGTGACGTAATCAATTGTTACAGGGGCCTCAAGATAGAGGATTAATGAGAGGATAAATCCCACGATTTATTTTTGGGGTCACCATATTTTTTGTTAAAGAAACGGTCCGCGGCGGTATTTTTAAGTCGCCGGAAATTAATATTTCCGAGAGTCCCAGCTTAATATTTTTTTTGAAGAAGAAATTAGATTCCTCCGAAAGTATTTGCGTGTTACGTTTTTTGTCTTATAACTGACGTGAATTTTAAATCAGGTTTTAGAAAAAATCCCGGTAATCCAATAAACAGAACGTGCTTAATATCGGTTACTAGTCAATGGCGATAGGAATAAAGCTGCATTAATATTTAACTATTTGGTTCACATAATTATGTAAATCGATAACAAAATATTCGTCTATGATGAACATAATTATGTCTAAGGATTTTAATTTTTTTTTTGTTAAAAACAGTTCCTTGAGCTAATAATATTACAAAGAAGTATTAAAATTTGTGCTCCCATGGTTAAATAAATACGTCGTTTTTAAGGCTATAAGTGACAGCATGGTCACGTGCGAACATTTTAAAATAAGCCTATGCATTCATAATTAAATAGTGCTGGTTTATTGTGGAAATTAACCTTTCTTCATATTACAATAGGTGAAAGACAAATCCAGACAAAACTTGTTCGAAATACTTTTAAGTAGCCCATGCTTATGATTTACTAGCTGCTGCCAGCGGTTTCACCCGCTACAACTCAAAAACAAAAATTATTTATCCCACGAGAACATAAAATCGGGATAAAAAATCCTATGTGTTAATCCAGATTATAAACTACCTGTGTACCAAATTTCATCCAAATCCGTTCAGTAGTTTTTGCGTGAAAGAGTAACAAACATCCATCCAAACAAACTTTCACATTTATAATATTATTAAGTAGGACAACGCCCACAAAATACAAGTATTCAAAAATAAAATAGTCTATTAACAATTAATGTTTACATTTTATCGAAATCATAATACCTAACATAAATAACTGACCTGGTGATGTCACTACACATGTATTCATACATACGAGTAACTACTGTCTATAAAGGTTATGCGTTTATATTTGTATAATACAAGGGTACCAACACAGTTTACGTTACGAAACGTTTATTGAAATGTCAGATAATTATAATATTAGACCATGAGAATGTAAATACTAGTGGTCACAGACCTGCCCGCTAGCCAATTCATAACAAGTCTCAAACGATAATCGTAAACGCTTGGTGCTCCCCAATAGATTTTTAACTTTATAGATTAGAGCCTAAAGTTGAAAATCTATTTAAGATTTCTGAGCGTTAGTGACAGAAAAGATCGAAATCGATAAGCAATCTTACCTAGATCTTCAACGTTATATTGGGTATAAAGTAGAAAATCTATTAAAGCTTACTTAGCGTTTGCGTTTACCGTTTGTTACATGGTTACAGGGCCTGGTAAATTATGTACTTAATATAACATCACGCATTTTTTAGGTGGTAATAACATCAAATGATTCTTTTCCTGAGTAGACCAGAGTCGTACTGACGAAAATCCACCGTATTCCTTCAATTGCCCTTTACGTTCTAGGGTCATTGTAACTTGTTGAGGCAGTCTTGCGACCCATAACAACACGCCTGTAAACCTTGTTGGTTTAAGTATAGGTAATCCTCATTTCATCAGTTAAGCTTCGGTCACACAAGTGATACGTTTAGCGGTAAGAAATTAGGTAGATGATCGCTTAGACGACTCATCCTCGTGAACTAACACGCTGCATGTTCTGTGCACGGCCGGTCTCACCTCTTTGTTATAGGAATGCTAATCACAATCACATAGCTTGAATACACATGTGTCACGTGGACAGCCATGTGCATCAGCCATGTGATTGGTGAATCGCGGCACAGCTTGTCTCCGCTCTGCACCGCTCCGCTCTGCTCCGCTCTGCTCCGCTACATAGAGTCA
Source organism: Agrotis puta (assembly GCA_943136025.2). Classification (NCBI taxonomy): domain Eukaryota; kingdom Metazoa; phylum Arthropoda; class Insecta; order Lepidoptera; family Noctuidae; genus Agrotis; species Agrotis puta. The sequence goes on from OW964182.2 coordinate 3,742,859, forward strand.
AGACATAAAATAAAACTAGTATTAAAAAATAGTTATGGTGCTACAGTCCCAGTGAAAGAACTGTAGGTGCCCATTCCAATGCATAGATCTCTATGGAGAAGAACGGGCAAGAAACTCCATGGACACTCTTTTTCAATCGCCAAAACACATCATTCATCTTCAGAATGTAGGTACATTATGTGAGAACAATGTAACAAGTTCAAAATGTCTACAGTAAATATAAAAAAAAAACAATTCAGAAATAAAATACTTAATAATTACAAATTGAAATTGACCACGGCAGCTTAGAGATGACCAGTCCCAACTGACAGCGCCCGTTCACGAACATGACACATAAATCAGCATCAAACGTCCTGATGTAAAGTGATAAGTATGCCTAATGAGTATATGTCCCCATTATACCTCACGTCCCCGTCTTATACACTGTTCTCCTACATGTAATATTTCATGTGGGTTCAATGTTCTGTTCGAAAGCGTTTGTCAAACAGACAGGCGTGGCGAATACGAAAAGAGGCTTTTTTATTTGTAATGTATGGAATTGTTTGAATCCAGTCACATAGAAAAGCGAAAGCGATCCGATAGCGTGACCGAACCGATGCGAAGACATGGCGAAGGCGTGTTTGCTCTGTTTGACGTCGATCATAAAAAGTCAGCTAATATAACTGTCACGCCTCGGTTCTCTGCACCCAGTTTGACGTCTCGTATCGCTTCGGACTCGGTCAGGTTCGTTATCGCCTGTCAGTTTGACAAAAGCTTAAAGGTCGCCCATCCAATTCTGAAAACCTTCAAACATTGATAACCTTATTGCCAATTTGATCCATCGAGTCCAGGTTTGTCTGCAAAGTTTTAATAATTCAGAAAAGTCATTCGTGTCTTTGATCTGTTTAGAAATTGGAGATGAGTTTGATAAAAAGTCACATTGGTGAATATCAAGTAAGTTAGTAAAATAATTGGTTTACAACGTACTCGTTACAGTAATTAAAGTCTATCGTTTAACTTGACACATTTGCTTTTCTCACATTTGGCCGGGGCTGTACTACGTTACTGTGATGTGATTTAATTACTTTTAAGTCTATGTTCAGTCTTCAATTACTGATTACATATTTAATTACCTATATTGACTAAATATAGTCGTGATGAAAGAGACGTGAACACGTCGCCTCGCATGCACAAGGTTCTGCGTCGCTGCTTAGCACAAGGCCCTTTTTTAGGGTTCCGTAGTTAACTAGGAACCCTTATAGTTTCGCCATGTCTGTCTGTCTGTCTGTCCGTCCTCGCTTAATCTCTGTGACCGTTAGCACTAGAAAGCTGAAATTTGGTACCAATATGTATATCAATCACGCCGACAAAGTGCAAAAATAAAAATTGGAAAATGATGTTTTTTTAGGGTAGCCCCCCTATATGTAAAATAGAAAGTGATTTTTTTTTTAATGTCAACCCTAACGTGTGATATATCGTTGGATAGGTATTTAAAAATGAATAGGGGTTTACTAAGATCATTTTTTGATGATGTCAATAGTTTCGGAAATAATCGCTCCTAAAGTCAAAAACAATGTGTCCCCCCCCCTCTAACTTTTGAACCATAAGTTTAGAAAATATGAAAAAAATCTGGAAAGTAGAACTTTATAAGGACTTTCTAGGAAAAATATTTTGAACTTGATGGAAAGAACAGTTTTTGTGCAAAAAAAACAAGAAGGTGGTACAAAATTCCTGGACTAAGTTTGTAGTATAATCAATTATTTAATCATATATACAAGCATTTTTTTTAACTTCGTTTACGTATTTCATTATTCTGAACGTATCTTCTTTCAAACAATAACGGACGGGAAACTACGGAACCCTACACTGAGCGTGGCCTGACACGCTCTTGGCCGGTTTTCTAGATTATTATTTGGTAAAATCATCAAATGATCCTGTGATGTCCTCCCGCCCAGAGTGGAGCGGAATGGACTGTCAGACACGTACTGACTAAAATTCACGGTATTTCTTCAAAAGCCCTTTACGTTTCAGGGCCACGGTTACCTGTTTAGACAGTCTCGCGACCCTGGAGTACAAGGCCCTGGGTTTTATTCGGTCAGGGGAAACGTGATTGGTTTTTTTCCCAATTTATAGGTAGTAGCCGTCGTCTAGGTTAAGGAATGTTGATAACAAACAGGCTTTCTCCTTAATAAAGGGTTAGTTTTCAATGACAAGCCAAATTTAAAAATGATTAAGAGATCGAACTCACTGTAGTTACGTCTTAAATATTATTGTCAAATTAAATAAAGTAGGAGCACTCAAATAAAAGTGTGCAAAAACATCAGCGCGGGTCTTCTGCTTGGGTATCAATGCACTTGTGTGCGTGCGTGTATCACAAAATGTATGTGTGTGCTAACTGCTACCTACGACTACTACTCGTATCTAGATTGTTTGAATCGCGCTGTTTCACACTTCTGCTTTTTTTTTTGCCTTAAATTGAGATTGTTGTGGAATCCGAACTAGTATTGTAACCGAACTATATTGTTGAAGACCCTGTATAGAAATTAATTAAAACTAGTGAATGTGGGTGAAAAAACAGTTTATTTATCAGAGATTATTTGTTATGCTTAGAACTTGATTTCAGGAGGGAAGTAACTTGACATTTAGACGAAAGGTTATGTTTTTTCGTTTTGGTGAAATTATATGCCGAAGTTGATAATCTACATAATTATTATAATGTAAATGTTCAATTCTGAGATTCCTAAAGGTTATCAAGTACGAACGCTTCCTGGAAACCTTATTAATTGAAATTCATACTCAAGTAGGTATCATTTGCCATAATAGTTGAATTGAGAAAATAGAATTGATTTCCAGAAACCTACAGATGGAGGCGTAGAGGGGCCAAATATAGGTTCTGTTAAACTGATAAAAAAACAATGTAAACTGAGTCTGTAGTCTATTAAAAGTTCCTTGGCACTATTATGTATCCCATGTATGTATTTGTATTTTTAGACTAGCACTCCGCCGGCGACTTCGTCCACGAGAATCTTCCAAAAATCATAAAACACGTGTTCTTATTATTAATTTGATTGATTAGTTTTAAGTCTAAATTCGAAGTGTCTAGCAGATTGGATGAAATTAAAATTAACTTTTATTCCAATTTTAAACCCCTTAAATCAGTCCTAACCACAGATTTATGTCATTTTGGAACAAGCTGATTCAGCTGGGCGTTGATCTACCAGTCAGTTCCTTCTTTTATATTATAATTATCGAAAATGGTTTATACCAAAAAATGCAGCAGTATCTAATCCAAATAAATATTTACATCATATCCTCTTCAATCGAAACAACGGATCTGCCTACGCAGTTAGGAACAAGGGTAGGTATAATCCAAATTCATATCTAGCGTAATGAGGCACTTTCAAAACTGCTGGTGAAGCTAAATGTTGCCTTCAAGACCTACATTTTTATATCCTTGTGTTTTTTTCTCTTCCAGCGTAATATAATAACAATGTTTTCGACTTAGTATGTATGTTGTGAGAAGTAACGTTGTGTCGTAACCTTTTTTCTAATCTTCATGAAAATCTTATTTATACGCCGAGTTTTAGATGTGATTTTTACAGAAGGTGCTTGATTCTTTTGCTTTTTCATTATTTCCCTAGAGAGCAGTTCAGTAAGAGGTGATTAAACTAAATTAGAGTTGAAGTCAAATAAACGAGGCAAATTTCGGGTAAAGAGCTAGGTGGAACGACGGTCTTCACAGGGTCATAGAAGAAAGTAAAAAGTAGATATTCGAGGATTGACTTAAATGACATGATTATGAGAAAACCTCGATAGACTAGTGATGATAATCTGACATTTTGATTACGAGTGCAAAACATTACTATTAATGCACTAGAATCAATAAAGCAGCAGTTTAAATTCGAACCTATAACCTCTCGATCGCAAACCCTTCCTATTACCAATGGACTACAGCCGCTTAGAAAGTTGAACCTCTTACTTATAAACGCATGAACGATTTCTTATAGGATGGTGTACCCTAGCGATAGATCAAACGGTAGGGTAGAAGAGATTAGAGTAAACAGATGTTTGTTCCCAAAGGGAGTTAAACCTTTTAACATAACTGCTGTGATCTCCAAACTATACTGGCTCGTACATAATATATGTGGTTTAGAAGCAATCTCCTGGGCTTAAACATAGGAAGTTATTATAATAAAAAAGAATAGTAGTGGCAAATACTTTTTTTTTGGCTTTTTTTTAACGTGGTAAAATCGTTAAATGTGTTCTCACACCCAAGGTAGAGCGCGAGGGACAGTCAGACTTGTACTGACTAAAATCCAAGGTGTCCTTCAATAGCCCTTTATGTTCCGGTAATTCGTTAGTCCCGCGACCCCGGCAAGCTTTGGCCTTCTAAAGGGGGGCCCGTCATTGTGCTGACACTCCTTGAGGCGCGCGTGGAACACAACGCGCCGTCGACCTGTGTATGGTCCATGGTCGGACAGCGAATCGCCCGTTACACGCCGCCCGCGCCTACGGTGGCCGGAGATCGTCTAGCGACGCCCGTCACCGTGGGCGTCTACCACTGCGGCTGGGACGTAAGGTGGACGCTGTCCTATCCGTCACGCGTCCCGCTTCTTCCTTGGGAAATAACACTTAATGTTTTTTTTTACTATCGGGTTTTTCTTGGCCTTAATCTCAGGCCCAGATGCATAGATGGAAAGAGCTTAGAAGAAACTGAAAAGCCCGTGGAACACAGTACTCGTAAAACTTGTTTGGGGCCGGACGAAAAGACTGTGATTCCGAGACAGGCGGTCCTGGCGAAGCCTGCCTCTCAGTGTATATAAGATGTATTTGTTCTCTTTTCAATATGTATATCATCATCTTCAATGCTCAAATTTAATTCAAGGGGGTTCTCATCGTCAATAATTTTATAGTATTTTCCTCACATTGTGTTGTGTTGTTTGCTTGACTAATAGGATGCAAGTTATTGTATAATACTTATGTTTTTACAAATCACAAATAACTTTATCTTTATCGAGTTTACATGGAGTGACTGTCTACCTGATCTCCAAATCCATTAAGCAATTAAATAAAAGTCGGTAATTATTTTTTTAATGCACACCTTAGCCGCAGAATTTTGGATAAAAGATGTTTTATTACAATGTACCTAATTAGAAAATAATGAAATCTGACGGTATAGAAAAACAAACGTTCGTCTTTACGCTCTTTTCTTTTACCTACAAAGTAAAATAGAAAAATTAAACATTAAGTTACTAAAGAGTCGCTACACCTAGCTATAACTACGATATACCTTGACTAATTCTCTTAACCTACTTCACAAAAATCAACCCGTAATTTTCTAAACTCGACTTTGTTTCATGAAGCCAGAGTTGAATATCGAGTGCAAGCGACAATTATATTTTTACTGCTTGAAAGTGGGGAAAGTACTATATTCTTATCTCTTGTTCTCTAAGGTATTGCTGAAAGTTTGCAGAAAGCTTTGTTAAATACAATGTAGGTAACTCGGTTTTAGCGTGTAAAACAACATTTTAGTTGACTTATCCGACCTCTATTTAAAATGTAAGTTACACAAAAGGTTAAATAGAAAATTAGTAATTAGGTAACTTTATAATTTTTACCTTTTAAATATTCTCTGCTATCTTATTATAAACACAATCATCGACGAATGACTACAGTCATCATGCTTAGCAGAGTTAGCGATAGCTAATGTAATGATTAATAGACTGGATTTCTCCTTATCTAGTTAGTATTTAGCTCAGTATCATAAATACAATAATAATTACAGAGCAAGGTTTCTTTATGTCTTTTTCTACAAGTGAACATAGCAATATTTTCAAAACGAAAAACCATTCCCTTAAGTACAGACATAATATACACGTTTTTATCTCCATAGTAGATAATTATATTCTATCCTACATCTGCAACATCTTAAAACACGATCTTGATTATGTAGTTTCTTAGCGAAGTTTATTCTGCAGGTAGCTCGGATGCACCTGTTCGCATGGAGCCATCGATACGAATCTATAAAATGAACTACTTTTCGAGCTGACTTCAGAAACTTGGATACGATTTTAATCTTTTACGTTACCAGTATCTAGCGCGGGTAGAATTTAATTTCTCGGTAATTTTAGATTTGGTATTTAGGTACTATGACCTCGGCCTTTTTTCTGTCTATTGATCGCGCTTACAGGCAAATTATTTCAGGTTATGACCTTCACAACACCTTAGTTGATTTGCATTCAAATACGGGATTTGGGCGTTGTGTTTCAGGACACTAGTATACTATTAAAGAATATAAATAATCGTAATTTTATTGAAAACAGAGGACATTCTTGCTTGAGCTTTTCAATTTTCCTAAATGTACAAATTAAACACGCAAATACGACCGACTCTTGACGGTTCTCTACGTAAAAATACCCAAGCTTTCCGATTTAAATTCTACTATTCACTTCGCATAGACTAACTCCCTTGAGCCCTGCTTTCTTAGACCCCACAAAAGAATTTAATTATGTAGGTGAAGCGAGGTAAAGTCTAACATCGCAAATAAAACCAGAATTTCGGTACATATTTATTAGGTAGGTACGCTACCGTGGTTTATCTCTAAAACAACGGGAGTGGAATACTAATGCTTCGTCCTCCAAATGAAATCATTTTTTGGAAGTTAACGACGAATACTAAATTTGATTTGACTTTGTTAAGATTTAAATTAAATTAGAATAAGAATTTTTATTCTGAAGCGATTCTGAATAGATTTTATTTTTTATAAGAAACACCGTCCCGAATGCTATAATTTATTTTTGTAGTGATTGCGAGTTTCGACAAACTTTCAAACAACTCGATTTCAGACCGTCATAGAATTACTATGAACTGTCAAAATGTAGACAAAGAGCCTTGTGTAATGATACTTCCTCAAACCGCTAATCAATACCCAAAATAATAATGATATTCTGCGTTCCATAATCAATTTACTAACTGTTACAAGAAATAAAATATCCCGTTACATAACGAGCAATTTGAGAAGATTCGAAGAGATAAACTTACACAACCCTTCACGTAATGAAGTCTTATGACACTCTCCCTCCATTCATATAATCCGGGGAATACCGCACATCCCTCTTCATCAGTCATAAAAATAAACACATTAATATTTCGAGGTCGGTTCA